>CM062253.1:16064054-17314054 GCA_031216405.1 Syzygium malaccense
TTGCCTAGGGGCTTCTTGCCTGTAGGACTTTGAATTTGCCTAGGGGTTCCTGGCCTGTAAGACTTTGAATTTGTCTAGGAACTCCTCGCATTTAGGACTTTGAATTTGCCTAATGATTCCTCGCCAGTAGGACTTTGGATTTGCCTAGTGGTTTCGTGTTTATAGAACTTAAATTTACCTAGTGGTTCCTCACCAGTAAGACTTGAGTTTGTCTAGGGGCTCCTCGTCTGTAGGACTTGAATTTACTTAGGGGCTCTTTGCCTGTAGGATTTTGAATTTGCCTGGAAGCTTCTCGCCTGTAGGACTTTGGGAAGACTTGAAACAATGAATGCCTTGACCATGAGTTATGTGATTTTGGGGTTTTGCTAACCTTTGTATGGTTTTTTAGTTAACCAAAAACTATTTTGAAAAGTAATTTTGAAATTAATCAAAACTGTTTGAAATGTGGTTTTTTCTTAGCTTACCACAAATTATTTGAAAACTTGGTTTTAAATTGACCAAAAACTCTTGAAGCCTAGTTTGGAAACATGCATTCTTTTGCATTAATGCATTTCAGACAATCAAATTTCCTTTTCAAGGAGTTATTTGAACAAAATACTTGTAATCTTTCAAGAAATACTTGAAATGATCGTTTAAAAGATCTTCATTAGAAAGGATTTGTTTCAATATATGAACTTGATCTTTTCTTTATTTAATTGAAAGGGGACTGATCTGATATCCCTCGATTTTATCTTTTTTAACCAATCCTTAAGTGTTCGGAGATGTTCGCAATGTATACAATCCAATTGATCTGATAAAGTCTTTCAAATGGTTGTAATATTGGCTTGGTCAATGACTATTCAAGGATAGGCGTTCTGAGGCCAAGAAAAGGATTTCGTCACAACTGACTTTGGGTTTACAAGTTAAGAATCTCGAGGATAAGATAAGATATTATTGCATACACTTTTTTGAGTGATGACTTCTTATCATAAAGTCATGTTTCTACTTTCAACATCCCAATCTGAAGAGTCTTTAGGGAGAGGTTGTATTGTTGGTATCAAGTAGGCTCAAAAGGCTCATTTGTTTAAATTCAGGGTTTTTATGAAATTGATGATCTTCTTGGTATCACCACTTTTTCTTTTCTTCTTTTTTTCTTCACTAGAGATCTTTTACTTTATCAAAATCAGAGTCCTCTAAACGTTCATCACAATCTCTTTTCTTTTGCTCATTCTCAGTTGTTGTGATCTATGATCTCTCATGATCTTGATTTTGCTTTGTCATGACTTTTTATCATTTTGAGCTTTCTTTTGAACTCTCTTTTTCTTTCATTTTTCTCGAGCATTTAGCCTTGCTTTTATCAGACACACTGCTTTTTCATGCCCCAGACTCTTTTGCCTTTGATCTTTTGAATTCTAAGAACTATGTGTTCTGCTCTTTTGTTTCTTATCTATTAAAGTGGATCATATGTTCATGCTCCAGTGTGAAGACATGATCACCAATTTAGGGTTCTGAAATAAATATTTAGGTTCAATTGGGCTTTGTCAAAGGTAATGTGTTTAGGTATAAGAAATTAAGTGCTCTTCTTCCTCTTGGGATGTCTTGAGCTTCCATATGACTTCATCTAAAGTTATCACAAAAAGGTTAATGTAAGATTCTGCAATAAGATCTTTTTTGATCCTATTCTCCATAGCTGTCAATCCACAAACCTCCTGATTTGCCCCAATGTGGGGTGGTTCTTAACAGGATTGTTTTGGGAAAACTTATTCACTGTTTTGGCTCAAATTTGATTTGCAAGGGATAAGCATGTGTTTGGGATAGTGAAATGACTGTCTTTCATCATTTCAATCCATATAATCGGTGCGAACATCCCTTATTTTCTTCGGATGAGTTTTTCTCACTCACTTTTTCATTTTGTCTTTGAGTGTATAAGGGACATGTTTGGGTATGGCTTATCTTTCATCATTTGAAGATCTTTCCATTCGATTTGATCCAAACTTTTTTCTATGAAATTTTTCAAAGCCTTTTGTCAAATTATCCCTTTTAGGGAATTTTGATGCTTAATGCATTTTCAAAGAAAGCGTGTTCCAAAACTTTTGATTAGAAACATTTCTGAGGTATTTTCCTTTTCAAAACAATGTGTTTTGTTTTGTTCAGCCTTAGTATCATTTCGCTTAGGGAAGAAAAAGTTCGATTTTCTCTTAGAAAGGCAACTTCTTTAACACATGCACTCACGATTTAGGAATACATGTTTGATCAATTTATCAAGGTCCCTCTTGTTTGCATGTTTTTGCTTTGGTTCCACTGGGGATTCTTCTTTTGTTACTCCCTTTTCTTTATTTCCCTGGGGATGATAAAAAGGAAAACACATTAGAGGATATCAATGAAAAATAGAATTGGAAGTGATACTTCCCTCTACTATTTGATAACTCCATTGGGAATTCTGAAATCATCAATTGGTTCGGATTCTTTTTGTTTTCTTTTGCAAAATAGATAAACATGTTCATGAAATGCATGGTATACATGATATGCACGTGTTCTAAAGTGACTCGAATCTTTTCTTGAATGTTCGTCTTCATTTCATGGGTAGAAAATCTTGACAGCATTGGCATTTACAGGATAGGCTAGTTCTGTTCCTGTCGTATCTACAAGAATCAATGCTCCTCTAGGAAGAACCTTCTTGACAATATATGGACCCTCATAATTCGGAGTGAATTTACCACAAGGATCTAAATTGTTGAAAATGACTTTCTTAACAACAAAATCCTCTATTTTGAAATTCCTTGGTTTCACTTTTCGATTAAAGGATTTAGGCACTCTTCTCTTATAGGCTTGTCCATGGCATATAGCTCTTAGTCTCTTTTCATCGATCATGTTGAGTTGTTCATATCTTTATTGAATCCACTCAGCTTCTGAAAGCTTCAATTGGGATAATATCCTTAATAAAGGAATTTCTACTTCAACGGGCTGTCGCGCCATGCTCTCGCGTGCTTAAGGATGGAGGTATTTTTCTATACGGGCCTCTCTCAGGCCATACCTCATGTGACAGCGGGGTTTGTTTGATCTAAATTTAAACTTGGAGTCGCCACTAGTCATTTACGGTAGATCGACTAGAAACCTAATTGTGGTAAAGGAGAAGTACCGCAATCCTATGAATCAAAGATTATGGATAAGAGACTTGGTTATATTAACGATCCCAAATTGAGATCATTAATGCCCTTTCGGTACCTAAGAACGATTATAGCATGTCTAGTGCGTCACACGGATCCCTAAGTTCATTTCACTAATCTAATCATGGACAAACAATTAAGCATCCAAGAATCAAATGCACATCCAATGACAAATCAATCACAGCAACCCTAATTTGGTCACTAGAATTGAAAACCTACCTAAACCCTAACAAAGCTCTAATGGCTTGTTCATTTTATTTTTTTAGGGTTTAGGTTTTTTAGGGATTTTGGCCTTAAATTTGGAATTTTCCAAATTATGCCACTTAGGCATTTTGAAAAATCCAAATTTCACTTTTAATGACTGGCCACAATGATTTCTAATCATTTTGTGGGTTTTCAAAAATTTTTGATTTTTGATTTTTTTTAGTGCCATTTGGACACTTCAAAAATTCAACATAATTATCCCAGGAATAATGTATAACAAACAATCAAATCAATGTTTTCAAAGCTTCAAAATTTGAAGTTGGCCGATAAATATGGCCATAGTTCTCATGCAACAAGATTATGAGTTTGGAACTTTAGAACAGGTTTATCAGGCATTTGAGAAAAATGAAAAGATCAACGAGTCTTATGTCCTCAATGGATGTTGAAGTACTCCCATAATAAGTTGCAAAATATAAGATATATAAACTTTCCAAAAATTGCAGATGCAATGACATGAAAGTAAAGCTAATCTACAAAAAAGTGTTCTGAGACCCGTTAGGTATTTTCACTTCAGTGCCTACTGATAGGTTATGATGTAATTCTAAGGGTCTGTTTGATAACAATTATTTTTCTTTGTTTTTCCGTTATTTTGTTCCCCGGTGTAGTAAAGGAGCAAAAATCTATTTTTGGACATCAGAAATTTTCTATTCATCAGAATAGATTAGTGGCTAGGGAATGAATTTGGAATGGAAACAAGAAATAAAAAAAATCTATTTTTTTTCCTAGGAACAAAAAGAAAACAAGGTCATTTTAGAGAAACAAGGTCAGCATAATCTAAACCATGAATCCTATACCATAAACCCTAAATCCTACACCCTAAACCCTACACCCTTACACTTTACCTCATAAACCCTAAAACCTATACCCTAAACCCTATGCCCTAAATCCTCCTCCTAAAACCCCACACCCTACACTCACCCTAAACTCTACACCCTAAAGCTCAAAAGATCTATGCACCTATTTATTGTATTGCCCAAAGATTTACTTTCAACTTTCTCATAATGAGAGTTATAAACTAGTAGAACTCTCTGCTGTCATTTCCAACCATCCATCTTTGATTAACTATTACGTTGGATTTTCTAAGGCCATCTTAGAATATCTTAATTAGTTATGTCCTTACAAAAGTCCAATTTTATCCAAACATTAATTGTTAAGTTTCTACTGACATTTTTATTATTAAATAAAAAAATTGGTAATAAAATTTTTTAGGGTTGTAACAAATACATTTCTGTTCTTTTTCTATTCCGAGAAAAGAAATTTTGTATAGTTACCAGACGTATTTTTCTACTCAAAAACTCGTCCACGGAATAAAAAAAGGAAAAGCTATACTGAACATAAATAATTCCCGAAAACATATTTGATACCATATGCACCCTAAATAGCTGTAATGTATTGCTACTTTTGTAACTTAGAGTGTTTTTAATTCACAAGAAACTTCTTAACGGATGAAAATGATGTTTTTTAAATGGTTGATTTCAATTGTTTGATGGTGTACTTGAAAGTGTGACAAGAAAAACTTTTCGATGCTTAGATCTTACTTTCAAAAGTTATTCTCTACGTAATAATTATATTGTGTTCCTAAGATGAGATACTAAGATGACATCCATACTCTTATCTAAGATATTACTAATATATGAATTGTAAATTTTACTTTTTTTATTATTAGAATAAAGCAACCTAAAAAAGGATATAAAAAAATATGCAAATAATTAGCAAACTTAATCTCTCAATGCTTATAAAACTTCGTGCGAGAATAATTCTCTGTGACATTCCGAATTTCGACCCATTTTTTGGATTTATAAAGCGTGTATTTCGTCAGTGTACTTATAGTAAAATCTCGCCCGGAACTGATCATTCTTGGGTTATTTTTTTTTAAATTAGAGATTTCGCCAGAATCGCAGTCGATCGAATTTGACCGTAATTTAGAGCCCGAACTTTGGTGTCCGATTTCTCAAAGTTTCGTAATAAATTTAATTGGACGGTGTCGATATTATTGTGGCCAGTGTCGATATTACCCAGGATTAGTGAAAAGTAAAATTTGGATCAAGTGCGGATTTTGACTAGTAGACCTTCCTCTTGGTGTATTTTATTTAGTGTCTTTTGGCCTTTTCTTTAATTTCGATTTGAGATTTTCGTGACCCTTGGATCAAGCTTGTCAAGCAAGATAAAATATAGGCCCTTGGATCACACTTGAGTGGACTTGTTGACTTGTGTGTGTGTCCTCTCTCTCTCTCTCTCTCTCTCTCTCTCTCGCTCATTTCCCCCTTGTCACGATCGTCCTTTTCCCCCCTCTCCCTTCTCTCTTTCTGCCGAGCTCCCCCCCTCGACCCGCCGTCCGACCGCTTGTCCCAGCCCAAGCCGCCATCGCCGCTGCTGTCCTCCGCGGACCCAACTGCTCTTCTTCGTCCACTCCCCCTTCGCGTGAGCAGCAAGCTCGCCGCCGCATCTACTGCAGCCCGGCGCTGCCTAGCAGCCAGCCGGCCCGTCCTACCTCACTGCGCCACCTCCGACCGTTGCCGGCCCCGCCGTTTCCGCCACTCGACTCCCCTTTCCCTGTTCCGGTGACCATTCCCCCTCTCCTCTGTTTCTCTCTCTCGCCAACTTGTCGCCGCGCTCGACCAACCCGTCGCCGCCATCACTGTTGGCCATCGTCGCCCTCGTTGGCTTGCCACTGCCACCCAGCTTCCCCCCTCAGCTGTCGTCGCTGCCGCTGTTCTGGCGAGACCCATCCCCCTTTTGCTCCATCTCTTATTCTGCCCCTCTCCTGTCCTGTTCCCGTCGCTGTCGCTGTCCAGCCGCCACCGGAGTTGCTGCCGTTTCGACGAGGCCCCTGCTCACCCTTGCTGCCGCCGAGCTGCTGCCACCTCAGTCGAAGCTCCTTGCTCCCCCTACCACCCGGCTGTGGTCGAGAGCCTCGCCGATCGCCGCCGTCGCTGCTATACCGACTATTTCTCCGCTACCCCGCTCTGTTTTCCTTGCTCAAGTCGAGGTAAGCGACTCCCTAAATCTTGCCTAGGACCTTGGGTATTAATAGATTCGTTTAGGGGTTATTTGGTGCAGAATTAGTGGCTCATTTAGAGCTAATTTAGGGGTTGCCATATGCTGAATTGGTGACCGGTTTGATGGATCGATGTCGGGAAATCTAAGGAGTGGAATGTGGACTATACTGTGTCGGAATGGCGTGCTAAGTGTGGCTGATTTCATGGTTGTTTGATGCTGATTTTTGTGATTGTTGGTGCTGATTTCGTGGCTGAATTATATGCTGGTTTTGGAGGCTGAGTTGAGCCGACTAGTGGATGGATTGGTGTCGGGTTATAGGCTAATTTAGGGGTTTTACGGCGAGTGTGAATGCTAGAAATTACGGCCTGATGTTGATGAGTTTGTGACTTGGTTTGTGATCTAAATTGTGATGTTATGTTGGTTACGTCGCGGCTGAATCGTTGTTGCTCTTGTGCTTGAGTTTAGAGCTCGTTTTTGAGTTAAATGTGCTTGGTTGTGAGTTGGAATCGTTGGCCTAGGTGGGACCGGGCAAGCTTGGTGAATTGTGACTTGAATTGTTGAAAGTGTGATCAATTTAGAGTACGTATGGGTTGATTTGATTCAATGGCGAATTGTGTTGTGATTGTTTGGAAATGGTTGTGTGATATTTGATTATGTGAAAGACGTGGAAATTGATTGAATTATGTGGCGTGTGTGTTTGCTTAAACAAGCTCAGATCGAACAGAAGGTTGCCAACCTGTAGGGTGTTGACCCGGGTTGTGAGAAAGGACCTGAGGGATGTTGATTCGGGTTGTGAGAAAGGTCCTAAGGCATGTTGATGCGGGACAAAGCCCAGATTGATCAGAAGGCTGACCTGAGGCATGTTTACGTAGGTCGTGAGAAAGTAACAAAGGACCTGTCGGGTGTTGACCAGAGTCGTGAGAAAGGTTTTGAGGCGTGTTGACGCGGGACAAAGCTCGAATTGATCGGAGGGTTGCCAGCCTGGAGCGTGTTGACGCAGGTGGCGAGAAAGGACCTGAGGGGTGTTGACCCGGATCATGAGAAAGTTGGATGGATGCGCATGTGTAATATAATTGATTGAATTGGGTGAATGTACATGTGTATGGTGCTTGAGTGATTGTGATATGCGCATATATGTACGTGTTTGACTAATATGTAGAGTTGGCGTTTGATTGGAGGCGAGGTAAGTATGTCTATGTGAATTCCAATTTGCCGATGGTTAAATTGCATGTTGAGACTTATCTGAGTACGCATTGGCCTATGTGGGGTTTATGTTATCTGCTTATTGAGATTTATTCTCATTGTTGTATATTAAATATTTTCAGATCCGCAACCGTGATTGATTTGGAGATGCCGCTAAGATACCTCAGGGATTGAGAGTGGGTCAAGTTACCTCGTCTTTTGAGTGTCTCCTTTTTGTAGAGGAGTTAAGCGTACCAACCCCCGCCCCCCTTTTTTATGAATGTGGTTTGAAGTTAGTAGTCTAGATGGGTGTGGTGTAAATGGGGGTTGTGAGCTGGTGCCAAGTATTTGAAATGTAATTGTTGATTTGTGCAAGTACTACCTTTTTGTCATTGTTTATTGTCTGGGTTGTTTGATTTTTGCTTCCGTCTGCGTTTGTCTTCGAGTGTTTCGTTTGGGTCGGCGACGTGTCTTGGGACGGCGTGTTCAATATGACCGTCGAAGGGATGTCACGAGTCCGTTGGGGTTCAGGGCGTGACATTCTCCTTTCCAAAAGTATAGTCAAAGAATGATACCATGATACCACAGTATGCATCCAAACAGAAAGAAAAGGAGCTTGAAAAAACGATTTTGTCTTTTTAGAATGGAGAAATCATTTTCCCCAATTTTAACTATGGTTGTTTTCCTTGACCGTGATTATTGTACTTTTAGTGAACCAAATACATGAAAGCTCGGAAAATCATTTCATGAAATTCTTTTCGATAAAAACAAATCCAAACCCTAGAAACAATATATCTACAAATACTAAACCAAATGGGTCTTGACGATTATAGCGAGTCGATGTATTGGTGGGCCTTTGTCCAATTTTTTTCCTTCCTTTTTTTAAATTTCTTTTGGGCTTTAAAGTTTGTAGATGGGTTCTTTTCTAATGTTTTTTGTGTTTACTTTTCTTTCTGGCCTTAGACTTGTTAGATGATTTTTCAAAATTAGGTTCTAGCATTCCTTTTTTTCTATTATTCCTAAACCTTTAATCGAAATGGGGAATTTGACTCCTCCCTATATCCATTTTTCATTCTCAAGGTGTGACTCTATATTTAACCATCCGATAAAGAATTCTTCAAATTGCACCAAAACCATCAGCCATTGAACCAGTTCATTTCATAAATAAACGTTTAAGATGATCATTTTCGGTGGATCTATAGGATTATTTTCATCATTGGTTCATTCATGGGATAAATTAAATGTATGATATATATTTATCAAACTATGAGGTAAAATCTCACTGCAAAGAACATATGAAATATCTATTTACAAAGTATGGAATATGATTTTCCGTAATCTCTATAAATTTGTATAGTTGTTCCAAAAAGATAAGGAAATTGATTGCTTAAAAGCAAAGAAATCTCTCACCAAGAGATTGCATATCAGTTTACGTTATCTTTCTAAACTAATTCTAAATCTATTTTGTTTCCGTCCTCATTAACCCTTATAATCAGTAAATTAACATACACTAAAATTTCCTACCTCGAGTTTATCGTTAATCTTATTTCATGAGATATGTCGGACTATCTTTTGGCAAGTGGACTCGTGCGAATTTAGGGTTTGCATTCGTTAGTATCCTGAAATACTCTGAAGATAATTATATGTTCTTATTCAAAAAGAAAATTGATTAGGCATATTGAATTCGTTGAAGTGTAATACACTTTACATGCAAGACAGTCACGTTCACATGGTCAACCCAGTTGAGTTGTTTCCATCATTATATAATTATCAAAGATTGCATAAAAGTAAAGTATATGTTGACTTAGATAATGTCATCAACGGACGAATAATTTTTCCATGTATAACCCGTAAATAAATAAAATAGGCACAATCAAACCTGATAGAGGACATCAGATCACAAGCATAGTCCATGAGGGAGACACATATGGTTGATAAAGAAAATTATGCCGTCTCTATAGGGCCGTCATCAGATAAATATATAAACATATGATTGAAGACAGACGAGGCTGGCGCTAAAATAGTTATTTTATTATGACAATCATATTTTAATATATGATTAATACCACAAAAAGCCCCAAACTGGTATATTTATAACAAATTTATCAAATACTAATTTTTTTACCATAAAAAATCCAAATTGGTATATCTGTGATAAATTTATCCAAAACTAATTTTTTGACCATAAAAAACTCTAGATTCTTACATTTGTGACAAATTTCCTCCAAACCAATTTTTTGACCCCAAAAAATCAAAACTGATATATTTGTGACAAATTTACTCTCTGTTAGTTCCCTTTAAATTAGATTAATACCACAAAAAATTATAAACGAGTATATCTGTGACAAACGGACAGTAAAACCCAAAACTTGTACGTATGTCAGTTGTCGCGTGTCATTTAATAAAATAATTTGACTGTAAAATTTAACGAAAATTAACGGAGAGTAAATTTATTACAGGTATACCAATTTTGGGTTGTTCATAGTATTAACCCTTTAATATATGACCCATCAACAAACAAAAAGTCATTATTCTATCACTCATAATTTCGTGTTACCACTATATCACGGTAATATTATCATGGAAGTCGAAAAATCTGAATAAAAATTTTCGAGAGCAAAATTTTCATATTTGTTTTTTTAAAATTTTTTATTATCGAAATTACCATGATTGAACCAAAACCGTTCAAACAAGCAACAAGGACTATCTTAGTATCGAAGTTTCGACCGTGTTTGAATGTCATGGTGAGGACTAAAATCTCACGCGTAACTAATTTCAACTCCTTGGCGTGATCGAGAAGGTGTGTCACATCTCTGTCGGAACTCGTCCACACAATTATTCTGTTCACGATGATGAAAAAGGTGGCTTCATACAACAGTGGCCCTCAGCTTCTGGAGACTCGTGAAACCTCCGCACCTTTTTTCCATTCGCAAGAAGTTGTGAATTGTCCATTTCCTTAGGCATGGTCTCACATCCAATAACGTAGACCTTCTCGAATAATTGGTAAATAAGACCTGTCCCTAAATGATCACCACTTTTAATGATTACTTGAATTATTTTCTTTAGACTACCTGAACTTGATTGGGATCAGGTTATTTAAAATGTTATCAGAGCAAGATCTTTTTCAGTAGATATGGTTCAAAGATAACTAATAGAAAAGGATTGACTGTCAAAGTAAGAGGATTCAGACAAAGGTAACTCCGAACAAGCATTAAGGATGGTAAAGGAGTGGGAATGGACCGAATCACCTATATAATAGAGGTAGTTGAAATGGAAAAGGATGATAAACGAATATCTCCTTAAGATATATAGATCGAATAACGGTGAGGGACTAATTTGCCCTATGCTCCTTCAAGTTTCCTTGAAACCAAGAACCCAACTGAACAACAGCATCCCTTCCTCAATAACTGTACCCCCAATAACTGTTATCATAAGATTTTGAAAAGAAAAAAATTAATCGCTCTGCGCGGTGCAATATTAAGAACGACAAGATCCAATTCATGTGACAATTGTCGTGAACAAAAAATGGCCAGTTAGTCATGGGATTGATCCATATGGCTAGACAAAAAGAATGCGTAATGCGGAGTGGGCGACCCGAAAAGACTTTTTATGCATAAATAACGTCTCTCCCATATGATGGATCTTTAATATTTCCTGACCTTGAAGGACACCACACCACTACCACCTTACTTTAAGAAATCAAATTATTAGCTCTTTATGCTGGGAGTATTGCTATTGCGAACAGAAGCATCACATTACATCTCATATATCAAGCAGCAAATGCAAGCGGTCGAGCTGATGGGAGATAATTTGAAGGTGAAGATATTCTCAACTCAAGACACACAAAAAAGAGGAGATCAATAGACTTCTACTTTGATTCCTTTCACCTTATCTCCCATTGTCAACGTAATTACAACACATACCTTTATATAGACTAGTTACATGACTATTGAACAAACTCTTAAATGACTCATAAATAAGACCAACATTCTAATGAGATAGACTCCTGGGAACTCTCAAAACATTAACTAGATATCGAGACGCGAAGAGACACTTGGAAAGCAACAATATAATAAAGACTCATGCACCGAACAATCATCGACATTATCGACATCGAGGTAATCGCTCGATAACTTCAACCTCGACTCAACAACTCATCGATAGTCTCAACATTCATGAATTTGGTTTAATTTCTAACACTCTCCCTTAAACCAAATTCTCTTCCATCGATCATTCCAAGTAGGCTCTTCAACTTCCGAAATGCATCGACCTTGAGAGGTTTCGTAAAAATATCGGCTACTTGGTCTCCGGTCTTCACATGAGAAATTTTGATCTCTTTCTCTTTTACTTGCTCTCGAATGAAGTGATATTGAATATCGATATGTTTGCTTCGTTCATGAAAAACTGGATTTTTCGCCAAAGCAATCGCAGAAACATTATTGAGAAAAATCTCTGTTAATTTCACTTGCTCCATATGAATCTCTTTGAGTAGCCTTCTCAATCATATCGCATGATAAACACATGAGGACGCTGCTACATATTCAGCTTCACATGTTAATAGAGTAACACTGGGTTGCTTCTTTGATAACCACGTAAAAGCAGTGTCACATAAGAAAAATACAAAACCTGTAGTGCTTTTTCGATCATCGATATCTCCACCATAATCACTGTATGAGTAAGCTCTAAGCTGAAATGATTTAGATTGAGTGTAGTGTAAGCCATGATCGATAGTACCTTTGATGTAGCGAAGTATGCTCTTTGCAGCTTTAAGATGAGTCGACTTTGGTTTCTCGATGTATCGACTCATGATTCCTGCACTATACATGATATCTGGTCTTGTACATATCAAGTATCTCAAGCTTCCAATAAAGCTTCTATAATATGTTGGATCCACATCTACACCTTTATCAAACTTTGAAAGCTTGGTTCCACACTCCATCGGTGTATTGACCGGTGCATAATTTTTCATGCTGAATTTTTCAAGGATATTTTCTGCATATCTTTTTTGAGAAATAAAAATCCCTCGTGCACTTTGCTTCACTTCGATGCCAAGAAAATAATTCATGAGACCATTATCGATCATCTCAAATTCCTTCACCATCGACGCCTTAAATGCATCGATCATTATTGGATTATTTCATATAAAAACAAGATCATTGACATATAAACATGCCAATAAAACATCACCTTTTTCATGCTTCAAATAAAGTGCATGTTCGTATAGACATTGAGAGAAACCATTTGTCTTGAAATACGCATCGATTCTAGAATTCCACGCTCTCGATGCTTGTTTAAGCCCATATAGAGCTTTCTTCAACCTCAGCACTTTGTCTTCATGACCTTTCACAATAAATCCCTCGGGTTGATTGACATAAATTTCTTCATCAAGGATGTCATTTAAAAATGCTGATTTGACATCCATTCGATAGATTTGCCAATGATTTTGAGCTGCAATATAAATTATTAATCTAATCATTTCCATGCGAATAACAGGGGTAAAAACCTCATCATAGTCGATTCTGGCTTTTTGCTTGTATCCCTTCGCAACTAACCTAGCCTTATACCTTATCACTTCTCCTTTCTCGTTTTTCTTGACTTTATACACCCATTTCACACCGATCAATTTCTTGTCCTTTGGAAGAACCACAAGTTCCCATGTTTGATTCTTCTTGATGGCTTCAATTTCTTCATTCATGGCTTTTCTCCATTTTTCTTCTTTGGTAGCATCATCATAGACAAGCGGTGCAAAATTGCAAGAAGGCATACAAGGTGAAGCTCATCGGTAGCTTCATAAATTTCAGACAATCTCCACGATCTTGGCACTAGCGGTTTATCGACACCATTTGAAGAGGTTGGTGGTGATGAACTTGAAGAAGATATCGGAGAAGAGAGTGAAGAGAGATCTTTCAACTCCATTTGTCTTGAATTATCACGAGCATTTGCTTTGTCTTTAGGATTGTCTTGCCATATGCCTTATTCATCGAACTTGACATCTCTGCTTATATATACTTTCAAAGTGTTAGGATCAAATAATTGATAAGCTTTGGATGAGATATCATACCCGATGAAAATGAGCTTTTTGCTCTTGTCTTCCAACTTCAATCTTGTTTGGTCCGGGATATGAGCATAGGCAATGCTCTCGAAAATTTTCAAGTGACAAACACTTGGTGTTCTCCCATTCCATGCCTCTTATAGAGTTACACCTTCAAGTCCATTTGTGGGACATCTATTTTGAAGATAGACAGCACACATAACAACTTTACCCCAAAGCTCTTTGGACAAATTCTTGCTTTTCAACATGCTTCAAACCATGTCAAGAATGGTTCCATTTTTCCGTTCAGCCACGCCATTTTGTTGGGGAGAATATGGAGCCGTCAAGAAACGTCGAATTCCATGATCTCACAGAATTTGTTGAATGTGGCGGAAATGAATTCTCCTCCACGATCAGTTCTCATGGCTTTGATGAAATAGCCACTCTCTTTTTCAACTAACCTCTTGAATTGTTTGAACGTATCAAACACTTCCAATTTCTCCTTCAAGAAATACACCCAGCTTTTTCAAGTAAAATCATCAATAAATGTAACAAAGTATCAGCAATTACCATATGTTTAAGGAGTGATTGGGCCACACACATCAGAGTAAATCAACTCAAGTGGCTTCTTTGCTCGATAAGTTGCTTCCCTTGGAAAGCTTATTTTGGAATGCTTACCAATTACGTACCCTTCACATAATTGATTGGGATGATCAATATGTGGCAAGCCATAAACCATCTTTCTTCGAGAAAGCAAATTGAGTCCACCAAAATTGAGATGACCGAACCTCAAATGCCACAGCCATGAAGGATCATCCACGCATGCCTTTAAACATCGAGCCATTTCATTTTTTATATTGAGAAAAAACATCCGGTTCTTTGACATCTACACATTTGCAATCAGTTTATTATTTTGGTCTCTTCGCATAAGGCTAAGATCTTTCATGTGGATAGTATAACCTTTCTCAAGAAACTGTCCCAAACTCAAAATATTACTTGACATTTTTGGAACATAATAAACATTAGAAATAAATTGATGTGCACCATTCTTCAGATGAATCAAAATTGTACCTTTGCCTTCAACAAGAATTTTAGATTCATCACTAAATGAGACTTTCCCTTTGATTGTCTCATCCAATTTAGCAAACATCTCCTTTCTTCCACACATGTGGTTGCTTGCACCGGTATCCAAGTACCACGTATCATTTTGTCTTTCTTCATCTTCTTTGAATGCCAATAAAAGAACTTGATTGGCATCATTTACCAAGCTCACCTTTTCATCTGCTCCGCTACTCTCTTTGTTCCAATAGTTAGAAGCATAATGACCAAGTTTATTGCAATGATAACATCAAATTTTAGATGTATCATACCATTGCCCTCTCGAGTTCTATCCTCTCCCAAGAGCACCTCTTTGCTTTTGGTATCTTCCGTCATGTCGAGCAATATCTCCACTACTTCGTCCACGACCTCTTCCTTGAAAGCGACCTCGCCCTCGATCTCGATCTTGATGAGTCTCACGAGTTTTCACGGGATCTCTACTTTGCTCCTTATCATCTCAGATAGTCAACCGAGTTTGGAGTACTTCCTCCACTGGCTCGTTCTTGTTTCTTTTAAATCTTTCTTCATCGGCTTGCAATGAACCCATGAGCTCATCGATCGTTATGGCATCAAGGTCTTTGGACTCTTCAATCGCAATGCCAATATAGTCGTACTTTTTGTCTAAGGATCGAAGAATCTTCTCGACAACACGAACATCTTCAACATCTTCTCCATTTCTTTTCATTTGGTTGACTATTGCCAACACTCTTGTGAAATAATCGGTAATTGATTTAGATTCTTTCATACGAATTGCCTCGAATTTATCTCTCAAAGTTTGAAGGTGAATCTTCTGAACTTTTTCAACTCCTTGGTGTGTGTTGTGAAGAATCTCCCATGTTTCCTTAAAAGTAGAAGCATTCGACACCTTCTCGAACATCAAATCATCTAAAGCTTGATAGATGATTGATAGGGCATATTGATCTTTTGCTCGAACTTTCTCCAAGGCATTCCTCTGGTTTTGATTCAATGTGACGTCGTCCTTTGGCTGATCATAGCCAGTGTTGACAACTTCCCACACAATATAGGTGCCAAGTAAGGCTTTCATTCTAGCAGCCCAATTACCATAATTTTCTTTGGTAAGACAAAGGTATTGCAAAGGAAGCTGATTGTTTGTTGAGGTCATGATCACAAACCGTAAGCTCTGATACCAATTTGATGGGAGATAATTTGAACGTGAAGATATTCTCAACTCAAGACACACAAGGAAGAGGAGATCAATAGACTTCTACTTTGATTTCTTTCACCTTATCTCCCATTGTCAACGTAATTACAATACATACCTTTATATAAACTAGTTACATGACTATTGAACAAACTCTTAAATGACTCATAAAGAAGACCAACATTCCAATGAGATAGACTCCTGGGAACTCCCAAAACATTAACTAGATATTGAGATGCGAAGACACACTTGGAAAGCAACAATATAATAAAGACTCATGCACCAAACAATCATCGACATTATCGACATCGAGGTAATCGCTCGACAACTTCAACCTCGACTCAACAACTCATCGATAGTCTCAACATTCATGAATTTGGTTTAATTTCTAACATGGGCAAATAGGAAAAAGCAAAAAGAAATCGAAAGCGAGCACACATAAGCTTCCAAAGAAATGGATCGACAAAATAGCAGAACTATCATATTAAACCGTTGGTGTTTTTTTCTTTTTTTTTCTTGGTCGATATTAAACCGTTGCTTACTCGGAATGTTTTTCCTTTAAGCATTACAAAAAAGCAAAGTTCGAGCTTCCTCCATTTCCCCCTTTTCTCAACCTATTCCTGAGACCGGTTTCTTTATGGTCGAGAGGGGCCAAAAATTGTGAATAATATACAAAATCGCAACACTAAAAAGAAGGGGAAGAAAAACATATACAAGAAAACAGCAGTTGAAAATATAGAGTGCAAGATAGATTGATCCAATTAAACACCAGGTCAAGTTTTATCTTTACGATACCAAATTTGTCTGTACATATAGACTCCGCTTCTGCAGCAGCTGGTATCACAAGGCTCCTTACATTCAAGAAACCCAGCAGTTTTGGAATACAAGAGAACAGCAGTTGAAAGTAACCCTGATTGAAAATATGAGATCAAAGCCAGTTGAGTGAAAATTCATAGTGGTTAATGTTTACTTGACTACCTCATCAAATTCATTAGGGTTCCATGATACATATAAACTGATGGACATGAGGCAAACCATGCATGGTGCTTTACTAGATAGTGGAGAAACCAGATCCACATCCACATTCACATTTTGAGCAGCTACAGCAGAGGGTGTGTTTCTTTTTGCACACCAAAGATAGCTTGCATCAATTTGTACGGTAAAGTCTCCCTAAATTTGATGAAAACTGCTCAATCCCAAACTGCATCACCAGTTCAGAGAATTTAGAAGTCACGTCTACAGCTTCAACTATTACACTCCCAAACGAAGTATGAAAATCACTATTTTAAAAGGAAAAGGAGGGGCTGCCTAAAGAGTGCAGTCCCAAAAATTTTGTTCCAATAAACGCTAACATGATAGTCCATGTAAAAAAGACGAATGTGGCACAGCAAAAAACTTAATGGAAGGACCACATAGAGCAAATTTTAAAAGTTTTACGAACTAGAGTGAACAAAAAAAAAGTTGATGGGACAAAGAAGTTCACGGATTATATTGAATATTGAAGAAATGTTCAGGAAACAATCACGTGATCACCTGTTATACCTTCAACAAGATTATCCGTGGAATCATGTATAACAAACATCAAATCAATGTTTTCAAAGCTTCAAAATTTGAAGTTGGCCTATGAATAGGGCCACAGTTCTCATGCCACATGATTATGAGTTTCGAACTTTAAAACAGGTTTTTCAGGCATTTGAGGAAAGTGAATAGATCAACGAGTCTTATGTCCTCAACGGATTTTGAAGTACTCCCAGAATAAGTCCCAAAATATGAAATGTATAAACTTGCCAAAATTTGTAGATGCATTGACACGAGAGTAAAGCTAATCTATGAAAAAGTGTTTTGACACTCATTAGATATTTTCACTTCAGTGCCTACAAATAGGTTATGCTGTAATTCTAAATAGCTATAAGTTACTGCTACTTTTGTAAGTTAGATTGTGTTTAATTCTGAAGAAACTTCCTATTGAAGGATATTTTTTTTAAATGGTTCATTTCAATTGTTTGATGATGTACTTGAAAGTGAGACAACAAAAAAATTTTGATGCTTAGATCTCACTTTCAAAAGTCATTCTCTGCGTAATACTTATATTGTGTTATTAATATGAGATACCAAGATGATATCCTACTCTTATCTAAATATTACTGATATATGAATTGTAAATTTTACTTTTTCTATTAGCGGATAAAGCAACCTAAAAAAGGATGTCAGAAATGTGACATTCTGAATTTTGACCCACTTTTGGGATAAATGAAATGTGTATATTCTTCAATGCATTTGTTGTTAAATCTCGTCCGGAATTGATGATTCTCGAGATACTAACTTTTAGGGAAAGGCTACCTAGGGAAATATATGTGGACCTAAGAACTCGACCATGAGTCGACCTTCGGTGATGATCGAGGTCGCTTTGACTTGAGTAATCGCAGGTTGATATGCGTAAATCCTAAAAAGCTACCCGTTAGTTAGAGATACACTAAAGTCGCATTTGAGTGAAATTGACCGTCATTTGAATCCGAACTTAGATGTCAAACTTCTCAAAGTGTCACGACTAATTTATTTGGACGACATCACATGAGCGTGGCCAACCTTAAGGTTTATTAGATTTGTTGGAAATTTGGAATTTGGACCGGGAGTAGAAGATGACCATTTTACCCATAGGATTATTTGAATTTCTTTGAAGGGTTGAAGGGCAATTTGGAAATTGGCATTTTCCCTCCAATGGCCAAGCTAGAGGACCATTGTGCCCCTTCCTCCTTGAATATTTACTTTTGCTTGCCATTTATTATTTTGGGTAATTGGTTGGGAGGAATTTTGTGAGCCCTAGGATCTTGACTTGCCCAACAAGATGCAATATGATCCATTGGATGAGATAGTAGGGTTGGTATTGGGGTTTATAGTGGGGTTAGTAGACTTGTCTCTCTCTCTTTGCCATTTGATAAAAAAATTCTCCTCTTGCTCTCTCTCTCTCTCTCTCCCTTATCTCTTGGCCGACTCCTCCTCCCCCTTGCGTGAGCAGTTGCTTGCTTCGCCTCAGCTAGCCACCGTCTCAGCCCATCTTCGCTGGAACCGCCATCTGCCCTTGTTGCTAATCTGCCAGAGCCGTTGCTACTTGCTTAGCTTGGATTTGCTTAGGTTTTTCCCTAGTAAGTGGCTTCCTAACCCTTGTCTAAGCTAAGGGGTTACCAATGGGCTTATTAGAGGTTGATTAGTGGCTGTGGTTAGTTGGTTTAAAGGCTAGACAAGTAGATTTGCTTGGTTATGTTCTCGGATTTCGTTACTGCTGCATTGCCAAGTTTTGCTATTTTTTCCGAGACATGTGTGGGCCGAATCTGGGGTAATGTCCCCTTGAAAGTTGTTCAAAACATCTTGAAGTATAACATAATTTAATTTGAGAATTTTTGGAAGTCATTTGAGGCCATTCGTAAGTCCATCTTTGGACCAAAATTAGTTTGCCAGAAACACTGTTCCTCTTACCTTCGGGTTGTTAGAATTTTTATAAATTTTTCCAGACATATTTTCAAAATTCCTTCACAAAAATTATTGGAGACATTTGTGTCTATGACATATAAAAACTCAAAGCTTTCTAAGGATATTTGGTTACTGTTTGAAAATGCATTTTGAAAGCCGAATAGCCAGTTCGAATGAAATAATTTATATCTGACTTTGGGTGACAAAAAGAGGTGGTTCTAGATAGAACTGGATTATGTATTCTTCATGAAAGATGCTCATCAGGATATTTTCTAGGACATATCCGAAATTCATAATTTTTAGAGTTGAATTAATATTTATTTTAAAAGGAATTCCAGAATTGCGCGCTGGCCCAGATTTGCCCCGATTCTATGTATTCGGTTTTCTTTTCCTCTTGTGGCTGAGTTTGTGGTGCTTGGTGGCTGAGTTGAATGTTGTGGTGCTTGGTGGCTGAGTTGAATGTTGGGATGAATGGATTTATGCCATTGAGTGTATAACTTGAATTGTGGATTCAAAGGTATTGGAAGGATTTGATGGTATAGTTGAGCTACATTGCTACCCTTATGAATGGATTAGTTGGGCTGAGTTGTTAAATAAGAATTGAGCATGTTTGTGTGTGATTAGGACATGTGGAAGTTGTGTGAAGGGAATGAGATATGTATCGCGTATGATCAAATGTACGTTTGATCCTATAATCCTTAAGGCGTGTTTACGCGAGGAATTGGATTTGTCTTGGGCGTGTTACGCGAGGCAATGTTCGGATAAATCGGAGGATCGCCAACTTGATCTGTCTTTGTGCGAGTCGTGCCATAGACTTGATGCGTGTTACGCAAGTCGTGCCGTAGACTTGATGCGTGTTACGCGAGTTGTACGATGAGGTGGGCCTGAGGCATGTTACGCGGATCGGTATTGATCAGGGTGGACACATATGTGTTGAAAGTTGAAAGATGTGAGCATGTATAGAGATTGAGATTGGAATAGGTTGGAATGTTATTATGGATGCATGTATAGGAAATTGGTTGTATCTTGAAATGCATATGCATTGAGAAGTAGGTTATGTTATTGCGATTCGACTAACATGTAGGGTCGAATACATATGCCGAGGTAAGGCTAAATGCCTTTAAACGTTATTGTGTGTGATTGAGTATGTTTAGTGTTTACTCTTGTCTGGAGGTATACGTTAGCCTAGGTAGGGTTTAGGGCGCTTGCTTATTGAGACTCGTTCTCATGGTTATTACATAACCATTTCTGACCCTCGACCCCAACCATAAATGATCTGTCATAGCGTTTTGGGATCTGGAGGAAGAGCCGATGGAGCAAGACCCCAAAGGGAAGCCCATTGAGTTGGTGGACCCTTTTTGTATAGCTAGGCTAGCCTACCCAAGCACTAGTCCCTTTTTTATGAAGGTGGAGGTTAACCCTAGTGGCCTAACGTGTGTAAAGTTGAATGTTGTAATTGTGTTACTGTATGAAATGCGTTGTTGACTATTCAAGTATTTTCTTTACTACCCTTAGTCTTTAATCTTGTCTGGGTGCTTTTAATCGTTCTGCTTGCACTTTATGTTTTGGTGTTAGTGTGGGTCAGCGACGAGTCCTAGGACGTCGCATTTGAAATATGACCATGGAGGAGTGTCGCGAGCTCAGTAGGGTACGGGGTGTGACAGGAAATATAAAATATGCAAATAATTAACAAACTTAATCTCTCAATACTTATAAAACTTTATGCAAAAATAATTCTCCTTTCCAAAAATATAGTCAAAGAGTGACACTATGATACCATAGTAAACATCCAAATGGAAAGAAAAGGAGCTTGGAAAAACGATTTCTTCTTTTTAGGATAGAGAAATCATTTTCCCCGATTTTAAGTATGGTTGTTTTCCTTGATTGTGATTATTGTACACTAAAAAAAAAACAAGGATTTAACCACGGAAAATTAGCGACGAAAAAAAATTCGTCGCTAATTGGCGACAGAATTTGCGGCTAAAAAAAAATTCATCGCTAATTTGTGACGAAAAACAAATTCGTTGCTAATTATCGATGGAATTTGCGACGAAAAAAAAAATTCATCGCTAATTCACGACGAATTTTTTTTTGTCGCTAATTAGCGACGGAAGTTACAACTAATATTTTTTCGTCACAAATTTGTGACGAAAAGTAAATTCGTCGCTAATTTATTATGGAAAAAAAAATCATTGCTAATTTGCGACGGAATGTGTGACAAAAAATAATTCGTCCCTAATTTGCAACGAAAAATAATTGTCGTGGCATTTTTGTCGCAAAATTCGTCGCTAATTAGCGACAAATCGCATTCATCGCTAAATTTTATATTAGCTGAACTGTTAATATAATAGGTTCGTCGCTAATTAGTGACAAACAATATTCGTCGCTAAATTAGCGACGTACTTTATTCGTCGCTAATTGTTAATCTACCCACCCCCTCACCCCCAATTTCTCTTTCTCTCTCACTCTTGATTCCTTATATCCCCCCATGCTATTCTCCCTCCCTCTCCTTCTTTCGTTTCTCTCGATAAACCTCTCCGCATGCATGCAAATCAGTCTCGGTAATTCTTTTCTGCCGATAAGTGTCGTGACTAATTTCGCGGCTAATTGGTGACGAAGACAGCTCATCACAAAACTATTCGTCGGTAATTTCAATTTTTTTTACTTTTTTTTCTCTTTTTTTTTCTTATCTTCTTCCCTCCGGTCGCCTATCCGACGATCAATGAGAGGCTGAGGCCGGCGAGGTGACCTCGCCGTCGCCCATATCTATGGCGACGACAAGGTTGAGCGGCGGCCATGGCGAAGCCACTTGACCTCACCATGGTTGCCACTCGCCGTCGCCTAGATCTAGGGCAATGGTGAGGTCGAGCGGCCATGGGGAGGCTGAACGACCTCGCCTAGATCTAGGGGAGGGCGAGTGGCCTTGCCATGGCCACCGCTCGCTGTCGCCCAGATCTGGGGCGAAGGTGAGGTCGAGTATCCATGGTGAGGCCACTCGACCTCGCCCAGATCTGAGGGAGGCCAAACGGCCTCGCCATGGCCACCGCTCAACCTCTCTGTCGCCCACAAATTTGGGCAACGGTGAGTTCAACCAGTGGCCTCGCCATGGCCACTCGACTTCGCCCTCGCCAGCGCTGGCCAAAGCCAGCCTGACCCATGGCCGGCGAGGTCAAACTCACCGGCCTCAGCCGGTCGTCGGACCTTGCCATGGCTGCTCAACCTTGCCGTAGCCCTAGGGCGACATCAAGGTTGAGCAGCCACGGCGAGGCCGCTCGACCTTGCCCTCACTAGCACTGGCGAAGGCCAGCTTGGCCCACGACCAGTGAGGTCGAACTCACCAGCCTCAGTCGGTCGCCGGTCTGACGACCGGATATTGGGAAAAAAAATTGAAAAAAAAAATTATTAAGTAATTTTCCTTTTTTTAGGTACGTGTCCATTTGAAGGTCTCGCAATCTAAGTGAACATTGCAATTCTTATCAAATTAACCACATTATACTACAAGGATTTCGGTCAAATACTTGAGTAAGTCTTCTTGACATGGTAATTTTTTCATTTTTTTCAATTTCAAAGTAATTGTTTCGTCAAAAACACAATTTTAATTTTTTGAATTTTATGGTTTTAATTAAGAATATTAAACAGTAGAACAGCAGATATGATATTTTTAATATTTTATGAGATTTTTTAATTTTTATACGGACACAATGCAAAGAGATACGGTTTTGATGTATAATAAGAACTTACCTGGACATCGAGGATTGATCGATGAGTTTTATACTGGGTTGGAACTATTTTTGGACTTTGCTAGTAGTAAATTTGAGCTCATGGATGGAAATAAGTTAAGGTGTCCATGTAAAAAGTGCAGTAATGATAAATTTCATGTGTGTGACAAAGTTAGAAAACATCTTTATAGATTTGGATTTACTCCGAACTACTATAATTGGACTTGCCATGGTGAACAATTTATATCTGACGAAGGATATCAAAAAAGTGACCAATTTTTAGTTAGGGAAGAACGTAGTTATTATAATCAATTGAACCCATACCAGAGGATGGTGATTGATGCAGGTGGTTAGAATTTTGTTTCAAAATCGAACCATGCAAGTACTAGTTTTACTCTTACACTTGAACAAGTGAGTATTAGTCATGCATCATAATTAGAAGAGATAGGAGTAACAGATTTTGATGAGAATGTATGTAATGGAACTTTTCTATCTAATTAGTTCTGAAAAGTATTCAAAGTAGCAGATGAACCTTTATAGGTAGGTTGTGACAATTACACTAAGTTATCAGCGACAGCAAAACTGTTAAATATTAAGGCAGAGCATAATATGTCTGAGAATTGCTTCAACTCTTTTGTTAAAGTAATGCGGGAAACAATGCCTCGTGATAACATCATGCAAGTGATTTTTACGATATGAAGAAGCTAGTAGATAACTTAGATTTTTCAGTTGTAGGGATTGATATATGTAGTAGGGGTTGTATGTTATATTAGAGAGATGACGAAAATGCATAATCTTACAAATTCTGTAGCCAATCTAGGCACAAGATTAACAGGAGGCAAGGTCGTAATCAGAAGTGTAGACCATGCAAGCAAATGTTTTATCTGCCCTTAATCCCTATATTGCAAAGGCTTTATGCGTCTCAAGCTAATGCTGAACATATGACATGGCATGCAAATTATGAAATAAAAGAGGGTCTAATGTGTCATCCTTTAGATGCAGAGGCATGGAAACATTGTGATAGAACATGCCCTGAGTTTGTGATAGAGTCTCGAAACATCAGGTTAGGTCTATGTGCTGATGGATTTGCCCCATTTTGAAAATCAGGAAAAAGTTATTCATGTTGGCCAATTTTCTTAACTCCGTACAATCTTCCACCTAGTATGTGCATGAAGACACCTTATATGTTTTTGACATTGATCATGACTGGCCTGCAAAATTCGAGAAAGTTGATAGATATTTATATATAATCATTGATTGAAGAGTTATAACGGCTATGGGATGAAGGTGTCCTTATGTATGATGTTTCTGTCGATCAAACATCTGTAATGAAGGCTACTCTTCTTTGGACGATACATGACTTTCCAGCTTATGAAATGTTATCTGGATGGAGTACAACTGGGATCTTAGGATGTCCAATATGTTTAGAGAGATCAAAGTCATTCAAATTAAAACATGGTAAAAAGGCCAGCTGTTTTGACTGTCACAGACAATTTTTGCCGATAAGTCATACATTCAAAAGGAATAAGAAAGAGTTTATCGAGAATAGGATTGAAAGAACACCTCTACCATTGAAGTTGACCGGTGATCAAATTTGGGAGTGAGTGCATGATTTCCCAATTGTTATTGAAAATCCTCACGGCAAAACTATTGCGTACCAAAGTACACATAAGTAGACTAAACGCAGTATATTTTGGGATCTACCGTATTGAAAGGCCTATCTTATTCATCATAATCTTGACATCATGCATATAGAAAAGAATGTTTTCGATAATATCATAAATACTGTGATGGATGTCACTGAAAAAATAAAAGACAACTTAAATGCAAGAAAAGATATGAGAGATATTTGTGATTGGTCAACACTAAATGTGGATGCAAGCAGTAGGGGACCAAAATCAAAAGCAATTTATACATTAGACAAGAAGCAGAGACGGGTTGTTTGTCAATGGTTGAAATCTGTGCGGTTTCCTGATGAACATGCTTTGAACCTCGGGAGATGTGTTGATTTGAATGAATACAAGTTGACAGGTTTGAAGAGTCATGATTGCCACATATTTATGAAAAGACTAATTCTAATAACTTTCAAGGAACTTCTACCAAACTTTGTATGGAGCGCTATTACAGAGTTAAATAATTTCCTTAATGATATTTGCTCAACAGTATTAAAAGCATCACACATGAAGAAACTAGAGAGAGATATTTTAATTATTCTTTGCAACTTAGAAAGAATATTTCCTTCATTTTTTGATTCAATGGAGCATCTCTTAGTTCACTTACCTTAGAAGGCCAAAGTTACAGGTCCTGTCCAATTTCGATAGATATATCCATTTGAGAAGTAAAATTTTTTTAATAAATTCCAAATTATTTTATTATATATTATGTTCTGATAAACTTCTTTCTATTGCAATTAGATTCTTATAGTATTTGAAGAAAAAAGTGAAGAATAAGGCATGTGGAAGCTTCAATTTATAATACATATATTGTGGAAGAAGTGACAACATTTACATCATACTATTTTGAGCCGCACATGCAGTGCAAAAGGTAGAGAGCAGGAAGAAATGATGAGGGTCTCATTGATCTCAATTATAAATCATTCTCTATTTTAATTATCTTGGTCGACCAAGTTGCACATGTAAATTTCGTTACTTAATAGGAGAAGAATTGTGGGCAGCCCATATATATATTTTACTGAACAGTCCAGAAGTAGAGCCATACTTCGAGTAAGTGTACATTTGCAAATATATGTATTGTGTGTCAAATATTTGCTAATATATAAATGGTATTTGTTAATAGGATTTTTCAAACTTCAATGTATGAACTACTACCAAATGAGTTTGACCATATGTGCGATAAAGAATTTGCAGAATGGTTCAAAACATATGTAAGTTGCTTATGGACAAAAATCAAGTTATTAATATCTTATACATAATTTATTAAAATATATATTATTGACTTTGTTTGTGTGACCTTTAGGTTCATAGTAATTATGATGATCAAGTTGAAGAGCAAGGATTGCTATATCATTTGTCATGGGGTCCAAAGTCTAGAGTACGAAGGTGGCATGCATATTTCATAAACGGGTATAATTTTCACACTCAAGAATATGGAATGGAAAAAGCCACAATGAATTGTGGTGTGTGTGTTCGGTTATCCAATGGTGGCGGTTCAAAAGATGATTTTTATGACTTGTTGGATGAAATCATAGAGATAGAATACCATGGACCATTAATGCGGGTTGTGTTATTTAAGTGCATGCGGTTCGACTCCGTCAAAGGAATGAAGATGCATACGGAGTTTAACTTTGTTGAAATAAATCACAAGAAAAGATATATGAAATATGAACCATTTGTCTTGGCACAACAAGCAATTCAAGTATATTATGCATCATATCCTAGTTTGAAATGTGACAAAGCTGATTGATGGGCTGTATGTAAAACCAAAGCACGAAGAAAAATCGAGGAACGCTGGAAGGATACAAAATATCAACAAGAGGAAGTCTGTAATGCGGTTGAAACCGAAGAATATAATATTCCAACTTTATGAGATCCATGTGGAGCAATGATAGATATGGATGCAACTGAAATTTGCGAATCAAATCTTGGATGTGTTGCAGAATCTGATTTTGAGATAGAAGACGAAGAGGAAGACGAAGACGAAGAGGAAGAGGAAGACGAAGAGGAAGACGAAGGTGAAGATGAAGGTGAAGATGAAGACGAAGGTGAAGGTGAAGATGAAGACGAAGATTATGATTTTTGAGACTTTTTATTAATTATGTGTAACTATTATTATTATTGCAACATGTGTTATTGTTGTTGTCATAATTATTGTTGTTATTATTATTATTATCATGAAGGATTTAGCCACGGAACATTAGCGAAGAATGCCAATTCGTCGCTAATTTGTGACGGAAATAGCAACGAACGCAAATCCGTTGCTAATTTCCAATGTAAATACCGACGAAAATAACTTTCGCGGCACGAACGCAACTATTTTTATAGTTCATCGCTAATTCCGTCGCTAATTTGCGATGAAAATAGTGACGAAAGTAACTTTCGCGGCACATTCCCGACTATTTTATTTTCGTCGCTAATTAGCGACATATTCAAATTCGTCGCTAATTTGCGACGGAATTAGTGACGAAATTAACTTTGGTAGGACGTTCCCGACTATTTTTATAGTTCATCGCTAAATCTGCCGCTAATTAGCGATGGATTTAGCGACGAAATTACTTTCGCGGCACTTACGCTACTAATTTTAAATTTCGTCGCTAAATCCGTCGCTTAGCGACAAAATTAACTTTCGTGACTATTTGTAAAATCCGTCGCTAATTAGCAACGGATTTAGCGACAAAATTAACTTAACTTAAAAATACTATTTGTAAAATCCGTCGCTAAATCTATCGCTAATTAACGACGGATTTAGCGACGAAATTAACTTCACGACTATTGTAAATCCGTCGCTAATTAGCAACGGATTTAATGACGACATTAACTTTTGGTACTATCTGTAAATCCATCCCTAAATCCGTCGCTAATAATTTAGCGACAGATTTTACAAAGAGTAGCGAAAGTTAACTTCATCGCTAAATCCGTAGCTAATTAGCGACGGATTTAGCGATGAAATTAACTTTCGCTACTATTTGTAAAATCTGTCGCTAAATCCATCGCTAATTGGCAACGGATTTAACTTTCGGGGAACTTTCTCTACTATTTTAAAATCCGTCGCTAATTAGCGATGGATTTAGTGACGAAATTAACTTTCGCGGCACTTGCGCTACTATTTTTCAATTTCATCGCTAAATCCATGGCTAATTAGCGATGGATTTAGCGACGAAATTAACTTTCGCGACTATTTGTAAAATCCGTCCCTAATTAGCAACGGATTAAAATTCATCGCTAATTAGTGACGGATTTAGCGACGAAATTAACTTTCGGGGCACTTTCTCTACTATTTTAAAATCCGTCTCTGCTATTTGTAAAATCCGTCACTAAATTAACTTTCAGGGCACTTTCTCTACTATTTTAAAATCCTTTAGCGACGAAATTAACTTTCGGGGCACTTTCGCTACTATTTTAAAATCCGTCGCTAAATCTATTGCTAATTAGCAACGGATTTAGCAACGAAATTAACTTTCGCGGCACTTGCGCTACTATTTTTCAATTTCTTCGCTAAATCCGTCACTGATTAGCGACGGATTTAGCGACGAAATTAACTTTCGCGGCACTTGCGCTACTATTTTTTTTAATTTCGTCGCTAAATCTATCGCTAATTAGCGACGAAATTAGCTTTTGCTACTATTTGTTAAATCTGTCACTAAATCCGTAGCTAATTAGCAACAGATTTAGCGACGAAATTAAACTTTCGCGAAAATCCATCGCTAATTTCCGAAACGGCATTGTGTTGATTTGGGGGTACAATTAGGACTCTCTCTCTGCTCTCTCTCTCTCTCTCGATCGATTCTTCAAAAACAAAGTACGGCTCTCTCTCTCTCTCTCTCTCTCTCTCTCCGTGGATCGATTCTCGACGGCTTCCTTTGACGATTTGGCGTTCTTTTTCCTCAGATTTGGCGTTCTTCAGTGTAATTTTTTGTTGGAGACAGGAACCCCTTCAGCTATCGCTCGTCCGAGAGGAACTTGAAGCGCTCGGACCCTCGCCGTCGTCCGAGAGTTTCGGATCTGAGGAGGATCATTGTCCTCCGAGAGTTTTAGAGGAGGTACGTTCGCGTGAATTTTTTGCACTTTTTGTCTCGGGCAAGCGCTATTTCGAATTGTTCGATTTTGGTTTCGGTTTGTTTGCTGCTGTTCGGTTTCGGATTGACTTGTTCGGATTGGGTCTGCTATTCAGTTTCGATTTCGATTTGTTTGCTGCTGTTTGGTTTCAGATTGACTTTTTCAAATTAGGGTTGCTGCTGTTCGGTCTTAGTTTGTTTGCTGCTATTTGGTTTCGGATTGACTTGTTCAGATTGCGTCTGCTGTTCGGTTTTGGATTCTGTAGGGCAGAGATTGTTCAGTTCCGGATTCTATGGGACATTTGCTGCTGTTTTTTTTATATTGGATTTGCTATTGCTTCGTTTATTTGCTGCTATTTCGGATTGTTTGGTTGAATGGATTGGGGGTCTGATTGGATTTTATATTAGATTGGGTTTGTTTTTATATTAGATTGTTCGGTTTGGATCTGTTTTAAGCCTAGTACCTAATTGATGCACTTAGATTGGCGAACTCGACACTTAGATTGGCAAACTCAGAATAAGCTGAAATTTGGTCAGATGTGTGGAAACATACCGCTGATCAATACATACTTCTATGCTGTGATGAACATCATTTTTTTGCGTTTCGAAGTCGTTTAGATAGGTTTCCGAGCACAAATACATTTTGTTTAGTGCAGTTTTTTTTAGTCCGATTTTTTTTAGTCTGGTTCACATGGAACTGCTGATTGTTTTTTATGTTTACACAAAATAAAGAATGCCTGTCATCCTTAAAATCTACTGATGGCATGCTCAACATGTTCTATAATGGGTTCATGCGTTCGTCCAGACAAATAGAGGATTTATAAGCATCATATGGAACCGTTGATGACTAACTTGAATTTTTCTGTTTACCCGCAAGACAGTATGAATATGAACAAGAACAGCATGAACATTAACATTAAGAAGAGCCTATTCGCATAAACAAGAACTGCTTTCTAATGTTCATTAATTCTCCTATTTTCTTCTTACATAGTAATCACCAGAGAGTGCTTCACTTCACTAGCCTTTTGAATGTTTTTGTAGACAGAGGTAACAACTGTTATTTGTGACAAAAAAGATCTACAGAAACTCGTAGACATTTCCGAACAGCTTGCTATTTATAAGAGGCGATAGCAAGTTTGTTTCGTTTTCTCAAATTTATCTCTTGCTCTCTGAAGCAAAATGGTAAGCTTCATGATATACGTCATTATGTGTCCCTAATACATGTTCATGTTTTTAAAGATATTTGTCTAACCTTCCTACTTATCAGTATAAACGTGGAGGTCACATGCATGGTGCAGTTTCACAAAGAAGAGCAGCCCCTTCCCCTTCGCCTTCCCATTCCTCGTCCCCGTCCCTTTCCTCTTCCCCTGCCCTTTCATGTTTCCCTCAACCACTACATGCTAATGGACAACATGGACACATTGGCCCTTTCTCCAACCCTCAAGAACATATTAGGGGACAACTTGTAAACATGTAAACTGAATCTACTTCAGTTCCATGTCCTTCGATTCCACCTTCTTCTTTAGTGCAATACTCGAATGATGAGGGAAACACAGGTCAAGAAGATAGCCGATTCATGATATGCCCATATGGAGATTCATAAGTACTTCATTTTTTTAAGTATATGTAATATTTAGGGTTTTAGGTTTCAATCAACTGAATTGTCCATGTTGCAAATTATCCGTATGCTTTATTGTTTCATTGTCCATGTCGTTCTTTCAACCTGTTTGCACATTCACAGATGCTACGTATGTTGTGAAGCAACTTAATAAAATAGTCAATAATTCTTGGAGGGGGCAGTATATTAGTTACAGCAGCGCTCCAAAAGATGTAAAGGGTTTGTGGTGGAATGAGTTCAAGGTAAGTTTTGTTCTTCTAGGTGTTTCTTGTGGCCTTATTAGGGAAGTCCCACATCAAGTAGTAATGGATATGAACTTCAGAAAATCCATTGCCGAATTGTCTGGTACATGGTAATGGATATGGGACCCTCATAATAACTTTCTGTTGTTTTTATATTGATGCAGCGGAAGTTCAGGTGGGATAAAACGAAAGAGGATGAAGTTAAAAGAATTTTTAAGAAGAAAGCCGGTGATCCCATACAAAATGTGATGAATAAAGCAATGATAAGTCAAGTAAAGCCGGATTTTATTACAAGTGACAATTGGACGGAAATTAAGAGAACTTGGGAAATTGAAAAGAATAAGCAAATGAGTGAACATAATAAGAAGTATCGAGCTTCTAGTTCTAGTGAAGGGTCTGTCACATATGCTGGGGACTCTATCAATATCGGGGAGCATAGAAAAAGAATGGTAAGTTTGTTAAACATGTTGTAAGTTAATTTAATTCAATTACTCATTTATGTTTATATTTTGTAGGAAGATGAATTAGGGATGGAACTGACATATACAGCTACATTTGAACGCACATTAAAAAAAAATAAGACATGGACTAGCGATCGAACAAATAATATTAAGGTATGTAAGGTTATACTTGAATTCCTTTAATATTTATGGTAGTTCTATATGTGAAGTTGTTCTATTTTCATCTATATTGTTAATGCAGGAAAAATATGATGACCTTTTAATGAATAGTGCTAGTGATAGTGGTGGTGATGGTTTTGTTACGTCTAAGCCATCAGTTGATAGTATGGCATTATGGATGGAGGCAAATATTTGAGATGGGATCCTTGTCGAGGATATACACAATGCAGGCTGCTGCAACTTCATCCTCCAATGCGGCTGTTTCGAGGAGGACATGACTTGAGGAGCAAATGACCCAAGAATTGAGCCAACTAAAACATTTACTTGTAGAGAAGGACGAAGAAATAAGAGTGGTCAAACAACAAATGTAATTGATCTTGCGACACCTCAACCTCGATCACGATGAGGTTCCTCCTTTTCCTCCGACTAATCCAATAGGTGATGGGAACAATAATGAGCGACATGATGACGATGACATTGATGATGATGATGATGATTTTCTCGGTCCTTGCTAGTGATAATTTCCATTTTCATATCATTATAATATTTTTAAGCACTAAATTTTGAGCACTATGTATTTCATCATCATATCATTATGTATTTAAGCACTAAATTTTGATGTTATTAAGTGCTTAATCAATGTTAAATGTAAATTCTAGAAAATAATTTTGCTGTTAATTATATTTAAATTCGAAATTGTCCCTAAACAACATTTGTCGTTGACTTCGTCATTAAAGAATTAATAAAAATTCGTCGCTAAATTCGTTTCGGAACAATGTCCGTGGCAAAAGTAAAAAATTTTCATGGCAAATTAGCAACGAATTTTGCCACAAATAATTAGCAACGAATTTTGCCACGAATATATTTTATTACAATTTAGTGACGAAAATTGATATTTTTCGTCGCTAAATTTTGCAACGCCAAATTGGCGACGAAATTTTTTTCGTGGCAAATTTGTAGTGATCTGAACCTTATCGAAAGCATCGCTATGCCAATTTTGTAAAACTCACAAGTCGTTGTCAACAGGGGCGGTGCTACCTAATTAACAAGAGTTGCGGTGATTGTGTCGGACCATAACTAGGGTCGCTTGACCGCCCACCATCTCGCATCCCGCCCTCCCTCTCCCTCGATGGTGACCGATGGCGACTCCGCTCCAGACAATGGCTAGTCATGGCAAATGCCCATGCCCTACCCTCGAGGGACACGGCACCGTCGACGCGGCGAACCCAATCCCTTTATCTCTCATTCTTTATTTTCTTTAAATTATCTTAAAAGATGTTGTGGAGTTTTTCGACATAGCATTTCTCTTGCAATAAAAATTTTAATATTCTCTTAATCTTCATCAATTAATGCTGAATAATTTTCAAAATTTTCCCTTTATTGAAGAGAGAGGATAACTGTCGCGCCACGCTCTCGCGTGCTTTTTCTGATGGAAGTATTTTTCTATATGGGCCTCTCCCAAGCCATACTTCACGTGACAGTGGGATTTATTTGATTTAAATTTAAACTTGGAGTCGCCACTAGTCGTTTACGGTAGGTCGACTAGAAACCTAATTGTGGTACGGGAGAAGTACCGCAATCCTACGAACCAAATATTCTAGGTAAGGGACTTGATTACATTAATGATCCCAAATTGAAACCATTAATGCCCTTTCGATACCTAAGAACAATTATAACATGTCTAGTGCGTCACACGGATCCCTAAGTTCAATTCACTAATCTAATCATGGACAAACAATTAAGCATCCAAAAATCAATTGCACATCCAATGGCAAATCAATCGCACATCCAATGGCAAATCAATCACAGCAACCCTAATTTGGTCACTAGAAATGAAAAAATTTATCAAAACCCTAACCAAAGCTCTAGTAGCTTGTTCATTTCATTTTTATGGTTTTTTAGGGGTTTTGGCCTTAAATTTGGAATTTTGCAAATTATACCACTTGGGCATTTTGGAAAATCCAAATTTCACTTTTAAGAACTGGCCGCAATGATTTCTAATCATTCTGTGGATTTTCAAAAATTTTCAAAAAAATTTTTTAGTGTCATTTGGACACTTACAAAAATTTCAATTTCATTTTTTATGACTGGCCACAATGATTTCTAATCACTTTGTGGATTTTCAAAATTTTCAAAAAAAATTTTTAGTGTCATTTGGACACTTCCAAAAATTCCAATTTCATTTTTTATGACTGGCCACAATGATTTCTAATCATTCTATGAGTTTTTAGAATTTTTGATTTTTTTTTATTTTTTTTTGAAATTTTTTTTAAAATCGAAAAAATGATTTTTAATGTTTTCTGGAAATTTTTGTGAATTTTCTAATTTTTTAATTTTTTTCAGAATTTTCAAATTTTTATTTGTATTTTATGCATTTTTGAAATTTTTATAAATTTTCTGAAAATTTTTTTATTTTTCCAAATTTTCTGTAATTTTTCTAATTTCTGTGAATTTTCTGCAAAATTTTCAAATTTTCTAAAAAAATCTAATTTTTTTATGATTTTTTAGATTTTTTTTTGTTTTTTTAGAATTTTTTATTTTTTATTTTGAATTTTTCCCTCCGGGGATTAAACCGGACCAGACCGGTTTGGCCGAGACCGAACCGACCGTCACCGGCGCTAGCGCCGGTCGTCTTCTCTAGCGTCTCTGGCGAGCACGGTGCCAAAACGGCACCGTTTTGGGCTCCTTCATTTAGGCATTTTTACAAATAGTTGGTGGGCATTATTTCCCATTTTCAGTTTTCAAGGCCACGACTTTGGGCCCACCGTCGGCGACCTTCCGGCGTCCTTTTCTTATAATTTTTCATTATGGATCAAGTTCGTATTACCCCCTACCAAACTACACCAACCAATTGGCTGTTGGACTGTCACCAACCGGCGAAAATTTCGTCGGAAAATACCAGTTTACCATTAATCTAAACTGTGCTCGTCGAAGCTCAAAATCCCTATTCTACTCGCCTTAGCCGTCTAAAATGATTCCTAGCATTGCCAAACACCAAACAAAGGTTTGGGAATACTGACCTGAATGGCCTTATGGCCACGGGTAGGCTCCGGCGAGGACGTCGGTGTAATGCCCCCACCTCGGGGTTATTCATGTGACGTCCCGTTCATTATTATCTTTCGTTACACACGAGCGGAAGCATTTCTCAGGACAATCACATTAAAAAAACAGCGGGATTAAGACAAACAGCATCATGAGCAAGCCTTATGATTACAGTGCATGCAAATATGTTTTAACAAGCCCTTCGGGCCATGGCAAATAACACATTTTGCACATGCACTATGAATAGCAAAACTCGGCTTGGATTGTCCTATACCCACTACGGCTTATCGCTCCTCGCTTCTTCACCTCCACCCCGACCCCGTCCGCCTAGCCATCTCGCATCCCACCTGTGGCTTTATCCCAGAGCCAGCCCGCCCGTACCACCAAAGCACCGTTCAACACATATAGGGATCAACTCATTCTCCGTTTGCGTAGTGATACCACGCCACGTACAGATGAGGCACCAAGTCCGTTAGGCCCTTATCGAATCTCACAAGCGTCTTGATTCGACGGTAGGCGCGACCTTCTCTGGCATCCATCACAGTAAGCACTTTGGCTCTCTGCTCCACGGGATTGCCAACGCGGGCTGGGGGAGATGCCATCCTACGAACCTGAAAAAGGGGAAAATAATGGGGGATGAGTTGGGGAGACTCAGCAAGTAAACCTACTAATATCAAGCGAGGACGAGGGGATCGCCGTTAGCACAAGTCAGCCCTTACCGCACCCGCATCGATGGCAGATCAATAGCAAAGTTCATACAAGAGAACATCAAGCATGGCTATAACATGTGCACATTGCCATTCAAGTTTCGGTTCTATCTCCAAAACAAACGTCAAACATGAAACATGATTAAATCGAGAAATGAACCAACCACAACCAACCAAACGATCGAGAAACGTTCCAAGCAAACCGTGTCACAACGTATCACAACTTCCTTTCCCGATATTAGGAATTTTACTTACCCTAAACTGAAACAAGAACTAGAGAGAGAAGAACGGATGGTGAGAACAATGGCCTTGGGGTCTCGGCAACTCACGGCGGTTGCCCTTTCTTTCTCTCCCTTGTCTTTCTTTGTCTCTCGGTTTTCTCTCTCTCTCTCACGGTTCTCTCTCTCTTTTCTCTCTTGGCCGGTTTGTGTGTGTGAGAGTGGGTGTGTCATTTTCTTCCTAATGGCCTCTATTTATAGAGGAATTGGATTGGCTAGGAAGTCAATGAGGTAAGCGCACGTGTCACGTGGGGGTGTGAGGTAAGCGCATGCATCATCGGAGTAAGAGGTAAGCGCACGTGTCATCCAAGCATTAATAGCATAGGTCAAAAAGTCATAATGGCCCATAATTCTATCTCTCTCTCTCTCCCCTCAAGCTTGGTCGTGGGTCTCTCTCTCTCTTCATCTCCTTGCCGTGGCTTCCTCTCTTCCTCTTGGTCAAAACTTGATGGCCAAAACTTCAATAAATGGTTCATAATGGCTTGTAGAAAAAGAGGACCAAGCATTCATTACAAGCAACAATGAAGGAGATAAAGTTTGACTTGGTCAAACTTTCTAGGGTCTTCTCAATTTAGCTGATTTCCATCACAATTTGCTCGGATCAAACGGGTCTTGCGAAAATACGCACGTAATGTCCAAAATGAACCCTGCATCATAATAATTCCCAAAGTTTTCCCGAGGGTTTTCTCACAAAATAATTCCAATAATACCCTTTTAAAATGGAATTTAATGTAAAAAGGCCTTCACAATTGCCCAAACTTGCCCTACAACAATCCAAGCCAAAATAACCCAAATCGGCCTTCTCGGGTGGATTGGGCACACGGCCGGGCCATCGGGCAAATTGGCCGGCCTGATCGGGCGAGTGGCCAACCGTACAGGCGCATGGCCGGGCACGTGGCCAGGCCGAATGGACGCCGCGCCGGGCTGCACGTGCGACGTGCCGAGCTGCTCGCTGGGCCGCATGGGCGACGTGCCTAGTGCTTGGCCGACCGCATGGGCATCGTGTCGAGTCATACAGGCGAGAGGTCGGTTCACAGCCAAACACGCACATCGGCCCGGGATTGGCACGGCACACGACTCATGGCCACATTTCATGGACACGGGACAAGATCGGGATCAAATCTTACAAGCACGACTTGTGGCACGAGGGTCGGGCACAATGGCCAGCACACGACTGGGTACGTAGCCGGTCCGTGACCTGACTGACGGGCACAATAGCTGGTCATGACCGGGCACATGGCCTTGGCCATTGCAACCGGCAGTTTTGCCCGGGCCGCGACTAGGCTACTAGGCACATGGCCTGGTACACGTCTCGTCTATGGCCTTCCTGACTTGGTATAACGATCCGTGGTCGATTCGTGATCGAGCCACGTTCGAGTATCAACGATCCATGGTCGACCCTCGGTTGTCATGTAGCCTCGTGGAAATTCGATATCCCGAAATTAACTCGTGGTCACCCGGGACTAATGCATGGCCGTGCGGTATCACCCGCGACCGACACATGCCGATACCAGACCGATCCACGGTTATCCCGGACCGCTCCACTAACGGCCCTTATGGTCGAAGAATCACCCCATGATCATATCACTCTAATCATTTGCGTAGTCAGGGGTCATTCCACTGTCGATCTCTACGCCAACTCATGGACAATCTTTCGATCGAACCACGATCAACCCTCAGTACGCTTGTTCCGATCATGCTGTCCATTCCAATATCGACCCTCGACTTGACTTACCCGCTAATCCACTTATCACCAGCCCTTGGCTTCTTAGGCCCGAAATCGGGGATGTTACAGTCGGAGCTCCGGCGAAGGGAATTACATGGGGGACCGATTCAGTTCATGCGGTTTTTAAGGTCCAAAATGCAATCAAATCATATGAAAATGTTTAGAAACTAATATTGAACATCAAAATGCCAAGATTTGGGAATGAAATTACCCAAACATGCATCGTCTCAATGAAATTTAACCAAAGACAATCTGGAAATTTTTGGTTAAAGCTGATCACGAAGGTTTTTTACCAGTGTCAGTCATCGTCTCAATGAAATTTCCGAGATGATCTGAGCTCAGGAGCTTGTTCCCGGACTCTTTCTCTTCCTCCTGGTGTACTGGGATCCGCCGGATTTGGTCCAAACGCTCCGGCCGAGACTAATCTTCAGACCTTCACGGTTAGCTTTTCCGGCGAGGGGAGGTCACGTTCGACTCGTGATTCGCCGGCACCCCGCCATCTAGGGCGGCGCCCCGCCGTCTAGGGCGGCGCCGATCACTCATGTGGGGACCTCTGACCCTCTCTCTCTCTAGATTTCTACACGTTTTTCTCTCTTTCTCTCTCTAATCTATCCTGGTTATTTCGTCGAGCACCTCCTCCTCCTTTCCTTCAGTTTTTCTGGTTTTTGTTTCTTCAATTCCCGCCCAAAATTCGATTAGAACCGAATCGTAATCGGTTAGGGTCATTGAATGATACCAACTGGACATTTTCCAGCTAGAAAATCTGATTAAAAGCGTGTATATTTATTGAAATTGATCAACAAACTCGTGAGTTTAAACATTTCTATTTCTGGTTTTCGAGCAAGTCAAGTTGGGCGAAGAAGAAGACACTGTGCGAGTCGGGTAGGGTTGACCCGCCTGACCCGGCAGCTTCGGTGTTGACTAAAAATGCAAATTGGGCCTTAATTTGACCAAAATTTTCAAATTAAACCTCAAAATTGTATTTCCCAGCATGTTCCAAACCTAAACATACAATTTTCCCCACTTTTTATTATAATTGTGCCCAAAATTTCCTTATTTTTATATTCGGGTTAATAGGATTTTGTTCAATTCGAGGTCTTAATGACCTGATTAGGCAAAATTGATGCCAAAATTGCATTACCCACCCCTGATTAACCCTAAAAATGTTAGCCTCACATTTCGGCAATTTCATTTTGGGCACGATTCCCAATTTAGGTTCAAAATTCTCAATTTTTAATCAATTTTTGGGGGTTTTTGATTTTTACACCAATTTGTGAAATTGGACTGACCATGATGCAATTAAAGGTCCTAGAATCAGCTATTGTGAAGACACTATGAGCTAAAAATGTCTAGAAAAAATTTAATTTACTTTTTGGTTCAATTCGGGTTTAATTTTGCCCAATTTGGGCAAAACATACACCCGATTGAAATTTTCTAAAATTGATAGTATATTTATGAAATTGGATTTAAAATAAAATTATTGACTATTTTTATGGAATTTTCTGATTCCATTTACTATTTTTCATGATTTTCTTGCTTATTTTGACCAAAAGAAATTCAGGAAAAATACAGAAAAATGCTAAAAAAATATTTTTTGGTTTAGAAATAGATTTCCAGGCTTGGCCAAGATCCCTAGACCTAATTTTTATATTTTAAAAAATTTGACAAAAATGGACTAAAAATTAGGTGTCAACAGCTAGCCCTCTTTGAGATTAAGCTCGTTAGAGGTTGATCTCAAAGATAAGATGACACCTTGAATTTTTAGTCGACTCACTAAACAAAAATGGAAATGAAAATTTCAAAACAGTTGATTACGGTCTTTACTTTTGAGATTCGTGATTTAATCCAAAGGTTCTTTTGGAACACATTTTAAAAGGGTTTTTAATGATTCGAAAGAGAGAGAAACTTACCTATTTGTGAGAGTTTCTTTGTCACTCCTCCAAGGGTATGAATGAATGATGGTAATGATTGTTGTGATTTCTTGGTTTGAGAATGAATTCACAAATCTTGACTGCCTGCGGCTCCTTGCCTTAAGACTTAAGTTTGCTTAGTGGTTCCTCACCAGTAAGACTTTGAATATTTGTCTGATGGTTCTTTGCTAGCTAAAGCCTTGTAATTTTTCCTAGTGATTCCTCACTTATAGGACTTTAATTTGCCTAGGGGCTCCTCGCCCGTAGAACTTGGGTCTTACCTACTGGTTCCTCGTTAATAGGGATTAATTTTACCTAGGGGCTCCTTGCCTATAGGATTTGGGTTTTACCTAGTGGTTCCTCACCAGTAGGAGTTAATTTTTGCCTAGGGGCTCCTCGCCTGTAGGATTTAGGATTTTACCTAGTGGTTCCTCACCAATAGGAATTGGATTTGCCTAGTGGCTTCTCGCCTATAGGATTTGTGTAATAGTTTTCTGAAGCTATGGTTTGTGATCACTTACAGAGTGTCAATTCTCTGAGGCTACAAATCCATGATCAATCAGGAGAACTATAACAAGGCCATGTTTTAGGCCTAAAAAGTCATCCAAAGCTACAGGTTGTGAACACTCGGAGGGTGATGGCTACAAAGCTACAAACCTGCGAATACTTGGCAAGACCATAAAAATTACCATGAAAAGGCCATTCTTCGAGCCAAAGAAAGTCATCCAAAGCTACAAGTCGCGAACACTCGGAGGGTGATAGCTCCGAAACTACAAACCTGCGAACACTTGGCAAGACCATAAAAATCACCATGAATAGGCCATTCTTCGGGCCAAAGAAAGTCATCCAAAGCTACGGGTCGCGAACACTCGGAGGGTGATAGCTTCGAAGCTACAAACCTGCGAACACTTGGCAAGACCATAAAAATTACCATATTCAAAGCTGCAAAATCGCGCTCACTCATGAGAATCATCATTCAGAGGCTACGAAGTTGCGATTTGCTTTGAAATATTTATTTTAACAAAATGAAACTTTTATATGGTTGTTAGTTAACCAAAAACTATTTTGAAACGTGGTTTTGAAAAAAAACAACATTCTTCATGTCGATGCATTTTGACAATCAAATTTCCTTTTAAAGGAAGTATTTGAGCAAATGACTCGAAATCTTTCAAGAAATGTTTTGAATGATCATTTAGAAGATCTTCATTAGAAAGGATTTGTCTCGATCTATGAATTTGGTCTTTCTTTCATTTGATTGAAAGGGGACTGATCTGATATCCCTCAATTTTATTTCTCCTAACCAATCCTTAGGTGTTCGGAGATATTCGCAATGTATACAATCCAATTGATCCGATAAAGTCTTTCAAATGGTTGTAATGTTAGCTTGGTCAATGGCTATTCAAAGGATAGGCATTCTGAGGCCAAGAAAAAGATCTTATCATCTTTCAGTTCACTTCGGGTCTTCAAGTTAAGAACCTGGAGGATAAGATAAGACAATATTGCACACACTTCTTTAAGTGATGGCTTCTGTCATGAAATCATATTTTCACTCTCAACATTCCAATCTGAAGAGTCTTTGGAGAGAGGTTGTAATGTTGGTATTGGGTAGGCTCAAAAGGCTCAATTGCTTTGTTTTGAATTCAAGGTTTTCATAAAATTGGTGATCTTCTTGGAATCACCACCCCTTTTTTTGTCCACTACGGATTTTTTCTTAGCATGAACACAAGAGTCCCCTAAACTTCCATTGAAACTTTCAATTGCTGATTTGTTGTGACTTTTGATTTCTCACAACTTTTGTTTTTCTTTTTGACTTGACTTCTGCCATTCTTTCTTTTGAATGCTCTTCTTTTCTTTTCTTTTGCTCATTTTTCTGGGCATTGGCCTTGCTTTTACCAAGCATACTGCTTTTTCATGCCCTAGACTCTTTTGCCTTTGATCCTTTTGCATTCTAAGGACTCTGTGTTCTGCCCTTTTTGCTTTCTATTTATCAAGGTAGATCATATGCTCATGCTCCAGTGCGAAGAGATGATCACCAACTTGAGCTTCTGAAATGAATATTCAGGCTCAATTGAGCTTTGCCTAAAGTAAATGTGTTTGGGATATGGAAACAAAATGCTCTTCTTCCTTTTGGGATGTTGTGAGCTTCCATATAAATTCATCTGAGGTTATTATAGAAAGATTGAAACAAGTGTCACGCCCCGTACTTCACGAAGTGCGAACATCCCGCACAAAGGTCGAATTTGTTGCGACGTCCTAGGACGCGTCGCCGACCCAACACCCAACGTGCGGAGATCAAATACATACGAAGCACGTATATAAATATAAATATAAATATAAATATATATATATATATATATATATATATATATATATATATATATACACTCGTACAATAAATAAGATAACCATGAATAGCACAGTACAAAAATCCATCAGATTAAAAACATATACATTTCATTACTATTAAAAGTAGATACAATATCCATTTACGGGGAGTACAGACTACCACCAAAAGCGATCAACGGCCACTAAGGTCAAAAAGGGTCAGTGCCCATAGGTTACTGAGCTAAGACAGGCTTCAGTTAAAAAGGTGCAGCTCGCTCTATCTATAACCAAAGTAAACCTAGGGAACCCAGTCCGAGTCAGAACCAGAAGACTCTGACGACGAAGAACTGTCAGACAACTCCTCATCAGAATCTAACGAGTCTAACTCGGACTCAGCCTCCTCTGGCTCGTCCTCAGCATCCATCTTCTCAGGCTCGGGATCCTCCTCCATAGGTCGCTTTAACTCATCATCATCTGGCCCCATGTCTATCGGCTCGACCTCATCAATCTCGTACTACATAGGTACACCATCGGAGCTCATATTCTCCTCGTCTGAGGTGCCGGGGTCTATCACCTGTCCATCGGGGCACTGCGGGTCTACCTCGCCCTGCCCGTTAAATGGGATATCAAAAGTCCGGAGGGGCCCGGTCTCTTCTCCATTAAACATTCTATAACACCACGCAACATACTCGTGGGTCTCCGATACTAACTCCCCAACATCTACCCATACTAAAGTATAGTATCTAATGTACATATTCCCATTCCCTATGGGATGTACGGACATAGTCTTCTCGATGAAGTGAGGAATCCCAAAACGGATTGGCGCCTCTGCCATCCTCACTACCGGGGATCTGAAATGTCGGTTTCCAACAACCGTGAGACGAATCTCAGCAAGTAATAACCCCTAAACCTAAAATAGGCTAACATGCACATCCTGACAAGCGATTAAAAACACATATAACAGTGTACCATAAACATCACAATAATTGATCTAGGCTCGCAGCCCAGATCACTCATACAATGACCCTGCATTTTAGACATTTCATAATAATGTTCACGGCACATACATGCATACACTGGTCACGCGTACGCCATACGCATGCTCATGCTCCTTAATGCCAGCCTGATATATAATTCACTGAATGCGCACCACGGCTAACACACTTCGGCACACAATTGCCATGCTCATGAATCGTCTCAAGCAATGCACTATGGCATGCGGCTCGTTTACCGTTATAAATGACCCGTAGGCCCACAATATACCGACCCGAAGGCTAACGACCCGAAGGCCAACAAATATTCCGACCCGAAGGCCACAATCCGAAGGCCAACAAATATTCCGACCCGAAGGCCTCGACCCGAAGGCCAAACAATATTCTGATCAAACAAGCATACTTGCACACTTTTCAGCCTCATGCCCATTCTCAGCATACAAATGCTCGACCATAAAATGTTCGCACTCAGGCGATAATGCCATGCACAATGAGTGTCAAATCGCAGAGGCACATAACTATCTGATGGCCAAATCAATGTGCGATTCAATATACCCAAACAATAATATCAACGTACTCGATTGGCCGATTTAATATCATTTGGCCCACACTCAATTTAGTATTCAGAAAGAACACTCGGCCGTATAATGCCATTCATTGGCCAAACGCACACCGCACTTAGTCGATCACATGAACACGCGGCATGGCAATATTCCACTAAGCACCCTGAAGCATAATTCAGCCAATCACCAATCAATCTGGGCACACCCAGCAATCACACAATTAAGTCCTCGACTTGCCGATTTCAAAATCCGATAACACCTCAAAATGGACAGCCACTAATCATTCCATTTTTGGCTTCCAATTTAATTCCCTAAATCGGTACATTGATCAACCGCGAACCTGGTCGCACTACCCCTTCCACAATTTATTTCTAAATTGTACTAGTCTACCCGAACTGTCTAAAAATGCACAATTCTCCTAATTCGGGTTTAGGGATTTATACTCACTTAATCTAAACTGGGTCGATGGGAACGAGCAGCTGATTACCGGTGAGCGGCGAAATGGGCGGCGGCGTTCCGACGAGTCACACGGCGGCGCGGCGGTACGGACGGCAGTCCTCGGCCCGATCGTACGGCGGCGGCAAGGCAGCGGTGATGACGACACTGCTGGTTGGTGGTGGTTAGCGGTGCTTGGCGTAGGAGGCGACGGCTGCGCGGACGGCGAACGGTGGCTCCGGCGACAATGGCTTGGCCGGCGTCCTCACGGTCACGGCTGTTCCGGCGGTCCTCACGGCTAGAATAGGGGAAGGACGGTGAGGCGAGGGGTGAGGGTGGTGATGGTGGTACACGACGGCGCGGAACGGCGGCGATTGGCGCTCCGGAGTGCTCGGCTTCCCGGCGGCGAACGGCGACGGGGACGGCGGTTCACGGCCAAGAGGGAGAGGAGAGAAATGAGATGGTCGGCTGAGGATGATGGTTGTGAGGTGAGGCGGAGACGGTGGCACGGCTGGACGGCGATGGCAGGCGATGGTCGGCGCCTGCGTGGCTCCGGCGGTGGTTGGCCGAAGGAGGAAACGGCGGAGGAGAGGCGGACGGGAGAGGGGGAGTGGCCGAATGGGGTAGGAAAGAGAGAATGAGAGTCAAAGTTGGTCAAATACCCCCTTAGTGGATGGCACATGTCACAATCCTAGCCCTTAGACCATTTTACCCTTGATCTAATGGCCCACAATTGTCCTCATCCAATAATGCAAGGGTATATTAGTAATTCAATAAATCCTAATAGTTATCCACTTAATTAATCCTTAATTATTGCCCAAAATTGATCCAAATTGGGAATAGTAAAAATTGGGCACATGGGCATTTCCGTAATTTTTCGGTTCCAGGTTGAAATTTCATTTTTCGACCGTATCACCCCCAAATAGGCTTGGCCACTCAAAAATGACGTCGGCCTCGCAAAATAATCGTAAAAGCCCACGAAGTGTCGACATCGAAGTTCGGGTCCAATTTCGCGATCAAATTCGCTCATTTTTAAATTTTAAGGCCTCTCACTAATGGACAACTATTTAGGGGTTACGCGTATCGACCTAGGGTTATCCGAGTCATGATGACCTCGATTTTTGGGAGAGCGCGAGGAATTATCACTAGTGCCGGAGATCGCGATCGTTCGGATCAAATTCGGGATTTGTTCGCCACGTGTACTCTTAATCGTGCGGAATCACCCGCGATCTGATCGTACATCGTTGGCTAACTCGAATCCGTCACTTTCCTAAGATCGGCCCACATTGGCTCAAAATATTTCCTCGGCATTTCTCGAAATCTGTGCCCAATTCGCGATTAGGTCTCCGGTCCACGTATTATTTCCTAGTTAGCCATTCCCATTGGGTTAGTATCTCGCGATTGATCAAGTCCGGGCGAGACTTACTAAAATTAAATGAGAATTAATATACACTTTATTGGTCCCGGGTACTGGTCAAAATTCGGGATGTTACAACTCTTCCCCCTTTACAAAAATTTCGTCCTCGAAATTTGTAATATCCACTTACTCCTCAAACAAGTGGGGGTGTTGACGTCGCATGACCTCTTCACTTTCCCACGTGGTACCTTCCGTTCCATTGTACTCCCATACAACCTTGACCATTGGAATCGTCTTGTTCCTCAGCACGCGATCCTTTCTGTCTTCGATCCTCACTGGTCTCTCCACATATGACACTCTGTCATCCACGTCTATCTCTTCGTACCTTAGAACTTGGGTTGAGTTTGGTTCATACTTTTTCAATATCGACACGTGGAAAACGTTGTATACTTAGGATAGGTTAGGTGGCAATGCTAATCGATAGGCCATATCACTAATCTTCTCCAAAATCTCAAACGGTTCGACAAACCTCGGACTCAGCTTTCCCTTCTTATCGAATCGGGATAACCCTTTCATTGGCAACACCTTGAGGAATACGTGATCTCCGACTTGGAATTCCAAAGGTCGTCGTCTCCGATCGGCGTAGCTTTTCTGGTGACTTTATGCTATCTTCAACCTTTCCCGAATGATTTCGACAGCTTTCACTGTCTATTGTACCAACTCTAGGCCAGTAATACTTCGCTCACCTACTTTATCCCAGCACACTGGCATCCTGCATGGCCTACCATACAAGGCCTCAAATTGTGCCATCTGGATACTGCTGGTAGCTGTTATTATAGGCGAACTCTACCAAATACAACTGTTCTTTCCATTTGCCTTGAAAATCTAACACGCAAGCTCTTAACATGTCCTCAAGTGTCTGAATTGTCCTTTCAAATTGGCCATCTGTCTGCGGATGGTAAGCTGTACTAAATTGTACCTTTGTTCCCAAGGCCATCTGCAAACTCTTCCAAAAGTTAGCCGTAAATCTCGGGTCATGATCCGAAGTGATCGTCACCGATAATCCATGTAGATGAACGATCTGTTGTACATATAGCTCGGCGTACCTTTCCAATTCGAAGTCCTTTCGCACTGCCAGGAAGTGCGCTGACTTAGTAAGTCGATCCACTATCACCCATATGGAATCGTGCCCTCTCTGGCTTCTCGGTAATCTGGTCACAAAATCCATGGTGATGTGTTCCCATTTTCACTCTGGAATTTCTAATGGTTGTAGCAGTCCTCCAAGCTTGCAGTGTTGTGCCTTCACTTGTTGGCATGTCAGACACTTGGCCACATGTCTGGCCACATCCTTCTTCATTCCATTCCATCAATAATGCTATCGTAGATTCTGGTATATTTTCGTGCTGCTAGGGTGGATACTGTAATTGTTGTGGTGAGCTTCTCTTAGAATTTCTTCCTTAAGCTCGGTATCATCGGGCACACACCAACGCTCTCGAAATTTCAAAATTCCATCGTTAGACACTTGAAAATCCAGCCTTTTGGTAGCGGCATCCATTCCCACAATCCTTTGAATTTCCTGATCCATGGACTGTAGTGCCTTAATCTTGGTTCGAATTTCCGGTTCGATCCTCAAAGTAGCCAACAGGTTCGACACATGGCTCAGCTCAAACTTAAATTCCGAATCTCTGAGCCTTTCTAGTAAGGTCCACCCTTTGATCATTATATGCGTCAAACTTAGCGCATCCGCCACTCGGTTTGCTTTTCCGAGGTGGTACATAATGTCGCAATCGTAGTCTTTCAGAAGTTTCATCCACCTACGCTGCCTCATATTCAATTCTTTCTGCGAGAATAAGTACTTGAAGCTCTGGTGATCCGTATAAATTTGGAACTTTTCCCCGCACAAATAATGCCTTCAAATCTTGAGTGCAAAAACAATAGCAGCCAGCTCCAAGTCGTGCGTCGGGTAGTTCATTTCATGTGGTCTCAACTGACGCGACGCATACGCGACTACTCTTCCATGTTGCATTAATACACAATCGAGTTCTCTTAGCGAAGCATCGCTGTAGACTTCAAATCCTCCGGGTCCAGACAGAATAGTTAACACTGGAGTGGTCGTCAGTCTGAGCTTCAGTTCCTGAAAACTCCGTTCACACTTGTTATCCCAATCAAACTTGACTTTCTTCTTAAGCAATCGTGTTAGCGGCATGGCTATCGACGAGAATCCTTCCACAAAATGTCGATAATAGCCAGCCAATCCCAAGAAACTCCTAATCTCCATCACAGATGTCGGTCTGGGCCACTTAAGTACTGCCTCGATCTTAGCTGGGTCCACTGAGATTCCGTCTCCCGAAACTATGTGTCCAAGGAACACTACTTTACTAAACCAAAATTCACACTTACTGAACTTGGCGTAAAGTGCGTGCTCCCTGAAGGTCTGTAGTACCTTAGTCAAATGCACTTCATGTTCCTCCGGGCTCTTCGAATATACCAGTATATCGTCAATGAACACTACGATGAACTGGTCGAGGAATTCCTTAAATATCCTATTCATCAGGTCTATGAAAGTTGCAGGGGCATTTGTTAAGCCAAAGGGCATCACTGTAAACTCATAGTACCCGTATCTCGTCCTAAAGGCAGTCTTGGGTATGTCTTCCTTCCGGATCCTCAACTGATGATACCCAGTCTGTAAGTTGATCTTGGAGAACACTGAAGCTCCTTGTAATTAATCGAACAGGTCGTCGATCCTCGGCAGTGGATATTTGTCCTTCACTGTTACTTGATTCAGCTACCGATAATCTATACATAGCCTCAGCGTCCCATCCTTTTTCCTTACAAACAAGACCGGCACTCCCTACGGAGATGCACTAGGACGAATAAACCCCCTATCCAGCAATTCCTACATCTGGACCTTCAACTCTTTCAACTCTGATAAGGACATTCGATATGGAGCCTTAGAGATTGGCTTAGTACTTAGGGCCAACTCTATTGTGAATTCCACTTCCCGTTCCGGCGGTAAACCCGACAATTCCTAAGGAAAGACCTCGGGAAAATTGCACACTACGGGTATATCTTCCAATTTAGGTCCCGCCACTATCGGATTCATTACGTTCACCAGATATCCCTCGCAACCTTCATCGAGCAACTTAGTCACCTCAAGCGAGAAAATCCAAGGGATCGAGGTTCCTCCTCAGTTTCCCTGGAATTCAAACCTAGGATATCCAATCGGGTTAAACTGGATCACTCTACTACCGTAATCCATAATGACCTTCTGCTTCATCAGCCAATCCATACCGATGATCACATCGAAATGATACATGGCCAATACAGCTAATCAATTCTTTCTTCTCTATTCCCAATCACAATTTTACAGTCGAGACACCCCAACAATACTAACACCCTATCATGAATGGGGTCGACACACAGAGCATATTCTCAAGTAATACTGGTTCACTACTAACCAACCTAACGACCTGCTCTGAAATAAATAAATGGATCACCCCGGGATCAAATAACGCATATGCAGTATGATCACAGAGAGAAATAGTACCTGTGACTACGTCTGGCACATTCTTGGCATCTCTGCGCGCCATTGCATAGATCCTTCCTTGAGCGGGAGGTCTTCCTTGAATAGTCGATGGGGGATTCCCGGCTTGATTCCCAACTCTGGATGGTTGTTGCATTGGGGGTCTTGAAGGGCGCTGTTGGGGACAGCTTCTAACCTGATGTTCCAAACTCCCACATCTGAAACAAGCTCTAAATCTGTTCGATTGCTAGTTAGGCTTCCCGATGTTCCTCCTAGGCGGTGGGACAAATCACCTATTACCCATCATCGGTTTCTTGCTAAAGCGGTGACTGGCCCGATTTTGAGCAAACGTGACCCAGATACGACTGCTCTATCCATTTGATCCCGTTCCATCGTTTGGGCTCGTTCGTACAATTCTCTGTAATCTTGAATGTTCAGCAGGAGCATCTGAGTACGAAGATCCGGTTTCAAACCATCCCGGAATCTTCGAGCCTTGTCCAGTAGATTTTCCACCATTCTCGGAGCAAACCTTGATAGTCTCGCAAACTCTGCCTCATACTGGACTACCGTCATTGATCCCTGACGAAGTCTCGTGAACTCCGCCATTTTCTTCTCCTGGGCACTCTCCGAAAAGTATTGCCCGTAAAAGCTCTCAATAAATGCAATCCAAGTCTGATCTATGCCCTCAAGAAACACTCGGTCTTTGGTGGCTTTCCACCAGTCATTAGCATTGTCCTGCAATAGGTATGTTGCCAACGTAATCTTCTCGGTTTCGGTGCACCCCAATAAATCGAACGCCTTCTCTAACTCTTCCACCTAACGTGGGGCGATTTCGGGGTCACCTCGGCCCGTAAACTTAGGCGGTTTCAACTTAAGAAACTGCTCTACCAGCTGATGTATCTACTTATTCCACCACTGGTTTAGTTTGTGCTTGCTAGGCTTGATTCCCATTAATAGCAGCAGTTGCTGCAGCCTCGACAATCGCGGCAGCCCTTTCTTGAGCCTGTCTTCCCATCATATTTCCTATCTCATGTAGGGTCTGAATAATGTCCTCCAGTCTGCGATCTCAGGCCTCTTGGCCTCTTGAACTCGACTGACCTTGGAGTTCCTTTCCCCTTTTTCTACTCATCTTTCCACTTTCTGACACTCAACTACCTGCTATAATTCCGCTCAGGAATTAGAGACCTAAACCAACTATACCGGTCTAAGTCCTAGGTAGGTATCTAACACAATAACAACCAAACACCTAGCATGTAGCCTAATATAACAGCACAGGATCTCACCCAAGGGATTCGTACACTTACCTCGGGTCCTGCTGCACCTACATCGTACGGGTCAAATCCAACCAAGCAATGCAAACACAAACAATCAGGAGGTACACTTAGCACACGAGATCACCCTACTGGCTACCCATGGTCATCGCTCTTTATCACTCCAGGTTTCGACCTGATTGGACCGAGCTAACCTTACTCTGATACCAATTTGGAAGGAGATATCACGTCTCGTACCTCACGAAGCGCGAACATCCCACGCAAAGGTCGAATTTGTTGCGACGTCCCAGGACGCGTCGCCGACCCAACACCCAATGTGCAGAGATCAAAACACAAGCGAAACCAACGTATATAAATGTATATATACACCCGTACAATAAATAAGATAACCATGAATAGCACAGTACAGAAATCCATCAGATTAAAAACATATGCATTTCATTACTATTAAAAATAGATACAATATCCATTTACGGGGAGTACAGACTACCACCAAAAGCGATCAACGGCCACTAAGGTCAAAAAGGGTTAGTGTCCATAGGTTACTGAGCTAAGACAGGCTTTAGTCAAAAAGGTGCAGCCCGTTCTATCTATAACCAAAGTCAACTTAGGGGACCAAGTCCGGGTCAGAACTAGAAGACTCTGATGACGAAGAACTGTCAGATAGCTCCTCATCAGAATCTAACGAGTCTAACTCGGACTCAGCCTCCTCAGGCTCGTCCTCAACATCCATCTTCTCGGGCTCGGGATCCTCCTACATAGGCTGCTCTAACTCATCATCACTCGGCCCCATGTCCATCGGCTCGACCTCATCAACCTCGTACTCCACAGGTACGCCATCGGAGCTTACACTCTCCTCGTCTAAGGTGCCGGGGTCTATCACCTATCTATCGGGGCACTGCGGGTCTACGTCGCCCTGCCCGTTAAACGGGATATCAAAAGTCCGGAGGGGCCCGGTCTCTTCGCCATTAAACATTCTATAACACCACGCAACATGCTCATCGGTCTCCGATACAAACTCCCCAACATCTGCCCATACTAAAGTATAGCATCTAATGTACATATTCCCGTTCCCTACGGGATGTACGGACATAGTCTTCTCAATGAAGTGAGGAATCCCGAAGCGGATTGACGCCTCTACCATCCTCACTGCCGAGGATATGAAATATCGGTTTCCGACAACCGTGAAACGAATCTCAGCAAGTAATAACCCCTAAACCTAAACTAGGCTAACATGCACCTCCTGACAGGCAATTAAAAACACACATAACAATGTACCATAAACATCACAATAATTGATCTAGGCTCGCAGCCCAGATCACTCATACAATGACCCTGCAGGTTAGACATTTCATAATAATGTTCACGGCACATACGTGCACACACTGGTCACGCGTACGCCATATGCATGCTCATGCTCCTTAATGCCAGCCTGATATACAATTCACCGAATGCGCACCACGGCTAACACACTCCGGCACATAATTGCCATGCTTATGAATCGTCTCAAGCAATACACTATGGCATGCGGCTCATTTACCGTTATAAACAGACCCGTAAGCCCACAAATATATTGACCCAAAGGCCAACGACCCGAAGGCCACGACTTGAAGGCCAACAAATATTCCGACCTGAAGGCCTCGACCCAAAGGCCAAACAATATTCCGATCAAATAGGCATACTTGCACACTTTTCAACCTCATGCCTATTCTCAGCATACAAATGCTCGACCATAAAATGTTCGCACTCAGGCGATAATGCCATGCACAATGAGTGCCAAATCGTAGAGGCACATAACTATCTAATGACCAAATCAATGTACGATTCAATATGCCCAAACAATAATATCAACGTACTCTATTGGCCAATTTAATACTGTTTGGCCCACACTCAATTTAGTATTCAGAAAGAACACTCGGCCGTATAATGCCATTCCTTGGCCAAACGCACACCGCACTTAGTCGATCACACGAACATGTGGCATGGCAGTATTCTACTAAGCACCCTAAAGCATAATTCAGCCAATCATCAATCAATCCGGGCACACCCAGCAATCACACAATTAAGTCCTCGACTTGCCGATTTCAAAATCCGATAATACCTCAAAATGGACAGCCACTAATCATTCCATTTTTGGCTTCCAATTTAATTCCCTAATTTAGGCACATTGATCAACCGCGAACCCGGTCGCACTACCCCTTCCACAATTTATTCATAAATTGTACTAGTCTACCCGAACTGTCTAAAAATGCACAATTCTCCTAATTCGGGTTTAGAGATTTATACTCACTTAATCTAAACCGGGTCGACGGGAACAAGCGGCCAATTGCCGGTGAGCGGCGAAACAGGCGATGGCGTTCCGGCGAGTCACATGGCGGCGCGACGGTATGGACGGCGGTCCTCGGCCCGACCGCACGGCGGCAGCAAGGCGATGATGATGACGACGCTGCTGGTCGGTGGTGGTTGGCGGTGCTCGGCGTGGGCAGCGATGGCTGCGTGGACGGTGGACGGTGGCTCCGGCGACGATGGCTTGGTCGGCGTCCTCACGGCCACGGCTGTTCTGGCGGTCCTCACGGTCAGAATAGGGGAAGGATGGTGAGGCGAGGGGTGAGGGTGGTGATGGTGGTACACGACGGCACGGAACGGCGGCGATCGACGCTCCGGCATGCTCGGCTTCCCGGCAGCGAACAGCGACGGGGACAACGGTTCACGGCCAAGAGGGAGGAGAGAGAAATGAGATGGTCGGCTGAGGATGATGGTGGTGAGGTGAGGCGGAGACGGTGGCAAGGCTGGACAGCGACGGCGTGCGGTGGCTGGCGCCGGCGTGGCTCCGGCTGTGGTTGGCCGAAGGAGGAAACAGCAGAGGAGAGGCGAACGGGAGAGGGGGAGCGGCCGAATAGGGGAGGAGAGAGAGAATGAGAGTCAAAGTTGGTCAAATACCCCCTTAATGGGTGCCATATGCCACAATCCTAGCCCTTGGACCATTTTACCCTTGATCTAATGGCCCACAATTGTCCTCATCCAATAATGCAAGGGTATATTAGTAATTCAATAAATTCTAATAATTATCGACTTAATTAATCCTCAATTATTTCCCAAAATTGATCTAAATTCGGAATAGTGAAAATTGGGCATAGGGGCATTTCCGTAATTTTTCGGTCCAAGGTCGAAATTCCATTTTTCGACCGTACCATCCCCAAATAGGTGTGGCCACTCAAAAATGACGTCGTCCTTGCAAAATAATCGTAAACGCCCACGAAATTTCGACATCGAAGTTCGGGTTCAATTTCGCGATCAAATTCGCTCATTTTAAAATTTTAGGGCCTCTCACTAACGGGCGGCTGTTTAGGGGCTTACGCGTATCGACCTAGGGTTGTCCGAGTCGTGATGGCCTCGATTTTCGGGAGAACACGAGGAATTATCACTAGTCCCGGAGATCGCGATCGTTCGGATTAAATTCGGGAGTCGTTCGCCACGTATACTCTCGATCGTGCGGAATCACCCGCGATCCGATCGTACGTCATTGGCTAACTCGAACCCGTCACTTTCCTAAGATCGGCCCACATTGGCCCAAAATATTTTCTCGGAGTTTCTGGAAATCTGTGCCCAATTCGCGATCGGGTCCCCGGTCCACATACCATTTCCTAGTTAGCCATTCCCATTGGGTTAGTATCCCGCGATTGATCAAGTCCGGGCGAGACATACTAAAATTAAATGAGAATTAATATACACTTTATTGGTCCCGAGAACTGATCGAAATTCGGGATGTTACATAAGTGTATGCAATAAAATCTTTCTTGATCCTATTCTCCATAAATGTTAATCGTGAACCTCCTAATTTGCCCCAATGTGGGGTGGTTCTTAACAGAATTGTTTTTGGGAAATTTCTCCACTATTTAGGCTCAAATTTGGCTTGCAAGGGATAATCATGTGTTTGAGGTAACGAAATGATATGCCTTTCATCAGTTCAATTCATGTAATCATTGCGAATATCCCTTATTTCCTGCAGATGAGGTTTTCTCTCATTCTGATATTCATCTTTCCATTCACTCGAGTGTATAGGGGACGTATTTTGGATATAGCTCACCTTTCATCATTTGAAGATCTTTCCATTTGATTTAATCCAAACTTTTCTTTGAAATTTTTCACGACTTTCGTCAAAACTTCATTTTTTAAGTAATGCTGATGCATAATGCATGCTTAAAGAGTGCATATTTCAAAACCTTTTTGAAATAGCCTTTTCATATTAATCTGCTTGGGAGAAAAGAAGTTTCATTTTCCATAAACTTAACTTCTTGGAAACCCAAATTTACAAGTTAAGGATACTTACCTGATTAGCTTGATGAGATCCTTTTTGTTTTTCAACTTTGTTGAAAGATTTTAGAGGTCTTGAATCATCTCAGATTTCCTTTCGTCATATCCTGCAACATAAAAAAACATGTTCTATAGAATGCATGATATGCATGATATGCACATGTTATAATTAGTGCCAATTTTCTTAAATGTCCGCCTTCATTTCACAGGTAGAAAATCTTGACAGCATTTGTATTTACAGGATAAGCAAGTTCTGTTCCTATTATGTCTACAAGAATTAGTGCTCCCCCAGGAAGAACCTTCTTGACAATGTATGGACCCTCATAGTTCGGAGTGAACTTCCCACGTGGGTCTGAATTGTTGGGAATGACCTTCTTCATAACTAAATCACCCATTTCAAAATGTCTTGGCTTCATCTTTTTGTTGAAAGATTTAGCAACTCTTTTCTGGTAGGCTTGTCCATAACATATAGCCCGTAATCTTTTCTCATCAATCATGTTGAGCTGTTCATATCTTTGTTGACTCCATTCGGTTTCTGAGAGTTTTAATTGGGATAATATCCTTAATGAAGGAATTTCTACCTCAAATGGGTAATACTGCTTCCATCCCATAAACTAAGGAAAATGGAGTTGCTCCAGTTGATGTTCGAATTGAAGTTCGATATGCCATCAGAGCATATGGCAATCTTCATGCCAGTCACGATAATTCTCGGCTATTTTGGACAATATCTTCTTGATATTCTTGTTTGTCGCTTCCACTGCTCCATTCATTTGTGGACGATATGGAGATGAATTCAAGTGTCGAATATGAAAGTGTTCAAGCAAATCACTTACGAATTTGTTGTTCAAGTTTGAACCATTATCAGTAATAATTGCTTCCGGAACTCCATACCTAGCAATGATGTCCCGCCGATGAATTTTGCTACATTCTTGGCGGTGACATTTGTATATGAATTCGCTTCAATCCACTTGGTAAAGTAATCAATTGTCACCATAATAAAGCGATGTCCATTTGAGGCCTTTGGGTTAATTGGGCCAATCATATCAATTCTCCACATTGAAAATGGCCAAGGTTCTGACATCTGATGCAGCTCATTTGGTAGTGCATTAATTCTGTCTCCATAGACTTGAGAGATGGCCATTCATATGCGGACCACATTCGCCTTCATGAATTTCGCTCATGATTTGTTCAGCTTCTTTACTATCAACGCATCTTAACAGGATTGAATCGAACGATTTCTTATAGAGAATTTATCTGCTGAGAAAGAATTTGTTGGCTATCTTTCTGATAAATTTCCTATCGCGTGACTGGCTTCCTTCAGGAAATTCTCCTTCTTGTAAGTATTTCTTGATATCATGAAACCATGGTTCAAGGTCAAATTCTGCTTGAACTACCATGCAATGTGCTGGTTGTTCAAGAATATTGATTCTCAATGGCTTTATGTGCATACCATCCTTAGCTTGAAGTAGGGATGATAAGGTTGCAAGAGCATCTGCGAAATGATTATGAGCTCTTGAAAGATAATCAAATGTTATTTCTTCGAATTCCTCAATCATTCCTTCTAAGTTTTTGTGATAAGGAATCAACTTTGTATCCTGAGTTTGCCATTCTCCAGTTGCTTGCAATATGATGAGCATAGAATCTCCATATACTTGCAACCTTTTCATCCTCATTGAAAGGGCTAAATGTAAGCCAAGAATACACGTCTCATTCTCAGCGATGTTATTGATGCATGGGAATACCAGTTTTGCAGATACTGGATAGTGTTGGCCTTCTGGGGAGATCAGTACTGCCCCAGTACCTGATCCAGATAAGTTGGTTGTGCCATCAAAATACATGGTCCATTTGTCATCGATCAATGTAAATATGTGGTCATCAAGTTGTTCTTCAGAATTGGCGATATTCTACGAATTCTCTGCTAGCATGTCTGCTATCGTTCGCCCTTTGACTGACTTTTGGGATGAACTCCTAATGTCAAATTCGGACAACCAGACTTACCATTTGGCTAATTTCCCGATCAAGGAGGATTTCTCAAGAAGATACTTGATCAAATCATTCTCAGTTACTAGCAGAATTTGGTGACGAAGGGTATACTGTCTTAATCTGTGTAACACCTAAATTAATGCCACGCATGTCTTCTCGACCGCTGGATAATTCACTTCTGATGTTGTGAATTTCTTGCTCAAATAATAAATGACTTGCTCTTTACCATCATTCGGTCTTCTTTGTACCAGTACTGCTCCTAATGATTCATGGTGAATCGTCAAATATAGGATCAGCGGGATTCTAGGAATTGGTGGTACCAATACCGGCGGGCATACCAGATATTCTTTGATTTTATCAAAGGCTTGTTGACATTCTTTATCCCACTTTACCTTGGCATTTTTCTTCAACGGTTTGAAAAATGTTTTAGCAGTCTCGAAAAGCTGGTAGATAAAACAGGCAATGTAATTTAATCGCCCCAACAAGCTTCTCACCTCTTTTACCGTAGAAGGAGTCTTCAAGTCATGTATTGCTTTAATCTTGGAAGGATCAATTTCGATTCCCTTGTTGCTGACCACAAATCCTAGCAATTTGCCAGATTTTACCCCAAATACACACTTATTGGGGTTCAACCATAATTTATACTTTCTGAGTCTTTTGAATAATTTGCAAAGCACCTCAACATGGTCTTTTCCTTGTTTGGATTTTGCAATCATGTCATCCACATATACCTCGATTTTTTTATGCATCATATCATGGAACAAAGTTACCATTACCTTTTGATATGTGGCGCCAGCATTTTTCAGACAGAAAGGCATCACCTTATAACAAAATGTGCCCCATAGTGTTATGAAGGACGTTTTTGCCTTATCTTCCATTTTCATGAGGATTTGATTATATCCTGAGAAGCCATCCATAAATGAAAATGTTTCGAATCCAGCAATGCTATCCATTAATACATTAATATGTGGAAGCGGGAAGTCATCCTTTGGGCTTGCTTTGTTTAGGTCGCGGTAATCAACACATACTCGTACCCACCCATCTTTCTTCATTACAAGTACTATATTGGCAACCCATTCTGGATATGGCACTACTTCGATGAAACCAACCTTGAGTAATTTCATTACTTCCTCTTCTATTTTCTTTGCCAACTCTGGCTTTGTTCTCCTCAATTTTTGCTTCTTCGGTAGGATGCTTGGATCAATTGGCAAAGTGTATTCAACTATATTTGGATCAAGACCTGGCATGTCAGCATAGGACTATGCGAATATATCTTGATATTCTTTGAGCAAATCCATTATTCTTTCTAATTCTGCTGAGAGTAGACTTTCTCCAATCTTGACTTCTTTAGGATTCTCCTTATCACTCAAATTAACACTAACTGTTTTCTCTAATGTGAGTGGCTTCGATTCTTCATGATGGATCCATTCTCTTTTGATCCACTCCGCATCTTCATTATCCTCCTCAATATTATAAGTGATTTCCTTGGAGAGATTTGAATCACCTATGAAGCTATTATGGGTGTGTGAATGCTCATGCCTGATATGCAACAAACATGATTAGTATTTGCATATGAAATGGATTGATGCATGAGTTTTAATTAAAAATCCTTTTGGAAAACTATTTTTTGAAATTTGTTTTGAAGAAATCAAGAAAATAAAGCTAATCCTTGTATCTCCAGACATCCTTGCTCTTAAAATCATTTTTGCAATGAGGAGTCATACGGAAACCCAAAGCCTCAAGCTTCACATGTAAGAGCAATATTCATCATAGGTTTGGTTTTGTTTCCATATATCCTTAACAAAACATTGAACACTTTTATTGAATTCGAAAAGTGCAATTACATCTATATTGAAAGAAACGTAAATTGCAACTGAATTGAAACAACATTAACATGAAACAAGCAAATTGTAAAGACAACAATGCGGAAAGGCTTCAAAAGAATTTTCCTACTCCAATGTGTAGGTATCTTTGTCTTCGATTATAATGACATTGATAATGTCTTCTTCGAATAAACCCAGCGTGTCAGACTCATTCTTTGCATGTAAATTTTCTTTTGAGAGCAGTTTGAGAGGCCTAGGAAAGTTTTCTCTGATATAAATATGATGATAGAGTAACTCTTTGGTCTTACCCTTCTATACTGATGGGTTAATGATTCGATCACCTCGGCTTCCATGGCCTTTATGATTCTCTTGACCATGGCCTTGGCCTCCACGGTGATTATTGATGACTTCATATCCCACTCCATACTTCTTCTTAGTACCAAATGGGATAATAGGTTCTTTAATCCCTTGAGCCTTCGTTCCAAGCCCACCTTCATGGATAAATCCGTATCGGCATAACACTCTTCTAGTCATAAGAGACGATGTTGAAGATTCTGGAGTCTTTATGGCACTACTAGCAGGAATTTGTATCATGGAAATCATCTCAAAGGAATGATAATTGGGCTCTTCTTTTATCTCTAGCTCGATATAAGGTATGACACTTTCCTTGTAAGTGGCAAAATCTATCTCACCGTGTACGGTAATCATTTTACCGTTAATAACAAATCGAACCTTCTAATGAAGACTAGAAGGAATGGCGCCAGCCATATAAATCCAAGGCCTTCCTAACGGTAGGTTGAAGGTCCTTGGAATGTCTACTACTTGAAAATCAATCAGAAAAGGCACAAGGCCTATGTTTACTTCCAATTCGATGTCACCGATAACATCCTTTTTCATCCCGTCAAATGAACGTACGGTTACCTTCGAAGGTTTGATAAATTCTTCACTAATCCCCAAGCGATGCAGCGTGCTTAAAGAACACAAGTTAAGTGCGGAACCATTATCTATGAGCACCTGTGATACTTCCTTGGCCCGGCATTTGACAGCAATATACAGAGCTTTATTATGAGATTGCCCATCAATAGGGAAATCTTCATTAGAGAAAGCAATCTGGTCCTTTAGCAGAATAACACCAACAAAGTCTTCCAATTGTGCCTCATTAATAGTTTTCGGGACATGCACCTCATTAAGAAGCTTCATAAGCACCATTTTATGGCTTTCTGAAGTCTTGAAAAGATCCAATAAGGAAATATGTGCCGGCATCTTCCTCAATTGTTCAATTACTTCGTACTCACTTATCCTCATGACTGACAGTAACTGCTTAACATCCTCCTCAGTCACTCCCTTCTTTTCGTGCTCACTTTCTTTCGGAACGTAACATCTTTCTGATCTGGTTAGTGCGTCAACTTCTTTAGGTGCGTAGTCCCATGGTACACATTTGGTGTCAAATTTCTCCTTTAGAGGCAAAGTGATAATCACAAGCTACACCTCCTTGTCTTCGATTTTTAGTTGACCAATTGGGAGCTCGATAGTAATTTATTCAACATGATGCTTTTCTTCTTCAAGTTTATCCACTTCATCAAGATTGATCAATAGTGGTGTGATCATGGACACCACGCTTTTGTTAGCTTCAATAATATCCATTCCACCCCAACCGTCAAACACGATACTTTCTTCTCTGGATGCCCATGATGGTGGTGTGTATTTGACACAGTAGTTATAACGGCCACTGTCCTGACCCAGATAATCCACAACTTCACCTCATCTTCGTGCTTTACGAATAAATCTTCTATCTCCTCGGCGAATCTTTTCCTTCATCTTCTCGTCTTGATTTTCTTTCTCCTCAAGACTTAATTTGTTGACTAAGACTTTATCCATGCCTCTCCATCCATCAGGCACAATGGTTTCATTTTTGAAAACCCAGGGTGGAGGTGTGTATTTAACACGAAAATTATACTTTTCACTGTCTTGACCAAGGAAGTCTACAGTGTCACCTTGCTCAAATAAAGTTTGGGTAAATGGCCTTTCACCCTGCCGAATCGTTTCTTTTTACTCTTCAAATTGATCCTCCTCATCACAGAATGGAGTCTCATTTTGCTTGATAAGCTCGTCGTCCATACCACCCCATCCATCAGGCATAACTACTTCAATTTTAAAAGCCCATGATAGTGGAGTATATTTTATTTGAAAGTTGTATTTGCCAGAATCTTCTCTCAAGCTGTCTATGATTTCCCCTTTCAAGAGTGCTTCACGGCGAAAGCGAGCATCTCCCTGATGGGCTGACTTTAATTTGGCGTCATATTCATCTTCTGTATGGACCATATTTACCACATTGTGCTCAGGAAGAGAGTTCTGATGCACATTTGGCTCTAGTTCTTGAAAGCTTAATATCTTCCTATCTATAAGTTGCTGGACTTTGTATTTCAAAACCATACAGTTGTCCATATCGTGTCCTCTTTCTCTCATATGGTATGTGCAAGTCTTCGACTCATCGTACCAGGGAAACCTTGTAGGATTATCTCTTGGCACTTCTTTGGCCATCAAATGCCTTTCTAATAGCATTGGTAGTAGTTTCGACGAGGGCCGTGGCAACGGGGTAAATTGCCTTACGGGTCTTTTCTTTGGCTCAAATGGTTTTGGATTTTTCCAATGAATATTGGACTGCTTTTGAAATGGAGCTTGATTAACATTAGGGTTGGATATCATAGCCACATCACGTATAGGCTCCTTATCCTTTCTTCCAAGATACGGTCTTCGTACTATCACTTCTTGAGACTTCTTCTCCTTCAATGTCCATTCAATCCTTTCGCCAACCTTCACCAGCATGGTAAATATTTGGCAACCTGAGATATGCAACTTGTCTTAATACTTGGTTGGTAACGACTTCAAGAAGAGTTCAATAAGCTCATCCTCACTTATCGCCGGTTTGACTTGCGAGGCTATAGCTTTCAATCTTTGAGCGTAAGCTCAGAATCCTTCATTTCTTCGTTTCTCGATTCTGACTAGATCCTCCCGAGTTGGAAGTACTTCGACATTGAATTTGTATTGGCGAAGGAATTCTCCTGCCAAATAGTCCCATTCAGTAAAATCCTCTATGTCAAGAGCGGTATACCATGCCAAAGCCACTCCCTTCAAGCTATCTTGAAATGTACTGATAAGGAGTGGCATATTGTCTGAATATCTTGCCATTTTGTGGAGATAATATTTCAAATGGCTTTTAAGACAGCCAGTTCTATCGTACTTGCTTACAAACTCTGGTTCTTTGTAATTCTCTGGCACAACCACCTTCATGTATGGTGAGAACTTGTCGAATCTCTGAAGCTCATAACCTTGGCTTGCTAAGTATTCTTCAATTTTGGCCAATCATTTGGCCTCATCTTCATCCTTAGATGTCTTTATAACTCGAACATCTTCTTCTAGATTCACTATTTCCCGTGCAGATTTTGGAGGATTCTCCTGAATTGGTTCTTTACTTCTCATGGTTTCTTCAACAGGTACCTCAGCGGTATTTGCAGTCCCCGGATTTGCAACTGTAGGATAAGATCCCTTTGCAGCTATAATGAAGTCTTCATTTCTGCCATCATGGCAGCCATTTATGTCAACTGGTTTTCTACTTCAGCCAGCCAAGTGCGAGTCTCTTCCTCAGCCATTTTTATTTGCAAACGAGTTCGATGCCTTCTACCTTCCGTTGCTAAACAACCTGCTTTCATGAAAATCATCGATATATTAGAATTGATGAAGTAGATATGAAGACTTATATTCTTTCAATTGTATGTTTTCTTGTAAATAACAATGATAAGAATTTTTACACAAGCCTTAGCCTTCCATAAATCTTCTTATCAATGTTTTTTTTAAGAAATCATACCATTCAAAGAATTATAATCCATGGTGATTATTTCCTTTATGCGAAATGTGCTTTATTCATCAAACAATCATGCATCAGGTAATTGCTTTGATTTTGAAGATCTATATTACAACGCTTTATATCAAAATGGGGGAATACTAGCTTAAATAAGTCTAGGCTTCTTGCTAGCTAAAGTAGCTTTAGCCTCTTTATATTCCTTGACTCGTGTCTCCCATTCTTCTACATCAATCGTAACCTCCTCAGGAACGTATAGCTCAACACCGGGCGTGCTCGGCATAATGTACTCTAGAATGTACGGTTCATCAACATGAGTAATAATACTCAAAGGTAACATATGGTTCGACGTCGATCGGTCGTTTGGCCTTTAACCATTCTATGTACTCTTTGGATGCCAAGAAAATCTTCATTTCTCCTTGTAGATCCTCAGGCCATTACACTATTTGCTTAGTCGATTTCTTCAAGGAATACATAATCTTCTGAACCTTCATTTGCAACTCTTTATTTTCTTTTTCCGATTGGGATTTTTATGGTATATCAAATGTGAACTTCTCGGGATGCCAACTAGGTGGAACTTGTTGAATCATTCCAAACTGTCGTACCACTCTTAATGGGCAATAAGCAGCTCCACCATTCAATCCAAGCAACGGTATTAAATTGCCCTCTTGACAAGTAATTTGAGCTATCATTATCTTTGGCCATTGAATTCTCCATTGAAATTGGTTAGGAGTCAATGCCCTAATGAAGTTTGCCCACTCATGAAAAGAGTATTTTGGCAATTTGTCTTGGAGCTTCAAATATTTCTTAATAGGGTTGGTAGATGAGTCGATCTCCTTAATGCACATATGACGTTCCCAAGGTTGGATATGGGAAATGAACCATACAAAAAGTAACCTGGCGGAAGCTTGAAATACACGCTTTTGGTGACGTTGATATTTGTTCAAAGAGATGATGGTTTCTGCTAAAAGCATGTTGGAGAAATTCCACTTTAGGCAAGCTTGCCTAGCAATCACCACAATAAGAGGATTCAATCCGGTCCTTGATGTAGGGAATAAGACGAACCCGAAGAAAGCAAGGATAAAGACTCTCACGGAAGTATTCCCAGTTTCCTTTGGCAATTTGGAGTAATTAGCCACCAAATAGGATAAAAGAAAATTCCCGGTGTTTGACTTGATCAACTTTTCCACTTGAGGAGTCTTCAAATTCAAAAATTCGGCTATGACACTCGTGGGTTTCAATCCAACTGGGGGCTCAACGATTTTTGATTCGAAATCAACCCCAATGGTTGCTTTATACTCTTCCAATGTAGGTACCATCTCATGCTCACCTAATTGGAATGTGGCGGTGGTAACCTCCTAAAAATGGGATAATGCTTGAATCAAACTCACTTGATACTCTAGATTGATGAACTTAAACAAATATCTCAATCTTTCCCTCACGTAGGCTTTATTGTCTTTAGTCATGTTCACCCACCATGCCAATAGCTCTTTCCTTGGAACTGGGATGACTAGTATGTCTAGTTTCCCCATTTCGATCTAATCATGCAAAAAGTTCATTATTAGTCACCATGGATTAATTTTAAATGCCCCCATTTAATTATATGTCTTTTTATGGACAAAATGGAGGTAAAGCACATTTGCATTCTTATGACATAATACAAATGCCACTTCTAATCCATTTTATGCCTTAAAAGAGCATACACTTGAAAATGTGAATGAAATTAATGTTTAAAACAAATGCCTTTTGACATGCTCCATTTTGACCATAAAGTACTACCCTATGGCTTACAGGTTCGAATATATCGAAAATTGACTTTTGGCAAATGGGATTGTACATGTCACATCTTAAGCATCAAATCTATTTGAATTACATGGAAAATCATCTCGGGCCTATACATTCCATCTAGAAATGAAAAATGTGACCAAATGGAGCATGCCACCCTATTCATTCATTCTAGTATGAAAAAGCATTTTGTCTAAACATTGATTGTCATTTGGGCATTCTTCGACAAAGTGATATCAATTAATTTTGCATAATTGAAAAGATGGGAGAAGTGGAACGACATTTACTTACCAACACCTTTTGCTTGGTTTTAGGTATACCAACCACAAAGACAAGCATATGCAACAAGTGAGGTTCTGACACCTAAAAAGGGTGAGGATATACTAAAGGCTCAAGTTCATCACCTTAATGGACAAGAGATTCCATTCCAATAGGCGATCGGCCTAAAGTGATGAAATATTATTCCATTTCGATGATTGGTATTGTATTTAAACGATCTCATGAGCAATCGGCTCATAGTTTCGCCTAAACACATATCTCCTAAGGGTGATTCTAAATGTAGCCGGGATTGAGCCACGGGTAGTGTGTGCGAGAAGTGTAGTGCTAAAGCAATTTAAAGGCAAGCACAACAATTTATAACCAAACAGCACTTCTAAGATTTGGTCAAAATCACATTCAATCCCAACACCAACCTGCAAAACAAAGGTAAGCATAGACTACACCCCTTATATCTCCCACCTGCATCACCATTTAACACTTTATTAATGGGACATACCTAGGATCCTTGCGAGCACAAACACATGCACATCGTTCTATCTAAGCCTAAGTTCACTTAGAAATTTAAGATCCCCAGCAAAGTCGCCAAGCCTGTCGCGCCACGCTCTCACATGCTTTTTCTGATGGAAGCATTTTTCTATATGGGCCTCTCCCAAGCCATACTTCACGTGACAGCGGGATTTATTTGATCTAAATTTAAACTTGGAGTCGCCACTAGTCGTTTACTTTAGGTCGACTAGAAACCTAATCGTAGTACGGTAGAAGTACCGCAATCCTATGAACCAAAGATTCTAGGTAAGGGACTTGATTACATTAACGATCCCAAATTGAAACCATTAATGCCCTTTCAGTACCTAAGAACAATTATAACATGTCTAGTGTGTCACGCGGATCCCTAAGTTCAATTCACTAATCTAATCATGGACAAACAATTAAGCATCCAAAAATCAATTGCACATCCAATGGCAAATTCTATTTTTTTTTAAAAAAAATATTTTAATTTTTTTTCAGAATTTTCAAATTTTTATTTGTATTTTCTGCATTTTTTAAATTTTTATAAATTTTCCGAAAAATTTTTTATTTTTTCGAATTTTCTGTAATTTTTCTAATTTCTGTGAATTTTCTGTAAAATTTTCGAATTTTCTAAAAAAATCTAATTTTTTTAATGATTTTTTAGAATTTTTTTTTTGTTTTTTTAAGAATTTTTTATTTTTTATTTTGAATTTTTCCCGCCGGGGATTGAACTGGACCGGTTCGGCCAAGACAGAACCGGCCGTCGCCGGCGCCGGCGCCGGTCGTCTTCTCCGGCAAGCACGATGCCAAAACGGCACCGTTTTGGGCTTTCTTCATTTAGGCATTTTTACAAACAGTTGGTGGGCATTATTTCCCATTTTCAGTTTTCAAGGCCACGACTTTGGGCCCACCGTCGGCGACCTTCTGGCGTCCTTTTCCGATAATTTTTCATTCTGGATCAAGTCCGTATTACCCCCTACCAAACTACACTAGCCAATTGGCCGTTGGACTGTCACCGACCGACGAAAATTTCGTCGAAAAATACCAGTTTACCATTAATCTAAACTGTGCTCGTCGAAGCTCAAAATCCCTATTCTACTTGCCTTAGCCGTCTAAAACGATCCCTAGCATTATCAAACACCAAACAAAGGTCTGGGAATACTGACTTGAATGGCCTTATGGCCACGGGTAGGCTCCGGCGAGGACGTCGGAGCTCCGGCGAAGGGAATTATATGGGGAACCGATTCGGTTCATGCGGTTTTTGAGGTCCAAAATACAATCAAATCATATGAAAATGTTTAGAAACTAATATTGAACATCAAAATGCCAAGATTTGGGAATGAAATTACCCAAACATACATATTGAAACCAAAGTCGAAATCTAGAAATTTTTTGTTAAAGCTGATCACAAAGGTTCTTTACCTATGTCGTTCGTCGTCTCAATGAAATTTCCAAGATGATCTGAGCTCAAGAGCTTGTTCCCGGACTCTTTCTCTTCCTCTTGGTGTACTTGGATCCGCCGGATTTGGTCCAGATGCTCCGGCCGAGACTAATCTTCAGACCTTCACTGTCAGCTTTTCCGACGAGGGGAGGTCACGTCCGACTCATGATTCGCCGGCGCCCCACCGTCTAGGGCAGCGCCGATCACTTTCATGGCGACCTCTGACCCTCTCTCTCTAGATTTCTACACGTTTTTCTCTCTTTCTCTCTCTAATCTCTCCTGGTCATTTCGTCGAACACCTCCTCCTCCTTTCCTTCAGTTTTTCTGGTTTTTGTTTCTTTAATTCCCGCCCAAAATTCGGTTAGAACCGAATCGTAATCGGTTAGGGTCGTTGAATGATACCAGCTAGAAAATCTGATTAAAAGCGTGTATATTTATTGGAATTGATCAACAAACTCGTGGGTTTAAACATTTCTATTTCTGGGTTTCGGGCGAGTCAAGCCGGGCGAAGAAGAAGACATTGTGCGGGTCGGGTCGGGTTGACCCGCTTGACCCGGCAGCTCCGGTGTTGACCAAAAATGCAAATTGGCCCTTAATTTGACCAAATTTTTCAAATTAAACCTCAAAATTGTATTTCCTAGCATGTTTCAAACCTAAACATACAATTTTCCCCACTTTTTATTATAATTGTGCCCAAAATTTCCTTACTTTTATATTCGGGTTAATAGGGTTTTGTTCAATTCGAGGTCTTAATGACCTGATTAGGCAAAATTGATGCCAAAATTGCATTACCCACCCCTGATTAACCCTAAAAATGTTAGTCTCACATTTCGGCAATTTCATTTTGGGCACGATTCCCAATTTAGGTTCAAAATTCTCAATTTTTAATCAATTTTTGGGGGTTTTTTATTTTTACACCAACTTGTGAAATTGGACTGACCATGATGCAATTAAAGGTCCTAGAATCAGCTGTTGTGAAGACACTATGAGCTAAAAATGTCTAGAAAAAATTTAATTTCATTTTTGGTTTAATTCGAGTTTAATTTTGCCCAATTTTGGGCAAAACATACACCCGATTGAAATTTTCTAAAATTGACAGTATATTTATGAAATTGGATTTAAAATAAAATTATTGACTATTTTTATGGAATTTTCTGATTCCATTTACTATTTTTCATGATTTTCTTGCTTATTTTGACCAAAATAAATTCTAAAAAAATACAGAAAAATGCTAAAAAAATATTTTTTGGTTTAGAAATAGATTTCCAGGCTTGGCCAAGATCCCTAGACCTAATTTTGAGATTTTCAAAAATTTGACAAAAATGGGCTAAAAATTAGGTGTTAACAATAACCTTTCCAAAAAAAATTTCAAAAGAAAAATAAATTTCGCCGGACAAAAATTCCACACCCCAAAAGAAAAATCCCGCTCCAACCCAAAAAAAAAACACGCCCACATCCCGCGCGATGCTTCCATCCAAGCACATCCCCCATTGGGCGCTCCACCGTCTTCGTGGATTGTGATCCATGTGACTCCAACCACGAACGAATCTCGCCCGTCCAATCCAACGGCTGGATCTCCTCCTCTCCCCCGAAAACATTTTCGAAATTCCAAAACTTTTTCCCTCTCCCGCCTCGCTCTCTTCTTCTTCCTTCCTCCTTTATATAGGGGTAAGTACACTGCAAGTGTCATAACTTTTATACAGAGGATACTTAAGTGTCATAACTTTTTTTTGGCTCACTTGAATGCCACATCGGAGTAGAAATAGAACACTTGAGTGCCACTTCCGGCCAAATGTGCGACGTGGATTTCTGACTTAATTTTTTTTCATACGTGGAAATTAGAAAAATAAACAGACGTCCAACGTGGAAAAAGGATATTCCACGTGGAGAGAAATGACGTCGTTCATTGGATCTCTTTGAGTGAAAGAAATGTCGTCGTTTCTTATAAAGAAAGAAACGTCGTCGTTTCTTTCGTTTCTTTCCTCTCCAATGCATGAGCTGCGTGTATACAACGATCGATTATGGCAAAATTAAGGCATCTCTCTATCTCTCTCTCAAATCGGTCGATCTCTGTCCCTCATTGATCGTCCTATTTAGTTGCGAATTAGGGCTTCGATCTTCGTCAACACTTCGACGAAGGAGCAAATCGAACTATCCCTCGCTCGTATCCTGTTCGTCTGTCAATTTTGGAAGGAAATTGGGTCTGTCGCACGCCGAGTGTTGGTCGACAGTGAGTAAAGGTTAGCGAGTGATTTTGTTGTGTCCACTGGCCGACCAAATGAGCTTCGCTTTATCCTTTGTCGTCTTTGAATTCTTGGTGTTGTTGACAGATTGTAAAAGCACATTGAACGGCCATTGACCGATGCCCAAGATTAGCGTTTGGTGCGAAAGTGTAAAGGTGGGTGCTTTATTTTGTTCGTCATTATATTTTGTCGTCTTGTATCCATTGAACAATGGCCAGAATTATTGTTTATTGAACGTGGGGACCGATCGCAAACTTGTCTTGTCTCTATCTATTGTTTACTTAAAATTGGGTTGAAAGTGGGGACCGAATCGATTGCTCAACTTGTCCTCTTATGTCTATGTATTGTTTATTGAAAGTGCGGACAAATCGTACAACTTGTCATCTGTATAAGTTATGGTCCCGAACAATAGAATAATTTTTTTTTGTCTTGACTGCAGTGTTAAAATGGATGATAGCACTGCGCCCATTACTGTGTGCTATGGTGGGAAGCTTGTTACTGGAGAAGTGTGGAAATATGTTGGAGGAAGTGTTGCTGTTGTTAGGGTCAGCATCAGTAATCTATCATATGAAGACCTTGAGAAAGATATATCGAAACAGTTGCGGTGCAAAGTAGAAAAATTGCGCTATCAAATACCTGGTAAGAGTCTGAAAGATGGATTGAGATATCTGTATAATGATGGTGGTGTGAGAGATCTAGTTTACCATTTTCTTCAACATCATGAGGTTTATGTGTATGTTGAAACTGTTGGTGTTGAGTATGAGGAAATAGTGTTGGAAGCTGGTATTGAATCTGAGGTTGGTGATAGATCTGTTTTAGAACAAGATCGGATATCTGACATCGAGGCTTCCCTCATAGCTCGTGTGCTAGAGATATGTTAGCAACTTGAGAAAAGTGGTGGCTTAGGTGATGATGAAGAGGAGACACTGCCTGAATCATCGAGTAGAATCAATTTGGGTTCTTGGGATGTTGCACTGTCCAATGATGACGATGAGGAAACATTACTGCATACAATTTACAAGAGTGATGTTGATGATGAAGACATTGCAGTTGCAAGAGAAGAAATGAGGGCATATCAGCAAGGAAGAAAAGCATCAATTGGGGTAGCGGATGAGGGCACTTCAGTAAACCAGGATGGTCGAGCTCCAACGGCAAATCATGATGATACGGAATATGAGCAAAGTGGTGACAACGACAGTAGCTTAGAGGATTATGATAACGAAGATGTTGCAGCTCAGCGTACAATGAGAAGAAGGTATCCTTCTTATAATTCAACCGATACAAGTCCTATGCTTTGATTATCGATGAGTTTTCATGATGCCAAACAATTTAGAGATGCTATTATGAGGGACTCAATCACTCATCAAAGGAATATCAAATTCACTAGAAATACCAAGGATTATGTTAGAGCAATATGTGCACAAACTAATTGTCCATGGAAGGTATATGGTGCATTAAGTAAGAAGACCGGGTCATTCCAAATTCGGTCACTTCAGGAGGAGCATAACTATGGCATTGTATTTGATAACAAAATAGTGACTAGTGCATGGTTGGCTAAGCTGTTCTTTAACACCATTAAGACCATGCCAGAAATCAGGACTTCTCAATTGAAACAGCTAGTGAAAGAGCAAGTAAGTGTGAATGTGTCAAAGAATCAATGCAAGAGGGCTAAGTCGAACGTCGTGAGAACATTGATAGGTGCATACAAAGAAGAATATGCTCAGATCTGGGAGTATGCTAGGGAATGTAGGCTTCAGAATCCACTCAGTAGAATTCATGTAGATATTGTGGAGAAGCTATTGCCTGATCATGGGACACAATTTGGTATAATGTACGTATGCTTTGATGCATGTAAAAAAGGGTTTTTAGCTAGCTGCAGAAGAGTGATAGGGTTAGATGGTTGTTTTTTGAAGGGGTTATGCAAGGGAGAGCTATTGGCTGCCATTGGGAGAGATGGAAACAACCAAATGTTTCCATTAGCATGGGCTGTTGTGAAGATAGAAAACAAGAACACTTGGTCCTGGTTTTTGAAGAATCTAATGGCTGACCTTGGCATAAATGATGGAAGAGGTTGGGCATTCATAAGTGACCAATAGAAGGTAATGTCACTAAACTATTGTATTTTTAATATCATTTACATATTATTGCTTACATATGTTTGTTGGTTTTGTATGGACTTGTCCCGGCAATTGCTGAGTTGATGCAATATGCTGAACACAGAATGTGTGCTCGGCATATATATGCAAATTGGGCAAAGAAGTATAAAGGTGATCAACTGCAAAGGCAATTTTGGCTGATTGCAAAGAGCACAAATATGACAGAATTCAGAATTCACAAAAAAGCTCTACATGCCTTATCAGGTGAAGCTTTTGATGCATTGTTCCAAACTGAAGCAAAATATTGGTGCAAAGCCTTTTTTAGTGAAGAATTCAAGTGTGATGCCGTACACAACAATCTTTGTGAGGCATTCAATGGCAGGATCATAGGAGCTAGGTGTAAATCCATCGTAAGTATGCTTGAGGACATTAGGATTTTGGTAATGACGAGACTGCAAAAACAGAGAAATGAATGTGCCAATTGGCCTACACAGTGTGGGCCTAGGATTGTGAAAAAATTGGATGACAACATTGCTGCTACTAGGTTTTGTCATCCAATTTGGAATGGAGACGATGGATACGAGATTATGCATAATGGTGACAAGTACGTTGTTCACTTGGAGAGGAAAAATTGTTCCTGTTGAGCATGGCAGTTGACTGGGATACCTTGTTGTCATGCCATTTGTGCCATCCTGCTCAAGCAAGCCAATCCAAAGGATTATGTAGATGACTGTTACAAGAAACCTAAGTATCTTGCTGTATACCAATTCATGATGCAGCCTTTGAGAAGTAGTAAGTTCTGGGATAAAACAAATCATCCACCCCCAGAACCTCTACCACTGAAGAAGCTGCTTGGCAGGCCCAAGAAGAAAAGGAGTTTGCAGGAAATAGAGATTAGTAGTAATAGAATGAGTAGGGCTGGTGGAATCATACGGTGCTCACTATGCTATCGGGAAGGGCATAATAAGGTTGGTTGTCCAAATAAGAAGCAGCAACAGCAACAAGAGCAGACAACACAGGCCAATGATACAGGGGTACCTCAGGGAGCCACACAAAGTAATGATGGGGAACCAAGTGGGCCAACTCAATCCAACATTGTACAGTCAAGGAGCAAAATTCAAGTAAGCTCTTTGTTAAGGATATTCCACGTGCATGTAGTTGTTTATAAATTAACCTCATTCTGTTATGTCATTTTGCAAGTTAGAAAGAGACCAAGTGGAGGTGTTTCCACTGACAGTTCTGCACCACAACATACACGCGGTGCACTTGGGAAAAGGCTTAGGGAATATGGCTACGTGTTGTTTACAGACATGAATACCAGCATGACCATTTTGAATGTAAGTTTTTTAGTTGTTATGCATTTAACATATGTCATATGATTGACATGGTAACTAATGATTATATGATTGCAGCCTGGGAGACCTTCAGAGGTGCTGATATCTCAAGGAGGACCAAGTCAAGAATCGGCTGCACCACCAAGAACAACAAGAAGTCAAGGGCAAGCACTGCTAAACCAATCAATGGTAACTTGAGCACAATCCAAGAGGAAGCAACCAATGGCACTACCAAATTAGAAGGTGCAAAGGCCAACTCGAAAGCAGGCACCCAAATATGCCACAACAGCGCTTGCGTCCAAATCAAATGATCCCGAAAATATCACTACACATCAATTTGAATAACCTGCTACCACAGTGGCACCAATCACAAGAAGTTCAGCAGGAGATAACACCAACAAACATCAAGGACCAAGCAAAAGAATGTCTCCTCGAAAAGCTAAGCCAGCTAAAAAAGAAACACGATCGATGGATGTGCCTAGAGTTCCAGTTCGAAAGAGTGCGAGGATCATGAGCAATATGAAGAGTTGTCCGTCGAACAAAGGAAGTGACCAAGTTGTTGACATTGACTAATGGGATGATGGGAAAGGCTATCTATTTATGTGTGTTTAGGGGGATTTTGTTAGGTGTTTAATGTCATTGTTGTATTTTGGCTGGTGATGTGTTTCGTAGCAATGTTGTGAGGTGTTTATATTGCTGCATTTTGGCTGGTGATAACTTCATTTTAGCAGCAATGTTATTCAAATTTATGTTTTGATGTTGACGTAAGATAACACCATTTTGAGGTGTAAGGATTATGTTATCATGTTTGATGAATGAAATTGCCATTTGGTGTCAAACCAGGCTAGGTTGATGGCAACTTGTTACTTATAGTGCATGTTACATAATAACGATGTCCAAGAATCTTTGCTTTAAGCTAACTCAAGATGTGTTTAAGAAAGTGAAACCAACAGCTTACAAATTTTTTTGTTTATGAACCTAAGTGCTCACTTTTAAAAAGTTGAGGAACCTAGGTTATAACTTTTTAAAAATTAGTGAACTTAAGTGTTCACTTTAAATAATTTATGGCACTGAAACGATCATTCGTAAAATTATTTGGAACTTCTACTGTCCTTAACACCATACGCAAGATAGCCAACACCAACCACAAAATCCAGGTTCATTATAGCTTGCTACAAAAACTGCAGCAGAAATTGCAAATCATCTTACTCTTTATAAACCCACAATAATGGACAAATTGCATCCTAAAACACCATTTATCAAATTGACCAAATATGGTCATTCGACGCAATCAACAATAATGCACAAATTGCATCATAAAACACCATTTCCACCAAATCAACCATATGTAGCTATTCAGCCCAGTCAAGCAATCACAAATAGATCATTAACTCAAATACACAAAAATTACCATAACTATTCAAGCATAAACACATTCCAAAGCCTAATATTAATTGCTCCAATTATCATAATACAAATTTTCAACTATGGTAGACTCATAAGCTTCTTCTCATTACCAACGTTACATATGACCAAAAACCAGACCAAACCCGACAAGAACAACACAAGCAAAACTCGATAAATATCTCTTTGAATTTTCATCCTTGATACTTCCTTCTTCAAATGCTTCGCCAAAGATTCCAGACCCTTGATTTCTACTTGCATTGAGTCAGCATCATCCAACTCGTCCATCAATACCAGCTTCCAATTTCCAACCTCAGTCCAACTCTTGGGTTAAGAATCGGTCCATTTATATTTTTGGTAACAAAAAACAAATTCTTATAATAAAGATACAAGTTGTACCATTTCATTTTAAAGTCGTAATTTGGTCAAATGGAATCTCTTTGTTTGATCACCACGGCTGAAGACGTGGTTGTTGTAGTGCTAACGCACTTCGTTTTTCTTGTCATTTTCATCCAAAGCGTGGAGTCCACGGAGATGGTCTCCACAAGCCCAAAAGGCAACGCAATTACGCAAAAAGACTTTGACATGCAAACCCGGATAAAGTGATGTCCAGTGGGACTGTGAGTACAGAAAGAAAAGCTTTGGAGAGGGATGAGGCAAATCTTCATAAGAAATCGTCGCCAGATGGACTCATCTATAGACCTCGTTATTAGTGATCCCAACGTGTTCGTCGATTCGAAGTTTCAGTCTTCACGTCGTAAGACTATAATTCAAGCAAGTTCCCCTTAAAAACAAGGGAAAAAAGAAGAAGAAGATGCAAGAACCTTGGTATTTGATTGAATGGTCAAATACGTGATAAGAACGGAACAGATGTTGAGTCTATTTTACAGTCTCTTACTCAAAATAATTTTAGGGGTCAAGGCTGCGTTAATGTAAAGTCTTACTCGATGCGTGGTCGATAAAACGGTTTACGGAGATCACGGATCTCGGTGGCCCATGGTGCCCCCAACCCCTATGTCCGAAAATTCTCTAGTAGCAGGTAAAAAATTCAAAAAAAATTTCTCCCGTTTGCCTAATTTCGAATTTTTGCTCCGCCGCTAGTTTACTACTATTTTAAAAAATAAGCTGAACCGGAATCTTCGGACAGAATATATTACTCTGAGGGAAGATGAACCTTTGAGAAGTTATTAAGCAAAGTAACATATGTATGTATCAAACTGAATCTGAACCACTAAAGACGGTGGACTCCATACAGATGCCATCATATCTAACAGTTCATATTTAATTTAATACATATATCCGAAATCCTCGAATAATTTCTCGGGATGTTTAGATTATTCCAGTGCTGTCTAAACATGGTTTGAGTGACACTGTCAGGACAAACGAGCTTCAGCTTCCCTGCGCTCATATCTTTGGTTGTTGATTAAAAAGTGAACAATTGCAATTGTTTCAGATCTGAGTATTAATTAAATCGAGCAAAGTACAGCCTTTGACTTCTTTCGTGAATGGTTCAAAGTCAAAACCACTCATTTGAGAATTCTGAGACAAATCTCAGTCGGCGAAGGCCTTTTTCTAGGTGGCACCTGCCAAGGAGGATCAGCTGAAACCTGTATGTGTATATATAGTAGCATGGAGTTCAACCAAACCATCATCATACTTTTGAAACTTCCACATCAATCTGTCTTTGAAGTCCTAGTAGTGTAAACAAATTCCTCCCGCAGTGTGCCTCCTGCCGCATTCCCTGAATTGATCAAACAGCTTCGTTCCATCATGTCTTCGCCTTCGCAATCTGTTCACATCGTGTTCATTCCGCTCCTGGCGCAAGGTCACATGATTCCTATGGTGGACATGGCGCGAATTTTCGCTTTACGGGGAGCAATTGCTACTATATACACGACCCCTGTCAATGCCCTCAGGGTCAGAACAACCATCGATCGATCCGGCAAACTAGGAATGCCAATCCGGCTCGTAGAAATCCCTTTCCCATGTGAAGAAGTGGGGCTCCCTATCAGTTTCGAGAATCTCGATATCCTCCCATCACCAGAGCTATTGACCAAGTTCTATAGTGCACTTGGAAAATTGCAAGAACCAATTGAGAAGCACCTTCGAGAACAAACTCCTGCTCCTAGCTGCATAATATCGGACAAAGACATATTTTGGTCATCCGAAACCGCTCAAAAATTCGGAGTTCCAAGATTTATTTTTCATGCAATGTGTTGCTTCTCCGTGTTGAGCGCTCATAACTTGAAGCAATTCAATTGCTCGGATTCGATTACTTCTGACATGGAACCGTTTGAGGTGCCAGGGATGCCAAAGGAGTTCAAGATAACAAAAGCACAGCTTCCAGGAAATTCCGTGTGTCGACAGGATTTCAAGGTCTTCCGTGGGAAGATACAGGAGGCTGAAATGGCAGCTCAGGGGGTCGTGGTCAATAGCTTTGATGAGCTGGAGCACGGGTGCATCGAGGCATACCAAAAGGCGATTGGGAAAAGAATTTGGAGCATCGGACCCGTTTCTTTGTGCAACAAAGATGAGTCAGACATGTTTCAGAGAGGAAACAAAGCCTCCAGCGATTCAGAAAATGCATGGCGTGGCTCGATTCAATGAGGCCAAGATCAGTCATTTACGCTTGCCTAGGAAGTCTATGCCGTTTAGTTCCATCGCAACTGATGGAGCTAGGGAGGGGCTTAGGAGCATCACAGCAGCCTTTTGTTTGGGTGATCAAAAAGGAAGAGGGAGATTCGGAATTAGAGAACTGGTTAATGGCAGAAAGATTTGAGGAAAAGGTTAAAGGAAGAGGAATTGTGATAAGAGGGTGGGCTCCTCAGGTCGCCATGCTATCTCACCCAGCAATCGGAGGATTCTTAACGCACTGCGGTTGGAACTCAACCTTAGAAGGCGTGTGCTCAGCGCTGCCAATGATAACTTGGCCTCTATTCTCTGAGCAGTTCGTGAATGAGGTGCTCGTGGTGGACATACTGAAGATCGGAGTTCGAGTGGGCGTGAAGGTGCCAGTGAGATGGGGGGAGGAAAGGAAGGTTGGTATCTTGGTGAAGGAAGATGAGATCGTCAGGGCTATTAATGCGCTGGTGTCTGAGGATGAAGAAGGAGAAGAGAGAAGGAAGAAAGCAGCTGAACTTGGGGAGAAGGCAAGACAAGCAATGCAGGAGGGAGGGTCTTCTCACTCCAATACGTCGCGAGTGTTGCAGTATATTATGGCAGGACCAACCCAAGAAGCTGTTTGATGCATCATACAGTTCATGTGATTCCTCCGTACTTGACTGTTGTGTTTCAATCGTGGATTGAAAAAGAAGTGCATTCAGCTGAATACACCGAATACAATATGTAGTGCTTCCTCCATACTTGACTGTTGTGTTTCAAAATAGCCACTGTGCCGCAAGAAACTTGTATTGCAAATGACTCGACTTTTATCATGTCCACCGATGGGCAGGCATAAGATTTAGATGATCGCAGTTTCGGTCGAACTTCAACATAGAGTTTTCTAAAATATAATATGCTCACTGCCTTCTAATTTGGAAAAAATTATCAAAAAGTTATAAATCTATTGCACTTTTGCCAATTCAGTCCTAAACTTTTTAATTTTTCCAATTGAATCCTAAACATTTTTACATTTTGCCAATTGTGTCCTTGATGCGAGAGCATCCAATTCTATGGGGCATTCCTTAAGTTCCGATTTGATTCCATCAACACAATTGACGATTATCCAAGCCAAAATTAACTTTGGTTATAATTTGGTTCGATGGGTCCAAAAATCAAGTTACCCAGTTACCGAGAATACTTGCCGATTTCAAAGTTAATCAACAACTTATTAGTAAGAGGTTGTTTTGTCGCGACCTTCCCGAAGGTGAACCACCAAGGGATGGCTAATAGATTTATTAAACATGAACAAGTTCCTCTCATGAGGCAATCACTCGCATTTAACACAGGCTCTCCCAAGTCCATCTGACCGCAACTTGGTACTCAATTCACCATGTGATTAAACTTACCTTTTTTGGAGCTGCCACTTATCAATTATGGATAGATTAGACACCCAAGTAAAATATGGGAGTACAGTTTACTTCTGCGAACCAAAGATTCATGAATTTGGAAACTTGGTTATGTTAGATTAATCTAACACCCTTTCGGTATCTTTTCTCTTTATTCCAAAAATGTTTTGCATGCAATCTTTATACATTTTTATCATATGTCACTAACATATGAGAAGTGATTGTGCAGGTGTGCAATCAGGAAGGTAACACCCAATAATCAAACTGATAAATAGATTGCGGAAAATTTATGGAACCTTGATGCACTAGGCAAAGCTAAGCATATCACTATCCATCACCATGATATTTCTGCGAAACTATTACTTTAAAACAATAGACAAACAAGATGCATAAATGTTATGCATGATCGTGCATGAAGGAATGACTAAATAATATGCAATATAGATGAGACTCTCTAATTCTAATTTCCAGTACTTTTCTTTATTAAAGACAATCGACCCTAAAAGTCTACAAATTAAATGATTGCTAACCTTGCATCTATATGATTAATGAAAATGTAATCTAAATCCTAGGCGCGAGATTGACACAGTTTTATTTCTAAGATAATACATGCATGTAATTCTAAGTTAATTAACATGTATGAATGACCTAAAAGAAACCATGAATTTATACTACAATGCAAGCTATACATTTTTTATATTTTTAATTTTATGAAAATAGCAAGTTTAAAACCTAAGACTCTAATGTGGCCTAGCGACCTATCCACTATTATTGAACTATAAAGCCTATGCATGTAATGTAATAATTAAAACTATCTACATAATACGATTATTGGAACTTAGTTCTAAATGACATGCATTTTATGATGTGAGCCTAATTAACCTTAGAGGTCTACATACAATCTAAATGATTCTAATGACATTTTATTTTTTATTCAAAATCTTTATGCATTTTAAGACTAATTATTTATGCCCTAAATATGAAAATCCCAAAACGCAAGCAACTTGCAATGATGATTGATAATATTGTGGTACAATGAAACACACATCATATCAAGATCAATCATAACAAGTCATGCGAGACGATATTAGGATCCAACCTTAGTGTCTAAAGGTTCTGAGGCCTCATACGACCTTAGTGACTGAAGGTTCGGAGGCCTAATATGCCTTAGTTAACACGGGGAAATAACCAAATCATGATAACCTAAGGTTCTATCAACTAATAACATGCAATTAAGAATTATCATAGAAAGTTGAACTCAACTCCGCTTACTTGCACAAAACCAAACGAGACTGATGAAGAGGAATCACAAGCAACACGAGGGACGCTATAGCAGTGGTTCAATGCAAGCCAATGGTGAAGCTTCTGTTGGATGTATGCCCTAAAGTTACCATGTAATAGTTACATGTTAGGGATTTAAGTTGTACTTTCAATTTCATTATTTATTTAATGGCAAAGACGTATGCATTCATTTGTCCAATTATTTAAATATATGAATGATTCCATAAGATCAGTTATGACCAGATCTATTCTTGAGACGTTAAGAATCTACGTGATAGGTTCACAGTTAGACTGAATCTTTAAATTATTCCTAGTCGATGGATCATTGAGTGGATATTAATAATTCTGTTGAGACATGTGTGTTTTTAGCTTCACCATTAAGTATTAGATACTTAAGGGAATGACGAGTTCCGAGTCATTGGGTATTGCGATGCCCAAGTTAGAACATAGGTGCTTGTACCAAATAAGCTCACTGAACGTGACATGCATAGAACGATTAGCAACGTGAAAAATCGTTCATGTTCTGGTCTTGTGTAAATAATCCTTAGACCTGAGGCATAGTGTTGACTTGTATGTTGGATGGCTATGGTTCACATGTGCACATATTGCCGGTTCGTTGATCCATCTCTATATTTGATAGTCATAGTTCGTTCACATACGAAGTTACACGTGTGTGCAAAATGGAATATATCTCCTTGTTACATGCAAGGTACAATAATGATGTCCAATGCAATCTAATATTGACATTGCATTAAAATCCTCAGCCGAGGTTGTAATCGAGAATGGACTGTTCATGTCTTATATAAAATGCATGTCAATTAGGTTTGTGCATATGATCGAATTGGTAGCTTGACAAATATTCCATAGTCTTTGTTCGATTGGGAAATAGCAAGGTAGAGGGATTGACTTACACTATAGCCAAAGCTGAGAGGTTCATTATGTTCTTAAAGCATTCACACTGTCTAAGTAGACATGACATATTGCTAGGTGTCAATCATGGTTTGTAGGAACTAGTGGTTGATCGGGACAATCAATTCTCTTAAGAGTACTAATGTGTTAGTGCAAGTCCTACTAGGTCAGTGATGAACCTAGGGATGTCACACATCATAACCAATCTAGGATGACGTTGTATGGAAGAGACGATATTGCAAATATGTTTGCAATCGAATTGAGTCGAACTGAAATTAAATTAAATATGATTTAATTTTATCTTATTTTTAGTCATGAGCATACGTGCATATGATGCATGCGCAAACCTAGAGAACGCACATGTTAATGTGCCAAATGATCTTGCACTCTTAGTTTTATAGAATTAAAATAATTAAAAGTGCACAAGGTCAACATTTGTTGACCATGTGCAGCACACGATCAGCAACGGTGATGATCGTGTGCGTTTTAATTAAAATAAATTAATTAATATTAATTAATGGTGCATGCACACGGTCAACAATAGTTGCTGACCGTGTGCACACACGACCAGCAACCGTTGCTGATCGTGTGAAGTGTGCCCACGGTCAATAGCCGTTGCTGACTGTGGACATCACCCGGTTGCTTGTCGTGTGCTAAATGCACACACGATCAGCCACGGTTGCTGATCGCACAAATAAAGTGGGATCAGCAACTGTTGCTGAAGATATAGAGAAAAAGGAGCGCAAGTGAGAAGTGCAATATGTGTGCGTGACAGTTAAAATACATTTTCTCTCTTCCAGCACGGTGATTGAAATATCGAGAGTACGAGGAATTGTCACCATGAGATTGCTGGCACAATTATTGTGGTGATTACCCGCAAGTTCTTTCTTTCGTTCGTCATACAATTAGTGATGTGTCTGAACTAGAGGTTCGATGGTTGTGGGGCTTGAACTGAAGAACATCCAAACCGAAATCGTTTTGGGCACGCTACGAGAGTTAATCCGTTTAACCCCTATGGTCTTCCGATTTTTTGATTTAAATGCACGAACAATACATTTGGAGATACGTGTATGGTTATATCTTTCCACTACATTTATATTTAATTTAACTATGCATGTTCTGTAATAAACCAACAGCTTCCTTGAGGATACTGGAACTAGCGAAACTGGAAGAATACTAGACGATGATTGAAAGCAACTGGACTGAGACCACGACAGATTGGTGGGCTCGATGGCCTGCTAACGAGGAAAATTATCAAAAAAGTCATAAACCTTTTGCAATTATGCCAATTCAGTCCTAAACTTTTTTTTGGCCAATTCAGTCCTAAACCTTTTGCAAACCAGCCAATTCAATCCTTTTGGCTGGTCGGCGCTCACGTGGCCGCCGACCGGCTGACATGGCGCCGACCGGCGTCCACGTGGTAATATTTTAATATATTTTTTTTATTTTCGAATTTTTTTTCCTTTTTTCTTTTTTTTTTCTTTTCCTTCTCCCCCTCGGCCTGTTCGGCCAGGGGGAGGCTTGCCGGCAAGGGCCCAGCTCCGGCGAGGCGAGTTGGGCCCTCGTCGCCACTAGGCGAGCTCTGCCTCGCTAGATCTGGGCGAGGGCGGAGCTCGCCCAGATCTGGCGAGGGCGGAGCTCGCCCAGCCATGGCGAGCTAGGCCTCACCGCCGCTGGGCGAGCCTCGCCTAGATCTAGCGAGGCGAAGCTCACCTAGCCATGGCGAGCTCTACCTTGCTAGAGCTGGGCGAGGCCAGCGGCGGCGAGGGCCCAGCTTGCCATGGCTGGGCGAGCTCCACCCTTGCCACGGCCGGTCGAGCCTCCCCAGATCTGGGCGAGGGCTCAACTCGCCATGGCTGGGCAAGATCTGCCCTCGCCGCCGCTGGGCGAGCTCGCCCAGCGGTGGCGAGGGCCCAGCTCGCCTCGCCGGAGCTGGACTGTAACAACCTGAATTTCGATATAATTCCAGGACCAATAAAATTGATATTATTTCGCATTTCATTTTAGTAAATTTCGCCCAGAGCTGATCACTCTCGGGATACTAACCAATAAGGTATGGCTAACTAGGAAAAGGTACGTGGACCAGGGACCTGATCGTGAATCGGACACCGATCACGAGAATTGATGAGGGACTATTTTGGACTAATACAGGCCGATCTTAAGAAAAGTAATGGATTTGGTTTGTCCAAGGCCAACGATGTACAATCGGATCGCGGGTGATTTCGCACGTCCGAAAGTGCACGTGGTCAACCAGTCCTGAACTTGAACCGAACGATCGCGACCTCTAGAACTAGTGATAATTTCTCATTCTCTCAATGATCGGGACCGTCATGACTCGGATAATCCTAGGTCGATACGCGTAACCTCTAAACAACTGCCCGTTAGTGAGAGACCTTGAAAATTGAAAGTTAGCGAGTTTTGATCACGAAATTGGATCCAAACTTCGGTATCGATCTTCGAGGGCCTGAGAAGCTATTTTCACGATTCTAACGTCATATTACACTGGCCACACACGTTTGGGGATAGTACGGTCAGAAAATGGAATTTCAACCCGGAAGTCAAAAATTACGATTTTGCCCCTCTAGTCACCGATGTCGATTTTGAGGCCGTATGAGATTATTTTTCGCGGTCGATGTCATTTTAGGGTGGCCACGCACATTTAAAGTTGTTACGGTTAAAAATTGGAATTTTGGCTCGGAAGTGAAAAATAATATTATTTTATTCCCTAGGACTTTGCAATCGATTTTCGAAGGCTTAAGAGGCTATTTTCGCGATTCCGACGCCATATTATGTTGGCCACACCCATTTGGGGTTGGTATAGCCAAAAAATTGAAATTTCGATCCGGGACCGGAAAAATGACCATTTTGCCCCTGGGCCGTTTTTAGTTCCGAATTTTGAAAAAATATTTGGGATAATTAAGAGTAATTATTAGCTTAATTATTGGACCTAATTACCCTTTTGCCCTTCAATTATTTGGCTGGAACAAATGAGGTCCGTTAGATTAGGGGCATTTTGGTCAAAACCGTTGGATTGGCGACACGTGGAGCAACCAGCCCCCTATATTTGATCAAGTTGGACCCAAATTCTCTCTCCTCTCTCATTTTGGCCGAACCATCCTCTCTCCTCTCTCCCGAAATCTCTCTCTCCCTTTCCGGCCATTTGGACGGCCACCGGCACCGGAGCAAGCCGCCACCACCGGAGCCGCCGTTCGCCGGAGTTGCTGGTCGCCGGCGCCGCCCCACCATCTCCCTCTCGACCCCGTCCGCTCTCTCTCTTTCCCTCTCACTCTTTCTCGCTGTTTTCCCCTCTCTCGGCCCAAGGACGCCGGAGCTCCACCGCCGCCGCGCCGGAGCTCAAACGGCCGAGCTGCTACCGCCGTGACCCTCCAGTCGTCCGTACATCGCCGTACGTCGCTATCGGTACAGTGTCCGTACGTGTCTGTACATCGTTCGCCGGGAACGCCGCCGCCGGTTTCACCGTTTATCAGTGATCGGCCGCCATTCCTCGTCGTCGTGGTCTATAATTAAGTGAGTATACCTCCTAAACCTGGATTAGGACTGATAGTGCATATTCTGGACTGGCTTAGGTATTATCGGTGTATTTTGGACTGGCTTAGGTAGTATCGGTGTATATTTAGGACTGGATTGAGGACCGAGTGGTGGAAATAAAATCCGAGAAATTTAGTGGGATTATTATAGATATTTATTGGGCTCGGATTGATGGAATAGTGGCTGCCCATATTTTGAAGAATGTACCAGATTATATCGGACAGCAAGAATTGTTAGCTGAATGGCCAGGATTACCCGGGGTGATTGGTTGTTGACTGATTAGTGCTTAATTGTCAAATGTCATGTTGTGTGCTCGTGTGGCTGAATCGTGCGGAGTGTGATTGGCCAATTAATGACTTGAATTGTGTATTTGGAATTGGGCCGTACGGTATTAACTGGCCAAGTGAGCATACTATTTATGAATTGGGCACTGTGTGGTGATATGGATTTGACTGAGTGCCTGTGGTTTACTGATGCTCATGTTGTATTTTTCATGGTCATGCATTGTGTATGTCAAGAGTGGGACATGTGATGAAATTGTACGTGAATGCGTGCCTGATTGAGCATGTGATCCCCTAAAATACCCTGATGCATTTTACGCGGGGTTCAGATAATAACTGGCCGTGTGTATGTGTGATCACATTTCGCCCTAATGCGTGTTACACGGGGTGTGTCGTCCTCATGCACTTTGTAGCAGGACGATGCCCGGTACGTCCGGAAGACGACCAACCTGATGTGTTTTACGCGGGCTCTGGTTTGCAAGGAGATCAGTATTGCGCCTGATGCGTTTTGACGCGGGCTAGAGACACTGGGCCTAGAGCGTTTTACACGCTAGCCATGGAGTGTTGTGTTTAAGAAACGAACCTGATGCGTATTTACGCGGGTCGAATAAAATGATAAATTGAGCATTTGTCAGTGTACTAGTGTGGGCTAGTGAGCCGAGATATGAAAATGGCATGAGGATAGCATATGCATGCGTAAGAATACATGGGTCAGTGTGTGAATTTGCGAGGTTCGGTGAATGGTATGTGATTCGAACACTAATGAGCGTGAGCATGCGTATGACGTACATATGGATATAGTGTTCGTGTATGTGAGTTGAGCATTAATTTGAAATGCTAACCTGTAGGGGCAGCTAGGTAAGTGACTGGGGCCCGAGGGCCCAGGTCAAAGAATGATTGTGAATTGTATTGTCATGTTGATTGTGTATGCCTGTCAGGAGAATGCATGTTAGCCTAGCCTAGGTTTAGGGGTTGTACTCGCTGAGATTCGTCTCAGGTTGTAATAACCCACCTTTTCAGACCCCCAGCCTTGAGTATGTCGAAGCTGCTGCCTCTTTTTGGGATCCTTACGCGGATCCACTCGACTTCGAGGGTGTACCCTGCTGGAAATGAGGAGGCATATGTGAGATACCATTCTGTAGTCTTCGTGAGCGTGGGTGAGTATTTTTACCAGACTCAAGAATACGTAGCTTGGTGCCTATAAGATGCAGACGGAAACATTGGGCGACCCCTCAGGAAATTCGATGTTCCGATAGATATAGGTGGGGTGATGATACCTCATATGGCCGATGGCGAAATCGTGGATCCATCGACTGCAGATGAGCCTATGGCTATGGACCAAGAGCCAGGGGTGTGGTACGAGGACCCCGAGCCGATGGAAGATGAGAAGCAGGAGCCGGAAGCCATGGAGTTAGACCCGGAACAGGACGGAGAGATCACTGAGGTGGGATCAGATGTAGAGCTAGGAGCAGATGAAGAGTTAGGACTATATTTAGACCTCGAGTTGGAACCGGATTTAGAGGATGAATGGGCAGCTGCCTAGGCCACAGAATCAGAGGAGTCCGAGCTGAGCAAGAGATCCTCAGAGGATTCTTCGGAGTCCTCAGACCCTGACTGGGAGCCGTAGATGGGATCTGAGTTTGGTAGGGAGGATGGTATCTTTTTTACAGTAGTCTTCCTTTTTGGTTTAGTTAGACTCACCCTAGCCACCTACTCTTTTTGCTTTGTAGTGGCCATTCACTGACCCTTGTGGTTTGATTGTATTTATGTTGTGTATATGTAAATGTTGTAAAAGAGCTTTGACAAGTATTATAAAGAATACGTATTTTCAGTGGTTGTTTGATTGTTGCCGTGCTATCCATTGTCTCGTATTAATATTATTGTCAGGGTTTGTCTATTTATTTGCTTCCGCTTGTGCTTTGCTCTCTGTTTGGGCGTTGGGTCGGCGACGCATCCAAGGAGCGTTGCGCCATAATCGACCGAGTGGGATGTTAGCACTTCGTGGGGTACGGGGCGTGACATGGACCCTCGTCAGTGAGCCTCCCCCTGGCCGGACAGGCCAGGGGGAGAAGGAAAAGAAAAAAAAAGAAAAAAGGATAAAAAATAGAAAATAATAAAAAAATATTAAAATATTGCCACATGGACGCCGGCCGGCGCCACGTCAACCGGGCGGTGGCCATGTCAGTGCTGGCCGATCAAAAGGACTGAATAGGCTGGTTTGCAAAAGGTTTAGGACTGAATTGATTAAAAAAAAGGTTTGGGACTGAATTGGTATAATTACAAAATGTTTAGGACTTTTTTAGTTATTTTCCCCCTGCTAACGTGATGAAGGTTTCGTCCAAGAGACCTGCAACAAATGGAGAATACAAGGAATTTGACAAACAGGCTTGTAGGAATGCAGGAGGGGCTTGTCGAGTCGCTGGTGGCACGCTGAAAGGAAACCAATGTTGATAAGAGGATCCCAGGGTAAAGAAGAAACTATGGCCAAGGTCATGACAGAAATTGTTGGAGCGAACACGAGCAGGTTGGACTTTCTTGGTGAACGTGGAACACGGCAGCGGGGCTTGCTATCGAGGCGCGGTAGGAATACTGGGTTCTCGTTGGGTACGACGTCAGGTCCGGTGATCGTCAAGTTAGATTGTGATAGGGACCGCGGATGAACAGGGGCTAAGAGCTCAGCGTCGCTGAAAAAAATGCTAGAACAGCAGAGTTTGGTGGGCGCTACGGATGGCGATGACTTGCGGCAAGACAATATGGACGTCGAGGCTCTTTCACGATCACAACATCGTCACTGGAAAAGAGTCACCTACGGCCAAAGTGACTGGAACTTCGTTTCGCCAATTTCAACTTCGGGTGCTCTTAATGTTTATCCGTGTGGAAGGTCAGAGCAAGTGTGGTTTGGAGTGAACGTCTCGTGCGCTCACATTGAGCTCTGTAGGTGATGGTGAAAAAAGGAAATGGGGTTGACTAGCTTCTCTGGTGGTGGACGTGACCATCAGCAAGAAGAAGGAATTTTTGGTCTCTCTCCAATTTGTCTTCACGATTGTCTCCTCTCTTTTTTTAACGATCGCTTCTGTCCCACAATGTGGACTCCTAGAGGAATGCTGATGACCATGATAAAGACCTCACTCTATCTTCCCTCCCTCTTTTTGCATTGTGAACTCTGCCTTATATAGTTGAGAATTCTCAATTGCTTTTCCAAAAATTTCTCTCTTCATTGATTATTTTCCTTTCTTCACCAATCTTTGATTGATCTTGCCCAAAGGAATCTCTATTTTATGGGGATGTATGAGTCAACATATGGAAGGAGAGGATATGGTGGATGATAGCGCAATCACAAATTACGGTTTTCACCATATTTGTTTGACTCATTCATTTCCTTCCAAATTGCATAATCTGGCTCTCCCCTTTCCCTCATTGTGCCTCGGATTCCTAGCTCTTCATTGGGAGAGAATTGCTCAATTTGTTCATGTGCCAATCAAGAGCTGAATGGTCTCTCCAATTGCCTCCCCATTCCCTCATTGTGGCTCTGATTACTAGCTCTTTTTTGGGATAGAATTGCTCAATTTGTGCATACGCCAATCAAGAGCTGAATTCTCTCTCCAATTGCTTTTTTTTTTTGCCAAGACATCGTGCAGAGTATTGCTTTGGATCTAGCTGAATCTTGGCAAAGAAAGACCAAATTTCCTCCAAATTGATCTCTTCCACACCAAAGTTCATTGTTTCCTTTCAACCCTTGGATGTTCTCGATTCGTCAATCATAATTGACTTTCTTTCCTTCTGAATTATTGATCGAGACTAACAGTGTGCATTGACTCGTTATCTTTGGGAGATGATCCTACATACACTTGTCCGTGGAGTTGTCGTACGATAAGGAGTAATCTTAGATGTGATGACTTCAATAAAAATGCAAATGCAAGTAAGATTATATATATTAGGGCTCGAATTCGATTCCTAATTTTTCAAATGACTAGATGGAATAATAAAAATTTAGGCGTCAACATGTTCTGAGAAATTTCCTATGATAGTTAATGATTTCCTAAGGTGATTATTTCTTGACCAAGGCTGGAGCACGAATTTTGGGAAATGCTTTAAGTGCCATGGCTATGGGCATTTGCAAGCTAATTGTCCTAATTGGAGAGTTATGACTCTTCAAGAAATCGAGAAGATCGATTTGGAACTTCAAGAGGTAGAGAAAAATTTTGATCAAAACTATTCCAAATTTGAAGAACAATAGGAGTTTGTAGATAAAGGCTGATGATAGCGAATTGTTGGTGATCTGAAGAGCATTACACACCATAATTTCCCCAGAAGCGGATGACCAAAGGGAAAACATCTTTCACACCTGTTTCACTATTAACGAAAAGGTGTGTACAATGATTATCGATGGCGGAAGTTGCACCAATGTGGCATCGACAACCTTGATTGACAAACTGAAACTTCCAACGTCTTAACATCCTGAACCGTACAAGCTCCAATGGCTTAGTAAGGAAAGCAATCTTAAGGTAACCAAGTAAGCCTTGATTTTGTTTTCAATCTGTAAAAATTATCAGGATAGATTCTGTGTGATATAATTCTATGGATGCATGCCACTTGTTACTTAGTAGACATTGGCAATATGATAGAAAAGTTGTTCATGATGGGCGTAAAAACACATACTCATTTAACAAGGAACAAAAATGCATTACTCTTGTACCCTTGAATCCAATCACGAATCACAAAAATCAACCTAGGGAGGGAAACACTAGTAAGGAAAACCTTTTCTTGAGTGAAACACGGGTTGAGAGAGCCATTAGAAAGCAGAAGAATGCATCTGCATTGCTTATGGCAGAAAAAAAGAGTGAGATAAAGAGACCTATACATCTGAAAATGCAATCCTTGTTGAAAGAATTTGAAGATGTGTTCCCAAAGGAATTTTCACCTAGATTACCACCCATAAGAGGCAATGAAGATCACATCGATTTGCTTCCTTATTCTCCTCTGCCAAACAAAGTAGCTTATCGATGCAACCTGGAAGAAACAAAAGAGTTGCAAAGACAAGTAAAGGAACTTATTGACAAAGGTCGGAGAAAGCATGAGTCCATGTTCTATTCCAGCGCTGCTCGTGCCCAAGAAGGATGGTTTGTTCAGAATGTGTGTCGATAGCCGAGCCATCAACATCACCATTAAGTATAGGTACCCCATACATAAACTTGATGATATGCTTGATGAATTATATGGTTCCATTATGTTTTCCAAGATAGATTTGCGGAATGGTTATCATCAAATCCGGATGCGAGAAGAAGATGAGTGGAAAACGGCTTTTAAAACTAAAGGAGCTCTCTATGAGTGGTTGGTTATGCCATTCGGACTATCTAATACTCCGAGTACCTTCATGAAACTCATGAACGAGGTTCTTCGTTCCTATATTGGTCGATTTGTTGTTGTATATTTCGATGATATACTTGTTTACAGCAAAAATGAAGAAGAGCATATATCTTATTTGAAGTAGCTCTTTGGCTTCTTGAGAGAATAGAAACTCTACGCTAAAATAGAGAAATGTGAATTCTTCTCTTCAAGTATCGTATTCCTTGGGTATGTTGTGTCAAAAGATGGGATCTCCGTCAATCAATTCAAAGTGGAAGCAATGAAAACATGGCCAATTCCAAAGTCCATTTCTGATGTAAGAAGTTTTCATAGACTTATTTCTTTCTAACGGCAATTTGTAAAGAACTTCAGTACCATCATGGCTCCTATCACCGAATGCATGAAGAAGGGTCCTTTTGAATGGACAAAGGCTACTTGCAATGCTTTTGAGTTAATCAAATAGAAATTTTGTCACACCTCGGACCCTCGAGCGCGCGAACATCCTTCCTTGGTTGTGGAATTGTGACATCCTAAGAAGCGTCGCCGACCCATTTCTTTTATCTTTCAATTATGCACATGCAAAAGTGTACATCTACACACCAAACAACAACCAACAAAATAGGATAATAAGGAAAACACTTGAACTTAATATCTAAAGTTCTAATTACAAGGCCACTCTTACGGCCCTCTCCCGATTACAACCAAACGGGTTGGGGTTAGACTTAGCTTTTCTATCTATGGGGACAACCTCAAAAGGTGCTCCCCCTCAAAACAGCCGGTTCCTACGGAACACGACCCGTACTCATACCTAAGCACCTGAAAAATGATTAACAATAACGAGTGAGATAAATCTCATTAAGTTAACGACCTAAGCCCTGGTTAGGAAGTCAACTTGCCTAGGGCGCACCTAAAGACGCAGCCACACATCGACGGCAGATCGATAGCAAAGCAACCCTAGCTTTGCCCTAACTATACACATGAGCAGACTACCCCGCTCAGCATAAATAAACGTGTCATTAAATAATCGCAGGTATTCTTACCTTGCCTTGGCACACACGCCCTGCACGTTATAAACCATCATGTGCAATCATAATGCAATAAGCATATAATACAATCAGAACACGCAGTACCATTCCCATGCACAAGACATCCACACGAGTCCCGATTATAAGATGAAACCGTTTTGGCCCATCCCATACCATGCCTCACAATTTCATCCCATAATCAGGCGTAATGCATCCATACTCTTTCATACGTATTCCGATTACTACGACCTCATAGGGCCACGGCACTACTTGCGCTACTCGCATCAGGTTGGCGATCTTCTAGCATGACCGGGAATCGTCCCATCTCATCAGGTACAGCATCATTTGGAACCCCCGCCCAGACGACATTCAATTAAAAGCATTGGCCCGAATGCCTCAACCGCGACTCGGCATCCGGGCCCCCGCTAGGCATCCGATAAATCGAGCATCGTCTCGCGTAAAACGCATCAGGACAGGTTCAACCCCTCATAAAATGCATCAAGGTATTATGTAATCACACAAGCACAATAACCACATAACTCATTTATATCTCAGCAGTTAGCCAAATGCGAACGTGGTTTGTGCTCACACAACAAATTACTACAACTTTCACAAGTAAAAATGCAGTAATAACTTCACACATGATCACATACACACAATCAATCCATTAAACTTTGCACGATTTCCTTTTTAAACATCTTTGACCCATTCAACTCATAAAACCGAACATATAAACCCAACAACTCGGGGTTTACTATTTAAATGTTCATAAAACCTTTCTTTAAAAACAACATCCAAGGTTTATAAAATGGGTAATCATATTTCATGGCATAACAAGCTCTAAAGCCATGAAATATACACATAATTATTACATAATTAAAGTACAAACCACATATAACAACCACTTATTGCCCTATTGCAATAACTTATCAAATAAAGCCGATAACTTAAAAACCGATAACTTATCACTCCCTCGCAATAACTTATCATCCATTTCCTCGATAGCTTATTACTCCTTCAGTGATAGCTTATCACCAAACCCACGATACTTTATCACCCTTTCGGTGATAGCTTCTCAACAAATACCCAATAACTTATCGTCCCTTTGACAATAGCTTATCACATTTTCTCGATAACTTATCACCCCTTTGGTGATAACATATCACCTAATCCACGATAGCTTATCACCCATTTGGTAGTAGTTTATCACCCTTTCCATAATAGGTTATCACTTCCACTTATTGTCACGCCCCGAACCCCATCGAGCACGCGACACACTTCTCTGGTCAATTAACGCGACATCCCAGGGTATCGCCGATCCAATTGAAACTTATCAAAGATTTGAAACGATCAGCGAAAGCCATCAATACCCGAACAATTAAAACTGGGGTAAGTAGAGAGAATGCACATATTCATTCCTCATTCAAACTTATATAATATTCACAATTTACAAACCACCATATACATATGCACACCGTACTACAAACCACCGACATCCAAAATGATCGACAGCCTAGGTATCCTATCGCCAAAAATGGTACACTCCAAAAAGCCTATTCCCAACCCCTACACTAGCCCCTACGCCCTCTACTTGGCGTCCATTCCGAACCTGATTCTTCGTCCTCTGAATCTGAATTCTCTTGGATAGTTTGCTCCTTCGAGGACTCCGGCTCGGCCTCGATCTCGACCGGGTGGTTTATGTCACCCGACTCCACTGGAACATCGTCCCGCTCCTCCGAGTCTAACTCCTCATCAGATCCGTACTCTAGCACAAACTCGGGGTCAATCCATTGCTCATACGGGGGTATATACTTCGGTTCTTCTTCAGGCTCGGCAGGCTCATCCTCAGGTTCTTCCTCTTCTGGTTCCATCTCGGGTTCTTCCTCTGGAATCGCCTCGAGATTCACGTCTATTGGGTTGTACCCCGCCTGCGATTCTTCAAGCTCTGGGTCATGCTCGGCCCCCGAAGGCTCTGGTGCTGCAGGCACTGACTGCAGTCCAGACTATGCCAGACTAGTTTCCAAACTAGTCATCTCGCCATCCGAAGGAGGTATGGTTGATGGATCCCAGTTCCCGACTCCATCAAAGGAAACATCAAATCCACGGACGGGACCAAACTCATCTATCCCCTCTCGGAAGAACCACGCGATATAGGTATAGACCTGCCAAAGGGGTAACCCTATGTTTACCTAGACTACTGTCGTATGGTTAACCAGGTCATATTATCATCTATAGGAAACTCTACAACGTTATGGTCGGTGTGCATCGGTACTCCAAAATGCTCTGATGGCGGCAGCAGAGGATTCATTGCTCAGACCGGGGTTCTGAAATTTTTGGTTGAAATAACCATGAGAATACATCTCAGCAAGCACACACCCTAAACCCCACCTAGGCTATCATGTATCTCCAGACAATCACAACATCACAACACTCAATAATCACATAGCAGGCACATCATTTACTCTTACCTGGGCCTTTCCAGCGTGCAACCTGCACATTAGCCACAGTAGTATACTTTCCAATCACATACACGTTCAAATAACATTTCACGCATTCACACTTACATTCATCACATCCCTTTCACCCTAACTCGCCAGTGACCCGTGTAATGTTACCGCCTCAGGTACACTGCAACCATCTCATAATAACACTTCAGGGCCCGCGTAATGATACCGCATCAGGCCATGTATTTTGCCCACGTAATGGTACCGCCTTAGGCTCAATATCCATCACCTAGTGCACAACCCGCATAATAGTACCACCTCAGGTTGGCTATATTCACAACACTTCTCGGACCGCGTAATGGTACCGCCTCAGGCCGTGTATCTTGCCCGCGTAGTGGTACCGCCTCAGGCTCAACACCTACTACCTACGATACAACCCTCATAATGGTACCGCTTCATATTGGCGTCTTCCGGTAATACCGGGCATCGTCCCGCGTAGTTGTACCGCCTCAGGACGGATCAATATCCCCGCGTAGTGGTACTGCCTTAGGGATGTCCACAAACACGTACACCGTGCCACACACGATTTTTCGCTCATTCACATACTCAACACCCATTTGCCAATAAATGGGCCAATCACATGTGGCCCGTGCACGCGCCAATCCACACATTTCTCAAGCTCAATCAACACTCAAACATGGCCAATTGACAATCAATTCAACTCGGCCCAAGCGTGCACATAACAAAGCACATTTCAATCCATCAAATCCCGATACAACAAACACACAAGGCCACTCACGGGCTCACAAATACAGCCACGTTTATAGGCACAAATTCAACATTTCCACTCATATTTCAAGCCATAACCAGCACCACAACACAGCCACATCATAGCACATCGAACCGACACCAATCGTCTCCAAATCGGACCATACGCTCGTCAAAACGAGCCTAATTTTCAGCATCCAATTTCACATCATCTCAGCCCCAAAACATCATCATTTCCTCATCTAAAATTAGTCAATACCAATCCTCAAACCGATCCACCAAATTAATTCCAAAACAGCCCCTATTTAATCGAAACCGCGTCTAATTAAGTCCAATTTCACCCCTAATCGTGTCTATCGATACCCGACGTCCTAAATAAAGTTTAGGGCATGACTTACCGAACTCTAGACTAACTCGGCTAGAGCGAAAAATAGGCGACGGTCAACGGTGAGCGGCGACGGTCAACGGTGAGCAGCAACGAGCAACGGCTCGGCGGTGGCGACGGCGAGCGGCGGCTCGGCGGTGGTGGCTACGGCTTCCTTGCCGTGGTTCATGGCCACGAGAGAGAGAGAGAAAGAGAGAGAGACAGCGGCGTGGGGATGGTGGTGGCTTGGTGGCAGAACGGCGGTGACCGGCGAGCGGCGATGCGTGGCCAAGGAGGGGGCGGTCGGTTCGGTAAGGGAGAGAGGGCGCCGAGAGATAGAGAGAGAGAATGAGGAGAGAGAGAGGATTTTAGGTTTAAATAACCCAAGTCCAATAATTGAGGGGCAATTGACCATCTTGCCCTTGTCTCACAATTCCAATCAACGGCTGAGATTCATTCTTATCTTGAGATTAACGGCCCGGATCAAATCTTTTCCAAAAATATCCAAGAGCAATTTGGGAATTTCATAAAATTCCAAAGGCAAAATTGTCCAACTCAAAAATTAGGGCAAAATGACCAAAATGCCCTTCCCCTTTAACACTTACCCTTTATAAACCTCCAAGGGTAAAATGATCACTTTTTCATTTTCTTGCCGAATTTGAATTTTTCTGAAAGATTTGGAAAAATCTAAAGCTATACGTTCCAACCACAACCTCGTCCTAACGTCCCGTCGTGACTTCCTAATTTTCCGATGCCCAATTTGGGGTCCAATTAATAATTAAATTTTATTTAACATAACTCGAGCGTTTCTCAAACTAACGAGCGGCTTTTGGGGAAATTCGCATATTCGACCCGTGACTGATAATAAATCAAGTCACGTGCCAGTTCATTCGGTTCGTGACGACTTTAGTTATCATGTAATCGCGACGTTCGATCGCTAGTTCCGTCGGGCACGATCATTCGGTATAGGTTCTGGATCATTCATCAATTTATTTCATGGTCAAATGGAATTACCCGTGATCCACTCGTATGGCAGTGATAAATCGGCCCATAACTATCCTAAGATCGGCCTACATTGGCTCAAAATGTCACATCGACGATTCTATGATCGAAAATCAATTCACGATCAAATTTTTTTTAGTCGCACGAATTTAAATCCCTAATTAGCCTTTCCCTAATGGTTAGTATTCCAGGAATGATCAGTTATGGTCGAGAACTAACTACAAGTATGTTCATAAAACTAAGCATTTCATAAATCCCAAATGGGCAAATTTCAGGATGTCACACTTATCACTTTCCTTGATAACATATCACTGCCACTTATCACCTATTGCAATAGCTTATCACTTTCACCTATTACTTATCGCGATAGCTTGTCAACTAATCCCTCATTGATTAGTACTAAGCATAATTAACTTAGACTAATATACCCCTAAGCAAGTTTAATGTACTAATTAAGGGATTAGAGCGTTAACTCACACGGAAATGATTCTGACAACATGGACACGACAGCGGCTGCAAGAGTTAAGCGTGGCTCAGTCCGGAACGGCACGGGATGGCGGCATGAAAATGGGTCTTGTTGGAGCGGCTACTGGACAGCAGCTTCAATGGGCTGGACCGGTGGCGGTGGACAACGCACGGCGGTGGCTTGGCAAGGGCAGATCACGACACGGCTTAGGGGCGGTAAGGGTGGCAATGGTGGTCGGCCGTATCAAAGGGAAGAGAGGGGAAAAAGAGGGTGGCATGAGATAGAGAGAGCAAAGGGAGAGAGTGAGAGTAAACCCAAAATGAGAGAATGAGAGAATGAGGAAGAGAGAGAAAGTGTCTTGTAAGACACCCCAAAATGGATGGCCAAGATCCATTCTTGCTCAACAAGCCAGGATCAATTGCTAGGAATTGATCTTGCAAGACAAGCCAATGATGGCTTCTAGAAGACTTAGGGGCAAAATGGTCATTTTAGCCCTTGACACTATTCACAAGCACTATTCACATGGACTTGGGCTTGAACGGGCCCAATTTGAAGAGAAATGGGCTGGAAATGGTTAATGGGCTTGAAAGGCTTCATGGGCTTTCCTTGGGCCCATTAGGCTTTGGCCTTGGGCATGAGGCCCATCTCGACCCACTTGTGGCCTTCCATTCTCATCTAATAATTCTTTTGTTTAAAGTTTCGGAGCCCAAAACTATTCCCAAGAGTCTATCTCGACTAACCCGGAAAGGAAAGTTTATGAACCATCCTTAATTGAAAACCTATAACCAGACCAAAGCTGGTGGCTAAACTTCAATGGGATATACCCCTAATACGGCCTATTCGAGTTAGGCAGCCTCTTGAGGTGTCGCTTGCGTGACCTATGGTTGATTCGTCAATCAATCCATATTCGAGTCTCGTCGACTCATGGATCATTCTCGGTTGTCATATAATCGTGCGGAATTAAATCACTTACCCGAGGCACGTGGTCTTGTAAAATTAATTTAGGATCGTTTGGGTTTAGTATAATGATAATGCGGAATCACTCGCAATTTGACTATGTATATACTTCCGTCAAATCGATTCATAACCTTTCACTAATTGACCCATGACGTCATAAGGTAGTCCCGCATCGATCCATATGGTCGAGCTATTTTCCATAGTCGAGTACTCTAGTCAAGCACATTTCACAACCCTCAATTGCCCTTCCTAATTGAATAATTGACTCATGTATGATTCTTGAATCGACTCATGGTCTAGTCCTGTTATTAGTGCATTAACAGTTTAAGCCACTTCCCTTACCAAAATATGGTCCAAATCGAGGATGTCACAAATTTTGTGAGTCCCCTATTCTTGCCCTTCCTGATTTCGATGAAGTATTTGAAGTTAAATGTGATACAAGCGGAGTTAGCATTGGGGTTGTTCTAGTCCAAGCCCAAAAACCTATGGCGTATTTCAATGAGAAGTCGATGGATTCGAAGAAGAATTATTCAACTTATGATAAGGAGTTATATGCCACTATTAGAGCTCTTGATCACTGGAGTCATTATTTGAGGCTAAAGCAGTTTGTTCTTCATTATGATCATGAGGCTCTTAAGTTTATTAGTGACCAACGCAAACTCAATTCGATTCTTCAACATTTTCATTTTATCTCAAAGTATAAACCGGGTTACACTAATGTTGTAGCGGATGCTTTATCAAGAAGATATTTGATGCTTAGTGTTTTGGATTCTAGGATCCTTAGTTTTCAATCAATAAAGGATTTATATTTTGAAGACTCGGATTTCTCTTCCATCATCGACAACGTAAAAATGGAGTTTAGGGCACTTTTTCTTTTGAAAGGAAATCGATTATGTGTGCCAAAGGGTTCTTTTTTAGAGTTATTGATCCATGAAGTACATGGTGGAGGATTAGCCAGTCATTTCGGCATTAACCAAACTCTTGACGTTCTTTAAGAGTATTTTTATTGGCCAAAGATAAATGGAGACATGTATGCTATCATCTCGAGGTGTGTAACTTGTCAAAGAGCAAAGAGTCATTTCCATCAAAGGCTCTACACTCCACTTTTAGTTCCATTGCAACCATGGGAAGATGTGAGTATGGACTTTACTGTTGCTCTTCCAAGAACTCAAAGGGGGCAAAGACGCTATCATGGTGGTCGTTAATTGGTTTTCAAAAATGGCTCATTTTGTTCAATGTCACAAGATGGATGATGCATCTCATGTGGATGAATTATATTTCAAAGAGATCATTCGCCTTCATGGAGTACCGAAGACCATTGTGACGGATCCAATTCTAAGTTGTTGAGCTATTTCTTAAAGACACTATGGAGAATGCTTGGTACGCGGCTCTTATTCAACACCACTTGTCATCCCCAAACTAATAGCCAAACGAAGGTAACCAATCACACCCTCACTACTCTCCTTTGAGGGATAGTTAGTAAATCCTTGAAAGATTGGGATTTGAAACTTGTACATGCTAAGTTTGCTTATAATCGATCACTAAGTTACACTACTGGTCGATCACCTTTTGAAGTAGTATATGGAATTAATCCTCTCACACTAATCGATTTGATTCCAATTCTATCCAATTTGCAAGTGAACTTTGACGGTAAAAAGCAATCTAAATCGATGAAGAAGCTCCATGAGCAAATTCGATCCAAGATCGAGAAGGCTAATGAGTCTTACAAGAAGAAAGCTAATTAGTACCGGAAGAAGGCTCATTTTCAACCAGGTGATCTTGTGTGATTACATTTGAGGAAAGAAAGATTTCCATCTCGTCAAAAGAATAAGCTAATGCCTAGAGCCAATTACCCATTTAAAATTCTAGAAAGAATCGGTAACGAAGCATAAAAAATTGCTCTTCCTGGATAGTACAACGTTTCAGCAATTTTCATTGTGGGATACCTTTGGGAGCATATGATTCTATGGGACATTCCTTAAGTTCTAATTTGATTCCATCAATGAACTCAGCACAATCAATGATTATCCAAGCTAAAACTGACTTTGGTTATAATTTTCTTTGATGGGTCAAAAATGAAGTTGTCGACGAGGAGACTATCAAGTTACTGAGTTATCGAGATTACTCGCCGATTTCAAAGTTAATCAACAACTTATTAATGAGAGGTTGTTCCGAGAAATTTCCTATGATAGTTGATGATTTCCTAAGGTGATTATTTCCTAGTCAAAGCTTGGAGCACAAATTTTGGGAGATGAACCAAAGGCCTAAAGGGTCAAGATTTCAAGTCTCCATATCTTTATAACTGTTCATAGTTCCTAAGTATCATTAGTGAATTTATGAGTTCCTAGGTCTTTATGAGTCTTAATCGTTATGCAAGTCTCGAGAATCAAAATCCTTAGTTCTTAGGTATTTAAATGATTCTAGTTTCTAGGTCTTCATTGTTTGGTTATTTCCCATGCCATAGTCCCCCTATAAATAGAGGGGAGTCTTCTATTGTAATAGACTAGACTTGATGAATATTAAATATATGAGATTTTCTTCTATGTGAGCGAATATTTTTTTAGAGTGGATAACTCCTATTCTGGTTTCTTTATCCTTGGAAAGTGGATTACTCCTAAGTAGTGAACCAAGAAATGCTTTATTCTCGACTGGTGGTTTACCCTTTAGGCCCTGCTGGTGAGGTTCTCCTATCCCGAAGTCCTTTAACCTTAGCGGGTGGCTTGTCATTTAAGCCTTTGTGGTAAACTTCGTCGATCCTGATCTTCATCCTTGGTTGGTGACACGTCCTTTGTACCTTAGTGATGATCGTAATCTATCCTTCGGTTACCTCTTTACCCTTCAAGTACTATTCCAAACACACACCAATCCATACACATAACCCAAAAAACCCCATTTCCGGAATCACTCGCCCACACATGTATCGGTCTATCCGGTCAATTTTGGCCGAAAATCACTGACGTGAATGTCGACTGTCCTACGTAGTACGAGTGAACCTCGACTGCCATTGGCAAGGGTTGACCTCGTCATCGCCAGGCGAGGTTGACCTTGCTATGGATGGGCGATGCTTGAAATTGCCAAATCTAGCGAGATCAACCCCTGCCTAGCTAGCGAGATCAACCCCTGCCTAGCCACTAGCAAGGCTCACTCTCACCCCTGCCTTCCCAGGGGCGAGCAAGGCTCGACCTCGCAAGAGGTGGGCAACACTCGCCGTTACTGGCCTTCACCTTCATCTGAGGTCCTACAATCTCCAATACACAAATCTCTCTCTCTCTCTCTCTCTCTCTCTCTCTCTCTCTCTCTCTCTCTCTCTCTCTCTCTCTCTCTCTCTCTCTCTCTCTCTCTCTCTCTCTCTCTCTCTCTCTCTCTCTCTCTCTCTCTCTCTCTCTCTCTCTCTCTCTCTCTCTGTCTCTATGAACTTTGCACCTCTTGACCCTTCTCTATTGAGGGTTAGACATCAACCCTCACGCTCCAATTTATGTCGCAATATGTCAATTGGAACCGCACCTCGTCCTCTCTCATGGCTTCTCCGAGAAACCCTAACCAGCCATTACCTCCTCCTTCACCCTTCGACATGGCCAAATTCTTCATGCCACCAACCTTGCTAGTGGCTGGGCGAGGCTGGACCTTACCCAACGATGGAGCGGGCGAGGCTCGCCCTCACTAATGGCTCACCCGCCCTCACTATTGGTTGGCAAGGGACCTCGTCGACCCTCATCTATGGCCGATCATTAGTCGCTGAGACCCAATAACCGACTAGAGGAAGAAAAAGGGAAAAAAAAAAGAAAAGAAAAAAAGGAAAAAGAAAAGAATAAATAAATTCAAAAAATATTAAAATTGAACTAAAAATTGTACACGTTAGTGCCGACCGAACCATAGAGGACGGCCGATGTTTATTACAAGGATTATATCCTATGCTTAAAAACTACACAATGAATGTTGACTTTTACTGTATCAATTTATCAAATGCTTCTTGTTAGGAATCTGACGTCGACCCTTGTTTTCATCTTGGCTTTGAATTTTGTGACTTTGTATTCCCTAATGATTCTGCGAACACGTGAAAGAGACAGTAGCAAAGACACGAGGACGTGTACGAAGGCTTGGGCTATAACCTAAATTCCCCTGTTCATGCCCTGTTTTTGGACCATTGTCATGTCCTCTTTAATTAATTTAGTGCTTGGTGGCACTTAAAAATGTTAGTCCGATGATTCGAAAGTTTCTTGAATTCCTTTCCGAGATTGAGGTCGATTGTAACAAGGATTGGGTATTTCGCCTCCAAAACATTAGTTTCTCTCAATGTGTAATCAGCATTTTGAAAATTGAAACTTTCTCATGAAATATCCTTAATAGTTGTTCCGAAGGCGCTCATTACTGAGACCCATTAAAAATAAATTCAACTTTTTTGTTGGGTATGTGACGACACACGGTTTCTCACGAGCTTGTGAGCTTGATCTCGAGAGGACCATCTGATGCATAAGTCGATAAACAAGGGATGAAGAAGGAAAAGAGAGAACTTTGAGATACTTAGGGAAGAAGGCCGAAAGAGGCAGGAAATATGAGACTTACATTTTAAGGTAATTATCATCACCTTTCTATGCCTCTCCTGGTCTAATCCCAAAGTAGAGTTTGGATAAGCATTTGTGGGCCGTGCGCCTAATGGACCGTGCAAAAGTCAGCCTGATGAAAAGAACGGTGCATGGCAGCCCAATCATGGTTGCTGATCCGAGGCCTCGCCGGGTGGCGCCTTCAGCCTGAAGTCCAACTGTATGGCCCATGGCAAACCGAGAAATTGATCTTTGGGAGCTGAAAATTATTTTTTTTTTAAATTTTTTGTAAATGCCAAATATATATTTGAAAATATTTTTTGGTCTAAAATAATAAGCAATTTTTGGTAGGGCAATCCCCCTCTCGGTGTCAATCCTTTCTTGGGCCGTTCGTCTTCTAGGCTTGAGACAAAAGGAGGCCGAATGAAAAAGGGTAAAAATTTCTTAGCTGGCCCAGAAACTATTAACCACTAGTAAAACGTTAAGGCCCATTGAAAATTCAAACCATAAGTTAGTTGAAAAATAAAAAGAACTAATTATTGACCTGCACTCGCCCATTGATCACTTCTAATCACTAGACTTGTCTCTACAAAATTTGAAAATGTTGAAATTTTCAATAAAATAGCACAACTTCCATTGAAACAGTTTTAGTTGTATGCTACATGTGAAGTTTCAAGCATAAAATGGTAATATTTTCTTCCGTTTGATATTCTTTTTTGCTTTTTAGAAATCACTCATTTTCTACGCCTCCAAATTTCAGGGAAATTACTTACGTGGCCTCCTAAGAAGTATTCCAAACATAGCACGACCATGATGCGATGTTATCAATTAAGAATTCATGCGATGTTATCAATTAAGAATTCATGCAATTCGTACAAACTGTTATTGAGATTTAAACTCCGTTTGTTTAGCGAAAAATGAATAATTTAAAAATATCTTTCCTGAAAGTGATCACTTGTATCGCTTGAAATAATTAATCAATGAAAAATATTTTCATTATCAATAATAATTAATGTCTAAACACTTTCATGGACAATGACCATACTTATTTGTTTATTCATTTTTGCAAGCGATGCAAAAACCTAATCTGACAAAAATGTTTTTCAAAATATTTATTTTCCACAAAACAAACGAGCCCTTTGTAGCTATACGTTCCCAAGTGCTCTTGAAAGTTCTAGTAAGTTCTAGTTTACAAAATCATTCTCATTAGTTATTACCAACCACCCATACACCAACCGGCCATACGCTATCTTGTTGACAGCAAATATTTGTTTCCTAGTCAAATTGCTTCTCATGATTGGACAAGGGGACAACAACAAAGGAGATTATAAAAAATAAAAGGATTAATACCACGAAAAACCCCAAATTGATACGTCTGTGACAAATTTATCTCAAACTAATTTTTTGATCATAAAAAATCCCAAATTGGTACACATGATAAAAATACATTAACCTAATTTTTTTACCATAAAAAACCCCAAACTGGTACACTTGTGACAAATTTACTCTCCATAGAATTGGATTATTATCATGACAAATCACAAACTAGTACACTTGGGACAAACGGAAAAAAAAAATCTCAAAATAGTACACCCGTCATCTACCACATGTCATCCAACCCAAAAAATTAACAAAAACTGATGATAAAATTATCACAGGTGTACTAAATTAGAGTTTAAAATAAGAGCTAATAGATTATTTTCCCCCAAAAAATGAAAACAGAAAACCTTTGAAATTGATGTTCCACATGAGCAGTGTGAACGGACCAATTCAAGTGACAATTGTGAACAAAAAAATGGCCAGTTAGTCGTGGCATTGATCCATATGACTAGACGAAAAGAATGTGTAGTGCCAGTGGGCCACCGAAAAGCCTATTTAAGCATCCATAACATCTGTCCTATATAAATGGATCTTTGACATTTCCTTGACCTTGGAGGACACCACACCTCTACCACCTTACTCTAAGGAATCAAAAGATTAGCCCCTTATATACCGGGAGTATTGCTGTTGCCTACAGGAGCGTCACAATACATGTCATATCAAACAGCAAATGCTAGCGGTCGGCCAAAAAGAAAAAAGATAAAGAAATCGAAAGCGAGCACACATAAACTTCCAAATAAATGGATCGACCAAAAAAGCAGAACCATCAGATTAAATCTTTGCTTACTCGGAACGTTTTTCCTACAAGGCATTACAGAAAACCAAAGTTTGCGCTTCCTCCATTTCCCCCTTCTTTCAACCTATCCCTGTGACCGGTTTTTCTTATGGTCGAGAGGGGCAAAAAATTGTGAATAATATACAAAATCGCAACACTAAAAGAAGGGGAAGAAAAACATGTTCAAGAAAATATCCACTAGTGGCTGGGCGAGCAAGGCTCACCCTCACCAGTGGCTAGTGAGGGACCTCGCCGGTCCCCCGCCTATGGCCAGTTGCCAATCAAGTCACTAGAGGAAGAAGGGAAGAAGAAAAAAAGGAAAAACAAAAAAAAAAGGAAAAGGAAAAGGAAAAGAATAAATAAATTCGAAAAAATATTAAAATAAAACAAAAAAATGCCCACGTCAGTGCCAATCAAGTCACGTAGGACCGCTGACATTCCAGTCAAACGTGAAATAATTTAAGATTGAATTAGCAAAATTGAAAGGCTTAGGTTTAGTACTTTTTGGATAATTTTCCCTTCTAACTTGGTGAGAGATCTCCACAAGAGGGAAACTTCACAACACTTCTGAAATTTTAATCGAGTCTTATTTCAAATATCATGCTCCGGCAGATCCTAAAAAGAACAACAAAACTGCTGCGCAGTGACAACTAAGTTGAAGTGGAAAAATGTATGATAAAACAAATATTTAACCAAGACATGTTTCAAACAACGGCAAGCGACTAATTTGCCCTCTGGTCCTTCGAGTTTCCTTGGAACCAAGAATCCAACTGAACAGCATCATCTCATCGCTTCCTAGACAACTTGACCCCTGATACTTGTTATTGAAAGGAAAAAAATCGCTATGCTCGGTGCAATATTAAGAAAGGCAAGATCCAATTCACGTGACAATTGTGGAGAACAAAAAATGCCAGTGAGTCGTAGAATTAATCCATATGGCTAGACAAAAGAACACATAGTGCAGTGGGCGACACGAAAAGGCTTTTTTAGCATCCATAACATCCCTCCCATATAATGGATCTATGACATTTCCTAACCTTGGAGGACACCACACCACTACCATATACTAGGAGCATTGCTATTGCCTACAGGAGTATCAAAATACATACATGTCATATATCAAACAGCAAATGCAAGCGGTCAGCCAAATAGGAAAAAGTAAAAAAGAAATTGAAAGCAAACACACTTAGGCTTCCAAAGAAATGCATCATCATAATGAACCTTTGCTTACTCGGAACGTTTTTCCTTTAAGCATTACAAAAAAGCAAAGTTCAAGCTTCCTCCAATTCCCCCCTTTTCTCAACCTATACCTGTGACCGGTTTTTTCATGGTTCAGAGGGGCCAAAAATTGTGAATAATATACAAAATCGCAACGCTAAAAGAAGGATAAGAAAAACATGTACAAGAGAGAACCCAACTAACCTCTGCCAATAAACAACTTCAAAAAAGAAATACCGAAACTAACATATTCCTGCATCATCAACGCTGCACCTCAGAACTGGTTTTTGTAGCATGGATGTCCCTTTAAAAGTGACCATCTGGCTGCAGATTTTCCTATAACTAGTGAGCTGCAGATTAAGAAAATATCCATGTTAGCAGTGATAAAAAAGCACATAATAGAGTGCAAGATAGATTGATCCAATTAAACACCTGGTCAACTTCCATCTTTACGAAACCAAATTTGTCTGTCCATATAGACTCTGCTTCTGCAGCAGCAGGTAGCACAAGGCTCCTTACATTCAAGAAACTCAGCAGTTTCTGAATGCAAGAGAACAGTAGTTGAAAGTAACCCTGATTGAAAGAATGAGATCAAAGGCAGTTGAGTGAAAATCCGTATTGTTAATGTTTACATGACTACCTCATCAAATTGATCAGTTCCATAATACAGAGAAACTGACGGACACGAAGCAATCGATGCATGGTGCTTTACAAGATAGTGTAGAAACCACATGCACAATCACATTTTGAGCAGCAACTGAGAGGGTGTGTTTCTTTTTTCACATCAAAGATAGACATGCATCAATATGTACAGTAAAGTCTCCCTAAATTTGATGAAAACTGCCCAGTCCCAAACTGCATCACCAGTTCAGAGAATTTAGAAGACTCGTCCACAGCTTCAAGTATTACACTGATAACCCAAACGAAGAGTGAAAATTCACTTTTTTTAACGGAAAAGAAGGGGCAGCCTAAAGAGTGCAGTCCCACGAATTTTAATGCAATAGTGGTGAGAATTTATTGGAAACCAGGAACTGTTTAACATATTTCTTAAGTAGCTGGTCAGTACTCTACAGCATAAATGAGAAAATTTCATGCATCCTGATCCAAGATGAGATCCTGAGTGCTTGTTGAATTACAAAAAGTAGGATACCTCATTTTGGTGGGAAAGCTGACATACCATTGTATAAGGTGATTTCAAGGGACAAATAGCCACTAAAAAGAAACAGGGAAAGATGTGGAAGTAGACTATGAAGAAATATCTAGAATATCTCAAGCTTGTAGAAGATTTGAAACAAAAGAAAGCACAACGGCATGACATGATCCATACAACTGACCCCACAGACATAAGACTATGTCTTTGTAGTAAAAGTTGTCGTCCTTAAATTTTTTTCTCAAAACATAAAAAGGAGAACTTCATTACTAGGTAATTTCGGTAGGCAGACTATATCAAAACACCTGAAGAGAGCAACATAATTTAACCTGGTCGTGACTGCCCTTTTTTGTTGCTACTAAGGGGAGTTCAGCCAACTCTTGTCCAAAAATCCTAAGAATTCCTGCTGATACAACGGTTGAGCTGCAATAATTGCACCACAAAAAATGATCAAAATCCTTTCACTCCTGTTAACCTGCTTTAAGGTGCATAAAAGTTTTCTTACTTGACAATTAGCACTGCACAGTACATTCCGCCGTACTCTTGGTTCCTCGTGCTCCTTCTGCAGATAACGAAAGCAGAGACATGTACATTAAAATTTAAAGGTTAAGATATTCAATAGCGGAGTCAAAGATAGCAATACACAAGTTCAACCCTAATGGCTGGAGACTTACCCATACACCATTGAAGGAATGAGATCACGGTTCGTTGTAGGATCAACTATTGGGTCAAAGCATTCCTGAAATGTTACAGCCGAATTTTCTAATTAATAGTTTCTCTGGTAGTGTTTCCTTTTCTTTTCAAACATTTTTGACATACAATTTTTGGTTTATATAAACCAAAACAAGAAAAAGATCGACTGTAAATGCAAGGTCAGGCTTGACAATTATTTTACTTAAATATTGCCAATAACAGACATTCGACCAGATCACAGGACAGCTGGGCAAGATCCTGAGGAAGGCATAGAGTATTGTGATTGCATATAAAATATTACAACCACCGACAGGCAACACCAGCAGCATGTTCCCACAAAATGGTGGAAATGTGACAGTCAGTTTAATCAGCAAAAAACATTAGTGCATTCTTTTGAAATGAATATATACCTGTTGTATCAAAGTATATATTATACATGATAGTGTATTCAGTAAAAAGAATAATTCTAGTACATCATAGAAGAGTAACGAGAGAAAAACTAAACTAAGCAACAATACTATGAATAGGCCCAAACTAGAGCATGATGACCAACAATGAATATTAGATTAGAAAAAAGTAGCCAGAGAATCATTAAATCCCAGATCTTTTATTACATGATCTCCAGATGCACTGCATAACTCAAAGCGGTGCAAAGCTCCAAGTTTTCTCCAATATATCACCCACAAAGCTGAATAACCTTGGAAAATGAGGTTTACCATTCACAACTCAATCCACAATTTAACACTGGGTATGAACCATGACATTTTTGAATAGTTGAAGATTTCAACGAGTTGATAGCAAAGTCACAGTGATGAAAGGATGATCGACAGATAAGCCCCAATGTATGCACATACAACACCGTCAGCAATAATGAAGCGTTATTATTTTTTGTTTGGTAGGCGTTATTTAGTATGCTCCGATGTTGGGAAGGAAGAAGCAGGAGGGGGAGAGGGATGTCAAAAACTTATTAGTTACTTTTTTTTCCCTTGTGTTAGCGATAGTTAAACTATCCTACTGCCACAGGTAAAAGTAACAATTTTCACAATCTTATGTCATTGATTTTCAGGGTAAAATATGGACCTTAGTTTTCAGGTTAGGCTTGAGCATTAAGTCTACTGGAACATCACCAGCAATAAGCATTTATGCTGTGTTTGGATAATGACGGAAAAGGGAGGGTACACAAATTGGGTGGACGGGGAAACTCTTAAGTTGCTGTGAGAAGGGAAAGGAGGGAAAATTTAAGTTTTTGGGCATTTCCATCCTGATTTTCTCCTTCCATTCCCAAACAAAGCTGTATGGTATTGGACACATGGTGGTTTAAGAAACATTGTGACCATAAAGAAAAGTTGCTCCTATGGTCCATAAGGTATGATGAATTTTGTAGTTTAGTCCATAATCTTCAACAACTGACTGAGGTCGGTACTTACGTTTTAGTGCAGTTTTGTTTCTTCACCATCCTTTGCATCAAATCTAGGTCATAATTCTTGCACAGAATCTAAGCTGAATCACAATCATAACGCTTTACGATGATGCAAGAAAATCTTTGAAATCAGCTCAGATACAATAATCATTACCAAAATTCTACTAACGACGACCAGGTAGTAAAACTTAAAAGATTAAAACCTACTTTACCAAAGATTGGGGAAACAGCAAAAAGTGAAAAAACATTTAGGGGGAATGTGTGTGGTTTGCCGCTATTGCAATTATTTCAAGCAATAAACAGTGTCAAGGTGGTAGTTCCTGCTGGAACACAATGTGACATTGATGATCTGGGGGTTCAGAGATTTCAGATCAGAAAAATGGCCAAAACATAATTTCCACTCCCAAGAGCTCATCTTGAGCCTGCCCAAGCAATGTCCATAACCAAGACCAAACTTAAAATTACTAGGCAATCTTATAATGAAAGCTACACTAAAGCATACTATTTACCAAATAGAATCAATGTCCACTGACCCTAATGAAGGCTCAAGAGATTAATCAACTGGACCTATGACCAGTACCTGCTCAACCCTGTTGAAACAGAATGTCAAGCTCAGGTTTCAAAGATGGTTACCATCTGCTGGAATGTTACAAGATGCAACAGAGCATCGAGTTTTGGCAATAAAACATTCAGCTAGATAAGCTATGACTCATCATTGTTTAGCATTTTCTTGATCATCTGCCAGAATCAACATGCTTCAAAGAAGCAATGGATCCAGGTTCAATTATGCAGTGAAGTTTGCATCTAATGTGAGCTAAAAGGTGGAAATTGAAAAAGGTTGTCACAGTAATTAAACAACAGAAAAACAACTCAGATTAATCAAATTTGGGCCTAGATTGGGAAACCTTAGGACCATTGGGACCCAAAGGAGGTAAATGTTGCGAGTCTTGATGAAATTGCATGTGAGTTTACAGTACCCACGAGGGATAAAGGCTGATACCATTTTTGCACTTTTCAGGAAAATCAGTAGTGATAATACATGAAGAGTACACCAAAAGATTGGATCATCTCGAAAGTCCTTCCTATGTCCCTAAAAGTGGGAGCTTCTGAAACTTACTCGTTCAAGGATGCTATTACTTGGAAGCATCTCAAATCTCAGCTTGAAAGAGTTTCACAGCGGCACGAGAATTACTAAACCATTTCTCGCACAGGTTTTTCCATTTGCTTGTGTTTGAACCAAGAGAAAGCAAACAAGAGAAACCATACTTATATTATTCACCTAATAATAAAGTACTGAGCTCTTTTTTACATAGTTAATCAAGTAGTGGACATTGTCTTCCACACGGTTCCACTCCTGCATCCAGTTGTTTTTTATTTTTTTTGGCCGAAGCATCTAGTTGTTATTTAAGTAGACAACCGTACTCCAAAAAATCAACATGGACATTTAACCAGGGGTTTACTCACATGGAATATAGAAACGGCCTCTGACAGCAATCTCCTAGATTCAGAACAAGCAAAACTGCCACTCAGCAGCCTCCATCTTGCATCATAATTATTGACTGTTGCAAGACCTTTCTCCTCATGCTTCTTCTTTAGAATATTTAAAAGAGAGTCTTGGAGCTTCTCTTCACCATGAACAAGCAGGCCCTGCAATGTGGAGTGGATCCTACTGCAGTCTGTGCAACAAAACCACTTCCCCTTTGGTAATTCCTGTCAAAAGAATTGCATCACCATTTTGATGATATCAGTAGATGGTAAAGGAAGCTCCTGCACAAGCAGTGTAAGGTGAAAACATGATGCAATCATCGTAATCTGTACCTTCAGACTGGCCATTCTATGATCCCTCAAGCAGCCCACATGATATTCCTTCTCACACTATTAAGGTAAATCCAAGAAGAGATTCATATAAGCTTTTATGTGAAAATGAATCTAAAGATTGTTGAGTCCACATTGTTAAGGTCAATCCACAGTTGAAGGACCAGAGAAAAGGGAGACTACCTGGTCACAGAGAATGATGGTTCGAGGACCAAATCCAGATTTGCTAAAATCATAACCTCTGTATTAAGACAGCAAAAAGCTATTAAATAAGTAGATTGAAGAGAAAAAGTTGTGACGAGGTAATATGACATTTATGTAAGAAATCTTAAAAGATCCTCATAGACAAAACACAAGCTAGACGAACTTTTGTTGCTATAACAATAACCTGCATAGTGCACATCCAGTGACCTCAGAACCTATGTTCTTGACAATACGAATGCATCTCTGTGTTATTTGCTCAATAGGATCAACTCCCGAAACTCTTCCAGCAGCAACAGCATTTTCATTCACAAACTTCTCTTTTTGAAACATACTCTCACAATAATCGCAGTACCATTTACCACGTGGAATACTTGTCAGAGAAGCACATTCTGCAACCATAGGTAACAGAAAAGGAAAAATCGTAAGGAAGTAGGTCTGTCAGTTAAGGCACTAATCCCTAAAGCAGCAAAGTAACTAAAATCTGCAATGCACATGCCTTGCATCCAAAACTAGGGAACAAACACCAAAATGAAAACCAGGAAAACCTTTATAAGAATAAAAACATACATCACATGAACAAACTGGCATAAAAGAAGGGGAGAGGGGAAGGATCTTGTCATGCCAGACTAGAAAAGAGCTTGATCACAGTCAACGCTCAAAGCATCTGATCCTAGCTTATAGAGTAACAGATTAAAATTGAATCTCTGGACTTTAGCAAATGATATGGAAAGACTGAGGAATAAACACCAAAATGAAAACCAGGGAAAACTTTGTAAGAATAAAAACATACATCACATGAACAAACTGGCATAAAAGAAGGGGGAGGAGAATGATCTTGTCATGCCAGACTAGAAAAGAGCTTGATAAAAGTCAACGCTTAAAGCATCTAATCCTAGCTTACAAAGTAACAGAATAAAATTGAATCTCTGGACTTTAACAAATGATATGGAAAGATTTCAAACTGTCACCCAAGCTCATCCCCAAAAAGAAGGGCAAAGAAAACGAACAGCAGAGACTATCATATAAACGAGAGCTTCAAAGTCAAAGCAATCCCCAGTATAAGATCTCAAGTATTTATTAGATGGATACGATGCAAGACTGATGGAGTATTAATCTTTTAGCAGTGCATGATAATTCCATTATACACATACGTCCTTTTGGACTTGAAATTAAGATCAAACAGCATGCAAGTGGTGACAGGCAGATTGGCTTCTAATAATTCATAAAGAGGAGCCTATCATGTCCATGGTTCAATTAGATGCAACATGAAAGGTTTGCTACTTAGGATTTTGTTCTACGGACAGTAGGAAATAAAGGAAAGACAGTCTAAGAAGATCAATATCTGTGCTTAAAACATAAGTACATTTCTAGTTTGAAGTATCTCATTCTTCTATAATTGTGCACAGGGAAAATATTCCCATTCCGATCTTTACTTTGGCTGTGCCAGAGTAGCAGCAAATATTTGTTTTTCCTATGTACAGAAATAGAGCTGGGTGTTCGTCTTGATATGTAAATTCTTCAACTAACAGTATAACTAAGGAATCACCTTTATGGAAAGCTCTTGGGCAACCATCACAGAGCAAAAGGTTCCCCCCATCTGCACAAATAATGCACAGGTTGTCATTATCCTTGGCAGAATATTTACGCCCTTTCGATAGAGAGATTGCCAATTCATGGAGAGACACCCCATTGGATGTGTAAATATTCGAATAGCTGTCAAATTAAAACAGAACAGATAAGTCAGTTGGCTTCTCTTGCAAAAGAAAAGGTAAGGGGCAAAAGGTAAAAGGAAAATACTCACGGCTTCTTGCGAGAAGCCCAGCCAGCATGAACTTCAAACTGTGAGGGGCTGACCTGCATTTTAAAGTTAGCTAACATATGTACATTCTTCAATTGTTCTAGTAACTGTAGTTCAAAGGAAGAAACTAGTACCTCACAGTTGCAGCATCTGCAAAAGATCCCAAAACCCTTTTTGTAACCCTCAAGTAATTTCTGTTCACAGAAAATCATTGATTTCAAATTGGCAAGTGTTTTCAGCGCAGTTGAGTACCGTCTTAGTAAGCATACCTGTCCTCGGGAATAATAAGCCACCTCAGTTCCATCAGGCAACCCATCTTCCTCAAATACCAATTTATGCAATCTCTGATCTCTTCAGAAAGATGATAGCGAACAGATAGAAGAGATGACTGTTAACTTTCAAGAAAGAAAACATGTATAAGCCAAATCCATGAACTAGATCCAGAGGGAGAAAATAAAATTTTACTTTATCGTTATCTTCCATTGACTCTTCTTGTGTAAAGAGATAGGTGCTGAAGAGCTCTTCATGTACCGGACCTTTGAAACTAATTTTGGTAACCTGAAACAAAATATAGGAATATGGAATATTCAACAAGAAACTCTAATTAATGGTAAAATGTAAAGGATCATAAAGAATGCACAGTAATTGCCTCTCTATAAATGCCAGGCATTTATTGAGAACTTATATAAGCTGACTTGCATAACAGAAACACAATCCAGCCACAAATGCCAACTATAAATCAAATATGACAAAAGGCATATATTTGCTCTTACCTTTATCTTTAATTCACCAATAAATAGAAGAGATAACTGTAAACTTCGGAGAAAGAATAACATAATAACCAAAACAAATCCGAAGGGGAGAAAATAGAATCCGACTCTATAGCTGTCTTCCATTGACTCTCCTATAGTGAAACAAGAAGTGTTGAAGAAATCTTCAAGAACCTAAATACTGAATCCAATGTACATGACCAGAAACAAACTAAAAGATTATGGCAGATTCAACAAAAAAGTCTCATCTATGCAAAGGATCAGAAGGACTGCACAGTGATGTCTCTATATGAATGACCATCACGTTTAAAAACTTAAACAAAACAAAAAGCTAACTTGCGCAGACGAAGAGATAACCCAGACTCTGATCCTGACAATAAATCCAACATGAGATAGGCAAAATGTTTGCCATTTCTTTAATTCGCCATTTATTACAAAGAGACAAGCAGGAGAGAAATATAGAGAGGTAGTGTGCATAATTTACTGGAGAAAGGCAGACAGAAGCACATAAGAGGGCGTGATGAATGATATGCATCTACTGGAAAAAAGAGAGAGAGAAAGAGAGAGAATGTGCAGTAGCTCATATTGCATCCAACTTTCTTCATGCATTTCAACATACAAAAGATTACACTCTTGAAAAAAGAACTAATCAATTAACATGGACTTGCAAAACTATGCCTCACTGAATGAGAGATTAGCATTATAATGGAACTAACTTCATCTTCAACTGACACTTCATTTGTGGAGAAATAAAAGCACATGCACTTCTAGATGCTTTCAAAATTAGATCTGCTCTCGGTGACCTGTTGCAAAGCAATGAACAAGGCAGGGTAAGATACAAACACTCAAGTTAAAAGCGTACTACACTGAAACACAATTTATCAAGATTCAGAAGATTCCAACTTTCTGGATGTTTTCCACTGAGTCCTCTTTGGAGAAGAAATAGTTGCCAAAGCATTATCAGCAGACTTTGGCATTAGAAGCTTGTTTGCAGACCTGAGATAAATACATGCAAGCATATCTCAGTATACAATCTCGAGACACTTCTCAGTATGAAAACATTCTCACCGTGTCTTTCTTATCCCTTCACTTCCACCTAGCAAAGAGACACTCATTGAAGGGCTCGTGGAGGACTCCAAGGTTCCGACTGTTGTTGCTAACCTGGAAAAACATAGACAGCATCTCTTAAAAGAAGGCTTTCTTAGCATTAACATTTTGAATTCCTCAGATAAAAAATCTTACTAGTTGATATCACTAAAACAAAGTTGACAGAACTGAAACCAACCAACATCACCCATCTACTAAATAACTTCCTCAGGGGGGTGAACAGTAATTGATTAGAAAGTAGCTCGAATTGGAACTTAAGACTTATCTAAAGTGACAGTAAGACTTCCCAAGTTGCCAGCCAGCGGTGAAGAACTAAATTGCTCACTAGTGACGGCTCAAACCTCTGACCTTGAGGCATCCACATTATACATCCAACCACATGGCCAAAAAAATGGCCAGTTATTCCACAGTGAAGGCACAGATATCTTATGGTTATAAAGATGTAACACATTTCTTGATGTGTTAAATTCCTATCTAGCTTTGACCCAAAAAAAAAAACCTTTCTAGCCTATTCCCCCGTGACTTGACAGAGCATGACACATCAAAAAAGAAAAAGAAAGTCCATTACATGCTATGCAAAGCAGATAATTGTCAACATATATAGGAAGATCACCAATAAGCCCCACCAGACTGATTCAACATGTCTCATAGCATGAGAAATCTACTAGCTACAGAATATGAGTCTGAGAATAGGCATACCTAGCCCTTGCATGACTTTTGTTATTGGGAGTGCTTTGACATTTCTTTGACTGCACACATGCCATACACAAAGACCCTGCTCTGGCAACAGAGAATGCAGGGAACGTACCTGAAACATAAAACAAGGATCAAAGAGGGAAAACCCAAAAGAGAGAGAGAGAGAGAGAGTGTGTGAGTTCAGTTAGTATCCTAATGCCATGAGGCTGCTTGACAGACAACGCTATCCTAAATAACAAGAGCACCCATAGGCATACCTTTGCACCCTCTACAGGTGAATGATTTTTCCACAGGCGAGTGATGAATAATACTTTGAACTGCACTTTCTAGCAAGTGAAGGGGTGCTTCCCTGCAAGCCCTCAACACATCAAGCAGGCTCTTCCCATTCTCCAAGCAAATGTACTGCGAAGCACGTTTGTATGCTCCGCATGCATGAATCTCAAATTGGGAAGGTGGAATAACCTACACATTCCCGAAATTAAGAGTAAAGAAGAAAGATAAACTCGATTAATGGGTATACCATGTTGACTAATATGAAGCCCATTAAGCAACGAACCACGCACTTACTCGGCACTCATTGCACTTAGCACATGAACACAATATCCCTCCATCTTTGATTAATCCTCGAAGCCCAGGAACCTGCATCCAACCATCAGAATTTAAGCATTATAACGCCAAGAGCAAATTCTCACTCATGAGTCTTGAATTTTTATGTTAGTCATTATCCATAACATAAAGTACGTACCGTCTTGCAGCCGCCCATGTAAACTACAGTTACCCCGTCTAGCAAACCAGTGTCAAAGAGATCGCTGACTGTCACCAATTCCCGATTCCACACATATGTCTTCGACATTTTCGATTCTAGGTTATTTCGAGTGGCTATGCCTGCGGTCTCGGCATTTGCATCCCCCTCCACCTTTGAAATCGCTTCATACTCTACAGCATGCGACACACCTGCTAGAGTCTGTCCCTCCTCGATCTTATGTACCAGAGCTGTTTCGTCCTGGCCACCATCTTCTCGAATCACAACCTCTACCAATCCATCAAGCTCTTCAAGAATTTTCGTTTCTTCAAGAGACTGCCGTCCTCTTATAGTGCGACTGAAATCCTCCTGCACAACAACTTCCACCAGCCCACTGTCCGGTTCTTCATCAGAAAAGCAGATTCGATCGGTCTCCACCTCCGCTTCACTCAGGGACAAATCCGAAGTCCCATCAGATTGCCGCACCTCGGCGGCCTCATTCGCGACGCCAATCTCTGGCAATCCGTCGAAACCCTCCGCTCCGCTGATCTCGGCGCGCACGGTGAAGCCATTGCGCGGCTTAACCCTCCGAGCATACACAATCAGGGAAGACGAACCGTTCAACCTCTTGCTGCCTCCGCCGTGAGCCTCGGAGCCACCGTTACAGCGGCCGCGCTGAGCTCGAGCCTCGGACTGACCGAATCGCGCACCGCAGAACCGCGCCTCGCCTCCTTCGCAACCCCTCTCCATGTCTCGGGCCCCCCAAAAAATCCGGACCTCAGGAACCTGCAATAGCCAAAGAGCAGATCAGGACGACGACGACGACACGCGAGAGCGGCGCTCCGGCCGCGAGAACGGAGCCGGAAAATCCAAAGGCGGCGGCAACGTACCACCCCGCCGGGCCATGCGGAATCGGGCCGCGATGCGGGGAAATCGTCGGCGGCGGAAGGGCGCCGGAGCGATCGCCGAGGGTTTTTCCGGCGAGGGTATTTCGGGAGCGCGGCGGCGGGGGGCGATTCGACGGGGAGCCTGAAGGCGAAGGAAGAATCGGGGAGCGAGAGAATGGATCAGTGTGTGTTTCTTCGGGAAGCGGAGGGTGAGTAAGCAGCGACGAGAGGGACGATGGCAGGATCCGTAAATACAAGAGGGAGGAGCGGGATGACCAAAGTGCCCCCGCGAATCGCCGGAAATTACAGGCCAGGCGAATTATCCATTTATCCGTCCGTGCCTTCCTTGCTTCCTCCAAAGTATTCTTACGAGATTCTTTTGTGTGCATGTCTATTTCTTTTTTTTATTGCTTATGACTTTTTTTTTTATAAATTTCTTTCCTTGGTTACATTGGCATTTCACATTCTGTTAGCGCCATTTATTACTTATTGCTTCAAGAGTTCCTGATCAATAAGAATATAGTTACGTAATGCATGATGGCATTTTTCTTACCGCCTTGCCGATATATAAATTGCTAGCTTATATCAGACGTCATCGAGCATTCATGATACTCTATTTAGTCACTTTCCTCCATTTCCTCGGTTTCTCTGTTCTTTTCTTGCTATTGGGTTTCACTTCCTTCTCCATGATTTTCTAAACCTTTCTCGCTACGCGCTTTAATTATGCATCTATTGGTTCTCATGGTTGGTATCGGAGTTAGATTTTTTCCGCCATGAATTAGTATCAGGGCATAGTTATTTGCACGCAGATTTAGATCGATATCCAAAGCTGTGTAATTACTATTGTTGCCACAACTTTTGTCAGGTGAATCAACTTTAAAGATTCAAGCCCCAGGACCTTGCAATCTCCGTGGAATTGGCCATATATCAATTGTCCAGATACTTCCACTAAGAGTTTCATCTTTAAATATGATCGGATGATTATTGATTTCATGATTTACTTGGATTCTTGAGTTTAATAAGATTATTGTTTTCATGAATCCGATCATCACGATTATCATGGTTTTTATGATTATTCTAATTATCAAGATACCTGTACCAATTTTGGTTTTCAAAGTAGTTATGAATCCATGATAATTATCACCACCAAGGTAATTGGCCTAGTACTAAAAGGTTCACCCGCCCATCTTCCACGAGGTTACGAATTCAAGAAAAGTCTCAAGCAAATCTCTAGATAGCTCGTATTACATTACCTGACAAACTGCATGCCTCGTGTGCAGAGATTTCCGAGCTAACGGCAGACTCACCAATATTGAACTTTAGGGTCATGGATAGTGTGAAGTAATTATAATTCAAACTGAATATTTCGATGGGTGTGAGACTCCACGATAATGCCCAAAGTTTGGTCATGTCACGCCCCGATCCTACAAGCACGCAACATCCCGCCTCGATTATTAAGAATGCAACATCCCAAGACTTGTTGCCGGCCCAAACGAACCAACTAAAGAGCAACACAAGCGAAAGCAACTCGAACTCTCCATACATCATATAATCAAATAGGGTAGTAAAGAGACAATTGAAACACATCAACGAAATATTTTTATAAACATAGCGTTACTTACAACAGCACAACATACAAGTCTTACTAGAGGCCTCAACTACAAACCACACACATTCAAAAAGGGTCGGGTGGTTAGGTTAGCTTAACTTTTTCTACCAAAAGATGTACACAACAGACGGGAGCACTAAACCTATCAGTCACCCCCATGATGCCCAAACGGCGTCTCTAGATCAAACTCGAAGAACTCGGACAAACTCGGATTAGCCATGACGTCGGACGGCTCGAGTTCGGATTCAACAGGCTCTGGCTCGGGTTCAGACTCCATAGGCTCCAGCTCGGGGTCAAACTCCATAGGCTTCGAATCTTCAGGACTGGTGTCCGGACTAGTGACAACTCCGTTTGGTGAAATGATCTTCATAGGATCCCACCCTTCTACTCTGTCATCAGGGGGACCATCAAATCCGCAAAGGGGACCAAACAACGCATCACTGTCCTAGTAGAACCAAGCCAAAAAGGTGCGGGGTTTCCAAGCGATCTCACCCTCGTCTACCCAAACAATACTAGCGTGCCTAATATAAACCCTATTTTCTCCCACCGGTACTCCATCAACATATGCTCCATGTCCATTGGTACCCCAAAACATTGCGAAGGACTGTTTAGGTTCATAGTCGGGGGTCTAAAAGGTTTGAGAATATAACGATGAGAATAAATCTCAATAAGAAACTACGTAAGCCTCGCTTAAGCTAACGCGTACCATAAGATAGTTCTGAGCATGTAATTTTATCAATCCACATGCCACATCAATCACAGGTACCCTTACCTCGCCTTGGCACATACACAAACCCTACATGTTAGTAAACTGCCACAACATGGCAACCACTCAACGAATATCACAACCCGAATCGAGGCAAGAACATGCATAGCACGCTTAATAATCCAGACATGTCCAACATTATTCTCAACATGGCATACCATAATGTATATCGCACTCACTAAATCCATATTATTAACAGCCCTTCAAGCTCCCTTGAACTCGCGTAAAATGCATCAGATTATCGGGCTTCCGGCATAACCGGGCATCGTCCTGCAACGTCGGTGACGGCAACGTCCCGCGTCATACGCATCAAGACGGCATTCCATTAGGAGCATCAATCCGACCTCCACCACGATTGGCATCCGGGCCTCCGCCAGTCATCAGATAAATCGAGCATCATCTCGCGTAAAACGCATCAAGACGGGTTACATCCCCGCGTAATACGCCTCAGGGCATTATATAATCACACGAGTATTCAAGCACTCAAACCAATTCTCATCTTTTCAATTTGTCAAATGCCACTCAAACCGTATTCAACTAACAATCAGTCGCGCCCCTCATATGCAACAACAACACTGAATAGTTCCCAGGAGAGAGAAAATCGAATTGCACAAAATCGGGGTGATGCACAAAATCAGGGCGAATTTGGGCAATTACGTAGTGACCGAAATCCTTTTGAAATAAATAGTAACTCAACTCCAAAAATTATGAATTTTGGATATATCTTAGGAGACATCTTGATAAACATTTTTTATGAGAACACAAAACCCGATTCCGACTGTAAATACATCATTTTGTCACTCAAAGTCAGACCGAAATCAGCCCGCTAGGACAGACCATCCCGCCTTCAAAATGCACCTCAATCAATATCCAAATCTCTTTAGAAAGATTTTGAATTTTTATATGGCATAGAAAGAAGTGTCCTTAATAATTTTCATGAAGGAGTTTTGTTGCAAAAAGGCCTGGAAAAATTTATAAAAATTCAAAAAGACAAGTCAGTCGGGTGAACAATAAATCCGGCAGATTCGAGACGGTCCGAAAATGGACCTCCGAATGCCCCAAAATGATCTCCAAAAATTTCAGATTTAATATATGTTATACTTCGAGATGTTAGGCACAACTTTCATGAAGAACACCACCTCAGATTCGATCTACACTGATTTCCACAAAAATAGCATAACACAAGGGCACAACAGCAACCAATCCGAGAATTAACCAAGCAAGAACCAACAAACAACCAAGTCCAATGTTAGGTGAATTGTAACCGCACAATATCTATAAGTAATAAAGTGATGAGTGAGTATCATTTCTACGAGGATTGTCTCTAATTATCTAATTACTTGCCGAAGGTGATCAATCCAAGGAACTATCTAACCAAGTCAAAAAGGCAAGTAACAAGTGAACTAAACCAATTAAAGGATTGAAATACAAAAGAGCCGAAGCTTAAAGGATTCAGAAGCTAATTAAAATTGCAAAGTAGACCTAATCCAAAGCAAACCGAAAATTAACTAGGCAAATTATCAAGATTTTGACCAAGATCACAAAGCGTTAGAGCATCCAACTTCACTTAACCACTCATAATTAATTTTCGTAACTTGTCATCCAACAAATTAATTCCCAATTGTGTTGGTGAAATTTTCCTAAATTAGATTACAAGCCGACCTCGGTCTAATAATCCATAATTAGGTATGTTAACCCATACTAACCTTAGGTGAATTTAAATTACCTAAAAGCATTAAGTTCTTGTAGAATTCCCGGATTTAATCTAAGTAGTCTGAACCTAGATCTGCTACCGCAACCACACAAACAAACTAGTGTACCTTGACCTAGATTTAATTTATGATTCAATATCACTAGTGCACATGCATGCAATCTCCATCCGGTATCATGCATACATCGAAAATCATTTAAAAGTTGGCCAAACTTCTAAAAGCATTAAGATCATGATAGAGAATGACACAGTCAAAAGAACTATATTGCATGAGCAAGTCTTGATAATCAATCAATCATGGTTAAGATTCATTATAGCTCTAACAAAAGAAATTTAGAACATAGTTAAAGCTAAATTAACAACAAAAATTAAAGAGAACACAATGCTAAATTAAAATAACTTCACCAAGTTGAGTCACAAAGAGGTTCATATTTGTCTCCTCCTTCTCTCCTTGACATGCGCGAACTACACTAACAAAATAGAAGAATAAAAGCTAACTAAGAAAACCTAAAATTTTCCTCAGAGGTGGCAGCTCCTCCGGATACTAAAATATGCGTCACAAGAGAGGTTTATTTTGCCTCCCAAAAATCTATCCTAGGTCAGCCCCCATTAGGTCTTGAATAGGATTCCTCGCCAAATTAAGAATTTTCCTTCTTAAGATTCCTATTCTTGATTTTCTTTGAACCTAACCTCAATTATGGTGAAATACTCCAAATTTCTAGTCTTGATTGGCTTTTTTTTCAAGACAAAATATTTTGGAAGATACTGAGATATTTTAAAAGATGCTGAGACGCAGGGACTGATTTATAGTTCCAGCACAGACACACAGGAAAATTACGCATATGGTCCTGGCGTGTTATGCAAATAGTGCGCATGGTCCCTTAGCCTCGTAAAGTTATATTTCCTACAAAATTCAATAAAATTATGTGAGTAGCAAATACATTCAACAAAAACTCATCAAAATTTAGCAAATATCAAGCTTAAATTAGTAAAAATGCGCTATCTAAAATAGAGTTATCATTCAACCAGCCACTATACCATCTCTAATCAGTCCCTAATCAGCCCTTAAACATGCCATTGATAACCCATTGTCCTAACCAAAGTTTAGAGAGTACTTACTAGGAATCTTAAGCTAGGATAAGCAAGCCAAGCCAAGCAAAGCCATGCCAAGCAATAGTAGCTCCAGCGGTCGAACGGGAAGATCGGCAGTGGCACTAGTCATGGCGGTCCATGACTGGGATGAACATAGGCTGGTGGTCACAGTGAGGGGTGGTGTTGGTCTCGGTTAGGGCTAGTGGTGATCGAAAATGGAAAGGAAAGGGAAAGAAAGAAGGGGTGTTGCGGTGGTGAGCAACAGCGACGTCAACAGCTGTTCCGGCGCATCTCCAATGGCTGCACGGTGGCTAGACGGTGGCTGGAATGGTTAGCTGGTCCGGCAAGGTGGAGGGGGAGAGAGGTTCGGCCTAATGAAGAGCAAGGGAGGAGAGAGTGAGGGAGAGAATGAAGGAGAGAGAGAGAGACTTGATCATACTAACCCCACTCACTTCACAAAACCCCATCACCAACCCCACTAGCATCCAAGGATCCAAAATTCTTCCCCTTCCCCAAGCCAAAATCCAATGGTTTACAAAATTCCTCTCACTCATTTCCCAAAAAATATTAAATGGCAAACAAAATAAATAAGCAAGGAGAGGAGGGGTAGAGTGGTCCACTAATTCGGCCATGGAGGGAAAATGCTAATGTCCAATCTGTCCTTCAACCTTTCAAATGAATTCAAATAGCTTCGGGGGTAAAATGGTCTTTTTCCATACCCGGTCCAAATTACATTGTTATGATAAATTCTGAGCTATCTAATAGTTGGCCACGCTTGATGAGACGACGTCCAATAAATTTTCGTGGAGTCTTGAAAGTTCGACATCTCATTCCGGATTTTAATTCATGGCTAAAACCAATCAATCACTACTTTAGTATATCTCAAATTAATAGGTGATTTTTAGGAGTTACGCGTATTGACCTGTAGTCGATTCGATATCAAGCCACATCTAAATTTACTCGAACTAAGGCGACCTCGATTGTCACGTAGTTACGAGAGTTAATCACTAGTTCCAATTAACGTGATTGTTCGGATTAGGTTTATGATTGTTCGAAAATCATATAATGGTCAAGCGGAATCACCCGCGATCCAATTATACAACATTTATGAATCATTCCATAACCATCCTTGGATCGGTCTACAATATCCTAAAATATCTCATCGTCAATCCTTATTGTCGAAGTGTCGATCCATGGCCAAGTTCTTAGGTCCACGTATTTGATTCCTAACTAGCCATTTCCTAATGTTTAGTTTTCTCAAAAGTGATCAATTTCGAGTGAGATTTAACTAAAAGTGCATCGATGAGATAATCTTTTCATAGATCCTGAAAATAGATCGAATTTCAAAATGTCACAGGTCGATAGTGCTAATCGCCCCTTTCTACAATCTTATAAGTAAGAAAATGAATCTCATAATGATTATCAAGATAATCAACAATGCCTTCGTAGTGAATTCAAGATCTATGATCCGACATTTTTCTTATTTGTGCTACATTATCAAATCTGATGTAGAAGGTTTCAGATCTAAAATTAAATCCGATATAAAAGGCTTGAAAGAGGAATTGACAAGGTCAAAAGAAAGAAGAGAAAATAAGAGAAAAGACAAAGGTATAAGGAAGGATTCACGGATTCATGACATTAAATCAATAATCTGATCATTAATTCATAGTCAAAGGCCAACTAAAACGTTGCAATTGTATCAATACTTGTAGTGTTATCAGTAAACCTAATTCCTCACCAAATAAACGTTACCTAAAGAAAACATAGTACGACCTAAAATTCGAGAAGAGTACCAAAAAAAGTCTTAAACCTATTGTATTGGTACCAATTCAATTTTAAACTTTTCAATGGATTCAATTTAGTCCTAAATATTTTCACATTAGTACTAATTGAGTCGATCTAGCTAGTTTATGCCCGAAATTGGTGATGTAAATACTAGTCGTCCTACGTAGCATGTCTAGCGCTAACATGGATAACTTTTTTAATTTTCATTTTTCTAAAAAATTATTAATTTTTTTCCCTTTTTCTTCCTTTTTTCTTTTTCTTTCATAGAAAAAAAAAGAAAAAAGAAACTAGAAAAAAATTAATAAACATTTCAAAAAAATATTAAAAATTTAAAAAAAATTATCCACATCAGCGCCAGTTGTGCGACAAAGGACCATCGGCGTCCACGTCAATAATTTTTTGCCAAAATTGATTGAATGAACTCAATTGGTACCGATTTGAAAATACTTAAGATTAAATTGTCCAATTAAAAGGTTTAGAACTGAATTGATAGAAATGCAATATGTTTAAGACTTGTTTGGTACTTTTCCCCCCAAAATTTTGGTAAGATAATAATAAATCTAAAAGAAAGGAAATTGAATTAAATTGTAATTTCAATCTAAAATTGGTTTTGGATCATTCTCCTACACCTAAAAGAACTTGACTCTAGCTAGTGAGTTCGAGAAAATTACTCGATTAGTTCCAAACATATACTACGGTTCAATTTTGTCAATTCAATCTTAAATTTTTGCTTAAAATTCCTAAGTAGTCATTCTAATAATTTTTTGCTGAAAATCATTGACATTATGGTCTAGTTATTGCTAGTCGTCCTTTGTGGTACACCACTACATCTGCAATATTCGACAAAAATTGGCCGGAAGTACGACATTAGAATTTTGTGCAAAGGTTTAAGACTAAATTAAAATTAGAGCTGATTGGATAATTTTCTAGTTGCGTGGACGCCATTTCCAACATATCAAGTAAATATTACTACACCACACATGAGAATTATGTGGATGTCCTTTCCAAGAAGTCAGGAGATAAAGCTTCTTTGCAAGTGGAAAAACACATCAACAAGATACGTTTGCTTAGAAGATTGATAAGCAAATTGTCTACCCTCTCTCCCTGTGAGAGCTTTTTCTCTCTTCTATGGAAGAGCTCTACCCTACCCCTTATGGTGGTAGTCTACCAAAAACCCTATAACCCCATAAACCCTAATCCCTTTCCATTCGTCTTTCCTTTAATCCTCACCCACCATCCTATTCATTGTGCTTTCCTCTTTTAATGGTTACTTCACCGAGAGCAAGCAAATTCTAGCCACAACCTATTCTCGAAGTCACACCTCACTCCTAGGCCATAACCCATTCATGTGTCGCCCATTCTACACCAAATCATGCTGTGACTCTTCCCCACTTGCACAATCTTCCATCTTCATCAGCCCTGATCAGCTATGTCCCATCCTTTAGCCCTAAAATCCCTGACAAACCCTAAATCTCCTCACCTAGCTTACCTATCCCCGTTTGAGAGCTCCCTTCATCCACACTTTTAAAAACCATTTCATACCCTAACTCCTGAAACGTATTGTTTTACAGTCACTAGTATCATCCTAACATGCATGTCAAAGGCTAGAGCTAAGGGCTTGAGTGGTTGTTGCATTGGCTGAGTGGGGGATTGGTGGTAGTAGAAGTTCCTTTTGGTTGAGACTGTCTTGGTGTGGAGGAAAGGAGTTGTTGAAGACCTCTGGCCAAAAATTTCTCTCTATGGTTATTGGGAGTGTGTCTTGCAATTGCATCACAGAGGTAAGCATAGACAATGTTGTAGCGAATGTAAATTGGGCTTTGGTGGCTAATTTTAATAACTCATAAGGGTACCGATGAAAATCTTAAGCTGGAACTCTCAAAGGCTAGGCAAGCCCTATGACTTTCCAAGAACTAAGAACCTTAGTGGCTCGTGAAAGTCCCAATGTCGTATTTCTCATGGAGACGAAGAACAAAGTAGAAAAGGTGTTGAGGTTGAAGAAGAGATTATGTAGCATCTCAGGCACACCCCTTCAAGATTTATCCTCTAATCCTCATTAGTCATCAGATTATTGCAAGCGGAAGATGCTTCTTTTTAAAGAGATCAGCATTTATAACATGAATGCGGCATAGCAGCATAGAATTGTATAATTGTTAGGACACGTGAATTCAGAAAATATCAACCATAACATATAATGATGCGGGTGATACAATGTGAGTTCAAGAAATGTGAGAAACAACACATCTATTCCAACCCTGCTAATCTACCTTGACCCACCAAACTTTAACCAAAAACTAGCGGCTATCACCCATGCTTTCACAACTCCATCCCAAAAACAAACAATCGTGCCTTCTCCAAAAAACGGCTCCCTACTCCTCCTCCCGGTGCTATCTTCAAAGGACCCCGCCGCTCGCATCACCATCATTCCCATCCGACCCATGGTATGGAAGGGGCCCTACCAACTATCCCCCGTCGAGGGCATAAATCCCGACGAAGCCCAAAAGAATAAGTCCCCTTGGGGACCCAATATCCACGGTCAGAATAGAAATGCATTTTATGAAAACAATTCCAGGAAATTCCGAGACCACGAAGGGAAATAGATGGCTCTCAAAATCAACCGGCACCCCATAGCTTATCGAGGTGGAGGTAGAGAGGATCGGCATACTACTAGTCTGAAAAAAATGTCATCAACAAACAGTGAGCGAAAACTCAGCCAAGTAAACTCTATCACGTCATACTAAACGAATAATGACAGACATTTCAATCGAGTCAAATAGGTAGATAGATGAACCAATTCACAACCAACCATAGCATATAAGACTCCCTTTTTATTTGGGTATAAACCACCAGACAAGATTTCCAATCGACTAATAGTCATTCACACGAATTCTCAATGCATGCGTTATGTAATCACAAGCAATTTTAATTCGCATTGATTTAGTAACTCAATCTACAACATCCTCTGGGGAACCCAGTTACCCCTCGGGCATCTCGCACCCATCACGACATCACGAGGACATTTGGGGAACCGTGTTACACCGCCAGGCAACCGAGGGAACCTAGTTACCCCCTCAGGCATCTCGCACCTACCACGACATTGCAAGGACATCTGGGGAACCGTGTTACACCCCCAGGCATCCGAGGGAACCCAGTTACCCCTTCAGGCATCCCAACTCTGGGGCATCAACGTCATGGGGACCAAGGAACAACCACACTTGCAATTTCACACCCATCGGCATATAAAGTACAAAAATTTAGAAATGTAATTTACAATATCTAACACAAAGGAAACATCTCATTAGAAAGTCCACAGCGTGTACATTACATTTCCCGAAGACACCCAATTGAAATTATGATGTCCCAAGTAAGAATCAATGAAACTTGGAATTTTGGCAATACTGGACAGTTTTGTAGACCCTGGGAAATCAATCTCAAAGACATGGCAAATGAGTTCCAAAAATTCCGAAATTTTAATATGATATTAACAAGACCTTAACATATATTTTTCATGAAGAACACAATCCCAAAACCCTCCTGGAAAGGGCACTTTTGAGGGCACGAAAGCAAATCAGCACTGGACCGTCGAAACAGTGACACCGAGTTACAAGGAATGCTCTTTTCATATATCAAATGATGTCTAAATACCTTGAAATTTTTATATGTTGTACAAAAGGGACTATGAACAAATGTTGTGAAGGAAGTATGATCGAATTCAAAGTGGATATTTTTATAAAAAATCGAGAATGTCCAGAGGTCACGGTCTCCACCTTAAACACAGTTCTGATCCGGTAAAAGATTGGCCCTTCGTAATATCCATTTGTACTCAGAAAAATCTGAAATTTAAGTATGTTGTAAATCAAGATCTTCTGAACAACTTTGAAGAAGAACGTTTAGCAAGATTCAAGCCACAAAATTTTTTATAAAAATAGGAAACAAGGAATGTCCAGGATGGTCCAATCTGGAATCCGTGACACAACTTCCAGAACGTTTTTCCAACTTCAGATCTGCCACTTCCCAGCCAAGAAAACATCAAACCAAGAGTTCAAAACAACATGCAACATCATTTCCAACTTAATCTAGCTATCTAGATCCACAAAAAATCGTTCTAGGGGTTTGAATACACAAGACCAGCAACTAAGTCACATATCGCCCTCTCCTTTCGCTCTTCCAGCCACCTCAACGGCTCATCCAAGACCCAAACCGACATGCGACCATTATCGAGGTTAGTATAACGTCATAGAGAGTACTTGCCTTGCCGGTCAAAGTAGTGGCTGCGACATGGGGCTTGAGTATGAGGCGGGGAGAACGGCACGGCGGTGAGGTGAGGGCTGGCTGCATTGCTGGTTGCGAACGAAATAGGGAGCAGCAGCTGCTGGTCGTTGAACAAGCGGGCTCCCAGGCGGACAGAGAGAGGAAGACAAGAGAGTGAGAGTGAGCTGGGCGAGAGGGAGAGTTGAGCGAGAGAGAGAGAGAGAGAGAGAGAGAGAGAGGTGAGGGGGTGAGATGAGGGGAAAAAGATTTTTCTGAAGTTGGTTCAGCTCCCTTGCTTGCGTGGGCATGCAAGGGTGCCAAGTGGCACCCCTCTCCTGTCAAGTGCAGGGGGAGAAAGAAGACAAGGAAGAGAAGACAAGGAAAGGAAGTGGTAGGGGCAACTTCTGGCGTGGGTGCTCGGCGAGAAAGAAAAGAGGGAAAAGGGAAAGAAATGGAAGAAAAGAAGAAAAGAAAGAGAGAGGGGGGCGGCGGTGAGTAAGGGAAAATAACGGCGACGAGTTTGCATGGAGTTGGGTCGTGCGAACGATGCGACGTCGGTTTAGTTGGCCCCAATGATAACGATCTCTAGAATCCGAATTCACGATTCCAAAAATGATATAAGCGATGTTAAACTTCCAATTTCATTTTCATAATTCCGTCGACGAGCACCCTAATCCATTAGGGTCCTTTAATCTTTGGCCATGAAAATTCGAGATGGCACAGATTAACATTCCAGCATTCTAATCCAGTTGAGGGTATTGGACTCTAGAGGATTGAGAGACAATTATTGGATAAATTCTGGGAATCGCCTATTTATCCGTAAATCGAGAAACCTTGAAAACGTGAAATTCAGGCCAAAAAATGGGGTCCACAAGGGGGTCCACGAATTTCTAAGGACCCAATGGGCCTTATGGACTATATAGTCAACCACAAGGGCCCAATGGAAGTAAAATTACTGTTTTGCCCTTTTGGGCCCAAATTAAGAAGTTTTGAGAATTTATGCAAGAAAAGCCCGAGACGAGAAGCCCGCAAGGAACTAAGCCCAATGACAGGGCCCAAGGAGGATTTCGACCTAAGAGGAATGGGCTTGGCCCACGTTTAAGCCCATTTAAGGCCTTCGAGAGAGGAATAATATCTTTGAGCGAGAAAACCATTTTGCCCCTAGGTCTTTTAGAATCTCTTTGAGTTGAAAAAGGGCAAAATTGTCCACTTGTTCCTCAAGTTTTGGTAGGCCACATGGGGGAGGGAATTGAACAAAATGCCCCTCTCATCTTTCCTTAATTTCATTTTTACCCTTGGATATTTGTAAAATTTGTTTTGGAAGAGTTAATCTTGGCCTTTCATTCAAACTTGGTGAGCAAGAGTTAATCTTGGTCATCCATCTTGGCTTGTGAAGCAAGGAAAAAGGAGAGCCATCCATTTTTGGGGTGTCTTACAAGACACTTTCTCTCTCTTCCCTCATTCCTCATTTTTCTCTAAGTTTTTCTCTCTTTGGTCTCTTTGTCTCTAGCCTCTCATCCGCCCCTCTCTCTCTCTCTTTCTTGTTGTTCGACCCTCACCACCACACCCTCACGCCACCACCACCGTGAGCCGTCCACCACCGTGAGCCACTCGCGCCGCCATCCGTTGCTGTAACACCGTACACCATCCGCCGTGCCGTCGCGCCGCCCTTGCCGAGCCACCCCTTGGTTTTCTTTGGTTTAAGAGTAAGTTTACTCTCTAAACCTTGATTAGGGCATTAGGTTGCTAATGGTTTAGGTTTAGAGTTAATTAAGTGGATTAAAGGATAGGTTATCTAGTTAATGATAGCTTATTTTGATTATAATGTGATAACCTATCGAGTGTAATTGATAGCTTATCAAGCTTAGGTGATAGCTTATCTCATGCTAAAGTGATAACTTATCAAGAATTGATTGATAGCTTATCGTGAATTGGTCGGTAACTTATTAAGAGTAAGTCAATAGCTTATCACGAATTGATCGATAGATTATCATTATTTAAGCGATAGCTTATCTTAAATTAAGTCGATAGATTATCATGTATTAGTGATAACTTATCAAGTTCAGGGTGACAACTTATCAATTGCATGTGATAGCTTATCAATAATAGTTGTGATAGCTTGTCATGTTTAATGGTGATGACTTATCATAGAAAATGGTAATAACTCATCTTGCTCACTTGTCTTATATAGTGATAGATTACCATGTATTAAGGTTTAAATTGCCATAAGAAAAAGGATGAGTTCATGTTGTATAATGCCTTGATTAAATGGCATCCTTGAACATGCTTATGTTTAAAAGGGAAATTGGATGGACAATGCTAATGGTGTTTGAAAATGAGTGCGTTTATGATATCTTTGTATGTAAAGAAGTGTACGTCATAAACACTTTGCATTGGCTAATTCCCAAAGTTAAGAATTGGCATTGAGTGAATGCTATACGTGCATGGTCACATGAAAGTTCCGTCTAGGCGGGAGTTCTATACAATGCCCGATGGGAGTTCGGATGCCGTCTAGGCGGGGGTTTTAGACGATGCCGTGTCACGATTGACGGTAGATCGATGCTCCTTATGAAATGCCGTCTGGGCGGGGGTTCCAGACGTTGTTGTGCCTGATGGAGCAGGACGATACTCAGTTATGCCAAAAGACACCGGCGTCAATTGTGGCCCTGAGTGATCGTTTAATAATCTGGACTATCATAAGTGCAACGCACATGGATGAATGCATTACGCTTAAAAGTGATAATTATATGTGTCTGAATTATTAAATTGATGTTGTACCTGCTTATGCACTATGATATGCCTCTGGTATATGTAATCATCTTATCTTGTTATATACTCGTTGGAGCAATTGCAGAGTTATGATGGTTAGTAGAGAGTGAGAGAATTGTCTCTTGTTGATATTTAAGGCAAAGCAAGGGCTTTGCTATTGGTCTGCGATCGATGTTAGAGTAGCACGTTTAGGACGATCCGGAGGCAGCTTATTCTTCTAAACGAGATTTAGGAAGCTTACTTGCTAAGTTAAATCTCACTCGTCGTTGTTAACCACTTTTTAGGTCCTCCGATATGAGTACGCATTTGGTCAGCTTCGGGTTGCCGTAGATTGAGAAGTGGAAGGGATTGGTGTTTCAAGGGAATCAGCTGTTTTGAGAGGAAACACCTTTTGAGGTCGTCCTCGTAGATAGAGGAGCTAGGATAACCCTCAATCCCTTTTGATGTCATAATCAGAAAAAGGTCCACATAAAGGAATGGTATTTTGTGAAATACCAATGTGTTAATGACAATTAAGAGGTGAATGAAATATATTTGTTTTCTTCACTATCCCCTTATTATATGTCTGGGAGTTTACACGTTTCCGCATGTATTTAATGAAAGATAAAAAAAAAAAAAAAGAATGGATCGGTGACATGTCCTAGGACGTTGCAACAAACGACCAGGGAGGGATGTTGGCATTCCCGAGGGAACAGGGCGTGACACCAAGTCCCATGGCCAGTGCGCTTGTTGGTCATGCAAGGAGGGATACTTCCTGTCTAGCAGAATTCAGTGCGCTCTCTGATCTGCCGCGGTGTACACCGACGTTTTCATTGGCTCGCACAGGCTTCGTAATCCATCGTCCACAGCATCCCGATCAAACTCCCAGGGCATCTAGGTGTACGCACTCTAGGCATCCTGTTCACACAATCACTGGGCATCTCGCTATTCCCTGCTGGCTCCCTAGGGCATTGCATCGTCGATATATTAACCAACGGCATTCAATGTTCTTTTCCCTAAGCAAGTACCAATACGAGAGTTCTTCTCTTCATTATTTCAGTCCATGTCATTAATCAACCTATTCCAATGTTACCTGAATTCTTGGTTCGGCTTGGACTCAATACTTACTAATATGATCTTAATAAGCACATCATCAGTTTACTAAGAAAGAACACATAGGTTCAACATACTAAATTTACACTATTGTCCAGCCTAACTCCTCTTTTACATAAGCAGTCAAAATTCTCATCTAACTAAGTAATTTCTCATCCTCAAAAGGACTATCTTACCTATAACCCTCTACATTACATTCATATCGATCATTCTGTAATCCGTAGCTCTCCTCTCTACGCCAAATCCTTTCCAATTTCATAGCTACTATTGCCAAACTTCTAATTAATCCATTAGTCTACAAAGACTGGATCATACACAAACCTTCCCTAATCATGAACACAAACCAGTCCAAATACTACACTGGTGATTATTATCCTCACGGCTCCACTCCTCCTCTCTCATTCAGTAACTTCAATTCTTTCCTTCAATATCCAACTCTAGGCTAACGCTTTCTTCCATTGAACTAGGAGCATCTTTTGACATGCCCCCTAACAGAATTATTCATGGTCCAAAACTCTTGGCCTTATTTCGTCTCTCTCTCTCTCTCTCGGACACGGCCGCTTGTGTATAAAGGACATCCGACAGCATTCTTGTCTCCACGCAAGCTCGTATTCTATCTTGATCGACCCAACTACTGCTATTGATTACCTCGGCCCCACTATCCAATCTCTTCCACTGCTCACGCTCGCGAACACAACCGGAAATGGAAAACTTCCACTATCGTGACGATGTTCAATCCATAAAACCCCATGGTCTATCCCTGATTTAAAACAACGACCAACCTCCCCTAAACTTAACAGAGCTTCCAATTCAGACATGCAACAAAAGACAGCGTAGAAGGGTGGAATTCTAACTTGTCGCTCTCTCTTCACTCACGGTGTCATTCCCAGTGCATTCTCATAATCCAAACAATCCCTTCCGACTTTTACAGCCACTTCTACACTCCCTCAAGACTCTAGATTGACATGCACGTAGTTATTATTTAGGATAGGGTGTTGGAATTCCTTGCTCGGGTCTACCCCAGTCTCACGGAGATGACCTCAACACCGCTCCCTTCTAATGTTGAAAACCTAACCAATTAAGCATACGGAGTCTTCTAAGCCAAACTGAAATTTTAAGAAAAGAGGAAAGGAAACCATTAGAGAAGATATCAATAACTCTTGTTTTTAGCTCTAGAATCACACCTAGCTATGTGAGAGCACCTCTCCCTTTCGGAAACTGAAGCAAAAAAAAGTTGAGATAGAATAGACGAGTTGAAGCATGTGTGAAATGTAGACAGAGGAGAATAACTTATTCATACCTTGCGAATACCTAGTCCCACCCCATCTCACAGCTGCAATCTCGATGCCACTCCCTTCTAACCCTCTATGAAATTGAAGCAAAAAAAAGTTGAGGTAGGACAGAGGAGTTAAAATATGTACAAAATGTAAACCATAGGAGAATAACTAATTTGCACCTTGAGAATACCCAGTTCCACCTTGTCTCACAACGACAACCTCGACGCCGCTCCCTTTAAATCCATCGTGAAACTGAAGCGAAAAAAGTTAAGGTAGAAAACAGAGGAGTTAAAGCATGTATGAAATGTAGAATAGAGGAAAATAACTTATTCGCACCTTGCAAATGCCCGTCCTACCTTAGTCTCACGTCGACAACCTCGACACCTCTCCTTTCTAATGTCGAAAAACCTAACAAATTTGCCAAGAAGAGCTTTCTAAACCAAACTGAGATTTTGATAAAAGAGGAAAGTAAAACCATCAGAGAAATCACAACACCTTGGAAAACAAAATTTGTCTTCAAATATTTTAGCTCCAGAGTCGCACCTCTCTTGGAGGGCTTCTCCTTGTTTGTGAGATCAGATTGCCTGATGGGGAGGATGAGGGTTTTGAAACTCTCCGTCCGAAACTGAAACACAAAAAAGGCAGAGATAAAAAAAGTCAAAGAAGAGTTTGGTTTAAGGGAAACATAAAATAGAGGATTGCATTTATTGAAGCTCACAAGTCTGCACATTGGTTCTATAGCGGGTTTTGCGAATTGCAGTTTTTAACTTTTTGTCTGTTAACTTTCACATTAGGAAGACATGTGTCACTTTTTTATTGAGAACGATTATGTATGCCACATATGTTGATGATTTGGTGGTATCAAACCACTTAAAATTTTCTCCTTTATTGTCATCTCAGGGAAGTCGATCAATACAAGTGAAGTAATCACAATAACTCAATATGACATTATTGAAACTTACTCACACTTTACATCAAAATCCAATCTCAATTAATAAACATCAACTAATCAAATCAAGAGTGCTAAGTAGATCAATAATTTAATCTCAAAAGATTTCACTTACTTTGAACAAAAACTTGGACAACTCAAAGTCTTAACTATAAAGCAAAAATAAATAAGAACAAAGATCAATAATCTCTCAATCTTTAAAACCACAAAACCAATATGATAAAAAGGCAGCGAAGTCCATTAATTTGTCTTGTAAGCACTTTGGCAGATGCAAATAGTAGATTTAGTAACGTAAGTGTGGGACCTTCGTTTTTACGCGAAAGATTGGAGAGTGAAATTGAAGAGGGAAGTGACGTGAGATTTCTTTTTTCTTTTGAAAGTTGAAGAATTGGTGGTGGGTTTATAGGATCAAGAAGGGAAGTGCACTTGGAAGACCACACGAGTTACAAAGGGAAAAAAACAATTAACCAAGGTTTAAAATAATGATGACATTGGGGTTAAATTAATCGGTAGAGAATGAAGAGAGGGGTGTTCAAGTTAAAAAGGTGAAAATTACCAAAAAAGGCCTAAACTTTTTGTAATTGTGCCAATTCAGTCCTAAACCTTTTTTTTATCAATTCAGTCATAAATCTTTTGCATTTATGTCAATTCAGTCCATCTGCCCACTTTTGGCTAGCCGGTGTTGACGTGGTAATATTTTAATAATTTTTATTATTTTTTGAATTTTTTAATTTTTTTCTCTTTCTGTTTTTTTTCCCCTATCTTCTTCCCCGATCGCGAATTAGGCAACTGGCAACTAGTGAGAGGTTGAGGCCGACGAGTTTGACCTCGCCGGCCTTGGGTGAAGTTGGCCCTCGCCGGCACTAGCGAGGGCGAGCTTCTACGTCGCTGGGCGAGGTCTTGCTAGATTTGGGCAGCCTCGCCATCACCGGGCGAGGTCAACCTCGCCAGATCTAGGTGAGGCCTCCCCCGGTGATGGCGAGGCCGCCCAGATCTGGCAAGACCTCGCCCGACCATGACGAGGCTCAACCTTACCCGGCGACGGCGAGGTCAACCTCGCCAGATCTGGGCGGCCTCGCCCGGTGACGGCAAGGCCACCCAAATCTGGCGAGACCTCGCCGTCGCCTAGCAAGGTCGAGCCTCGCTATGGCCGGGCGAGGTCAAGCTCGCCTGGCGACGGCGGGGTTGACCTCGCCATGGCCGGGCGAGGCTGAGCTCGCCCAACGACGGTGAGGCCTCGCCTAGATTTGGCAAGAACTTGCCATCGCCGAGCGAGCTTGACCTTGTCCTGGCCATGGCGAGGTCGACCTCACCCGGTGACGGCGAAGCTCACCCTCGCCAGTGCCGGCGAGGGCCAGCCTCGCCCATGACCTGCGAGGTTGAACTCGCTGGCCTCATCCTCTCGCCAGTTGCCGGGAAGAAGATAGGGGAAAAAAATAGAAAGAGAAAAAAATAAAATAAAAATTCAAAAAATAATAAAATTATTATTAAAATATTGCCATGTCAGCCGGTTAGCATCCACGTCAGTGCTGGCCGGCTAAAAATGATTGGATGGATTGAATTGGTATAAATGCAAAAGGTTTAGGACTGAATTGGCAAAAAAAAGTTTAGGACTGAATTGGTACAAGTACAAAAGGTTTATGACTTTTTTGGTAATTTTTCCGTTAAAAGGTGACAAATGGCTTAGTTAGACGCTTATAAGGTAAATATATTAATAAGTTACTAAGATATCTGGTATTTCAGTACATAAACAAGAAAATTAGTGTTCGTTCTAAATATCGATAATTCAGAAAAATATTTTAAACCCACTAAAACGTTTAGCAAAATTTATGAACGCTAGGAGGAACATATTTGTCTCTGCCAACAATTACTATGGTGATACATGATTCGCTTTCACTCTATAAAATCAACCTATGTACAAAAACCTTTAATCCTAAACGGTATTGCTTTCCGAAAACCATGGATACAAAAAATACCACTCGAATCTTCCACGCATTACAGAGTTGATAATTCAACTGAGATTTCACACGTACCATTTATCATCCTTATATCTTACATATTATTAACTAACGTAGGAATTCTCGGATATCACACTAGTTATTTTCCGATTGTGCTCACTGGTAAGGATATGATCCATGCTATTTACCTAAGCGTTTCTGTCCTACATGCGTTTGGCATCAGAGCAGAAGTCTTGAATTTTGCGATTACTATTGGCGTCTGCAGCTTTGCCGATGTCTGATTGCAAGGCGAAACTCGCCCGCACCTTTTGATTTAGAGTTTTGAAGAAAGGGGCATCTGATCCTAGTCATGGAGAGAGTACTCAGGTTAGGCCGCCACCCGGTAATACCCGTTGCTGCTAGCGGAGGTGCAAAGTCAAGCTAAATGTTTTTTGGTAATTTTTACTTTGACTGTTGCGCCAATATGCTTTTAAATTTGGCAAGTTAAGCTAAATGTTGCCTGTCGATTATTTTTAAATTAGAGTAATGAAAGTCCTAAAATTTATCGCCAAAAGTGCAATCGAATTTTCAAATGTTCAAAAAGTGTAACCAAGTTTTAAAACTTGTCCAATCAAGTAACTTCAGTTAGCCTCATCTAATTTAAGAGACATAAAATGCTGACATGGATTTTTCATATATTGAAGGCCATGTGACGCTTATGTGGTGCCAAGTGGATCCACATAGAAAAAAATTGAAAATAACAAAGGAAAAGCAAAAAATAAATAATAAATAATAAATAATAAATAAAAGAAGAAGCCCTACAAAGCTCTTGCCTAGGTCTAGGCATGGTCTTGAAGGCCCTTAAGCAGTGGGGGTGCCTCCACTCGCCACCACAGCGTGACGTCAGCTGACTAGGACGCGAGGTCTTAGCAAAATATTTCCAACTCTCCACCTCTCCGTGGGAAATTTTCAATGTTCAAACTTTGGTCCAAACCGTCAATAACTTAGGACGCAAATGATAATTATTTTATTCTAAAAATTAATTTCTTGCTAAAAATAGATTTTTCTATATATATATATATTCCCTGAACAAGTTTTTAAGCAAAAATACGCATTTGATAACGACACAAAATTTCTATTTTTGAAATAGAAATTTGTTTGATAACGACACAAAATTTTTCCCTTTTGGGCAGCCGATGGTCAACCCGGGGAGGCAATCGGCGGGCGGACGGTAGACGGGCGACGGAGAGATGGCAGGTGGTGGTGGGCGGCACAGGAAGGTGGCTGCTAGCGAAAGGTGGACGACGATCAATAGTAGGAGGTGGGCGACAGCCAATGTTGAGAGGTGGACGATGGTGGGCAATGGCAAGAGGCGGGAGGCAGTCGACATCGAGCAGCAGGATGGTAATGGAGGACAGTGGTGGGCAGCGAAAAGGGTGGGCAGCCAATTAGTAGCGATACCGAGCGATAAGAAGAGTTTGTATTTTTCATTTTTGTTCTAGAAATAGAAAATAGAAAATTTTTATTTCTCATTTCTGTTCCAAACCTATTTCTGAAATCAAAATTTGTTTCAAAAATAGAAAAATGAAATTGTGTTACCAAATTGATTTTTATTGCAAACCTATTCCTGAGAATAGAAAAAAAGAGAGAAACAAAATGGTTATCATGCATGCCCTTAATTGTTGTTGCTCGCTCTCATTTTCATGTCCTTAGTTTGCACGTGCAATGACCTTTTTTCTGCATAATAAAATGGTGAATGCGTTCGTGGAGCTTCTCAAATTTTGTGGAAGATAGAATTTGAAACAACAATGGTTTCACATGAATTTTTTCATGTAATTAATTCATATTTTTCTCCTTTTTTGTTTTTGGCTTTTTTTTCATTGTATTTTCGTCTTCTTTTTTTTGGACTTGATGCCATGTGATATAAAAAAAATCGTAAACAATTCCACGTCAACATTATATGACACTCAAATTGGACGTGATGAATGGAAATCCTTCATTGCACAAATTGGATGAATTTTAGGACGATGCACTTTTTTGTAAATTTTTAAATTTGATTATACTATCACGTTAAGTTTTAGGACTTTCAATGCCTCTTTTCCAATATCTTCAAATGCTCATATGACCAGAAAAAAAAAGTAGTGTTTTTCATACTTTTGCTAGAATTACTGATAGAGGGTATAAAATCTCCATTCAGGATAAATGTCATCAAATTTTATTACAAGTTCACTTGCTAGAATTTTCAAACTCGCTCCTCAATCGCATCCGAGTCCACATGAAGTTTCATTTAGGCTTCATTTGTTTCATGAAAAATTTGATATTTTTGAAAAATATTTTCAAAGAAGTCGTTTTCTTAGAAAATAAAAATATTTTCTTGTATTTCACTGAAATATGAAAATAAGGAAGAAAATATTGATTTTATTTTCCTAAAAGACGTGTACTATTTGTATGATATAAGGGATACCCATCCGCCAAGACCTCGGGATGACCGTCAAGGACCTTGGCACAGGCATTAGGGTCTCGAGCCCGACCTCTATGGACTTGAACCTAGGCAATGGTGACTGGAGCGCGGGAGCCGAGTATCCGAGCATGACCGTTGGGGATTGGAGTAACTGGCATCTTGGTCTTAGGGTTTAGCCTTTGTGGACCCAGGCCTAGGGGTTGGTGACTTGGGCATGGAAGCGAAGTACTCGAGCATGGGAATCTGAGTCTTGGCCCTTGAGGGACCTGGGCTCGACCACTAAGGAATTGGTCTCGGCCTTAATGGACTCGGATTAGGAGCAGGGTACTTGGCATGGTCGCCAGGGACCTGTGCACGGACACGGGGGTCTCGTGCATGCTCATGGGGGACTCGAGCACAGGTATTGGGGTCCCGAGCCTCGCCTTACAAAACCCAAGTTTGGCCGTTGAGGACCTTGGCATGATGTAGGGGTTCCCATGCCTAAGAGCGGAGGCAAACATTGTTATTTAATTATATTATGGAAAATGATTTCTTAGTTTTAAAAGAATAAATTATTTTTCTGAATTTAAGTATAGGTTTTCTGTTGATCTTGAAAAGATTTTTCGTCAACTCATTTGTTTAAGCGATTCAAACGCCGGAAAATGAGTAAAACGTTTTCCGAGAAAAAATTTTCCTTGATGCAAAGGGAGTCTTATTGATAGTAGTTCTAGTTATTCGGGAAAGGTGTCAAGTGCCCATTAAGTTTGCTCATTATTTTGAATTTGTTTGGTGTGATATAGTATTGACGAAAGGTTCTCATATTACTCTTGGTCATCCAGGTTTACATGATTTAGATGTCATCATGGGAGAGAAAGTACATATATGTTCACTTTAAATGCAAGAAAAAGCATATTTTCAACTGTTAAGCCTAAACCTTTTTCACGAGACAAGTGTAACAAGCCTCATCTTTCAATTTCATCGTCCAAGCCACTTGTTTCATCTGTCAATCCATTCATTGCTCCCGAGAAATTTCTGACTCCTGATTATTCGGTCGAGTCCCAATATTTCTTTTTTATTCTCCAAACACTCATCCGATCTTTAAAAAGTTTGAATTTGATGAAATTGAAAAATCAGTAGCTAAAATTTCTTTGTTGCTTTATTCTGAAATTACTTGTCATCATCAAAATTATTCTTGTGAATTTGAATCTTTTGAGTTCCTTGCTTATCTCAGTACAAAATTTTAGTATTATAGTACAATATATGAGGTTGAGAACAATTTTGACCAAGGAAAACTACTTCAGAGGATGTTGTGTTTGGAGTTTTTCTTCTCAGGAATGAAAACAAATCAGCCTTCCGCCGCTGTGATTGATATTGCTATACAAGTAGGTGCTAATGTAAGGTTCAAGATATCAAATTTTCCATGTGCAAAAGCAGCCCATCAACATTTTGAGTGAAATGTGGCAAAAGGAAAGAAAATCCATGAATCGACCCCATCGTCTCCACCCTGTAGGAATTACGAGGTCTCCCCAACTTGAATATTTGGAAAGGGTGTTCACACAACTTTCCATATGTAAAGCAATTTTATTACTCGACTCAGTAGAAAGGGCATCCATGCAACTCATTGGAGTTAAGTTCTTCTCGGTTGGGAGAATACCACAAACCTAAACTTACACCGTGATTACATTTTGATTCGATTTTCTTATCTTTTAGATTAATTATTATCTTATTGGGATTTTAGGTGATAGTGTTTACTTTGTAATATTTATCTGATTAGCAAATTACAACATTTTGACTAGCCTTTGATTTTTAATTGATATTGAGATTATTGATTTGTTTTTGAGAGTTGCTATCTCCTCGTCTTTCTCTGATTATCTCTCCTTTCTTGCCATCCGATTTATCTCCCATTTCTACCATTCTTATTAGTCCTTTTTCTACGTGCTTCTGTTCTATATCAGTTTTATGTTAGAGTTAGATCCTAACTTCATCAATTGGTATCAAAGCGATATCTATTCTTCATTATTTGTATCAAAGCAATACTTGCTCTAAAAGAGTTTGGTATAAGAGCTAGATCCATTCTTCATTATCAATTGGTATAAGAGTTAGAGCTGTTCTCCATCGCTATAACTCAAATTGGACGTCTAGAACAAGTATGAGAATTCATTGACAACATTTAACGAGAGTTGTTATGACGTATACTTCTACATTTGTCATTTTCATGAGATGACTTGCTAACTCTGCAATTATTGCTGGGTTGTAAACACAGATCTGATAGAATGACTTAAATTGTTGCTAGAGAATACTAGGGATTAAATTGTGACAAAATAAAGCATAAAGACAAATATGTACTCCCCCAAGACCATGGAAATCAAAAGGGTAATTTATCCTAAGTCCAAAAAGGCCTCCGATGGTTAAATGCATCGTGGTTGATTCGAACAAATTTATTCTATACATAATAAATAAACATAGGCTACATAGACAAGTTTAAAAAATGATTTGTGAAGTAATATGATAAGCTATCAATATTTTTTATATGACTAGCTTATTTAAATATTAATGTAGAGTTCACAACATCAGGTCATATACACACTTTTCTAAACCAATCTTTACATCATTAACATTATTTCGTATGGAAATTTTAGGAATATCTAAAAATACCTCCTAGATTGAGCAGATTTTCACAAAAGTGAAATTTAAGTAGCACTTGTCTTAAATGAACCCCGGCTTGGACTACCGTGATTCAAATGACACTTTTGAGAAAAAAATTGGGAAAGAAGAGAGAGCCAGGTTTTCGAAATTTAGGACTGAGTCGGTTGATGGAGAGCTAGAATTGCATATGTGGAAGGAGGGCCCGATGGAGGATATCATGGGCTAAGATGAACCCATGGCGATGATTTCTTACTTGCAAAAAATATGAGAAAAGTGAAATTTATGCAATTTTTCCAAATTACGGTTTTAACTCGCTTTTAAGTTTGGTTGAGATATTAAGGTGCTCAATTGCTTTGATTAAAGTCACGATTTCATCTTCTCCTCTCTCAAATTTGACTTAGGGTTTATTCAACCAACAAATTGGGAAACTTAAGGTTTTGTATCGGGGGTTTAATTGGGGGAAATGTACTTTTAGGATAAAAATGCCCTTATCCAAAGGCAAGAAAGTGGCACGTGAAAGACACATAATCGCCGGGATGTGCATTTTATTGCAGGGGATGAGGGGGGCTATAAGGAATAACAATGGTCCAATCTAAGAGTCGTTCAAAACAAGTTTTATCTTGGGGCTTTTTCAAGAAGTGAGTCCAATATGGGGTGTATTTTGGAATTTTCTCGAAAGATTTTGCTCTTTCCATAAGCCCATGCTGAAAATATCTCCAAATCACTAAACAGCTATCCAGTCACTAGTTTGAGAGATAAGAATTTGACGTGACATCACTATGATATAAATTAAAAAAAAAAAAGCACGAATTTCGAGCTAGGGTTTTGGTACAAAAAATCATTTTCTCAAATGAAAGTCGAATGAAAGGGGACAAAATTGAGAAAGAAATTGGGAAAGAGAGAGAGCTAGGGTTTTGAAATTTAAGACTGAGTCAGTTGATGGAGAACTAGAATTGGAGATGTGGAAGGACGGCCCTATTGAGGATATCATGGACTAAAATGAACCCGTGGCCATGATTTCTCACTTGCGATAAGTATGAGACAAGTGAAATTTATGCAATTTTTCAGAATTAGGGTTTTAACTCGCTTTTAAGTTTGATTGAGATTTTATGTTGCTCAATTACTTTTATTAGAGTCACGATTTCACCTTCTCTCTCAAATTTGTATTTTTGGGATAAAAATACCCTTGTCCGAAGTTAAGAAAGGGGCACGTGATCACAGGGATGTGCATTTTATTGCTGGGGATGAGGGGGGTTATTTGGAACACGATCGTCCAATCTGAGAGTCGTTTGAAGTAAGTTCTATCCAGGGGCTTTTTTGAGAAGTGCGTCCAATTTGGGGTGTCTTTTGGAATTTTCTCAAAATTTTTGCTCTTCTCGTAAGCCCATCTTAAAAATTCCTCCAAATCACCGAGCAACAACATAGTCACTAGTACGAGAGATAAGAATTTGACAAGACACCATTATGATATTAGTAAAAAAAAATGCACGAATTCCGGGCCAACGTGATCCTAAACATCTATGTACTTAGCAAAAAAACAAAATCGAAACCTATAACCTGAGAGGAACTCATTGAATCGTACAGGACCCAAATATGCAGCAAAAGTATGAGATGAGATCAAGTGAGCAGCACATAGTTTCCAGTTTCTTCAACAGTTTTGACTTATTCTAAAACATGACGGTCAATATCACAGCTCGAATTCAATAGCAAATCCAGCCATTATTCATAATAAAAACATCACCAACCCCACCCAGAAAAGCCTGCAAATACATGACCAATACCAACTCCAGGCAATTCTTCTTATTCACTTCGAAGCAAACACGAAAAAGCAAGAAGACAAGAAATGTGGGCTGCTGAGCTCTGCTCTCCGCGGTTGCTTCTTCCCTCGCGGGGAGAAATCGCCCGAAAGACACAGAAAGAAGGATTCCGAAAAGAACCCGGAAATGCCAAAGGATCCAAAGTTGCCCTATCTTGGGAGATCCACGAACTTCCCCTCATCAGATCATAACAAGCAGCTCCCGTTTTTTTTTCTGACCTTGGAATCATAGTTGCATGGGAAGGATCAAGCACACATACACACAGTCACACACCACACAACATAGTCAGTAACAAAAACATCTACAGCAACACTGAGATAGAAGCCAAAGCCACCCCCAGAGGACTCATATTCAGGGGGTGGCTATGGAGAGCCGAAAGAGCACTACATGGTGGGTTTGGGAAGTTAAGTGTAGTACACAAGAGGGTTTGAGGAAGTAGAGTGTACTGCTATATATATATAGCAGGCAAAAGTTTATCATATTTGTTTCTTTTGGTCATGAGAGCAATAAGAGAGCGAGGTGACTTGAGCAGGAGAGAGGAAGTGTCACTTTTTGGTTTAAAAGGAGTAGAGAAAAGGTGTCGCAAATGGCAGCATCTTCCAAGGGATATGCTCTCCACATCCCAGCACAGCTTCTCTCTTTTTTGTACTTTATGGGGGAAAAGGGTATATTCCTTCTTAGTGAAATTTGTTAGCGAAAGTCCAAAGAAACCGGTTAAATAGCCATTTGCAAATATATATATATATATATATATATATATAAGATTTTTAATGTTTTAACTGTTCTTGTATATAGAGTGTGTAATCGCCACTTTAAAAATTGAAATATTCCATACGAAATATGCTTTAAAACAAATGGCTGAAAAAGTACTCGTTAACGAGTCCTTTTTTTTTTTTAAATTTAGGCCCCTGGAATATGCGGTATTTATAATACAAGTCTTTCTTTTTCTGAGAAGAGGATTTTTTTAAAGTGTGCGTGAGATCAGCCACCTAAAATTAAACAAAGGAAGGAATAAGGGGGACCTTTTAGCATCATTGCTTTGATGCGTCTCCCTCCCATTGTAATAGAGCGAGATCTCATGTTTTATTGTGACTTCAGCAGCATCACTCTTTTTTTTTTTTTTATTTCTATAGAAAGAGAGTTTAGGATGCTTTTGCTTACATAATCTGTTCTTTTTGTTTTTTCAATTTCGTTTTCATCTTTAGTGAAAGCAAAATAAATTTGAGAATCAGCGTTTGATTAGGACAGAGTCAAATGCGGTACATTAATCACGACTTCTTTGGACAAGAATATTCTTGAGGGATCATGATCATTTCTCCATAGCAAGGTGATCTTTTGGCAAGCCAGGCGTTGGGCTGTGAGATTGGGCCTAATCCATTTGTTATAAAACTTTTCTATACAAATCTTCGAGCCGGGCCGGACTTGGCCAGGGTCAAACTAGGTCGGGTTGGAGTTTCTCGCTAAATGTCCTCGCGCAAGCCGGTCTAAAAATGTCTTCCAACTAAGCATTGGGTTGACGGTCAGGTCTACCCTGCGGATGGAGCCTAACCCGAAGCACGTGGATAAGTTCTTTCGCGGGTATCTTTTATAATTACTAATTAGTCTAGTCACTAGACTCTAGTGAAACCACGTCATTCGGAAAATAAAATAAAAAAGAAAGTGAGAGACGAGTTTTCCAGGTTGCCTTGATTCCGAACCATTGTTTGGACCAGGAAAGCGTAAGAAAAATTTGCTGAAGAACAACTGACATTGATAGTGCAAAGCTAAAAGGAAAATCAATTTTCTTTTATCCACGGATCAAATAGAAAGACAAATACTCTTTTCTTTGTGGGACATGTGGCCTCAAAATTGGCAGCGATCGACGATGTATTCAGACAACAATCCTAGTAGAAAAGTTCAAATTTGGGTCGTAGTTGGACTGCTGGCTCATGGTGCTCAATGTACTTAAAAGCATTATTTGAACTGTCAACCACCTTAGCTCATGCAATCCGCTGATAGGAAAGTTACCATTTCTTGTTGTTCTTCCATAACGCTCGTTTACCAATTCCCAAAATTTGATTGTGGAAAACACAAGACAAATCCAAATTGCCTATTAACTTGTACAACCATGAACACCCATTGTTCATTGTGAAGCAAGGGAATAAGCATCAAAGAGAGGTTATGATTCACTTCACCCTGTTACTACAGAGCATTTTTCGCATCTACAGCAATACAAAGTACACACCTCGTCTGATTTGATTCGGCTAGAAACAGATTCACTTGCAATCGAAGCATGGAAAAATTCTTTGTGTGCAACGGGACAGCATGTGTTGATCTCCCTTTCTTCTAATCCTCCTGCAACTAGCAGTTTCTCTGCTGCCTTATTGTTTTTTTTTTTTTTGGACCTGATGACAGTTCAAAGTGATTGAAAGTTGAAACTTCAGGATTGTTCACACTTTTTTTTGAAAGACACTCATAACTTACATAGACGCTATAATATTCACCAGAAAAATTTTGCCTTTCAGGAGAACCATCTCTTGGCGCTCTGGGAAGCCTTCAGCTTCATCACAAGCTCCTCGCGTTGAGCTTCCACCTCTGCGTACTTGAGGCTCATATGGAGATAGCGCTCACGTATGTCTCTCAACTCGGACTCTAGCCGTGACTTTGTGCGCTCAAACTTTTTTCTCATGACTATTTCGCCTTCGGGAGTTGCTTTTCCAGGAGAGTCTGGAGGGGGATGCCCTCCTGGCAATCTGCAGGAAAAGGCAGTCTTTAGCCACTGCTAAAATGGTTGAAAATACAATTTTCATATCCGGCATACATATGTTATCCAGGCAACACTTCTTTAGCTGCACACTTTCAATCTTCTATGAAAATTACAAATATTAGATATGCTATGAGCAGAAATCTAGGCGCTAATACTATGAATATCTTTGAGATATCGCATGAAATTACCTGCTAAGTGGAATATTAACCGAGTCATCCGCTACTGCGGAATCAACAAGATCATTCTCAAGTAAAGAAACTTTTGATCTAGGATCGACTCCAACATCATAGAAGCTTTCGGCATCGCTTTTATTGATATGGATGTCCTGTCAGGTGGACAGAGGAGAGGGAGAATATGAGATAATGATGACATTCCAATTTTCAGATGAATCATCTACAAGCAACGACATGACCACCAAAGCTCTAATAAGAGAAAATTACTGAAGGTCCACAGAAATGAGAATGCTGAAGCTATAATGAAAGGTCCATATTCACAGAAAAGTGAGGGTAAAACACAGAAAGTGAAGAGCTGCTTGTGTTACATTACCTCTATGTGATGCCGGGCATTGGCTATCTTAGGCTGATCTTTCACTACTTGTTGCCGTACATTCTTCACCACCGGCTTCCTTCTTATGTCACGCTGCCACAATAAATACAGTTTTGAGTTAAACTCGATATATAATGATGACAAGTGCACTCAAACAACTACAAATGAACATCCCAACCTTTGACGAGCTTGAATCTTCATTGGCTGAATTTGCTACTTTCATATGAGCTTTAGATAATCCTGGGTTCCTTGCGTTGTTAACATGCTTCTGGTTTTTTTTCTCTTCCTTCATAGAATTTAATTCTTCTTCGGAGGCTCGGGCTCTTCTCAGGTACTCATCTTTCTGCTCTTCAAGCTGTTGTGTCATCCGCTGATAGTGCTTGTGCTCTCTCCTGATCCGGTTCAGCTCATTTTTCACCTCAACAGCCTCATCACATTGAGCCTGTTTGGCCATTAATTCACCCTCCGTATGTTGAAGCTTCTCTTCTAAGATAACTTTGCTCTGCCTGCAATCTTCCAAATCATTTACCAGCTCCTGTAGGGTAGAGATTTTCTTGACAAGTACATTTTTCTCGGCCTTCAGGTCCGTACATTCTTTGGATACTAATCGCAGCGAGGCTGAAGCTTCCTCTTTATCGCGTTTGGTTACAGTGAGCTCATTTTTCAACACCAAAAGTTGATCCTGAAGATTCTCGAAATTTTGCAGATGGTCCTTCATGTTGGTGGATTCATCCACGAGTCGCTGGCGGTCATATTCACATACAGTAAGCCTCAGCTCAAGTTCGATAACATTGGTTCTTAATTTCTCTTCCCTCGATTTGTGATTCTCCAACAGCTTCGACAGTCTCTGTTCAGTAGCCTCCAGTGCTTTCCGGTCCTCTTGGGAAGCAGACAGTTCCTCTATCAGGTCATTCACTTTCCTTTCGTACTGTTCTGGCATCTCATTCAATTGACGATCTTTCCTTTGCAGTTCAGATTGAGTTTCGCGAAGAGCAAGTTCCAGTTCAGCTTTATCTGCACATAATTTGGATATCTCTTCAGCAGCATCAGATACTATTCTCTCTCTTTCATCATGAATTTCTGATATCTGACTAGTCAAATGTTTGATCTCTTGATTCAATTCATGATCTGTCCTTTGCAGTTGAGATCGAGTTTCGTGAAGAGCAAGTTCCAGTTCAGCTTTATCGGCACATAATTTGGATACCTCGTTGGCAGCATCAGACACTATTCTCTCTCTTTCATCATGGATTTCCGATATCTGATTAGTCAAATTTTCAATCTCTTTTTGAAGGTTCTCCACTTCAACTGTTTTGCCTGCGTATATCTGATTTAACATGCTCTCTCCCACAGCAAGCTGCTCCTTGTGTTTGCGGTTTTCATCGAGAAGTGCATCTATTTCTGTTTTAAATGTTCTTTCTTTTGCTGCGACATCATCAAGCAGGGAAGAGATATTTTCTTCTAATATCTCAACCTTTGTGGAGCAACCACTTAGACAGCTTCCTAATTCCTCATGCAACTCCACGTTCAGCATCTTTAACTTTCTGTTTAATTCCTGAAGAGAGTAGCATTCTTCGGCAAGACTCTCAACATCGGCTTGTAACTGTGCTCCTTCTTCTCTAAGATGAGCACATTCTTCCTGAGCCTCTGACCACCGGTTTCGCAATTCCTTCATTTCTTTTTCTAGATGAGTCTTCTGCTTCTTGCTTGAAAAATTCAGGTTGGATATCTCATCATGGAGGCTCTCACACAGTGCTCTCGATCTCTCCAGCTCCAACTGGGTTTCTTCCATCTTGTCCATCAGATAGCTTAGTTGAGCTTCCATTTCTGCTATGCGCATAGACAAGGCAACATTTTCTTGTCCAATCTCAGAATTTTTCCTCTCAAGAATTTTGTTGGCAGAAACATGGGAATCCACACTGCCGCTTAGAACCACAAAATCATTTTGGACGTCAGTGAGGCATTTAGCGGTTATCTCACTCTCTCTCTGCATAATTTGCAACTTCTCCTCTAGCTCAATCTTTTCCTTCTCTAGATCTGAAACCAGGGCTTCTAGTTTAGTATGGCATTCTCTCAGGTATTCAATCTCCTCTTCTTTCAAAAGTAACATCTCCTCGATTTTCTGCTCCTCGTTCCCGTCCTTGACTGAGTCCTTACCAAATTCTTCATCTTTGTCCTCTGCATCCATCTTCAAGTACTCATTGCTTTTTTCATTTGCAACGAGCATTTCATTCACCGCCTTATCATTCTGGCCATCTCTACAGTCGATCGCGACGTGAAGACAGTCGTTCAATTTCTTCAGCTTATATAAGAGGTCTAAGTTTTCTTCTGTAAGCTCATTGCAGTCGCTCTCCAGCTCCTGAACCTTTTCTTTTAGGGACTCGATTTCTTTAATCAGATACTCATCACCTCCATCAGCAGACTCTTGAGAATGCTTTTCTTCAAGAGTATTGGTTAGCTTGGCCCCTAGATTGGCAATTTCTTCCTCCTTATCTGATAATTTCCTTGTGTATTCTCTCTCAAATTCTAAGAGTCTCTTTTCCAAACCGACCTTTTCATCCATCATACGCTTTTCGTCTTCTAAGGCCTTTTCCATCTGTTGCAGCTTAACTAGCAGATCCTTCTCCGATTCCTGGGTTTGCTGCAACTGGGTCTTTAGACTCTTGTTTTCTGCTATATTTGATAGTAGCAAATCCCCCATATCACTGAACTTTGACTGACTAATTGCGACATTTTCCAACTCAAGTTTCTGCTTCTCAACCGTCTGTTCGAGCTCCTGTAGAACAGAAACAAGCTCAATGTTTGATTCCTGACTTCTGCTCAACTGCAGAGTCAAATCAGCATTTGTTTCTTTCAGGAATCTTATTTCTTCCTCCAACTCCTTTTGAATGTGGCCTACTGCTTCCTTTTGGCCATTTGAATTATCCACGGTCATTTGGTCCGCTAGTGAGTTGTCGAGCAGCAGCTTTAGCTGTTCGACTTCTTTTCTTAAGCACTCCCGTTCCGTCTTAGCTGCCGAGAACTCCATATCCAGATCCTTGTGATTCTTGGACAGATCAGAGAACTCCTTCCTCACCATATCCAAATCAAGCATTAGCTTTTGTGCATTTCGCTCCCACATTTTGGCCTCCGCATGAAGCTCTTCTATCGTGTCTTCTGCGGCTTCCAACAGATCTTTAGAGGAACCAGAAATCCGCACAGATAACATTTCCTTGTTGTTGTGTGACTGATCACCCGAACCCTTAATCTGTGAATTAGAGAATGGAGGATTCGATTGAGAAGAGCTATTGATCAGATTGCCACCATCTACACTGAGGGACCTGACTGAAGTCTCTCCAATGCTTCGGTCATGCCTGTCGACTCTCAATTTATTTTCAGGTGAAAGGTCTTCTCTGTGAGAGGAATTTTCTGCAGAGCCGAAGCTCTGATGAGAAGCAGAGGATGAAAAACTTGTTTCCTACAGAGATGTCAAGAAGTTCGGTCAACTTTTCGTGGCTAATTGACTTAAGAAAGGTAAATGAGAGCCTGCCTTAAATATTTGTGCAGTATCAGCATCACATGATAGTTAGTGACTTTGACAACACTTGAGAATCTGAGATATCATATTTTCTCAGACATATTCCAGGAAAGAAATTGACACCTAAGTTATAATTGAAGTAATTAAGAACGAAAAATGCAGCTCAGTATAAAAATATACAGATGCACTCGGAGGAAATCGCTATACATACCCTACTTACAAGATGTTCCGGGCGCGAAGTTGACCTGAGTTCTTTGTTAGAGGAAGTGGCAGCGTTCTCTGTGATTGTGCTTCCAGACCTATCTGACTTGAAGTCCCCATCGAGGCTGTTTGAGTTCAATTCATTGACTTGAGAATTTGTCTCCTTAGATTCATCATCCCTAAATGTATGAACGATTAGTTGCTAAACAGACAGCTAGTGAAAGGCAATGAAAGGGAAGAAGCTGCTAAATTGTCTTCAACCTGAGCTTTGTTCTTGAAGTCAGGCAGTGTATTGTGACCTGCAAATCAGTAAGGCATGCAAATCTGTGTTAAGGAAATCTGAAGAGGCACAAACATTACTAGGACATCAAACTTATGCCAAACATTGTACACTCAAGTCAAAGCCAGTAGAATCAGGAGTAGGAACTTATATTGCGGTTTACAAACAATTTCTTCAACTGATCCTCCTAATTGGAGTGCATGTAAATCATCTGTCACTAACGTTCAGTTCATTTTACAACTGCAAAGACACAAGAATTGGTAGGATATTTACTCAACTCTATGTCAACAGCGAAAAATCTTAGCCAAAAGAAAAAGAAAAGGCAACAACATTTTTTTTTTTGTAACCGAGGTGTCCGGGCCAGCTTGCGCGCATCTCGACTATTTCTCGGGGGAGACTAGCACAGTAACCCACCGCTATGACCCCTCACTTAAATCACAAGTGCTTGGCTGGGGAATCGAACCTAGGACCAGTGCACCTAACCACACAATCCCAAGTACGCCCTAACCAACTGAGCTACTCATAGGTGGGTAAGGCAACAACATTTTGATCTCTCCAAACTACTCTTTTTCCTGTGAAGAAACTCACTGCATTTCTTTCTTTCTCTTTGTTTTCTTTACTGGCTCATTTAGATTTTGTTGCACTTAGCTCATTAGATACATGTTGTACTTCAAGTGCTCCTGATATAAAAGGTAAAACTAGAGTATTACTCTACTGTCTTTCAATGCTGTGGGGTACCTCTAGCTTCCCTATCACAGTTACAGGCAATTGCCTATATTTTTTTTCAATGATTTGTCAATTCTGAGAAGAACAAGAACAGATAAGTGCATTTTAGTACAACTCACTTGTAACACTGTTCCGTAGTTGCACTTCTTCAGTGGGACTGAAATGGGGACTGAAGCGCTGGAACTGATGTAGTTTGCCACGTTGATTGTTGCCTCTCCGAGGATGCCAGATCTCGCTGATCCCTGTAATAGACAGCCCCCGGAATTGTGACTACCACATAAATTATCTTGCAGCAGTTCATACTAAGCATCGATGAAAAGCGCACACAAGCTCTATTAAGAACTGACTACTTAGGAAGTGTTGATTATGACCGACGTTTTCTGGTGTGATACTTATAACTATCAATCATCATGTATAAAATCTGCAGTGCTGTGGATGTTACCATGGAAATGGCGAGCTTCAAGAGACAGTCTTCCAACTCTTTGGAAGAATCATCATGCGAAACCAACACAGATTCTGCCAGAGTCTCAGTCCATTGACAACTTCCATTTCGCACCACTGCTTTGCTCGACTTAGCAATTGTTTTCCCTGTTTCTACAGAAATTACGGAAACAAAGAGCTTGTCCCATCCTTTTGGTACCTGTTGTGGCAAAAAGGGTACCAAGAAATTAGTCTATCAATTACTGAAAAATGCAGTAGCCCTTTAATTTTGATGGAAAGGAATGCAAACTGGATCTAGTTCAAGAGAAAAAGGTTGAAGCTAAGTTTTATTTTTCTTCAATGCACAATATAGCTGCACTATTACCATGATCAGAAATTCTGTAATCCGAACCTATCATGATAAACAATACCAATTTCAACTATATGTAATGGATGACAATTTTTGCCACACTTTTTGCATAACTTCCTTAAACCGTTTGTCTGCTTGACATATCAATGGAAGTAGATTGCATAAATCACAACGCAGGAGATAAAGATCTTAATTTGTGTAAAAAGAAGTCTTTTAATCAATTAAATATGCTCCACAATGCACACACACTTACCATATTAGAGACCCAAAAAACAAAAAAAATAAAGAAGAAGCAAGGAAGTGATTTAGTGCCAGTATGCCTCTTGACCCTTGAGATCAAACTAACTTGTCTGACACTGAAAAAAGGGACAGAAGAACAGGAAAGAAAGTGAAGGAGTACCTGGAGAGCTTTGAGCTGAGAAAGCTTGAAATCAAGTCTCTCCCCTGATTTGGCAGGTCTGTTCCTGTACAATCTGAACATCCTCTCTTTTGTTACAGTTCAATGCTTCTTCTCTCAGTTTTCCTAGAGAGCTTCATATGATCACCCAACTTAACTACCCCAGAAACAACAAGGGCAGACATTGCTTAGAGAGCACCAATGAGGGAATGTAGGAATAAATGACAGACAAAGCAAATCGGGGAGAGAGAGAGAGAGAGAGAGAGCGAGAGAGAGAGAGTTAGCTAGCTGGTCATTGTAATATGGGTTAGTGTTTTATTATCTTCTGCACCAAACTAAATTACCAACTTTAGGAGTTTCACCAGAGAGAGAGAGAGAGAGAGAGAGAGAGAGAGAGAGAGAGAGAGAGAGAGCTGAGCCACCAAATTTAGGAAATGAAATTGGGTGGTATTGTAGTGTAGTGCAAGATAGGAATCAGCAGGGCCGGGCATGAGTTTTTGGTGCAACAATGTGTGTCATTATATAAAAATGCGGGTTGTATATGCCATACCGAGTATTTCAGCTTAGATCCAATCGAGATTGTTTCAAAGGATGAAAATGGGTAACTTACATATGTAAAATCAATACACGGTCGCTCAAAACTCAAAAAGAGATTTCAATGACTATAACTTCTTTCTAATAGCAAGATCTTAATTATCGTTTTCGAGCGCCTTGTCATGACGGTAGGATTCGATCAGTCACCTTTGGTTCAAAAGGATTCATCATCGTGCGGTCACAATTCATGGACTATACGATGACTAATATTTTTGGACCCTTAAGATAGGCGCGGCCTACCAGATCGTGCACAACGGTAAACTTTATGTATTGGATGGACCACCCCGGTTCATCTAGTACTTTGTTGGCTGCGCATTCAGTTCAGGCAGCAACTAGTAAGCTTACTACAGAATTTTCTTTGATCCGACCATAGACTGCGCAGGGAATGTCAAGCAATGAAAGTTTGTCCCCTTACTTTCACCTTGATATTTTCCAACATACCAAGTCTCTCTCACCCACGCGTGCAACGATGTTCCTAATGTTATCCCTCGTATAGTTCAAGGCCAGAAGCAGCATCTCTCTTCCTCGACCACGTCGAATGCAGATTACAATTCCTAGGCACATTGTTTTTCTCATCATACAACATCTTCCAAGGCTGCATATTCCGATCTTTGTCGCCTTCTCCCATTTATTGAAGCATCTCTCCCAACTCATTAGGCTTTTCATTCGGAAAAAACAGGTGAATGTGCTTATTATAGTCTATTAGAATGTATCTTTCTGCGAATTTACAAATACATTAGTCATACTGAACAGCTTATGTGAAAGCGACGATCCTCATTTGAGAAGGGCATTCATCAAGAAAACGAGGTTGACAAAGTTGAATTGATAGCCAGCTAACATGATTCTTTTTGCAATCACTTTCGAAAATAAAGTTTAATGTTTCTTGTCCACCTTATTCTTGAACATATGCAATCTTTTACTCCAAGTACATGTCGCCTCAAGTTTATGAGGTTAGCTGGAGTATTTCATAGACTTGAGATTATCCATCTTAGTGAAGTTTGTACGTCGTGAATATATCCCGGCTCTTAATTCTCTAGATAACACACCCTTGCTCCTCGTGTCGAGCGACTCGGTAACTACCGATAAGTACCAAATTGACTGCAAGATTGACGGTTAGTAAAGATGACCAAGTAACATAATGAAGGGATAGGAAAGAGAAATCATTCATCCCACTGCATAAGGAATTAGAACGTCTCCCATGTTGCATAACTGGAATGAAAAGAAAGATGGAAGCAGCTTATACAGCAAAAGGAGCAACCCCTCTGCAAGGCATAATCTCTATGATTAATGCCTCGTGACTTTCGTATTATTCATTTGATGCTTGTCGTAACTGAGTGACATGTATACTCACGAACAGGTAGTGCAAGACGTGTTAGGAAATTCAAATCGGCATTAGCATAAATATTACAAACAATACAGAGCTGTAAAGAAGCGAAATTGCAATAACAAAGTTAGAATCGATACAAATAAATACCGAGGCCTGTGTTTGACACAGTTTCCTTAAAACAGATTCGTTCCCTCCGGTACGCGACCGAGGTTTCGCGAAGCGAAGAAGACGCTGAGTAATTAAAGACAGACAGATGATAATTACCAAGTGCGGGGTCAAAAGAGCCTCAATCTGAAAATTAAATTGACGGTAGTAGCCCCCACATCTTACTAATATTGTGTGGACAATGTCTCCAGTAGAGCATTATCATTAGTCCCTCTTCCAAGACACTCTTTCACTTCTGGAACTCTAGCACGGCATAGAAGTAATCGATGTACAGTGCTCGGAAACGAGGGAAGCCGGCGGAGATGCAGAGCTGCTGAAATTCCTGCTCGGTCCTGTTCTTGCCCTTGGCCCTGTAGATGGTCATCACGAAGATGTCATTCTCAAGAAGTGCCCGACTCCTGTGGCTGTCGTCCGAGTGCTTCGGTAGCACTGGCTCGCAGGCGATCAGCTTCCCTCCCACTGGGAGTGCCTTGAAGCAGTTCTCCAGTATCTGCTTGCACTCGTCGTCCGTCCAAGTCGACAATATCCACTGTGACCACAATACCATCCTCAGTGTTAAAAAGCGCATGGCTTAGCAAAAAGCATGCACAACGCATACGCCTATAATTCTTGAAATGATTGGACCTACTAATGACATCATCAACAGAACAAATCAAACTTGGCTAAAACTGCAATTACAGGGTGAGTTTGATTATCATAGGCTACACACAATTTAACTTGGTCCACATAAGCCAGGTCTAGCCAAGATCTTTTCCAGCAAAAGGAGAGTAGAACCCACATAATCATGAAAAGTGAAACTTCCACCCAAAGAATTCAGAGTGTGGACTCTGATTCCATCTCTAGATGGTGCTAGCTGTCGAAATAAAATCTGAGCATTTCTCATGAGAACTATTAGGTGAGTGAACCATGGGCTGGAATTCACCGGCACGGTAATTTCATAGCCTAATGTGGTTGGTTTGGATGTCGGGCCCAAGGGTCTACCTAAAAGCTGAAGGTTCTCATGATCCAAAAGTAAGCTACATATCCACTTCATCAATCGCTCATGCCCTTGTATTTCACCATTTATAGCAATAAAGGCTCTATGAAACGAACTCTACTTGACATCACCGACATTTGAAAGAGGACTCGGAAGGAGGGCTTAGAGACTCACTTGATGAACTAGGCATATCATACCATGAGGCCATCATTGTGTCTGGTACAGATTGATATCGACAACAAAGCCAAGAGAATGGCTTGAGAGGTATAAGAAGAGTTTGTCACTCGCCTTGGCTTGATGGAAAAGAATACAACACTCACTCCCAAGATGGGGCGAACATGTGCAATATGGTATCGAATAAATTATTTGCTAGTAGTTTTCTAATACCAGAAGCGCTCAGAAAGGTGGAATTTGATCGAAAACTCGTGACCAATGTAAAATATGGTCCGATATTTAAATTAGAGCCTAGTTGTACAGATTGGGATGAGGACACGATCAGAAAAGAATTCATAAAAATTCCATTACATAAATTATAACTTTACCAAGGAAAGCATAAGGTGGATTTCCTACTCCAGCAGAAAATGTATCAATTAACATGATGCATTTTAGCTGATGTAGCCTTCAAGTCATTAGATTATACAGAACTATATGATCATCAAGTCTGTGGCTGACATACAGCTGTTTGAGGCGAACTTCATTAGGTTTTAGTCCATGTTGGAAGGGAATAAACAGCAAGATGCAAATTCCTTTTGTTGTTCACGAAATCATTTGCAGCGAAACTACATATCTAGTGAAATAGAATCAATACCAAACATGGGGAGTTCAGCGAACAACTTACCCTCATGAAAATGGCATCACCAGCAGGGACGGACTTGAACATGTCACCACCAACATGGGTCACCCCTGTAAAATGGGACAGCTTTAATTAATCCTCAGCCACCAGAAGACTGTTTTTATCCTCTTAGAGGGTAGACGAAAAAAGGATAGTGAAATTCGTGTTTTCTTGTGTAATTTGAGGTAGACTCCTCCATTTCTTCATGGATTACGGTGAAACAACTTCAATGTATTCTGTCCTTCTCCTAGTTGACCTATGAAAAAGAACATGAATGTGTCTCGACTCCGTTACATTCCATTCCAGTGGCAAACGGACAAGTTTCTCTGAAGCTTGGAGCATCATAGGTTTCAAGCTTGCTGAGGTTACTATTTTTCGATAGGAAAGTTAAAAGGTGAAAAAAAGTATGAGCTGGAAAACCAGTTCTATGTTAGCAAATTGCCAGGTCTTCTTCAAAGGGCTTGATGCAGCAAGAGTTATGGCATGCGGGTGGAGGTAAGGTCAAATTGAAAAGAGCTAGTGACTAAGTGCGCGCCAGTTGCTTGTTGAAAAAACGTAATGGTCTTTTCTTCTGCATAATATTAGACATTGTGTATATGTGCTAACTTTGATAACTTTGTCCACATATTGAATAGCAGAACAGTTTACCAGATCATGGGCCCGATAGCCTGCTAAGCCTGCCTAGGTCCATCTTAGCCGATAAGGCCCGAAACAAGACTTAAGCAAGCCCAGGCAATTAATTTTCTTCTTGAGCTTGAGCCCACCCAAATAGGTCTGCTCAGGCCTGTTCATTTTACAAAGAAAATTTACAAGATAAGTACATTGAAAGTCCTAAAACTTGTCAAGAAAGTACAATTGAGTCCTAAAACTTTCAAAAAGTGCAATTAAATCCTAAAAGTTATCACAAAAGTGCAATTAAGTCATAAAACTTTCAAAAATGTACAAACAACGGAAAGACTTGATATCTAACCTAACGGGCTCATTGACTAGGTACATTGAACATATTAACCTTGCTAAATTCATGGAAGAGCATTGTATGCAATGCGAAAGATATTTCTTATGCCGCCTTGTATGAATACCGTTAGGTTGTATTTGGTCGACCGGATAAAAGCTAGGATAGGATATGTTTTATCCTATCCTGTATTTAGTGATGGTCCAGGATAGGATAAGGTCGGATATAGCCCGAATAAAAAAATCCGGGGAGGGGGTGGGATAGACCCAGATAAGATTTCTAATGCCTATTTTTCCAGAAACCCTACGCTCCACTCGCCGTCATCTTCATCCACGCACCTTGTGTGCTTTCACCAAAAAAATTTCTCGGCTTTTTTTCCTTCACTGACTCCTCCGAACCCCGTGAATAGCAAAAAAAAAAATTATCCTATCCGACTTTAAATCCGTAATCCACCAAACAGTGGACAGGATATGAAGAAATCTCAAGATTTCTTATCCTATCCTGTTTAGAAATCCAGAAGACCAAATGCAGCCTTAGGGCTCTTGTTGATATATATATATAATAAATTTAATGTTCAAACTCCGATCACAAAATTTCTTGGTGCAGTTAACGTGTTTAGGGAGCTGTAATATTTCCTTAACGAGTTACTAAACAAGTACCTAAAGGCTCTCCCTAGAAAAATTCTTTTTATTTTTGGGGTTTCTTGTTAACAGATGTGAAATTGACTAAACCCCTTTTTTAAGTTATTTTAAATGAGAAAAAAACATAAACTGCGTTCCCAAGATAGTGATGGGTGAGAAAGGTGTAATAACTTTCCCCCTAACTTTAAATTTAGTATCCCGAGATAAATTATTATTGATCGTGTTTTAAAGATACGATTCTTGAAATATTTTCTCATAAGAACAAAGAAAGAACTCATGCGTGCATCTCTCACCGGGAATAGGAGGCGCTTTGGCCACGACCTCCGGCAAGTCGAAGTTGATCCCTTCCCGCACGTGCTCATGCTTCCGCATGATCATCCGGAGGCAATCCCCCGCACTCCCGCCGACGTCAACCAGCCTCCCCACCCCGGAGAACCCATCGTAGCCGTCCAGTATTGCCTTCATGAACGGCACGGATACCCCCGACATGGCCCGCTGCATCAGCTCGTTCATCTCCGGGTTCTTCCCGTAGTGGGCATACGCGGTGTCACCATTGGCCTTCACGAAGGGCTCCGTGGCGGGGTCCGCCACCGCCTCATGCACCAGCGGCCATGCCCTCATCAGCGCGTCCTGCTCACATGCCCAGAAATATAAAAAAAAAATCGATTTTTCGGTGCTCACACGAACCGAAAGATTCTGCTGCCATTGGCTGGGAAGTTATAAGCGATGTCTTGGGAATCTTCACCGTACTATACATTATAAAATACAGATTAATGAGAAGATAATGAGTAAATTAATAGCTTAATCTATGCACGGACGGGCCACACTCGTATTAATGACGTCATGGAAAGAAAAAGATTTCCCTAGATAGTACCAATCTTTCTGGCCATGTGAATAGACATCGTGGAGAGTGACTTGTCATCTTCCTCTGAATATGGAAAGTGAGTTCATGCTAATCACACAGCCATTGTCTTCCGTTTATCACAAAAATTCACCACCCCTTTCATTTCATCTCCATGTACTCTTTTGATGAGCCCACGATAGCAAACAATCTTATGCGTTTGGACTTAGGCGCGCGCCGGTTGATGACTCAAGCCCATCATCGGTCTTTTCTCCAGCGCTTTATCCTCACCGAAGAGATGCGAAATGGAACTATTACCCATCTCGGTACGATTGATTAAGATGTTCCCCCACTTTGAAAAGGGGGGAGAAGGGGAGAAGAAAAGGCAAAATTACTCACTTTTCCACAACCCAAATTTGAATGAGTCTCACCCACTTTGTTGATAAGCAAATGATGTTGAATCCTCACACTCGCTCCAGCTAACCTTCCGTCATGCCATCCAAAACGAGTAACTCGTGCGACACCTTCCGCCACTAGATCTAGACAACGACAGCTTTTTGATCCCGTGACCTCTCACCAACAATACTCTACCAGTCTACGAGGATGCTGGGTCACGCCTAAACTTCTAAATGTCTTCGTGTATGGAGTTTATATACATACTTATCAACTTAAACTATTGGATTGAACAATAAAATACTCACATAAAAATGCCACATGAATGGCCTCAAAATTAATTAAAGGGTTAATATCATTAAAAACCCTAAACTATATTTATTGTGATTCAAATACCTCAACCCTAAAGTTGCTTAGTGTGACACAAATATCATAATTTTTTTTTTCATAAAAAACCCAGAACTTATACTAACGTGACAAATATACCCTGGATGAAATATTTGGGACACAAAAATATTTGAGGGTATTTGTGTTACAATAGGTATAATTTGAGATTTTTTGTGGTATTTACCCTTTATTAAAAGCGAATTAAGCATTGAGACTATGTTTGGTGGTCAGAATAAATTTATCCTATTATGTGTTTGATTCCTACTCAAGACAAAATAAAGTTGCTGACATGAGAGAGGTGAGATAAAAGTGGATAGGATTTTAATATCCATAATATAAAAGTTATTTTTTTTTCTAATAATAAACTTCTAAAATTAATAAAAGTAAAATAATATTTGAATATATATAATATTTAAATTTTAATATAAAAAATTCAAAATAACAAAAAAGTAACAACAATTTCGTTTTTACTTATTCCTATTTCTATTTCAATATTTGAATTTCTTTTTATCCTATAATATAGATTCAACAAATATGAATATATCTTTAGTATTTATATTTACCATTTAATAAAATTTTCTTAGAGAACGAAGGAAAGGGGTAAAAAGAAATAAAAAAAGAGAGGGAAAATTATAAAAAAAAAAGCAAATAAAAATGAATATCAAATAATGAACGGAATAGGATGTGAAAAATATCCGACTTTAGTATTGGAATTCACCAAACAGGATATAGCAAACGCAGCCTAAGCGTAATTAACTAATGCAGTCGTTTAATTCTTCTTTTTTCTTCTTTTTTTTTTTTTTTTTTTTTTTTTGGTTAGGCCGTCAATAGATAAGAACTCCATAAATCCTTACCAAAAAAAAAAAAAGATAAGAACTCCATAAATGCGAGCAGTAACAATACACGGAAAACGACCCAATCCTGTTCCTGTCCAGGAGAACATACTGATGCTTCTTTGCGATTCAGTAAAGCAAATGTCTCGAAGATCGATCGGAGATGATGATGATACCCAGAAACATGCGATATGGACTGAGAGAGAGAGAGAGAAAGAGAGAGAAAGTTTGGGGCGATTTCGATTACCTGGTGGTGCTGGAGCACGTAGGCGGCGTAAGACAGGCCCTCGGCGTCGGTGACCAGGGTCTTCCCGACCTCGGTGAGCGAGTACCTCCGCTCGGAGCAGCCGGAGGCGACGTGCTCCTCGAAGACGCCGTGGCTGGCGAGCATGCGGAGGAGCCTCTGGAGGTTCTCGGCGTCGCCGCCGCCCTTGGGGAGGGAGCGGCAGAGGATCTCGGAGGCGGAGAGGGGTGCGTTGGAGCCGCCCTGCCAGAGGGCGTCGGGGACACCGAGGCGGACGACGGCGTTGAGGGACATGGGGACGCTGATCATGTTGGCGAGCTCCAGGATGCGGAGCCTCGCCGTGTTCCGGGCGTCGGAGGTTTCGTCGCCGCCCATGGATGGATAAGGGACGTTCGTCTCTGGTGCGAGCCTGAGTGGTCAGTGACTCAGTGGCGAGTGAGAGAGAGAGAGAGAGAGAAGGTCGGCGTGTCAGTACTCAGTCGGGGGGCTTCGTTGAGAGAGGGTTAATAGGTCACGCAAGTTCTTTAAAAATGACTTTCTATAGTCAAAAGTGTATATTTTATTCGAAGAATTTGAATTTGAGAATAAACAAAATGATTTTTCAGACATTATCATCGTTTTCCTTTAAGTTAATATCACGAAAAATTCAAAACCGATAATTTTATGATAAATTTATCCAAAATTAACTTTTTTATCATAAAAAACCCACAAACTGATACAGATATGACAATTTTACCCTCCGTCAATTTTTTTAGTTAAATGACATGTAGCAGTTAACGGATGTACTAATTTGAGGTTTTACCATCCTTTTGTTTCAGGTATATCAGTTGTAATTTTTCATTATACCAATCTAATTTAACGGTAAATTTGTCACAGAAATACAAGTTTAAGATTTTTTTATAATATTAACCCTTTTCCTTTCGGTCATTTAGACATCATCTTTTGTTAGAGAGTTTAAATTACAATATGATTTTAGGCGGGCAAAATTCAAGTGTGAGCGGTTTGTAACCTATTAGCGAAACGATTCTCTTTCAAAGCACACGCATGTTTTCTCAAAAGAGTAACGCGAGTATATTAAGATTGGCTTACTAGATTTGTATATTAAATGACGTGGCTGACTACAAGTGGTCAATTTTAGGTCATATTCACTGTTAATAATAGTCTGTCGCATTACCTGGTATACGGATTCAATAAACCAATTTAAGCTTAATTTGTTTCACGGAAAGTGAACTTTGCCAGAGGATATTTGAAAGGAACTTATTTTCAGAGAAAATGAATTTATTTTTTATATGTTTGGGTGTACCTTGAATATAGCGTGGAAGTCATTTTATGATATTGATACGGCAAATTTTTTTTTCGACAAAGTGTTAGAAAAGTCCTAAACATGTTGGATTGGTGTCAATTTAGTTCTAAACTTTTTAATTGTGTTAATTTAGCTCTAAACATTTTGACCTAGTGCCAATTAAGTCCTTTTGGCTAATTTTGGGCGGACATTGCTGACTTGGACACTAGCCGGTTAATATCCCATGATTGGCGCTAACGTGAACATTTTTTTAATAACATTTTAATAATTTCTGAAATTTTTAATTGTTTTTTAAATTTTTTTCCTTTTTTTCTCATTTTTTTCCTCCTCTTTTCAGTGGCTGGCAAGGGCTAGCCTCGCTTGAGCAAGAGTAGTCGTTACCGCCACAAGTAAGCGTCGACCTCGCCGAGGTGAGGGCAAATGCTGACGAGGCCGCTCTTGCTAGATCCAAGTCGGCCTCACCCTCTCCAACTCCCTTGGCAACCTCCTTGGCTTCATTCGGGAGTTCAACTTCTGCGACTTTGACGCCACCCAGGGCCCCCATGCCATCAGCTCGATCGAGCTCCTCCGTTGGCAGGGCGTCAACTTCAAGTGCAACTACGCCAAGGGGATCAACTTGGCCCTGTTCGTTGAGCTGGTGATGTCGTCCGGCCCCATCTGTAACGACACCATGAGCTAGGTCACCTTCCACAGCACCTACGAGTTCGGTGTAAATCTAACAAGGAGGCCGACCCTCACCGGCCACCGGAAAGAGGAGGAAAAAGAAAAAGAAAAAGTGGACCTTGGTGTCCTCAACGGCCCACGTGAATCGGGCTCACGTGGCCGAGTGCAACCTATTTTTTATTTGGGTCAAGAACGGTTGGCGCTTGATTTCATTTTCGGCAAATAGTTAGAAATAATTCATTTAATTAAAGTGATGACTTTGTACATCCCCGTGTCCTCGTGGGCTTGAGCATAAGAAACAGAGAGATGGAAATCGCGAGAGAAAGAGGGGACTTTTCAAGCACGAATCCAGTCGATAGCTAGCGAAATAAACGACGGGTTTGTCCGTAGCAGATGATACCATCTCAATCATTAATTATGTGAACTGAAATATGGGAATCGTACAATTAACAGCGAGGATGAATTTGATCTGCACATTCTATCAAGCAAGCAATTTTTTTTCGTCACGCACGATCGATGATGTCCGTGACATAATCACATTTGTCGTTTCCAGAGAGTGGATCCACATCAAATCGAGAAATGCATGAATACTATCTCCAATATAAACAGCTTCAATCCTACAATTTAGAGTCGAACCTTTCAGCTTTGCTGTTGAAATTTGTTTTCTGTGCATCCGGCAACATTTGCAACAAGCATTCTTATTGCACCAACAATGTACCAATTTAAGATTTTTTATAGTTAAAAAATTAATTTGGAATAAACTTATCACATGTGTATCAATTTAAAGGTTTTTAGTTTGCAATAAATTTATCACAGGTGCACCAGTTTAGAATTTTTCATTGTATTAACCCTTTAAACTTTTACACTATAGTGTTTGGATTTATTTAAAATTTTCGCATAAAAATTTTGAGTCAATAATTCGTCCATAATTTTCGCCCCAATCTTGGCTCCAACCTCGAGTCGTGAGGGTCTTCCCTCCTCTACGATCCTTATTACATCCAAAGGAGGTCGTTAGTGCTGATCTTCCCTCCTCTACGACGGTCGGTTGCATTGTATAAATACTCTTTCTTTAGTCGATGGAACTGCAATGACGGATTCATATTTGATTGGGCAACGCTCTCTACAGTACATCCAGTAGGCAAAGTAGCATGAAGTGGCAAGTGCCAATGCGTCATCAATACGATGTTCATGGAACCGGCGAAAAACAACGGTGGGAAAACATCTTTTCACAAGGACGATGGCCATTTGCAGAAGGAGGCTCCGTTAGTTTCATGTCGCAGGACACGATACATGTCAAAAACAGCTCAGAACTTGGAAAGCAAACCTGCATTTGAAATCCTTGGGAAACTGTAAAGAGGCCACTTTTGTTTTCCGAGTGAATTTAGGACATGATACATGTCAACGGCGTTTCTTTTTCTGGTGCAATAAGAATGCTCATTGCAGATGCTGCCATGATTAAGGATGCACAGAACAAATTACAACAGCAAAGCCGGAAGGTTCGGCTCAAAATTGTATGATTGAGGCTACTTGTTATAATGGAGATAGCATTCATGCATTTCTCAAGCTCTCCTTACCTATTTAACCGTACATAGATCTTGCGTTCATTTTCTCTAGCGAAAAAGAATCAGGTATTTCTTTCCAGAAGTAAAAGAATCAGAAGCTTGAAAGAATATATTGTTGAGTAGCCACGTGTAAATGCTATACAATGCAGCTCACCTGGAGGAAGATGAAACTAAGGCTTGTGCAGTTTGCCGTTGGCTGACTCTCATGTACAAGCCCTGCAGGAAAAATCCATCAGTGCTCATTCTTCGGTCGCAATTTTTCTTTACACAATGTTTATATAATGCATGAAATGAACCACATGACAATCAAATTGGACAATCCATGGATTTAGTCATGGGAATTTTTCACCCCAGCCAGGATAAGGACATTAACTTTCATGGGTATGCTACTTGTGTCAATGCCAGCTTAACCTACGATGGCCTAATCCCAATCCCATATATCATTATTGGGTTAGAATTGATCCTTGTTCACTTAAATTTCGGAGAAGGTGAAATACCAAAGTTCTTTAGAATCTACTTATTTCAGAAGAAGTTAGCCAAGAAAGGGGGTTGATTAGCATAAGCTACATACGTTTGTAGTATGGATTGTCGCTCCAGTGGTCATGCTGATGTTCTGATCAGGAATCAGCTCAAAGTTCATGCGCTCCAAAAAGATTGCTAGAGCAACTATAGCTTCTAGCATAGCAAATTGGTCCCCAACACACTTACGTGGTCCTCCACTAAATGGTATGAATCTGCAATTTCCCCTTATCATTGTAAGTAGACATCCATGCCAAGAAAGAGGAAAGAAACAATGATCTATCATTCAAAAAAGAAGAGGGAAGAAACAAAAACGAAGAGGAAGAAACAAGTTTTGAAGGCTGTGCACTCAGTTCAAAAGATTCAAGGACAAAAAGAAACCTGAAATCGGTATTAGTTTCATTAGGCAGTGGACCTTCCGTGTAAAATCTCTCTGGCACAAACTCCTCTGCTCTCTCCCAGACCTAGTAAATTGGAAATGGAATGGGCACAAACACTTTCATAAATCAGAAACATTTGAAGAAATGCTTCCCAGAGCAAACAATTGCATAAGCCAGGGTGCTTATGTTTGGCATCAGGACTTCATGGAAACAGAATTCTATCTGCATCTGACAATACAACTAAGAGGCATCGGCTTCAACAAATTGATCGCAAGATATAGCTCCCAACTTCATCAGGGAAGCCAAAACATTTATTAAGACAATATAACTTTATTTCTAAGGATGCCTCTCTGGAGAGGAAAAGGATGAAGCTGGGTTTACGATCTAAATCAGCCCAGATAAAAGTACAGACGATTCCCTTCGTTTCATAAAAGGAAGCTAATGTTATTTATCATAACAATATGAAGTACATGACTTTAAATTGAAGCGTTGTTGACACCTATTTTTAATTGCCCAATTAATCGTAGGTCGTGACAAACGTGGATAATGGTTGATGAAGAGAAGATATTGGGGATGCAAAATATTCTGACCTGCGGAGAGTGATGGATGTTATAAACAGATATCATTATATCTTGGCCTGGATCAACCTTGTAATTCCCTGGAAGGACATCAGAAACCATTGCTCTTCTTATCAAAACCTACAACAATTAAAAAGAAATGAGACCGCGTTAGCAATAGGATGAGAAAGGAAGACAAAGACTACACGAAGAAGTGCAACCTACAGGAGGATGTGGATACAAGCGCAATGACTCGTTTATGCAACATGTCAAGAACTTTAGTTTCTTTATGTCTTCATATGTAGGAGGCCTTCCTTGTAAGACTCTGTCCACTTCTTCCTGGGCTTTCTTCAACGAGGAGTCGTCCTTAATGATATAAATATCTAATCGTGAATATCTCACAATTGACACTAGCTATAATTCAGAAGTTCCATCCATCCGTAAAGAAAGAGACTTAAAATGAAGGGCCGCTAACAAATAGGCCCACAAATATGCATAGCAGAGGTTCAAAAAACACAAATAACCAGATGGTGATAATTTGAGCGTAAGTTGAACCAAATATCTGTGAATGTATCATGCCAATCCAACAAAGTGCCCCCGACACAGTCTAAACAGCCTCTTCTATCTGGTAAAGCGTAACTTATTTGTATAGACATGAGTTAATGACCCAACTGATGATACACATGCAGACAGGATAACTACCTTACTTAGAAGATACAGTGTCCAAGTCAGAACCGAACCAGTAGTCTCATGGCCAGCAACTAACATTGACAAAAGGTCATCTCGTAATTGCAGGCTCGAAACCTGTAGAGGAATGAGAAATTACTTTGCAAATCATCGAGTGAAAGATGTACGCAATGACCACATTAAGCGCTCTTTTGATAAAACTAAAAGATAATCGCCGAAAATTGTGAATATATTGAGAATTTTATGTGCTCAAATTAGAAATTAGAAGTTGTTTGATAATAACTAAAAACTAATGATTGTCATACATAAAATTGTGATCACCATAGGCATGTTTTAGTAATATAATTGGTAAAATTCAAATCGCCATCAATTACTAACTTTAATTAATAATTTAAGTCACACCTTCCTCATGTATTATTCCATTAAGAGTTTTTTTGATTAAATTGAATCTGTCAAGTTGGTTGTCCAACAAGTTTACTATCATTAAGTGCTGGATTTCTTAATTTTCAGCACTTAATTGGACAAGCCCTAGTTTTATTTGCTTTGTCTTGTTCAGATGAAACTACAACGTGCTAAGCCTGTGAGCACCTGCATGATCTCTGCACAAAACAGGTACATACAAAATGATTGCTCATAAATGTCATAACTGAGCAGCACAACAAGAACAACAGGTGATAAATATGGATATTGCAAGCTTGGTAGCATGCAATAATTCGCTTCCATCTTCAAACCACCTAGAAGAACATGGGAAAAATTGGATAAACAAAATAAAGAGGCAGGCGGTTATTTTCAGACATGGACTCACTCCAGTAAATTATCCAAATAAAGGTACCGTGCCTGCAAATTCAAACTTCAACAAAACCAAAACACGGATTCAAATACAATGAAGTCTATTTTGTGCAATGCACAAGGTACATGACAAAAACAACTCAACCATTTGTAAGCTTGGGAAAAAAAATCAATCATGAATCTTCAAAATATGGGGTAAATTCCACATGTGGTTCCTGAGGATTTCTAATAAGGTCAGTAAACTTTGATTTCAATTACTCAATGCCCTAAAATTACATTTCTTTGCAATTGATGAACTTTGGTTGGAATCCAACCAATTATTCCGACAAACAGCTAATGCGGAAGGACACATGGCAATCTTCTGACACCAAGTCCTTGTCAAGTTGCCACCGCATTAGAGTTTAGTCAGAAAGTAGGCCAAATTCTGGTCAAAGTGCATCCATTGCGAAAAAAAAAAAAAAAAGAACAAAGTTTAGTGCATTCACTAATTGATCTCAAAGTTCAGTGACTGATCACACAAGTTGCACAAAACTTTAGTGATTATTGGAGGAATTCACCCTCAAAATTTGGTTGCACTTGACCTCCATCTGGTCTAGTGACAATCTGGTAGACCAAAAGCCAAGGCATTGCTTAATCAAGCCAAGCAAAGACATTCTAAACAACTCAAGAGTACTCAATTCGCAGTTGATGGCTTCAAACAGGCCTCAATTGCAGCTTGTAGTTCAATATGATGCTGTTTTGCAGGAAAACTCATTTCATAGTGTCAGTCACCAGATTTAAAGACAAATGCTTTAGAACAGTAGAGGCTTGAAATCCCAATTTGATGTTGATAATGCATCTTACATACCAAAGAAAACGCGAACATCAGCATATCAAGACCATTTAAAATAAAATGAAAAGGTTTAATTGCAGTGGCAAAAGCCTCTCCTAAGTGCAGAACAGGAATACCTCTTCTCTGCTAGCAAGTAAAAAGCGAAGAATGCTCGGATCTGCATCATTCACGTATTCCTCTTGATCAATTCTTTCACCTTCTGACTCCACTATCTCTTTGCACTTTGCAATAAGCTCTTCTACAGACTTCCGAATTACAGCAACTGCTTTTTCTGCTTTTATTTGTCTTGGTACTATTTTACAGAGGAATTTTACCTAAATTAACGAACAAAAATTATTCCGGATTAATGCAATATTCCAATATGCTTGAAAAATGAAAAAGAGCAACAAAAGCTTGCGGAGAGACTTGCCTTCCAATAAGGTAACAAATCAGTTGAGCGAGCTTCTGCTTCTTGCAAAGCAGTGTAAACTGCATTGATAACTGGGCTATCAGCAGTTAGTGAATCAAAGTTGTAGTTGAACACAGAGAGACCAATTGCATCAAGAGTCAGTTGAGAAAACTTTGCCTCCATATTTACAGCAGTGCCGTCTAACGCAGCTGCTTGGAGCTTCTCCACCAATCTCTCCGAACATCTGCAAAAGACCCTATCTACCATCACAGACAAGTACTTCTTGTGAAGAGATGGAACAACAGCTCTGCGCCTTGCCTGTCAAAAGATTATGGTCTACTAAGAGATACTAAAATTACCTACCATATCTGGGTTAGATCACTGTTCCACGTGCAAAGTTTCTATAAGCAGGAACAAAAAAAGGGAACATCACAAGAACCGTAACGACAGCATATGCATGATTAACCTTTCCATGGCCAGAGCAACCACTGGATAACATAAGAGAGTAAAATTAGAAAACCTCCTATTCATTATGTGACCAAGCAGGATAAAAACCAGAACAACTTTGCACCTGAACTAGGTTTATGTCAAAAGTAGAGCTAAATTACTAAAATCATGCTTCCTTAGCAATAATGTGGTGACACACATGGAGATTTTCTTTGACTATGTTAAACATGAAATGTGAGAAAAGTTGGCACGACATTACAACAAGTTCAAGCAATTTTAAGTATAATACGAATCTTTACTGAATTGAATAGTAGACTATAACACCAACAAACTATTCAACTAAACTCTAACTTGGAGATCATAGAAAATAAAAATTTGTAATGCTAAGGTTACAAGAACTGATATAAAAATTAATTAACATGGTGATATGTCAGGCTCCTGTTGTGTGTGGCTCACTATAAATTGCTGGTGAATCTCGAGGACAGACACATCCCACTAATTTTAGAAACGAAAACTTTGAAAGCCTTAGACAGTTAATTTTCATCTACAACTTTGCATTCCTATTCCTCATCTTCATCTAAACTTCAACTGGTACTTACTTCACCATTTGCACATTCCAAGCTTCTGCTATGACGTCAGTTTTTGCAAAAGGGGAGATAACAGAATGTCTAAACATGAAACATACTTGACACCATTCTCCGACAACCAAACTGCTCAAACAATTCGGACCGCACATTCTTTCGCAGCACACAAAAGAGAAGCACACGCACGCTACAACGGCAACAAAGGACCCCAAACGACATTACCGTCCAAAGCGGGCCTTCAGCGATGGCAAAACCCGACCCGAACAGGAACTCCGAGACCTCCGCCACCAAACCCTTGGCATACTTCCCGTAATTCCTCAGCACGTGCTTCGCAATCGCAGGGTCGCTGACCACCACGAAGTTCCTCGGGCCCGCCGCGAGGCGGTAGATGGGGCCGCACTCGTTCATCCACTTGAAGAGCGGCAAGAACAGAGCGCCGCCGAGGAGGTCGGACACGTCGTCGAGCTTGGCGCTGGCGACGGGGATCCCGGAGCCGTCGCCGGCGCCGATGGTCAGCGACCGGGCCAGGGAGGTGAGCCAGTCGGGGCTGACCCACGAGCTGGGCTTGGGGTCGCCGGGCTTCGGGCCCTCGGCGGAGGAGTCCTTCTCGGCGGAGCATCTGACTGAGCGCGGGCGAAGGGGAGAGAGATTGCGGGGCGCGGGGACGAGGGGAGGGAGAAGAGACGGAGAGGGGCGGAGGGAGAGCGAGGCGAGCATTGTGTCGAGGCTGTCCGGCGACGTTTAACGGCGGCTTTTCCGCGGTGTGGTGCTCCGACGAGAGGTTGAAGATGACGAACGCAATGAAACGTCGGAACAGCTCCGAGGTTCAGACAGGATTTATTTTTCTTCTTGTTTTTTTTTAAAAAATCTTATCTTTCTGTCCGGGAAGACACGACACAAGTAGTTTATGAACTTTAACCCGATGTGTAATATAGTTCATGAACTTTTAATTTGTTTAATATGATTCTTAAACTTTAGCCTAATATTCAATGTAGTTTCCGAATTTTTAATTTATTCAATATCATTCTTGAACTTTTGATACTTGTTCAACGTATCATTTTCATATAATTTAAAGACTATGGAGATCAGATTAAATATTAGGCTAAATTTCAGAAACCACATTAAACAATTAAAAGTTCATAGACCATATTATATATTGGGTCAAAACTATTTATATCATTCCTCCTTTAGTGTTTGGGGTGTGGTGATTCGCACTGTTTTACAGTTTCACTCGTCGTGACGGGAACGACAGTTGAACCGTTGGCGGGAGCAAACTGTTTTACGACATGCAGTTGTTGCCTTTGCTAAACAGATTAATGATAGTGTTAATAGCTCACTAATTAAAGTAATCTACAATGATCACGGATGATCTTTCATAATGCAAATTCACTCGTAAATCCGGTTAGAAGGGTCACTGAAGACGTGGACCCGAATGTTATTGCTTGTGCTTCGACAGGAGAAGCTAGCCAGCCCCGGTGGGTGGGTGTATTGCTGCAATTCTCGTTTGGACCGTGGAATCACTCTATTTGATTAGATCCGTCTTCGTTAGCTCGTCCTTGTTGTATAAGAAAGTAATTCTAGAAACCTTATCCAGCGTTACTTGGAAAGTTCTCTCTTTTGACGGGCTCGTTTTTACAACAATGGTAACAAGAAATATTTAGGTGGTGGGCTTTGTGCATGAATTGGGTTGGAATAAGTGTAGTAGGAAGCGTGTGTAGGGAGAATCGACTAACCTATTCGATGCACTCCAAACAAAATTTCCAGGATCGTACGTTGAATCACCAACGAACAATGAACGAATCTACTACACGTTGGTCCGAATACAATCACAAGGAAAGTATTCTTGTTTCACAGCGTTAATGCCGATTGTCTTTACAAAGTAGATACGGAATCCTAATGCGTCGAGAGAGAGAATTCTGAATATCTTTTGGTTCATCTGTTGAGGAAGTTATCTTAACTTCCCTTAAGAAACTCTTCTCGCACCTCTTTTCAAAAGGTGTCTCTCAAACATACTTCTTATTAGAGCAAATGATGTCCCTTGGACATACACATCATGGGCGGATCGACGAAATATAACATCTCCCACTCGCACATGATGGACTTGATGATGCTCTATTAAGAACATAAGGCATTCAACATTCAGCTACTTTAGAAATAATTCATGCTGGCAAGAAAGCCGTGCGACCAGTGAGTACACCTGCACTTGGGAGCTCTAATTATGCACCTGTTAGGGATAACATAATAACTATAACCTCAAAAATAAATAAACAATTGATGTCTCACGGTGCCCCAGACATATTTTGTTACATCAGTCCAAATATACCTATCCCTTAAAGGCTATACTTGACTTTTCTTAAGAACACCATGTATTTACAATTATTTTCGAAACCATTGAAGGTGAAATAATTGGTCGATCGGTAAACACATGTGATAGATGTAAAACAACAATAGTCTTTCTTCGCACTCATGTCTCTCTTCATTTCAGAACAACTGCTTTCCTAGACACGTCCCATAAAGCCATATATATTCATGACGCTGGTAACATGCTAAGGTAGCAACATTGATCTTCTATTTCGAGAACATAGTCAGAAGTAACATATGACATAAAGTAAGGTAAATTATAAATTACCTTAAGGACTCACACGATGAATAAATATGAATAATTGTACTCATCTCTCTTATTGGTCAAATAAAGCATATGTAGTATGAATTATATGCTATAGTGGATTTCTCTTTCTATAAGAGCGTATGTCATTTATTAATCATATCCACTATACGAATCTTAGCCTAAACATAGTCACATGCTTCTCATGTACTCATGTGTTAGCCCAAGTGCTTTCCACAGCGCCCAATTTAGTACTTGCATCCGGCTACCTTCATGCATACATGATTATGGGACTATCATGTTCGGTCTTATCACATATGAATAACAGACCTCATCTTGATTCCGATCAAGGCGACATTAAATCGTTTTATGTACTAAACTGCTCTTCTAGCATTTATAGTACATATCGTCTCATCTCAACCTGCTTACAATAGCATTTGAGGTGATGCTCGTGTGAGTGAGCCAATCATTGCCTAGTGACATACCTTCCAACAATATATGTGTGTTTGTGCTAGTCTCATAACATTGTAATAATTGATAAAACATCAATTCATTAACAAACAAGTACAATACATATACACACATAATCCAGTGATCCTCAATAATATTACATATCATAATCACATTCTATGTAATCCTAGAGACATCCTGTGGGTCAATAACATGTCTCTTGGAACAGCCTTCGTAAATGGATCAGCAACCATCCTGTTGGTTGAAATATATTGCAGGACTACTTCCTTCTACGCTATTATATCTCTGATAAAGTTATTCTTTATGTCAATGTGCTTCGTCCTACCATGGTACTTGGGATCTTTCACATAAGCAATGGCTGCTTGACTATCGTAATATACTGTCACTGGTCTTGAGACATCAGTGACAATGGCTAAATTTTCCAAGAAACGTTTTAGCTATACTGCTTCTTGCACTGTAGCAGAACATGCAATAAATTCTGCCTCCATCGTAGTAAAGCTATGCATGTTTGTATCTTGCTATTCTAAGAAATTGCCTCATCATTAAGTAAGAACGCATATCCAGACGTCGATTTACGCTCATCTAGGTCTCCTCCCCAATCAACATCAGAGTATCCTAATAAGCGTAGATCACTCCTTTGATAGCAAAGCCGATAGTCCATGGTGCCTTTCAAGTATCTTATGATCCTCTTAACTGCTTTTCAGTGTGCTGGACCAAGATTTGATTGATATCGGTTCACTAACCCTACAGTATGACATATGTTGGGTCGAGTACACATCATAGCATACATTAAACTTCCGATAGCACTAGCGTAAGGAACAGTTACCATTTCTTTCTTTTCTTATGGAGTCTTAGGACACATCTTACTACTTAGGCCTTCGCCTTGCATGACAGGGTATCAATGGGATTATAGTGCTACATATTAAAGCGTTCAATAATCTTCATTATATAAGACTCTTGTGACATAGCAAGGAGTTTCTTTGATCGATCTTTTTCAATCTTAACTCTCAATATATATGCAGCTTCTTCCATGTCCTTCATTTCAAAATTAGAAGACAACTATTCTTTTATGGTTATAACCAAACCCTTGTCATTCCCAGCCAACAGAATATCGTCCACATAAAGAGATAAAATCATAAATTTATCCTCGGACTGTTTGATATACACACAGTGATCCTTGTCGATCATCGTGAACCCAAAAGAAGTTATGGCTCGATGAAAACGAAAATACCACTGTTTATACGATTGCTTAAGGCCATAAATTGAGCGATGAAGTTTGCAAACTTTACGCTCTTGACCTTCAGCAATGAAACCTATCGGTTGTTTCATATAGATTTCTTTATTGAGTTCTCCATCAAGAAATGCTGTCTTTACATCCATTTGATGTAATTTTAGGTCTAAATGTGCAACAATGGCTAGGATAAGGCGTATGGATGCAAATCTTATAACTGGTGAAAAAGTTTCCTCATAGTCTATACCCTCTTGTTGAGTATAGCCTTTCGCCATAAGGCGAGCCTTATACTTTCTAATGGATCCATCAGCCCTTCGCTTAATCTTGAAAACCCATTTGTTTCCAATAGCCTTGCGATCAGGTGGTAGATCAACCAAGTCCCAGATGTGGTTTATCCTCATAGACTCAATTTCGTTTTCCAAAACTTTTCTCCATTCTTCCTTGTCAAGAGATGAGAGAGCCTCTTGAACTATTTTAGGCTCCGCATCTTCTTGTGGAGCAATCATAAATGCTTCCCCTTCAATCTCAAATCGACGACGGGAAATACTTTTACGATTACTTTTACGTAACTGAACTTCTTGAGAATTCAGTTCGCCAGGCGACGCTACACTCCTAGTAGGTTTTGTATGTTGAGGTAAATCTATATTTCCCTTAATAATATTAGTAGGTGTGTTATCGAGATCTTCCATCTCATGTAATTGGAAGTCCTTATCGATCTCACCTCTACTAGAAAAATCATTCTCTAAGAACGTGACATTTCGTGACTTCATTTCAGTTACACTTCCATCAGCTTGTTCACCTATGAACACGTACCCTTTGAAGTGTTTAGAATATCTAATAAAGATATACTTCTTCCGTCTAGGGCCTAATTTGCCATATTTATGGGAAGAATCATGAACATATGCTACATCCCCAAGGTCGTAGATTACTTAAGTCTGATTTTCTACCGGTCCACAATTCATAAGGGGTGGAAGTAACTGACTTAGAGGGCATATGATTAAGTATATAGGCAGCAGTCAATAATGCATCTCCCCAATATGAGATAGGTAGATTTGCCTGTGCCATCATAGACTTAACCATTTTCAATAGGGTTCTATTCCTTCTTTCTGCAGCCCCATTTTATTGCGGAGTACCAGGAATAGTCAATTGTCTTACAATTCCCTTTTCATCACAAAGAGCCTTGAATTGCTCAGATAGATACTCACGTCCGCGATTGGTTCTCAATGCCTTTATTATTTTATTCAACTAATTCTCTACCAAAGCTATAAACCGCATAAAGCGATTCAATGCTTCGGACTTATGGGAGATTAGAAAAACATAACCGAAACGCATAAAGTCATCTATAAAAGTGATGAAATATGAGATTCCATATCTTGCCCTCACATTTAATGGACCACAAATGTCAGAATGTATAAGTTGCAATAGAAGTTCATCTCTGGTTCCTTTACCAAATGGCTTTCTAGTTATTTTTCCCGCTAAACAATGTTCACATACGGATAGTTCTAAATTAGCGAGTGACCCCAAAAGGCCTTCTCTTGCTAATGTTTCATTCTTTGTAACCCAATGTGACCCAGTCTAGCATGCCAAGTACTTGCATCAATCTCCACATTACTAGAAGATGCAATTAAAGAAAAACAACCATCAACATTAACTTTGTACACATCATAGTCAATGTCTAACACCATAAAACTATTCAATACATAACCAGAACCGTAATAAACTGTTCCAAACAAAAGGTCAACACAATCACTGTGAAAATTAAAAACATAACCTAAGCTAAGAAGAACAACTACAAAGACCAAGTTTCGCCGAATATATGGAGTATAGAGGACATCATGTATGAATAGATTTCGACCACCACGGAAGGTTAATTCATATGTGTCGATACCTTTCACTTCAACTCTGAAGTTATTTCCAACATATATCCATCTTCTTCCAGGCTGTATCCGACAATACTCCATAAATGCTACTCGGTCTCTAGCTATGTGGTCTGTTGCTCCTGAGTCTACAGTCCACATTGGATGAGATTCAGCAAGCATTACAATGCTAGAAACAAAAGCATTGCTCAAAGTAATGGAGTAATGCGGTACCTTTTTCAGCTCAGTGCATTCACAAGTGAAGTGGCCTAGTTTGCCACAATTGTAGCACATCATCTTGGCCTTGTCCTTCTTCCCGCCGCGCTTCTTGCATCGGAAGGTCTTGGCTCTCTTAGGTGCCTGATCAGTCTCTTTTCCTTTGTTATTGAATTCATAGTTCCTCTTGCGCTTAAAGGCCTAAACTTTGCCCGAACCTGATTCAGCAACATAAGCATGAGTAGAGGATTTTGCAGCCTCTGGGCGCTCATCTTCTAATAATAAATGACACGCAATATCGTCAAAAGTGACGATATTCTCATTGTGCGTCATATTAATTTTCATATGTTCCTAGCTGTCAGAAAGAGACCTTATAACAACTTGAACTTACTGTTTGTCAGTTAAGGTATGACCTGCCGACTTCAGCTCACGTATCATGTTTGACATCTCCCGAAGATGTTGCCTCATTGATAGATTTGAGCACTTTCGATATGTGTCAAATTTGATGGTGAGCCTCCTCAACTTAGTGGTAGACGTACCCCCAAACTTATCTTTCAAGGCAACCCACATTGCTTGAGTTTTGTTATAACTTTCAAATTCATACGTGAGATCATCTTGCATACAACTTAGCAACGTGATGCGAGCAATGCTATTTTTCTTTTTCCAAGCTTGAAAAGCTTCTTGATTTCTTTTGTGTTGAGCAGAAGTTCCATGCTCAGGTTCATCCATGGTGTGGTTGAGGGTTTCCAAAACCTCTTGCTCCTCAAGGATATATTGAACTTTTCGGTGCCAAATGTCATAGTTGTCACCGTTCAGCTTTTCACCCTTATTGAGGTCAGCCACAATAGTCTTGGATGCCGAAGCTATAATCACTATCTTCTACACATTGACATAATAAACGCAGAATCAATACTAGTACATTTTCCACATAAACACACATATTTTAATTTGCAGCAAAGACAAACTAAATTAACGATAATTTAACAAAAGACACCAAAACGAAAGTTCACGATGTTCCCAATCAGTTTCGGCGTACGATTGTTCTACTCATTAACTTGTTTAATTTGTGCAAATTTTAAGTTCTAGGTGATAATTTCTTCTAATTCTACCAACCTACGAGCTCCCACTAGACTAGATAATTCACAAAAATATTTAAAATAATGATCACATCCTTTCTAGCAATCATATAGCATGGCATGATGTAAATCAACAAATAGAACATTCATGCAACAAATATAATCAACAGCAAAATTCATGACGTAAGGATCTCCAGCCATTGTTTTAATATGCTCAAAATTAGGAAATTGCAAGCATGTCAAACCATATAAACATGCCATCAATGAACCATGCTCTACATAATCTTTATGTGGTCATTTACATGTTAGCTAGCTTCTGCATTTCCAAAACCATAGGGAAATACAAGTAAAATGCAATAATACCCCAAAAATATGCGTATTTAGGGTTCCGTATGCATTTTCATACCTTTAAAAGCTTCAGACATATAAAATAAATATACCAAAATGTAGAGAATTTCAATACGAACACAACGATACCAACCACAGCGCGATCAGACCTGGCACGTGCCCACACGCGCTGCCTAAGTGTGCGGCGCGTGTGGTGCACGCGCATGCCCATTCAGGCTACCGAGCCGGTCCAACCGGTTCGATCGTGGATCGGTCCGATCGGTTGACTGTTGATCGATCACGGGTTGGGTCGGGTCGTGGTCTGAGTTAGGTCTTCGGGTCGGGTCGGGTCGTGGTCGGGTCACCGTTCGGGTTGGGTCGGTCGTCGATTGGGTCAGGTCGCCGGAGGTCGGTCGGCCGGCGAGATGACGTCATTAATGACGTCAGCATATTGTCACTGACAATTTTGCTGACGTCATCGATGACGTTAGCACGCGCCAGTTGGCGACGCGCGCGTGGCCTTCATGCACTGGCAGTGCCAGCGCTTTGGGCGCGTGGCTCCCACACGCCACGGCTTCTGGCCGCGCATGTGGGTGCGTCTGACATCTTCTGGCAGCGCTCAACCCATCGTTCTGCTCATCTCGATGAGTTCTTCAGTTATATATAATAAAAAATAATTTTCGCCATAAATAATTTTTCGAAAATCATCCGAACAGAACGGTTGCTCGTAACGTTCAAACCCATTCTTCGTTTCAATTCATGTTCATCGATTCATCTTGCAATTCCCGAGTAATGAACATGCAGATAGTATGAAGTTCATCATCATGATCTCCATATCAAACAGAAAGAGGAAAAAATCAACGGGAAAACAAGGTAGAGATCATAAACTAGGCTATGATATCAATGTAGGAAGCGTGTGTAGGGAGAATCGACTAACCTGTTCGATGCACTCCAAACAAAATTTCTAGGATTGTACGTTGAATCACCAGCAAATGATGAACGAATCTACTACACGTTAGTCCGAATACAATCACAAGGAAAGTATTCTTGTTCCACAGCGGTAATGCCGATTGTCTTCTCAAAGTAGATACGGAATCTTAATGCGTCGAGAGAGAGAGAGTTTTGAATATCTTTTGGTTCATCTCGAGGAAGTTATCTTAACTTCCCTTAAGAAACTTTTCTCGCATCTCTTCCAAAAAGAGTCTCTCAAACACACTTCTTATTAGAGCCAATGGTGTCCCTTGGACACACACATCATGGGCGGACTGACGAAATATAACAAGTGTAAAGTTGGAATTCCAAAGCGCAATTGAGAAAAGCCATATTTCGAATATCATTATCAAATATCGAAATTTTGACAATGCAAACACTTGATCCTTAGTACATTATCTAATGGACTCCAAGTTTGTAATCGGTAAATAGTTCTGATAGGAGATGACCGATGACAAGGACATCGAGATGCCAATCAACGAGTACCATAAGATCTGACCAACAAGTTCATATACTCATGAAACGGTTTCAAGACAAGTACAATGAGATAACATGTTAAGGATTGATATTAATTATTAATAAGTTCATTGTTGCTCCCCCTGCCTGATACCAAAAACTATTTTGTCCATAATATCCTACTATATTCCTCATTCTTCCAATCATACAAGCAATATTACATCGCACGTCCCGTCAGATTGGAAAAACTAATACTACATTGCATCATACACATAATACCATTCTCCCCCCTTTTTGTCATGATACAAAAAAATTTAGTATGCAGAGGATAGTCTTATTAATTAAAAGCAAGAGCATACAACGATCATCAGAAAACAAATATTAACAGCCTTAGGTAAGCGAATGAAAAACAACAATTAAGTATTGCAAGGTCGCTTTGGCTGTGGTGCAGGGGATGAAGGAGCAGATGTTTCAGCAAATTGGCGGAGTGGATTGTAACAGGTCAGACTCTTTTCTTTTCTTTGTTTGTAAAAATGTAAATATCATTTATGAGATGATGTACATAAGCTAAGGGGCGTTCCCTAGTATTACAAATAGGACTAAGATCAGGAAAAAATGGAGTGAAGGAGTCTCCATATAGAAGCCAATATTACATTTGTCTGGGAGGATCTAAAATTTTTGTAGTGCGAAGATCACTCTTTGACAAGTTTACAAATTTTAGCCAAGATGATGATGGCATCGGTTGACTTGTGTTGAAAATTGTCTATAGTTACGCTCTATCTAAATGCAATAGATGGTCGCTAGGAAAGATACCTTGAGCAACCTGGCTACCAAGTCCTTGTCTTTAGTAGCCTTGATCATCCATTGGAGTTCATCGTTCCATCCTCCTAAAGAATGCCGGATTCTGTATTGTGCAAGGATAGTATGCCAAATGCTTCCTGTTCAGGTGCACCGAAAGAATAGATTTTCTCTGTTTTCTAGACCAGATATAAACAGGTCAAACTCTAAACGAATGGCCTGTTCAAGCCTCACTAAATATCGTCCAATGGCATTGATGGATGTTTGCAGTTCCTTAACATCCTCTTGAAGCTTTGTGAAGGCTGCGCCAATATCAGTAACATCCTTGAAAAGTGGCAACTCCCCCTGAGATCTTGAGCTTTCAGATCTAGGTGGTCGAGTAGTTGACTGCCTTTGGATAGGCACAGGAGTTTTGCCCCTCCTTTTCTTCTGCTTCTCAATTTCGGCTTCTTCCTTAAGTCGATCCCTTAAAACTTGTTTGATCCTTTGATCATCACCATGGCCAATGTTCACTATCTCATTCCTTGGATTAACCTAACAATCGGGAGTCATTTTCAACATCATCTTCTTCAGTATTTTTTTCCCAATTTCAACATTCACTAACTTTTCTTCCTTAAGTCGTCGAGGTTGATGGCCTTCAAGCGCATGATTAGAGTGATAAGAGCTCCATAAACTGTTGATTGTAGGCTTTAAATAACCACATCATACTTTTTGGAGAGGCCTCGACAAATCAATCAAAATATTGTCTTTCAATTATTTTTACTTTCCTGTACTACACTTTATTTTTCCTTAGCTGTAGCTTTTCGATCCGCGTCATTGATTAAATTTCAGTATGTATCTTTATATTACGTGTTGCGTCATCGATTAAATTTCGGCATTGCATCTTTGTACATTCTCAAGCTTTGTCGTCGATTAAATTTAGGCACAATTTACGTATGTGTATTGCTGTGAAAGTGGTTGTATTTTCAAGCATTGTCGTAGAGTAAATTCGGGCACGATTTGTACTTACAATTTGGTTCAAAGTAAAAGTTTGCAGTTATTTCTTGTCTGCCTAGATATTTCTTGTCCGAAGTTACCTTATAACCCATTCCTCTCATTAAAAGCCAAAAAATGACTTTTGATGATAGATATTTCGTCGTGGGAATAATTCCAGCAAAACATCTTTTTGGTATGCCTGTTGGGACCATTGTGGTTGATTTAAGGAGATACGATGGTGAGAGTAAGTAAACAACTTGATCATCATAATGCTGGTGGCACCAACTCATCACCACAACTTGGAAAATAGAGTGGGATGTTTCAAGTCATCAATTGGATAGCCAGTGGTAGAACAAGAGCAAGGTGGAGATGTCGACATCCTCAGACAACTCATCGATGAGCAGAGAATGTAGTTAGAGCCAAGTCATGTGATGTTGGCTACTATGAAAAGGATTCTCGATGAACACCAAAAGGAAACAACTAACCGCATGATGAAAGACATCATCGACATGATCAAGCCCATAATTGTCAACATCTTCCATGAGGTCATGCATGGACCTTGAACATCAAGTCAATCAATTTAAGTGCAGGCGGGTCTTAATAATCATGCATTTTATGGGCTTAACATTGTAATTGACAACCAAGGAAGACCACCGTATAGGGGGCAGGACTACCAGAGGCCTGTGATGGAAGCAATGGAGATGCCCAATCTAGTGTAAGCTCCTTGAGGACCAAATATTGTGGTCGACAACCAAGTCAGACTACCACATTTTCTTGGAAGACAACCAGTTCAAGTGATCCCTAGTCAAGATGCCCAACAAGTCCAAGTAATACAAGACCAAGCGATGCAACGCGTGGATTATGATCCGGTGAATACTTGACCCGTAAACAAAAATCTCTATCATGAGTGGATGGATGCAGTAACATATCCAAGAGGTTTTGAAATGCCTCATTTTAACTTTTTTCTTTGGCGAAGATGATCAATCGACAGTGGAGCATGTTAGTCGATTCGGTGCACAATATGATGATGCATCTCATGCCGATTGTTGGAAGGTAAGGTTATTTCTATTGTCATTATCTAAGATAGTCTTCACGTGGTATACATTTTTACCGGCCAATTCTATACATCCCTGGGAGCAAATAGAGACAAAATTCCATAGCCAATTTTATAGGTTAGTTCCCGATGTGTCAATTGCTGATTTGGCTGCTATTAAACAACATAATTATGAATTGGTGGACCAATTCATCTCCAGATTCAAGAGGGCTAGAAATAGATGCCTTACTTGTAAATTTGGCTTTCGGTGGATTGTTGACACTTGATTTTTAACTTATTTTTTTTTCATATTTTCAAAAATCTCAAAATTAGGATTAGGAATCTTGGCCAAGCCTAGAAACCTATTTCTAAATCAAAAATGATTTTTTAGCATTTTCCTGAATTTTTCTTTAATTTCTTTTATTCTAAATGAATAAGAAAATCAAGGAAAATAGCAAATGGAATCAGAAAATTCCATAAAAAATAGTCATTAATCTTCTTTTAAATCCAATTTCATTAGTACATCATCAATTTTGAAAAATCTCAATCAGAAATGTGTCTTTTCCAAAATTGGACAAAATCAAATCGGAATTGAACCAAAAATATAATTAGATCTTTTATAGTCATTTTTAAGTCATAGTATTTTCACAACAAATGGTTCTGGGACCTTGAATTACATTATGATCAGTCCAATTTCACAATTTATCAAATAAATCGAAAAAACCCAAAATTCAATTGAAAATTAGGGATGTTTAGCCCAAATTGGGGATCATGATCAATTTGAAATTGTCGAACCCTGAGACCATCATTTTTAGGGTTAATCAGGTATGAGTAATCTAATTTTGGCACCAATTTTGCCCAATCAGGTCATCTGGGTATTGAATTAGATAAGAACCCCAATGATCCGAATTTACAATTTGAAAATCTTGGGTTTAATTGTGATAAAAATTAAGGCAAAACACATATTTGGGTGCGAAATGTGATGAGGAATTCAATTTTGGAGTTAAATTTGAAAAATTGGGTCAAAATCGAACTTAATTGGCAAATTTAGACCAACCCGGGTCTGTCCGGTTGATCGGGTCGACCTGACCTGACCCGGGTTGGTCTCCTTCTTCGCTCGACTCGCCCAAGACACAATAAACCCAGAAAAATATCTATTCTAGCCCGAGACTTTGCTGACTTAATCAGAGCAATTTAACACGTGATAAACTCCGATTCCAGCTGGATAATCTTCGGCTAGCATCGAAGATTCGATCCAACCGATTTGAGGTTGGTGAATAACAAACTTTGGGCGGGGAAATCAAGCTACAAAGAGAGAAAAAAATCATTATCCAGGAGAGGAGAATTGTTTGACGAAATCACTGAGAAAAAAGGAGAGAGAAAGAGAGAAATAGCGTGAAGTTTAGAGAGAGAGAGAGAGAGAGAGGAGTAGAGATCCTTGGATCAAGTGATCGGCGCCGGTCGATTGAATGGCATCAGCAAATCGATCAATCAAGGAGATCTCCTCCTCAGGAAAGTTTGATCATGAAGCTATGAAACCGGAGCTTGGTCGGCTTGACCAGGTGTCCTCGAATGGAGCTGAAGCCTTCAACTTGAATCCCAAGTGTCAAGGAACAACTTTGCGGGTGCCGATTAGTCCAGGGACTTCGATTTGTGTACATACGAAGTAGGTAAACATCGCTCATAGTCACGGTTTTTCCATAATTCCAGAAAACACAATTTGATTCAATCTTGTTGTTCATATCATTTTGATCGTGATTTTGTATTCCTAAATGTTCAAAACTTGTTTCTAACCACATTTTGTGTTGTTTGATTGTGTTTTGGCCATCAAATATGCATAAACCGAGTTGGCCATTACCAAAACCACCTCGCCGGAGCTCGGATAACGTCGCCGGAGCATCACCGTGGCCATAGGCCTATCAAGTTAGTGTTCATTTACCTTTTGTGATGACTGGATACCTGTTTTGGGCGATTAAGATGGCTAGGGCGAATAGAATAGGGATTTAGAGCTTCTGATGAGCATGGTTTAGGTTAGCAATAAACTAGCATTTTCCGACTAGATTTTCGCCGATCGGCGATGGTCCGATGGCCAATTAGTTGGTCTAGTTTGATAGAGGATGATATGAACTTGACACAGGACCAAAAACTAATCTAAAAGGTCAGCCGGAAGCTCACCGGAGCTTTGATTCAAAGTCTCGGCCTCGAGAACTCTAACACACAAATCATGCATTTTAGGTGTTTGATGAAAGGCCTAAGAGAAAAGGGGCAAAACGGTGCCGTTTTTGGGCACCGTGCCCATCGGAGAGGATGACCGACGTCGGCGCTGGCAATTCCCAGTTTGGTTCATCCAAACTAGGTTGGACCTACTAGTCCGGTCCGGTTCACTAATTCGATGGGAAAATTTAAAAAAAATTTCAAAAAATTCAATAATAAAAAATAGAAATTTTCGGAAAATTCATACAAATTTCAGAAAAATAGAAAATTTCATAAAAAATAAATTTTTAAGAAAATCCATAAAAATTCAGAAAATTTATAAAATACAAATAAAAAATGTGAAAAATTCGAAAAATATAAAAAAAAGAAAATTAAAAAATTCATAAAAATTTTCAGAAAATCATAAAAATCAATTCTTGGCTAATGAAATTCTCAGAAATTCAAATTCTCAAAAAAAAATTCAAAATTTCAATAATTCACAGAACGGTTCAAAAACACTGTGGCCAACCTTAGAAAGTGAAATTTGAATTTTTGGAACTGCCTAAGTGGCATTTTTAGAAAGATCTCAAATTCAGGGGTTATAATCCTTAAAAAACTCTAAAACTCTAAAAAAACACAAATCATGGAATGAATAAGCCTTTAGGGCTTCATTAGGATTTGGATGTTTTTTTGGTGCATTTTGATTTTTAGATACAATTTAGGATTGTTTGGTTTGATTGACCTTGATTGCGCATTTAATTCTTGATTGATTTCCCCGCAATTAGAATGGATAGGATTAGTGGGTAAGCCTTGAAAACTTACTTGACATGTTAGACATCATATCGTTCTTAGGTATCGAAAAGGCGTTAGGGATCTCGATTCAGGATCATTAGCGTAACCAAGTCTCCATATTCAGAATCTCTGGATCGTAGAATCGTGGTATTTCTCCCATACCCCGATTAGGTTTCTAGTCAACTTACCAACAATGACTAGTGGTGACTCCAAAATCGAGAACTCAGACTAAATAGGAAATTATCATCCGCTGTTATGTAAGGTATGGTCTGGGAGAGACCCTTGCACGGAAATATCTCATTAGTGCTCAAATCTTGAAAACCCAAAAACAAAGCGCGATGCGACAGGTTTGACGACTCTGCTGGAGAGTTACCTTTTCTAAGTGGACTTAGGCCTAAATAGAACGATATGCTTGTGATTTGTGCTAGCAAGGATCCCAGGTGCGTCCCGCTGACAATTGTGTTAAATGCTTTTACAGAAAGGAGGTATAAAGGGTGCAGTCTGTGTTAACCTTTGTTTTGCAGGATGGTGTTGAGAATGAATGTAAAATGATTATTTTAGAAGTGCTGTTTGATTACTAATTGCTATGCATGCATTTGAATAGCTTAGGCACTACACCATTAGCACACGCCATCCGCGGCCTAATCCCGGCTATAATTAAGTATACCTTTAGGAGGTATATGTTTAGGCGAAATTGTGAGCCGATTGCTCATGTGATCGTTTAAATACAATACCGATCATCGCGATGGAATAATATTCTTTCACTTTAGGCTGATTATCTATTGGGATGAAATTCCTTATCCATTAAGGTGATGACCTCGAGCCTTTAGAATACCTTACCCTTTTAGGCGTCAGATTCTCACTGGTTGTATTCGTTTGTCTTTGTGGTTGGTATACCTAAAATCAAACTGAGATATTTTGGTAAGCAAGTATCATTCCACTTCATTCTTTTATAATTTTGCAAACTAGTTGGCACATTTAAAAAAAAAAAGCCTAAATAATGATCAATGATTGATTTAAATGCCCTTTTCATATTAGAATGAATGATTAAGGCGTCATACTACACTATGACCAATTTTTTTTTTCATTTTTTAGATAAAATGTATAGGTCCACGGCATTCAATTGTTTATCCATTCATTTTGATATATTCGAAATTGTAAACCATAATTTAGGACTTTATGGTCTAAATGAAGTGTGATGAAATGGGCATCTACACTAACAATTGAATTCATCCTTGATTTCAACTATATGCTCTTTTAAGCCCTAAACGGATTTAAAGTGACATTTGCATTACTTTTTAAGTATGCAAGTATACTTTACCTCCATTTTACCTTAAAAGGATATATAATTGAAATGAGGGTATTAAAATTAATTAGTAATCCATGATGAATAATAATCAATTTCTTTTACGTGCTTTAGATCGAAATGGGGAAACTAGACATACAAGTCATTCCGATTCCAAGGAAGGAGCTTTTGGCATGGTGGGTAAACATGACAAAAGACAATCAAGCATACGTGAAGGAAAGACTCGGGTATTTGTTCAAGCTCATCAGCCTGGAGTACTAAGTGCACTTAATTCAAGCATTATCCCATTTCTGGGAAGTTACCGCAACCACATTTCAATTGGGCGAGCACAATATGGTACCTACACTAGAAGAATATAAGGCAATAATTGGAATTAATTTCGAGTCAATAATCATTGGGCCCCCAATTGGATTACCAACCATGAGTGTTATAGCCGAATTCTTAAACTTGAAGACCTCTCAAGTGGAAAAGTTGATCAAGTCAAATACCGGGAGATTTCCTCTATCTTACTTGGTAGCTAATTATTCCAAATTGCCGAAAGAAACTGGAAATACTTCCGCGAGAGTTTTCATTCTTGCCTTCTTTGGATTCGTCTTATTCCCCGCATTAAGGACTGGATTAAATCCTCTCATTACAGTAATTGCTAGGCAAACCTGCCTAAAACAAGACTTCTCCAATATGTTCTTGACGGGGACCATCATTTCTTTGAACTAATACCAAAATCAGCAAAAAAGTGTACTTCAAGCCTTAGCTGGGTTAATTTCTGTGTGGTTTATTTCCCATATCTGACCTTGGGAACATCATATGCACATTCGAGAGATCGACTCATCTACTAACCCTATCGAGAAATATTTGAAACTCCAAGACAAGCTGCCAAATACTTCTTTCATGAGTGGGCAAACTTCATTAGAGCATTAACTCCTAATCAGTTTCGATGGAGAATTCAATGGCCGAAGATAGCAAAAACTCAAATTACTTCCCAAGATGGCAATTTGGTGCCTTTGCTTGGATTGAGCGGGGGAACCGCTTATTGCCCACTAAGAGTCATACGGCAATTCGGAATAATTCAGCAAGTTTCACCTATTTGGCATCCTGAGGAGTTCACATTTGAGATACCACAAAAACCTCTACCAGAAAAGAAAAATAAAGAGTTGCAGATAAAAGTTGATAGGATTGTGAATTTCTTGAAGAAATCAACCAAGCAAATAGTACAATGGCCTGAAAATTTGGAAAGAGAAATGAAACTCTTCTTGGCATCCAACGAGTATATAAAGTGGTTGAATGCTAAACGACCAATCAACGTCAAACCATATGTACCCTTGAGTGTTACTACCCATTTCGATGAGTCGTATATCCTAGAGTATATTGTGCCAAGCACGCTAGGTGTAGAGCCGTATGTTTCCAAAGAGATTGTAATCGATGTGGAAAAATGGAAGACACGAGCCAAGGAATATGAAAAGGCTAAAGCTACCTTAGCTAGCAAGAAACCTAGATTTGTTTAAGCTAGTGTTCTCCTATTTTGACGTATAGTATTGTAATAGAAATTTTCAAAATTGAAACAATTGCTTCATGAAGTTTCAAAGTACATTTTGCAAAAAGTCACCATGGATTACAAGTCTTTGAATTGTATGATTGCTTGAGAAAGATAACGATAAGAAGTTATATGCAAGGCTAAGAATTGCATAAAAGATCTTATCATTGTTAATCATAAGAAATCATATAATTAAAAGAATGTAGGGTTTCATGATTCTTTCACTATACTAACAATGAGTCTTTTTGTGAAGCAGGTTGTTTAGCAACAGAAGGTAAAAGACCTCGAACTCGCATGCAAATAAGAATGGCGGAAGAAGAAACTTGTACTCGGCGAGCTGAGGTTGAGAACCAAATGACCTAGATGGCCGCCATGATGGCAGAAATGAAAGCTTTTATTCTCGCATCTCATGGATCTTATCCTACTACTCCAAATGTAGGAACTTCAAATTCTACTGAACCGATTAAAGACCCAGTCAGAAATCAAGAACCAATTCGAGAGAACCCTCCAAAGACTACGTCTGAGGTAGTGAATTTGGAAGAAGACGACCCAACCAAGAAAACATCCAAAATAAAAGATGAAGAAGATGTTAAGATATTAGCCAAAATTGAAGAATGCCTAGCTGTTGACACCTAATTTTTAACTTATTTTTGTCATATTTTCAAAAATTTTAAAATTAGGTCTAGGGATCTTGGCCAAGCCTAGAAACCTATTTATAAACCAAAAAATAATTTTTTTTATCATTTATCTGCATTTTTTCTTAATTTCTTTTAGTCAAAATAAGCAAGAAAATCAAGAAAAATAGTAAATGGAGTCATAAAATTCCATAAAAATAGTCATTAATCTTATTTTAAATCCAATTTCATAAATACATTGTCAATTTTAGAAAATATCAATCGGGTATATGTTTTTCCCAAAATTGAGCAAAATTAAACCCAAATTGAACCAAAAATGAAATAAAATTTTTTCTAGACATTTTTAAGTCATAGTGTCTTCACAACAATTGATTCTGGAACCTTGAATTGCATAATGGTTGGTCCAATTATACAATTTGACATAAAAATAAAAAATCCCCAAAATTTGATTGAAAATTAAGAATTTTGAACCCAAATTAGGAATCGTGCCCAAAATGAAATTGTCGAAATGTGAGATTATTATTTCTAGGGTTAATCAGGGGTGGGTAATTCAATTTTGGCATCAATTTTGCCTAATCAGGTCATCAGGACATCAAATTAAACAAAACCCTATTTACCCGAATATAAAAATGAGAAAATTTTGGGCACAATTATAATAAAAATGGGGGAAAATTATATGTTTGGGTTTGGAATATGATGAGGAATTCAATTTTGGTGTTTAATTTGAAAAATTCGGTCAAAATAGCGCCCAATTTGCATTTTTGGTCAAAATCGAAACTGCCGGGTCGAGCGGGTCGACCCGACTCGACCCGAACAGTGCATCTCCTTCGCCCGACTCACCCCAACACATGCACAAACCCAGAAAATCATTTCCGACCCAAGACTTCATTGATGATTTCTAACTATTTTAGCCCGTGTTGATCGGTTTGGCCAGATGGAAATGTCCAGCTGGCACCGGTTAACAACCCCAACTGATTGGGAGTCGATTGTAACGAATTTCGAGCGGGAAATCAAAGAACAAAAATAGAAAAAAAAAAGTGAAGAACAAGGGGAAGAGGCGTTCGACGAAATTCCGAAGAGAGAGAGGAGAGAGAATAGAGCGAAACCAAAGAGAGAGAACTAGAGAAGAAGGGTCAAAGGTCCCCCCACGAGTGTACGGCGCCGCCCTAGACGGTGGGGCGCCGCCCTATAGCGAGTTGGCCGTGACCTCCTCTTACTGTTTCGGCCGGGAAGATTCTCTTAAACCCTTTCCTTATTGTTGCTTTTACAATTTTTCTGCTTCATATTGATGTTGTTTGCAATTTCGGCTTAGTTGCAATTTTCATTCTTGTCAGTATAGTTGTGATCACACTTTTCAATTCAATAAAAGTGTTTGATGTTTTGTTAAGGACATATGGGAACAAAACCAAATCGATGATGAATATCGTTCTCACTCGTGAGGCGTGAGGCTTTGGGTTTCTATATGATTCCTAATTGTGAAAATGGTTTTGAGAGCAATGATGTCTAAGGATATGAGGACTAGCTCTATCCTCTTGATCCTTCCAAAACTGATTTCAAAATAATTTTTTAAAATGGTTTTTCATAAAACCTCATGCATCAAATTCATTTCAAATGCTGTCAAGATGTTCTACTCATGAAATGAAGTTAAACATTTCAAAAAACAAGATTGGCACCCTTTATAACATCTGCATATCATGCATATCATGCATTCCATAGAGCATGTTCGTTCATTTTGCAGGATAAGACAAAAGGAAATATGAGATAACTCAAGACTTTTAAAATCCTTTAATGGAGTTGGAAAACAAAAAGGGAAGTGTCATTCTCAAATTCATTTTTCTCAATGTTGCTTTCTAACATACTTTTCCCTTTTATCATTCCTAGGGAAACTGGGAGAAGAGATTAAAAGAGATAATCTTTAATGAATGATCAAGACAAGATGAACAAGAGGTTGGTTGTATCGTTTCAATCAGAAATGAACAATGCTTGAACCAATGTTAACACTGGGTTTTAATTTTGTAGGGATCCCGGCAAACCGATCAGGTATGTGGCATCCCGAATTTTCATGACTAAAGATTAAAGGACCCTAATGATTAGGGCGCTCATCGATGGAATTAGGAAAATGAAATTAGAAGTTAGTATCGCCATTATCGTTTTTGGAATCTTGTAATCGTTATCATTGAGCCGACTAAATCGACGTCACGTCATCCGCAAAATCCGACTCCGTGTCAAACCCATCGCCGTTATTTTTCCCCTTACTCACCGCGCCCCTCTCTTTTTCTTTCCTTCTTTTCTTTCTTTTCTTTTCCCTCTTTTCTTTCTCGCCGGAAATCCCACGCATCAGCAGCTGCCCCTTCCTCTTCCTTTCCTTGTCTTCTCTTCCTTGTCTTCTTTTCCCCCTGCACTTGACAGGAGAGAGGTGCCACTTGGCACCCTTGCATGCCCATGCACGCAAGGGAGCTGAACCAAACTTCAGAAAAATCCTTTTTCCCCTGATCTCACTCATTTCCAGCCCATTTTCTCCGGCACCAGCTCACTTTCTTAGTTCTCGCTCAGCTCACTCTCTCTCTCTCGCTCAACTCTCCCTCACACCCAGCTCACTCTCACTCTCTGGCCTCCCTCTCTCTGTCCGCCCGGGAGTCCATCGATTTGCGACCAGCAGCCCAGCCGTCCCGTCTCTGCCCTCGACCAGCAGCAGCAACCGGAAGTCGCCCTCGCGCCTCATTCCCGCACCGGACCCAGCAGCCTCGCCTCGGCCATCTCAGCCATTTCCTCTCACCGGCAAGTATTCTCTATCACCTTATACTAGCCTCGGTAATGGTTGCATGAAGGTTGGGTCTCGGGTAAGCTGTTGAACTGATATGAGTTGGTGTTAGGCGAGTCCGAGTAGTTGCAACGGCTGTTCTTGAAGGATTGATACACCATAACGAACCTTGGTGGGTCTAGGGTGCTAGACTAGTTAGAACAGGCCATGCATGTGGATTTGAGTCCCTAGAATAGTGAATTCGTGGCTGGGAGGTAGTAGATCTTCTATGAGAAACCATTTCTTGAGGTTTATTTTGGATTTCAGAAACTGGCTTCTCTGGACAACCGTTGTTCTCTATTTTTATAACTTTTGTTGTGGACAAAATTTGGCTAAACGTTCTTCTTGAAAGTTGTTCAGAATATCTTGATCTACAACATACTTAAATTTCAGATTTTTCTGAGCACAAATGGATATTACGAAGGACCAATTTTTCACCGGATCAGAACTGCGTTTTCGGTGGAGACAGTGACCTCTGGTCTTTCTCGATTTTTTATAAAAATATCCACTTCGAATTTGGCCACGGTTTCTTCACAAAATTTGTTCATAACTCTCTTGTTTATAACATATAAAAATTTCAAAGCGTTTGAAGATTGTTTGTTCTGTGAAATGAGAACACTTTCGGGTTCAGTTTTACTGTTTCAGCGAACCTGTAGTAGTCTGTTTTCGTGCCCTCAAAAGTGCCCTTTCCAGGAGGATTTTGGGATTGTGTTCTTCATGAAAAATATATGTTAAGGTCTTTTAATATCCTATTAAAATTTCGGAATTTTTGAAACTCATATGCCATGTCTTTGAGATTTATTTCCCAGGGTCTACGAAACTGTCCAGTATTGCCTAAATTCCAGGTTTCATTGATTCTGATTTGAGGCATCATAATTTCGATTGGGTGTCTTCGGAAAATGTAATGTACACGTTGTGGACCTTCTGATGAGATGTTTCCTTTGTGTTAGATTTTGTAAATTACGTCTATAAATTTCTGTACTTTAGATGCCGAAGGGTGTGGAATTGTAAGTATGGTTGTTCCGTCGGTCCCCATGACGTTGATGCCCCGGAGTTGGGATGCCTGAGGGGGTAACTGGGTTCCCTCGGATGCCTAGGGGTGTAACACGGTTCCCTAGATGTCCTCGCGACGTTGTGGTAAGTGCGAGATGCCTGAGGGGGTAACTGGGTTCCCTCGGATGCCTAGGGGTGTAACACGGTTCCCTAGATGTCCTCGCGACGTTGTGGTAAGTGCGAGATGCCTGAGGGGGTAACGGGGTTCCCTCGGTTGCCTGGGGGTGTAACACGGTTCCCCAGATGTCCTCGTGATGCCGTGGTGGGTACGAGATGCCCGGGGGGTAACTGGGTTCCCCGGAGGATGTTGTAACTTGAGTTACTAAATCAATGCGAATTAAAAATGCTTGTGATCACATAACGCATGTATTGAGATTTCGTGTGAATGGCTGTTAGTCAATTGGAAATCTTGTCTGGTGGATTATACCCAAATAAAAAGGGAGTCTTATATGCTATGATTGGTTGTGAATTGGTTCATCTATCTACCTGTTTGACTCGATTGAAATGTCTGTCATTATCCGTTTAGTATGGCGTGATAGAGTTTACTTGGCTGAGTTTTCGCTCACTGTTTATCGTTGACACATTTTTTACAGATCTTCGAACATGTCACCGACCCCTTGTCCTGATAGTGTCAGTAGTGATGGAGGTGGTGGCGACAAGTAGAGAAGTGGAGTTGTGAATGTATCTGCATTAGGGGAGTATGACCCCATTTTGACCTCCCAGATGAAATTTTGCTATCATGCTTGAAAAGGATGTTATCCAAATAACCTTTTGTATACAAATAAAAAGTGGGAAATGAAGATGTGGTGTTTTGTTGTGGATGTGTCCACTAATCGAGAAATGTTTAATTTGATTGTGTTTTGTCTTCCGCTTGTGCTAAAAGTAAAAAGATTAAGAACGCATTAGTAAGTGGTGTGTCCAGGATGCCACAAGGTAAGTATCCCTAACCCATAAATTTAAGCTTAAACATTTCATTTTCAAATTCCCAGCGGAGCAAATTAATGCAGAAGTTTGAAAAGATAATTTTTCTTGAAAAATCAAATCAAAACAATCAAGAGGGATATTGACAAGCCGATCAGGTAAGTATCCCTAACTTGTAAATTTGAGTCTCGAAAAGGTTAATTTTCTAGAAAAATGAAACTTCTTTTTCGCTAAGCGGATTAACATAAAAGATTGTTTCAAAGATTACCTCAAAAGTGCTTTAAACAAAAAGTTTTGAAACACACATTCTTTGAGCATGCATTACACATCAGAATTCCTTAAAAAGGAAGTTTTGACGAAAGTCATGAAAAATTTCCGAGAAAAAAGTTTGGATAAAATCAAAGGAAATACCTTCAAATGATGAAAGGTAAGCTATATCCAAACACGTCTCCTATACACTCGAGTGAATAGAAGGATGAGTATCAGAATGAGAGAAAACCTCATTCGAAGGAAATAGGGGATATTCGCAATGATTACATGGATTGAAATGATGAAAGGCAATCATTTCATCATCCTAAACACATGATTATCTCTTACAAATCAAATTTGAGCCTAAACAGTGGCAAAATTTTTAAAAACAACCCTATTAAGAACCACCCCACACTTGGGCAAATTAGGAGGCTCATAGTTGACATTTATGGAGAATAGGATCAAGAAAGATTTTATTGCATACACTTACATTAATCTTTCTGTGATAACTTCAAATGAATTCATATGGGAGCTCACAACATCCCAAGAGGAAGAAGAGCATTTCGTTTCCATATCCCAAGCACATTATTCTTTGCAAAGCCCAATTGAGCTTGAATATTCATTTCAAAACCCATATTGGTGATCATCTCCTCACATTGGGGCATGATATATGATCTACCCAGATCGACAAAAACCAAAAGACATGACAATGAGTCCTTAGAGCTCAAAAGGTCAGAAAGCCAAAAGAATTAGAAATACAAGTTCAAAAGGAGTCAAGGGCATGAAAAAGCAGTGTGCCTGGTAAAAGTAAGGCCAATGCCCAAAAAAATGAGCAAAAGAAAAGAAAGAAAAGCATTTAAAAGAAGAATGACAAAAGTCAAATCAAAAGAAAAGCAAAGGTTGTGCAAAATCAAATATCACAACAAGTTAGAAGTTGAAAAGAAAGGACCATGATGAGCATACAAGGGACTCTTATGGTCATGGTGAGAAAAGATCCCCAGTGGACAAAGAAAAAGGGTGGTGATGCCAAGAAGATCATTAGTTTCACAAAAACCCTGAATTCAAAAATAATTGAGACTTTTGAGCCTACCCAATACCAACATTACAACCTCTCCCCAAAGAAGTGATCAGATTGGGATGTTGAGATTGAAAATATGATTTCATGACAAGAAGTGATCACTTAAAGAAGTGTATGCAGTATTATCTTGTCTTATCCTCGAGGTTCTTAACTTGTAGACTCGAAGTCAGATATGATGAAATCCATTTCTTGGCCTCAGAATGCCTATCCTTCGAATAGCAATTGACCAAGCCAATATTACAACCATTTGAAAGACCTTATCGAATCAATTGGATTGTATATATTGCGAATATCTCCGAATGCCTAAGGATTGATTAAGAAAGATAAAATTGACGGATATCAGATCAGTCCCCTTTCAATCAAATGAAGAAAAGACCAAATTTATAGATTGAAACAAATCCTTTCTAATGAAGGTCTTCTGAATGATTATTTCAAGCATTTCTTGAAAATTTACAAGCATTTTGCTCAAATACTTCCTTTAAAAGGAAATTTGATTGCCTGAAATACATTTAATACAAAGAATGCATATTTCAAAATCAGGTTTCAAACAGTTTTTGGTTAACTTAAAACCAAGTTTTTCAAATAGCTTGTGGTAAGTTACAAGAAAAACCACATTTAAAACGGTTTTGATTAATTTCAAAACTACTTTTCAAAATAGTTTTTGGTCAACTAAAAATCATATCAAGGTTAGTAAAACCTCAAAATCACAAAAACTCACAGTTAAGGCATTCATTGAAGTCTTCCTAAGGTCCTACTGGTGAGGAACCATTAGGCAAAATCCAAGTCTTATTGGCAATGAGCCTTTAGATAATTTTCAAAATCTTACGGGTGAGGAATTACATGGCAAGTTTCCAAAATTCAAGTCCTATTTGGCAAAGAGCCACTAGGCAAAACAGATATTCTAAAGTAAATTGCACTTCGTAGCCTTTGAGTGATGATTCTCATAAGTGATCGCGATTTTGTAGCTTTAAATATGGTGATTTTTATAGTCTTGCCAAGTGTTCGTAGATTATAGCTTCGGAGCTATCACCCTCCGAGTGTTCGCAACCTGTAGCTTTGGATGACTTTTTGGGCCTAAAACATGGCCTCGTTATAGTTCTTCTGAGTGATCATGGATTTGTAGCCTCAAAGAATTGACCCTATGTAAGTGATAACAAACTGTAGCTTCAGAAAACTATTATACAAGTCCTATAGGTGAGGAGCCCCTAGGCAAATTTAAGTCCTACTGATGAGGAACCACTAGGTAAATTAAAGTTCTACAGGCGAGGAGCCCCTAGGTAAATTCAATTCCTACTGATGAGGAACCACTAGGTAAAATTCAAAATTCTACAGGCGAGGAGCCCCTAGGCAAATTCAAGTCCTATTGGTGAGGAACCACTAGGTAAATTAAAGTTCTACAGGTAAGAAGCCCCTAGGCAAATTCAATTCCTTCTGGTGAGGAACCGCTAGGTAAAAGTTAAAATCCTACAGGCGAGGAGCCCCTAGGCAAATTCAAGTCCTACTAGTGAAGAACCATTAGGTAAATTAAAGTCCTATAGGCGAGGAGCCTTTAGGCAAATTCAAGTCCTACCAGTGAGGAACCACTAGGTAAAATTCAAAGTCCTATAGGTGAGGAGTCCCTAGGCAATTTAAAGTCCTACTGGGGAGGAACTACTAGGCAAATTCAAGTCCTCAAGTGAAGAGCTGCGGGCATTAATGGTGTGTGAGTTCGTCCTAAAACCGCGAAATCAGAATAGTCATAATAATCATCACTACCATCAATTCATGCCCTTGAATAAGCAACAAAGAAACTCTCACAAACAGGTAAGTTTCTCTCTCTTAATCATTAAGAACCTTTGAAAATGTGTTCCAAAAAGAAAACCTTTGTATTAGATCACGAATTCTAAAAGCAAAGACCCTGATCAATTGTTGTGAAATTTCCATTTTATCTTGTTTAGTGAGTTGACTAAAAATTCAGATGTCATCTTGTCTTTGAGATCAACCTCTAACGAGTTCAATCTCAAAGAGGGACAGCTATAGACACCTAATTTTTAGCTCATATTTGTCATAGTTTCAAAAATTTCAAAATTAGGTCTAGGGATCTTGGCCAAGCCTAGAAACCTATTTCTAAACCAAAAAATAATTTTTTAGCATTTGTCTGCATTTTTTCTTAATTTCTTTTAGTCAAAATAAGCAAGAAAATCAAGAAAAATAGTAAATGGAGTTAGAAAATTCCATAAAAATAGTCATTAGTCTTATTTTAAATCCAATTTCATAAATACATTGTCAATTTTATAAAATCTCAATCGGGTATATGTTTTTCCCAAAATTGGGCAACATTAAACCCAAATTGAACCAAAAATGAAATTAAATTTTTTCTAGACATTTTTAAGTCATAGTATCTTCATAAAAATTGATTCTGGAACCTTGAATTGCACAATGGTTGGTCCAATTGCACAATTTGACATAAAAATAAAAAATCCCCAAAATTTGATTGAAAATTGAGAATTTTGAACCCAAATTAGGAAACGTGCCCAAAATTAAATTGTCGGGTTAATCAGGGGTGGGGAATTCAATTTTGGCATCAATTTTGCCTAATCAGGTCATTAGGACATCAAATTAAACAAAACTCTATTAACTCGAATATAAAAATGAGAAAATTTTGGGTACAATTATAATAAAAAATGGGGGAAAATTATATATTTGGGTTCGGAAAATGATGAGGAATTCAATTTTAGTGTTTAATTTGAAAAATTCGATCAAAATAGGGCCCAATTTGCATGGTTGGTCAAAACCGAAACTGCCGGGTCGAGCGGGTCAACCCGACCCGACCCGAACAGTGCATCTCCTTCGCTCGACTCACCCCAACACGTGCACAAACCCAGAAAATCATTTTTTACTAGAGACTTCATTGATGATTTCTACCTATTTTAGCATGTGTTGATCGATTTGGCCAGTTGAAAAATGTCCAGCTAGCACTGGTTAACAACCCCAATCGATTGGGAGTCGATTCTAACGAATTTCGAGTGGGAAATCAAAGAATAAAAACAGAAAAAAAACTGAAGAACAAGAGGAAGAGGCGTTCGACGAAATTCCGAAGAGAGAGAGGAGAGAGGATAGAGCGAAACCGAAGAGAGAGAACTAGAGAGGAAGGGTCAGAGGTCCCCACACGAGTGTTCGACCGCCCTAGACGGCGGAGCGCCGATGAATTGCGAGTTGGCCGTGACCTCCCCTTGCCGTTTCGGCCGAGAAAGTCTGACCGTGAAGGTCTGAAACTATGTGTATTCCGGCGCATCTTGACCTGTTCCGGCGAGATCGAGACCACCAGGGTGAAGACCGAGAGTGAAGGAACAATCCTTGGGGCCCTGATCAATTCAACAATTTTGTTTGATTGTCGAACGAACCAAGTAAAAATCGTTCGTGATTAGTTTTTTTCAAGAATTTTCTAGATTTTGGTTTTGGTCTCAATGTGCATCTTTGAGTGATTTCATTGCCAAATCTTGATATTTTGATGTTCATTATTAGTTTCTAATCATTTTTTATGTGGTTTGATATCATTTTGGGCATGAAAAACACATGAACCGAGTTGGCCTCACCATTAAACCCCCTCGCCGGAGCATTGCCATGGCCTTAGGCCATTCAGGTTAGTGTGCCTCGATCTTTGTTTGATGTTTGTTAGTGATAGGAACCGATTTAGACGGCTAGGGCGAGTAGGATATCCATTTAAGTTCTGGAAAATGAAAATTTAACCGATGGAAGTTAGGGTTTTTGGACCGATTTTTCGCCGGCCGGCGAATGTCCGACGGCGATCTAATTAGGCTAGATTGATAATAGAACATGTGGACTTGGTGATAGTGCAAGTGGAACGGCGAAATAGTTGTCGGAAGGTCGCCGGCGACGAGCTCGAACCGGCGGCCTCGAAAACATTTGGATACAAATAGTGCCCACTAATTGTTCGAGGAAATGCCAAAATGAAAAACACCCAAAGGACGTTGTTTTTGGCGTTGTGTTCGCCTGAGGAGGTGACCGACGCCGTCACCGGTGCCGGCCGATTCGGTCTCGGCTGAACCGGTCTGAACCGGTCCAGTCCGAATCAATTCCCTGGTGGGAAAATTCAAACAAAAAATAATAAAAAATAATAAAAATCTGAAAATTCTAAAAGAAAATAAAAAATCACAAAAATCATAAAAAAACCACAAAAATCAGAAAATTATAAAAATAATAAAAAAATAATAATAATAGAAAATTCTAAAAATAATAAAAAAATCACAAAAATCATAAAAAAAATTAGAATTTTTTTAGAAAATTAGAAAATTTTCAGAAAATTCAGAAAAATACAAAATATTTTTAGAAAATCCATAAAAATTTTGAAAATTCAGAAAATACAAATAAAAAATTTGAAAATTTTTGAAAATCAATAAAAAATTGGAAAATTCACAGAAATTTCAAGAAAATCATAAAAAAATCAGTTCTCGATTTAAAAAAAATTTTCGAAAAGAAAAGTTCAAAAATTAAAAAAATTCACAAAAAGGTCCAAAATCATTGTGGCCAGCCATAAAAAGTGAAATTTGAATTTTTGGAAGTGCCCAAATGGCATTTAAAAAAAATTTAAAAAATCAAAAATTTTGAAAATCCAGAAAATGATTCAAAATCATCATAGCAAATCGTAAAAGTGAAATTTGAATTTTTCGAAATGCATAAGTGGCATTTTTTTGAAAATTCTAAATTTAAGGGCAAAACCCCTAAAAAACCCTAAACCTAAAAATGCGCCATGAAATGAACAAACCATTAGAGCTTTATTAGGGTTTGGGTGTTTACTAGGTTTTCATTTCTAGTGGCCAAATTAGGGTTGCTATGATTGTTTTGCCATTGGTTGTGCATTTAATTATTTAGGTGCTTTATTGTCTGTTCATGATTAGATTAGTGAATTGACCTTAGGGATCTGTGTGATACGTTAGACAAGCCATATCATTTTTAGGTACTGAAAGGGCGTTAGTGGTCTCAATTTGGGATTGTTAACGTAACTAAATCCCTTATTCAGAATCTCTGGTTCGTAGGATTGCGATACTTCTCCTGTACCTCAATTAGGTTTCTAGTCAACCTACCGTAAATGACTACCGGCGACTCTAAGTTCAAATTTAGATCAAATAAACCCCACTGTCACGTGAGGTATGGACTGAGAGAGGCATGTGTAGAAAAATATCTCCATTCTAGCATGCGAGAGCGTGGCGCGACACTAGCAAGTCAAGGTTATGAACTTCAAAGGTTCGACAAGTTCTCGCCTTATGCGAAAGTTATTGTTCCAAAAAATTATAAGGAATCGGAATTCGTGAACAAGTATGATCGGACTGATTGTCCCAAAAGCCATTTGAAATATTATCTCTGTAAGATGACAAGATATTCAGATAACACGTCACTTTTTATTAGCACATTTCAAGACAGTTTGAGAGGAGCGGCCCTGGCATGGTACACCGCCCTCGATATAGAAGACTTCACGGAATGGGATCATTTGGCGGGAGAATTTTTTCGCCAGTACAAGTTTAATATTGAAGTACTCTCAACTAGAGAAGATCTTGTCAGAATTGAGAAATAGAAGAATGAAGGGTTTAGAGCCTATGCTCAGAGATGAAAAGCTGTTGCCTCACAAGTAAAGCCTGCCATAAGTGAAGATGAACTCATTGAACTCTTACTAAAATCATTATCAATTGAGTATTATGATAAGTTTCGTGTATCAGGTTGTCAAATATTCACCATGTTGGTAAAGGTAGGCGAGAGAATTAAATGGGGATCGAAAAAGAAGAAGGCTTAAGAAACAGCAACACAGAGGCCTTACTCCGGGAGAAAAGACAAAGAACCCATCCGAGAAGTGGCTATGGTGTCTAGCCCAAATACTTATCAAGCATCATTTCCAAAACAATCAAATGTCACTTAGAAAAACCCAAAGCAGTTCGAGCCAAAGAAAAGGCCCATGAGGCAATACACACCGTTGCCCCGACCTCTGTTGAAATTATTACCAATACTTCTATAAAGACATTTGATGGCCAAAGAGGTACCAAGGGACAATATTACAAGACTTCCTTGGTACGATGAATAAAAAACTTGCACCTATCACATGAGAAAAAGGGAACATGATATAGATAATTGTCTCACTCCAAAGTACAAGGTTCAACAGCTCATTGACAAGAAGATATTGAACTTTCAAGAGCCCAGTCCAAATGTACATAAAAAATCCTCTTCCTGAGCACAATATAGTAAATATGATCAAAGATGAAGAAACAATAATCAAGCTTGACGATGAAGATGAATATGAAGTCAAGATTAAAGCTTCTCAATTAGGAGATGCCTGCTTTCATCAAGAAGCGCTCCTAAAAGGCGAGATTCTACACAACTTAGGAGAAGACTCCGGAATGTATAACTTCCAAGTGAAATATACCTCACCGTCATGGGCATTAAAAAATGAAGTGATTGTGCCTGATAGCTAGGATAGTATGGATGACGAAATCGGTCATGAGGAGAAAGCTCCATCTAAGAAGGAAATGCTCTAAGATGAAACAAATAAGGATGAAAAGAAGAAAGAAAAAGTCCGACAAGGTGAAAGGCGTTTCACCCAGAAATCATTCAAGGAAGGTGAAACCATAGACTTACTCGGTCAAGACAGCGGTAGCTACAATTATCGTGTCAAATATACTTCACCACCATGAGCGTTTTAAAGTAAAGACATTGTACCTGATGGATGGGGTGGCATAAATGAGGTCCCGATCAGCCCATTAAATATCGAAGAGAATGAAGATTGATAAGAGAAAAAGAAGAAAAAGACTCGCTAAGGTGATAGGCGATTTGCTCGTAAAGCACGGGGACAAGGTGAAGTTGTTGACTTCTTGGGTCAAGATAGTGGCCAGTATATTTACCGTGTCAGATATACACCCCCTCCGTAGGCATTCAAGAATGAAATGATCACACTTGATGCTAGGGTGGAATGGATGCTGACGAAGTAAATAGAAGCATGGTATTCATGATTACACCATTTCTGATCAAGCTTGATGAGGTAGATAAATATAAGGAGGAAGAAAGTCCTGTCGAATCAATCACTATCCAACTTCCCATTGATCAACTAAAGATTGAAGGAGAAGAAACACAACATGTGATCATCACTCTTTCTCTAAAAGAAAAGTTTGATACTAGGCGTGTACCTTGGGATTACTCTCTTAAAGAAGTTGATGCCATAACTCGGTCGGGGAGATGCTATGTCCCGAAAAAAGATGAGCACGAAAAGAAAGGAGTAACCGAAGAAGATGTCAAACAAATGCTTTCAGTCATGAAGACGAGCAAATTTGAGGTAATTGAACAGTTAAAAAATATGCAAGCACAGATTTCTCTATTGGATTTCTTCAAGACTTCAGAAAAGCCACAAAATGGTACTTATAAAGCTTCTCAATGAAGTACACGTCTCGGAGACAATTGATGAAGTACAATTGGAAGACTTTGTTGGCGTTATTCTTCTGAAAGATCAAATTGCCTTCTCCGATAAAGATTTCTCAATTGACGGGCGTTCCCATAATAAGGCTCTATATATTGCTGTTAAATGCCGAGGCAAAGAGGTATCACGTGTGTTGATCGATAATGGTTCCGTACTTAATTTGTGTCTACTAAGCACACTGCATCGCTTGGGAGTTAACGAAGAGCTCTTCAAACCTTTTAAAGTAACTGTGCGCTCGTTTGACGGAATGAAGAAAGACATTATTGGCGATATCGAGCTCGAGATGAGCATAGGCCCTGTGCCTTTCCTAATTGACTTCCAAGTAGTGGATATTCCGATGATTTTTAACTTGTTACTCGGAAGACTTTGGATTCATATGGCTGGTGCTATTCCTTCAACTCTCCATAAGAAGGTCAGGTTTGTCATTAATGGCAAGATGATCACTGTACATAGGGAGATGGATTTCACCACTTATAAAGAGAGTGCAATATCGTATGTCAAATCCGAAGTGAAAGAAGAACCAAGTTATCATTCCTTCCAAATGATCTCAATGGTGCAAATCCTTGCTGGGTGCATCATAAAATCCCCAAAGTTCTCAACATCGTCCATTATGTCTAGAAGGGTGCTATGCCAGTATGGATTTACTCCTGATAATGGTCTTGGATTGAAATCCCAAGGAATCAAGGAACCTATCACTTCGCTTGCCACAAGAATGAAACACAGAGTAGGTTGTATTCCAGATAGCTCTAAAGATCACCATGAAAGCCAAGGCCGAGGTCGAAAGAATTATGGAGGCTATGAAAGCCGAGGTGATCGCATCATTAATCCATTCGTATGGAAGGGTAAAGCTAAAAAGCTTTCCTATCATCAGATTCACATCAAAGAAACTTTTCTTAGACCTTCCAAGCTATTTCAAGAAGAAGACCTACATGCAGAGGAAGAATCTATTCTGCCTGGTTTATTCGAAGAGAATACTATCAATGTCATTATAATTGAAGTAGAAGATATCTACACACTGGAGTAGGAAGATTCTCTTGAACTTTTGCTACTAGCCTTTTCCATTGCATTTTGTTGATTACAGTTTCAAATTTCTTGTGATTTAATTTGCAATTTTAGTTCAGTTGCAATTTACATTCCTATTGATATAGATATAATCATGTTTTTTAATTCAATAAAAGTAGTCAAATGTTTTGTTAAGGACATATAGAAACAAAACCAAACCTATGATGAACATTGTCCTCATTCGTGTGGCTTGAGGATTTGAGTTTCTATATTGCTCCTCAATGCAAAAATGATTTTAAGAGCAAGGAAGTTTGATGATATGAGGACTAGCTCTGTCTTTATATTCTTTCAAAATAAATTTCAAAATGAATTTCCAAAAAGGTTTTTCATGAGACCACATGCATTATTTTACTTTGTATGCGATTATTAATCATGTTTGTTACATGTCAGGCATGAGCATTCGCATATCCATAATAGGTTCTTATGTGGCTCAAATCTTTTCGAGGAGATCGGTTGCGATATTGAAGAAGATAACGAGGATGAGGAATGGGTCAGAAAGGAATGGATTCATCATGAAGAATCAAAGTTACTCACATTAGAGAAAATGATCACTATTAATCTGGGAGATAAAGAGAATCCCAAGGAAGTTAAGATCGGAGAAAGTCTTCCCTCAATAGAAGCAGAAAGAATCATAGATTTGCTCAGAGAATATCAAGATATATTCGCATGGTCTTATGCTGACATGCTAGGTTTTGATCCGAGCATAGTTGAGCATGTTTTGCCAATCGATCCAAGTATTCCACCAAAGAAGCAAAAACTTAGGCGAACGAAGCCGGATTTGGCAAAGAAGATAGTAGAAGAAGTTATGAAATTACTCAAAGTTGGTTTCATCGAAATAGTACCATATCCAGAATGAGTTGCCAACATAGTACCCGTAATGAAAAAAGATGATCGAGTACGGGTGTGCGTTGATTATCACGATCTAAATAAAACAAGCCCTAAGGATGATTTTCTGCTTCCACATATCAATGTATTAGGGGAATGGCACTGCTGGGTTCGAAACATTTTCATTCATGGATGATTTCTTAGGATATAATCAAATCCTCATGAAGAAAGAGGATAAGGCGAAGACATCCTTCATAACACCATGTGGCACATTTTATTACAAGATGATGCCTTTCGGTTTGAAAAATACCGGCATCACATATCAAAGGGCAATGGTAACTTTATTCCATGACATGATGCATAAAGAAATCGAAGTATATGTGGACGACATGATCGCAAAATCCAAACAATGAGAAGATCATGTTGAATTGCTTCGCAAGTTGTTCGAAAGACTTAGAAAATATAAGTTGCGACTAAACCCCAACAATTGTGTATTTGGGACAAAATTTGGCAAATTGCTAGGATTTGTGGTTAGTATTAGGGACATCAAAATATATCCCTCCAAGATCAAGGCAATATACAACTTAAAGACTCATTGTACAGTAAAAGAAGTGAGAAGCCTATTGAGGTGATTAAACTACATTGCTTGTTTTATCTATCAACTTTTTGAAACTGCTAAACCATTTTTCAAATTGTTGAAGAAAAATGCCAAAGTAAAGCAGGATGCGGAATGTCAACAAGCCTTTAACAAGATCAAAGAATATCTGGTATGCCCACCAGTGCTGGTACCATCAATTCCTGGGGTTCTATTGATTTTATATTTGACGATTCACTATGAGTCGTTAGGAGCGGTACTTGTACAAAGAAGACCAAATGATGGTAAAGAGAAAGCCATTTATTACTTAAGCAAGAAGTTCACAACATCAGAAATGAATTACTCGGCAGTCGAAAAGACATGCGTTGCGTTGAATTGGGCGTTACACAGATTAAGGTAATACACCCTCCATCATTAAATTTTGCTAGTGACTGAGAATGAACCGATCAAGTACCTTCTTGAGAAATCCTCCTTGGTCGCGAAATTAGCAAAGTGGCAAGTCGTATTATCTGAATTTGACATCAAAAGTTCATCTCAAAAGTCAGTCAAAGGACAAGTAATAGCAGATATGTTATTGACACCCGATTTTCAGCTCAATTTTTTATATTTTCAAAAATCTCAAAATTAGGACTAGGATTCTTGGCCATGCTTAGAAACCTACTTCTAAACCAAAAATAAATTTTTTAGTATTTTCCTGCATTTTCCTTTAATTTCTATTAGTCAAAATAAGTGAGAAAATCAAGAAAAATAGCAAATGAAATCAGAAAATTCCATAAAAATAGTCATTAGTCTTCTTTTAAACCCAATTTCATTAATGCATCATCAATTTTGAAAAATTTCAATTGGGTATGTGTTTTTCCCAAAATTGGGCAAAATTAAACTCGAATTGAACCAAATGCAATTAAATCTTTTCTAGTCATTTTTAAGTCATAGTGTCTTCACAACAAATAATTCTGGGACCTTGAATTAATTAGGACATGATTTTGACAAAAATTGAGGAAAATCACGTATTTAGGTTCAGAATATTATGAGGAATTCAATTTTGGGATTTAATTTTGAAAATTTGATCAAAATCGATTTTAATTTGAATTTTTGGTCAAAATCGGGCCTGCTGAGTCGACTGAGTCAACTCGACCTGACCCGAGTACCCGTCTTCTTTACCTAATTTTCCCAGAACGCAATAAAACCCAGAAAAATTCCAGTTTGTGCCCGAGACTTTGCCGACTTCGTGCAATCAATTTTGCACATGAAAATCGAGTTGGCTAGCTGGAAAACATCCAGCTGGCACCAAAGAATTATCCCAATCGATTCAAGGTTGGTTAATAACAAACTTTGGGCGGGAAATTGAGGAATAAAAAACGAAGAAAAAATTGAACATTGAACAGAAGGTGTTCGAGGAAATTACCGAGAGAGAGGAGAGAGAGAATACGTGCGAAAGAGAGAGAGATTGAGTGTGAGGTGAGTAGAGACTCTCGAAAACCGAGCGATTGACGCTTTTCCGATCGAAAAGCGCTGACAAATCAGTCTCGATGGTGAGTTTCCTCATCGGAGGACCTACAACGAAGCTAGTCACATTGGCCTGAAAGTCAAGCTCGGTCGACGTATCCAGGCATTCTTCGACAAAGTCGAGGCCACCAAATCTGAGTTCAGGTGGTAAGGAAGAGTTATACAGTCGCAGATTCGCTCAAAAACTCCATTTTGATCCTCATTGAAGCAGGTAAAGTTGGCAAGTACTCACGGTTTTGATAAAATTCCAGTATAGGATCTTAGCTTAAACATGCTTAGTCATGCAATTCTCTTCGTGAAAGCCCGATGACGAATCGAGGAGGTTAGATGATTAGAGGTTGGTGAAAGGTTAATGCATAAACAAAAATCAAGACAGAAAAGTTGCCGGAAGATTGTTGGATTTTGCTCCGAAGTTGTTGCCTCGATAACAACAAACTCAAAATCATGCACACTAGGTGCTCGGCGAAATGCCGAAGAGAGGAAACAGTCAAATGGTGCCGTTTTAGCATCGTGCTCGTCGAAAAAGTGACCGGTGCCGGCGCCGGCGATTCCTGGTTTGGCTCAGCCGAACTAGGTTGAACCGAGCCGTTTTTTGATGGGAATTTTAAAATATAAATATATAATAAAAAATTGAAAAATCAATAAAAATTTAAAAAAATTAAAAAAATCATAAAAATTCAAAAATTTTCAAGAAGACATAAAAATTCAAAAATTTTCAAAAAATTCATAAAAATTCAGAAAATACAACTAAAAAATGTAAAAAATTCAGAAAAATTCAAAAAAAATGGGAAAATTCGAAAACTCATAAAAATTTTTAGAAAATCATAAAAATCAATTCTCGGTTAATGAAATTCTCAGAAATTCAATTTCCAAAAAAAAATCAAAGATTTCAAAAATTCACAGAATGGTTCAAAAATATTGTGGCCAACCTTAGAAAGTGAAATTTGAATTTTTGGAAGTGCCCAAGTAACATTTTTAGAAAATCTCAAATTCAGGGGTTATAACCCCTAAAAAACCCTAAAACCCTAAAAAATACAAATCATGAAATGAATAAGATTATAGGGCTTCATTAGAGTTTGGATGTTTTGATTGATTTTCATTTTTAGAGACCATTTAGGAATGATTGATTTGATTGACATTGATTGCGCATTTAGTTCTTGATTGATTTTTCCCTATTGACACCTGATTTTTAGCTCTTTTTTATATTTTCAAAAAATCTCAAAATTAGGACAAGGAATCTTGGCCAAGCCTAGAAACATACTTCTAAACCAAAAATAATTTTTTTAGCATTTTCCTACATTTTTCTTAATTTCTTTTAGTCAAAAGAAGTGAGAAAATCAAGAAAAATAGCAAATGGAATCAGAAAATTCCATAAAAATAGTCATTAGTCTTCTTTTAAATCCAATTTCATTAATACATCATCAATTTTGAAAAATCACAATTGGGTATGTGTTTTTCCGAAAATTGGGCAAAATCAAACTCGAATTGAACCAAAAATACAATTAAATCTTTTCTAGTCATTTTTAAGTTATAGTGTTTTCACAACAAATGATTCTGGGACCTTGAATTACATAATGATTTGTCCAATTGCACAATTTGTCAAAGAAATCAGAAAACCCCAAAATTCAATTGAAAAATTAGAAATTTTGAGTCTAAATTGGGAATCGTGCCTAATATGAAATTGTCAAATCATGAGATCATCATTTCTAGGGTTAATCATATGTGGGTAATTCAATTTTGGCACAAATTGTTCCTACTCAGGTCATTAAGACATCGAATTGAATAAAACCTTGATAATCCGAATACAAAAATTTAAAAATCTTGGATATGATTTTAACAAAAATTGGGAAAAATCACATATTTGGGTTCAAAATGTGATGGGGAATTTAATTTTGGGATTTAATTTGAAAAAATTGATTGAAATTGAGCTCAATTTGAGTTTTTAATTAAAATCGGGCTTTCCGAGTCGACCGGGTCAACCCGACCTGACCCGACGACCCGTCTTCTTCACTAGGTTTGCCCAAAACTCAATAAAAGCCAGAAAAAAGCAGTTCGACCCCGCCACTTTACCAACTCAAGCCGATCAAATAAATATGTGTTTAACCCCGACTGACAGCTATAGAATCTACATCTATCGTCGAAGATCGGTTACAATCGATTGGAAAGCGCTGCCGTAGATGGCAGAACGCCGGTGAATCGTGGATAGGTCGTGAACCTCCCCTCATCGTTCTGACCGAACCAACTTGTCACGAAGGCCTGAAAACCAGGTTTGACGGACGTGCTCAGGACTCTTTCGGTGAAGCTGAAGCCTTCAGTTTGAAGTTCAAGCGACGAGGAACAATTCCACGTAGAGGTGGCCACGGGCCGGTTTTGGCCCGGAACCGGCCAGGAACCGGCCCGGTCAAACCCGGGCCCGGCCCGTTGACCGGGCCAACGGTTCGAAATCGGAACCGGCCCGTGGCATACGGGCCCGGTTCCGATTCCAGAAAAAATTGAACCCGCCCGGAACCGGCGGTTCCGGGCCGGTTCTACGAAAAAAAAAAAAACCGGCCGTGCACGTGCTGCTGTTGCTGCTGCAGGCTGCACGTGCACGCTGCAGCAGCAGCAGCCCGTTGGGCCGTTGCCAGGCCCCTCCCTGGCAACGGCCCAACGGCCAAAAATAAAAAAAAAAAAAGAAAAACTGCAGCAGGGCCTGCAGACGTGCAGGCCCTGCTGCAGCGGCCCGTTGGGGCACGCAACGGCTACGCCGGACGCCCCAACGGGCGTTTGTAATTAAAAATTAATAAAAAAAAGACATAACCGTTGCAATTTGCAACGGTTATGTTTTATTTTTTTAATTCTAAATTTTCTTCTATTTTTTTCCTATAAATTCTCTCAAATTCTCACAATACACACACAATTCTCTCAAATTCTCTTCTCTCAAGTCTCAAATTTTTTCAATACTCAAAATTCTCTCAAATTCTCTGAAATTCTCTCAATTTTCTCAATCCACGCAATTTTTTCTTAATTCTCCCAATTAATCCGCTCAATTCTCTCAATCCATTCGAAAAATGGCAAGTAGAAGTCGAGTGTCAACTGACAAAGGTAAGAATATCGCGACGGAATCCCATCATTCTTTTGATCCTCGTGAATATGCAGATTTTCAAGATGATGAAATCAACATTTTTCCTGATGTGGAGCACGTCCCGACGCAAGAAAGTTTTCATCCTCCTGCCGAAATATCTACAACAAAGGAAGCGGAACGGGAATTTACATCTGACATTTGGAATCACTTCACGAAAGTGGAAAGGTTTGATATCGGTCAAAAAAGGTATTATATAATTTGTAAATATTGTGGAAAAATATATAAACATACAGGTGGACAAGGATATGGAACATTTAAACGACATCTTAGAAGCAAACATCCAACCGAAACGGGAATCGATATCGGGCAACAACAAATTTCCGGGTACGTCAATCCTAACACTTCCCCTTTATTTCGTTTTAATGAAAAAACTTATAAGGAAGAATTAGGCAAATTTATTTCCGTTGAGCATTTAGCATTTAATTTTGGAGAAAGATTTGGTTTTAATGAATTTGTACAAAAAGCATGTGCTCCACAAGCAAAACGTGTTCCTAGAAATTCAATTAAACGAGTAATTAAAGATCTTTACAAAAATGGAAAAAAAGATTTAAAAAACTTTTTTATGCAATTTAATGGATGCGTGCATATAGGTAGTGATATTTGGAGTGATCATTGGCAAAATCATTCTTACATGGGCATAACATGTCATTGGATAGATGACGAGTGGACTATTCAAAAAAGAATTATTGCATTTAGAGTTTTCGATGATCATCATACGGCAAATAATATTTATAGAATAATTAGGCAAGTTTTAAAAGAATATTATTTGCTTAACAAAACTTTTTCAATTGGTTTTGATAATGCCGCAGCAAATACCGCTTCAATTGCCGAGTTAGAAAATATTTGTAAACCTGCTTTGGGCGGAAAATTTTTTCACATTAGATGTGCTTGTCATGTTTTAAATTTATGTGTACAAGATAGTTTGAAAACTCTTGATATTTTTCTTCAACCAATAAAAACGGCGATTCAATTTTTATGGAAACATCCCAAAAAAATGAAAGAATGGGGTCAATTTTGTAGAGAAAATCAGGCAAAGCCAAAAAAATTTTCAAGAGATGTTCCAACTCGTTGGAATTCTACTTTCCACTTGCTTAATGAATCTTTACCATATAAAGATTTATTATGTGCATTCATTTCTAATAATATACCTCATATTAATTTATACCCACAAGAGTGGCATATTTGCCAAAAAAATTTAGATGTTTTAAAGGTTTTTAATGATGCAACTTATACTTTGTCCGGTGTTTATTATCCTACTACACATTTATTTTTAGTAGAGTGTACTAATATTGTCGGAACTTTTGATGAATATGAAAATGATGTTGAATTACAACATATTATAGTTGCAATGAAAATGAAATGGCTTCATTATTATAGTGAAATTCCCATGATTTATTTAGTTGCTTGTGTTTTTGATCCACGTTGCAAATTGGATGGCTTAAATGATTTTTTGCGTGTATATTATCAATGTTTACATTATGACGCGCCAAATATTACAACCATCGTACGTGAGGTTAAAAACGTAATAATAGAATTATATAATGAATTTTATACTAAATATAATTTAGGTGATATTGGATCTTCTCAATCTACGGAAATACAAAATGACAATACAGGTAAAATTAGTAGAGGGTACAAACTTTTATTACATAGACAAAAAAAACAAAAGGGAGTAATGGGAAATATTTTTGAATTAGAGAGTTATCTAACCATTTTATTTGAGTTTACTGAAGCCGAAGGTGGTACAGATTTTTTAATTTTGGATTGGTGGAAGAGGCACGCAAGCCAATACCCAATCCTTTCTCTTATTGCAAAACAGATTTTTTCAACCCCTTGTTCCACAGTTGCGGTCGAACAAGCATTCAGTGCCGGAGGTAATATTTTGAACGAACATCGTTCAAGATTAGATCCAGAATCAGTGGAAATGCAAGCTTGTGTTGCTGATTGGACGAAGGCTCAATACCGGCAACAAGAGATAGATCGGAATAATGAATCCGAATTCTTTAACGACGGAGATACTACCGCTACCAGTATCGGTACTGAAACGGGTAGTGACGATTGAGGGTACAAGAACTATTGGAGTTGGCAAATATTTCGGGAACTCTTGTTTCTCATACCGGGTACGCCCACGTGAGCTTAGGGAAACCGAAATATAATCCGACGATATGTGACCTTTGGTCCCCTACGCACGGAATGCTTAGGTTTTGGGATAATTTTAGGGTATATATATTGTACTCCTTTTTTTTAAGATCGTTGTAACGAATTGTAACGTGCTTAATGATAATTTATTAAGTTGAAGCCCTCTCTTTCTCTCTTGTCTTTTTGTCATCAAATTTGAGTACAATTTGTATTTTAATCACAATTTATATTGAATAATGTTCTATTACAATTCACAAGAATGGTATTTTTTAAATTTTTTTTATTTTCATTTCTGTTTTTCTTCTTTTTCTTTTCCTTTTCTGTTTTTCCTTTTTCTCTTTTGTCTTTTTTTCTTGTTTCTGTTTTTTAAAATTATAATTTATATTATAATTTTTTTTTCTTCCTCCGCGGCCGGCCATGGCTGGGGCCGGCGCAGAGGTCGCCAGCGTCGGGCGAGAGCCGCCCTCGCCGGCGTCGGGCGAGGGCGGCCCTCACCTGGGCTGGGCGAGGCCGGCCTCGCCCGACGCCGGCGAGGTCGAGCCTCGCCAGATCTAGCGAGGCTCGACCTCGCCAGCGTCGGGCGAGGCTCGACCTCGCGACGCCAGCGTCGAGCTAGGTCGGCCTCGCCCAGCCCAGGCGAGGGCCGGCCTCGCCCGACGCCGGCGAGGCTCGACCTCGCCAGCGTCGGGCGAGGTCGGCCTCGCCCAGCCCAGGCGAGGGCCGGCCTCGCCCGACGCCGGCGAGGTCGAGCCTCGCCCGACGCCGGCGAGGTCGAGCCTCGCCAGATCTAGCGAGGCTCGACCTCGCCGGCGTCGGGCGAGGCTCGACCTCGCCAGCGTCGGGCGAGGTCGGCCTCGCCCAGCCCAGGCGAGGGCCGGCCTCGCCCGACGCCGGCGAGGGCCGCCTCGCCTGAGGCCGCCTCGCCTAAGGCCGCCGACCTCCGCGCCGACCCCGGCTATGGCCGGCCGCGGAGGAAGAAAAAAAAGAAAAGGAAAAGGAAAAGAAAAAAAATAGAAAAAAAAATCGGAACCAGCCCGGAACCGGTTCCGAACCGGAACCGGCCCGGAACCGGTTCCGAACCGGAACCGGCCCTGAACCGGACGGTTCAGACCCGGAACCGGAACCGCCAGAGGAGGTTCCGATTCCGGTTCACACTTGGTCACGAACCGGAACAGCCGGTTCCGAACCGGAACCGCCGGTTCCGAACCGGAACCGGTCGGTTCCGAACCGTGGCCACCACTAATTCCATGGGCTTCGATTAGCTTGAAAACACTTTTTGATCATCAAACGAAACAGGTAAAAATCAATCACAGTCACGGTTTTTCCAAAATTTCCAGAATTGAGTTCTATGCTCATGTGATTTCGTTGATGATTTTTTTCGCATTTTGATGTTTAAAACATGTTTCTGATCACATTTTGTGTTGCTTGATTGTATTTTTGGCCATCAAACGTGCATAAACCGAGTCAGCCATGCATTTGACCACCTCGCCGAAGCTCGAAGGACCTCGTTGGAGTGCCGCCGTGGCTTTAAGCCACTCAAGTTAGCCTCCCTTAATCCTTGTTTAATGTTTGAATCGTTATTTTGATCGATTTAGATGGATAAGGCGATTAGATTAGTCATTTGAGGTCCGAGAATATTAGTGATGATTTAGGTTTTTCCAACTAGATTTTCGCCGGCCGGCGATGGCCCAATGGACATCCAGTCAGTCTAGTTCGATAAAAGACGACATGAATTTGATAATGGATAAAAAGAAATGGTGAAATAGTCGTCGGAAGGTTGTCGGCGATGAGCTTAAAGTCGCGACCTTGAGAACTGTAAGTCTGGGATTATGCACATTAGGTGTTCGACCAAATGCATCGATGGAAAAGGCATTAAACGACGCTATTTTTGGGTGTTGTGTTTGCCGGGGAAGACAACCGGCGCCGGCGCCGACAAAGCCCGATTTGGCCAAGCCGAACTGGGCCTGTCCAGTTCATTTTCCTTGCGGGAGATTTTAAAAAATAAATAAATAAAAAATGTAAAAAATATAAAAATTGAAAAATCACTAAAAAATTCAAAAAAATCATAAAAAATAAAAAAAATTCAGAAAATTTTGGAAAATAGGAAAAAATTCAGAAAAATAGGAAATTCACGAAAAAAATAAAAATTTTCAGAAAATTCAAAAAAATTTTCAGAAAATGTAAAAAAAAATTGGAAAATTGGAAAATTCATAAAAATTTTCAGAAAATCATAAAAATCAATTCTTGATTAATGAAATTCTTAGAAATTCAATTTTCGAAAAAAAAATCAAAAAAATAAAATATTTCAAAAATTCAAAGAATGATTCAAAAACAATGTGGCCAACCTTAGAAAGTGAAATTTGAATTTTTGGAAGTGCCCAAGTGGCATTTTTAGAAAATCTCAAAATCAAGGGTTATAACCCCTAAAAAACCCTAAAAAGTCACAAATCATGAAATAAATAAGCTTTTAGGGCTTCATTAGGGTTTGAATGTTTTGATTGATTTTCATTTTTAGAGACAATTTAGGATTGATTGATTTGATTGATATTGATTGTGCATTTAATACTTGATTGATTTTCCCCGCGATTAGAATTGATAGAATTAGTGGGTAAGCCTCGGAAAACTTGCATGACACATTAGACATTATATCGTTCTTAAGTACCAAAAGGGTGTTAGGGATCTCGATTTGGGATCATTAACGTAATCAAATTCCTGTACTCAGAATCTCTAGTTCGTAGAATCGTGATAGTTCTCCCATACCCCGATTAGGTTTCTAGTCTACTTACCAATAATGACTAGTGGCGACTTCAAAATCAAAAACTTAGACCAAATAGGAAATTACCATCCACTGTCACGTGAGGTATGGTCTGGGAGAGACCCTTACACGGAAATACCTCATTAGCGAGCAAATCCCGAAAACTCAAAAAAAGCGCAACGCGACAGGCTTGGCGACTCCGTTAGGGATTTGACCTTTTCTAAGTGGTCTTAGGCCTAGATAGAACGATACGCATGTGTTTTGTGCTCGTAAGGATCCTAGGTACGTCCCGCTAACGATAGTGTTAAATGGTTTTACAGGCGGGTGATATAAGGGGTGTAGTCTTTGCTAACTCTTGTTTTGCAGGATCGTGTTGGGATTGAATATGGTTTGAATGAATTTTAGAAGTGCTGTTTGGTCATTAATTACAATGCATGTTTTTAAATTGCTTTAGCACTACATTATTAGCATACACCACCCGTGACCCAATCCCGACTATATTTAGGATTATCCTTAGGAGGTATGTGTTTAGGCGAAACTATGAGCCGATTGCTCATGGGATCGTTTAAATGCAATACCGATCACCGAGATGGAGTAATATTTTATTACTTTGGGCGGATTGCCTATTGGAATGGAATCCATTGTCCATTAAGGTGGTAACCTTGAGCCTTTAGCATATCCTGCCCTTTTAGGCATCAAAACTTCACTGGTTGCATTCATTTGTCTTTATGATTGGTCCACCTAAAACCAAACAAAAATGTCCTGGTAAGTAAGTATTGTTCCATTTCATTCTTTTACAATTATGCATATTAGTTGACACATTTTCAAAAAAATATCTAAATGACATTCAATACTTGGTCTAAATGCCCTTTTCATAATTAGAATGCATGATTAGGGTGTTATACTCCATTGACCATTCTTTCATTCTTAGATGAAATGTATAGGTCCATGGTGGATTTTTCATGTAATTCAAGTACTTATTCGTTTATTTTAATGTATTCAAAGCTATAAACCATAGTTTAGGACTTTATTGTCTAAATGGAGTATGACAGAATGAGCATTTATATCACACATTGAATTTGTCAATTATCTCAAATATATGCTCTTTTATGGTCTAAACGGACTCAAAATGACATTTGCATTACTTTCTAGACATGCAAGTGTATTTTACCTCCGTCTTACTTTAAAAGGACATATAATTGAAATGGAGGCATTAAGATCAATTGGTAATCCATGGTGAATAATAATCAATTTCTTTTATGTGCTTTAGATCGAAATGGGAAAACTAGACATACAAGTCATTCCTATTCCAAGGAAGGAGCTTTTGGCATGGTAGGTAAACATGACAAAGGAAAACAAAGCATACGTAAGGAAAATGCTCAGGTATTTGTTCAAACTCATCAACCTAGAGTACCAAGTGAGCTTAATTCAAGTATTATCCCATTTCTGGGAAGTTACCACTGCCACATTTCAATTGGGTGAGCACGAGATGGTACCTACACTAGAAGAATATAAGGCAACCATTGGGATTGATTTCGAGTCAAGAACCATTGAGCCCCCAATTGGATTAAAACCCACGAGTGTTATAATTGGATTCTTAAACTTGAAGACCCCTTAAGTAGAAAAGTTTTTTTTTTTTTTGGTAAGGTAAGACTATGTATAACTTTCCAAAACACCAAGTACAACCTAAGCTCAAACCAACACCTGACCATATAGGGACATAGTAATGTCCGTACAAGGTCAAGCAGGTCCAGCAGGAACTATACAACAAGCCGAAGGACGGCTACCAACATGGAAGGAAAAAGTTGATCAAGTTAAATACCAGAAAATTTCCTTTATCTTACTTGATGGCCAATTACTCCAAATTGCCGAAAGAAACTGGAAATACTTCCGCGAGGGTTTTTATTCTTGCCTTCTTCGGATTCGTCTTTTTCCCCGCATCAAGGACTGGATTAAATTCTCTCGTTGCATTAATTGCTAGACAAGCTTGCCTAAAATGAGACTTCTCCAATATGCTCTTGGTGAAGACCATCATTTCATTGAACAAATACCAAAATCAACAAAAGGGTGTACTGCAAGCTTCAGCTAGGTTACTTTCTGTGTGGTTTATTTCTCATATTCGACCTTGGGAACGTTATATGCGCATTCGAGAGATCAACTCATCTACCAACTCTATTGAGAAGTATTTGAAACTCCAAGACAAAATGCCAAAATACTCTTTCAATGAGTGGGCAAATTTCATTAGAGCATTAACTCCCGACCAGTTTCAATGGAGATTTCAATGGCCAAAGATAGCGAAAGCTCAAATTACTACCCAAGACGGCAATTTGGTGTCTTTGCTTGGATTGAGCGGCGAAACTGCTTATTGCCCATTAAGAGTCATACGACAATTTAGAATGGTTCAACAAATCTCACCTATTTGGCATTCTAAAGAGTTCATATTTGAGATACCACAAAAACCCTATCAGAAAAGGAAGAAAAAGAGCTGCGAATAAGAGTTGATGGGATCGTGAATTCTTTGAAAAAATCAACCAAGCAAATAGTACAATGGCCTGAAGATTTGGAAGGAGAAATGAAGCTCTTTTTGGCGTCCAACGAGTATATAAAGTGGTTGAAGGTTAAACGACCAATTGACATCGAATCATATGTACTCTTGAGTGTTACTACTCATTTCGATGAGCCGTACATCCCAGAGTTTATTGTGCCAAGCAAGCCAGGTGTAGAGCTGTATGTTCCCGAGGAAGTTGTAATCGATGTGGAAGAATGGGAGACACGAGCTAAGGAATATGAAGAAGCTGAAGCTATCTTAGTTAGCAAGAAGTCTAGACTTGTTTAAGCTAGTGTTCCCCTATTTTGATAAATAGCATTATAATAAAAATTTTCAAAATTGAAACAATTGCTTAATGAACAATTACTTAATGAAGTTTCAAAGTTTGTTATGTAAAGAATCACCATGGATTACAATTTCTTTGAATTGTATGATTCCTTGAGAAAGACATTGATGAAAAATTTTATACAAAACTAATGCTTATATGAAATTTCTTATCCTTGACAATCTCATGAAACCATACAATTAAAAGAATGTAGGGTTTCATGATCATTTTACTATGTTAATATCGGGTCTTTTTGCGAAATAGGTTATTTAGCAATGGAAGGTAAAAGACCTCAAACTCGCTTAGAAGTTAGAATGGCGAAAGAAGAAACCCGTGCTCGACTAGCTGAAGTCGAGAATCAAATGACCCAAATGGCTGCAATGATGGCATAAATGAAGGCTTTTATTCTCACATCCCGAGACAGTATCCTACTACTCCAAATGCGGGAACTTCAAACACTATTAAAACACCAATTGAAGAACCAGCCAGAAACAAAGAACCGGTTCAAGAAAATCTTCCAAAAATTACGCCTGAGGTGGTAAATTTGGAAGAGGATGATCAAATCAAGAAGACGTCCAAAACAAAAAGGATGAAGAAGAGGCCAAGAGATTGGCTAAAATTGAAGAATGTTTAGCAAGTCAAGGCTACGAACTTCAAAGGTTCGACAAGTTCTTGCCGTATGCGAAGGTGGTTATTCCAGAAAATTATAAAGAACCAGAATTCATGAGTAAGTATGATGGCACTGGTTGTCCCAAAAGCCATTTGAAGTATTACCTCCGTAAGATGGCAAGATATTCAGATAATACGCCACTTCTTATTAGCATATTTCAAGATAACTTGAGAGGAGTGGCCTTCGCATGGTATACAGCCCTCAACATAGAAGACTTCACTGAATGGGATCATTTGGCGAGAGAATTCCTTCACTAGTATAAGTTTAATGTTGAAATACTCCTAACTAGAGAAGATCTCGTCAGAACTGAGAAACAGAAGAATGAAGGGTTCAGAGTCTATGCTCAAAGATGAAAAGCTGTTGTCTCACAAATGAAGCCCGCTATAAGTGAAGACGAGCTCATTGAGCTCTTTTTAAAATCATTGTCAATTGAGTATTACGACAAGCTTCATGTATCAGGCTATCAAACATTCACCATATTGGTAAAAATGGATGAGAGAATTGAATAGGGATTTAAAGAGAAGAAGGCTCAAGAAATAGCAGCACGAGGACCTTATCTTGGGAAAAAAGGTAAAGAGCCCATATGAGAAGTGGCTATGGTGTCTAGCCTAAATACTCATCAAGTATCATTTCCAAAGCAATCGAATGTCTCTTGGAAAAACCCAAGGCAGTTCGAGCCAAATAAAAGGCCCGTGAGGCAATACACACCGTTGCCCCAACCTTTGTCAAAGCTATTACCAATGCTTCTAAAAAGGCATTTGGTGGCCAAAGAAGTACCGATGGATAATCCTGCAAGATTTTCTTAGTAGAATGAATAAAAAACCTACACCTATCACACAGGAGAAAGGGGATATGATGTAGATAATTGTCCCACTCTAAAGTATAAAGTGCTGTTGATACCTAATTTTTAGCTTATTTTTTTTTATATTTTTAAAATTTTAAAAATTAGGACTAGAAATCTTGGCCAAGCTTATAAACTTATTTCTAAACCAAAAATAAATTTTTTAGCATTTTTCTACATTTTTCCTTTATTTCTTTTAGTCAAAATAAGTGAGAAAATCAAGAAAAATAGCAAATGGAATCAGAAAATTCCATAAAAATAGTCATTAGTCTCCTTTTAAATCCAATTGCATTAATACATCATCAATTTTGAAAAATCTTAATCGAGTATATGTTTTTCCCAAAATTGGGCAAAATTAAACCCGAATTGAACAAAAAATGCAATTAAATTTTTTCCAGTCATTTTTAAGTCATAGTGTTTTCACAACAAATGATCCTAGGACCTTGAATTACATAATGGTGGGTCCAATTACACATTTTGACAAAAAATAAGAAATCCCCAAAAATTAATTGAAAATTAAGAATTTTAAACCCAAATTGGGAATCGTGCCCAATATGAAATTTTTGAACCATGAGACCATCATTTCTAGGGTTAATTAGATGTACGTAATTCAATTTTGACATCAATTTTGCCTAATCAGGTCATTAGGACATCAAATTGAATAAAAACCTATTAACCCGAATACAAAAATGTGAAAATTTTGGACACAATTATAACAAAAATTGAGGAAAATTATATATTTGGGTTCAGAATAAGATGGGGAATTCAATTTTTGGATTAAGTTTGAAAAAATCAGTCGAAATTGAGCTCAATTTGAGTATTTAATCAAAATCGGGCCTGCCGGGTCAACCCGACCCGACTCGACAACCCGTCTTCTTCGCCCGACTCACCAAAATGCAATAAAACCCAGCAAAAACAGTTTGTGCCCGAGACTTTGCCAATTGCCCCCGATCAAATTAGCACATTTTAATCGACTGGGACAGCCGGAGAATCTCCGGCTAGCACTAGGTAATCGATCTAACTTATCAGAAATCGATTCCAACAAACATTGGACGGGAAAAATCGACGAACAAAAAAGGAAGAAAACTAAACATTGCAAAGGAGAGGTGTTTGACGAAAATCTAGAGAGAGAGAGGAGAGAGAAATAGACACGAAAGAGAGGAAACGAGTGAGAAAGTGAGTTGAAACTCCTTGAGGCTTAGTGATCGGCGCTTTTCCGACCAAGAAAGCACCGGCAAATAGGTCTCACCAGTGAGTTTCCTCACCGGCAAACCTGCAACTAAGCCTACTGTGAAGGCTTGAAACGATACTTCGGTCGAACAATCCAGGAACTCTCCAGTGAAGTGGAGACCACAGTTTGATAGTCCAGGTGTTGTAGAATATCCCTACGGCTACATTTTATTGTCTAAATAGAGTATGACAGAATGGGCATTTACATCACACATTGAATTTGTCTATAATCTCAACTATATGCTCTTTTAAGGTTTAAATGGACTCAAAATGACATTTGCATTACTTTCGAGGCATGCAAGTGTACTTTACCTCCATTTTACCTCAAAAGAACATATGATTGAAATGGAAACATTAAAATTGATTCGTGATCCATGGTGATTAATAACAAATCTTTTTCTATGATTAGGCTCAATGGGAAAACTAGACATCCAAGTAATTCCCATTCCTCGAAAGGAACTTGTTGCTTGGTGAAAAGGCATGTCCAAGGACAATCGAACTTATGTTCAAGAAAGGCTTGGATACCTTCTCGAGCTTATGCATGTGGAATATCAAGTCAGCTTATGTAATAGTTTGAATTTCGACGTAATTTCGAGATCAATAAAATTGATATTATTTCGCATCTCATTTTAGTAAGTCTCACCCAGAGCTGATCACTCTCGGGATACTAACCTATAGGGTATGGCTAACTAGGAAATGGTATGTGGATCAGGGACCCGATCGTGAATTGGACACCGCTCATGAGAAATGATGAGGGAATATTTTGGACCGATGTAAGCCGATCTTAGGAAGTGACGGATATGGTTTGGCCAAGGCCAACGAAGTACAATTGGATCGTAGGTGATTTTGCAGGACCGAAAGTGCACATGGCCAACCAGTCCTGAACTTAAACCGAACGATCGCGACCTCTGGGACAAGTGATAATTTCTCATTCTCTCAATGATCGGGACCGTCATGATTAAGATAACACCAGATCGATACGCGTAACCCCTAAACAGCTGCCTGTAATGCCATGTTGTGTGCTCGTGTGGCTGAATCGTGCGGAGTGTGATTGGCCAATTGACGGCTTGAATTGAGTATGAAATTGTGTATTTGAAATTGGGCCGCACGGTATTAACTGGCCAAGTGAGCATACTATTTATAAATTGGGCACTGTGTGGTGGCTTTGGTTTGACTAAGTGCCTATGATTTACTTATGCTCATGTTGCACTACGGTGCATTTCATGGTCACGCATTGGGTATACCGAAAATGAGGCGTGTGACGAAATTGTGCAAGAATGCGTGCCTGACATGAGCATGTGATCACCTAAAATACCTTGATGCGTTTACGTGGGGTTCAGATAATAACTGACTGTGTGTATGTGTGATCACATTTCGCCCTGATGCGTGTTACGCAGGGTGTGCCATCCTCATGCACTTTGTAGCAGGACGATGCCCGGTACGTCCGGAAGACGACCGGCCTCATGCACGTTATAGCAGACTTGGGTTCGTAAGGAGATCAGTGTTGTGCCTCATGCACTTTGTAGCAGGCTAGAGACACTGGGCCTAGAGCGTTTTACGCTGGCCACGGAGTGTTGTGTTTAAGAAACGGACATGATGCGTATTTACGCGGGTCGAATGAAATGATAAATTGAGCATTCGCCAATGTGCTAGTGTGGGCTAATGAGCCGAGATATGAAAATGAGCGTGATGATAGCATATGCATGCATAAGAATGCATGGGTCAGTGTGTGAATGTGCGAGGCTCGGTGAATGGTATGGGATTCGAACAATAATGAGCGTGAGCATGCGTATGACGTACGTGTGGATAGCATGTTCGTGTATGTGAGTTGAGCATTAATTTGAAATGCTAACCTGCAGAGTCAGCCAGGTAAGTGATCTGGGCCCGAGGGCCCTGGTCGAAGGATGATTGTGATTTTGTATTGCTATGCTGATTGTATTATACCTGTCAAGAGAATGTATGTTAGCCTAGCCTAGGTCTAGGGGTTGTACTCGCTGAGATTCATCTCACGGTGGTAATAACCTACCTTTTCAGACCCCCAGCCTTAAGTATGCCGAAGCTGCTGCCTCTTTTTAGGATCCCTAAGCAGATCCATTCGACTTCGAGGGTGTACCCCGCTGGGAACGGGGAGGCGTATGTGAGATACCATTCTGTAGTCTTTGTGAATATGGGTGAGTACTTTTACCAAACTCAAGAGTACATAGCTTGGTACTTGAAAGATGCAGACGGAAATATCGGGCGACCCCTCGGGACATTCGACGTTCCGATAGATATAGGTGGGGTAATGATACCTCAGATGGCCGATGGCGAGATCGTGGATCCCCCGACTACAGACGAGTCTATAGATATGGACCAAGAGCCAGGGGTGTGGTACGAGGACCCCGAGCCAATGGAAGATGAGGAGCAGGAGCCGGAGGCCATGGAGTTAGACCCGGAACAGGATGGAGAGATCGCTGAGGTGGGATTAGATGTAGAGCTAGGAGCAGATAAAGAGTTAGGGCTGTATATAGACCCCAAGTTGGAGCCGGATTCAGAAGATGATTGGGCAGCTGCCTAGGCCACAGAATCAGAGAGTCCGAGCCGAGCGAGAGATCCTCAGAGGATTTTTGACAGTAGTCCTCTTTTTTGGTTTAGTTAAACTCACCTTAGTCACCTACTCTTTTTGTTCAGCAGTGGCCATTCACTGACCCTTTTAGGATTGGATGTATTTATATTGTATATATGTAAATGCTGTAAAAGAGCTTTGATAAATATTATAAAGAATACATATTTTTAGTTATGTTTGATTGTTTGTCGTGCTATCCATTGTTTCGTATTAATATTATTATCTGGGTTGTCTATTTATTTGCTTCCGCTTGTGCTTTGCTCTCTGTTTGGGCGTTGGGTCGGCGACGCTTCTTGGGACATCGCGAATGTATCGACCAAGGTAGGGATATTGCGTACCGTGTGGTTCGGGGCGTGACATCCCCGTTTGAATTGGTATCAGAGCAAGGTTAACTCGGTCCAATTAGGTCCAAGTCTAGAGTGATAAGAAGTGATGAGACCTTGGGTAGCCAATAGGGTGACCTCGTGTGCTATATGATTCTCCTGACAGCTTGTGATTGTGTTCGAATTGCTTGGCTGCTTGACCCGTAAAGTGCAGGTACGGCAGGACCCGAGGTGAGTATGCGAATCCCTTGGGTGAAGTGTTATGCTGTTAGGCCGCATGCTGATTGTTTGATTATTGTTGATACCTGCCTAGGACTTAGACTGGGTTAGATTGGTTTAAGTCATTAATTCCTTAGTGGAATTATAGCAGGTAGTTGAGTAGTTGGTGTCGTGAGAATGAGTAGAAGAAGGGGCAAGGAACCCCAGGGTCAATCTAGTGCTGGAGGCTAGGAAGCCAGGGACCCCAGGTTTGATCAAGTGATGGAAACCTTACAAGAGATAGGGCATATTATGGGGTTGCAAGCTCAGGAAAGAGCCGCAGCTTATGCGCAAGCTGCTGAGCCTGCACCAATTGCTGGTGTTGAAGGGAATCAAGCCCAGCATGGGCAAGCTCAACCAGCGGGGGTTAGACAAATGCCCCAGTAAGTGGAACAATTTATAAAGTTAAAGTCGCATAAATTTCATGGTCGTGGTGACTCCGAGACTGCGCCAAGATGGGTGGAAGAATTGGAGAAAGCTTTCAAGGTTTTGGGGTGCACTGATGAAGAAAAGGTAATGTTGGCAGCTTATCAGTTACAGGATGGTGCCAATGATTGGTGGAATGCTACAGAAAGGAGAGTATTTCCTGAAGGAACAGTTCCGACTTGGGCGGTATTTGTTGAGAATTTCTATGAGAAGTATTTCTCGGAGAACGCACAGGAAAAGAATTTGATGGAGTTTATGCGATTACGCCAAGGTCAGATGACTGTTGACCAATATGAAGCGGAATTTACAAGACTAGCGAAGTTCGCACCGACTATGGTGGAAAACCCGCGAGACAGAGCTCGAAGATTCCGGGATGGATTGAAGTCGGATCTTCGGAGTCAGATATTGTCGCATGACATCAAGGACTATTGAGAAATGTATAGACGAGCTTAGATTATTGTGTGGGATTAGCAGGAAAGGGCAGCCGCTTCAGGATCACGGTTTGCCCAGAATAGAGATAATCGTTGTCTTGGGAAGAAGCCAATGGTCAGCAATTGACGATTTGTTCCGCCAGTTAGGAGAAATATTGGGAAACCGAATCCTCAGCCGAGTAGATATGGGGCATGTTTTAAGTGCGGGAGCATGAAGCATCAGATTCGCAATTGCCCGCAGATGCGTCCCTCAGGACCACCTATATTGTCACAACAGCAGCCTCGAATAGGAAATCAAGCCGGGAATCCCCCACCGGCTAGTCAGGGGCGACCACCAGTTTAAGGAAAGGTCTATGCCATGACGCGTAAGGAAGCTGAGAATGCGCCGGGCGTGGTCACAGGTATGATTTCCTTATGTGATCATGCTGCTTAAGCATTGTTTGATCCGGGGGCGACCCATTCTTTCATTTCTGAGCAGTTTGTTAAGTTGGTTGGTATAAAACCAATGTTGCTTGAGAATGTGCTGTGTATGTCGATACCCATGAGTGATAGGGTGCTAGTTTCTTTTGGATGCCCTAATTGTAAGATAATTATTGGGGGTAAGGAAGAGAGTATCGACTTGGCAGTACTGGCCATGTTTGATTTTGATGCAATCATTGGTATGGACTGGTTAGTCCGACAGAAAGCTATATTGGATTGCAGCGATAGGACGATCCAATTTAGCCCGGATGGACGTCCTAGTTTTGTGTTCCAGCGAAACCGAGGAGGAACCTCGATCCCTTAGATTTCCTCGCTTGAGGCGACCAAGTTGCTAGATGATGAATGTGAAGGATATCTGGTGAACGTTGTGGATCCGACAGTGGCGGAACCTAAGTTGGAAGATATACCCGCAGTATGCAATTTTCCCGAGGTGTTTCCTCAGGAATTGCCGGGTTTACCGCTTGAGCGAGAGGTGGAATTTGTGATTGAATTGGCCCCTGGAATGGAGCCGATCTCGAAAGCACCATATCGGATGTCCCTATCAGAATTGAAGGAGTTGAAGGTGCAAATATAGGAATTACTGGACAAGGGGTTTTATTCGCCCTAGTGCGTCTCCATGGGGAGTGCCAGTCCTATTTGTTAAAAAGAAAGATGGAACTCTGAGGTTGTGCATAGATTACTGGCAGTTGAACCAAGTGACAGTGAAGAATAAGTATCTGCTGCCGAGGATTGATGACTTGTTTGACCAGTTACAAGGAGCCTCAGTGTTTTCCAAAATAGATTTGAGGACCGGGCACTATCAGTTAAGGATCAGAAATGAGGACATCCCCAAGACTACTTTCAGGACTACATATGGGCATTACGAATTTATGGTTATGCCCTTTGGACTAACGAACGCCCCAGCTGCTTTTATGGATTTGATGAATCGGGTGTTCAAAGAATTCTTAGACCAGTTTGTGATAGTTTTCATTGATGATATTTTGGTGTACTCTAAGAGCCTCGAAGAGCATGAGGTACACTTGGCCGAAGTGCTACGGACCTTAAGAGAACACGCGTTGTATGCCAAGTTGAGCAAGTGTGAGTTTTGGCTCAGCCGAGTAGGATTTCTTGGACATATCATTTCGGGAGACGGAATCTCTGTAGATCCAGCAAAGATTGAAGCAGTGACTAAGTGGCCTAGACCGACCTCTGTAACTGAGATTAGGAGCTTCCTAGGTTTGGCTAGTTATTACAGACAATTTGTGGAAGGATTTTCATCAATAGCTATGCCATTGACAAGGCTGCTTAAGAAGGAAACTAAGTTTGATTGGGATGATAAATGTGAGAGAAGCTTCCAAAAACTGAAGCACAGATTAATAACTGCTCCAGTGTTGACCATTCCGTCTGGACCTGGAGGATTCGAGATCTACAGTGATACTTCTTTGAGAGGGCTCGGATGTATTTTGATGCAACATGGAAAGATGGTAGCATATGTGTCGCGTCAGTTGAGACCACATGAGATGAATTATCCGACGCATGATTTGGAATTAGCTGCTATTATTTTCGCTCTCAAAATCTGGATGCATTATTTGTGTGGAGAGAAGTTTCAGATCTATACTGATCATCAAAGCCTCAAGTACCTATTTTCACAGAAAAAGTTAAATATGAGGCAGCGCCGATTGATGGAGCTTTTAAAGGACTACGATTGCGACATATTGTATCACCCTAATAAGGCGAATCGAGTTGCTGATGCATTAAGTCGCAAATCTAGTATGGCGTATCTGATGGTCAAGGAGTGGACGTTATTGGAAAGGCTTAGGGATTCAAAGTTCAAGTTTGAAGTGAGTCAGACGTCTAGCCTGATGGCTGCCTTGAGAATTGAACCAAAAATCCAGGCAAAGATTAAGACACTTCAGTCTATAGACCCCGAGATACAAAAGATTATCGGATTGGACGCTGCCGCAAGAAAATCAGACTTTCAAGTAAGCGAGACTGGAATCTTGAAATTCCAAGGAAGGATGTGCATGCCTGATGACGTAGAGCTCAAGGAAGAAATTTTATCAGAAGCTCCTAGAAGCAATTATAGTATCCATCCAGGCAACACGAAAATATATTAGAACTTGCGGCAATATTATTGGTGGAACGGAATGAAGGCGGATGTGGCCAAACATGTGGCCGAGTGTTTGACGTGCCAATAGGTGAAGGCACAGCACTGTAAGCCAGGTGGCTTATTGAGACTATTAGAAATTCCTGAGTGGAAGTGGGAACACATCACGATGGATTTCGTGATGGGATTGCCGCGAAGCCAGAGAGGACATGACTCGATATGGGTCATAGTGGATCGTTTAACGAAGTCAGCGCACTTCCTAGCAGTACGAAAGGACTTTGAGCTAGAAAGGTACGCAGAATTGTATGTGCGGTAAATAGTACGTCTTCATAGAGTGCCTGTGACGATCACATCGGATCGTGATCCAAGGTTTACAGCCAATTTCTGGAAGAGTCTACAGGTGGCCATGGGAACCAAGTTACAATTCAGTATGGCCTATCATCCGCAGACAAATGGCCAGTCGGAAAGAACAATTCAGACCCTTGAGGATATGTTAAGAGCCTATGTAATTGATTTGCAGGGCAAATGGGAAGAGCAATTGCATCTAGTGAAATTTGCCTATAATAACAGCTACCAACAGAGTATTCAAATGGCACCATTTGAAGTCTTATATGGCCGAGCTTGTAGAACGCCATTATGTTGGGACGAAGTTGGTGAACGTATTGTCATAGGCCTAGAGTTAGTACAGCAGATGGTGGAAGCCGTTGGAATTATTCGGGATAAACTGAGGACAGCACAGAGTCGTCAGAAGAGTTACGCCGATCGAGACAACGACCTTTGGAATTCCAAGTCGAAGACCATGTATTTTTTAAGGTATCACCTATGAAAGGACTGTCTCGATTTGGCAAGAAAGGAAAGCTTAGTCCAAGGTACGTCGGGCCATTTGAGATATTGGAAAATATTGGCAATATGGTTTATCGACTTGCCTTGCCGCCTAACCTATCCCAAGTGCATAATGTTTTCCACGTGTCGATGTTAAAAAAGTATGAACCAGATCCGATTCACGTTCTAACGTACGAAGAGATAGACATGGACGACAAAGTATCGTACGTGGAAAGATCAGTCAGGATTGAAGACAGAAAAGACCGGGTGCTGAGGAACAAAACAATTCCGATAGTCAAAGTCGTCTGGGAGCACCATGGAACGGAAGGTGCCACTTGGGAAAGCGAGGAAGCCATGAGACGTCAACACCCCTAGTTGTTTGAGTGGATGAGGATATATTGCAAATTTCGATGACGAAATTTTTGTAAGGGGGAAGAGTTGTAACAGTCTGAATTTCGATGTAATTACGGGATCAATAAAATTGATATTATTTCGCATCTCATTTTAATAAGTCTCGCTCAGGGCTGATCACTCTCCGGATACTAACCTATAGGGTATGGCTAACTAGGAAATGGTACGTGGACTAGAGACCCGATCGTGAATTGGACACCGATCGTGAGAAATGATGAGGGAATATTTTGGACCGATGTAAGCCGATCTTAGGAAAGTGATGGATATGGTTTGGCCAAGACCAACGAAGTACAATTGGATCGCAGGTGATTCTGCAGGACCGAAAATGCACGTGGCCAACCAGTCCTGAACTTAAATCGAACGATCGCGACCTCTGGGACTAGTGATAATTTCTCATTCTCTCAATGATTGGGACCGTCATGATTCAGATAACTCTAGGTCGATACGCATAACCCCTAAACAGCCGTCCGTTAGTGAGAGACCATAAAATTAGAAATTTAACGAGACTTGGTCACAAAATTTGATTCGGACTTGGTCATCGAAGTGTGTTCCTTGGGATTACTCTCCTAAAGAAGTCGATGCTATAACCCGATTAAGGAGATACAATGTCTTAAAGGAAAGTGAGCACGAAAAGAAAGGAGTAACCAAAGAAGATGCTAAATAATTGTTTTCAGTCATGAAGACGAGCGAATTTGAAGTAATTGAATAGCTAAGAAAGATGTCAGCACAGATTTCTCTGTTGGATCTCTTCAAGACTTCAGAAATCCACAAAATGGTGTTTATGAAGCTTCTCAACGAAGTGCACGTCTCAGAGACAATTAATGAAGTGCAATTGGAAGACTTTGTTGGCACTATTCTTTTGAAAGATCAAATTGCCTTCTCCAATGAAGATTTCCCAATTGACGGGCGTTCCCATAATAAAGCCCTGTATATTACCGTCAAATGCCAGGCTAAGGAGGTGTCATGGGCGCTGATCGATAATGGTTTCGTACTTAATTTGTGTCCACTAAGCACACTGTATCGCTTGGGGATTAGCGAAGAGCTCATTAAACCTTCTAAGGTAACGGTGCGTTCGTTTGATGGAATGAAGAAAGACATTATTGGCGATATTGAGCTCGAGGTGAACATAGGCCCTGTGCCTTTCCTGATTGACTTCCAAGTAGTGGATATTCTGAGGACTTTCAACTTATTACTCGGAAGACCTTGGATTCATATGGCTGGTGCTATTCCTTCAAGCCTCCATCAGAAGGTCAAGTTTGTCATTAATGGCAAGATAATAACTGTACATGGGGAGATAGATTTCACCACCTACAGTGCAATATCGTATGTCAAACTCGAAGTAAAAGAAGAACCAAGTTATCATTCCTTCGAAATAATCTCAATGGTACAAATTCCTGCCGGTTGCATGATAAAATCCCCGGAGTTCTCGATACCATCCATTATGTCTGGAAGGGCGTTATGCTAGTATGGATTTACTCCCGGTAATGGTCTTGGATAGAAATCCCAAGGGACCAAAAAACCTATCACTCCGCTTGTTACAAGAATGAAACATGGAGTAGGTTATATTCCAAATAACTCCAAATACCACCATGGAGGCCAAGGCCGAGATCGAAAGAACCATAGAGGTTGTAAAGGCTGAGGTGATCGCCTCATTAATCCATCCATATGGAAGGGTAAAGTTAAAGAGCTTCCCTATCATCAAATCCATATCAAGAAAACTTTTCCTAGACCTTTTAAGCTACTGCAAGAAGAAGACTTACATGCAGAGGAAGAATCTATTCTGCTAAGTTTATTTGAAGAGAATGTCATCAACGTTATCATAACTGAGGCAGAAGATACCTGCGCATTGGAGTAGGAAAATTCTCTTGAACTTTTGTTACTAGTTTTTTTTTTCCTCCATTGCATTTTATTGATTACAATTTCAAATTTCTTGTGATTTCATTTGTAATTTTAGTTTAGTTGCAATTTACATTCCTATTGAGATAGATGTAATCACGTTTTTTAATTCAATAAAAGTGATCAAATGTTTTGTTAAGGACATGTAGAAACAAAACCAAACCTATGATGAACATTATCCTCATTCGTGAGACTTGAGGCTTTGGGTTTCTATATTACTCCTCATTGCGAAAATGATTTTAAGAGCAAGAAAATCTGATGATATGAGGACAAGCTCTATCTTTTTATTCTTTCAAAATTAGTTTCAAAATGAATTTCCCAAAGGGTTTTTCATAGGACCATGTGCGTTATTTAATTCATATGTAATTACTAATCATGTTTATTACATGTCAGGCATAAGCATTCGCATATCCATAATAGGTTCATATGTGACCCAAATCTTTCGAAGGAGATTACTTGCAATATTGAAGAGGATAATGATGATGAGGAATGGGTCAGAAAGGAATGGACTCGTCATGAAAAATCAAAGCCACTCACATTAGAGAAAACGATCGCTGTTAATCTGGGTGATAAAGAGAATCCCAAAGAAGTTAAAATTGGATAAAGTCTTCTCTCAGCAGAGGCAGAAAGAATCATAGATTTTCTTAGAGAATATCAAGATATATTTGTATGGTCTTATGCTGACATGCCAGGTCTTGATCCAAGCATAGTTGAACATGCTTTGCCAACTGATCCAAATATCCCACCAAAGAAGAAAAAACTTAGGCGAACGAAGTCGGACTTGGCAAAAAAAGAAGAAGAAGTGATGAAATTGCTCAAAGTCGGTTTCATTGAAGTAGTACCATATCCAGAATGGGTTGCCAACATAGTACCTATAATGAAGAAAGATAGTCTAGTACGAGTGTGCGTTGATTATCGCGACCTAAATAAAGCAAGCCCTAAGGATGATTTCCTGCTTTCACATATCGATGTATTAATGGATAACACTATTGGATTTGAATCATTTTCATTCATGGATAGTTTTTCAGGATATAATCAAATTCTAATGAAGAAAGAGGATAAGGTGAAGACGTCTTTCATAACACCATGAGGCACATTTTGTTACAAGGTGATGCATTTCGGTTTGAAAAATGCTAGTGCCACGTATCAAAGGGCAATGGTAACTTTGTTTCATGACACGATGCACAAAGAAATCAAGGTATATGTGGATGACATGATAACAAAATCCAAACAATGAAAAGATCATGTTGAGGTGCTTCGCAAATTGTTCGAAAGACTTAGAAAGTACAAGTTGTAGTTGAACCCCAACAAGTGTGTATTTGGGGCAAAATTCGGCAAGCTGCTAGGGTTTGTGGTAAGTAGCAGGGGCATCGAAATAGATCACTCCAAGATCAAGACAATATACAACTTAAAAACTCCTTCTGCGGTAAAAGAAGTGAGAAGCTTATTGGGGCGATTAAATTATATTGCCCGTTTCATCTATCAGCTTTTCTGAGACTGCTAAACTATTCTTCAAACTGTTAAAGAAAAATGTCAAAGTGAAGTGGGATGCGGTATGTCAACAAGCCTTTGACAAAATCAAAGAATATCTGATATGCCCACTGTCGCGCTATGCTCTCGCGTGCTAGAATGGAGGTATTTTTTTACACGGATCTCTCCCAGATCATACCTCACGTGACATCGGGGTTTATTTGATCTAAACTTGAACTTGGAGTCGCCACTAGTTATTTACAGTAGGTTGACTAGAAACCTAATCGAGGTACTGGAGAAATACCACGATCCTACGAACTACAAATTCTGAATAAGGGACTTGATTACGTTAACGATCCCAAATTGAGACCATTAATGCCCTTTCGATACCTAAGAACGATATGGCATGTCTAACATGTCACACGGATTCCTAAGGTCAATTCACTAATCCAATCATGAACAAACAATTAAGCACCCAAGAATTAAATGCGTAATCAATGGCAAATCAATCATAGCAACCCTAATTTGGCCACTAAAAATGAAAATCAAGCAAAACACCCAAACCCTAATGAAGCTCTAATAGCTTGTTTATTTCATGATTTACACATTTTTAGGGTTTTAGGATTTTTTAGGGATTATAACCCTTAAATTTAGAATTTTCCAAAAATGCCACTTAGGCATTTTCGAAAATTCAAATTTCACTTTTTATGGCTGGCCACGATGATTTTGAATTATTCTGTGGATTTTCAAAATTTTTGATTTTTTAGAATTTTTTTTAAATGCCATTTGGGCACTTTCAAAAATTCAAATTTTACTTTTTATAGCTGGCCATAATGATGTTGAATCATTCTATGGATTTTCAAAGTTTTTGAATTTTTGAAATTTTTTTCTTTTTTTTTCAAAAAATTGTTTAAACTGAGAATTGATTTTTTTTATGATTTTCTGAAAATTTTTATGAATTTTCCAATTTTTTCAATTTTTATTTTTCTGAATTTTTATATTTTTATCTTTTCTATTTTCTGAATTTTCTGAATTTTTTTCCGAATTTTTCCAAAATTTTTAAATTTTTATGAATTTTCTGGAATTTTTATGAATTTTTTTTTATTTTTTTCTCTTTTTTTTTTAAATTTTCCCACTGGGGAACGAACCGGACCGGCCCGGTTGGACCCGGTTTGGGTTGGCCGAATCGGGCGTCGCTGGTGCCGGTCGCCGATCATCATCTCTGGCGGGCACAACGCCAAAAACGGCACTATTTTGCCTTTTTTCATTTAGGCATTTTTACAAACACTTGGTGTGCACTGTTTTGTATTTAACATTCCTGAGTCACCGGTTCGGGCCCATCTCCGACGAACCTTGGGCGACCGTTTTATCATTCCGATTGCACCATTGTGATTTCCATACGTTCTATTTTCAATCTAACCTATTCAGAACACCGGCATACTACTATTGACCGGTGAAAAACCGATTGAAAAAACCCTAAGTCATAGCTAACCAAACCAAACTTTTCCAAGCTTTAAACCCTAATTCTAAGCGCCTTAACCGTCTACACCGATTCTAATCACTAACAAACATTAAGCAAAGGTCAAAGAAGACTAACTTGTATGGTCCTATGGCCATGGCAATGCTTCGACGAGGTCACCGGAGCTCCAGCAAAGTTTTCCAAAAATGGCCGATTCGGATCATACGTTTTTTTATGCCCAAAATGCAATCAAACCACACAAAAAATGATTAGAAACTAATAATGAATATCAAAATGCCAAGATTCGTCAATGAAATCACTCAAACATGCACATTGAGACCAAAACCAAATTCTAGAAAATTTTAAAAAAAACTGATCGTGAACGATATTTACCTTCTTTGTCCGATGATTAAACGAAATTGTTGAAGTGATCCACGCCTGCAGTGTTGTTCCTTGACACCTGGTCTTCACTTCGGTGGCCGTGGCTTTGCTGGAATAGATCTGGATTGGTCGGTCGAGCTTGATTTTCAGACGTTCCCGGTCAGCCTCTTCTTGGTTCACTCGAGGAGGAAATCCTCCCAAGACGGTCGATTCGCCGGTGCCATTCAATCAACCGGCACCGATCACTCGACCTAGGGGATATCTACTCCTTTCTCTCTCTAGATTTCAAGCGTTTTCTCTCTGTTTCTCTCTCCTCCCTCTCTCTGGAATTTCGTCGAATAGGTTGTGTGTTTCTCCTTCAATTTTTCTTTTTTTTGTTGATCAATTTCCTGCTAAAAAATTGTTGGAAACGAATTTCGATTGGTTGGGGTGGTTAACTGGTGCCAGCCGGATATTTTCCAACTGACACAATCGATTAAAACGTGCCAAAATAGCTAGAAATGACCGGTGAAGTGGCAGGTTTAATTCGATTTTTTGGGTTTAGTTTGGTCTGGGCAAAGTCGGGTGAAGAAGATGATCCACCCGGGTCGGGTCGATCAACCCGACCGACTTGGCTGACTTGGTTGATCCAAATTCTCAAATTCGACCCAATTTTGACCCAATTTTCTAAATTTAACCCCAAAATTGAATTCCCCATTATATTCTGAACCCAAATATATAATTTGCCTCAATTTTAATTATAATTGTGCCCAAGATTTTCTCATTTTTATATTCGGGTTAATAGGATTTTATTTAATTTGATATCCTAATGATCTGATTAGGCAAAATTGATGCCAAAATCGAATTACCCACACCTAATTAACCCTAGAAATGATGGTCTCACATTTCAACAATTTCATATTGGGCACGATTCCCAATTTGGATTCAAAATTCTTAATTTTTAATCAAATTTTAGGGATTTTTGATTTTTATGTCAAATTGTGTAATTGGACTGACCATTATGCAATTCAAGGTCCCAAAATCAATTGTTGTGAAGACACTATGACTTAAAAATGACTAGAAAAACTTTAATTTCATTTTTGGTTCAATTCGGGTTTAATTTTGCCCAATTTTAGGAAAAACATATACCCGGTTGAGATTTTCTAAAATTGACAATCTATTTATGAAATTGGATTTAAAAGAAGACTAATGACTATTTTTATGGAATTTTCTGATTCCATTTGCTATTTTTGTTGATTTTCTTGCCTATTTTGACTAAAAGAAATTAAGAAAAAATTCAGGAAAATTATAAAAAAATTATTTTTGGTTTAGAACTAGGTTTCTAGGCTTGGCCAAGATTCCTAGACCTAATTTTGAGATTTTTGAAAATATTAAAAAATGACCTAAAAATTAGGTGTCAACACCTACCAATGTTGGTATCACCAATCCCTAGAGTTCCACTGATCTTATATTTGACGATTCACTATGAGTTATTAGGAGTGGTACTTGTACAAAGAAGACCGAATGATGGTAAAGAACAAATCATTTATTACTTGAATAAGAAGTTCACAGCATCAGAAATGAATTACTCGGCTGTCGAGAAGACGTGCGTTGCATTGATTTGGGTATTACATAGATTAAGATAATACACCATTCATCACCAAATTTTGCTAGTGACGGAGAATGATCCGATCAAGTACCTTATTAAGAAATCCTCCTTGGTTAGAAAATTGACAAAGTGGCAAGTCTTGTTATATGAATTCAACATCAAAAGTTCATCCCAAAAGTCAGTCAAAGGACGAGCAATAGTAGACATGTTGGCAGAAAATTCGCAGAATATTGCCAGTCCCGAAGAACAACTTAATGATCATATATTAATATTGGCCGATGATAAATGGACCATGTATTTTGATGGTACAACCAACTTATCTAGATCAGAAACTGGGGTAGTACTGATCTTCCCAAGAAGGCCAACACTATCCGATATCTGCAAAATTGGTATTTTTATGCACCAATAATGTTGCTGAATACGAAGTATGCATTCTTGGCTTACAATTAGCCCTTTCAATGAAGGTAAAAAGGTTGCAAGTATATGGAGATTCTATGCTCATCATATTACAAACAATTGGTTAATGGCAAACTTGAGATGCCAAGCTAATTCCTTATCATAGACACTTATAAGAGACGATACAAAGTTTCGAAAAAGTAACATTCGATTATCTCCCAAGAGCTTAGAGTCATTTTGCAAATGCTCTTGCAACTTTGTCATCCTTACTACAAGCTGAAGATGGTATGGATATAAAACCATTGAGAATCAATATTCTCGAACAACTAGCTTATTGCATGATAGTTCAGGCAGAATTTGATAACGAACCATGGTATCATGATATCAAAAGATATCTTCAATCAAGAGAATTTCCTAAAGAAAGCCAACCAGGTGATAGGAAGTTAATAAGGAAGACAGCTAACAAATTCTTCCTCAGTGGTCAAACCCTCTACAAAAGATCATTTGGTTCAACCTTACTAAGATGTGTGGATGCTACGGAAGCTGAACAGATCATGAAAAAAATTCATGAGGGTGAATGCGGACTGCACATGAATGGATATCTTCTAACCCGAAAAATTATGAGGTTGGGATACTATTGGATGACAATGGAATCATATTGCATCTAATATGTGAGATGTTGCCATCAATGTCAAGTTTATAGAGACAAAATCAATGCACCGCCAAATGAACTACATCAAATGTCCGTGCCATGGCTATTTTCAATGTGAGGCATTGATATGATTGGTCCAATCAACCCCAAGGCCTCCAATAGGCACCGATTCATCCTGATTGCTATTGACTATTTCACTAAATGGATTGAAGCAAACTCCTACATAAATGTTACTGCCAATAATGTTGCAAGATTCATTAGGCAGGACATCATTGCTAGGTATGGAGTTCTAGAAGCAATAATTATGGACAATGGTTCAAATTTAAACAACAAGATTGTAGATGATTTATTTGAACACTTCCACGTCCGACATTTGAACTCATATCTATATCGTCCACAAATGAATGGAGCAGTTGAAGCGGCAAATAAGAATATCAAGAAGATACTGACCAAGACAGTCGAAAATTATCATGATTGGCATGAAAGGTTACCATATACTTTAATGGCATACCAAACTTCAATTCGAACATCAACTGGAGCAACCCCATTTTCCTTGATTTATGGAATGGAAACAGTGTTACCTATTGAAGCAGAAATTCCTTCATTAAGGATACTATCCCAATTGAAACTTTCAGAAGCTGAGTGGATTCAACAAAGATATGAACAACTCAACATGATCGATGAAAAGAGATTAAGAGCTATATGCCATAGACAAGCCTATTAAAAACGAGTGGCTAAATCTTTTAACCAAAAAGTGAAATCAAGGCATTTCAAAACAGAGGATTTAGTAGTGAAGAAAGTCATCTTCAACAATTCAGACCCTCGTGGCAAATTCATTCCAAATTATGAGGGTCCATACATTGTTAATAAAGTTCTTCCTGAAGGAGTATTGATTCTTGTAGATATGACAGGAACAGAACTGGCCTATCCTGTAAATATAGATGCTATCAAGATTTTCTATCCATGAAATGAAAACGAACATTCAAGAAAAGATTCGGGTCACTTTAGAACATGTGCATATCATGCATATCACATATATCATGCATACCATGCATTTGATGAACATGTTTATCTGTTTTGCAGAAGAAAACAAAAAGAATCCGAACCAGTTGATGATTTTAAAATCCCTAATGGAGTTATCAAATAATAGAGGGAATTATTATTTCTAATTCAATTTTCTGTTGATATCCTCTAAATGTGCTTTTCTTTTTATCATCCCTAGGGAAACAAAGAAAAGGGAGCAACAATAAAAAATCCCCAATGGAATCAAAGCAAAAACACGCAAACAAGAGAGATCTTGGTAAGATTGATCAAACAGGTATCCCTAAGTCGTGAGTGCATGTGTTAAAGAAGTTGCATTTCTAAGAGAAATCGAACTTTTTCTTCCCCAAGCGGAATAACACTAAATTGAACAAAACAAAACAGATTATTTTGAAAAGAAAATACCTCAGAAATGTTTCAAATCAAAAAGTTTTGAAACATGCTTTCTTTGAAAATGCACTAAGCATCAAAATTTCCTAAAAAGGGATAATTTGACAAAAGGCTTTCAAAAATTTCGAAGAAAAAGTTTGGATCAAATCGAATGGAAACACTTTCAAATGATGAAAGGTAAGCCATATCCAAACACGTCCCCTATACACTCAAAATGGAGAAGTGAGTGAGAAAAACTCATCTGAAGGAAATGGGGGATGTTCGCAATGATTACATAGGTTGAAATGAAGAAAGACAACTATTTCACTATCTCAAACACATGCTTACCACTTGCAAACCAAATTTGAGCTAAAATAGTGGACAAGTTTTTCTAAAACAACCTTGTTAAGAACCACCCTACATTGAGGCAAATCGAGAGGTTTGTGAATTGACAGCTATGGAGAATAGGATCAAGAAAGATTCTATTGCATACTCTTGCATCAATCTTTCTATGATAACTTCATATGAAGTCATATGAAGCTCAAGACATCCTAAAAGGAAGAAGGGCACTTCATTTCTTATACCTAAACACATTACTTTTGGCAAAGCCCAATTGAGCCTGAATATTCATTTTAGAACCCTAAATTGGTGATCATCTCTTGACACTGGAGCATGAGAATATGATCTACTTTAATAGATAAGAAACAAAAGGCCATGACACAGAATCCTTAGAATTCAAAAAGGTTAAAGGCAAAAGAGTCTAGGGCATAAAGAGCACTGTGCCTGGTAAAAGCAAGGCCAAATGCCCAAGGAAAATAAGAAAGAAAAAGAGAGTTCAAAAGAAAGCTTGAAATGAAAAAAAGTCATGACAAAGCAAAGTTGAGATCATGAGAGATCATAGATCACAACAAGTGAAAATGAGTAAAAGAAAAGAGATTGTAATGAATGTTTAGGGGAATCTGATGTTCATAAAAGAAAGACACCTAGTGAGCAAAAAGAAAAAGGTGGTGATGCCAAGAAGATTACCAATTTCATAAAAACCCTGAATTCAAACAAATGAGCCTTTTAAGCCTACCCAATACCAACAATACAACCTCTCCCTAAAGACTCTTCAGATTGGGATGTTGAGAGCAGAAACATGACCTTATGACAAGAAGTTATCACTCAAAGAAGTGTATGCAATAATATCTTATCTTATCCTCGAGGTTCTTAACTTGTAAACCCAAAGTCAGATATGATGAAATCCTTTTTCTTGGCCTCAGAATATCTATCCTTTGAATAGCCATTGACCAAGCAAACATTACAACCTTTTGAAATACCTTATCAGATCAATTGGATTGTATATATTGCGAACATCTCCGAACGCCTAAGGATTGGTTAAGAGAGATAAAATTGAGGGATATCAGATAAGTCCCCTTTCAATCAAATAAATAAAAGATCAAGTTCATATATTGAAACAAATCCTTTTAACGAAGGTCTTCTAAATGATCATTTCAAGCATTTCTTGAAAGATTGCAAGCATTTTGTTCAAATAATTCCTTAAAAAGGAAATTTGATTGTCTGAAATGCGTTAATGCAAAGAATGCATATTTTAAAATTACTTTTCAAAAGTTTTTGGTCAACTTAAAACCCAATTTTCAAACAGTTTGTGGTAAGCTAAAAAAAAAAACCACGCTTCAAATAGTTTTGATTAATTTCAAAACTACTTTTCAAAATAATTTTTGGTCAACTTAAAAACCATACAAAGGTTAGTGAAACCTCAAAATCACATAACTCACGGTCAAGGCATTTACTGTTTAAAGTCTTCCCAAAGTCTTACATACGATGAGCCCCTAGGCAAATTCAAGTTCTATTGGTGAGGAACCACTAGGCAAATTCAAAGTCCTACAGGCGAGAAGCCCTTAGGCAAATTCAAATCCTACAGGCGAGGAGCCCCTAGGCAAATTCAAGTCCTACAGACGAGAAGCCCTTAGGCAAATTCAAAAGTCCTATAGGTGAGGAACAACTAGGCAAATTCAAAGTCCTACAGGCGAGGAGCCCCTAGGCAAATCCAAAGTCCTACAGGCGAGGATCCCCTAGGCAAACCCAAAGTTCTACTAGCGAGGAACCACTAGGCAAATTTAAGTATTACGGGCGAGGAGCCCCTAGGCAAATTCAAGTCATACTGAGGAGAAACCACCAGGCAAATTCAAAGTCCTATAGACGAGGAGCCCCTAGACAAATTCAAGTCTTACAGGTGAGGAGCCCCTAGGCAAATTCAAGTCCTACAGGTAAGGAGCCCCTAGGCAAATTCAAAAGTCTTACAGGTGAGAACCTCTTGGCAAATTCAAAATCCTACAGGCAAGGAGCCCCTAGGCAAACCCAAAGTCCTATTGATGAGGAACCACTAGGTAAATTTAAGTCCTACAGGCAAGAAGCCTCTAGGAAAATTCAAGACCTACAGGCGAGGAGCCCTTAGGCAAATTCAAAGTTGTACAGATGAGGAGCCCCTTTGCAAACCCAAAGTCCTACTGGTGAGGAACCACTAGGCAAATTGAAGTCCTACAGGCGAGGAGCCCATAGGTAAATTCAAGTCCTATAGGCAAGGAGCCCCTAGGTAAATTCAAGTCCTACTGGTAAGGAACCACTAGGCAAATTTCCAAATTCTCAAGCGAAGAGCCTCAGGTGTTCATGGTTCGTAGGTTCATCCTTAAACCACGAAATTAGAATAATCATCATAATCATCACTACCATCAATTCACGCACTTGGATAAGCAAAAAAGAAACACTCACAAACAGGTAAGTTTCTCTCCCTCAATCATTAAGAACCTTTCAAAATATGTTTTGAAAAGAAAATCTTTGGATTAGATCACGAATTTCAAAAGCAAGATCCCTAATCAGTTATTGTGAAATTTTCATCTTATCTTGTTCAGTGAGTCGACTAAAAATTCAGATGTCAGCTTGTTTTTGAGATCAACCTCTAACGAGCTCAATCTAAAAAATGGGTAGCTTTGACACTTGATTTTTAGCTCATTTTTCTTCATATTTTCAAAATTTTCAAAATTAGAACTAGGAATCTTGGCCAAGCCTAGAAACCTATTTCTAAACCAAAAATAAATTTTTTAGCATTTTTCTACATTTTTTCTTAATTTCTTTTAGTCAAAATAAGTGAGAAAATCAAGAAAAATAGTAAATGGAATCAGAAAATTCCATAAAAATAGTCATTAGTCTCCTTTTAAATCCAGTTGCATTAATACATCATCAAATTTGAAAAATCTCAATCGGGTATATCTTTTTCCCAAAATTGGGTAAAATTAAACCCGAATTGAAAAAAATGCAATTAAATTTTTTCTAGTCATTTTTAAGTCATAGTGTCTTCATAATCGGTTCCAACAAAAATTGGATGGGAAAAATCGACGAACAAAAAAGGAAGAAAACTGAACATTGCAAAGGAGAGGTGTCTGACGAAAATCCAGAGAGAAAGAGGAGAGAGAAATAGATGCGAAAGAGAGGAAACGAGTGAGAAAATGAGTTGAGACTCCCTAAGGCTTAGTGATCGGTGCTTTTCCGACTAGGAAAGCACCGGCAAATAGGTTTCACAGGTGAGTTTCCTCACCGACAAATCTGCAACTAAGCCTACTGTGAAGGCTTGAAACGGTACTTCGGTCGAACAATCCAGGGACTCTCCGATGAAGTGGAGACCACAGTTCGATAGTCTAGATGTTGTAGAATATCCCCATGGCTACAGATCAGCTCGGGAGAGTCGTTTAATTCACTTCCGAAATAGGTAAAGTATGATCTTCACCATATTTTTCCAGAAAATTCTAGAAAATGAAGATGAAATTGATATTGTTAAACCGACGATTTCTTTGTTGATCTTGAGTGCCTTGATGTCAAAAATGAGCTTCTGATCATTTTTGGTGTTGTTTGATTGCATTTTGGGCATTAAAAATGCATAAACCGAGTCAGCCACCCCCTTGAACTATCTCGCCGGAGCTCGGATGACATTGCTGAAGCATCACCGTGTTCATAGGCCTGTCAAGTTAGCTTCCTTCAACTTTGTTTGATGCTTTGTTAGTGTTTAGAATCGAGTTAGATGGCTAGGACGTTCTATATATTTGAAGGTTCGGCTAGTAAGTTTAGAACAAATTACAAATAAGGTTTTTTTGACTGGTTGATCATCGGCCGGCAAAGGTCCGACGGTTATTCGGTTAGTCTAGTTTGGTAGAGGTTGACATGAGCTTAAAACAGAACAAAAAATTAGCCATAAAAGTCATCGGAGGCTTATTGGTGATGAGCTCAAACCGGCGGTCTTGAAAACAACAAGTCTAGAATCACACCCACTAGGTGTTCGAGGAAATGCCTAAGAGAAAAATGGTTAAAACGGCGCCGTTTTGGCTCTTGGCTCGCTGGAGAAGACGACCGAGGGCTGGCGCTGGCGACGCCTGGTTCGGCCAAGCCAAATCGGGTTGAACCGGGCCAATCCAGTTCGCTTCCCGTAGGGAAATTTAAAAATAATAATAATAATAATAAGTCTAAAAAATCTAAAAAATTCATAAAAAAATCTAAAAATTTCATAAAAATAAAAAAAATTTCAAAAAAAAGTGAAAAATCATAAAAATCTAAAAATTTTTGGAAATTCGAAAATAAATCCCAGAAAAAATAGGAAATTCACAGAAAAATAAAAAAAATTAGAAAATTCATAAAAATTCAGAAAATACAAATAAAAAATGTGAAAAATCTAGAAAATCAATAAAAAATTGAAAAATTCATAAAAAATTTTAGAAAATCATAAAAAATCAATTCTCGATTAATGAAATTTCGAAAATAAAACAAAATTCAAAAAAATTCAAAAAAAACCAAAAATTTTAAAATTCACAGAATGGTCCAAAAACACCGCGGTCAACCATAAAAAGTGAGATTTGAATTTTTGGAAGTGCCCAAGTGGGATTTTTAAAAAATCCCAAATTCAAGGGTTATAACCCCTAAAAAACCCTAAGACCCTAAAAAATGTGAATCATAAGCTTCTAGAACTTCATTAAGGTTTGGATGTTTTGATTGATTTTCATTTTTAGAGACCATTTGATATTGATTGATCTGATTGACATTGATTGTATATTTAATACCTGATTGTTTCTTCTTGTAATTAGAATGGATAGAATTAGTGGTTAAGTCTCGGAAATTTGCATGACACGTTAGACATCGTATCATTCTTAGGTACTGAAAGGGCATTAAGGAACTCGATTTGGGATCAGTAACGTAATCAAGTCCCTGTACTCAGAATCTCTAGTTCGTAGAATCGGGGTATTTCTCCCATATCTCGATTAGATTTCTAGTATGGCGACTCCAAAATCACAAACTTAAATTAAATAGGAAATTACCTTTCGTTGTCACATGAGGTATGGTCTGGGAGAGACCCTTACATGGAAATACCTCCTTAGCACGCAAATCTCAAAACCCAAAAAAAAAAAAAAAGGAAAGTGCGGTGCGACTGGTTCAACAACTCATTGACAAGAAGATATTGAACTTCTAAGAACCCGAGCTAAATGTACATTAGAATCCTCTTTTTGAGCACAATACAATAAACATGATCAAAGATGAAGAAGCAATGATCAATTCTGATGATGAAGATGAATATGAAGTCAAGATTAAAGCTTCTCGTTTGGGAGATGCCCGCTTTCGTTAAGAAGCACTCTTAAAAGGCGAGAATGTAGACAACTTGAGAGAAAACTCCAAAAGATATAACTTCCAAGTGAAATATACCCCACTGCCATGGGCATTCAAAAATGAAGTGATTGTACCTAATGGCTAGGGTGGTATGGATGACGAAATCGATTTTGAGAAGAAAGCCCTATCTAAGAAGGAAATGCTCCAAGATAAAACATATTAGGATGAAAAGGAGAAAGAAAAAGTCCGACAGGGTGAAAGACATTTCACCCAAAAATCATCCAGGAAAGGCGAAACTGTAGATTTATTCGATCAAGACAGCGGTAAATATAATTACCATGTCAAATATACTCCACCACCATGGGCATTTAAAAATGAAGATAGTGTACCTAATGGATGGGGTGGCATGGACGAGGTCCCCATCAACAAACTAAATCTCGAAGAGAATGAAGACCGAGAAGAGAAAAAGAAGAAAAAAACTCGCTAAGGTGACAGGCGATTTGCTCGTAAAGCACAGAGACCAGGTGAAGTTGTTGATTTTCCTGGGTCAAGATAGTGGCTGGTATAATTACCGTATCAAATATACACCCCCTCTATGGGCATTCAAGAAGAAAATGATCACATCTTAGGGCTGAGGTGGAATGAATGCTGACGAAGCCAATAGAAGCATGGTATCCATGATTACACCATTTCTGATCAAGCTTGATTGAGGTAGAGAAATATAAGGAGGAGGAAGGTCGTGATGAACCAATCATTATCCAATTTCCCATTGATCAACTGAGGATTAAAGGAGAAGAAACACAGTCTGTGATTATCACTCTCTCTCCAAAAGAAAAGTTTGATACTAAGTGTGTACCTTGGGATTACTTTCCTAAAGAAGTTGATGCTATAACCCGATCAGGGAGATGCAATATCGTGAAAGAAGGTGAGCACGAAAAGAAGGGAGTAACCGAAAAAGATGTCAAACAATTGCTTTTAGTTATGAAGACGAGCGAATTTGAGGTAATTGAATAGCTAAGAAGTATGTCGGCATAGATTTCTTCGTTAGATCTCTTCAAGATTTCAGAAAGCCACAAAATGGTGCTTATGAAGCTTTTCAATGAAGTGCATGACCCGGAGACAATTATTGAAGTACAATTGAAAGACTTTGTTAGCACTATTCTTCTGAAAGATCAAATTGCGTTCTCCGATGAAGATTCTCCAATTGACGGGCGTTTCCATAATAAGGCTCTATATATTGCTGTCAAATGCCGAGACAAAGAGGTATCATGTGTGCTGATCGATAATGGTTCCGTACTTAATTTGTGTCCACTAAGCATACTGCACCGCTTGGGAATTAGCGAAGAGCTCATCAAACTATATAAGGTAATTGTGCGTTCGTTTGATGGAATGAAGAAAGATGTTATTGGCGATATCGAGCTCGAGATGAGCATAGGCCTTGTGCCTTTCTTGATTGACTTTTAAGTAGTGGATATTCCAAGGATTTTCAATTTGTTACTCGAAAGACCTTGGATTCATATGGCTGGTGCTATTCCTTCAGGTCTCCATCAGAAGGTCAGGTTCGTCATTAATGGCAAGATGATTGCTGTATATGGGGAGACGATTCACCACTTCTGAACAAAAGGAGTCCGAATTTGATAATAATAACTGAATAAGTGGTCCTCTTATGAGGCCCACTTCCCATTCCTTGACTGATTAAGAAACAAGGCCCACAAGATTAAATGCATGCTTTATTCATTGTTATGCATATGATTGTTAGATATATGTCTGGGCCCGATGCATGTTAAGTGGGTAGCCTATAGTAATCACTTAGACCCGACTTTAGGGGTTAACTAATATGAGTCACCGTTTTGTGAATTCAAATAGTGGCTCATTATCATTAACCATTAATCAATCAATTTTAGATGATTAAGAGGATGGGTGATCGAAAAGTGTGAAATTTAAAGGCCGATCCCAAGGCCCGTTCTTGAATTGATGAGTTGGATGATTTGTTTGCATGCTCACACTACTTGTTTAATTTGTGTGAATTGAATGTAAAACCGACACTCATGAGGCGGTCCATGGAGAAGATGGCCAAACAACTTTGAAGATGGCGGCTAAAGACCGATGTCCAATCCAGTATCAATTTGTATACAATTTGTGTTACTATAACATGTCTCGGGTCTTTCTACTCATGTTGTATTAAACACTCGACAAGTTGTGGGTTTTTCTTTCCTCGCACTTTGAATAGCTCGTCATTTCAATACCTTGTGTGTTTACATTACGTGCCACCTTTTCAATACAATTTGTTTGGTTCTGTTCTTTTTCTAGACTAAGATAGGACTAGTTTAGAACCTAAATGGAAAACACAAAAATAAAATGCATGATCACCTAGTGGACTAAGACTTTGGTATGAAAATGGTAAAAAATAAATACATGACAACTTAGATAATAACCATGTCAAGTTTAGTGGTACCAAAAGGGCATTAGTGGAAACATTAACGTAAGCTAGTCCCTGAACCCACAATCTCTGGTTTTCATAAAAATCGAAACAAAACTCTCACATTTCGGTTGCGTATTCTAGCTCACCCCCGACCTAGGCTAGTGGTGACTCCTATTTGCTATAAAAGATAAAATCAATCCGCTGTCACGCAAGGTATGAATTTAGGGAAAATCCATGTTCATGATCAATGGACCGTATGGATTTAGGAAAGGAGGTTTGTTAATATTGTATTCCTATAATTCCGAGGTGTCTTCCCTTTTGTGGTGATCTTCCTATTTCTAGTTACTTGTTTCTTTTGTTGCGGCAACCTTTGTATATATGGTTGAACAACGGTAGATGGTCTAACACAACAAAATAACAAAAGAGAATGAGAGTTTTTTGTCCGAGGACATAAGCACATTGCCGAGCCTTATTAACCTTTTGTGTCTTTGTCTGATTGTTTGATTTTCTACATGATATCAGAGCAGGTTATGACCCCGATTATTTGAAGAACTTGTCTCGTCCACATCCTCTTTAGGGTTTGCTATTTTTCTTTGTTGTCTTTGTCTCGCTAGAAAACAAGCATTCAATGTGGGCTGTTGCAATCTCTAGGTGGGCACCATGACAGATTCGAAATTAGAATTTGGAAAACTTCCCAACACAGGTGCGGGCTTTAGATCAGAATCAGCGAAGGCTTTGGTGCATGAAGGAAACAGCCAACGTCTTGCATCTATTTTGCTGAATGGAAGCAATTTTCTCCCATGGTCGCGAGTAATGACCATCGTGCTTGGAGGTCGATCGAGGCTTGGACATATTACTAGGCAAACTAAAGCCCCCGATGAAACTCATCCAAAGTTTAAAGAATGGCAAGCAAGCGATCACAATCTTGTGACTTGGATCTTCAACTCAATGGAGCCTAAAATCTATGAGATTTTTGCTTACTCAGATTCGGCCAAAACATTGTGGATTCGTTGTCTGAGATGTATGGTCAAGCCAATAATGCATCTCGAATTTTTGAGCTTCAACAAGGTCTTGCTAACTCCAAGCAAGGTGCAAATCAGTCATTCATAGAACATCTGGGGAGCATGAAGAAAAAGTGGGATGAACTTCGTCAGTGTTGGAGTTGGCGAATACTTCGGGGACCCTTGTTTCTCACACCGGGTATGCCCACGTGAGCTTAGGGAAACTGAAGTGTTGTCCGACGACATGTGACCCATGCGTGCGGAATGCGGGGGTTCGGGGGCAGCGCCCCCGACACGGGTGCCCCGCTGCTCGGTCAGCGGACGGCTACCCCACTCGCCGGTGAGCGGGCGGGGGCTCACGGGCGGCGCCCCCGAAAGCTCAACGGGTTTGGGCTGGCCCGTATGGTGCGAGATTAAGAGATTTCATATAGGTTTAGGTTTCGGGCCTGTTTGGGGCATATATATATTTTGCTTGTTTTTCTGATCATTGTATCGAGTCGAGTAGCTATAAACCGAAAATATAGTGAAATCTCTTTGCAGGACGTAGCCCTATTCGAGGGTGAACCTGGGTAAATTCGTGTATCATCTATTTTTTCTGATTTCTGCGTGATCATTCTGTTTCGGTTCTCGATAAGTCCCTTCAATTGGTATCAGAGCCGAAGTTGTTCGAGGAATTAGGGTTTATTCGAGATGTCAGGAGGATCACGAATTGAGATAGAAAAATTCGATGGAACGCGGTTTGATCTGTGGAAGATGAAGATGGAGGATCTTCTTTGTGATCGAGATCTTTGGTCGGCAATCGAAACGGAAAGGCTTGTTGCTGCGCAAGCTAGTGTCGTGATAGGCAAGGAAGCAGTGAAAGAAACAGATTAAACTTCCAAATAGGCAGATCTAAAGGAGATTGAAGACTGGAATCAGATTGATTAGAGAGCAAAGGGTTTGATTCGGCTTTGTCTCGCAGACTCGATTCTGACAAATGTGATGGGAGAACCTACAGCTAGGGACCTATGACGGAAACTGGAGTCGCTGTATCAAAGTAAGTCGCTGGTTAATAAGCTATTTTTGAGGAAAAAGCTGTATAATCTTCGGATGCATGAGGGCGACTCGTTTTCTGCACATCTGTATAACTTTAACACATTGATTAGTCAACTCGTATCAATCGGTGTTAAGTTCCAGGATGATGATAAGGCAATAACACTACTCTGTTCACTGCCGAATTCATCGGATAATCTGATTGTGGTGATCGGTGGTGGGGATAAGGAATTATCGTATGAAAGCATGTGTTCTGCTTTGTTATCGGAGGAGACACGAAGAAAGGGATCGGGAAATTCTGGTAAAGAGGCATTAGCGGCTAGGGGAATGCCAGCAGAGAAGACTCTGAATCCGAGAGGATCCAAATCCAAATCTCGTGGGTGATCGAAGAATAGGGAGAGGAGGGTACAGTGCTGGAAATGTCAAGAGTGGGGCTATGTGAAGCGGGATCGTAAAAACAAGCTAGTTTTTAAGAAAGAAGCCGAATCATCCTCGGGTAAAAAGGAGGTCGATGCGGGAGATATGTATTTGGCTGCTGCGTGTATGGCGCAGTCAGACAAGGATATATGGTTGATCGATACCGGTGCTTCATACCACATGACGCCTCATAGACACTGATTTTGTGAATATGAGCAATATAATGGTGGGGATGCCATGCTCGGAGATGATACTGCAGTTCAAATTGTCGGGCGTGGCAAGGTGAAGCTGAGGATGAGTAATGGCACGGTGAAGACTATTCTAGACGTGATGTATATACCCTTGATGAGTAGAAATTTGTTATCAGTCGGTACAATGGCTGATTCGAGGGTTATTTTTAGCTGTGATAAGGATTTGTGCAAGATGACTCGAGGTTCTATTGTGATTGCACGAGGAGTCCGTTACGGGACATTATACAAGCTGCTCGGGGAAACAGTGACAGTTGGTAGTGGGTTCATTTCTGAAGAGGCCAAAGAAGATGGACATGATACGTCCATGTTGTGGCATCAGAGGTTAGGGCATATCGGTGAAAAGGAACTGTCTACCTTAGCTTTAAGTCAGATGGTAGAAGGAATTCCAAAATGCTCTATGGGTTTCGGGTTCTGTGAACACTGTCTCCATGGAAAACAGAACCGAGTTAGCTTCCAACACACTGGTACTAGAGCAACTGAGGTTCTCGAGCTGATTCACAGTGATGTCTTTGGACCTACTCCGACTCCATCTATTGGAGGATCCAGGTACTATATATCGTTCATAGATGATTTTTCGGGATATAGTTGGATTTATTTTATTAAAGGTAAATCAGATGTATTCGAGAAATTTCGAGAATTTAAGGTTTTGGTTGAAAACCAATTAGGCAGGAAAATCAAGGTCCTTCGTATAGATAACGGAGGTGAATTCTGTTAGGATAAGTTCGAGCAATTTTGTGTGGATAATGGTATTGCAAGGCAGAAGACGACTCCATATACGCCTCAACAGAATGGGGTAGCCAAAAGATTAAATCGGTCACTCATAGAAAAGGCAAAATGCATGTTGAGTTGGGCAGGTTTGGGGACAGAATTTTGGGTAGAAGCTGTAGCCACAGCTAGTTATTTGAAGAACCGGTCACCAACCTCATCAGTGAAGGATCGTACACCATACGAGGCAGTGTTTGGGAAGAAGCCAAATCTGTCGCATGTTTGGGTGTTCGGGTGTGACGCATATGTTCATGTACCCAAGGAGAAGCGGGGTAAGCTTGACAACAAGTCTGAGAAGAACACATTTGTCAGATACAAGGAAGGGGTCAAAGGCTATAAGCTGTGGAATCCAGAATCAAAGACCATTGTATACAGCAGAGATGTTGTCTTTCGTGAATCACAACCCCAGGTTGGCACACAGAAAGGTGATGAGCCCAAGAAAGTGGTAGTGCTTGAAGAAAGTTCTAAAACTGAAACTGTGGAGATGGTTCCACAAGGCACGCTAGTAGAGTCTGATTCTGAATCGGAGCAAGGGGACTCAGTTAATGAAGTCGAGGATGTAGATTCAGATGAAGACCTAGATACAGATAGCATGCCGGCTCTCAGGAGATCGACGCGGGAAAGAAAGGTACCACTTCGATACTCACTTAGTGCTTTGAGTACGTTTCATGCTTTGAGCATTACCGGAGATGATCCTAGTTCTGTAAAAGAGGCGAGATCTATGGATGATGCGAATCAGTGGAAGCTCGCAATGATAGATGAGATGCAGTCCCTTAATAAAAATGAACATGGAGCTTGTGTAAATTACCTAAGGATAGAAAGGCAAATGGGTGTAAATGGGTGTTCAAGCGAAAGCTGAAACCGGATGGGACTGTAGAGAAGTACAAGGCTAGGCTTGTAGCCAAGGGGTACTCTCAGATTGAGGGAGTTGACTATGACGAGATTTTATCTCCTGTGGCGAAGTTGACCTCAATACGGTTTGTTCTATCTATAGCAACTGCATATGATCTTGAGGTAGAACAGATGGATGTAAAGACGACATTCCTTCATGGGGACTTGGAGGAGGAGATATATATGAGGTAACCAGAAGGCTTTGAAGTAAGAGGAAAGGAGAATTTGGTGTGTAAATTGAAAAAGTCTTTATATGGGCTGAAGCAATCACCGAGGATGTGGTATCAGAAGTTTGACACGTACATGCTCCAGCTTAATTTTGTGCGCTCAAATTCTGACTATTGCGTTTTTGTGAAGAGAACGGGCGATCAGTTTGTCATTCTCACGCTATATGTGGATGATATGTTGTTGATCGGGAATAGTGTGAAGATGGTGAATTTCGTGAAGAGTTTGCTGGCCAAAAAGTTCGAAATGAAAGACTTGGGGCCTGCAAATTTTATTTTGGGCATGCAGATTAGGAGAGACCGTGAGAAACGGAAGCTGTGGCTAGGGCAGGAGAAATACATAAAAGAAATATTGAAGAAATTCAATATGATAGACTGCAAGCCTGTTGGTACCCCTATACCTTTAGGGACCAAGCTATCTGCGGAACAATGTCCAAAAACGGATGAAGAAGCTGAAGAGATGGCTCGAATTCCATACGGGAGTGCAGTGGGTAGCTTAATGTATGCTATGGTGTGCACGCGTCCAGATATAGCCCAAGCAGTGGGAGTCTTGAGTCGACACATGTCTAACCTAGGTAGAGAACACTGGAATGCGATCAAAAGAGTTTTCAGGTATCTTCATGGAACTTTGAATTTTTCTTTATGTTTTGAAGGTACAGGAAATGGAAACATGCCTGATATCGTAGGCCATGTAGATGCTGATTGGGGTGGAGATATTGATAGTAGATGATCCACTAGCGGATATGTTTTCACATTGTTTGGTGCTGCATTGAGTTGGATGAGCAGGAGGCAAAGCGTGGTAGCGCTTTCTTCTACTGAGGCTGAGTATATGGCTTTTACTCATGCTGGAAAAGAGGCCGTATGGTTACGGCGATTGTGCTTGGAGCTCGGTTTTGAGCAAGGTGCCATAGAGGTGAGATGTGATAATCAAGGGGCTATTTATTTAGCTAAGAATCCAGCATTTCACTCACGTACAAAGCACATTGATAGACAATATCATTTCATCCGAGAAAAGGTAGAGAAGAAAGAGGTTCGGCTTGTAAAGGTCGACACGGTAGAAAATAGTTTTGACTTCCTTACTAAAGCCGTCACAGGTACGAAGTTTGAATGGTGCTCTACTGCGATTGGATTGAAGAAGAATGATATTGGAAAGGCCCTCATTTGCGTGAAGTATCCACCAAGTGGGAGAATGTTAGAGTTGGCGAATACTTTAAGGACCCTTGTTTTTCACATCGGGTACGCCCACGTGAGCTTAGGGAAACTGAAGTGTTGTCCGACGACATGTGACTCATGCGTACGGAATGCGGGGGTTCGGGGCAGCGCCCCCGACACGGGTTCCCCATTGCCCGGTCAGCGGACGGCTGCCCCACTTGCCGGTGAGCGGGCCAGGGCTCGGGGGCAGCGCCTCCGAAACCTCAACGGGTTTGGGCTGGCCCGTATGGTGCGAGATTAAGAGATTTCATATAGGTTTAAGTTTCGGGCCCGTTTGGGGCATATATATATTTTGCTCGTTTTTCTTATCATTGTAACGAGTCGAGTGGCTGTAAACCAAAAATATAGTGAAATCTCTTTGCAAGACGTAGCCCCATTCGAGGGTAAACCTGGGTAAATTCGTGCATCATCTATTTTTTTTTTATTTCTACATAATCGTTCTGTTTCGGTTCTCGATATGTCCCTTCAGTCAGTACACCCAAAATGTGCATGACTATGTTCCAAGGGAAGAACAAGATAGAATTTTTTATCTCTTAGCAAGCCTAAGGCCTGAGTTTGAAGACGCCAAACGTGACATTCTTATAAGGCCGTAATTACCGTCCTTTAATACCGTGTGCTCTATAATACAGAGTGAAGAAACAAGGAGGAGAGTCATACATTCTAACTCAATTGTGGCACCATCAGAAGGATCACTGGAGCACTCGGCAAACACTGTTAGTTCCAACGCCAGACAAAGTGAGGCTAGTACACGGTTTGTCAAGGGGAAAATAAAGAAGCCCATTCGTTTTCATTGTGATCATTGTATCGAGATGGGCATTCCAAGGAACGATGATGGATTCTACATCCTCAGCTGCGTCCAAATAAGGACAAGGGACTGGACGCTAAGGTAGCAATTCAAGGGAATACCACAGACTTCCAATCTAAGTTGGAGTCCCTGGCATTGCAGGTTTAGGAGCTACTTCAGACACATGGTTCGGGTCCCTCTGGTACTGAATCTGGAAATTTGGCCAAGACTTCTGGTAATGTTTGTACACTTTTTGTTAAGTCTAGAAATCGGTTTATTGTTGATTCTGGTGCTACGAACCATATGTGCAATTCCTCACATATTCTATCTAATACTGCTTCTAGCTCTTTGTATCCACTAATCACAGTGGCTAACGAAGTGGAAGTGCCAACTGTCGCGCTGCGCTTTTTTTTGGGGCTTTCGAGATTTGCGCGCTAAGGAGGTATTTCCGTGTAAGGGTTTCTCCCAAACCATACCTCACGTGACAGCGAATGGTAATTTCCTATTTAGTCTAAGTTTTCGATTTTGGAGTTGCCACTAGTCATTATTGATAGGTAGACTAGAAACCTAATCAGGATATGGGAGAAATACCACGATTCTACGAACTAGATATTCTGAGTACGGGGACTTGGTTACGTTATTGATCCCAAATCGAGATCCCTAATGCCTTTTCGGTATCTAAGAATGATACGATGTCTAACGTGTCATGCAAATTTCTGAGACTTACCCACTAATTCTATACATTCTAATCGTAGGAAAAATCAATCAAGTATTAAATGCACAATCAATGTCAATCAAATCAATCATTCCTAAATGGTCTCTAAAAATGAAAATAAATCAAAACATCCAAACCCTAATGAAGCTCTAGAAGCTTATTCATTTCATGATTCACATTTTTTTAGGGTTTTAGGGTTTTTTAGGGGTTATAACCCTTGAACTTGGCATTTTCTAAAAATGCCACTTGAGCACTTCCAAAAATTCAAATTTCACTTTCTAAGGTTGGCCATAGTGTTTTTGGACCACAATGTGAATTTTAAAAAAAAAATTTCGAAAATTTCATTAACCGAGAATTGATTTTTATGATTTTCTAAAAAATTTTATGAATTTTACAATTTTACAATTTTTTATTGATTTTCTAATTTTTTTCACATTTTTTATTTGTATTTTCTGAATTTTTATGAATTTTCTAACTTTTTTTATTTTTCTGTGAATTTCCTATTTTTTCTGAAATTTTTTGAATTTCCAAATTTTTTAAAGATTTTTCTAATTTTTTTTCTGATTTTTTTTAATTTTTTATGCTTTTGTTTTTACGAATTTTTTAGATTTTTTAATTATTTATTTAATTTTTAAATTTTTTGCAGGAAAATGAACCGAACCGGCTTGGTTCAACCTAGTTCGGCTTGGCCGAACTGGGCGTCGCTGGCACCGGCGCCGATTGTCTTCTCCGGCGGATACGGTGCCCAAAACGGCACCATTTTGGCTCAATTTCTTTGGGGCATTTCCCCGAGCACTCGGTGAGCATGATCTCTTGTTTTGGATTATCAAGGCCGCGACTTCAGACCGAAATCCGACGAGCTTCCGGTGACCTTCCGTTCATGTTTTTAAGTTTTGTATTGAGTCTTCATCGTCCTCTAGCCATCTAACCTAGTCGGATCATTGCCTGACCACCGCCGGCCGACGAAAATCGATCCCAAAGGTCTCAACTTAAAACTGATCAAGACCAGCTTTTGTGACTCTCAGATCATCACATAATTCGCCCTAACCGTCTACATCGATCAAAATCAAAATCAAAACATCAAGCAAGGTCAATAGTTACTAACTTGAGCGGCCATTGGCCGCAGAAGGCACTCCGACGAGGCTCGAGGACTCCGGCGAGGGTTTTCAATGGTGGATTGACTCGGTTTTGTTGATTTAACAGCACAAAATGCAATCAAACAATACAAAACATGATTAGAAACAAGTTTTGAACATTTAGAAATACAAAATCACGATCAAAATGACATGAATAGAAAGATTGAATCAAATCGTGTTTTCTGGAATTTCTGGAAAAACTGTGACCGTGAGTAATGTTTACCTTTTTCGTTCGATGATCAAAAGAAATTGTCGAACTGATCCGCACCCATAGGGTTGTTCCTTGACACTTGAACTTCCACCTGGTGGTTTTGGCCTCGTCGGAAGAGCTCTGGATTGATTGGAAAAGTCTCGGTTTCAAACCTTTAGGACCAGCCAATCCGACTGGAATAGTGGAGGAGAAGTTTCAGCCAAACCCCGATTTGCCAGTGTTCCGCCATCTAGGGCAGCGCCGGACGCTCGAGTGGGAACCTTAGACCCTCTCTCTCTAACTTTTCCTCTTTGGTTTCGCCTGTTTCTCTCTCCTCTCCCTTTCTGGCATTTCACCGAACACCTCCCTCTCCTTTCTTCAGTTTTTTATTGATAAAAAATCCCGTCCAAATTTGGTTAGAACCGACTTCTGATCGATTATAACTGATCTCTGACGATAGCTGGAGATTCTCCAGCTATTGATCAGGTCAAATACGTGTCTATTTGACCAGAGAAGATTGGCGAAGTGGCGGGCTTGAAATGTTTTTTCTTGGGTTTTAATGTGACTCGGGTAAGTCGGGCGAAGAAGGTGATCGACCCGGGTCGGGTCGGGTTGACATGGTCGACCCTGCAAACCCGGGTTGGTCTAAATTCGCCAATTAAGCTCAATTTTGACCCAATTTTCAAAATTAAACCCCAAAATTGTATTCCTCATCACATTCTGAACCCAAATATGTGATTTTCCCCAATTTTTGTTATAATTGTGTCTAAGATTTTCACATTTTTGTATTCGGGTTAATAGGGTTTTATTCAATTTGATGTCCTAATGACCTGATTAGGCAAAATTGATACCAACATTGAATTACCCACATTTGATTAACCATAGAAATGATGGTCTCATGGTTCGACAATTTCATATTGGGCACGATTTCCAATTTGTGCTCAAAATTCTTAATTTTCAATTACATTTTGGGGTTTTCTGATTTTTTTTGACAACTTGTGCAATTGGACCAACCATTATGCAATTCAAGGTCCTAGAATCATTTGTTGTGAAGATACTATGACTTAAAAATGACTAGAAAAAATTTAATTGTATTTTTGGTTCAATTCGGGTTTGATTTTGCCCAATTTTGGGAAAAACACATACCTGATTGAAATTTTTCAAAATTGATGATGTATTAATGAAATTGAATTTAAAATAGGACTAATGACTATTTTTATGGAATTTTCTGATTCCATTTGCTATTTTTCTTGATTTTCTCACTTATTTTGACTAAAAGAAATTAAGGAAAAATGCAAGAAAATGATAAAAAATTATTTTTTGGTTTAGAAATAGTTTTCTAGGCTTAGCCAAGATTCCTAGTCCTAATTTTGAGATTTTTGAAAATATGAAAAAAATGAGCTAAAAATCAGGTGGCAACACCACCAACCCATGGTGTAGGGCAACTGAATGTGCTTTCGAAAAAAAACTGAGGCTTTATTGGTCTCAGGATTGTCTTCTAACTTAATATTTGTGAGCAAATGTACTAAACAGTGGAATTGTAATGTCATTTTTACTCCACAGAAGGTGTTGTTTCAGGATTGCAACACCAAAAGGATGATTGGTGAAGGACAACTTTGGGACGGGATGTACACCTTAGATTTGCATGGCAAAGCGTTAGTGGCTAGGAAAGAGGTTGTGGATACCTCTTGTCTATGACATTGGCACATGGGTCATCCTTCAAATCGGGTGTTGTAGTCCTTAGACATGTCTTTGACTCATGATTCTAGTAGTTGTGATTCATGTCACTTTGCTAAGCAACATAGGTTGCCTTTCCCTAAACATTTGCATAAATCAACTGGATTGTTTGCTTTGGTACATTCAGACACTTGGGGATATTCTCTTGTTGATTCTAGAGAGCCTTTTCAGTATTTCCTTACCTTTATTGATGATAAATCAAGAGCTACCTGGCTTTACCTTCTTAAATACAAAAGTGAAGTACTTACAGTTTTCCAGGGTTTTTGCAAGATGGTGACTAATTAGTTTAATGCTTCTGTGAAGGTTCTTCATACTGACAATGGTACCGAATACACTAATCAGACATTTCAGGTTTTTTTACGAAGTAAGGGTATTACTCACAAAACATCATGTGTGGGTACTACACAACATAATGCGGTAGCTGAAAGGAAGAATCATCACCTACTGGAGGTCACCTAGGCCTTGTTATTCTTGGGGAATTTGCCTAAATCCTATTGGGCTGATGCTGTTCTTACTAACTGTTATTTAATTAATAGACTCCCTAGTTGAGTGTTAGGGTATATAACTCCTATGGAAGTGTTGTATGGGCGAAAATTTGATGTATTTCACTTAAGGATTTTTTGGTGTGTTTGATATATTCACTCTCAAACTGGTGGAAAGTTAGATCCTTCCAAGAAATGTGTGTTTGTTGATTATTCATCTGTCAAGAAAGGCTATAAGTGTCATGACCCTTGCACAAAGTGTGTCTATATTTCTCGAGATTTTGTATTTGATGCAACTCATATGTTTTTTCCTTACAAGAGTCACGTTCAGGGGGAGTGCATAGATTATTATAAGGAGCTTTCCTATGAATTTGCTCCTGTCCCTATGGATGTTAATGGGAGTAGTGAAGCCAAAGTCAGCAATGGGGACGTTGAAGTCAACAATGGGAGCTATGCTTCGGGTCACGAATCTACAGATCAAGAAAATTCAGAAGTGGACCGAGAGATTGAGGCAGTTGTTGTTCTAGAAGCTGAACCTGAAATTGCCACCGTGGGGCTGACAGATGAAAGGGCAGTGGATGCAATCCGTTACGAAGGTCATCTCGTGTCACTAGACCCTCAACTCGTCTTCGGGATTTTAGTACTTACTATTCAATTCAACATCCTATTCAAGAATTTGTTGGCTATGACAAAATCTCTCACAATTTTTTGAGTTTCTTATCTTCCACTGAAGAACAATAGGTGATGTGGCTAGCAAGGATCACCTAGAGGGGGGTGAATAGGTGACCTTAAACATTTTTAAAATATTTATGCGGAAATAAAACAAATCACAGAAGAGTCTGAATAAAATTCAGATTCAAGACAGATTATATAGATGAAGCTCTTGATGTGCAGAATGTAAAGTAAGAGATAAGGGATAGAGAATCTGCATACAAGATTATAGTGGTTCGGCTTATAACAAGCCTACATCCACTCTCCCACGCTTATAGCCTACCGGTTGGATTTCACTATGTAATCAGAGGAATTTACAGATTTTGAGTGATATCACTCTCGTGTATGATAGGACTCTCTATCTCACACAGTCACTCTTACGAAGTAACCCTCAAGATCTAAGTGTTTTGGCTCATAACAATAAGAGAAATGATTAGAGTATGCTTAGACTTTGGACTTGTTGATTCTTGATTCTGTTCTCTTCTTCTGCTGCTCGTTGATCTTCTTAAATACTCCTCTACTCCCAAACTAGCCGTTGGACAGCTTTCAGAGGATCATTTTCTAATCTTCACCTTAGATAGATTTGTATAATAAGGATTGAGTAGCCGTTGGATGATAGATTCTGAATCCCGCTGATTCTGGTCGCCCATACAATCAGAATCTTGGTTTTCATAAGTAGAGCTTTGTCCGTTGTAATGCATTCTTGTCGTAAATATTTGATTGTCAATCAATTTGATTAAGATTAAACCAATCAAAACTTTCCTTCTATGAAATCTATGCCAGATCACTAGTTGTTATGTTTGGTTCTGAATTCTACATCTGAATAATTTCTACGTCTGCATCTGCATCTGAATAACTTCTGTGTCTGAATCTTAGAATTTAGATTCTGTGGGTCTTCAAAGAACTTATTTTTTCAGCTTGTAAAGTCTGAATAACTTCCTTCTGAGCTTCCAGAACATATATATATATATATATATATATATATATATATATATTCTTGGATTAAAATGGTTCAAAATAAGTATTAGATTTTACAATTACCTCAGAAGGTTTTGTCAATTTCGAAATTAGTAGGAGTTTTCCTCAACAATCTCCCCCTTTTTGATGGTGACAAAACTTTCCTGCAGATTGAATCAATTTGAAATTAATTGAAAGTAAATAAGCATATATATAGCGCATGGATCACAGATTGAAATTGAAAGAGCAAACTCTATTGATATATATGTCTTTGTTTCCTTTGTATATAACCTGCATATGATCTGTACCAAATAAATTCTCCCCCTTTTTGTCATCAGCAAAAAGGCAATAATAGAGAGTATAAAGCATTTATATTAAATAATCAATCAGTTTAACAAGAAATGTTAGTTAAATTACAGACCAATTGAAAGAAATATGACTTTGAGAGAAATGTTTTTTAAAAAAAAACAGGCTATTTTTTTGAAGGAGTATGAATCAGTTGAAAATTTTCTAATATTGAGACAGCTTCCTCAATCTTCGAACTGCATTGATCCACAGCCTTATCCATGTTGGATGAGCATAGAGTAATGGCTTCCTCGAGTTCTGCTCTGTCTGCTGATTGAGACAACTTCCTCAATCTTCGAACTGCATTGACCCACAGCCTTATCCATGTTGGATGAGCATAGAGTAATGGCTTCCTCGAGTTCTGCTCTGTCTGCTGCTGCTTAGAGTCGTTGAGTGTTGTAGTTTTCCTCAATAATTTTCTATAGGTTCTTCATGTCTTGTTCTAGTGTAACTTGCTTGTCCTTAATTTCGAGCAGAATAGAGAGGATGTTCTGATTTTTTGAAGGCTATTCTTGGACATTAGCTGGCTCAGACTGATCGAACCCCATGGTTGCTTCTTCTGGATTCTCCCCCTGAACAGGTGCTTAATCTTCAGAAACATGTTCCGTAGGAGTTGGTTTTGAAACCTTTGGAGTTGGTTCAGAAACATGTTCTAGAGCATCAATATGGCCTGTATCAATATGTTCTGCTTCTGCTTTATCACTTTCATCATGCAGAAGAATTTTTCTTTTCTTGCTATACACCTTTAATGGGATTGGAGATTCTGTCTTCTTGCTTGCTGATCCTGCCCCTTTTTTCTGCCCTGTCTTTTTGATACTTGACTTTTCAGCAGATTTTGCTTCAAACTGATGAGCCTCTTTTCCTTTGATTTTTTTCTTTACATCATCAAACTGTTTCATTTTGGAGAGCGTTCTTTCTCCAACAAACATACAGGGAACAAGGTTCTGGCGCAATTTATCAGGAATCGATATTTTTAGGAACATGAAAATTCGAGAGATTAAAGCACCATATGGCAGTTGTCCCTTGTCCTTCTGTAATGTCCTGTACATATGGAAGATGATGATATGAGGAAGAGAAAAAGGTTGACCTTTCAAGATAGCCCAGATGAGCTTGATTTCTGATTTGGATAGGTCAGTTTTGGAGGCTACCTTGGGCTTCAAGCAATTGATAATGATCTTGTGCAGAATCACGGATCTTCTGGATAACGGATCTTCTGGATAAGTCAGAGTAGGAGAGATGCCGGTTTGATCCTTGAGCAAAGTTGGGATTTTCAAAAGCAATCTTGGAAGCATTTTCAAGATTCACTGCTAGTAGAGTAAACTTGTAGTGTTGTGCTCCAATTATCCTTGCCAATACATCCGCTTTTAAATCGAATTTTTTGTCACCAACAGTGAATTGGATCCAGTTGGGCGACAAAATAGAGAGATTGGAATAGAAATAGGCAGTTAATTCAGCATAAACGTTTGCAGATTGAAGGCAAAATTCATAAATGCCTAACTTTTGAAACAGGTTCTTTACTGAAATATTAGCTTTCTCTAGATAGTCGTAATCCACAGTTCTGTGGTTCATGATCCCTCGAGTAAGCAACAACTTGTAATAGATATTATGCTCAGAGCTTCTAAATAATCCTCCTGTACCTGGCACAATTGATGCTATTCCTACATTCATTTCAAAAATCTCAAAAAATCGAGCATCATCATCAGGTATAACAAACTTGATTGCACTGGGAGTTTTAGGGCTAATATGAGCAGATTTTTTGTCGGAGGGTGCTGATGATTCTCCGACTTTTTCTTTGCCCTTTTTGGAAGAGGGTTCTTTTGGTGTAGTGATGGCCGGAACATTGTCAGAATCAACACAAGCTTTAGAATAGTTTTGCGTAAGATGTTCTTCAGAGGAGAACCTATTATCTCTCAGACAGTCACGCAAAGAAGATGTAGAGGTATTGCTTCTCTTCAACCTCATATAAGCATCCCATACATGCTTGATGCTTTTAAAACGAAAATCTGTTTTACCAGAAGCTTTGGGAGATGACGATTGATGAGGTGGTGTCGCTTCAACAGGTTCTTCATGAAGTTCCAATTATGTATCTGAAATCTCCATAAACTCTGTCAGTGCAGTAGATTTAGATTTTTGGTTCAGAATATGTGAAGATCTTCTTTTGAACGGTATTTTGATCACTTCTGGAGCAAAAAGTTTAGATCTTTGGAGAAGGAAGACGAGGAGAGTCTCTGAATATCGAAAGGGTTTGAGGAGTAAAAGATCGTACTGATAGGATTTTGAAAAGTGACGGACAGGTTTATAAATGAGAAGGACGAGTTTTAGAAATAAAAGATTATTTTTAGAAAGTAAAAATAAGCCCAAACAAGTAAGAAGGAAATATACTTTCTGAAGCATAAAAGATCAGGACAATATCATGATAATATTTTAAGCACAATTAATCAGATAAATTAGGATACGTACCTGATTTGCTTCCTAAAATAATAAATGTGAAAATATCCTACCAGAAATATTCCCACCAAACTTTAAACTATGTACGTACCGTTCTTTGAGAGTCTGAAAGATGTTCAGAACGAGAACACTTGAGTCTGAAAAATTCCTGTCTGTCAAACACTTCAAGAGAATGGATAAGTAATGCACAGTTTGTTTCTAATATACTCAAATGAAGATTTGTCAAGAGGTTTTGTGAATATATCAGCTAATTGATTCTTAGAATCAATGAATTGAATATTCACATTGCCATTTTGAACATGATCTCTAATGAAATGATGCTTGATTTCAATATGCTTCGCACGTGAATGAAGAATAGGATTTTTGGACAGATTAATAGCATTTGTGTTGTCACACTTGATTGCAATACTTGATTCTTCAACAGTAAAGTCTCGCAACTGCTGCTTCATCCATAGAATCTATGCACAGTAACTTCCCAACGCTACATATTCTGCTTCTGCTGTAGAAAGTGCGACTATATTTTGCTTCTTTGAGTACTAGGATACCAACATATTTCTAAGCAGTTGACATGTACCTGTAGTACTTTTCCTATCCACTTTATATCCAGCTAAATAAGTATTTTAATAATCAGTAAGAGTAAAATCTAAATCTTTGGAGTACCAAAGACCTAGCATTGGATAAGTTCCAATGTATTTGATTATCCTTTTTACTGCAGAAAGTTGCAACTCCTTTGGGTCTGATTGAAATCTTGCGTACATACAGATACTAAAAAGTATGTCAGGTCTAGATACAGTAAGATACAATAATGAACCTATCATGCTTCTGTATACCTTCTGGTCCACCTTTTTACCATGTTCATCCTTGTCCAGTTTGGATGTTTGGGACATTAGAGTGTCTGTTTTCTTACCATTTTGCATTCCAAACTTCTTAATAATCTCCTTAGCATACTTCTCTTGGCAAATAAATGTACCATCTTTGGTTTGTTTCACTTGTAAGTCAAGAAACAATGTTAGTTCTCTCATCATGCTCATCTCGAACTCGTTCTGCATATTCTTAGAGAATTCCTTGCAAAGCAATTCATTAGAGGATCCAAAGATTATATCGTCAACATAAATTTGAACAAGTAGAAAATCCTTATCCTTTTTCTTAACAAATAAAGTTGTATCAACCTTACCTTTGGTGAAATCATTTTACAGAAGGAAGTTACTTAACCTTTCGTACCATGCTCTGGGTGCCTGTTTCAGACCGTAAAGGGCCTTTTTGAGTCTGTAGATATAATCAGTCTTCCTTGGTTTTTCGAAACCAGGTGGTTGTTCCACATATACTTCTTCTTTAATATATCCATTCAGGAAGACACTTTTCATGTCCATCCGAAACAATTTAAAATTATAGAAACAAGCATAAGCTAATAATAGCCGAATGGCTTCTAACCTTGCAACGGGTGCATATGTTTCATCATAATCTATGCTTTCTTCTTGAGAATAGCCTTTTGTAACCAGTCTTACTTTGTTTCTTGTGACTTTCCCATTGTCATCCAGTTTGTTTCTGAACAACCATTTTGTTCCAATTACTGGATGGTTTTTGGGTCTTAGCACAAGCTCCCATACTTCATTGATTCTGAACTGCTGAAGTTCCTCCTACATAGCTTCTATCCAGCTTTCATCTGATAAGGCTTCTCCAACTTCTTTTGGTTCCATTTCTGATATCAATGCCAAGTTGCTGATGTTCTCCTTTTATTTGGATCTAGTCTTGATACCATCTTCTATTTTTTCAATGATGAGGTTCTTCGGATGGCTGGATTTATGTTTCTAGTTTTTGTCAAATCTTTCCTTCTGAATATCTGCAGACTCTGAATTTTCTGATTGAGTCTGGATTGTATCTTTTTTTCCTTCTTTTGAGGATTCTACAATCTTTAGAGATTCTTGATGAACTTCTGTTAACTCTTGAATGTTGGAAGGTAGTTCAGATTCATCTTTGTGAGTCTGAATATTTTCTTCAAACCTTACATTCATTGTTTCTTCCACAGTCTGAGAATTCTTATTGAAGACTCTGTATGCTTTACTTGTAGTAGAATATCCAAGGAAGAATCCTTCATTAGCTTTCTCATCAAACTTGCCAGAGCGGTCATTTGGATTTTTTAGAATAAAGCATTTACAACCAAACATACGAAAATATGAAATGCTGGGCTTTCTACCTTTGTAAAGCTCATAGGGGGTTTTCTCAAGAATGGGTCTGAGAAAGACTCTGTTAATGATATAACATGCTGTAAAAACTGCATCTGCCCAGAAATGAAAGGAATATTGCTTTCAATCAACAGTGTTCTTACCATTTCTTATAAAGAACGATTTTTCCTTTTCACAACACCATTTTGTTCTGGTGTATATGGAGTAGAAAAATTATGTTGAAAGCTATTTTTATCATAAAAATTTGAAAAACTTTGATTTTTAAATTCTCCTCCATGATCTGTTTTAATGCAGGAAATAGTATAGCCTTTTTCATTCTGAACTCTTTTTGTAACTTTTGAAAAGTATGAAAATGCCTCATTTTTATAAGCAAGAAAGAACACCCAAGTAAATCTTGTGAAATCATCAACAATTACTAAACAATACTTCTTACCACCAATACTTTGTGTTCTGGTTGGTCCAAACAGATCCATATGAAGAAGCTGCAAAGCACGATTAGTGGAAACATAATGTATAGATTTAAAAGAGCTCCTTACTTGCTTTCCTAGAGTGCAGGCATTGCATAATTCTGTTTTTCTATATTTTAAATATGGCAAGCCTCAAACCAGTTCCTTATTTGAGATCTTTGAGATTTATTTCATACTGATATGCCCCAACCTTCTGTGCCACATATCTTCATCCTCTTTGATTGAGATCAAGCAATGAGTGGAGTTTGGATTGACATCTAGAAGATAGATATTGCCATGTCTTCTTCCTATAAATGTTTGAGAAGAATCTTTGCTTGTTCCTGAACATGTATTTTCTTGAAAGTTTATTCTGAAACCTGTATCACATAGTTGGCTTATGCTTATCAGGTTGTAGTTGAGTCCTTTTATCAATGAAACATCATTAATTGTAAGTCCTCCAATTTTAACTGTTCCTTTGCCAACGATTTTTCCTTTGGTATTTCCTCCAAAGGAAACTTTTCCACCATTCAGATTGTGTAGATCAACAAATATGCTTGAATCTCCTGTCATGTGTCTAGAGCATCCACTGTCTAGGTACCACTTTCTTTTTCTCGTTGTGATAACCTGCAAAAATTAGAACATCTCAAGTTTTCTTTGGTACCCAAACTTGTTTGGGTCCTTAAGTATTAGTATAGGCCATCTTAACAAAATTTCTTCGAACAGGTATCCAGACCTTAGGACATTCATTCTCAAAATGTTGTGGATCTCAACAATTTGAGTACTTGAGAGCACTTCGCCCAACAGGTTTGACAAAATTTCTTTTAAAATAATTTTTATAAGCTTGTCGAGGAGGTCTTTGTCTTAATCTCTCCTTGATTTTTGGAAAATCAATCAAGCTGTCACTTTCCTTCATAAATCCTAGACCAGATTTGTTATAGTAAGGAATTTGAATGGAAAGGATATGCTTCAAGGTTTCTGAACCTTTTAAAAACTTGGAAGTAATTTCTGAAACTTCCTTTTTCAAAACAGCATTTTTGTTAAAAAGAAAATCTCGACTTTCCTTGACTTGATAAAATTCTTTTTGAAGGAAATCAATCTTTTCTTTTTGTAAAATATCCTGTTGCCTTAGAGATGAATTTTTCTTTTTCAAAGAAGAGATTCTTTTAAGAGCAGTCTTAAATTCAAAGCATAATTCATCAATGTAATTCGATACTTCAATAGTCATTTCAGAAGGTTTTACCTCGATTTCCACTTTAAGATCAGAATCTGAGTCTGAATCTGACTTTGCCATTAGACAGAAATTTGAGATATCTTCATCACTATCTTCGCACTCTGTGTCACTCCAGGTTTCTGCCTTTAAGGCTTTCTTTGCTTTCTCAAATTTGGTCTTCTTTTTTAGAAGTGGACAGTTAGGCTTGATATGTCCACGTTTCCTACAGTGAAAGCATATTACATCCTTCGATCTCTCTGTCTCATCGATAGACCTCTTATTTTCAAAAGGCTTCTTCCCTTTGAGGTTTCTTCCTCTGATTTTCATTCTCTTATACTTCTTTATGAAGAGGGCTAGTTTTTCATCATCAACATCTTCATTTTCAGAATCTGCATCAGAATCAATGTTAGTCCTTAGTGCAATTGACTTATTACCTTTGGATTCATTCTCCTCATTCCGTTTTTTAGTCTCATATGATTGAAGAGTTCCAATTAACTCATTCACCGATAGAGGCTTGATCCTTTATGTCTCACAAAGAGATGTTTTGATATTATCCCATTCCTTTGTCAGTTCTCTCAGTAGTTTGTTGACTTTCAATGCATCTGGGACTGGTTATCCTTGATATGCAAGACCGTTTATTATGTCAGTAAACCTATCATACATATCAGCAATTGATTCTTTAGGCTTCAGTTTGAAGGATTCATATTGACCAAGCAAAAGATTGATTTGAGTTTCCTTGGCTCGATCTGTTCCTTCATAAGTAATATAGAGAGTATCCCAGATTTCCTTAGCAGATTCACAAGCAGCAATTTTTTTATATTCAATAGGAGATAAAGCACAATAAAGAGAATAAATTGCTTTGGAATCTAAAGTTTTTCTTTTAGAAATCTCAGTTTGAGATAATGGAGGATCTGCTGATTTGCTTGCATCTGTCTTTTCTTTTGAATCAGAAGATTTTGGATTGACTCCTTTGATAATGACATCCCATTGCATATGATCAATTGACTTTATGAATGTCTTCATCTTATTCTTCCAGACGCTGTATTCCTTGCTATCAAAATATAGTGGTCTGTTGTTGCTCTGACCTTCAATGAGCCTTGGAGCACCAAAGCTAGCCATGTAGATCGTTAGCTCAGAAGTAAAACACTTGAATAAAATGAGCAACCCGCTCTGATACCAATTGATGTGGCTAGCAATGATCACTTAGAAGGGGGTGAATAGGTGACCTTGAACAGTTTGAAAATATTTATGCGGAAATAAAACAAATCACAGAAGAGTCTGACTAAAATTCAGATTCAAGACAGATTATATAGATGAAGCTTTTGATGTGCAGAATGTAAAGTAAGAGATAAAGGATAGAGAATCTGTACACAAGTTTATAGTGGTTCGGCTTATAGCAAGCCTACGTCCACTCTCCTATGCTTACGGCCTACCGGCTGGATTTCACTATATAATCAAGAGGAATTTACAGATTTTGAGTAATATCACTCTCGTGTATGATAAGACTCTCTATCTCACACAGTCACTCTTACAAAGTAACCCTCAAGATCTAAGTGTTTTGGCTCAAAACAACAAGAGAAATGATTGGAGTATGCTCAGACTTTGGACTTGTTGATTCTTGATTCTGTTCTCTTCTTCTGCTGCTCGTTGATCTCCTTAAATACTCCTCTACTCCCAAACTAGCTGTTAGACAGCTTTCAGAGGATCATCTTCCAATCTTCACCTTGGACAGATTTGTATAATAAGGATTGAGTAGCCGTTGGATGATAGATTCTGAATCCCGCTGATTCTGATCGCCCATACAATCAGGATCTTGGTTTCCATAAGTAGAGTTTTATCCGTTGTAATGCATTCTTATCGTAATATTTGATTGTCGATCAATTTGATTAAGATTGAACCAATCAAAACTTTCCTTCTGTGAAATCCATGGCAGATCACTAGCTGTTATGTTTCGTTCTGAATTCTGCGTCTGCATCTCCGTTTGAATAACTTCTGCATCTGAATCTCAGAATTTAGATTCTGTGGGTCTTCAAAGAACTTATTTTTCCAGCTTGTAAAGTATGAATAACTTCCTTATGAGCTTCCAGAACACACACACACACACACACACATATATATATATATTCTTGAAATAAAATGGTTCAGAATAAGTATCAGATTTTATAATTACCTCATAAGGTTTTGTCAACTTCAAAATTAGTATGAGTTTTCCTCAACAATAGGAACCTCACATCTATGAGGAAGCAAGGGAAAAAGCCGTTTGGGTTGGTGCAATGAATGATGAACTTCAGGCTTTGGATCGAAATCATACTTGCAAACTGGTACAACTTCAAGAGGGAAGAAGATAGTTGGTTGCTGATGGATCTACAAGATCAAATACAATAGTACGGATTAGTCGAAAGGTATAAAGCGAGGCTGGTTGCAAAAGGATACACTAAAATGTATGATATAGACTACAAAGAGACCTTTGCACATGTGGTTAAAATGAACACTGTGCATGTTCTTATGTCTATAGTTATTAATTGTGGATGGCCCTTGTTCCAAATGGATGTAAAGAATGGATTTCTTCATGGAGATTTAGAGGAGGAGGTTTATATGGATCTTCCTCCCGATCACCCCTTGCAGAATAAAGATGGAATTGTTTGCAGGTTGAAGAAGGCCATATATGGTCTCAAGCAATCACCCAAAACTTGGTATGGAAAACTGAGTACTGCGCTCATCAAGGTTGGATTCAAAAGAGGAGCAGCAAACTCTTCAATGTTCACCAAGGCAAATGACAAAGGTATAGTTGTTGTGCTTGTTTATGTTGATGATATTATGATTATAGGCAGCAATCAACCTTAATCAAAGCACTTAAGTGGCATTTGAGCAAGGAATTTGATATCAAAGACCTTGGCAGATTGAGGTATTTTTTGGGTATTTAGGTGGCAAGATCTCACAGAGGATTATTCTTATCTCAAAGAAAATATGATATGGATTTGCTGAAGGAGACTGCGAAGTTGGGAGTTAGACTGGCTAGCATTCCTATGGTGTCTAATAGTAAGTTCATTTCAGACGACACTTCATGACATGATGTTAGGCAGTTTCAACGACTTATTGGACGGTTGATTTATCTGACTATCACCAAACCTGATATAGCATATACTGCTAGTTATGTAAGTCAATTTATGCAAAAACCAACTCGAGGGCATATGGAGCTAATAAATCATCTGCTATGGTATTTGAAGGTCACACTTGGAAAGGGAATTCTAATGAAAAATAATGGTCACATAGAACTTGCTGGCTACACTAATGCAGATTAGGCTGGGAGCCCTGTAGATAGGAAACCTACTACAGGTTCTATACTTTTATGGGAGGAAATATTGTCACTTGGAAAAGTAAAGAGCAAATGATGGTTGCTTGTTCGAGCGTCAAGGTAGAATTTCGGGCCATGGCTACTACTACTAGTGAAATTATGTGGTTGACAGTACTGTTTTAGGAATTGGGTTGCAATTGCATGACCAAGCCTACGACCTCTTCAAAGCTTCGTGAATCCATATTAATAGAAGTCTTGAATCTGTCTGTTGGAGAGTTTCAAGGATTATTCAGCTAGTTGTTGAGAATCGTCAGAGACCTATGCCAGAATCAAGATTGCTCATGTAGTCGCTTTTCTTAACTTCTGCAAATTTCCTAAAATGGAGTTTACTCCAACTGTCCCATTGCATGAGATCAAAAACTTGTCAGCTGTTTTTCGAATTTTTTTCCCAGTTTTTTAGCTATGACATTGAATGCTTGCAATGGCTATTTTGTACCATCAATGATCGTCTTCAAATGCGTATCTCACCATCATCAGTGTCAACTCCCCATCAGCTCGATCCAAGACTCATCATCGACAGGTGCATATTGTAATTAAGTAGAATGACAATCTCCAGTGACGATACTTGATGAAATGATGCGTAATGACAACCGATTATCCTTTCTCCTTTACCAATAATCAAAGACCTTCAAGAACACTAGCTTGAGCCATGAGATGCCACTCATACTGGTGCTTGTTCACCATCAAATCCTAGTTTCTCATCTTTATTGATACAAAGGAATCATTGACATCTTTTGTCAATGATAAATGTTAGTATCAAAGACAATTTTGGAATCGTTAAAATTCCATAGGGATGTTTTCCCAACACATTCAATCCTAGGAAATCAGTTAAGAGTGATAATATTAAGTGAGTGTGGTGCTATCGATAATATATAGATGATAAAAAGCAAGTAAAGAGAGCACACATCAAATTATAGTGGCTCGGCATTACCCTCAAAGCCTTGTCCACTCTTTAGACTAACAGCCACAACGCTGGCTAGAATCCACTAGTAATTACCTAAGATAAGTTACAACTAGCCAATACATATCTTATCGACAATAGATCGTACTATCAGGACTCACGTGCTGCTATCTATCATATACATTTAATCTTATCACGATTACAAAGTAGTAAGAACACTACACTGGAAATTTCAGATTAATATATCACAATTTTGATTAGTAGAGAGAATGACAATGAATAGTGATAGCTTTCTCTATTTTTCATCCAATCTCTTGAGCTTCATTGATCCTCCTTTATATGGATAACTTCAATCTTCCCGTTAAAAATAGTTTCGAGGAGCAAAGAGCTGTTGAGAGTCGATAGAAGTTATTTGTCCAAGGATGGGATCGCCCATACAACATTTTTCCTCGAACATCAACATGGTTTCCCAAAATGGAGTTTGCTCGTTTTGTCACATCATCGGGTACTATGATAATCTGAAAAAAGCTGTCAACTGCTCTTTGACTTTTTCCAATTTCTTCTTCTGTGGTATTTCCAATGGCTATAATCTTTGTCTCTAATGATCATCTTTGGATGAACGTATCAAATAGCATCACCATCGACTTGGTATTAGCAATCCATAATTAGCACTTGCACATTATCGCTAGTCTCTTGATGTTGTCCATGGATAAACGGTAAGAATGACTTGCGATTCTACTTCCAATGATACTTCTGAGCATATCGGCTTCAAAAGACTTCACATATCGTCCATGGTCCTTCCAAGTCCTTATGAACACGTCATCATGTCTGACTTGCTCAACTCCTATTGAAATCTATATCACCACGGCGAGTCTTCACTAAGCTCTTCAAGCAATCATGTAGATCATCACAGTCTTTCAAATATCAATACAAACATATGCATATACCATAGTAGATATTATACCAAGGATGGTTTTCGAATCATCAAAATTCCGTAGGAATATTTTCCAACACTTGTTTGTTAGTGTTGTCCTCACACGTGTCTCTACATTGCTTATGTACCGTGTGAAGTCGTAGTGGCCCAACTCAACCAACCAAGCTCCCTCATTGACTCGACAAGCCGGTTCATGGACTCAGCACTCTCATAGGCAACAATTTAAGGAGAAACACTGCTAAGAATCAAAGCCCGAGTTCGGTCGAGTATGGGTTAGGGTTATGGTTAGGATTGGGTTAGGTCGGGTATGAGTTGCTAACATTGTATTGTATAAAAACAATTCAATATGGGTTAAATAAGTCAATTCGGATCAGGCCTTCTTCAACCCAAGCCAAACCCAATCTGATATGCTCATTTGACAGGCCTAGTGATTGAATAGCTATAAGTTTAGTAAATAATTAAATATGTTTTTTGTTTTGAAGGATAACGTTTCCTTCCATAAGGAATATGTGACCATATTTATTATAATGAAATTACTCCTTTAATTAAGAAATAGTCCACTTTAATGTGATTTTTTATTTTGATTAATTTTTTAATACATTGTTATACTTTCCGCTACCAGCATTGTCCTTACCACCACAACAGCACCTCACTTTTGCCATCCTGTGATTTACAGCAGTATCACCATTTCCACTGTCATTATCTATTACATCGTAGTTATTGCCATCATTATAGGTGACAAATGGGGTGATGGGATTTGAGTTATGGTTATTCTAAAAGGGTGGGGAATAAATTGACTCATTTTATCTCATATGGACCCGATTAATCTAATACAATGTAATCGGCATATTCCCAACACAAATCATATTTTACTCGAGCCCAAATAACTCACATTGTAGAATGCATCGATTAAGTCATCAAATTCACATCAAACTCGGGCGACCCCATTGGCCGTGGTTGTGGTGCTCGGCGACCACCATCACGGTGAGGCCGTGCCACGTGGCAGGTCTTTTCCTTTTCTCAACCCCTTTGGCTACTATTCTTGAGCGATGCCGATTGGCAATCATCGTCTTCAGCAACAGCCAATCACCGCCATTGCACAGTGCCAAAGATTAGGGTTTTCTTTTCTTAAATTTGTCATTTTGGCTGAAAATGAAATGGGTCTAACAAGATGTGGGTGTGCTCTAGACCCTTTAAGAGCCATCTTTGATTGGGCTCCACTTCTTCTTTGAGTACTTTCTTCTGTTCATTCATGTGTGCAACCACAATATATTAATTTCCATCATCTTAGGGTTTTATTATGAACATGCTGGGACGAGCGCGTGCCAGTTAAAAAACTTGGGACAACAGAAAAGCGTCTCAATTACCCAAGAACATGGGATGTGCTTCTTTTCCGTTTCTTTTTAAGGATGCCATGCCATCTAAATGAAGCACCTAAATTATAAAGCGCCGGGAGAATAAGATCAAGCATGCCATAGAAAATGTCCTTATATGCATTTTTTTTGTATTGCAAACACCAATCTTCACACCAGATTACAAAAAACAGAAAACCCTAATAACTTTCCTCTCTTTTCTTTCTTGTATGCGTTATCCTGTAAAGACAACACCCAGCAAGAAGAAGCCCTTCAGCAAGACACACAACACAAGACCAATAGTTGGTCACAATGCCCTCATGGGTCAAGCCCATTTGATACCAATGGCCCGACAGAACAAGCTACACACCATATAAAAAAGTTCATCTACCGAACCAACAGACAATATCATCAACAGACCAGATCCACGAACCCCTTCCGTTCGGACTACGCACCATTATCAGATAAGACAACTCATCATTGGAACAGCTCATCAAACGCCAGGTATCTATGCATTACACAACCCCATGTGACCGGTGGTCGTCACCCAGTGATACAGCTGGAACTCCATACCATCCCAAAGCAAGAAAAGCTGTCATGTAAAGTACCAACATTGGGTTAATTCTCTTTGTTGGTCCGGGAGCCTAATCTAATAATCCAAAAATCAATTCGTTTGACAGATAATTGAAGATGCTGGATTTGTTGACAACTCCCGTTTTAATGAAGTCCGACCTTTTTGCCTGTGGTTATAGGGACGGTATCCATGATCATCAGGTCATAGACCAATAGGGGAATAGCTTTGGAAGAGAGAGAGGGTGAGAGCCGCCACGTCAAACCTCGTGTCACTGGCATTATTAGGAAAAAAGAAACTCATTATTGACTTGGGCCAAGTCAACCAATTGGGGGTTGACCCTGGTGGTTTGTTTTTTTCTTGATAGTTAATTGCGTGTTACTTTGTTCGGGATTTCAGCCGGCTTAATTGACACTGAAGTTTAAAAGAATTCGTAATTCGTCTGACTTTTAATTGAGCATGTGTATATCGAGTATGCAGTTGATGAACTTTTAAAAGCTAAAAGCTTCAAAGATTAGCATCAGGAGTCGAAGTCAATAAAACCCTTCTCTTCATGTAGTTTGGGTGCTTACTAAAGCCTAAACCTGAAATATGCAGATTTAATAAGAGTGACTGAAAGCATTTCCTTTCCAAGAAAAGGAGATCTGAGAACAATGGGAGAGATGATTCATTAACTTTAATGTCATGCTAAATTGTGTGCACAGTCGAGTTCTAAATTTAAGTTATAATGTACGTCGTGTCTTGTATGTGACTTATATTATACGTGGTAAATGATGTATACTCTATTAGATAACCTAAAAGAACTGGGGGTAGGAAAGAAAGAGAGACATAGGAAAGGGCTATATATTTCTACTGGCAAGGCGGCTTAGGAAAAAAAGTTTCTCATTAATCACGTTTCTTCAAGATCAGATAGAGGGTCATTATTATATTGAAAGCCTTAGGAAGATTCAAAAGGGGATTGGAATTCAATTCATTATTATCGTTGTTGATGGTTAAGAAATTAGTTGCATTGTTTTCTACATTTTATATGTCTTTGCCACTCTATTTTCTAAGTATATACTTTCTGAGATTTCAGCATTGATGTTGATGTGATGTCGTAGAAGCAAACTAGGCATTTATTGAAAATAGGGGTGGGACAGCATCCAAAATGTCTCCGTTCATTGATCTTCAACTTGTGGGTGAACTTTGCCTAATCAAAAAATGTCAATGGGAGCACATTATTTTCTGGGATTTCTTCAGAAATCAGAGAGCGATGTCATGCATATTTTAATTATGGTTTAAATGATGATGATACTATGTTTATGAGTATGATATTATAGCTGTTGTGCATGTTCTTAGTTCTGTGTTTAGTGGTCAATCTAGCTCAATTTTAGCTGTGCTTATGGAGCTTTGTCAACGGGTGTATTATTTTCACTCCCACAGCAGTTGAATTTGGATCTTTGCCATACAAGAATTAGCGTAAAATGGCGATCCTTTTCATGAAGTCAAACATGATCTAAGCGATGAAGTTTCATCAATTAAATTAAGGTAGTTGAGTTGCTGATGGCCACCAATGAGATTTGCATAGGGACTCCAACAATTATAGTATGCATTCTTCTGAAAGGTCCTATTGGAGGTCCATAGGGTTGGACCAAATTTTATTACTTAATAAACTATCTTCGTTAAATTTTAATCAGAGTCATACACGCGTGTACATACATATCATCAGGAAATTTATAAAAATAAATAAAGAGTAAAGTTTCAACTTTAGGACCTAATTACTTGCTCATTATTCACGAGAGTTATTTTCAAAAACGAAAATGGAAGTAAAGAGTAAAGTTGTATCTACGGATTTGACTTTGTATTTATCTTCTACTATATTAGCAGGATTCGTCACACTTTCGGTCTTTAGGATATGTTAAAGACCTTCCTGAGCAACGACCATTCCAGCCGAGCACTCTGCTGTCGAGTTCAAAGGTCAACCTAGTTTCAACCTGAAACGAGAGAGAGAGAGAGAGAGAGAGAGAGAGAGAGAGAGGAACGACTGGAACGGTGACAATGGCGGTAGTTGAGGCGGAGGGTGATTGTTAGGGTGGTGAAGTTGGCAGTGGTTGGGAGCTGAGGAGTTGACAGTGGCTAGAGGAAGGCCAAGCACGATGGTGCTAGGGCGTCTTACTGGGAAAATTACCAATTCAGTTTTAAACTTGTTGTGCATGCTAATTTAATCTTAAACATTTTAATTTTTGCCAATATAATCATAAACCTTTGAGTTAATTCCATTAAAATCTTTTCGGCCAATTGCTGACCAGTTGTACATGGCATACTGACGTGGGCAACTTGTGTCACGCTCCAAACCCCAATGGGCTCGCGACACCCCTTCGACAGTCGTATTGAACGCGACGTTCCAGGACGCGTCGCCGACCCAAACGAAACATCCAAAGTCATACGCAAGCAGAAACGAAATTTAAACAACCCCGACAAGAAACATTCAAAAAGGGGTAGCCGAAAGTCACGAACTCAATACTTACCCAAAAAAAAAGTCACGAACTCAAAACAAGAATATATTTAATATAACTTACAACATTCACATCACCTTAAACCAGGCTACTAACATCGAATCACATTCATCAAAAGGGCGGTGGTTGGGTAGCTTAACTTCACTATTAAAAAGGGGCATCCTAAAAGGGGTGAAGTATCAACGTCCAAAACTACTCCCGATCTCTGAACCGCGCGTGACGACTATTCGCCACTCCAAGCCTGAAAATGTTTAACAACGGGAATGAGATAAATCTCAATAAGCAGACAACTTATACCCCATCTAGGCCAATGCATACCCAGACGAGTCTAACATGCGATCTAACAGCCAACACAATCGAATCCACACATACTTACCTCACCTTAAATCAAGTGTCAACTCTGCATATTAGTCAATTCACATTAATGCAATGACACCCAATGTACATATCACTATCATTTGAGTGCCATACACAAGTGCATTCGTCCAATTCAACCAAATATATTACACATGCGTGTCCATCCAACTTTTTCACGACCCGAGTCAACACTCCATAGGTCTTTTCTCACCACCCGCGTCAACACGCTCTAGGCCGGCAGCCCTCCGATCAATCCAAGATTTGTCCCGCGTCAGCACGCTCTACGACCTTTCTCACGACCCGGGTCAACACCCCACAGGTCCTTTCTCATAACCCGGATCAACACCCTACAAGTTGACAACTCTCCGATCGATCTGGGCTTGGTCAAGCAAACACACACGCCACTTAATTCAATCAATTTCCATGTCATTCACATATTCAAACATCACCCAAGGATATTCGATCAACCACAATACCATTCGCCACTCATGCGCACCAAGACAACCACAATTCTACCAATTCAAGTCATGAATCATTCACCCGACCTTGATCACATTCGACAGCGACAACCCACCATTAATTCACCACATATGAACAAAATTCAAGCATTAGACCACACAGGACAATCACACACTAAATCGATATTCTAGCATCAACGGCCCCTCATACAATCACACTAAGTAACAACTCACATAATGCGCGTTATCCCCATCTCGAATCATCAACATAAACTACCATCAAACGAACATTAAATCGCACACGAACAACCATTATTGGCGACACAACTTCCAGCATTAATTAACTCCAAAACTAGCCACAAAATCGATCATAAATCACCTCGTTTCAGCCCACATCTCGACCCATTCCCTCATCCCAAACCAACCAACAATTCCATCACCAAATCATGCTAAACGGCCACCAAATCAACCGAGCCCCTAATCAGCCACATTTCCACTGCAAACGATCCCTAAATAAGTCTATTAACACCCAAAGTCCTAGATAAAGTTTAGGGTGTCGCTTACCTCAACCCGAAGTAAGAAAACGGGGCAACGGCAACAGGGGGGTCATGGCCATGGCGACAAGGGTGGGCAGACGACGGTGACAAGCAACAGCAGCAGCGAGTAGTAGGGACCTCGCCGGAACAGTAGTAGCTGGATAGCGACGGTGATGGGAATGGCGACAAGGGCGGCACGCGGTAATGGGCTGCTGAGGTGTGGCTGGGTCCTTTAGGAGACCAAGGGAGAGGGAAACAGTTAGGCCAAGGGGGTCAGAAGCAACAGACAGCGGCTCCGGGCTGGGGTGCGCGGCGACCGAACGAGTGGTAGCGATGCACAGTGGATGGACAGGCAATGGTCGACAGTGAGCAGCAAGGAGGAAGCAGAAGTAGCGGTGAGAGAAAGGAGGAAGAAGAAGAAGGAAGAAGAAGAAAAGAAGAAGGAAGAAGAAGAAGAAGAAAAGAAAAAGGAAAAGAGAGAGTGATCTGCATGGGGAAGGAGGAGAGGGGACGTGCGCGCAGGGAGGCGTACGGCAGAGCGGGAGAGAGAGAGAGAGAGAGAGAGAGAGAGAGAGAGAGAGAGAGAGAGAGAGAGAGAGAGAAAGTCAAATATCCTAATCGAGTACGATCCGACGGTCCTCGTTCAAATTCGAAGTCGATCCAACGGTCCACGAAAAATCCTAATTATATAATAGGAAAAAGGCCAAAAGATACTAAATAAAATACACTACGAGGGAGGTCTAATAGTCCAAATCCGCACTCGGTCCAAATTTCACTTTTCACTAATTCCGGGCAATATCGATGCTGGCCACAATAAAATCGTTACCATCCAATTAAATTTGTCACGAAACTCTGAGAAATTCGACGTCAAAGTTCGGGCTCTAAATAACGGTCAAATTCGATCGAGTGCGATTCTAGCAAAATCTCTAATTTAAAAATAATCAAAGAGTGATTAGTTCCGGGCGAGATTTTACTATAAGCACATTGACGAAATACACGCTTTATAAATCCCAAAAATGGGTCGAAATTTGGAATGTCACAACTCTTTCCCCTTACAAAAATTTCGTCCTTGAAATTTACAACCAAACCCAATTATTCGAACAAATGGGGTATTGATGTCGCATCAACCCTTCGCTTTCCGATGTCGCACCTTTGGTTCTATGATACTCCCAAATTACTTTAACCATTGGAATTGTCTTGTTCCGTAACACTCGTTCCATTCTGTCCTCGATCCTTACTGGCTTTTCCACCTACGACACTTTGTCATCCACGTCTATTTCTTCATAATTCAGCACATGGGTCGGATCTGATTCGTATTTTCTTAGCATAGACACATGGAACACATTGTGAACTTAGGACAAATTTGGCGGTAGTGTGAGATGATAGGCCAAAGTACCAATTCTCTCTCTAAAACCTTGAATCGACCCACGTACCTCGGGCTCAACTTCCATTTCTTGCCAAACCGTGACAATCCTCTCATCGGCGATACTTTAAGTAAAACGTGGTCCCCCACTTGAAATTCCAAAGGCCTACGTCTCTGGTCTAGATAATTCTTTTAGTAGCTCTGAGCGGTCTTAAGCCTGTCCCAAATCACCTTGACTATCTCAATTTACTGCTGAACTAATTCTGGACCCGTGATGCTTCTCTCACCCACTTCATTCCAACAAACTGGCGTTCTACAAGCCTTGCCATACAATGCTCCAAATGGTGCCATTCTGATACTCTGCTAATAGCTATTGTTAGTGGTGGCCACGGGCCGGTTTCGGCCCGGTCAAACTCGGGCTCGGCCCGTTGACCGGGCCCGCGGTTTGGAACCGGAACTGGCCCGTGTCCTACCGGCCCGGTTCCGGTGCCAGAAATTTTGGAACCGGCCCGGAACCGCCTGTTCCGGGCCCGGTTCCAAAGGAAAAAAAAAAACCCACCGGGCCCACCCCCCGGGCCTCGGTGCCCGCAGCAGGGCCTGCAGACGTGCAGGCCCTGCTGCGGGCAAAATTTTTTTAAAAAAAAAAACCCCCGCAGCAGGGCCTACACGTCTGCAGGCCCTGCTACGGGCAGCGCCGCAGCGGGCTTGCGGCCCGTTGCCAGGGCAGCCGGCTGCCCTGGCAACGGCCAACGCCCAAACGGGCAAAAAATAATTAAAAAAAAAGATAACCGTTGCAAAATTGCAACGGTTATCTTTTCTTTTTTTTTAATCCTAAATTTTCTTTTCATTTTTTTCTTATAAATTCTCTCAAATTCTCTCAATACTCACAATTCTCTCAAATTCTCTCAAATTCTCTCAATACTCACAATTCTCTCAAATTTTCTCAATACTCGAAATTCTCTCAAATTCTCTTAAATTCTCTCAATTTTCTCAATACACGCAATTCTTTCTTAATTCTCCCAATTAATTCGCTCAATTTTCTCAATCCACTCGAAAAATGGCAAGTGGAAGTCGAGTGCCAACTGGCAAAGGTAAGATTATCGCGACGGAATCCCATCATTCTTTTGATCCTCGTGAATATGCAGATTTTCAAGATGATGAAATCAACATTTTTCTTGATGTGCAGCGCGTCCCGACGCAAGAAAGTTTTCATTCTCCTGCCGAAATATCTACAACAAAGGAAGCGAAACGGGAATTTACATCTGACATTTGGAATCACTTCACGAAAATGAAAAGGTTTGATATTGGTCAAAAAAAGTATGATATAATTTGTAAATATTGTGGGAAAATATATAAATATATAGGTGGACAAGGATATGGAACATTTAAATGACATATTAGGAGCAAACATCCAACCGAAACGGGAATCGATATCAGGCAACAATAAATTTCCGGGTACGTCAATCCTAACACTTCCCCTTTATTTCGTTTTAATGAAAAAACTTATAAGGAAGAATTAGGCAAATTTATTTCCATTGAGCATTTAGCATTTAATTTTGGAGAAAGATTTGGTTTTAATGAATTTGTACAAAAAGCATGTGCTCCACAAGCAAAACGTGTTCCTAGAAATTCAATTAAACGAGTAATTAACGATCTTTACAAAAATGGAAAAAAAGATTTACAAAACTTTTTTATGCAATTTAATGGATGCGTGCATATAGGTAGTGATATTTGGAGTGATCATTGGCAAAATCATTCTTACATGGGCATAACATGTCATTGGATAGATGACGAGTGGAATATTCAAAAAAGAGTTATTGCATTTAGAGTTTTCGATGATAAGCATACCGCAAATAATATTTATAGAATAATTAGGCAAATTTTAGAAGAATATTATTTGCTTAACAAAATTTTTTCAATTGGTTTTGATAATGTCGCGGCAAATACCGCTTCAATTGCCAATTTAGAAAATATTTGTAAACCCGCTTTTGGCGGAAAATTTTTTCACGTTAGATGTGCTTGTCATGTTTTAAATTTATGTGTACAAGATGGTTTGAAAACTCTTGATATTTTTCTTCAACCAATGAAAACGGCGATTCAATTTTTATGGAAACATCCCCAAAAAATGAAAGAATGGGGTAGATTTTGTAGAGAAAATGGCAAATGGCCAAAAAGATTTCCAAGAGATGTTCCAACTCGTTGGAATTCTACTTTCCACTTGCTTAATGAATCATTAGCATATAAAGATTTATTATGTGCATTCATTTCTAATAATATACCTGAGATTAATTTATACCCACAAGAGTGGGATATTTGCCAAAAAATTTTAGATGTTTTAAAGGTTTTTAATGATACAACTTATACTTTGTCCGGTGTTTATTATCCTACTACACATTTATTTTTAGTAGAGTGTACTAATATTGTCAAAATTTTTGATGAATATGAAAATGATGTTGAATTGCAACATACTATAGTTGCAATGAAAATGAAGTGGCTACATTATTATAGCGAAATTCCCATTATTTATTTAGTTGCTTGTGTTTTTTATCCGCGTTGCAAATTGGATGGCTTAAATGATTTTTTGCGTACGTATTATCAATGTTTACATTATGATGCGATAAATGTTACAACCATAGTACGTGAGGTTAAAAAGGTAGTAATAGAATTATATAATGAATTTTATGCTAAATATAATTTAGGTGATATTGGATCTGCTCAATCTACGGAGATATAAAATGACGGTATATGTAAAATTAGTAAAGGGTACCAACTTTTATTACATAGACAAAAAAAACAAAAGGGAGTAATAGGAAATATTTCTAAATTAGAGATTTATCTAACCGTTTCATTTGAGTTTACTGAATCCGAATGTGGTACAGATTTTTTAATTTTGGATTGGTGGCAGAGGTACGCAAGCCAATACCCAATCCTTTCTCTTATTGCAAAACAGATTTTTTCAACCCCTTGTTCCACAGTTGCGGTCGAACAAGCATTCAGTACCGGAGGTAATATTTTGGGTGAACATCGTTCAAGATTAGCTCTAAAATCAGTGGAGATTCAAGCTTGTGTTGTTGATTGGACGAAGGCTCAATACCGGCAACAAGAGATAGATCGGAATAATGAATCCGAATTCTTTAACAACGAAGATACTACCGATACCGGTACTGGAACGGGTAGTGACGATTGAGGATAAAAGAACTATTTGAGTTGGCAAATATTTCGAGAACCCTTGTTTCTCATACCGGGTATGCTCACGTGAGCTTAGGGAAACCGAAGTATAATCCGACGATATGTGACCTCTAGTCCTCTGCGCACGAAATGTTTAGGTTTTGGGGTCATTTTAGGGTATATATATTGTGCTCCTTTTTTTTATAGATCGTTGTAACGAATTGTAATGTGCATAATGATAATTTATTAAGTTCAAGCCCTCTCTTTCTCTCTTGTCTTTTTGTCCTCAAATTTGATTATAATTTATATTTTAATTACAATTTATATTGAATAATGTTCTGTCACCGGAACAGTAACTTTTTAATTTTTTTTATTATTTTCTTTTTTGTTTTTCCTTTTCCTTTTTTTTTCTTTTCTTCCTCCGCCGGCCATAGTCGGGGCTGGCGGAGGTCGCTGGCCTCAGGCGAGGCCACCCTCGCCCGTGTCGGGCGAGGCCGGCCTCGCCAGATCGGGCAAGGGCTCGACCTCGCCAGCAACTCGCGATGTCGGGCGAGGCCGGCCTCGCCAGATCGGGCAAGGGCTCGACCTCGCTAGCAACTCGCGAGGCCGGCCTCGCCCGACGCCGGCGAGGTCGAACCCTCGCCAGATCTGGCGAGGCTCGACCTTGCCGGCGTCGGGCGAGGCTGGCCTCGCCAGTTGCCGGCGAGGTTGAGCCTTGCCGGTGTCGGGTGAGGTCGAGCCTCGCCGGCGTCGGGCGAGGCTGGCCTCCCCAGTTGCAGGCGAGGTCGGCCTCGCTTGACGCCGGCGAGGTCCAGCCTCTCCAGATCCGGCGAGGTCAGCCTCGCCTGATGCCGGCGAGGTTAGCCTCGCCTGATGCCGGCGAGGTCGAGCCTCGCCAGATCTGGCGAGGGTTCGACCTCGCCGGCCTCAGGGGAGGCCGGCCTCGCCAGTTGCCGGCGAGGTCGAGCCTCGCCAGATCTGGCGAGGGTTCGACCTCGCCGGCCTCAGGCGAGGCCGGCCTCGCCGGTTGCAGGCGGGGTCGCCCTCAGGCGAGGCCGGCCTCACTAGTTACAGGCGAGGCCGGCCTCACTAGTTACAGGCGAGGTCGAGCCCTCGCCTGATCTGGCGAGGCCGGCCTCGCCCAGCCCAGGCGAGGGCGGCCCTCGCCCGATGCCGGCGAGGGCGGCCTCGCCTGAGGCCGACGGAGGAAGAAAAGAAAAAAAAAATATGAACCGGCCCGGAACTTGTTTCGAACTGACCGGTTCCGAACCTGAACCGGAGTCGGAATTGGCCCGGAACCGGACGGTTCCGGTTCATACTTGGCCACGAACCGGAACGGCCAGTTCCGAACCGTGGCCATGACTAGCTATTGTTGTAGGCAAATTCCACCAAATGCAACTGTTCCTCCCAACTATCCTTAAAATCCAATACATATACCCGTAGTATATCTTCAAAAGTTTGAATCATCCTTTCAGACTGGCTATCCGTTTGGGGATGATAGGCCATACCAGCTGTAACTTCGTTCCTAATGCCGTATGAAGACTTTTCCCAAAAACGGCAGTAAATTTAGGATCACGATATGAAGTAATCGTCACTGGTAGTCCGTGTAGACGAACTATTTGTTGCACATATATCTCGGCATACCTTTCTAAGGCGAAGTCCTTTCACACCAGCAGAAAATGTGTTGACTTTGTCAATCGGTTGACTACCACCCAAATTGAATCATGACTCCTCTGACTCTTTGGTAATCCCATTATAAAGTCCATTGTGATGTATTCCCACTTTCACTTAGGGATTTCCAATGATTGCAACATTCCACCCTGCTTACAATGTTGCGCTTTCACTTGTTGACATGTTAAACACTTAGCCACGTGCTTGGCTACATCCACTTTCATACCGTTTCACCGATAATGTTGTCGTAAGTTTTGATACATCTTCGTACTACTCGGGTGAATACTGTAATTGCTACGGTGAGCTTCTGACAAAATCTCTTCCTTCAGTTCTGCATCACCGGATACACATAACCGTCCATGGAACTTCAGAATCCCATCCTCGGATACCTGAAAGTCCGATTTCCTTTTTGTGACATCTATTTTTAGAATCTTCTGAATCTTCGAGTTCATCGATTGTAAAGCCTTAATCTTAATTTGGATTTCCGGTTCAATCCTCAATGCGGCAAGCAGACTTGAGACATGACTCACTTCAAATTTAAACTCCGAATCCCAAACTCCCTCCAATAGAGTCCATTCTTTGACCATCATATGCGTGATACTCGATTTTCGACTCAGTGCATCCGCTACTTTATTAGCTTTTTCAGGGTGATACAGAATATCGCAGTCATAGTCCTTAAGGAGTTCCATCTAACGACGCTGTCTCATGATTAATTCCTTTTGGGAGAATAAGTCTTTTAAATTTTGATGGTTCATATAAATCTGAAATTTCTCCCCACATAAGTAGTGTCTCCAAATCTTAAGGGCGAAAATAATCGCGGCTAACTCCAAGTTATGCGTCGGATAATTCAGCTCATGCGGTCTTAATTGTCGCGATGCGTATGCCACTACTCTTCCGTGTTGCATTAGCACGCATCCCAATCCCCTCAGCGACACGTCATTGTAGATCTCATATCCTCCCAGACTTGACGGGATTGTTAATACTGGAGCGGTTGTCATTTTCTGCTTTAACTCCTGGAAACTCTTTTCGCACTTATCTGTCCATCCAATCCTCATTTCCTTCTTTAATAACTGCGTCAACGGCGTCGCTAATGCCGAAAACTTTTCCACGAAGTGTTTGTAATATCCTGCAAGACCCAAGAAACTTTGAATCTCTATCACTGTCATCGATCTGGGCCAATTCGTAACTGCTTCAATCTTTGTCGGGTCCACTAAAATTCCATTTCCAGAAGTCACATGTCCAAGAAATGCTACCCGATTTAGCCGGAATTCGGACTTACTAAACTTAGTGTAAAGTGCATGTTCCTTTAAAGTCTATAGAACCTTTTTCAAATGTAACTCATCCTCGACGGGACTCCTTAAGTATACCAGGATATCATCTCTGAACACAATTACAAACTAATCTAGAAATTTCTTAAATACTCAATTCATTAAATCCATAAAGGCAACATGGGCTTTAGTCAATCCAAATGGCATCACTATAAACTCATAGTGCCCATATCTTGTCCTAAATGCCGTCTTCGACACATCCTACTTCTTAATCCTCAATTGATGATAGCCAATCCTTAAGTCGATCCTTGAAAATATCGACCCCCCTTGTAACCGATCAAACATGTCATTTATCCTTAGTAGTAGATACTTATCTTAATGGTCACCTGATTCAACTGCCTGGAGTTAATGCACAACTTTAATGATCCATCCTTCTTCCTCACAAGTAAAACTGGCGCTCCCCATGGAGATGCACTTGGACGTACGAAGCCTTAATCCAATAACTCCTGCATTTGGACCTTCAATTCCTTTAATTTTGATAACGATATCCTATAGGGTGCTTTCGAGATCGATTCTATCCCTGGGGCCAACGCAACCACAAACTCCACTTCTCTATCAGATGGCAATCCCGGCAATTACTAAGGAAAGACATCGAGAAAATCGAGCATTAGGGCTATGTCTTTTAGCCTCAGCTCCTTAACCAACGAGTTAACCACAAGATAGTTATCTTTCTACACCTCAATAACAAAGCTCAATTCATCCAATTTCAATCCAACGGTCTCCCAAAAACAATCGCCCTGGTTCTTTATAGAATCCGAAATTTCCAAGCGATAACTCATTCATCCAAATCTTGCCCAAAGAATATCATCAGTAATTTCGAAATCCGCAAACTAATTGCGCCTATCCACTATAAACAATTTTACGTCATACATGACCATTTAAGTTATAACTTCAAAATCATCTCCTATTACACCCAACATCATCACATTATGCTTCCCGACTATCAAGACAAATCCTCTGCTCCCTTCCCAACCATAGCGTACATCTTTCCTTGTGCCTGTGATCGGTCCTGGTTATTTTGCGGGGCAGCTCCCACATAATGTCCTACTTGCGGTTGCTATTGTTGAATTGGCAGCCTAGCTTGTCGGTTCAGGCAATTTCTCACTTGATGACCATGTTGGTCACATCCAAGACATGCTCTATGTCCACCTAGGCAAGGGCCATTCCCATGCCTCTTACCACAAGACCGACATGCGGCATTGGAGTAGTGGTTCGGCCTTCCAAACCTCTTTTTTACTAGAGGGACAAGTCTCCTATTCTCTGCTATAGACTTCTTTCCAAAGTTCCTATTGTCCCTAGCCGGCGTGTACCGCGATCTAGAAGCAACACCCCTTTCATTCATATCCCTTCCAACCATTTGAGCCCTTTCATACAACTCATTGTAATCCCTTAAGTTCAGTAGTATCAATTGACTATGGAGATTTGGCTTCAGTCCATCTCGGAACCTCCTCGACCTATCCACAAGGTCTTCCACCATCCTTGGTGCAAACTTAGATAATCTTGTGAATTCCACCTCGTATTGATCTACTGTCATCTGGTTTTAGCAAAGCCAAAGAAACTCTACCATTTTCTATTACCGCGCACTTTCCGAAAAGTACTTCTCATTGAAAACCTTGATCAAGGTACCCCAATACCTCAAAGTCTTTTTCCAACTCTTCTATCCAAAGTGATACAGTCTCAAGGTCACTTTTCCCATCGAACTTCGAAGGTTTCAATTTCAAAAATTACTCAACCAGTTGATGCATCTGTTTGACTGTATTAACTTATCCTTAACCTTGATTTCCATCATTCTCATTAAAATTTCAACTTCCTCGAGCGCCCTCAAAATTCCATCCACTCTAGGATCCTCTGTAACTCCAGCTTGTGGACCCACACGACCTTGACCTCGACCTCGACTGCTCAAACTCACAGGGTTCACACCACTCACTTACCTGCTATAATTTCCCTTAGGAATTAAAGACCTAGACCAGCTATACTAGTCTAAAGCCTTAGGCAATGAATGGCAACAACAATTCACTAAGCAGACAGCCAATCACAAACAACACTCAATCACAACCAATAGGGTTCGTGCACTTACCTCAAGTCCTATTGCATATGCACTTCACACGTTATTGCATAACATCACTCAGCAATCACAATCAAACAATCTGGAGTACGCATGGCACACGAGTCTCCCTAACTGGCTACCCCAAAGTTATCGCTCCTTATTACTCCAAGCTTCGACCAACTTGAATCAAGCTAATCTTGCTCTGATACCAAATCAACGGGGATGTTATGCCCCAAAATCCCAATGGGCTCGCAACACCCCTTTGACGGTCGTATTGAAAGCGACGTCCCAAGATGCGTTGTCAACCCAAACGAAACACCCGAAGTCGTACGCAAACGGAAGCGAAATTTAAACAACCTCGACAAGAAACATTCAGAAAGGGGTAGCCAAAAGTCACAAACTCAAACACAAGAATACATTTAATATAACTTGCAACCTTCATATTTACATCACCTTAAACCAGGCTACTAACATTGAACCACGTTCATTAAAAGGGCGGTGGTTAGGTAGCCTAACTTCACTATAAAAAAGGGGCATCCTAAAAGGGGTGAAGCATCAATGTCCGAAACTACTCTCGGTCTCTGAACCGCGCGGGACGACTATTCGCCACTCCAAGCCTGAAAATGTTTAACAACGGGAATAAGATAAACCTCAATAAGCAGACAACCTATACCCCATCTAGGCCAATACATACCTAGACGAGTCTAACATGCAATCTAACAGCCAACACAATCGAATTCGCACAAACATACTTACCTCGCCTTAAACCAACTGCCAACTCTGCATATTAGTCAATTCATATTAATGCAATAAACTCCCAATGTACATATCACTATCATTCGAGCGCCATACACAAGTACATTCATCCAATTCAACCAAATACATTACACATGTGCGCCCATCTAACTTTTTCACGACTCGGGTCAACCCCCCACATATCCTTTCTCACCACCCGCATCAACATGCTCCAGGCTGGCAGCCCTCTGATCAATCTAGGCTTTGTCTCGCGTCAACACGTTCCAGGACCTTTCTCACGACCCGGGTCAACACCCCACGGGTCATTTCTTACTTTCTCATGACCCGCGTAAACACGCCTCAGGTCAGCCCTCCGATCAATCCGGGCTTTGTCCCGCGTTAACACGCCTCGGGACCTTTCTCACAACCCGGGTCAATACCCCACAGGTCCTTTCTCATAACCCGGATCAACACCCTACAAGTTGGCAACTCTCCAATCAATCCGGACTTGGTCAAGCAAACACACATGCCACTTAATTCAATCAATTTCCATGTCATTCACATATTCAAACATCACCCAAGGATATTCGATCAACCACAATACCATTCGCCACTCATGCACACCAAGACAACCACAATTCCACCAATTCAAGTCATAAATCACTCATCCGACCTTGATCACATTCGACAGTGACAACCCACCATTAATTCACCACATATGAACAAAATTCAAGCATTAGACCACACGGGACAATCACACACTAAATCGATATTCTAGCATCAATGGCCCCTCATACAATCACACTAAGTCACAGCACACATAATGCGCGTTATCCCATCCCGAATCATCAACATGAACTACCATCAAATGAACATTAAATCAGACACGAACAACCATTATCCATGACACAACTTCCAGCATTAATCAACTCCAAAACTAGCCACAAAACCAATCATAAATCACCTCGTTTCAGCCCACATCTCAACCCATTCCCTCATCTCGAACTAGCCAACAATTCCGTCACCAAACCGCGCTAAACGGCCACCAAATCAACCCCGAATAGCCCCTAATCAGCCACATTTCCATTCCAAACGACCCCTAAACAAGTCTATTAACACCCAAAGTCCTAGATAAGGTTTAGGGTGTCGCTTACCTCAACCTAAAGCAAGAAAACGGGGCAAGGGCAGCAAGGGGGGTCACGGCCACGACGGCGGGGGCGGACGGATGGCGGTGAGAAGCAATAGCAGTAGTGAGTAGCAGGGACCTCGCCGGAACAGTAGCAGCTCCGGCGGCGGCTAGGCAATGATGGTGATGGGAATGGCGACAATGGCGGCACGCGGCGACAAGCTACTCAGGTGCGACTGGGTCCTTCAGGAGACCCAGGGAGAGGGAAACAGTTGGGCCGGGGGGGATCAGATGCAACGGATGGTGGCTTCGGGCCGGGGCACGTGGCGACCGAATGAGCGGCAATAGCGTACGGCGGACAAACGGGCGGTGGTCGGCGGTGAGCAGCAAGGAGGAAACAGGAGCAGCGGTGAGAGAAAGGAGGAAGAAGAAGAAAAGAAAAGAAGAAGAAGAAGAAGAAGAAGAAGAAAAGAAAAAGGAAGAGAGAGAGTGGTCTACATGGGGAAGGGGGAGAGGGGACGTGCGCGCAGGGGGCTCGTGGCAGAGAGAGAGAGAGAGAGAGAGAGAGAGAGAGAGAGAGAGAGAGAGAGAGAGAGAGAGAGTCAAATATCCTAATCGAGTGCGATCTGACCCGGTCCTCATTCAAATTTGAAGTCGATCAAACAGTCCACAAAAATCCTAATTATATAATAGGAAAAAGGCAAAAAAATACTAAATAAAACACACTATGAGGGAGGTTTACTAGTCCAAATACGCACCCGGTCTAAATTTCACTTTTCACTAATCCCGAGCAATATCGACGTTGGCCACAATAAAATTGACACCGTCCAATTAAATTTGTCATGAAACTCTGAGAAATTTTACACCAAAGTTTATGCTCTAAATAACGGCCAAATTCGATCGAGTGCGATTCTAGCGAAATCTCTAATTTAAAAATAACCCAAGAGTGACCAGTTTCGGGTAATATTTTACTATAAGCATACTGACGAAATACACGCTTTATAAATCCAAAAAATGGATCGAAATTCGGAATTTCACAACTTGTAAATTGTCACGTCAGCTATTTCTAGCTGTAATTGATCTACATTGGAATTTCATTCAAAAGTTTATGTTTACATTGACAAAATTGATAAGTTTATGACTAAATTGGCATCCGTGTCATAAATTTATGACTAATTAGATAATTATCCCACTTCTTAGTGAATGTAACTAAAGAGACTGGCGAAGAAGAAGGGATTATGAGGATGTTTGGTAAAGTTTCATCGTAAGAGTTTTTGTGAAAAGGGGTGATGTGAAATTTCTAAGATGTTTGACTCACTCTTCACCACCGTAGCACATTTAAAGTTACAGTAGCTTATAGAAATTTTTAAAAGTTGCCTCATCTAAATTTGAGATGTTAAAGTTTTAGAATATGTAGTAACTTTGCAACACAGCCATAACGCAATACGTTACTGTATAACCACTGCTGTACTAAACGGATACTGAACAAAAGGAATAAAGTGGACAAAATAGATACCAACGCTTCAAAATCATTTGGAGGATCTCAAGCCTTCATTGAGTTCCTCTGATCATTCTATGGTTCTACTTGGGAAATTGGTAGTGTTGATAGTCATAAGGGCCGTCGACAATTGGTAAATGCCAAGATAACATGCGTAGATAAAAAACATAAGTGGCTATCAATAAATAAGAAATACAAAAGGTCACCTAGTAAAACATCCAAAGCATGGGTAATTAATTTTCGGCCTAATACCCTAAAAAACCTCTAATTTTAGCTTTTATCCCAGTTTTACCTTTTATTTCATAAAAAAACCTTCAACTTTAGATCAAGTCCCAATTTTATCATAAACTGTTTTTTATCCCATAAAAAACCCTCAACTTTAGGTTTGTCTGAATTCTACCCTAAACTTTTTTTATCCTATACTTGTCCCAATTTTCCCTTTTTGTCCTATAATTGTCCCAATTGTCCCAATTTTACTCTGCAATTTTTATAATCTAATAAAAAATCACAAACTTTTATTTGAGTGACAATCTGCCCTCATTAACTCTCTGTCTAAAATTTCTCATTAACAATTGAGAGAGGGAAAACTCTCAAGCACGAGCTCTCCAACCGCGAGAGATGGAATAGTCCCAAGTATGAGAGATCAACAAGCGCAAAATCTTGAGAGTGATTTTGACGGAGGTTAATGGAGAGCAATTTGGATTCAAGTAAACTTTGGTGATATTTTATAAGACAAAAAATTTGAATGAAATTGAAACTGAACCTAAAGCTGACATTTTTTTATGAGACAAAAGAAAAAGGTTCAGAACAGAATTGATACAAAATCTAAAGTTAAAAACATTTTTTATGAGATAAAAAATGTTTCGGATAGAATTAGGACTAGACCTAAAGCTGCGAAATTTTTTATGGGACAAAAAAAAGTTAGGATAGAATTAGGAGATGACATAAAATTGGAGGTTTTTTAAGAAATAAAAAGTAGAATTATCACAAAAGTTAAAGATGAAGATTTTTTAGAATATTAGCCCTAAGTTTCACTAATAATTATTGTAAATGCCTTTTGAGCTTCAGCTCATTGTTTCACTTGCTTTCTCCTATTAGTGATTGGACGTGACCTTGTTAATTCATTGGGACAAGTGCACTACAAGTCCTAAAACTTGTTAAAAAAGTGCATTTCAGTCCTAAAACTTGTAAACAGTTCAATCGAGTCCTAAAACTTATAACAAAAGTGCATTTGAGTCCTAAAGTTAACACCGTTAATTTTATTAACGGAAAACGCTGACGTGACGCTTATTAATCATTTCTCTCTCCTACGTGGAAAATGATTTAAGCAAAAATGTCCACGTATGCATAACAACATCGTTTTTGGACGTCCCTCTTTCTTCTTGAACGTCTCTCTTTCCTTTCCCTTGCATCGTCTCCTTCCTTCTTCCTTCTAAACGTCTCTCTGCACTGTATCCTCCGATTCAACCTCTGCCGGAACAACATCTCTTCTTTTTCTTCCCAAATCGAAGTCCCCTGAACCTCAAGCCCAGACTCGTCGTCGTCTTTCTCTCCCTTTAAACGAAATTAACACTTGGTCTCCCTTTGAATCCTAAGCCCTAAATCAAGTTCGATGATCTCGAGTTCCCTTGCGATTTGGGCCTCCTCGCAAGTTGGAGTTCGACGCCCATCATCATATGGAGTTTAATCATGATATGGAGTTCGTAGAGTTCGAGTTCAAGTTCTCTTCTTTGTTGATAGCGAGTTCGTGCGAAGACCTATCCTACAGAAGTCTCGACAGCGGATCGAGCAGCTTCGACGATGGAGACGGTGACGGCGATGGCAATGGGGACTCCTCCTCACGTAGGTATCGCTCTCTGCATTATAGCATTTGGGCATCGAGCGCCATGTGTTTCTATTCCAGTTCGGTCAGGACCTGTGTGTTCGAAGCAATTCGATTTCCGTTGCGATTTGCGATGAGGTAGGGTAGGATAGCTGTTTGTCTGAAGGCGCTCTCAAGTTGATGCACAATCAACTATTAGTAGTCATCCTCTATCCTCATTATAATGCCTAAACCTCTATCGAAGAGCATGATGAGTCAACTGAGAGTGATGGAAACTCAAAGTGCTGCTTCCGGTATCTTCATAATTGATTCAGCAAACATGGATTAGATTTTCCATTGATTGTAGAAGTTTAGGTTAGCTGGGATCAGTAGACATAAATTTAGCTCCAGAGTGTGCTGATGTACACAACCTTCTCGCAGTACCCAAATCTTGCTATGCTATTTCGAAATGTGAATCAGCTACTTCTCCATTGGTCATTGCAAGCTTAGAAAACTTTGTGTAGCAGAATGTGTTCTTCATCATCTGATTCGATCATCGGTCTTGCTCCAAATATTTTATCTCTGCACTATTTTTTTTTTACTTTTCACATGTTCATTGTTTTTGCAAGATTTTTTTCTGCTATGAAGTTCTTCTTCAAGCTGGAAAGTACTAAAATAAACAAGCTCAATTATGGTTTGAACACAAAGATGATGTTCTTACAACTTTACCAAATGAATCTGCAAATCGAAGGATGATATTTATGTTGCTCCCATTCCACGGAAGGAATTCCTAGACTGGAAAATTTCTGTATCATGGCTTAAAACCTTTAATGAGATGTATCAAAGCTACATATGGCCTATCTTTTCATTCCATTTCACACGGCCACACCTTTTCTCATTTGTTTTTCTGCTCTTTTCTCTCTTAGAGCATTTATTTGTGTGGTTAAATCATCAATATTTTTCTTCTGCTCAGTCAAGTTTACTCTTTATTTTTGTTCCCTTGTAGGTCTAATGGCCAAGAATAAAGTTTATGTCACTGTTTTCTTTGGAGGTAAGTTTCAAGTTGGATTGCCATTGGAATACGTAGGTGGAAGGATTGATGTTGTCGAAATAGGCTTAAATAATGGTTTACTATCTAATATAATTAAAGCTATTGAGGCCTTGGGTGTGCGTGAAATAGAGAAACTCTTTTACAGAGTTCCTGGAAGTATGACTCTTAAAGACGGGCTAACTCTTAGGTATTTATGGGATAACTCTGATGTAATAGATCTATTTTATCATCATCTGCATTTTGAAAATATTGACCTATATGTTGAGCATGTTGATGATGAAGAGACGGGAGCTGAGATGGAAATTGGAGGTTTGTATAATGTGATTGGGAATATTGATGATGACTGGAATCAACTTGAGGTTGTTAATAAGGATCTGGACAAGGGGGAGGATGATGATGCATGTAATTTAGTGGATGTGGAGCAATCAAGCGATGGTGATGATTTTGAACTTGTTGATACAAGGAGAAATTAAAGGAATTTTTAACGAGACATAAGCTAAAAAGTGGCGCTTATAGTGAGGCAACTGGTACATCCCAAATACTGGTTGTGGATGAAGCTCAGTTGGTAGATGCTTCTGGGTACGAAACATAGTACCGTTATTTAGATGATGAAGAAAGTCTTCAATCAAGTTTGAATGATAAGGGCGACGAGGAGGTTGATGTTGCTATTTCAAGGAGGAGAAGTAGGTTCCCATCATATGAACAAAATGGTACAAATCCGGTATTTATTGTCGGCATGACATTCGAGGATGTAACTGAATTCAAAGATGCAATTTTGAGGTACTCTGTAGCTGAGTAAAGAGCAATCAAATACACCAAGAACACAAAAAAAATTTGTAAGAGCCAGGTGTGTCCAGACAAATTGTAATTGGATAATTTATGGTGCTCTTGATAGCAAGACTGGGTCATTTCATTTGAAAAAAATATATAAATGAGCATATATGCAGTATCACTTTGGAAAATAAGAGAGTGTCAAGTGCTTACTTAGCTAAACATTTCATGATTCTCATTTCTGCAATGCCTAAAATCAATGCACCCAAGTTGAAGAAATTAGTTAGAGAACAGCTGGGAGTAAATGTCACTTTGGGTCAGTGTAGGAGAATAAAGATAAAAGTATTGAAGGAACCGCAAGGCAATTATAAGGAGGAGTATGCACAAATGTATGACTACTTGGGGGAGCTTTACACTGCAAGTCCTACAAGCAATTTTAAGATGAAAGTTGAAAGGCCACTGCCAGATTCTCTACTATTATTTGATAGGGCTTACATTTGCTTTGATGCATGCAGGAAAGGTTTTTCGGTTGGATGTAGGAAGATCATTGGATTAGATGGATGTTTCTTGAGGGGTTTAATCAAGGGTGAGTTATTGTGTGCCGTAGGGAGGGATGCCAACAACCAAATGTATCCAGTAGCATGAGTAGTGGTAAGAATCGAGAATAAGGACATGTGGACTTAGTTTATCGAATTGTTGAAATTAGACCTTGATATGTGTTATGGCAATGGTTGGGCTTCGATAAGTGACCAACAAAAGGTACGCAATGCTTTTTTATGACTCATTTGGAAATTGATTGCAACAATGTATGCAATGCTTATCAATATTAATGTTTTGCTTATGCTTTTGTTTTTTTATATTTGTCAGGGTCTCATCCTTTCCGTAGCTGAACTTTTGCCAAATGCAGAACATAGGATGTGTGCAAGGTACATATATTCCAATTGGGGACAAAAATACTAAGGAAAACAGTTAATGAGACAATTTTGGAAATGTGCTAAGAGTACTAATATGTTAGATTTTGAGGTTCATAGACAGAGATCGAAGGAAATGACTCACCAAGGTCATGACAATCTATTCCGTACAGAGCCAAAACACTGGTGCAAAGCCTTCTTTGACACCAATATTAAATATGATGTTATTGATAATAATCTCAGTGAAGCTTTCAATGGGAGGTGCATGGAAGCTAGGTGCAAGGCCATTTTGAGCATGCTGGAGGATATTAGAATCATGGTTATAAATAGAATGCACACTCAAAGGAATGGATGTGCTAGGTGGACTAGAAATTATGGTCTAAGGATTGCGCATAAGTTACGTCAGAATACAATAGCTAGTAGTAGGTATTGTCATTTGATGTGAAATGGAGTTGAAGGATATGAGATTATGGAAGGTGGTGACAAATATGTTGTTGACTTAAATTTGAAGACTTGTTCATGTAGAGCTTGGGAACTTAGTGAAATTTCATGTTGTCATGCCATTTGTGCAATACACCACAAGAGAAATGATCCGAGCGGCTACCTAGTTGAGTGCTTCCACAAGGCAAAGTATCCAAGTGCTTATCAATTCATGATGCCTATGGTGAGAGGACAAAAATTTTGAGAGAAAACGCTGAAAGGGGCTCCTCAACCGCCACCGATGAAAAAGATGCTCGATAGGCCAAAAAGGAGTAGAAGAAAGCAACCAATTAAGCTTGTAAAAGGTGATAGAATGACTAAAGAGGGTAACGAATGACTTGTTCTACCTACAATGTGGTTGGACATAACAGCAAGGGATGTCCTTTGAAAAAGGTATTGTCTCAACTAATTGATCATGTTGATGCTGAGCATGTTATCTTAATATGTTGTCAAGTAATGCTTGTTATGTGCTTTTCAGGGCAATGCTCAAGCCAATGTATGTTCATCCAGTGCTCATGCCAATGCAAGTACAGCTGAAGCTCCTACTCAATCTCAGGCCAATGTATGTTCTTCTAGTGCTCATGCTAATGCAAGTACAGCTAAAAGCTCATGCTCAATCTCAGGCCAATTCCATTGGACCAAGGCTTGACAAAAGACAAGTTGTGGTAGAACCATCCATTGTAAGTTTATATGTCATGGTTCTAATTTAATGACGATGAGTATATATTCAAGCTAAAGCTAAAGCAACGACAAGCGTAAGTGAAGGAGGATCCAAAGGCTAGGCCAATGCTTCTACAGAGGCCACTGCAATACGAGATAATAGTGGGGAAGCCAATGCTTCTGCTCAGGCTAGTGCAGATGTAAGAGGATGCAGTGCCACTGCAGGAGCCCATATAGGATGTACGGCTACCGCTGATATAAGAGGATGCAATGGTGAGGCCAATGCTTTGCTAAAGTCTGTTTTGATCAAGGTAAAGGTATTTATAGTGCTCAAGCCAGTCTAATTGCTCAAGATAGACCCCAGAAAATCCCAATGAGTAATATGTCAATCCCCATGCATACATGTATTGCGATTACATTCTCATGTCAAATGATTTTTTTTTTCAGTTTAATAGACCTGCATTTGAAAATGAAATGATGCAAGGACAAGCACAGGCAAAGAGGAAGAAAATGGTAGGGTTGGGTGTTGACACAAATCATAGGACAAACCTTCAAATTCTCAATGTGAGTGATATTTTAACAATTTCTAATAGCAATTGCCTGTCTCCTTGAGATAAAAATAAAAACATGTTCATTCTTTTGTAGCTTGGCACAACTGGTGTAAGACTATGTAACCTACTAGACAAAGGGATAATTTCAAGAGCTGCTTCAGTGGCAAAGGCACATCCCCAAGCCAATGCACAACCTTGGCAATTAAGAACTTGTCCTCAAAAGCACGTTGCTATAAAGGGAAAGGCACCATTACAACCCAGGTCGAGTTCCCAACCTTAGTCATATCATGCTACAACAGCTCAAAAACATGCTGTAAAGTAAACGGCATGGTCACAACCCCAAGCGAGTTCCTAGCCTCAATCATCTCATGCTACAACAGCTCCTCGAAAGCATATTGCGGTGAAGCCAAAGCCACTATCACAACCACAGGCCAGTTCCCAGCCTCAGTCATCTCAGGCTACAACAACTCCTCCAAAGCCTATTGTTGCAGGACCATATATGAAAAAGCCCAAGAATTATGAATAATGTGAAGGTCAAACCTACTGGAGAGAACATAGAATTGGATTGATATATTTGATGAAAATGAATTTTTTACGTGAATTTTTGTCAATTATCAGCTGGTTTTTTGTAAGAGACATGTAGCTTTGTTTGTTTGGAACTTGGCAGACAACTTTTGGACAGCTTTTGGTCTAAGCCTAATCAAGTTTCTATTTTTTTAGGTGAGTTTATGTCATTTTCACTAAGCTAATGCAGGCATTTTGTTGAACAAAAGCTTTGGTTCTCGATCATTAATCAGTATGTTGAGTATTAGATAGTGCTTGAGTTGCTACTTGCCTTTTGTGCACTGAAAGTGTGGACATTTTCTTGAACAGAATATTCATCATCAATTATTATCAGTACTGTTAAGGAAAATCCCTAATTAGTTTTGAAGAAAGACAAAACAATCCTTTTCTAACCACAATTACACTTAAGTTATTTGATGAAGGTAAATACTGAGTCATCGGACTTAGTCGATGAAAGGACTTTGTTAGCAGACTCAAAATTTCTCGTTAGATTCAATAAGTGTTATTTTTGACAAGTTTATGCAGGACATCAAATTGATTTTATAATTGATATCTCTTGGCAATCACAAGATTGTTCCTTAAATATGAAGAACTACAGTTATGAATATCTTGATTTGATTATATGGGAGATCAAATCACTTGGAGATAATAGTTCTTCTAATAGCTATGCGTCTTCTTTTTGGAAGATTCTCCAACGGATTGATTTAAAGATCAATCCTCTGAAACTGTCCAACGGATATATTGGAAATAAAGGAGTATAAAAGGAGTGCAAACGTCGTACAAGAAAGAAAACCAGAATCAAGAATTCTAAAGTCTGAATAAAGTTTTGATCTTATACACTTATGATTGCTGTATTCCACGTTGTTACTTTAGAAAGAAAATTACTTGAGTGAATAGTGTACGCGATAGTGCAATCTATCATCTGAGAAACACTGTTCTTGTAATTTCTTGGTGATTCAATGGTGAAACACAGCCAATTGGCTGCCAGCGTGGAAAGTGGACGTACACTTGATAAAGCCGAACCACTATAAAGACTTGTGTGTAGTATTCTCTTTTTCTAAACTTTCATTTATTATTGTTGATATTATACTGCATACATATCTGTCAAACGAGTTTGTTGAAACATCATCATAGTCATCAGACAAAATCATCTAACAACAACTTATATACAAGTTTGTCATATGCATCCATCTAATATTAACCATATGAGTTGTTGATCTCAACTATATTCATTCCACACGTTTAAATAATATAGTCAATATCAGATGGATGCGTATGACAAACTTGTATATAAGTTGTCGTCAAATGATTGCGTCTAATGACTATGATGATGTTTTAACAAACTTGTTTGACAGATATATATGCAGTATAATGTCAACAATAATAAATTAGGGTATCTTGAGATATCAATTTGATTAACCTGCATAAACTTGCCAAAAATAACACTTATTGAATCTAATGAGGAATCTTGAGTCTAATAACAAAGTCCTTTCATCGATTAAGTTTGATGACTCAGTATTTACCTACATCAAATAACTTAAGTATAATTATAGTCAGAAAAAGATTGTTTTGTCTTTCTTCAAAATTAATTATGGATTTTCCTTAACACAAGGTACTATGGAAGACTTAGAAAATTCCCACCAACTTTCATATTACATATAACCAATGCAGTCATACAACACATGCATAGAACGAATGCCAATTGATATAACATATTTTCTTTCTTTACTTGTGCGAGCTCCTCCTTTAAACGTTTATGTTTCGCCCTTGGTGTCTTCATTTTAGTTAGGAATGAGCTCACATCAACCTCATCACGCCTCGATTGGCTTGATTCAAATAGTGCTTGATTTCTTTCAAGGAGGTCGGCTATCATGTCCCTTGCTCGATCTGGTATCTTCGGGTCAACCCACATGAAGAAATCGCAGCAACCCAGACCATCAAACTTAGTACATCCATGGAACCTTCTTCCGGCGTTTTTCCTTGTCTTTGCGGTAAGAATTGGTGATTGAAGACCACAATAGCATCTTGGCTCCAACTCGACCTCATTAGGAGTTACGCCACTTGATTCAGATGTTGGCATCCTCATTCTTCTAGTCGTCATATTACAAGAACCTAATTGAAGTATATTACCTATATTATGATTCTTTCCGGATATTAGTATATTATCAACATCTTCAGACAACAAACTACATTAGCACAATCTTTCTCAAAATGGTTCATGCTTGGCATCAAATGTCAATTGAGAAGAAACTCTAGAAAATGATAACAAAGTCGAAAATTTCATATATAACCAGGAAGAATTCTGACAAACAGTATACACCACAAAAAGTATATCAAAATTCCTCAATCTTTCGATACACAAAATCTCCACCATATGGTAAAGCAACTCACTAATAAGGACCAGAAGAGAAACATTTAGAGCTAATATCACGAGTCAAGGCTCAGCTCCGCATAAACCAATCAAGAACTCAAGACAAGAATCCTTTCCCACATGTGAATTGAAATTAGGAACCCAAGCAGCTATCCTACCCTACCTCATCGCACATCGCAACGCAAATTAAGGGTCAAAGCATAGTGGAATTCTTATCTACTTGAATTTCATGTATTGAAAACAGAAGTTAAAGTTCAGTCTCAATTTCACAAAGAATCTTACTGCGAGAAGGGTGTGTACATCAGTACACTCCGGAGCTGAATTTATGTCTACTAATCCCAGCAAACCTAAACTTCTACAATCAATGGAAAATCTAACCCATGTCTGCTGAATCAATTATGAAGATATCGGAAGCAACACTTTGAGTTTCCATCACTCTCAATTGACTCATCATGCTCTTCGGTAGAGGTTTAAGCATTATAATGAGGACAAAGGATGACTACTAATAGTTGATTGTGCATCAACTTGAGAGTGCCTTTGGACAAACATCTATACTACCCTCCCTCATAGCAAATCGCAACAAAAATCGATTCGCTTCAAACAAACAGGTCCTGACCGAACTGGAATAGAAACACACGGTGCTCGATACTCAAATGTATAATGCAGAGAGCGATACCTGCGCGAGGAGGAGTCCCCGTTGCCGTCGCCGTTGCTGTCTCCATCGTCGAAGCCGCTCGATTCGCCATTGAGACTTCCGCAGGACAGGTCTTCGCATGAACTCGCTATCGACAAAGAAAAGAACTCGAACTCGAACTCTACGAACTCCAGATGATGATTAAACTCCAGATGACGATAGGTGTCGAACTCCAACTCACGAGGAGGCCCAAATCGCGAGGGAACTCGAGATCGCTGAACTTGATTTGGGGCTTACGGTTCAAAGGGAGACCAAGTGTTAATTTTGTTTAGAGGGAGAAAAAGACGACAACGAGTCTGGGCTTAGGGTTTAGAGGACTTCAATTTGGGAAGAAAAAGAAGAGATGTTGTTTCGACAGAGGTTGAATCAGTGCATACGATTCAGAGAGACGTCCAAAAGGAAGAAGGAAGGAGACGATGCAGGGGAAGGGAAAGAGAGACGTTCAAGAAGAAAGGGGGACATCCAAAAACGACGTCGTTTTACATACGTGGACATTTTTGCTAAATCATTTTCCATGTAGGAGAGAGAAATGATTAATAAGCACCACGTCAGCACCACGTCAGCGTTTTCCATTAATAAATTTAACGGTGTTAACTTTAGGACTAAAATGCACTTTTGGTACAAGTTTTAGGACTCGATTGAACTTTTTGCAAGTTTTAGGACTCATGCATTTTTTTTGACAAGTTTTAGGACTTGTAGTGCACTTGTCCCTAGTGAGATGAACTTTTGTTGAGGAAAAAGGAAAGGACGATAGGGACAGCTATCTATTTGGACATTGCACAAAAGAATTCGACGCAAGTTATAAAATGAACTAGTGAAAAATACGTTGCTTTCAACTCAATCTGATAATTTTGGCCAAAAAAAAAATCAACCTAATAATCGCTCTTACACTATATTCAATGATGGGTTCATAAGATTCAACATTCTAAGAGATCCCAGCAAATACAGCAATTGAAGGACCAATCGTCGTGCACTATAATTAGAGAAGTGTTTTTTTTTCCTTGGGTTGTTTATTTGCTTTTAAAATTGCCAAAAAAAAAAAACATGTGCTGAACAAATTTTCCAGCAAATTCTATCTTCTTTAAGTTACTTTTTTTGCTAGTAAATACTACCAAGACCCAGATAATGAAAGATACGAAATACCTTAACTGCCAATTCACAAACTACTTGTATTATATCATATGATAAGCTTTTCATTTTGTTGTTTTGAAAATATAGCAAAATACTATCGTATCACTTTAATGATATAATAGATATTCACATGGAAAAATGTCATGAGTGATTTGTGTAGATATGTAATTTGATCATTTGTTATTAGGGACTCGTAGAGGGCCTTGCTTCATAGAGCTTGGCTTTAGGCAGGAGTAACTTTGGATTGGAGGCAAGATCCTGAGTTATATTCGTGTTTGATTAGAATGTCTTAGAGAATTTTGATTTGGTAGGCTCGATGTAACGCTTGTTACGAAGAGCCCGATCTTTTTACTAACCCAGTTTTGGTGGATTGGTGGTCGGCTTATGTTGTCCTGACGCGCAGCAATCCATCCACTATCAATTCCCTACACCGGGATTACCACATTGCGTGATCCTGTCCGCTAATCATCTTAGCTCACTCACTACAAATAACCCCGACAGTTCACTCATTTCGAGGATTTTTGGATTTATGAATGACCGGACTTATCAGCTCTTCTATTGACTGCTGCATCTTCAAACTTCTGGACTTGGTGGTAGATCATCGAGAAACTCTCCATAACAAGCACTTGACTCTTCTCGCCTGCCACATGAGCATTTTAGTCCACTGATTTTGCCCGCCGCCCCTCCTCTCACAATCTCTCTATTTCATTCCATTTACGATGTTGCTGCGGCATGATGCTAACCTTTTTGCAAGGATAAGGGACCTAGGAAGCAAACTTCCGACATACCAATCATTCTTAATCGAGCTATCTTATATATCCATGAAGGGTAGTTAAAAGGTTACCCTACCCAAATCCATTGTTCATATTATTCTCATCTATCTTTTGAACCATCAATTTGACATCAAATAGGTAAAAAGCATTTAAATAAACAAGTAACATAGACAATTGTCGACGTAGATTTTGACATGGAACTAGCAAAGGACTCACTATAGTTCACAGATTCATTTAGTAATAACAGAAGTTCGCAAAATTACTATATCGCCACCTTGAAACTCAACTCTTTTTATAACCACCGTTCTCATAAGAGGACTTAGCAAATATAGGTGATGGGATTAGGGTTGGTGAATGTTTTGACTTGAGCAATTTCACCTATATGAAGACTTTTTGGAGCTTTATAATGAGGAGAAAAACAACATAGACTAGAAGAAGCGGAAGAAAATAGTAATATTGACTCTATACCAATCAATACCACATAATTGATGCTACAAAAAGTCAAAGTACACAAAGTCTCCTTCCAACTTGTCCACACTAGGGATTCTCTTCTATACTTTTCAAGATCAATTCAACTTCCGGGTCTCCAAGAATTTCTTCTTCTTTGGCTCGCAAGACGATATGTACTCGAGAAAGCTCCCGAAGTTGGTGTCCTTGTAGCGCTTTGGGTTTGCTTTGTCAACGAGCTTCGAGGACGGCCTCACCATGCACTCGTAAGGAAGGCTGTGCAAGGAAGCCACTGAGATTCGAGATCTCTCAGAGTTCACGAGGACTCTGTGGAGAACACTCTTGTACCTCCCATTGCTGAAAATCTGTCACAAAATCGAGGTTTAATTTGTATGTTTTGTGCATGAATTACTTTTGTCACTACGTAAATGGAAGATTTCCAAGTGAAAACTGGAGATAGTGAGAGAATGAAAAGAAAAGTGCCCTTTTAATTATTTGCCATGACAAGCTAATTCTTTTCCCAAGAGAAATGGATGGAATTTGATAAATAAAATTCATTGACGAATTATTCTAATCAAATGATCGATGTGATTGTGCTAATGAGTGCCTGCCTCGCCTACTTGTCATTTTACTAGGTAAGAAAATATTACCTTATTCAATAGATAAACTTGTTTTGTTAATTGGGTAATCATTATTTTAAAAGGTGAACCTCTTTATTATAGTATATCTATCAAGTGTCCCAAAAACACGGGTTAACATAACCTACATGTATACACATATTCGTATGACTTATTTGCATTCCCATTAATGATGTTCGTAATAATTAAAAACCATATCCATTTTATAAATTTAGTGATCAAAATTACGACTACCTTTCTAGCATAAACAAGGAAAGTGGGATCCGCAAGGAAAAATTGTTCTTATATGTAGTGGAGAAGAAAAATGCTCACAATCTCAAATTTAGGAAACTTAGGTAGGTGCCATTGAGGAGTGTCTTCTAGTGTTTGTGGACTCCACATACACAATAATTTCACCATGCTTAGAGAGGCTTTAATGACTAGCGGACCGGTTTGAGAATGAATTTCCTCCTTATTAATGAGAACAAGAAAAAAATACAAAAAAAAACATCTTATAATGCTAGAGTGCTAACATGCTTTTGCGCAAATAACCTATCTTGTGCATGAGTTCCAATTATTTAATCACCCAATTAAACATCATCTTATTACTTAGTAACCTCAAGGGATTGCACTTCAAAAAGCATGCGACGATCTCAAGTTCGATTCTTACTTAGTAAAGGGCTAGAAGCGCTAGGTCTCATGCAACAAGGAGATGATTTTTTTACTAAACCCTACCTTTGATCAAATTAAAAATGCGCTGATCTAAGGCTCGATTCTTACTTAACGTTGCTTATTTGTGAATACCCACCTCCAAATGGTCGCCGACATTCACGACTAACCCGTTCTCGATGGGTTCCACATTCACCCACCTCTCTTGGAACTGAATCTGCAGGCCTTGGACTTCATCTTGGAGGAGGAGGGTGAGGAAGCCATAGTCGGAGTGTGGAGGCAGCCCAAGCGTCAAATCAGGCTCCGGGCATGGAGGGAAACAGTTCACCACCATGAGTTGGCTTCCATTTTTGAACTTCTCCATGATATCATCACCATCATCTTCTTCTCCTCCTTCGTTCCCAGGTTTCATCTTCTTCCTCTCCTCTGCATTAGACACATGCAGGCCTTCCAAGATGGCCTCCATCAGCACCAGAAACAAGTCCCGGGTCTCTTTCGCGTAGCTAGCGGCCACTTTCCTAATAGCAGTCTCACAAAAATATACAATAAGAATGTAATATTGTATCAGATTTGTACACTTTTTTTATGCCGAATAGAGGCCGCCAATCCACAAACATTTTTTGCAATTTTAAAGGCGGAGATCCTAGCTTATGTATATGGGAGAGCGCAGCTGAATCTAATTCAAATCAATTTGCGTGTGAAGAATAGCCACAAGGCACAGCCTATGATTCGATTTAATATTGCTTTGTACAGAAACTACTTACGCGTCTAGAAAATAGTGTAAACAAATCAAGTCCACTGCCTAGAAATATTGTTGACAAATCATGTCCACGAGGGAGAGAGGAGAGACATTTACGTTTTGTCAATTATTTTTGTTTTATTTGGAAATTCTTTTTTGAGGCATAAGCATGGAGACTTGATCATCTAGTCCAGACATTGGGCATGTTTTGGTGAAATCAATCCTAATAGTTTACACACAATTGATGAGATTCGAATGAGTGATTATCAAAATTTGAGGTGAAAATCCAATTAAAACCTAAAACTTATCACGTAAGTACAATAAAATCTTAAAACTTTTAAAAAACTGCAATCAATAGGAAGATTTGATTGGATTAGTTTGACAAGTTGTAAGATTTGATTGCATTTTTTAAAAATTTAAGAACTCGATTGCACTTTCGTGATAAGTTTTATGATTTCAAATACAATTAATCCCTAAATAATAATCAAAGTGTAACAAGACGTGTGTGAGGTTTCAACCTTTCCCGATAAATTCGAGTACAAGTCTTACCAATTCGAAGAGACACGGCATAGTCCTCTTTTTAAGAAATTTAATTAATCACGTTGTCAGAAAACTTCAGACTTACATTAAGATTCTTCTTTTTATTATCTAAATAGATACAAACAACATGCATGGCAGTATTCATGTGTCACCAACACGGGCTTAACCAAAAATGATATATAATACTATACTAATTAAAATTTAACTAACGCCATAGATGGAACTTTTTAATGGCATGCTGTCACACGACACTTTTAATTTGTAAAGTGACGTCACATAGCATAAATGAAGATTGAAAATAAGTTAGCTCTATTCAACGACTGGTAAGGGACATGCGAACCTCAGGTCAGCAGGGGAAGCAGGCCAGTGCGTAAGGACGTCCGGCATGGGCTCGCACGTCAGCTTCAGGAAATCCCTCCAGCAGAACACATCGTCCTTCCTCTGGTTGAAGCTCGTCCCGTAGCGAACCGGCGAGAACATGTCCGCCGACATGTACTTGGCCCTCTCCTCGAAGGGCATCCCAAAGAACCTCCGCCCTGCGTCCGCCATGGCCTCTGCCGTGCCCCTCATGACCCTGTGGTTGACCACCTGGAAGAAGCCGTACCTCTTGCACGCATCGGCAATGGACACAATGGCCCCTGGCCGGGCTGGGCCCTGCAGCTGTGCGAGGTCGATGACAGGGAGCTTCAGGCTCGGCTCGGCGGGCTCAGGTTTCGGCCGGTCTTGGAGGGGCAGTATGTACTTGGTGGGCAGTCTTTTGAGGCCACTCTCGTGAAGATGCTTCACGCCGTGCTGGAATTGGCTCTCTGTCGGTGTTGGTCCCTGATCTTTGACCGCGCCCATCGAAGGACCGATGAAGTTATGCTATATCTTGAGGCTGTGATTCATGATGATTATAGTAAAAAAAAGTCCATGTTCAAACGCGCTCCAACAAGTTTTGAGACCAAGATTTCGCTAAGGTTCGTCTTTCAAACGTGAATTTCTAGGGGAGGACAAAGAAAGTCCAGAGGCGCGTGGTGCAAAGAACTACGATAAACAGATCAATCTCAAAATGTTACAAAGCTAAGATCTTGAAATTGCGTAAAACACGTTTGACAAAGTTACATTAACCATTGAGTGGCCACCGGGGGCGGGGGCCCTCCCCAATCCTATCGGCCCTGTCGCTGTGTAGGACTTACAAACCTGTGGTGGACGCCTTGTGAACGTGTGAGAGCGAGTGCCCATACCAACAACATGGCATCAAGTACCTTCCCAAAATGTCTTCCATGAAACAAAGTTCTAAGACGTGCCGAGAGAGAGAGAGAGAGAGAGAGAGAGAGAGAGAGAGATAGAGACCTGGTGAAAACTGAAAATGGAGGAGTTGGTGGTGGTGGGGAGATAGAGAGGGAGCGTGGTGATTTATAGGCGTGATGGGAGGGAACAGCAGGGAGCACAGGGCAAGGAGGTTTTGATGAAACCAGCCTAAGGTTTTGAGAATCCAGAGGAATTGGTTCCGGTTCCATGTAAAACAAGCGCCGCCGACAAATAAGTTCTTCTCAGTCAGAGGCCACGAGGTTGTAGGGACGTATTACACAGACCCAGTCCATGCCAATGGACTTCCAGTGTCATTGTCTCGTAATTTATATCTAATCATGATTATAAGCTCTGTTCTGGGTTTAGTCCTTCCTTCATATGATTAAAAGATTTGCACCAACTCACGCGGTTCTTTATGGTAATTCTTAAATTATTCGCCGTACGTTAACTCAATATAGTGACTACCACGTTTGCTGAAAATTATTTGGATGCTCAAAAAATTATCCCCCAGTATCCATTATTAGCTAAAACCGAATTCCATGTAATTACATTTCCGCGTCCTTTGATCTCTTCCCCTATCAACTCTGGAATACCTCTCCAGCATTAATTTTGTTGTAATATTAATGAACGCAAAAGCTAACCGAGATCTTGCAATTTAAGTCAAGGTAAAAGCACCGAAGAAATAAATGAGGAACAATAAAGAACACCAAACATTTACGTGGATCGGTCCGAGTGCTGCTACCCACATCCATAAGGAGAGCTAGTAGCTAATAATTCACTATAATCGAAGAATCAAAGTTTACAATCGCTCACAGTTGATTATTATCAGAAATTCTGTTGTTACAATTATGTATGGAGCAAAAGTAGAAATTGAAAAGTTTAATGGGAGGAACAACTTTGGGTTTTGGTGCATCAAGATAGAGACGTTATTAACAACTCAAGATTTGGCCGAAACATTGGAGGGTAAGAATAAGTTGCCCGAAATAATGAAAGATAAGGTAAGGAGTATAATCCTATTGAACCTTCCGAATGAGAAGTCAATAGAAGTAGTCGAGGAGAAGGACGCCGCGGTTTTATGGGCAAAACTTCAAGCACTCTATGTAACGAAGAGTTCGAAGGATCGCTTGTACATGTTGAAGAGGATGTTTTAGTTTAGATATATTGAAGGTATGTCTATTAGATCCCACCTAAATGAGTTTAAAAAACTCATGATTGTTTTAAAGAATGTCGATAAGATTTTAGATGATGAAAAGCAAGGCATGATGTTGTTAGCTTTTTTACCGGGAACACTTTACTGATTCACTACTACATGGACGCGCTACGATTATCTTGAAAGCGGCAAAGTATGCCTTGTTCTTTAAAGAGTAGCAGAGATATGTGCGAGATGATAGTCTAGATGTAGCGTGGAAACTAGTAATTCGAGGAAAAGATCAACGTCGGGGTCCAATAGTAGCAAAGGTAAAAGCAAGTCAAAGTAGCACAATAGAAAATCTAAGGGACACATAAAGTGCTTTTAGTGTCTTGAGGAGGGGCACATCGGGAAAAGCTTTCTGAAGCTGAGAAACCAAGGTGACAGGCCGAATGCCACAAGTAGCATGGCGAAATTACTAAGGAAAGCACCAGTGATGCAAAGATTGTCTTGTGTATGACCACTAGTTTGTCAGGAGACAAATTTGTGCTAGATTCGAGATGTTTTTACCATATGATGCCTCATAAGAACTAGTTTACTACTTACTAGACTGTAGATGGCGGTAGAGTTTTGATGGGAAATAATGTGGCCTGCAAGGTTGTGGGGATAAGGATAGTTTTGATTCGAATGCAAAATGGGGGTGGTGTGCACGCTGATAGACATCATGCATGTAACAAAGCTCAAGAAGAACTTTGTTTATCTAAGAATACTTGATGACCTCGAGTGTAAGTACGCAGTTGAAGGTTGAGTACTTAAGATCTTTTGAAGTGCCATGACACTGATGAAAGAGAAGAAAGTGAATACTCTCTATCATCTACTTGGAGAGAGCATGACTAGAGTTGCTGCAGTTTCATCAAGTGAGTCAGACTTTGACTTGACTCGATTATGACATATATAGTTAGGGCACATGAGTGAGGTGGTTATGACGATGCTGAGTGAGAGGGGGCTGTTGAAGGGTCAAAGAACAGGAAGGCTAGACTTATGTGAGCAGTACATCTTTGGGAAGCAATGCCAAATGAAATTTACTATAGCTATTCATTCGACCAAGCAATCGGTTGAGTACATTCATCCATACATCTGGGGTCCTTCTCAAGTGCCTTCGAAAAAAGTTACCCGATATATGTTGACATTTATCGACTATTACTTGAGGATGGTATGGGTATATTTTCTCAAGCACAAATCTGATGTGTTTGATTGGTTTGAGATATTTAAGGCATTGTTGAGAAGCAATTAGATAAACAAATCAAGTGCCTAAGAATTGATAACAATGTGAAATTCTATAGTAAATATTTTACCAAAATTTGTGTGAAATAAGGGATTGTGAGACGCCACATGGTACTTGGGACACCATAACATAATGGCTAGCAAAATAGAACTTTACTTTACTAGAGCGAGCTCGGTGCATGCTTTGGTATGCAGGACTAGGCAAGGAATTTTGGGCCAAAGCAGTAAACATGGTATATTATCTAGTTAATTTATCTCTATCATCTGCTATCGAGTGGAAGATTCCTAAAGAAGTATAGTAGAGGAAACTTGTTGATTACTCCGAATTACGAGTTTTTGGATGCCTAGCGTATGCTCATGCAAGTCATGGTATGTAGCTAAAGGCGAATAAGTGTATATTTCTAGGTTATGCACATGGGGTGAAAGGATATAGGTTGTGGTGCACTAATTCCAAATCACTGATTTTCATTTAAACATAGACGTGATATTCGACGAGACTATAATGCTTCAATAGAGGAGTCTGGAGACACAACCAGCATAACAGACAAATCATGGTGTCAATAGTGAGGTGAAGTTTCAGGTGGAGACTCTAGAGAGCTTAGAGGTTGTTGACACCTAAATTTTGGCGCGTCACTTAGTGTAATTTGCATAGAAAATTAGGGATTAAATTTTTAACCCCTAAACAAAAAATATTTAAATTGTATAACATATAGTTTAAATTCATTTTAGATTAATTGCATTTTGCATCGGGCTGGCGGTGACGAACGAGCTTAAATTTCATCGAATGGGACTCGGCTCGCTTGAAATGCAAGGGCCGGGAATTACAAGTCAAACGGGCTCGGTTGTTTTAATTTGAACTTAATTCAGCCCATTATCATTAATTAATTCAGCCCATTTAAATTACATTAAAATCTAAGCCCAAGCCTAAGCCCATTAGGACTAGAGAGCCCATTTAATTGACCTAGATTAGTGTTATATATACATCATTAGGTCAGGATTTTGAAAATGGGGAATTTGAGATCAGTTTTCTTTTAGAGTGAGAAGGAGAGAGAGAGAAGGGAGACCGGCGAAAACCGCCGCCGCGTGGAGCCTCCCCGCCGCGCGCCTGCCGCCTGCCGTGCGCCGCTCCCTGCCGCGCGCTCACCGCCCGCCTGCTGCCGCGCGACGCTGCTCCCTGCCGCGCGTCATCGCCTGCTGCCGCTGCTTCCCGCCGAGCGCCACCGCCTGCTGCCGGTGAAGTCGCTGCCTCACGTCGCCCGCCCCGCCGCGCGACGCTGCTCCCTGCCGCGCGCCATCGCCCGCCGCCTGCCGCGCACCGCTCCCCGCCGCGCGCTCACCGCCTGCTGCCGCGCGACGCTGCTCCCTGCCGCGCGTCACCGCCTGTCGCGCGCCGCTCTCCGCCGCGCGCTCACCGCCCCGCCGCGCGACGCTGCTCCCTGCCGCGCCTCACCGCCTGCTGCCGCTGCTCCGCCTCTCCGTCGCCGTGCACTGTCGCCCGGACCCTTGCAGCACGCCGACGCCGCTGCTGCCGCGCCCTTCGGTGCCTTGTTCCCTCCGAGCGCTCACCGCCTCGCCGCGCGACGCTGCTCCCTGCCGCGCCTCACCGCCTGCCGCCGTGCTCCGCCCCGAAGTCGCCGCACCGCCTGCTGCCGCTGCTCCTTGTCACGCGCTGCTGCTTCCCGCCGTGCGCCACCGCGAGCCGCCGTCGCCCCCGACACCGCGCCGCCGGTCCATCGTTCGCCGTTCATCCTGATCCGCAAGTTCGAATTTGGGAATTATCTGTAAATTAGGTAATTGGACATTATCTGATATTTTTCAGAATATTTAATTTACTAATTTGTGTGTTTGAATATTTCGTGAACATCGTGTGGAATATTAGATATATTAGTATAATTATCTGATATCTGCAATATTTTTAAAATATTCAAAATTAGGAATTTTTCCTAATTTGGCAACGTATCTGGACGACTATCCTACCTTATCCCCAAGGTACGATACGCGGCGATATGGAAAATCGTTATCTTGTCCATCATCACTTGGATACGATAATAGATTTTATTTGCTTTCCAAGTTTAAATAATCAACTTTCTGTCGATATCTATAACCCTATAGATATGACAGTTAGTTTGATTTTTGTGCCTAATCCGAGTTTGAAACGAATTTTGCGGATCGCGTGGTTGTTCTAAATGTGGATGCTATCTTTGTTTAAATTATTTTTCCTCTTCAAATAAAAAAGAAAATTCAAAAAATATCAGTTAGGATTTGAATTTGAGTTTTACATATTTAGGAATCCTAAATATATCTAGACGATAGAGTAATTATTTAATTTAAATTAGGATTTGAGATAATCTATTTCCTAGTTTAAATTAAGTAATATTCTAATCTTAATGGATTATTTAGGTTATTTTTTAATTCCGAATTTTCATGAAAACCCCAAAAAAAGAATGAATTGTTTTATGGTAGATTAGGATAGATTGCATTCTTAATTTAATTAATTTATTATTTCGAATTTTAACAAAAATCCCAAAAATAAGTCATGTTAGGATATGTTAAGTCATCATAGGTTGCATGTTAATTCAGACATAATTTTATTCCGAATTTCATTAGAAAATACCAAAAATAAATCATTTGCCCGTCATCAGAATTAGGTCACGTCGTCGCATGACATATAGTTTGTATGCTAGGTTGCATTACTTGCATGTCATTTTTGCACGTCATTGCATGTAGATTAGGTTTCATTTAAATAAGCGAAAACCCAAAAATTGAGTGAATTCCTTGTTAATTAGAAATCATATTAGGTTGTTGATGTGATTTTCTAGCTAACAATGCAGATGCTTACGTTGTTTCGAGGTAAGTAATTCTTCCAAACTTGCAATTTATTCAATGCTTTCTTGGGTGTTAAATTGGTGGTTTGCGCACCCGCATGAACACCTCACATGTTAGTGACTAAGTTAAAATGGATCCAGATTGCTTGCCAAAATATTTTTGAAAAGAAAAGGTACCGAAAGGGCGTTAGACTAGATCTAGCGTAATCAAGTCCCCGAGCTTAGAATCTCTGGTTCGTAGGAATAAAACATATCTCCCTATGTTTTATTTAGGTTTCTAATCGACCTACCACAAATAGATTAGTGGCGACTCCAAGCATGAAAACGTTTGCATGTTAAAAACTTAAACCCTAAGTTGTGAATTGGTAGGGCTTGGGAGGGCTCGAGTTAGGTTTAGTCCTAATAATCCATTAGCCTGAGAGGAAATCTTTAGGTCGCGACAGCTTGGCGACTCCGCTGGGGACTTGAGTTAAAACTCTTAGTGGACTTAGGCCAGTTTTTCTTTTCAAAAAATATTTTTTGCTTGGCAGCGAGGATCCCAGGTACGTCCCTAACATTTTAGGTGTTAAATATTTTTGCAGAATGGGAGGTATAAGGGGAGGCGTGATTGTTAACCCTTATTTTGCAGGGAGGTGTTCGGATGTATGGTTTAATTTATGCACGAAGCGCTGTTTGATATAACCTACTGTGCATGCCTTGCATTTACACTACACCGCACACACTACCCACTGTCGGACCTGGGCGGCATAGGTTTAGGATGGTACTGAGACAGCGGACACCCCGACTACACCCACGTGGTATGGGTCGCCCTCCTTGGTCCCAAAAATTCTTTCATGGTGTCATTGAATACCTACCACGGTTGCACCCTTTGCAACTCGGGTCGGCTCTTTGACTAAGTCGGAGTCAGGGGAATCCCAGCCTAACCACCACCATGACTGGTTTAGCTCGGTAATCCTCATGTCTCCATTTTGTAAGCCAGAGTCTAGGTAGAAATCGAACCTCACGTTTCATGCGCATGTCTATGTGATTGCCATCATTCTACCCGGTGAAGTAAGATTTCTGAACCTTTATCTCGCAATTTATTTATGTTTCGTCTTTTTCTTTGGTCGGTCCATGACATTGGGTTGGTCGTGAGTCTTGGTCTATACCCTATGGGAGGGGCAGACATCCGGATTCTTGATGCTCCTAAGGACGAGCTCCGTGCTTGGTGGAATCTACTCAGTCCGACCAACCGCAAGCTAGTTGAGGGCCACATCGGGAGGTTGCTCCCCCTACTGGAGGTCAAAGTCCGTACTGGCCTCGTTCGAGCATTAGCGCACTTCTGGTGTCCCGAAACCTCTACCTTTATATTCGGTAAGCACGAGCTCACCCCGACGTTGGAAGAATATAGCGTGCTCATTGGAAAACCATTGGAGTCGGAGTTAGTCACACCACCTTTGGGAATTGATTCCACTTTAATGTTGGCTGAATTTTTGAATGTCGAAAAAGATGAATTGAGAAAAGTTTTAAAAGTAAATCGCGGCACATGTCCTTTTTCATTCCTGAGTCAGTGTTTTGAAAAAGCCACATCTTTTCAAAAAGGCAGAATCTTTTTGCTAGCATTTTTCGGGCTCGTGATTTTTCCTTACTGTAAGAATGCATGTAGTCCGTCAATCGCATGGTTGGTCCAACAGGTCTATCTTGAAAAGAATTTTGTCAACACCATTTTAGCTGAGACTTTCATTTCCCTCACTAAATTTAAGCAACATGTTGACAAAACGTTTCATGCCCCCCTCGAGCTTTTGCAAATTTGGTTTTTGTCTCACATAAAAGGGTGTGGCGATTTACTCACAATACCTGAGCTTAGTGATTCTAGCTATCCAATTTTAAGGTACAAAGAAAAACAATGGGATGCACCCGATTATCATTACTCTGAATGGATCATTTTCATGAAAAACGCTAGACCCCAAGGTTTCCAATGGCATGCTAATTGGTTCAAAGTTGAGGAAGCTCGGCTTACGTGTAACGGTATTGGGTCGGTTCCACTATTGGGTTTCACTGGTGCGATTGAATACTACCCCGCCAGAGTGTCTCGTCAATACTAGATTCTCCAAGGGCTCCCTCCAGCGTTACAACCAGAACTCCTCCAAGTCGACTTCACCGATGATGATGAAGATCACGAAGGGACCGTAGCTTAGCTCCAGAAGATGTGGAAAAAGTGTCGCCTTCTAAAGATAGCTCGACCTCAAAAAGAACTAAAGGGAGAGCAGAAGTCCTATTTCGCGACGACCCAGTACATTCGACGGCACAGAATCCCGCAGGATTTGCTCCTAAAGATACCCAAGGTGCCTCTCAAGTCTGTCAACCGCTCAGAGAACAATCGCCTCAAAAGGAAGGCCGAAGAAGCTGAAGAAAAGGCATCCAAGATAGCTCGAGCTTATGAGCAATTGAAAAAGGAAGTCGCCTCCCATATGTCTATAGATCAAGCTAAATAAAAAGCTCGAAATTCTTTTCTCATTTCATGTTTCAATTTTTAAAATTTGTTTAGGAATTGAGTCATTTGTCGTTATATTCAGTTCAATTTCAAGTCATTAATTGGTGTAAAAATTTTCGCCATTTCAATAAAGGGGTCTTTTCAATTCAAAGCGGTTAGACCAATGTCATGGATTGGCGTATGATTTCGCTTGACACTTATGTATGCCTGTTTCGTTCCAAAATTAGGTAGCTACGAACCGATCACGATCGCCCATTCGTACACGGTCGAGAGCCAGAATGGCCGATCAAACCGACTTGCAAGAGCGTGTTGTTGGTGTGGAAGACCAGATGAAGCAACTTGTCATCGCGATGCAATAAATGTCCGCTGAGATCAAAGCTCTCCGGTCGATTCCTGCTCCGGCATCCCTCGAAACATCAGTCCCAAAGCAGAAAATCAGAAAAAGTGTCGATGTTGACGGAGATGACGATATTCCTGATTTAGAAGATGACCCCATCCAGATTATCGTCAACAAAGACAAACCTGATGAACGGGTCAACAAACTTGAAGAAAGAGTGAAGCAGCTGGAAGGTTCACAGGATTCACCTTCGATCGATCTGTCCCTGTACTCACAGATCAAAATCCCAAAGAAGTTCAAAATACCGAATTTCGACAAGTACAATGGCACCACATGTCCAAAAGCCCACCTACAGCTCTATCATGTACAGATGACTTCGTACGTTGATAACGAACTCCTGATGATCCATGCCTTTCAAGCAAGTTTGACGGGTCCTGCTTTGAACTGGTATCTCATAAAGAAGATAAATGGCCTCAAAACTTGGAAAGAAGCCAGTGAAGCATTCTTGAAGCAGTACAGATTCATAACGGACATCATTCCTACCCGTGATGATCTCGAACGTGCTCAGATGAAAAAGACTGAGTCCTTCAAAGACTATGCTATCAGATGGAGGAATTTAGCTGCTCAGGTTGTCCCAGAACCCATAGACAGTGAGTTAAAGAGGATGTTCGTGAAAACTCTCCCGTTCGAATACCGTAATCGGATGGTTGCCATTCCGGCTGACAACTTCAACTAACTCATCCCCATAGGCAAACAAATTGAAATAGGGCTGAAAGATGGATGGTTTGTCGAGCCGTCCTCCTCGACCAGAAGATTTGGTGCGAGAAAAGAGAAAGAACCGGCAGCTGAAGTGAATGTGGCTTATAACCAACCGAGCCGGCGGAATGCTAACTCCGCCCCAGCAATCCAAGTAGCAGAAGCTCAGCAACAAAACTCGGGTCGTCAACCTTTTCAGAGGAGGAACAACAGGAGGCAATTCACCCCCCTCCCCGGATCGTTGTCTCAAGTATTGACAGTGCTCCAGAAGAAAGGCTTGCTTACTACTAAGCCAAAGCGGCCCAATCCTGAGCGGTTCTATAACTTCGACCCGTCAAAGAAATGTGATTATCACATGGGTGAGCTGGGACACTCAACCGATGATTGCTATGCCCTCAAGCACCGAATCCAGAACCTCCTAGATACAAAGGCTTTCTCATTTCAACCTGCTAAGCCGAATGTTCAGAGCAACCTACTCCCTGATCACGCAGGCAATGTGAATGCCATATTCAGCTTCGATACTGGTCGAATCAAGAATGTTAAGGTGTATACCACCGACGTCTATGGTGAGTTAGTGAAAGCCGGTTATTACCCAAGTAATGAGGACCTGCCCCTGGCTCTCATGAGAGAAAGAATCTCAAGAATGGTAGAAGCTGGGATGATCGTTTATGCTGATCACACTGGCATCGTTTCTACTATCTCTGAAGTGGTTATTAATTGGGAGGAGGAGTTTGCTACATTGAACACCGGGAAGGACAAGGGCGACCCTCTGCCTGAAGATATACCTCCGCTTGAAGACGCGTCCGATAATGAAGAGATCATTGTAAGCACGCCTACAGCTGATGAAGGGATAGTGATCGAGATACCTCAACCGTATGAGTATAGTGATAATAAGACGGTCCCTTGGTCCTACAGTCTCGATGTCGACTTGGTTACCAGATCCGGGCGTTCCTATGGCCAAGCTAATGCTCAACCTGCAAAACCTGTTACTGATGAAGAAGCCAAGGAATTTCTAGCTGTGATTAGGGCTAGCGAATACAACGTAGTTGAACAATTGCGCAAGATGCCCGCGCAAATCTCTTTGCTTGAGCTACTCCAGACATCTGTCAAACATCAGAAGGCCCTAATGAAGGTGTTAAGTGAGGTCCACGTGCCTGAGACGATTGATCATGACAAATTAGAGGAATTTATGGGTTTTATACTCCTCAAGGACCTCATAGCCTTTTCAGATGAAGAGTTCCCTCTAGAAGGGAGGGGGCATACCAAAGCACTTTATATTTCCGTCAAATACAAGGCCTCACATGTAGCCCGGGTACTCATTGACAACGGATCAGCCTTGAATATCTGTCCTTTGGCGACTTTACACCGCCTTAAGATAGATCCTTCTAGGATAAATTCTGCGAAGACCTCCGTTCGAGCCTTTGACGGAACGAAGAAAGAAGTGATGGGAGAAATCCACCTTGATATACAGATCGGACCAACGGTGTTTAATGTCCTATTTCAAGTGATAGACATTCCCACTGCATTCAATTTTCTATTGGGACGTCCATGGATTCATACTGCTGGAGCCGTGCCATCCAGTTTACATCAGAAGGTGAAGTTCGTTGTGGAGAGAAAGTTAGTCACAGTCCACGGTGAAGAAGAGCACCCAATTTACCACACAACGGCTATCCCCTACGTTGAGCCGGATTGCAAAATAGAATCGAGCTATCAGTCGCTCGAGCTCGTATCAACCATACATACGTCAAGAGGATCATCACCGCCTATTCCCGAGGTGTCAAATGCTGCAGTCATGGTTGGCAGAGTAATGGTGTCCCATGGCTTTACTCCAGGTGAAGGCCTTGGTAGGAATGGTCAAGGTATCCGCCAACCGGTGGAAGTCTTTCGGAGGCCCCACACTACTGGGTTGGGATACCTAGGGTCAAGCGAGCCAAATAATGAGGGACATGGACGCAGACGCGGTCGAGGTCGAGGTCGAGGAGACGGGCAGAATAGACTGCGATCCGAAGAAGAGCCGAATGGTAAAGAACGTGGGCGTGGTAAGTTGTTTCCACACATCCGTACCACATTCCCGGGCCTTGCAAGAACGATGCATGAGGAGAAGGAGGTGATCGACACTTTGGGGTAACCAAGCGGCAAGTTCAATTATTATGTGAAATACTCAGCATCCCCGAGCTTCTATGTTGACCCCCGTGACATTGTCTCGGATGGATGGGGAGGTATGGATGATCCAACACCTCTAGTGACAGAAGATCCTGATGATGCAATGGAGGGAATCACTGCCCTGTTCGATGATTTCTTCATTGGAGCTATCGAGGAAGGACCGTTGGAGGAAATGGGCACTGGCCCGCAAGAGTAACACATTTACTTTTTTCGCACACTCCCCTACGCGGGAATTTTTACTGCTTTTTAGGACTTGCCCTGTCTCGGAAGCTACTTTTTAGGATTTTTTATTTCTAGGATTTAATTGTTGCAATTTCCATTCCAATAAATGTAATTCGTTTGATGATAATCAATGAAATTACAAGTTATTTTCGTTTTTTAGGGCATGTTGAGGTACATCAAACCAGCCTGGTGATGATATCCAACCGATAAAAGAAAATATAGTCCAAGGAGAATTCTGAGGCCTGGGCTTCTTCATGCTTCCTCGTGTTAAAAGATTTTGAAAAGAATTTCGAAAAAGAAAAAATCAAAAGAAATAGAAATACACTGTTTAGCCCTATTTGTCTTACTGAACCCCCTACTTTATGTTTCAGGGGCAATTTTGTGACATGTAAGGGTATGGGAACGGTCCAATCTGATGAATTATGTGCCACCGAACCTGATCTCGATGACACCAATGAACTCGAAGATTCCTCGGACCTTCGGCGTGATCTAGAGCATCATGAGAGACCTAAAGTCCTAACGGTAGACCAAACTATCACTGTCAATTTGAGTGATTCCGGAGAACCCAAAGAGGTGAAGATAGGGGCAACCCTTCCCGAAGGTGAAGCTAAACGCCTGGTCCAACTGCTGATGGATTACCAGGATATCTTTGCCTGGTCGTATGTCGATATGCCGGGTTTAGACCCTTCTATCGTGGATCATAGTCTACCTACTAATCCGGACATGCCGCCCAAGAAACAGAAGCTGCGAAGAACCAAACCTGAACTTTCGAAAAAGATAGAGGAGGAGGTCATGAAACTTTTGAAAGTAGGGTTTATTGAAGTCACCCGATACCCCAATTGGGTGGCCAATATCGTGCCAGTCATGAAGAAAGACGGTCGAGTTCGCATTTGCATCGACTATCGCGATCTAAACAAGGCCAGCCCTAAAGACGATTTCCCACTGCCACATATAGATGTTTTGGTGGACAGTACTGCAGGGTTCGAGCTGTTTTCCTTTATGGATGGTTTCTCGGGTTATAATCAGATAAAAATGAAGGACGATGATAAGGAGAAAACGGCGTTCATCACTCCTTGGGGGACATTCCACTATAAGGTCATGCCCTTCGGCCTTAAAAATGCCGGGGCAACATATCAACGGGCAATGGTGACGCTCTTCCATGATATGATGCATAAGGAGATCGAGGTCTATGTCGATGACATGATCGCCAAGTCTCGACCTGGGAAGAGTCACGTCGATATCTTGAAGAAATTATTCGAGAGACTCCGTGAGTTTAAGCTCCGTCTCAACCCAGCAAAGTGCATATTTGGAGTAACCTCGGGCAAATTACTTGGGTTCATCGTAAGCAGTAAAGGCATTGAAGTTGACCCCTCTAAAGCGAAGGCTATATGTGAGTTACAACCCCCATCGACCGTGAAAGAAGTGCGAAGCCTCCTGGATAGATTAAACTACATAGCCCGTTTTATTTCCCAACTCTCCATAACTGCTAAGCCCTTCTTCAAACTTCTAAAGAAGAATGCTCAAGTAGAATGGGACGATGATTGTCGGGAAGCGTTTAATGAATTAAAACGGTACCTGATGGAACCACCAGTGTTAGTCCCACCAATGCCGGGCCAGCCTTTGATTCTTTACCTCACGATTTATAGCGAGTCTTTAGGTGCGATGCTAGCCCAGAAAAATCCTGAAGATGGAAAAGAGCGAGCCATTTATTACCTAAGTAAGAAGTTCACCATCTCGGAGTTGAATTATTCTGAAGTCGAGAAGACCTGCGCTGCACTAGTATGGGTGCTCCATAGGCTGCGACAATATACGTTGCATCACCAGATTTTGCTTGTGACTGAGAACGATCCTATCAAGTATTTACTTGATCAACCGGCTTTGGTAGGGAAGTTAGCCAAGTGGCAGATTTTAATTTCAGAGTTTGATGTTTAGATGAAGCCACAGAAGTCAGTTAAAGGTCGAGTAATTGCTGATGTGTTAGCTAAAAATCCTGGAGTCCCTGATGATGATAGATATTCTCCAGAAAATCGCATTTTGGTAATAAAGGAAGATACATGGACCATGTTTTTCGATAGAGCTGTAAACTTGGCCGGTTCCGGCACTGGGGCAGTTTTAATATCCCCAGATGGGCAACATTATCCAGTAGCAGCAAAGTTGGTGTTCCCCTGTACCAACAACATAGCCGAGTACGAAGCTTACATCCTCGGACTCCAAGCCGCAGTGGAAATGGGGATAACCAAGTTGAAAGTGTTTTATGATTCTGCTCTGATTATTCTTCAAACTGTGGGAGAGTGGAAGACGAGAGACACCAAACTAGTGCCGTACCATGAATACCTCGAAGAAATCATAGAGGAATTCGAAAATATCTCTTTTGAGTACTTATCGAGGTCCCATAATCAGTTCGCTGATGCGCTAGCTACATTATCATCCATGTTGCAAGTGATTGGTGGGTTAGAGGTGGAACCCTTGAAGATCGAAGTCCTGACAAAACCGGCCTACTGTATGGTTGTGACCGAAGAACCTGATGAAAAGCCATGGTATTATGATATCATGAGTTACATCCAGAGACAAGAATTCCCTGAGGGAAGCACCCCGGCCGACAGGAAGTATATAATGAAAATGGCTTCAAAATTCTTTATTAGTGGTGAGAAGCTGTACAAAAGATCATATGATTCGATCCTATTGAGGTGTGTGGATGCGGCTGAAACTACTAGAATCATGCAAGAAGTACACGAGGGGATATGTGGTCCACACATGAATGGCCACATGTTAGCTAAGAAGATCATGAGGTTGGGTTATTATTGGCTCAGTCTTGAAAGTGATTGCATCCAACATGTTCGAAGATGTCATCGCTGTCAGGTTCACGGGGATAAAATAAATGTTCCTCCGACGGAATTACATCAGTTGTCTGAGTCATGGCCCTTTTCAATATGGGGCATCGATGTTATTGGCCCAATTAATCCCAAGGCATCGAATGGACATCGATTTATCTTGGTCGCGATTGATTATTTCTCTAAGTGGATCGAGGCGGCATCTTATGCAAACGTCACTGCAAAGAATGTTGTAAAATTCATCAGGCGAGACATAGTCGCTCGTTATGGTGTCCCTGAGGCTATCGTCACTGACAATGGGACAAATTTGAACAACAAGTTCATTGATCAGTCGTTCAACGAGTTCAAAATCCGGCACCTGAATTCATCTCCTTATCGTCCACAGATGAATGGAGCAGTTGAAGCCGCTAACAAGAACATCAAGAAGATCTTGGCCAAAATGGCTGAAAACTATCGTGACTGGCATGAAAGGTTACCATTTGCACTAATGGCGTATCGAACTTCGATCCGAACCTCTGTCGGAGCAACCCCTTTTTCCTTGGTGTATGGCATGAAAGCAGTCCTACCCGTCGAAGTAGAGATCCCTTCCTTGCGAGTCTTGTCTCAAGTGGAGTTGTCCGCGGCAGAATGGATGCGACAAAGGTATGAGCGGTTAAACCTAATTGATGAGAAGCGATTGAAAGCCATTTGCCACGGTCAAATCTATCGGCAGAGGATAGCTAGATCCTTCAATCAAAAGGTGCGTCCAAGACACTTCGAGGTAAATGATCTAGTCCTAAGGAAGGTACTGCCAGTCTTTCCTGTTCCTGGAGGAAAATTTGCCCCAAACTACATTGGTCCGTATGTGGTTAAAAAGGTGCTTCCCGGAGGTGCCTTGATTCTCGCAGAAATGGATGGTCGTGAGCTTTCTACTCCTGTTAATTCTGATGCTGTGAAGATATATTATCCATGATAAGATCTAACATTTTTGCGGCAAAAGTTTTAAATGTTTGGTTTTATATTCTGAATTGCAAACATTTCACTTATGAATAAATGGGTTCAATCAATTTAAAGATGGAATGTGTGCCTTGGCTTTAAATTATGCTTGATCATTTTGTCAGTCTACATTATCGATTTCAAAAGGGGAATCTATTTAGACAATATGATAACTCACGTGGAATGAATTGAATGTGTTGAACGAGGTACATCGGGATGATGAAAGGCAAGCCATATTCTATACACAGTCCCGTGCACTAATCCCCAGTGAGTTAAGTGGAAAAATTCCATGTCTGCAAGGCAAAGGGTTATCTCGCAAAAGGTACGGCAACTGAAATGATGAGAGGCGGTTCATTTCTCTATCCCAAACACTACAGGTTATCCATTGTTTTGCCACTTTGAGCCTGAACGTTTGGAGAAATTCATTCAAATTACCCCTGTCAAGAACCACTCCACATCGGGGCAAACTGGAGGTAAGTCAGCGTCATAAGGTGAAAAATGAGTAGAAATTTTCAAGCTCTCACTTGCATCAATCTTCGAGTGTTGCTTTTTCAGATGAATTCACGTGAAGTTCAAGTGCCTTAGGATGACGAAGAGCATTTCTTTCTCTATCCTATACACATTTTATCCTTTGCTAAGCCCAATTGAGCCTGCAAATTCGTTTCATATAAACCCAGTTGGTGATCATCCCCCACACTGGGGCAAGGCAAAAAGTCATCATTATTCAAGTAGCATATTCGAAGCGTAGATAGAAGACAAGAATCTTTGAAAGTTTAAATGGCGAGTCATTCAGTCAGATATAGCTGGCCAATGTTTACATTGAAAAAAAAAAAAGAGGGGCAAGAAAAAAAGCAGTGTGCCTGGTAAAAGTAAGGCCAATGCCCAATGAAAAAATGTCAGGATATGACATGTCAAAATCATCCCCAGTAGAGCAGTCGTCCTACAAGTCTCAAAGAAATCAAGTGATGAACTCTCGAAGCCAATGGAACATCTACCGAGAAGACAATCCCTGACGGAAAAGAGCACCGGTGATAATGCCGAGATGATCACCAACTCTCACCCCAATTATACACATTTTGAGCTTTATGATCCATTCATTTCTCAACCCACAAGCCTAGCCTATGTTACGTCCTTTACAAAGTCTCTTCAGATTATGGCACTTGAACTAACGTAGGATTTGGATGTTTTAAGCTTAGCTCGAAGAAGTGCGAGCAAGTCCATTTCTATCTCATTTTGCAGGGTTCTTGACTTGTAAACCCGGAGACGATTGTAGAGTATTTTCTTTCAATAGCCTCGACTCGAAGAGTCTCTTTTGCTAAGCCATTGACCAAGCCCATGTTTCGGTCTTAATAAAGACCTCTCAGATTGGTAAAGTCGTACTGCTTGCGAGAATACTCAGACCCTTGTCAACATGATGATGGTGAGATGGAGCGATTTTCCATGAATCAGCCTTTTCTATGAGAATGAGAGAAAGCCCTTTTAGACCGGAAGTCCCTCATTTGACATTTTCAAAATATCCACTTGTGAGTTCGGATTGTCTTGTCATGATTTTTCCCAGCGAAGTTTGTAATGCTGATTTGACAAAACCATCGTGCATGAAAATCAGTTGAAATCATAGTGCATGTGTATATGTGTTCTTGACAGTATGCGAATGCATATTACATGTTACTTAAAATCGTGTCTAACAGGAGACACACCTTCAGAGTTGGAGATATTACTAGGTAAGTATATCTCTGTCCCTAGGATGTCTATGACTATCTAGGTATCCCTAACCTGTTCAAGCAATTGTCAGGTCCCACATTTGATCATTTTTGCGATCTCTAGATGCCTTTGATTGTGTTCAGGTGTCTATTGATCAAACCTTTTCAGGTACTTCTGATGATATCCAGGTACTTTGTCAAGGAACTCTTGAACACTTGGGCTAGCCCCTTTGTTCATCAAATCACAGATTTTCATACAATCTCGAGAAGATTCCCCCGTTACATGACTATGAGCAGGTATAGGCATGGCGGCCAAATCTTTACATATGAGCAAGTATATGTAAAGGTCGGAATATTCTCCCCAAATCTCAGGTATTCCCCCGCTACTCACCTATGAGCAGGTATAGGTGAAGTGGCTAAATCTTTGCATATGAGCAGGTATATGTAAAGGTCAGAATACTCTCATTATCTCAGATGTTCCCTCGCTACTCGCCTATGAGCAGGTATAGGTGGAGCGGCCAAATCTTTGCATATGAGCAGGTATATGTAAAGGTCGGAATATTCTCTCAACCCCAGGTGTTCCCCCGCAGTTCACTTATGAGCAGGTATAAGTGAGACGGCCAAATCTTTGCATATGAGCAGGTATATGTAAAGGTCAGAATATCCTCTTGATTTCAAAAGTTTCCCCCGCAATTCACTTATGAGCAGGTATAAGTGAAGCGACCAAATCTTTGCAAACACCTATGGAGATGTATAGGTAGTTCGTAAAGATCCGAACTATTCTCACGAATCCAGATAATGATTGGATACGTCGAGCTTTCTTCGTGTGTTTTGACTTAACTGCAGATCACCGAAGTTCATCAACGTATATCAGGCAATACCTATGGGACTGAGCCCATACATTTGCCAAAACAACATACAAGTTAAAGTTGTGCCTCGAATTATACTATCGTTCATGTCAGGTAAGTAATTCCAGGTATGTTTTCTATGCAAGTCAGCATGCATCATTTCTTAATGCATTGTAAAATGGGACTCATAATCCCGACAAAAACAACATTCATTGCATTTGCATAGGTCAAAATTTAGGTATCATTTAGTCTTTGAATGCAACCTCTATGAGCTCACCTTCAAAGAGGGGCAGCTGTTGACACCTAAATTTTGGCGCGTCACTTAGTGTAATTTGCATAGAAAATTAGGGATTAAATTTTTAACCCCTAAACAAAAAATATTTAAATTGTATAACATATAGTTTAAATTCATTTTAGATTAATTGCATTTTACATCGGGCTGGCGGTGACGAACGAGCTTAAATTTCATCGAATGGGACTCGGCTCGCTTGAAATGCAAGGGCCGGGAATTACAAGTCAAACGGGCTCGGTTGTTTTAATTTGAACTTAATTCAGCCCATTATCATTAATTAATTCAGCCCATTTAAATTAAATTAAAATCTAAGCCCAAGCCTAAGCCCATTAGGACTAGAGAGCCCATTTAATTGACCTAGATTAGTGTTATATACACATCATTAGGTCAGGATTTTGAAAAAGGGGAATTTGAGATCAGTTTTTTTTAGAGTGAGAAGGAGAGAGAGAGAAGGGAGACCGGCGAAAACCGCCGCTGCGTGGAGCCTCCCCACCGCGCGCCTGCCGCCTGCCGCGCGCAGCTCCCTGTCGCGCGCTCACCGCCCGCCTGCTGCCGCGCGACGCTGCTCCCTGCCGCGCGTCATCGCCTGCTGCCGCTGCTTCCCGCCGAGCGCCACCGCCTGCTGCCGGTGAAGTCGCTGCCTCACGTCGCCCGCCCCGCCGCGCGACGCTGCTCCCTGCCGCGCGCCATCGCCCGCCGCCGGCCGCGCGCCGCTACCCGCCGTTCGCTCACCGCTTGCTGCCGCGCGACGCTGCTCCCTGCAGCGCATCACCGCCTGTCGCGCGCCGCTCTCCGCCGCGCGCTCACCGCCCCGCCGCGCGACGCTGCTCCCTGCCGCGCCTCACCACCTGCTGCCGCTGCTCCGCCTCTCCGTCGCCGTGCACTGTCGCCCGGACCCTTGCAGCACGCCGACGCCGCTGCTGCCGCGCCCTCCGGTGCCTTGTTCCCGCCGCGCGCTCACCGCCCCGCCGCGCGACGCTGCTCCCTGCCGCGCCTCACCGCCTGCCGCCGTGCTCCGCCCCGAAGTTGCCGCACCGCCTGCTGCCGCTGCTCCTTGCCGCGCGCTGCTGCTTCCCGCCGTGCGCCACCGCGAGCCGCCGTCGCCCTCGACACCGCGCCGCCGGTCCATCGTTCGCCGTTCATCCTGATCCGCAAGTTCGAATTTGGGAATTATCTGCAAATTAGGTAATTGGACATTATCTGATATTTTTCAGAATATTTAATTTACTAATTTGTGTGTTTGAATATTTCGTGAACATCGTGTGGAATATTAGATATATTAGGATAATTATCTGATATCTGCAATATTTTTAAAATATTCAAAATTAAGAATTTTTCCTAATTTGGCAACGTATCTGGACGACTATCCTACCTTATCCCCAAGGTACGATACGCGGCGATATGGAAAATCGTTATCTTGTCCATCATCACTTGGATACGATAATAGATTTTATTTGCTTTCCAAGTTTAAATAATCAACTTTCTGTCGATATCTATAACCCTATAGATATGACAGTTAGTTTGATTTTTGTGCCTAATCCGAGTTTGAAACGAATTTTGCGGATCGCGTGGTTGTTCTAAATGTGGATGCTATCTTTGTTTAAATTATTTTTCCTTTTCAAATAAAAAAGAAAATTCAAAAAATATCAGTTAGGATTTGAATTTGAGTTTTACATATTTAGGAATCCTAAATATATCTAGACGATAGAGTAATTATTTAATTTAAATTAGGATTTGAGATAATCTATTTCCTAGTTTAAATTAAGTAATATTCTAATCTTAATGGATTATTTAGGTTATTTTTTAATTCCGAATTTTCATGAAAACCCCAAAAAAAGAATGAATTGTTTTATGGTAGATTAGGATAGCTTGCATTCTTAATTTAATTAATTTATTATTTCGAATTTTAACAAAAATCCCAAAAATAAGTCATGTTAGGATATGTTAAGTCATCATAGGTTGCATGTTAATTTAGACATATTTTTATTCCGAATTTCATTAGAAAATACCAAAAATAAATCATTTGCCCGTCATCAGAATTAGGTCACGTCGTCGCATGACATATAGTTTGTATGCTAGGTTGCATTACTTGCATGTCATTTTTGCACGTCATTGCATGTAGATTAGGTTTCATTTAAATAAGCGAAAACCCAAAAATTGAGTGAATTCCTTGTTAATTAGAAATCATATTAGGTTGTTGATGTGATTTTCTAGCTAACAATGCAGATGCTTACGTTGTTTCGAGGTAAGTAATTCTTCCAAACTTGCAATTTATTCAATGCTTTCTTGGGTGTTAAATTGGTGGTTTGCGCACCCGCATGAACACCTCACATGTTAGTGACTAAGTTAAAATGGATCCAGATTGCTTGCCAAAATATTTTTGAAAAGAAAAGGTACCGAAAGGGCGTTAGACTAGATCTAGCGTAATCAAGTCCCCGAGCTTAGAATCTCTGGTTCGTAGGAATAAAACATATCTCCCTATGTTTTATTTAAGTTTCTAATCGACCTACTACAAATAGATTAGTGGCGACTCCAAGCATGAAAACGTTTGCATGTTAAAAACTTAAACCCTAAGTTGCGAATTGGTAGAGCTTGGGAGGGCTCGAGTTAGGTTTAGTCCTAATAATCCATTAGCCTGAGAGGAAATCTTTAGGTCGCGATAGAGGTAACATTGATTGAGACCGCAGATGAGGTCCTAATTCCTAAAGTCAATGATACTAAACAATCAGCACAGCCGTAGCATACTATAGCTGCGAGTAGATAGAGAATGCAAATTAAACCACCAATACGTTATGGCTATATAGATATTGCTTATGCATTAACTATAGGTGATGAGGTAGAGACAAATGAGCCTTTGTCTTACTCTGAGGTAATGGCTAATAGTGAGTCATCACAGTGGCTAAGGGTTATGAGTGAAGAGATTGAATCACTCTATCAAAATCAGACATGGAAGCTTGTCAAAGTAATCAAGAGCCAGAAGATTATTAGAAGCAAATGGGTCTAAAAACAAAAAAGGGGCATTCCTAGTGTTGAGCTAGCGAGATATAAGGCGAGACTTATTGCAAAGGGGTACACACAGTGGGAAGGCAATGACTACAATGAGGTGTTCTCTCTTATGGTAAGACACACTCTATTCATATATTACTTGCCTTAGTTGCTACATAAGATCTCGAGCCGGAGACGTTAGTTATGAAAATGACGTTTTTTCATAGTGAGTTAGAGGAGTGGATTTACATGAGGCAGCTAGAGCGATTTGTTACTTTGGATAAGGAAGACCATGTTTGCTTGTTAAAGAAATATTTGTGTGGGCTAAAACAGTCTCCTAAGTAGAGGTGTAGGCGTTTTGAGGCTTTCATGACCAATCAGGACTATTCGAAAAGTCAAATAAATAGATGTGGTTATTTTAGGAGATTAAAGGATAGATCTTGGATTTATTTGTTGTTTTATGTTGATGATATGTTCATAGCAGCTAAGAATATGTCTGATTTTGATGTGCTGAAGAGGCAGTTAAGTACCACCCGCCTGGGTGGCGCTGCTGGAGCGCGCACTCTTCCTCTCGCAAAAGGTTGAGTGTTCGAATCCCGGGCGCCGCAGGATGACTTAACTGGTGGCACGTGTGTGGTGGCTAGCACGTGTCGCCCCCAGGGTTTACTCCCCGGCTATCGGCCGTGCGGGGGTTCCCTGGGTTATCAAAAAAAAAAAAGAGGCAGTTAAGTGCTGAGTTTGAGATAAAAGATTTAGGTGTTGTAAAAAAAATATTACTTATGGAGATTTTGCATGGTAGGCTGCAAGACCTTTACGTCTATTTAAAAAGAAATATATTGAGAAGATTGTGGTACATTTTAATATGCAGTCAGCTAAATTTGCAAATACACCTTTTGAGAAGCATATTAAAATTTTTGACTAAGGAGGAGGAGGAGCATATATCCTATGTTCCTTATTCAAGTGCAATAGGTAAGCATTGTGTATGCCATGGTATGTACTAATCCTGACATTTCATAAGTTGTGAGCATAGTTAGCCGTTACGTGAAGCATCATGGTAAAACTCAATGGAAGCTGTGAAGTAAATCCTCAGATATATAAGGGACAATGGACTTGGGTATAGTGTATTGGAGGGACAATAATGGCAATGGGACCACTGGTTATGTGGATTCATATCACGCCAATGATTTGGATGAATTAGGTTTTTTGTAGGGTACGTGTTTACGCTTGCAATTGGTGCAATTAGTTGAAAAGCGTCCTTATAGGATCACATTACATTGTCTTTGACTGAAGCTGAGTACATGGCATTGACCTTTATAGCGAAGGAGGCGATATGAATGAGGGGTTTGCTCTCATACTTTGGATTAGATCGAAAATGTGTTGATATACACTATGATAATCGGGATGCAATATATCTAGCGTATAATTCGATTTATCACGAGCAAACGAAGCATACCGACATAGGTATTACTTCATCCGAGATGTTTTAGTAAAGAGTAAAGTTGTTGTAAAGAAGATAGCAACAGCAGAGAATCCGGCAGACATGATGACTAAACCTATTCCTTTGGCAAAGCTCAAGCTTTGCTTAGAATTCAATTGGCATCTGTAGAGAGTGAGCGCCCGTCGAGTGTTGGTAGAGTAGCATGGATGATGAACACTGTGACTTGACTTCAAATGTCGAGTCATGATAGAGAATTGTTATATTATGTCTCGAATTTGAGCCATTTATTGAACTTGACCCAATTGAAGGATGTAGATCAATTTGCTAAATTATTCAAGATTGCCATATAAGAGAAAGACATACAAAGATGAAGGGCAAGCAATTTTGTGTGAGAGAAGGGATTGTGAGACGCCACATGGTACTTGGGACACCACAACATAATGGCTAGCAAAATAGAACTTTACTTTACTAGAGCAAACTCGGTGCATGCTTTGACATGCAAGACTAGGCAAGGAATTTTCGGCCAAAGCAGTAAACATGGTATATTATCTAGTTAATTGATCTCTATCATCTGTTATCAAGTGGAAGACTCTTAAAGAAATACATTAAAGGAAACCTATTGATTACTCCGATTTACGAGTATTTGGATGCCCTGCGTATGCTCACGCAAGTCATGGTATGTAGCTAAAGGCGAATAAATGCATATTTCTAGGTTATGCACATGGGGTGAAAGGATATAGGCTATGGTGCACTAATTCCAGATTACTTGATTTTCATTTAAATAGAGATGTGATCTTCGACGAGACTGTAATGCTTCTATAGAGGAGTCCGGATACATGACCAGTAGAATAGACAAATCATGGTGTCAGTAGTCAGGTGGAGTTTCAGGTAGAGATTCTAGAGAACTTAGAGGTAACAATGATTGAGACTGCAGATGAGGCCCTAATTCCTAAAGTCGATGATACTAAACAATCAGCACAGCCGCAGCATACTATAGCTGCGAGTAGACAGAGAATGCAAATTAAACCACCAATATGTTATGGCTATATAGATATTGCTTATACGTTAACTATAGGTGATGACGTGGAGACAAATGAGCTTTTGTCTTATTCTGAGGCAATGGCTAATAGTGAGTCATCGCAGTGGCTAGGGGTTATGAGTGAAGAGATTGAATCACTCTATCGAAATCAGACATGGAAGCTAATCAAAGTAATCAAGAGCCAGAAGATTATTGGAAGCAAATGGGTCTAAAAACAGAAAAGGGGCATTCCCAATGTTGAGCCAGCGAGATATAAGGCGAGACTTGTTGCAAAGGGATACACACAGTGGGAAGATAATGATTACAATGAGGTGTTCTCTCTTATGGTAAGACACATTCTATTCATAAATTACTTGCCTTAGTCGCTACAAAGGATCTTGAGTTGGAGATGTTAGATACGAAAACGACGTTTTTTCACAGTGAGTTAAAGGAGTGGATTTACATGAGGCAGCCAGAGAGATTTGCTACTTTGGATAAGGAAGACCATGTTTGCTTGTTAAAGAAATATTTGTATGGGTTGAAACAGTCACCTAAGCAGAGGTGTAGGCATTTTGAGGCTTTCATGACCAATCAGGACTATTCGAAAAGTCAAATGGATAGATGTGGTTATTTTAGGAGATTAGAGGATAGATCTTTGATTTATTTTTTGTTTTATGTTGATGATATATTCATAGCAGCTAAGAATATGTCTGATTTTGATGTGCTGAAGAGGTAGTTAAGTGCTAAGTTTGAGACAAAAGATTTAGGTGTTGTAAAAAAAATATTACGTATGGAGATTTTGCATGGTAGGCTGCAAGACCCTTACGTCTATTTCAAAAGAAATATATTGAGAAGATTGTGGTACATTTTAATATGCAATCAGCTAAATTTGCAAGTACACCTTTTGAGAAGCACATTAAAATTTTTTACTAAGGAGGAGGAAGAGCATATATCCTATGTTCCTTATTCAAGTGCAATAGGTAGCATTGTGTATGCCATGGAATGCACTAATCCTGACATTTCATAAGTTGTGAGCATAGTTAGCCGTTAAGTGAAGCATCCTGGTAAAACTCATTGGAAGCTGTGAAGTGGATCCTCAGATATATAAGGGACAATGGACTTGGGTATAGTGTATTAGAGGGACAATAATGGCAATGGTACCACTGGTTATGTGGATTCATATCACGCCAGTGATTTGGATGAATTAGGTTTTTTGTAGAGTACGTGTTTACGCTTGCAAGTGGTGCAATTAGTTGAAAAGCGTCCTTACAGGATCATGTTACCTTGTCTTTGACTGAAGCTGAATACATGGCACTGACTTTTATAGCGAAAGAGGCAATATGAATGAGGGGTTTGCTCTCATACTTTGGATTAGATCGAAAATGTGTTGATATACATTGTGATAAATCGAGATGCAATATATCTAGCGTATAATTCGATTTATCACGAGCAAATGAAGCACATCGACATCAGATATTACTTCATCCGAAATGTTTTAGCGAAGAGTAAAGTTGTTGTAAAGAAGATAGCAACAGCAGAGAATCCAGCAGACATGATGACTAAACCTATTCCTTTGGCAGAGCTCAAGCTTTGCTTAGAATTCAATTGGCATCTGTGGAGAGTGAGCGCCCGTCAAATGTTGATAGAGTAGCATGGATGATGAATACTACGACTTGACTTCAAATATCGAGTCAAGATAGAGAATTGTTATATTATGTCTCGAATTTGAGCTATTTATAGAACTTGACCCAATTGAAGGATGTAGATCAAATTATTCTAGATTGCCATATAAGAGAAAGACATACAAAGATGAAGGGCAAATATTCTGCCACTACAAGACAAAGAAGGGGGACCAGGTTTCCTATAATATATATATATATATATATATATATATATATATATATATAGAAAACATGGGCTAGCTAGGGTTTTAAGAAGAAAAGAAAAGGAAAGTAAAATAATTAGGTTCTCTTTTGCTTAGCCTTAGGTTGTCCTTTTTTGTTTTTCTCATTATGAGTGGCCGCCAGTGAAGGTTGAAAATAGCCTCCTTCAACGAGAAGTGAACAGTAGCCGTGCAGCGGGACTCCCTCAGAGGAAAGTGTAGTTGTCAGTGTTTTTTGTTGAAGGAAGCCACGCGCACAACGAAGGGAAATGGAGCAACTGCACAGTGAACTCCTCAAGGCTGTGAGTTGAGTTAAGTTGAGTTTTTATCTTTCTCTTGGTCGTAGGTTGTCCTTTTTCTTTTTCTCTGTAAGAGTGGCCTCCAGTGAAGGTTGAAAATGGGATCCTTCAACAAGAAGTGAACAGTAGCCACACACACAACAAAGGGAAATGGAGTAGCTGCACAGTGAACTCCTCAAAGTTGTGAGTTGAGTTGAGTTTTTATCTTTTGCTTGGTCGTAGGTTGTCCTTTTTTTTTCTCTTTAAGAGTGGCTGCTAGTGAAGGCTGAAAATGGGCTCCTTCAACGAGAAGTGAACAGTAGCCGTACGGTGAGGCTCCTTCAAAGAGAAGTGTAGCGGCTAGTGTTTTTTGTTGAAGGAAGTCGCATATACAACAATGGGAATAGAGCGGCTGCTCAGTAAACTCGTCAAAACTGTAAGTTGAGTTTTTGTCTTTTTCTTGATCGCAGGACTAGCTTAAATACCTAGTAATTTGTTTGGTGAGTTTTACATAAAAACTGAGTTGTTTATCCGTAAACACTTTGAGTTTGGGTATAATCTAGGTGTGGTAAATACTCGAGCGTATGAGCAATTGTAAATTTTGATTCTTCGATTATGGTGAATTATTTGCTATTAGCTCTCTCCATGAATGTAAGTACTAACATTCAAAGCGAACCACGTAAATCTTTAGCGTCATTTATTATTCCTTGTTTGTTTTTTCGGTGCTTTTGCGTTGACTTAAATTGTGAGATCTCGATTAATTTCCGCATTTGTTAATATTACAATAAATTTCATCTTCCTTTCTAAATTGCCATGGGTTGGAATTTGTTGCATTTCAAAGATAACTGGACTTAGTCCCACTATATCGAAATGACCAAAATGGCTTTTACTTTAAGTAACTTGTACCAGCACGCTAAACCTAGACCTTAGACTTATATTTCCTCTATCTCTCCCCTCGCCCTCTTCCTCTTCCATATCCCATCTCTCTCTCTCTCTCTCTCTCTCTCTCTCTCTCAAAACGAAGCAAGCTTCCTCCCTTGCGGTCACTTGTAGAAGTTGTGACCAATACGTCCAACCTCAATTGACCCTAGATCAAGTGCCACTTGAGGCCTAGCATATCGAATTGAGGTTGCAACATGAAATTCAATGTCGTTGTCTCATATTTGAGTCGACCACAAAGAGAGAGAGAGAGAGAGAGGGAGGTGGGGGCTAAGGCCCCTAGTGGTATTGTTGAATTATTGAGTAAGGGTGTACACTCGGCGACCATCTAACATTGCTTTAGATGTTATATGGTAACAAGAAATGTGACTAGTGCATGGAAGCAGGGTATTGACACTAAAAAATGTCCAAGAATTGTTGTCGGTAGTTTGATCGACAAAAGCCTATTAAGATAGCAATAGAATCATAAATTGCTAAGTATTGGGAGTAGTTAGTCAACAAAGTATGGTTGATCAATGAGAAGACTCGATTTTAGTTGACAAAGATGTCAACGAAAAATGACTTATCGCTGAAGCAAAAGGTCAATCTAACCATCAAGCTAGTGGAGTCGATCTAACCGTTAAGGTAGTGGATATAGTGTAACTTCTTGTAACTGCAAATAGGACTAGAAAGTTTTTCGTGGGTAAGTTCGGTAATTGTTTGTGTGACCCTCTATTGTGGTTATCAAACTCCGAGTGTACTCTTGTAAACACCCCCCTCCCCTCAATCACTTGAAGAACTCAATACTCTTATGCAAATTTTTCTTTACTTATGTATAATTTATTTTTCGTTCAATTTAAATTGATAGCAATAATTATTCCCAGTGTTTGTATCTTTAAATTCCTTGTCCTTACTTTCATGTCTAAAATCAACAGAGGACTCCTCACGATCATTGTCGATTCACACATCGATCCATCCATATTTTAAAAAATATTTCATCAATTCGGTGAAACATCAAAGTATTTGAAGGTTCATCGACCATTTCTGATGAAACATCTTTCCAGCATGCCTGGTAGGACTCATCTGTTGATGTGAGAAAGCTTTCAATGTGATAACCAGACACCAACAAAAGGTGGACAATGCTTATGGCAACGACAATCCAGTACCACAAACTGGAAATGACTTTTTATTGCACGTTCTGAGTCTTTAGCCGCCAATAGAGTGGCAGAAGATAGCTGAAGTGAGGGAATGATCTTCCCAAGCATTTGATAGCTAAGGGTAGTGACACCAAGTCTCGGCGTAGTGGCAACAATGAGGAGGTTATTAGAGAAGCGAGCGAATGACATTTCTAATTACATTGTTGGTCATATGTCAGATGTAATACAATCAATAATCGTTAATGCTATAAAAGATGCCTTGTCTAGGCCTGGATCATCCAATTAGCCATTGTAAGTAAATTCTATGGTCTGAGGATACGCTTTTAGTCCTCCTTTATTTAACAATGTGGGTCAGTCTAGTGAACCCCTATAAGAATTTGGCAATGGCCAGAGTCCTCAAATCAAAGCCAAAGCAATGAAAAAAATGTTGGTCAAAATAATCAAAACGGTATTAACAATTTGACAAAATAGACTAGTCGACAAATTGATCAAATCTTAGAAGTTGAAAACATCAGGTCAATGGTAGTTTTGGTGCCACCAAATGCAAACATACCTTATAGGTCTAACTTACCGAACAACGTCAATATAGGTAAGGAGCAAGATGTCCAACCAAATGTTCAATTAAATGTAGCACAAATTGCAAAAGTGGAGATGCAGCAATTAGGATTAGATAGGGGTTTCATCAAACCTATTTATAGGAAGCCTTATTATGAAAGGGTCAACAATCAGCCTTTTCCTAGAGGCTCCAAAACTCCTAACTTTGCCAAATTATTGGTGAAGATGAACAATCCACTATTGAGTATGATGGTTGACTCATAGTCCAATATGCTGAAGCGGGGACAATGAGATTTCAAGATTACACCCATTCTAATTGTACAAGATTACACCCATCCTTTATCTTTGTCGAAACCTACTCACTTTGTACAAACTTACACCCATTCTATTGGTAATTGGGCTAAGATGGAAAAAAAATTATATTATTTATTTTATAGAATGGTACATGAGGTGTCGATTCTAATTTGGCTAGACTCTTCAATCTAACATTGAATCGGTTGATCAATTTATTGCTTAATTCAAGAAGTCTAGAAACAAATGCCGGATGTCACTCTCGGAGAAAGAATTTACAAATTTAGCTTTCAATTGATTAAATATCAGTATAAGAGAAAGGTTCAAAGGCGAAGACTTTGCCGACTTATTCCAATTAGCGATGAGAGTGTCTAAGTACGAGCATTTACTCAAAAGAAAGAAATAAGAGCCACATGAAAACTTTACACAAAACACAGCTTTAATGAAAAGATATGAGTCAAATGATGAATTTGACCAAGATGAAAATATTGTAAGAGTTGTAGCAAAAATGTGTTCAACAAGTCTTTTTTGTTTGTCCATCCTTAAAGCTTGCAAAATAAAAGAAAGAACAATTGCTAGGGTTAAAGACACTCAAGTTTACTCGTTCGATATAAATAAATCAGACGAAATCTTCAATTTACTTTTGAAAGATGGTCTAATTAAAATAATTGAAGGCCAAGTAATTCCGAGTAAAGAAGATTTAATAAATGAAAAATGGGCCAGTGGCACCATTTGTGGAGCCCAAACACAGTTAACTATATTATTTTTAGGAAAACAATTCAGGAGGCAATTTGTTCGAGAAAAAAAAATCAAAACTGTCGATGACAAGGGGTTACATGATAACTCTTGATTATCTTATTTAAAAGAATCGAATGATCAACGAATCATTCAATTCTTTTAAAATGAGGTAGACATTGACACCAAAAAAGTGTTGGGACTAACTATGCAACCCAAATGGGGGGTGAATAGGTTGCTTATGAGGTTTTGAAAACTTTTGCGGAAAACAGCATGTAATAAATAGATATCGAGTTTCACCAGATATATGAGAGACAATGTATCACTTGCATGCTAGAAATGATAAACAGAAGAATAAGCAGCTACACACAAGAATATATAGTGGTTTGGCTTTGATTCCAAACCTACATCTACTCTCACCACTAATAACCACAAGTTGGACTAGATTGCACTAGTAATTTGCTAAACAATTTACATTCACGTACACCACTCCTATCAATTGATAGATCACACTACTAGGAGGTGGATGTAGCTATTGCGTAGTACACTTGAACTTTCAACACAATCACAATGCAGCAAGTGCTATCAACATACGGAAGCTTTTTGCTCAGTATACAGCAAGTAGTAGATTTCGGAATTTTTATGAACACACTCTCTCCAACTTGTTAGCTTCAAAGACCTTATATTTTATATGCATCTTCAATATAGTCGTTGATGATGTCCTGGAGAGACAAGATAGCCGTTAGAGTCGTTGGTATTGCTGTTCTTAGAACTGACTACCCATATAGCTTTTTCCTAAACTTCTGCATACTTTCCTGAAATAGCTTTTGCTACTATACCGTAGTTGTGGCTCTGACAACCTGTTAGACTACCTGTTTTCCTTTCTACCGAATCTTCTGTTGTGCATCTCCAGTCACCAACGGCTATAATAGTGAGACAACAATCATGTTAAATGATCCGTTATCTAAGCACTATCATTTACTTGATCTCTTCAACTTCAATGAAACATCGTTATTTAGCTGATCGTTGTGATCAATAGTGCCGTTTATATGATTCTTCAAAAACAGTCTTGTGATCTTTTCTTCAATGAATTACACCATGAGTATCACTCAGTCCTTTGAATATATCTATACTTAGACAATATAGATATTATACTAATGATAGTTTGGGTATCATCAAAATCCATTTCGAGATGTTTCTCCAACAATCTCTCCATTTTTTATGATAACAAAACTATCCTGAAGATGTGAAACAAAGATATTGATTTGAATGTATTGCTTAAAAAATCTGCAGAGTGAAGATTTTTCATAGAGAATATGCTTTGCAGAATGTCTCCAAAATGTTTGCAGGAAATATCAGAGACGGTGTCTAGATGATATTTAGTAGTATGACAATTATAAAGTAGATCTTCTAGATTCTATCAAATGAACAGATATCGAGATATCATCAGAAACAAAATGTAAGAGATTAGTGTCTGTTTACGTAGTTCGTTGTTTCTCCTATTTCGATGTTGCTTCCCCTGTTTCAACGCACTTTAGTATCTCGCCATTTTTCTCATATTTTCACATGAAGGTTCTCTCCCCCTTTTTGTTATCAACAAAAAGAGAAAGCATAGAGAAATAAATACCATATAAAGCAAAGAACTTGCATTGAAAGATTGATAATGAGAATCACAACGGAGCAATAGGTTGAACTTCAAACAACAGCTAAAGAAAAACATGAGCAGATAACATCAATTATGTGCGAGGGCATTTTCTTTGCTGGGTGGTGAAGGGTGGAATGGCTAGTTCCTCAAGCTTAGGTTGGGCAGGATTATAGCAATCTAGGCTAAGCAACGTTCTTTCGATTTTCATCAAATATTTGGCGAGAGAAGCAATGGAGGTCTTGATTTCTTAAATGTCGGCTTGAAGCGTAGAGAGAGCAACATGGGGAGTAACCGAAGATTTGGTAGGAGAGATGGACCTCTCTGGTCGGGTGAACGAGCAGATTGCTGCCATATGGGTGTCTTGCCTTTCCCTTTGCCTTTCCTCTGCTAGTTGACATAGCTTGTGCTGCCAATTTTTCTTGAAGATTCTTCTCTTTTTCATCATCTCCTTATCCTATAGGAACAGCTTTGTTCTTCTAATTAACCCATCCATCAGGCATCATTCTCAGCATCATTTTGTCTAGAGTCTTTTTCCCAATTTCTACATGAGGCATGCTACGAGGAGCAACATCATAGAAGTTAATGTCTTTGTGCCTGAAGATACGAGTGATGAGGGCCTCTGCTAGTTGACATAGCTTGTGCTGCCAATTTTTCTTGAAGATTCTTCTCTCTTTCATCATCTCCTTATCCTATAGGAGCAGCTTTATTCTTCTGATTAACCCATCCATCAGACATCATTCTCAACATCATTTTGTCTAGAGTCTTTTTCCCAATTTCTACATGAGGCATGCTACGAGGAGCAACATCATAGAAGTTAATGTGTTTGTGCCTGAAGATACGAGTGATGAGGGCACAATGATGATGGCACTGTAGGGTAGCTTGCTTGTTTTGCGCTTGGTAGTGCAATACATGTGAATAAAGATCATGTGCACTAAGGAAAAATCTTCATATTTAGTGAGAATGGCCCAAAGAACCCGTGCTTCATAATGAAAGACATCGTTGGTGGAGGCCAATTTTAGACGCATGCAAAGAGTCAAGCTTTTATGAATGAATTTGGCTTTGAGAGGCAATAGGTACAAGGGGACGATTTCTCTGGAGCCTCGATTAATATCAGGGTTTTCCAAAATGAAGCTGTAAGCAACATCTGGCTCAACAGGGATCTTTTTGAAAATATTAAACTCGATGTTGATGATCTCAGCTATTTCATCCAATGTAAGAGTGTAGTTTTTCTTGGCAAAGGAGAAGATGAAGGTGTGCTAATTTGGAAAGTGCTGAATTGAATATAATAGGGCCACAAGAGTGGAGTGCACGTCATCTCGCATTGTACAGAATGTTTTCAGCTTGAGATCAGTAAATAGTTCAGAGAGAAAGATACCATAAGCATTGACATAGCCCAAAGTTGACTACTTGAACAATAGGACCGGGAGAGGGACTCGCACACACAGAAACTCGTCGCAAAATTGAGCAGAAATTTCAGTTCTGCGCTAGTTTGGGAAAATGGGCATAACTCTGTTGAATCAAATCGGAATGACCGGATTTTAAAGCCAAAAGAACAAGGACTCCTGGATCTACAACTTTTGTGTTTTGATCTTTCTCAAATAGGCATTATGAAGTTGTCGAAATCAAAAGGAAATGGACGGCCATAACTGGTCAAAATGCGAGAAAGGAAAGGAACTTCAAGGATGCTCTTCTAGGCCTCCAAGGAAGTTGAAAGGGCATCAATTCTTCTAGATTAATGGCTGCAACTTTTCAAAGATATGGACTTGCAAAGCTCCGACTCTTCAAGGACGGAGTGAAAACTTTTCTAGGATTTCAAGGGGTTTGAACTTTTCGCGGTTCAAGGGAATTGCACTAGACAAATTTCGTTAATCACATTTAGTCTGTCTTTTTACATGGACTTGAGGTCCTTTTACACAAAAATGGAGGAAGAGCAATAGACTAAACCTAGAAACCATAAGCTATTAAAGTACATAGAAACTAGAAGCACTTAGAAACTAGGAACTATTAAATGTACAATATTTCCAATGCTAGTGGCCGTCTCGAGGAGTCTTGATGCAAGCTTCGATGCATGGAAAATGACAAAGTCAGTGGCCATCTCGAGGAGTCTTTATGCAAGCGTCAATACATGGAAAATGACAAAATCAAAGATGATGCTTTTCTTTTATCAATATTATCGATAAGACTTGTTGACACCTAATTTTTAACTCATGTTTTTAAATTTTTTCAAACATTACAAAATTAAAAATAGGAACCTTGGCCATGCTTAGAAATCTATTTCTAAACCAAAAAAAAAATTAGAATTTTTTTCTCAATTTTTCCCTAATTTCTTTTGGTCAAAATAAGGGTGAAAATCAAGAAAAATGCCAAATGGAATCCAAAAATTCCATAAAAATAGTCATTAGTCTTCTTTTAAATCCAATTTCATTAATACAGTGTAGAAAATTTCAATTGGGAATATGTTTTTCCCAAAATTGGGTAAAAATGAGACCAAATTGAATCACAAATTCAATTAATTCATTTCTAGTCATTTTTCAATTGTAGTATCTTCACAACAAATTATTTTGGGACCCTGAATTGCATAATGATTGGTCCAATTGCACAATTTACCAAAGAAATGGAAAAGCCCCAAAATCCGATTGAAAATTATGGATTTTTAGCCTAAATTGGGGATCATTATCAATTTGAAATTGTCAAACCATGAGACCATCATTTCTAGGGCTAATCAGTTATGGATAATCCAATTTTGGCATCAATTTTTCCCAATCAGATCATCTAAATGTTAAATTGAACAAAGACCCTAATGATCCGAATTTACAATTTGAGAATTTTGGATTTAATCGTGACAAAAATTAGGGCAAATCTCATATTTGGGTGTGAAATGTGATGAGGAATCCAATTTTGGGATTAAACACGAAAAATAGGGTCAAAATCGGGTCGAATTTGCAAATTTAGACCAACCTGAGTCTGCCGGATCGGACGGATCGACCCAACCCGTCATGGGTCGGCCTTCTTCCTTACCTAACTTGCCCAGAATGTTCCAAACCCAGAAAAATATCCCATGCCTGCCTCTTGATCGAATTAATGCAGCAAAATAAGCACGTGTTAATCTTCGATTCCAACTGGAGAATCTCCAGCTGGTATCGGAGATTCGATTTAACCAATTTGGAGTAAGTGATAACCAATTTTGAGTGGGAAATCGAGCTAAAAAAGAGAGGCAAAAATCATTATCCGGGGAGGGAACTTGTTCGAGAAAATTCCTGAGAGAAAGGGAGAGAGAACCAGGGAGAGAGAGAGATTTCTAGAGAAAGAGTGAGAAGAGGGTCCCAAGACCGAGGGGCGAATCGACCTAAACGGTAAACCTTCTCATCGGTGAACTTGTGCTGAAGCTGGTCACATTGGCCTGAAAGTCAAGCTCGGCTGGCATATCCAGACGTTCTCCGACGAAGCTGAGGCCACTAGCTCAGAGTGTAGGTGCTAAGGAAGAGTTCTATAGCCACAGATTTGGTCAAAAACTTCATTTGATCCTCTGGCAAAGCGGGTAAAGTTCGTTCATAATCACAGTTTTACAAATTCCAGAAGATGAACTTAAGTTCAATCTAGCTAATCACATGATTTCTTTTATAACTGTGAGTTCTTTGATGATCAAAACATGTTTTTGAACATATTTTTTTGTTGTTTGATTGCATTTTGATGGTTAAACCTGCATAAACCAACTCGGTTGTCCATGAACCACCTCGCTAGAGCATGCACATCCTCGCTAGAGTGTTCCTCGTCGCCATAAGCCGTCCAAGTTAGCTTTTTCTCACCTTGGTTGATGATTTTATATTGATCTGGACCGATATAGACAGCTAGGGCGATCAATATGAGAATCCGTGAGCTTAAATGGATTGTTTAGGATAGTTTGTAAGTTAGGTTTTTTTTATCGGCTTTTTACTGTCCAGCGGTGGTTCGGCGACGAACTAGTTAGGTTAGAGTGATAATAGGTGATACGAATTTTTCATTAAATCAACTGAAATGGTTAAAATCTCACTGAAAGGTCGTCGGCGGTGAGCTTGAACCGACGGTCTTGATAACAATAAATCCCGAATCATGTACACTAGGTGCTCGGCGAAATGCTGAAGAGAAAAAGTGCAAAATAGCGCCTTTTTGGCATCATGCCCGTCGGAGAGTTGGTCGATGCCGGCAATGCCTCATTCAGTTTAGCCGAACTGGCTTGAACCGGGCCGGTCTGATTCACTTTCTCGTCGGGAAAAGTTTTAAAAAACATAAAAATCAATTAAAAAACATTTTTAAAAAATCAGAAAATAATTATAAAAAAATGTAAAAAATTTAGAAAAATACAAAAAAAATTGGAAAATTCAAAAATCCATAAAAATTTTTTTAAAATTCTCAAAAACATAAAAATCAACTCTCAGAAAGCACAATTCTCAAAAAATTATTTTCCCAGAAAAAATCAAAATTTTCAAAATTTCACAGAATGACCCAAAAACATTGTGGCTAACCTTTGAAGTGAAATTAGAATTTTTAGAGGTGCATAAATGGCATTTTTAGAAAATCCTTAATTTATTGGTTTTTACCCCTAAAAAACCCTAAACTCTAAAACAACACATATCATCGAATGAATAATCCTTTAGGGCTTTACTAGGGTTTGGGTGCTTTGAATTGATTTTCATTTTAGAGACCCAAATTAGGATTGTTTTGTTTGTTTGCAATTGATTGTGCTGTTTATATTGATTGATTGATTTCTCACGATTAGGATGGTTAGAATTAGTGGATAGACCTCGAAAACTCGTGTGACACGTTAGGCACATCATATCGTTTAGGTACCGAAAGGGCGTTAGGGATCTCGATTCGGGATTATTAGCGTAACTAGGTCCCCATATTCAAAATCTTTGATTCGCAGAATCGTGGTAATTCTCTCGTACTTCGATTAGATTTCTAGTCAACCTACCAATAATGACTAGTGGTGTCGCGACCTACCCGTCGAGGGCCGAACTCGATGAGATGGTTTAGAGATAAGTGTTCATGAAATGGTTCATATGGCACATCATAAAAAATGATTTTACTTGAAGTATAAATCTTTTGGTTATTCATATAGCCCATTGATCATGAACGTGGATTTTCCCTAAATCCATATCTCGCGTGACAACGGATTGATTTTATCTTTTTTAGGAGTCGCCACTAGCCTAGGTCGGGGGTCGGCTAGAATACCCAACCGAAATGCGGGAATTTTGTTTCGGTTTCTACGAAAACCAGAGATCAAAGGTTTGGGGACTAGCTTACGTTAATATTTCTATTAACGCCCTTTCGGTACCGCTAAACTTAACATGGCTATTATCTAAATCGTCATGCATTTGTTCTTTACCATTTTCATGTTAAAATCTTAGTCCACTAGGTGATCATGCATCTTGTTTTTGTATTTTCACTTAAGATTATAAACTAACCTATCTTAGTCTAGAAAAAGAAAGAAACAATCAATTGTATTGAAAAACATTGCGTAAAGTAAACACTCGAAGTATTGAAAAGACGAGCTAATTTTAAGTGCTAGAAAGTAAAAACCCGCAACTCGTCGGGCGTTTATTACAACATAAATTGAAAAGACCCGAAACATGATTGGGGATGAATGAATTGAATTTGAAACCGGATCGGACATCGGTTTATCGCCACCATCAAATGAGTACAAATTGAGACCGGATTGGACATCGGTCAATTGCCTTGGCCTTTTTCAATTTTGGATTATCTCCCATGGACCGCCTCTTGGGTATTGGTGTTTACATTCACAATATTCATTCACGATAAATAATGCACAAAGGAACAACCAAAGAAAAACAATGGTGCAAACAATTCGCTAATTAAGCACGGGCCTCAGGATCAGCCTTTGTTTTTCATGCGTTTCGATTCACCACCCACCTAATCATTTAACATTATTTAATTAATGGTTAACAATAATGGGCTACCATTTGCATTCACAAAACGGCAACTCATATCAATTAACCCCTAAAGTCGGGTTCTAAATGACCATAACAAGCTACCCGCCGAACATGCACCGGGCCTAACATTCATCTAACAAACACATACATAGTAATAGAATGAGCATGCATTCAGGCCCATGGGCCTTATTTCGAAGCCAATTAAACAATGAGAAGTGGGCTTCATAAAGAGACTACTTATTCAGTTTTTATCTAATTCGGATTGCTTCTGTTCAGATGTGATTAACTAACCTAATGATGTCCAAATGAAGTAATTTAGGTGTCATTAGAAAGTTTATGACATGAGGATCAAAAGTCAGAAGACCATTTTTTCTAAATCCTCACCGATTTTCCCGAAAATGACAAATTTACCCTCAGTGATAGGCTGGACTCGGTTCTGTTAAGGATTTCAAAATAATGGCAGGAAAAATTACAAACCTTATCAAAATCACGTGAAAATTTTTAAGCAGTTAGGATTCTCTATGTGTAACGAATTTCATGTTTTGAGTTTTTGCTAAAAAATCCTCTAAATTTTTATAAAATTCGATTTTCGCGAAGGGTTCAATTGCAAATCAAATTTTAATCCGAGAAGACCTTTTATGAAATTTTAAGCAAATTGACCCTCCAAAAATTGATATTAGACCCTCAAAATTTTCAGTCAACATAATGAGACCCCAATGGACAACTTTGTAATTTTGACTTTTTGCAAAAAAGGACTCTAACTTTATCAAATTCGGAAAAACATCTTTTAGATTCAAAAGGAATGAAAATCAGATCTGAACACAGATACTGATTCGATAATAAAAATTCCTTTTGAAAATTCAAATGAACTCCGATTTTGATGAAATTAGTATCAATGGAAAGATCTCGATCTCAATGTAGACTTTTATGAAGAAATTTTTTTCATATTTTGAACACATGAATTTATGAAAATCGAAGAACATGAGAAGGTCAATCAGCAACCAGTCTGTCACCCGATTCATGCATAGATGATGTTCCAGATCGTGCAATGCTATAATTCTTGGAATTTTATGAAAATTTTATGATGAATAGATTAAGATGTGCTTTACAACTTTTATGAAGAAAGTTTTTTCAAAAAATGATCATAGAAAATCAGAAAAAATCATCAAACAGCACAATGTCAATCAGGAATACATCAGAACAGACATGAACATCACATTCCAGATTCTGATCCTAACTTCCGAAAGAGTTTTGACATAGCAAATTAAGTCCGATTGAGGCATGCAATATATCAAATCGAAGCTTAAGATGTGTTTTACGATTCTCTAGTTTGTCACTTCGTGAGATTTCGATGTTAACGAGCTGAAATCGGCATCTCAAACATGCAGGTTTTTCTGGACGAAATTACAGAACAATATCCAAGAGCACTTACCTTGTTTAACGATGTTCCGACGCGCGATCGAGCGATCTGGCCTCCGTATTCAGATTAAGAACAGTATGGAGAAATCTCAGAAAGCTCGGCCAACCTATGAGAAGAGATTGCACAAACTATAGTGAGAATCGATTCGGTCTCCCACTAGTGAACTAATAACGGAGAATCAAATCAAAAGACGCGATCCGGTAGCCGTTCAACGAGAATCCGGCCACCACAGCGACATGAAGACGCCGAGGAATGCTGCTGGAGGTTCTAGATCGCCAGAGGGAATGCCGGTTGGCCGGTTGAGCCGCTTGAATCGGCGGATCAGATCACCGGCAGCAAAACCGGTGATGCTGCCGTGAAGGAAAACTCGCCGGAATGTGGAGCTCCGGCCACCAGCAAGCTTGGTTGGTGTTGCGACTGACTTCGTGACACCGTGGGGGACGATGGTGTGGCGGTGATCCGCCGGAAAATGGCCGGTGATGAGGTGGGATGGCCGGCGACTGAGAGAGAACGAGAGAGAGAGAGATTGTGAGTTTAGAGAGAGAGAGAGAGAGAGAGAGAGAGAGAGAGAGAGAGAGAGAGAGAGAGAGAGAGAGAGATTGAAGAGAGAGAATCCAGATCTGAAAATGAGTGTCCCCCCTAATTTTGGAGGAAAAAAACACTATATACCCCCATCAACTTTGAATCTTGGCCCTTAGATTAATCAAATGGCCTAAAATGCATCCTTAATGATTAAGAATATTCTTTAAAGGTTAAGGATTGATGACATGGCATCATGGATGGACATGATCAATTCTAAATGAATGGCCATGATTGATTTGCTTATCCCCTAATTAATTTGTTTAATCCTTAATGAAGGGCATTTTGGTAATTTTCACTTAGGGGCATTTTCGTAATTTTCAATTAAGGGCATTTTTGTAATTTTTGGGCTCAAAAGGATGTGGCCGGCCTTGGCTGGTCAGAATAGACTGTCGATCGCTGAACTTTCGACTGGAAAATGGCTAGTCCGATCAGACCGATTCAATTTGAATCAAACCGGGTTTAGTCGGTTAGCCTCGAATTTGGCCTGATTGAACTGGTTCAATCCTTGATTCCTTTTGTTCCAATTTGGTACAATTTGATCTCTATCATGATTAATTGACTCCATTAATATCGAATTCAATCAAATTGGATTGAACCGATTTGAAATTCATGCACAAATTGATCCAATTTAACTTGTTTAGCTCAATTGTTCTCGAATTTGAGTAATTGCATGGCCAAGCTAGACTAACAAATTTAATTGAAGTCCAATTAACTAAATTGAGTCTCAATTCATCAAATTGAATATTAGTCTAGAGTGGGTCAAGTTGAATTGCACTAATTAGATCAATTACTCTTAGACTTCTTAATCATTGGATCACTAAATTGAGCAAATTGACTTAAATTCATGTGAATCTTCCAAAATTGATTTTGAATTTGGATTTCATATAAAAAATTAGGCTCATTCGTGCCTCAATCGCGCAAATCATGAAGAATTGATCAAAATCACTTATTAGGGCCAAAATTGGGGGTTTTTGTGCTTGGCTTGGAATCACAAAATTGGTTCCAAAATTGAAGATAAGATGACCTCTAGATCAAATGTCATGAAGGAAACTAACCTAAAAAATGACCAGAAATGAAGTAATTTTATTTTTGGCGGATTTGAATCAAATTCCGCAAATTGGGAAAAAGTTGATTCTAAATCGATTTTTGTAAAATTTCAAATGCCAAAGGTAAATTGAATGTAAAATAAGATGATTTTTGGATTTTTGTATTTTTTAATTTTTTTGGTCAAAGGTTTGACCAAAAGTCAAACTCTAGTTGACTTTTTACTAGGTGCTTGATTTTATGATCAAATCTTTGAATTTTTCTGAAATTTTCACTTCTAAAGTGAAATTGAACTTGAAAGGAATCTTTTTATGCGAAAAGCCCTAATTTGACCCGGGGTTGACTTTTGGTCAAAGGATTGACCAAAAAGTCAACTCGAAAGTCAATCGTTTGACTTTTCGAGTTTTTGCATGAAATGAATAGAAAATCATCTACAGAAGCTAGGCCAATAGACAGAATTAAAAAATGACACTTTTTATTCAAGAAACGGGTTCCGTCGCGATCGGAAACCATAATCTCGAATTTTCTATTTTTAATGACGCGTCGGCTAAAAATTAGGTGTCAACAGCTGCCCCTCTTTGAGTGGGAGTTCGAAGAGGTTCCGCTCAAAGACCAATTGGCACCTGTAAATTCTTAGTCGACTCCACTTGAAAAATAAAAGAAACTAAAGACAAAGACATTTGATTAGAGTCTTACCTGAAGCACTTACCATTGACCATTTGGATTGTCAGCTCATTCATGTGTTTTTCTCTTCTCTCTCTCATATGGTGGAATTAAGGAAGAAAAGAAAGAGAAATGGTTTTGTAGAGATCTATGATTTAAGGATAACCAAAAACCTAAAGACAAAGACAAGGTTTAAGGATAACCTAGAACCTAAGGATAAAGATAAGGACAAAGACAAGATTTAAGGATAACCTTGAACCTAAGGATAAAAACAAGGTTTAAAGATAACCTAGAACCTAAGGACAAGGCTTAAGGATAACCTAGAACCTAAGGACAAAGACAAGGTTTAAGGATGACCAGGAACCGAAGTTAAGGTTTAAGGATAACCAGGAGCTTAAGGTAAGGTTTAAGGATGACCAGGAACCGAAAATGGGGATTATGGTTTAGGATGATCAAAAATCGAAGGTAAGGTTTATGGATGACCAGGAACCGAAGGTAAGATTTAAGGATGACCACGAATCTAAGGTAAGGTTTAAGGATGACCAGGATGACCACGAATCTAAGGTAAGGTTTAAGGATGATCAGGAACCGAAGGTAAGGTTTAAGGATGACCAGGAACCGAAAATGGGGATTATGGTTTAGGATGACCAAAAATCGGAGGTAAGATTTAAGGATGATCAGGAACCTAAGGTAAGGTTTAAGGATGACCAGGAACCGAAAATGAGGGGTATGCTTTAGGCTGACCAAAAATCGAAAATGGGGATTATGGTTTAGGATGACCAAAAATCGAAAATGGGAATTATGGTTTAGGATGACCAAAAACCGGTCCACTGGGGAAAGATATTTTGAAAAAAGTTCCGAGATTGTTTAACGACAAATCTAATGGAATTTTTCACATTTTGGTAAAAGACACTGACTATCAAAATCCTTAAGAGGAAATTTTAACAAAATGATCTTTGAATAACCATCTAAAGAGGTTAGATAAAAATGCCAAATTGGAAAAAACCTAATCAAAAAGGTCTTTCGCACTGGCTCTTATAAAGGCTTTGATTCCCATCCATTGATGTGGGAAAGCTATTCAATTCTCACTGGTGATGCCTCACGAATCTATGTCATAGGTTTTCGGAAACGTTCACATTGAATACAAATTGATTGATCAGAAAGGTCCTTCAAAAGGACAGTAATATAGGCTTGGTCATGGGCTTATACAAAGGGTATTTGCTTTGAGGCCAAGAAAAGGAATATACCATCAACATCTTCAGCGGGTTTACAAATCAAGAACCTTGAAGATAAGGTAAGATAAGATTACTTCCACTCCTTCTAGCGGTACCTTCTTTGTGAAATCTTTACGTTAACTCAAACCATCCCAATCGGAAGAGATTTCGGAAAGGGTTATAATGTCGGTTTGGGTTAGGCTCAAAAGGCTTGAAATTTTGTATAAGGGGTTTGAAAGAGAAATGATGATTATCTTGGCATCATTACCAAATCATCCAAATTTGACATCATTTTGACTCTTGAAAACCTAATTGTCTCGAGAGTCCATTTTGCTTGCAACACAAGAGCTTTGCTCTTTCTAAGCATCTTTTGCAATGAGAATTTTGTTTTTATCATAAGCATATTGCTTTTTACTTTTGCTTTTGCTTTTGATATATTTTCTTTTTCATGGGCATCGGCCTTACTTTTACCAAGTACACTGCTTTTTCATGCCCCCTAATATTTATCTTTTGAGCTATTTGGACTCTCGAGATACTCTATATATATATTCACCAATTTTTCTAAATTTTCTTGGTAAATCATGTGCATTGCCCCAATTTGGGGAGATAATCAACATTTTGGGCTTTGAAATGAACATGCTTAAGGCTCAACTTGGCTAAGTAGAGGATAACTGTGTTTGGGTAGAGGAAAAGAATGCTCTTCTTCACTTTGGGATGTTTCGAGCTTACATAAAGATCTATCTAAAATTACCACAAGAAAGTTGATACAAGTGAAAGCAATAAAATCTTTCTTAATCTTTTTACTCCAAAAATGATCAACCACAACTTCTTAACTTGCCTCAATGTGGGGTGGTTCTTGATAGGGGTATTTTGAAAATTCTCCTTATTTGGCTCAAAGTGGCTAGCAAAGGATAAAATGAGTGTTTAGGATAGAGAAATGAAATGTCTTTTATCATTTCAATCCATGTATTCAATGTGAACGAACCCTACGTCCTAGGACATGGTTTTTTTCACTCAATTCTTTCAAAATGTGTATAGGGACGTGTTTGATCAAAGGTTTGCCTTTTATCATCCTAGGCATTTTCATTTGGCATTTTTGAGAAATCTCCCTTTTTTTTTATTCCTTCAAAAGATCATTTGGTTAAATCTTCTGTTAGTGGGGAATTTTGATAAATCAAAACACTTGATTTTTGATTTTTTTTGACTCCTCTGGGGATGTTTTTTTAATAAAATTTCAAACTTGAAAAACCTTTTGGATAGAAAAGGTCCTTACAAATAGGATCTACTTCCTAAGCACTAGGGAGAAGATTGTTTTTTTGGTAGCTGCTTTCTCGAGGTTGATTCCTTGAGGTTTGGAATAGCCTCCCTGGGGAACAGCTGAGTACCTGCAAAATGAACAAGTATGCAAAAATGCCATGTATGCATGAGATGCATGATGCAAATGTCCTAAAGTGGCTTGGATTCAATCCAAAAGTAGCTCAAAGGCTTCTTATTCAAGGAAAATATTTCTTGACAGCATCAGCATTTACAGGTTTTGGCAACTCTCGGCCACCCATTTCTATAAGAATCAATGCTCCGCCGGGCAATACTTTCTTGATGACATACGGTCCTTCATAATTGGGGGTAAACTTTCCACAATCTGGAATAATGGGCAAGACTTTCCTCAAAACCAGGTTATTGACCTCAAAATGCCTGGGTCGAACCTTATGGTTGAATGACTTAGCCACTCGCTTTTGGTAGCTTTGTCCATGGCATAGGGCTTTTATCCTTTTTTCATCAATCATGTTAAGCTGTTCAAATCTTTGTTGAATCCATTCTGCTTCAGAAAGCTTTATTTGTGAAAGTATTCTTAATGAAGGAATTTCTACTTCCACAGGTAAGATTGCTTCCATTCCATATACTAATGAAAATGGTGTTGCCCCAGTCGAAGTGCGAATAGAAGTTCGGTAAGCCATTAACGCGTACGGGAACCGATCATGCCAATCTCGATAATTCTCTGCCGTCTTGGACAGAATCTTCTTTATATTCTTGTTTGCCACCTCCACAGCTCCATTCATTTATGGGCGGTAAGGAGAAGAATTCAAGTGGCGGATGTGAAACTTATTGAGTAGCTCATCCGCTACTTTGTTATTCAGGTTTGACCCATTATCAGTGATAATTGCTTCTAGAACGCCATATCGAGCGATAAGGTCTCGACGAATGAATTTTACCACACTTTTTGCAGTGACGTGGGCATAAGAATTGGCTTCGATCCATTTGGTGAAGTAATCAATGGCCACTAGAATGAAACGGTGTCCATTTGATGCCTTAGGATTAATTAGTCCGATAATGTCAATGCCCCACATTGAAAAAGGTCATGCTTCGAACATTTGATGTAATTCAATTGGAGGAGCATTGATTTTGTCTCCATAAACTTGACATTGATGGCAACATCTAACATGTTGAATACAATCGGCTTCCATAGTTAACCAGTAATAACCTAGCCTTATGATCTTCCTTGCTAAAAGATGGCCGTTCATATGAGGACCACATTCTCTTTCATGTATCTCTTTCATTAATAAATTGGCCTCTTTGGTGTCTACGCACTTCAGCAAGACCGAATCAAAAGATCTTTTGGACAAAGCACTTCCATTGAGAAAGAATTTGGAAGCTAACTTAGTCAAGTATTTTCGATCAGTAGCTTGACTTCCTTGAGGAAATTTTCCTTCTTGAAAGTAATTCATGATGTCATAGTACCATGGTTGACCATCGAGTTCTTCTTCTATAACCATGCAATACGCAGGCTCTTTTAAAATATCGATTTGCAAAGGATGAATATTCAAACCATCGGTTACTTGTAACATTGAGGATAATGTTGCCAAAGCATCAGCAAATTGATTATGAGATCTTGGCAAATAATCAAATGAGATCTCTTTGAATTCTTCCACCAAATCCTTAGGATACTCATGATAAGGAATCAGTTTTGAATCACGAGTTTGCCATTCACCTCATGTTTGGAGAATGATAAGTGCGGAATCACCATACACTTGTAATCTCTTAATTTTCATATCGATGGCCAATTGGAGACCAAGAATGTAAGCTTCATATTCTGAAATGTTATTGGTATAAGGAAATACCAACTTTGCAGCTACTGGATAATGCTGACTCGCTGGGGATAGTAGGACTGCTCTAGTGCCAGAACTGGAGAGGTTAACAGCTCCATCAAAATACATGATCCACTTGTCTTGTAACACCAAATGGATACTTTCGTCAATTTCATCCCAGTTATCTGACTTTAAGGAACTTTCAGCTAACATGTTAGCTATGACTCGCCCTTTGATGGACTTCTGAGACATGCTCTAGATATCAAATTCGGAGAGCAATATTTGCCATTTAGCAAGCCTTCCAACCAGTGCAGACTTTTCCAAAAGATACTTGATAGGATCATTTTCATTAACAAGCAGGATAAGATGGTGAAGAGTGTATTGTCGTAATCTGTGCAATACCCAAATTAAGGCTACACATGCTTTCTCAACTTCAGGGTATCGAGCTTCACCAGAAGTAAACTTCTTACTGAGGTAGCTAATAGCGCGTTCCATTCCATCCTCCGATCTCTTCTGCGCTAACATAACTCCCAAAGACTCATCGTGAATGGTGAGATACAAGATCAAAGGTATACCCGAAATAGGTGGTACCAAAACTGGTGGTTGTGAAAGATAGTGCTTCAATTGTTCAAAGGATTTTTGACAATCTTCGTTCCATTCAACTTTGGCATTTTTTTTCAATAGCTTGAAGAATGGCTTGGCTATTTTAGATAACTGGGAAATAAATCTTGCAACATAATTCAATCTTCCCAATAAGCTTCGGACCTCCTTGAGAGTAGAAGGGGGTTTCATATCGCAAATGGCCTTCACCTTCGAGGGATCAATCTCGATGCCCTTGTTACTAATCATAAATCCGAGGAGCTTTCCAGACTTTGCCCCAAACACACATTTAGCGGGGTTAAGCCTTAACTTGAACTTTCTAAGTCGATCAAACAGTTTCCTCAAGACTTCAATGTGGTTTTCACCTTGTCGTGATTTTGCGATCATGTCATCAACGTACACTTCAATCTCTTTATGCATCATGTCATAGAATAGTATCACCATGACTCTTTGGTAAGTTGCCCTCGTGTTCTTCAAGCCGAAGGGCATAACCTTATAATAGAATGTTCCCCATGGGGTGATGAAAGATGTTTTAGTCTTGTCTTCTTCTTTCATTCGGATTTGGTTATAGCCAGAGAAACCATCTATGAAGGAAAATAATTCGAATCCTGCCGTGCTGTCTACCAGGACGTCAATATGTGGTAATGGAAAATCATCTTTGGGACTTGCTTTGTTCAAGTCGCGATAATCGACACATACCCGAACTTGCCCATCTTTCTTCATAACTGGGACAATATTAGCAATCCAATCGGCATAATAAGTAACTTCAATGAAATCAACATTTAACAATTTCATGACTTCTTCCTCAATCTTCTTAGATAATTCTGGCTTCGTCCTCCTAAACTTCTATTTCTTAGGCGGAATGGCAGGATTGAGCGGTAATGTGTGTTCTATAAAGTCAGGGTCCAGACCCGGCATATCAACATAAGACCAAGCAAAGACATCCCGGTACTCCTTCAAGAGTTTGATCAGTCAATCAGTATTTATTTGAGAGAGACCTGCCCCAATTTTTGTTTCCTTGGGATTTTTTGAATCGCCCAAATTTGTAATGACAGTTTGTTCTTCCGTGGGAGGTTTGGATTCTTCATGTCGGATCCATGCTTTTTTAATAACCTGGGAATCTTCTTCATTTTTGGGATCAGAATAATCAGGTTTGTAAGAGTTTTTTGGACATGAATCCAAGCCATGCATATGACTATCATGATTATGTAAAGTGTCATGCCTGAGATGCAACAAGAAATGGTTAGTATATAAAGATAAGAAATGCAATGCATGAAGATGTCATGAAAAAACTTTTCGAATTCCAGATTTTCGAAAGTTTCATGGGGAACTTGTCCTCATATCATTGGATATCCTTGTTCCAAAAGATTGTTTTGAAGGCTATAGATCGTGCGAAAGCCCAGGCCTCAGAGCATCATCATAGGGCTGGTTTGGTATACTTTTGCACGTCTATTAACAAAACATGAGAATGCTTTTATTGATATGTAGTAAATGTCATATAGTGTTTTGGATCTAAAGTTCATGATCCGAATTATTACAACATATGAAATGAACGAATGAAATGAACAAATGAAATGAACAAATGGAAGTCCCTCGCAGGGGAGAATTAAATGGATTACAATCAGAAGAAAAGTAGAACACGGAAACATCCCTTACACAGCGGGATCGGTAGGTGGATCATCTTCAAAGCTTTTGGAAATGGCACCCACAAAACTCTCTTCAAATAGGTCGACGATACCATAGATATCTATTTCTTCATCTTGGAGAAACTTTGGCGGCCCAGGGAAGAAATCTTTTAATGGAGGAGGGAGCAAACGTCGATAACTCTTTTCTTTGATGCTCGGGCTTTTCTAATTACCTTGATCCTGTCGATCGCCTTGGTAACCTAAGCCTTCTTGTTTCTTTCTCTTAGTCACCTCAATGGGTGTGAGAATGCCTTGGGACAGCTTTCCCAATCCTTTGCCAATAGTGAATCCATGTTCGATCAACACTTTGCTAGACATAAGAGTCGCCTTTGAATAATGAGGCTTTCTCATAATAGTGCCTGCGGGCACATGAGATACTAACACTAACTTGAATGAATGGTAGCTTGATTCTCCTTTTACTTCTGGCTCCACATAGAGAATTGCAATATTGTTAAAGGTTTCGGTGTCCTTCTCACAATGGACAGTTATAATCTTGCCACACACGACAAAGCGGATCATCTGATGTAGACTTGAGGGTATAACACCCGCAGCGTGAATCCAAGGTCGTCCCAATAACAAACTGAAGTTACTTGAGATGTCGAGCACTTGAAATTTCTGAGTGAACATGACTGGACCAATCATCAGCTGTAGGTCAATTCCTCCTAGAGTTTCCTTCTTCATGCCATTAAAGGCTCTGACTGGAATTTTAGAAGGACGAACATTATCCATACCCACGCCTAGACGGCACAAGGGTGCTAACAGACAGATATTGAGAGATGAACCATTATCAATGAGTACTCTCGATATCCTTGTATTGAAGTGTTGAACAGAGATGTATAATGCTTTAGAGTGCGCTCGCCCTTCTGGCGGTAAGTCTTTCTCGAAAAAAGAAATTTGATCTTTAAGAAGGGTAGCACCTATAAACTCTTCCAACTGTACCTCTTCAATTGTCTCGGGTACATGTACTTCATTAAGAATTTTTAAAAGAGTATTCCTATGTCTCTCAGAAGACTTGAATATTCAAGTAACGAGATCTGAGTCAGCATTTTTCTTAACTGCTCGATCACTTCTGCTTCACTCGTTTTGAGGGTTTTGAGGAGTTGCTCCGCCTCCTCTTCGGTTACAGCCTTTTTCTCGACACCTTCACGAGATGGAAAACATCGGCCTGACCGAGTAACAGCATCTATCTCATTAGACTCATAATTCCAAGGAACTGCCTTGGAGTCATAAACAGGGGGTACTCTTGCCTTCAAATTCTCATCTTTCTTTGGTGGCAACTCGATCACAACAGGCTCAAACTCCTCATTGGAGATCTTTATATCATCGAAGCTATTAGCCATTAAATCTATAACCACAGGTTCCACAACATGTGCTTGGATTTCGTAAGTAACATTTAATTCAATTACAACGGGATCAATCACGGCAACCATGCCATCATCTTTGAATTTGGACCCCCATCCACTTGGGACAATAGTCTTAGGGTCGATAAAAGCACTTGGAGGAGGAGAGTATTTTAGCATGAAGTCATATTTACCACTCGGCTGTCCGAGAGTATCAACAATTTCACCTTTTTCGATTGCCTTCCTAACAAACTCTCGATCCCAATGGGAGGTATGGCATTCAAATTCCGAATCAGCATCGGAAAGAACTTTATTATCTTCGTTGTTCCATTTAGTTGGAACACTATCTTTCTCATGGGCTTTCTTCATAAATTCACGACCTCGACGGGCATTCTTGCTCTCACATTCCAAATCACCATCGGAATATGCATCACTCCAAGGTTTGTCAACATCTGGCTCATATCTGTCATCGTTTGGCTTAGAGCACGAGACTTCATCTGCGAACTTGTAAGAGAAACTTTCGGATGACAAATCAATTACAGCGGTCTCTATGGACCCTTCGAGTTTCTTTCCTTGAAGAGGCTGAATTATGCCTAAAGCAGCCATCTTGGCTAGGCAATACATCTTCTCCTCTCAGGATACATTTCCTTCTTTTGGTTGGTTTCTAGCTACAGTCAATAGCTTTTCCAACTTCACAATATCGAACAAGAAAGGTTTCTCATTCTCGTCTCTAAATATCACATTAACGGCTTCGGTATGATTGGGAAGTGGATTTTGTTGAACATTTGGTGTAACATCTTTAACGACAAGATCTTCTTATCCAGCAGGTTCTGAATTTTGATCTTAAGAGTATAACAGTTGTCCACATCATGGCCCTTCTCACCCATGTGGTACATGCAAGATTTTGCTAAATCAAACCCAGCAAATTTTGGTGGGTTGTCTCTCGGGATTTCTTTTGCCACGAGTCTTTGTTCAATCAACATCAGCAATAACTGAGACATAGGTCTTGGCAACGGAGTGAATTGTCTTCGTGGAGCTTTTCCTTTTCGATCAAAATTTCGGGAATAGCCCCATGTTTCCATAACGGACCTTTGAATCGGTGAGTTTAATGGCTTTTGAGTATTAGGATTTTGAATATAAGCAACCTCCACCATTGGCTCCTTATCCTTCTTTGAGGTAAATCTGCGAGTCGTCATCTCGGATAATCTACCCTCTCGCATGATTCCTTCGATACGTTCTCCCAGTTCAACCATTGTGGGGAAATTGATGCAAGTGTTATTAAACATCTTATCAAAGTATTCTCGAGGTAGAGCTCGAAGAAACAATTGCATGATCTCTTTCTCGGACAGCGGAGGTTTAACTTGAGACGCCATAGTTCTCCACCTTTGGGCATACGCTCTAAAAGTTTCATTTCTCCTTTTATCAACCTGGACCAGCTCTTCACGGGTTGGAGCAATTTCAGTATTAAACTTGTATTGTTGGAGGAATTCATCTGCGAGGTCTTCCCAGGTGTAAATTTTCTCCAAATCCAACTCGATGAACCAAGTTAAGGCGAAATCAGCCAAGCTATCTTGAAAATTGTTGATCAACAGCGGAGTGTTATCGGAGTAACGAGCCATCTTATTCAAATAGTATTTCAAGTGGGTCTTAAGGCATCTAGTTCCATCGTACTTCCTTGAGAATTCGGGCTCCTTGTAAAAATCAGGGATTTTCACCTTTGTAAAAGGCGACAGTTTATCAAAACCTTGGAGTTGGTAACCTTGCAACATGCACAGGCGTTCTTCCAATTTTGCGAGACGTCTCGCACTCTCTTCATCCAAGTGAACAGTAGGCGACTCCTTAGGTGGAGCTTCCAAATCAATGACGGCGAGAATAGCATTAACGGGGACATCTTCAACTGGTCCTTTATCAACAGGATCTATCACCGGTGCATTGATAGGCGCATTAGGAGTAGAAGTGGCAGCAGCAGGACCCACAGGCGTGAAGTTCTTTACTTGATTTGCAAGATCAGATAAGAGCGCCATCATTTGCGCCATTTGATTCTCAATGGTAATAACGCGAGTACGAGTGTCCTCGTTTTCCATCCTTGCTTGGCAACGGGTGCGTATAATAGGATGCGTCTCAGCCGTATTTTAGTACCTTGTTTTAAAAAAAATAGAAATCAAATTAATATACGGAAAATGAATTGAAATGAAAATATAAAACCCTTCAATTTTATATTTTCTTTGGATGAAATAGAGATAAGAAATATTCTCATGATCCCAATATTACGTGAATAATCTCTTATCACAATTTCTTCACAAGAAATTATACAATTAAAGGGGTAACACGTGATAATTAATCAAGATGCCCTATCTATATTCCATTGGAATCTCGGACAAGGAAGTACACACAAAGGGAAATTTCACTATTAACAACAAAATTCGTGAAATACAATCCCTATAGATCAATCTAAAAACAAGAAAAGAATCCTATTACATCATGACTAAAATGAGTAAAAAAGAAACCCTATACATCAAATCTATAAAATGAAAATTACATGAAAGGAGATTTTCTCATGGAATATAGCCAAACTCTTAATGGATCTTCTTTAGATGCGAGGCAAATTCGTTTGTTTTCTTGGGTCAAACGTTCAACCTCGGCTAAAGCTTCATCCTTTTCCCTAAGAGCTCTTGCGGCTATAGCTTGTTGTTGAGTTGGCTTCTCGGGGACATTAGGGAGATCCACTTTAAGCTCGGGCTCGAGACGACGGTGTATGTACTCCGACAATGCGTGATGTATCTTCATTTCCCTTTCCAATTCTGACTCATTGGTAATGAGAATCGGCTCCGAGTGGCATTTGTACCACATATCAATGATAGACTTGATTATTTCTTTCAAATCTGCCATTTGGTCCTTTTGGATGACACCTTTGCGATAGTCAAAATGATATAACCCCAGCTTGAGGAATGGCGGAATCTTTTGAAGCGCGCGATATTGATGGATCACCCTAAAAGGGTAATATGATGTAGACCCCGTGAGACCCAAAAGTGGGATTGGGTTGTCGGATCCGTTATTAAGGCGCACCTCGGGATTTCCAAGCCAACAAACATGCCATTGGATTTGATTTGGAACAAGGTTCTTAAAAAAATTAAACTAAGTTGAGAATGACCAATAAGGAAAGATTTCTTCCTTTTCTCTAAAGAGCGAGATAGGATGACAATCTTTAGACACATCTATGATTTTCAAGCTCAAACTGAAATCTTTGAGGTGAGAGACCAACCAAATTTGGAGTAAACCTATCGGGGCTCTAAAGATAGCATTTTTGTTTTGTTTGAACTTATTGAGTGATACGAAGGTCTCACCTAGGATCATATTAGAGAATCTTTTGAACATACACACTTGATTGACAATGTGAATTACCAAATGATCCATGGTCTTTTTGGTGAATGGAAAAACCACAAAACCAAAGAATGCTAAGAGAAAAACTCGAGGAATTTGATTACCCGCTTCTTTTGGCAAGCTAGAAAAATGTTGTTCTAAGAATGTGAAGGAGAGTACATTGGAATTTCCTCTGAGGACGCATTTGATTTGGATAATGTCAATCCGTAAGAATTGGCTCAAAAGAGTTATTGGATCTACATCTATCGAAGGACTAACTAGACCAAAAGACCCGACTCTTCCAATGGCAATATCGTACTCCTCAATTGTAGGGGTCAACTCATTTCGACCAAACACAAAAGTGGATGTCTTTGAATTCCAAAAATGGGACAATGCTTTGATCATAGCAACACGAGACTCGACGTATAAAAGAGCGGGAAGATATCCAGTCCTCTTTTCCACGTAGTCCTTGTACTTTGACTCGAGACTTTTCCACATGACCATGAGAGCTCTAGGTATGTGGATGATTCGAATCTCTGACATATCCATTTTGACTAACCCTAATTTGGGGCATCGAGATTAATCACCACGCATTATAGAAAGGAATATAATGTGGAATTGAAATGGCGTAATTGAAATTGTAGAACCATACAATCAACCTTACCATGAAGAGAAAATGACAAACACATCGACACATCGCATGAGGACATGTGAGTTTTGACATCTAAGGGTAGGATTCTAAAGGTTTAAGGTTCACATCTTAATTAGATAAGAAGAGTTTACCCACCGCTACTAACGTTGGTCGGTGCACTTCTTACTAATCAAGATGAGCGGTATTGAAGAATGGATTACCACATGCATTCACATGTGGATTCCACTCTTAATACCTCCTAAAGGTGCCTTAAAGTGATCCGGGGTTTTAGACCGCGGGACATGGGTGCGTTGTGTCGTGCTAAAGCAAGTAAACATGCATTTAAATCTAAAGCAAACAATACTTCAACATAATCTCATACATTCGACATTCATCCGACCGCCACCTACAAAACAAAGGGTTTGCATTCACTCCACCCCTTATGTCTCCCACCTACAAAACCATTTAACACATGGTTAGTGGACTAACCTCATTTTCCACGCGACTTCGACATACGGTCGATGCTACAAAATGTAGACAAGTGAGATAACAACCAACAAGTTTATTACGGCTTTAATCCACTTAGGTTTGTAACCTAGTCCCCAGCGGAATCACCAAGCCTATCGCAACCTACCCCTCGAGGGCCGAACTCGATGAGGCGGATTTAGAGATAAGTGTTCATGAAACAGTTCATATGGCACATCATAAAAAATGATTTTACTTGAACTATAAATCTTTTGGTTATCCATATGGCCCATTGATCATGAACGTGGATTTTCCCTAAATCCATATCTCGCGTGACAGCGGATTGATTTTATCTTTTTTAGGAGTCGCCACTAGCCTAGGTCGGGGGTCGGCTAGAATACCCAACCGAAACGCGGGAATTTCGTTTCGATTTCTACGAAAACCAGAGATCAAAGGTTCGGGGACTAGCTTACGTTAATATTTCTATTAACGCCCTTTCGGTACCGTTAAACTTAACATGGTTGTTATCTAAATCGTCATGCATTTGTTCTTTACCATTTTCATGTTAAAATCTTAGTCCACTAGGTGATCATGCATCTTGTTTTTGTATTTTCATTTAAGATTCTAAACTAATCCTATCTTAGTCTAGAAAAAGAAAGAAATAATCAATTGTATTGAAAAACATTGCGTAAAGTAAACACTCGAAATATTGAAAAGGCGAGCTAATTCTAAGTGCTAGAAAGTAAAAACCCCCAACTCATCGGGCATTTATTACAACACAACTTGAAAAGACCCAAAACATGATCGGGGATGAATGAATTGAATTTGAAACCGGATCGGACATCGGTTTATCGCCACCATCAAATGAGTACAAATTGAGACCGGATTGGATATCGGTCAGTTGTCTTGGCCTTTTTCAATTTTGGATTATCTCCCATGGACCGCCTCTTGGGTATCGATGTTTACATTCACAACATTCGTTCACCATAAACAATGCACGAAGGAACAACCAAAGAAAAACAATGGTGCAAACAATTCACTAATTAAGCACGGGCCTTAGGATCGGCCTTTGTTTTTCATGTGTTTCGATTCACCACCCACCTAATCATCTAATATTATTTGATTAATAGTTAACGATAATGGGCTACCATTTGTATTCACAAAACGGCAACTCATATCAATTAACCCCTAAAGTCGGGTTCTAAATGACCATAACGGGCTACCCGCCGAACATGCACCGGGCCTAACATTCATCTAACAAACACATGCATAGTAATAGAATGAGCATGCATTTAGGCCCATGGGCCTTATTTCGAAGCCAATCAAACAATGAGAAGTGGGCTTCATAAGGAGACCACTTATTCAGTTTTTATCTAATTCGGATTGCTTCTGTTCAGATGTGATTAACTAACCTAATGATGTCCAAATGAAGTGATTTAGGTGTCATTAGAAATCTTATGACATTAGGATCAAAAGTCAAGAAGACCATTTTTTCTAAATCCTCACCGATTTTCCTGAAAATGACAAATTTACCCTCGGTGACAGGCTGGACTTGGTTCTGTTAAGGATTTCAAAATAATGGTGGGAAATATAACAAACCTTATCAAAACCACGTGAAAATTTTTAGGCAGTTAGGATTCTCCGTGTACAACGAATTTCATGTTTTGAGTTTTTGCTAAAAAATTCCTCTAGATTTTTATAAAATTCGGTTTTCGCAAAGGGCTCAATTGCAAATCAAATTTTAATCTGAGAAGACCTTTTATGAAATTTTAAGCAAATTGACCCTCCAAAAATTGATATTAGGCTCTCAAAATTTTGAGTCAACATATGAGACCCCAATGAACAACTTTGTAATTTTTACTTTTTGCAAAAAAGGACTCTAACTTTATCAAATTCGGAAAAACATCTTTTAGATTCAAAAGGAATGAAAATCAGATCTGAACACAGATACTGATTCGATAATAAAAATTCCTTTTGAAAATTCAAATGAACTCCAATTTTGATGAAATTAGTATCAATGGAAAGATCTCGATCTCAATGTAGACTTTTGTGAAGAAAATTTTTTCATATTTTGAACACACGAATTTATGAAAATCGAAGAACACGAGAAGGTCAATCAGCAACCAGTCTATCACCCGATTCATGCATAGAAGACGTTCCAGATCGTGCAATGCTAGCATGCTTGGAATTTTATGAAAATTTTATGATGAATAGATTAAGATGTGCTTTACAACTTTCATGAAGAAAGTCTTTTCAAAAAATGATCATAGAAAATCAGAAAAAATCATCAAACAGCACAACGTCAATCAGGAATACATCAGAACAGACTTGAACATCACATTTCAGATTCTGATCCTAACTTCCAAAAGAGTTTTGACATAGCAAATTAAGTCCGATTGAGGCATGCAATATATCAAATCGAAGCTTAAGATGTGTTTTACGATTCTCTAGTTTGTCACTTCGCAAGATTTCAACATTAAGGAGCTGAAATCGGCATCTCAAACATGCAGGTTTTTCTGGACGAAATTACATAACAATATCCAAGAGCACTTACCTTGTTTAACGATGCTCCGATGCGCGATCAAGCGATCCGGCCTCCGTATTCAGATTAAGAATAGTACGGAGAAATCTCAGAAAGCTTGGCCAACCTATGAGAAGAGATTGCACAAACTATAGTGAGAATCGATTCGATCTCGCACTAGTGAACTAATAACGGAGAATCAAATCAAAAGACGCGATTCGGTGGCCGTTCAACGAGAATCCGGCCACCATAGCGACATGAAGATGCTGAGGAATGCTGCTGGAGGTTCTGGGTGACCGGAGGGAACGCCGATTGGCTGGTTCAGCCGATTGAACCGGCGGATCAAATCACCGGTAGCAAAACCGGTGATGTTGCCGTGAAGGAAAACTCGCCGGAATGTGGAGCTCCGGCCACCAGCAGGCTTGGCTGGTGTTGCGACTCACTTCGTGACACCGTGGGGGATGACGGTGTGGCGGTGATCCGTCGGAAAATGGCCGGCGATGAGGTGGGATGGCCGGCGACCGAGAGAGAACGAGAGAGAGAGAGATCGTGAGTTTAGAGAGAGAGAGAGAGAGAGAGAGAGAGAGAGAGATCGAAGAGAGAGAATCCAGATCTGAAAATGAGTGTCCCCCCCAATTTTGGAGGGAAAAAACACTATATACCCCCATCAACTTTGAATCTTGGCCCTTAGATTAATCCAGTGGCCTAAAATGCATCCTTAATGATTAAGAATATTCTTTAAAGGCTAAGGATTGATGACATGGCATCATGGATGGACATGATCAATTCTAAATGAATGGCCATGATTGATTTGCTTATCCCCTAATTAATTTGCTTAAACTTTAATGAAGGGCATTTTGGTAATTTTCACTTAGGGGCATTTTCGTAATTTTCAATTAAGGGCATTTTTGTAATTTTTGGGCTCAAAAGGAAGTGGCCGGCCTTGGCTGGTCGGAATAGACCGTCGATTGCCAAACTTTCGATCGGAAAATGGCTAGTCCGATCAAACCGGTTCAATTTGAATCAAACCGAGTTAAGCCGGTTAGCCCCGAATTTGGCCTGATTGAACTGGTTCAATCCTTGATTCCTTTTGTTCCAATTTGGTACAACTTGATCTCTATCATGATTAATTGACTCCATTAATATCGAATTCAATCAAATTGGATTGAACCGATTTGAAATTCATGCACAAATTGATCCAATTTAACTTGTTTAGCTCAATTGTTCTTGAATTTGAGTAATTGCATCGCCAAGCTAGACTAACAAATTTAATTAAAGTCCAATTAACAAATTGAGTCTCAATTCATCAAATTGAATATTAGTCTAGAGTGGGTCAAGTTGAATTGCACTGATTAGACCAATTACTCTTAGACTTCTTAATCTTTGGATCACTAAATTAATCAAATTGACTCAAATTCATGTGAATCTTCCAAAATTGATTTTGAATTTAGATTTCATATAAGAAATTAGGCTCATTTGTGCCTCAATTGCGCAAATCATGAAGAATCGATCAAAATCACTAATTAGGGCCAAAATTGGGGGGTTTTTGTGTTTGGCTTGGAATCACAATATTGGTTCCAAAATTGAATATAAGATGACCTCTAGATCAAATGTTATCAAGGAAACTAACCTAAAAATGACTAGAAATGAAGTAATTTTATTTTTGGCGGATTTGAACCAAATTCCGCAAATTGGGAAAAAGTTGATTCTAAATCGATTTTTGTAAAATTTCAAATGCCAAAGGTAAATTGAATGTAAAATAAGATGATTTTTGGATTTTTGTATTTTTTAATTTTTTTGGTTAAAGGTTTGACCAAAAGTCAAACCCTAATTGACTTTTCACTAGGAGCTTGATTTTATGATCAAATCTTTGAATTTTTCTGAAATTTCCACTTCTAAAGTGAAATTGAACTTGAAAGGAATTTTTTTATGCGAAAAGCCCCAATTTGATCCGGGGTTGACTTTTGGTCAAAGGATTGACCAAAAAGTCAACTCGAAAATCAATCGTTTGACTTTTCGAGTTTTTGTATGAAATGAATAGAAAATCATCTACAAAAGCTAGGCCAACAAACAGAATTAAAAAACGACACTTTTTATTCAAGAAACGGGTTCCATCGCGATCGGAAATCATAATCTCGAATTTTCTATTTTTAATGACGCGTCGGCTAAAATTATGTGTCAACAAGTGGTGACTCCAAATCAAAATTCAGACTAAATAAAAGATAAAAAATTACAATTCGCTGTCACGTGAGGTTTGGTTTGAGAGAGGCCCCTGCTTGTCTAGTGATAGGATGTCTGTGAGACATTTAAGCGAAATATCCATATTGGACCCTAGTAGCTCATTCGGGGACAGTTCCCCATTCGTGACAAATGGAAGTACCTTCTTAGCGTGCCCAAAAAGACGCGGCATGACAAGCTTGGCGACTCCAATAAGGACTTTAGATTTCTAAGTGAACTTAGGCCTAGATAGAACGATATGCATGTGTTTTGTGCTCGCGCAAGGATCCCAGGTACATCCCACTAATGATCGTATTAAATGGTTTTGTAGATGGGAGGTATAAGCGGTGTTATATTTGTTGACCTTTGTTTTGTAGGATAGTGTTGGGATTGAATGTGATTTGATTAAATTTTTGAAGTGTTGTTTGGTTATTAAATTGCTATGCATGCCTTTAAATTGCTTTAACACTACACCATTCGCACACACCACTCGTGGCCCAACCCCGGCTACATTTAGGATTACCCTTAGGAGGTATGTGTTTAGGCGAAATTATGAGCCGATTACTCATGGGATCGTTTAAATGCAATACCGATCACCGAGATAGAATAATATTCCATTACTTTAGGCTGATTGTCTATTGGAATGGAATTCCTTGTCCATTAAGGTGGTGACCTCGAGCCTTTAGCATATCCTTCCCCTTTTAGGCATCAAAACCTCACTTGTTGCATCTGCATGTTTTTGTGGTTGGTTTACCTAAAACCATACAAAAATATCCCGATGAGTAAGTATCGTTCCATTCCTTTCTCTTTCAATTATGCAAGTTAATTGACACAATTTGAATAAAATGCCTAAATGATAATCAATGGTTGATCTAAATACCCATTTTATACTAGAATGAATAATTAGGGAAACATACTCCATTTGACCATTTTTTAGATGGAATGTATAGGTCCATGACGAATTTTCAATGTAATTCGAATGATGATGTACTCAAAATGTGACATGTACAATTTAATGAGTCGAATGTTCATTTTGATGTATTCGAAGTTATAAACCATAAGCTAGGCCTTTATGGTCTAAATGAAGCATGACAAAAGGGCATTTGCATCAAACACTGATTTCATCCCCATTTTCAAGTATATGCTCTTTTAAGGCTTAAATGGATTAAATGTGACATTTGTATCACTTTCTAAGTATGCAAATGTATTTTAGCTCCATTTTACCCTAAAAGGACATATGATTGAAATGGAGGCATTAAAATTAGTTGGTAATCCATGGTGATTGATAAAAACTTTCCTTTTGAATGCTTTAGATCAAACATGAGGAAATTAGATATACAACTCATTCCAGTCCCTCGAAAGGAGCTTTTGACATGGTGGAAAAATATGACCAAAGACAACGAGATTTATGTTAGAGAGAGACTTGGATACCTATTTGAGCTTATCAATCTTAAATCTCAAGTGAGCTTATCAATCTTAAATCTCAAGTGAGCTTAATTCAGGCATTAGCCCATTTTTGGGAAAATTACCACTACAACATTTTAACTTAGAGAACACGAAATGGTGCCAACACTAGAAGAATATAAAGCTACCATTGGGATTGATTTCAAACCAAGAATCATAAAACCTCTAATTGGATTAAAGCCTACATGTATGATAGCTGAATTCCTCAACTTGAAGACTTCTCAAGTGGAAAAGCTAATTAAGTCAAATACTGGGAGATTCCCTTTATCCTTTCTAATGGCGAAGTACTCCAAATTGCCTAAGGAAACAGGGAATATTTCTCTAAAGGTTTTGATTCTTGCTTTCTTTGGGTTTGTCTTATTCTCTACATCAAGAACTAGGTTGAATCCTCTAGTTGCAGTAATTGCTAGGCAAGCCTGCCTAAGGCGGGACTTCTTTAATATGTTTTTAGCAGAAACTATCATCTCTTTGAACAAGTACCAAAGCCAAGAGAAAGATGTACTTCAAGCTACGGCCGGATTACTTTCTATATGGTTCGTTTCACATATTCGACCTTGGGAACGACACATGCGCATTCAAGAAATTTGTTCAGCCATCAATCCTATTGAGACGTACCTTAAAATCCAAGAGAAATTACCAAATACTCCTTCCATGAATGGGCTAACTTCATCAGGGCCTTGACTCCCAATCAATTCCAGTGGAGGATCAAATGGCCAAAGATAGTCAAAGCTCAGATTACTTGTCAAGAAGGCAATTTGGTGCCATTGCTTTGTTGGTGAAACCGCCTATTGCCCATTAAGAGTTGTGCGACAATTTGGAATGATCTAACACATACTACCTGGTTGGCATCTCGAGGAGTTCACGTTCGCAATACCACAAGGATCCCTACTGGAAGAAAAAAGTAGAAAGTTGCAAAAAAGAGTTAGCAAAATTGTTGATTCTTTGAGGAGATCAATTGAGCAAATGGTGGAATGACCCAAAGGTCTAAAAGGAGAGATGAAGCTCTACTTGGCATCCAATGAATCTATAAAGTGGTTAAAGGCTAAGTGTCCCATTGACATTGAACCGTATGTGCCATTAAGTGTTACCATTAATCTCGATGAGCCATATGTCCCAGAGTACATTATGCCAAATACACCTGGTGTAGAGCCATATATTCCTGAAGAAGTTGTGATCGATGTAAAAGAATGGAAAGCACGGGTTAAAGAATGGGATGAATATGAAGAGGCTGAAGCTAGCTTAGCTAGGAAGAAGCCTAGACTTGCTTAAGCTAGTTCCCCCATTTTGATTTGAAGCGTTGTAACACAAACTTTCAAAATTGAAACAATTGCTTGATGAATAAGAGTCTGATGAAATTTTTAAATACATTTTTTTAAAAAGAAAGTCACCATGGAATATAATTCTTTGAATTGTATGATTGCTTGAGAAAGACATTGATAAAAGTTTTATACAAGACTAAGACTTGTATGAAAATTCTTATCCTTATTAATCACAAGAAAAATCATACAATTGAAAGAATATAGGATTTCATGTTTGCTTCATCTTGCTAACACCTTATATTTCTATAAAACAGGTAACATAGCAATGGAAGAAAGAAAAACCTGAATTTGAACTCGTTCGCAGACTAAAATGGCAAAAGAAGAAACTCATGCTTGACTAGCTAAAGTTGAGAACCAAATGACTCAAATGGCCGCCATGATGGCGGAAATGAAAGCTTTCATCATTGCTTCATGAGGATATTATCCTACCGTTCTTAATGCTAGAACTTCTAATGCTACGAAAACTCCTATTGAAGAACTAGTTAGAAGTAAAGAATCAGTCCAAGAGAATCTTCCAAAAACTACCCCTAAAGTAGTAAATTTGGAAGAAGAGGATCTGGCTAAGAGGATATCTAAAGTGAAGGATGAGGAAGAGTCCAAAAGATTAGCCAAAATTGAAGAATGTTTGGCAATTCAGTGATATGAACTACAAAGGTTCAACAAATTCTCACCATATACGAAGGTAGTTGTTTTGGAAAATTACAAGAAACCAGAGTTCGTGAATAAGTATAATAGAACTAGCTATCCCAAAAGCCATTTGAAGTATTACCTCCGCAAGATGACAAGATATTCAGACAACACGCCACTTCTTATTAGCATATTTCAAGACAGCTTAAGAGGAGCGATCCTGGCATGGTACACTGCACTTGACATAGAAAATTTCACAAAATGGGATCATTTGGCGGGAGAATTCCTCCACCAATACAAATTTAATATTGAAGTACTCCCAACTAGGGAGGATCTCATCGGAATGGAGAAAGGAAAGAATGAAGGGTTTCGAGCTTATGCCCAAAGATGGAAAGCTGCCGCTTCGCAAGTAAAACCTGCCATAAGTGAGGATAGGCTTATTGAACTCTTCTTGAAATCGTTGTCAATTGAATATTACGACAAGCTACATGTGTCAAGCTGTCAAACATTCGCCATGCTAGTAATGGGGGATGAAAGGATTAAGTGGGGATTGAAAGAGAAGAAACCCCAAGAAACGACAACATGGAGGCCTTTTCCTAGGAGGAAAGATAAAGAGCCTGTTCGTGAGGTAGCTATGGTGTCTAGCCCAAATATTCATTAGACGCAATTTCTAAAGCAATACAACATCACTAGGAAGAACCCAAGGTAGTTTGAGCCAAAGAAAAGGCCTGTAAGGCAATTCACGCCTTTGCTGCGTCCCCTGTCAAAGTTATTATCCATGCTTCTAGAAAGGCATTTGGTGGCAAAAGATGTGCCAAGAGACAATCCTACAAGGTTTACTTGGTATGATGAATCAAAAACCTGTGCATACCATATAAGAGAAAGGGGACATGACATAGATAATTATCCCACTCTAAAATACAAGGTTCAGTGGCTCATCGACAAGAAGATACTTAACTTTCCAGAGCTCGAACCAAATGTACATCAGAATCCTCTTCCAGAACATAATGCGGTAAACATAATTCAGAATGAAGAAGAAATAATTAGGTCTAATGATGAAGATGACTATGAAGCCAAGCTGAAAACATCTCGATTAGGAGATGCCCGTTTTCGTGATGAAATGCTTCTAAAAGGTGAAATTGTAGACAACTTAAGAGAAATCTCTGGTAAGTATAACTTCCAAGTGAAATATATCCCACCACCATAGGCATTCAAGGATGAAGTAATTGTGCCCGATGGTTGGGGCGGTATGGATGATGAGTTGAATCCTGAGAATGAAATTTCATTCAAAGACAAAATGGATCAATACGAAAAAGAAAAAGAAAGAATCCATCAGGGCAAAAAATGTTTTACTCAAGAATCACTCAAGTAGGGTGAAACTGTAGACATACTTGATCAAGACAGTGGCAAATATAACTACCACATCAAATACACCCAACCTCCATGGGCATTTAAAAATGAGGTTATCATGCCTGACGGATGGGGCGGCATAGACGAGGTTTCAATTAACAAATTAAGTCTCGAGGAAAAGGAGGATCGAGAAAAGGAAAAGAATAAGAAGACTCGCCGAGGCGATAGGCGGTTTGTGCACGAAGCACGGAAGCAAAGCAAAGTTGTGGACTCCTTGGGTCAAGATAATGGCCGGTATAATTACCATGTCAAATACACACCCCCTTCTTGGGCTTTTAAGGATGAAATAATCACACCTTATGGTTGGGGTCAAATGGATGTACATGAAGCTGACAGAAGCATAATGTCCATGATCACATCATTTCTAATCAAACTTGATGAAGTGGATAAGCAGGAGGAAGAAAAAAGTCATGTTAAACCAATTACCATTTAACTTCCAATTGATTAACTAGTAATCGAGAAAAAAGAGACACAACCCGTGATCATTGCTTTGCCTCCAAAAGAAAAGTTTGACATCAAGTGCGTGCCTTGGGATTATACACTTAAAGAAGTTGATGCCATAACTTGATCGGGAAGGTGCTACATCCCAAAGGAGGGTGAACATGAGAAAAAGGTGTAACTAATGAAGATGTGAAGCAGTTGCTATTAGTCACGAAAACAAGCGAGTATGAAGTAATAGAGCAGCTAAGGAAGATGCTGTCATAGATTTCCTTACTGGATCTCTTTAAAACCTCGAAGAGTCATAAAATGGTGCTTATGAAACTTCTTAATGAAATACATGTCCCGAAAACAATCAACGAAGTGCAATTGGAAGATTTCGTTGGCACTATTCTTTTGAAGGATCAGATCGCTTTCTCTGATGAAGATTTCCCGATGGATGGAAATTCACACAACAAGGCCCTATACATTGCCGTCAAATGCCGAGGCAAAGAAATATCACATGTGGTGGTTGATAATGGCTCTGCACTTAATTTTTGTCCTCTAAGTATGCTACATCGCTTGGGGATCAGTGAAGAATTCATTAAACTTTCTAAGGTAACTGTTCGTTCGTTGGACAAAATAAAGAAAGATATCATAGGCAATATCGAGCTTGTGGTAAATATAAGCCCCTGCCCTTCTTAATTGATTTTCAAGCGGTGGACTTTCCGAGAACTTTCAACCTATTGCTGGGAAGGCCTTGGATTCATATGGCTAGTGCTATCCCTTCCGGTCACCACCAGAAGGTTATATTTATTATTAACGGCAAAATGATCACCGTACATGGAGAGACAGATTTCACTACTTACAAGAAAAGTGCGATATCATATATTGAGCCAGAGGTAAAAGAGGAACCGAGCTATCATTCTTTCGAAATGATTTCGATGGTTCAAATTCCCGCCGGAAGTATCATAAAGTCCCCAGAACTCTTAACATTATCTATTATGTTAGGGAAGGTATTATGCCAATATGGATTCACTCCTGGTGATGGACTTGAGTCAAAAGCCCAAGGGATCAATAAACCTATTATCCCACTTGCCACAAAAAGGAGACATGGAATAGGTTATATCACAGAGAGCTCTAATAATCACTAGAGAGTTCAAAGCCGAGGTTAGAAGAACCATAGAGGTTATGGGAGCCGAGGTGATCACGTTATCAATCCGTCAATATGGAAAGGTAAAGCTAGGGAGCTGTCTTATTACCAGATCCATATCAAGGAGACTTTTCCTAGACCCTCCATGTTACTTCAGGAGGAGGATTTACACATAGAGGAAGAATCTATTTTACTTGGCTTATTTGAGGAAAATGTTATCAACGTCATCATAACTGAAGCAAAAAATACCTACGCACTGGAGTAGGAAGATTTTCTCGAGCTTTTACTTGCTTGATATCTTTTCCATTGCATTGTTGCTTTTATAGTTTCTAGTTTTATAATAGTTCTGTTTGTAATTTCAAATTTAGTTGCAATTTCCATTCCTCATGAGGTAGTTGTAATCACACCTTTCAATTCAATAAAAGTGTCTAATATTTTGTTAAGGACATAGGAAACAAAACCAAACCTATAATGAAAATAGCCCTCATTTGTGAGGTTTCAGGCTTTGGGTTTATATATTGCTCCTAGTTTCGAAAATGGTTTTAAGAGCAAGGATGTCTAAGGATATGAGGACTAGCTCTATCATTCTATTCTTTTAAAATGTATTTCATAAGAGAATTCCAAAAACACTTTTCATGAAAACTCATGCATTGTTATACCTTATATGCGATTACTAACCATGCTTGCTGCATGTCAGGCATGAGCATGAGCATGAGCACATTCATAATAGGTTCTTATGTGACCCAAATCCTTCGAAAGAAATCACTTGTCATATCGAAGAGAATAATGATGATGAAGAATGGTCAAGAAGGAATGGATTCGTCATGAAGAATCAAAACACTTACGTTAAAAAAAATAGTTATCATGAATCTGGGTGATAAAGAGAATCCCAAAAAAGTTAAGATTGGAGAAAGTCTTTCTTTTGCAGAAACAAAGAGGATTATTGATTTACTCAAAGAATATCAAGATACATTCGCATGGTCCTACATCGACATGCCAAGCCTCGATTCAAATATAGTCGAACATGCTTTACCAATCGATCCAAGTATCCCTCCGAAGAAATAGAAACTTCGGTGAACTAAGCCGGAATTGGCAAAGAAAATAGAAGAGGAACTGATGAAATTGCTTAAGGTTGGATTCATCGAAGTAGTATTATATCCAGAATGGATTGCTAACATAGTTCCCATATTAAAGAAAGATGGGCGGGTACGGGTCTGCATCGATTATTGTAACCTGAATAACTTAAGCCCTAAGGATGATTTTCCACTTTCACACATCGATGTACTAGTGGATAGTACTGCAGGATTTGAAACATTTTCATTCATGGATGGCTTTTCTGGATATAATAAAATCCTCATGAAGAAGATAAGGTGAAAACATCCTTCATTACGCCATGAGGCACATTTTGTTACAAAGTGATGCCCTTCGGTTCGAAAAATGCTAGTGTCACGTATCAAAGGGTAATGGTAACTTTGTTTCATGATATAATGTATAAAGAATTTGAAGTATATGTGGATGACATGATTGCAAAATCTAGATAAGGAGAAGATCATGTTGAAGTGCTTCGGAAATTGTTTGAAAGACTCAGAAAATACAAGTTGAGGTTAAACCCCGACAAATGTATATTTGAGGTAAAATCTGGCAAATTGTTAGGATTTATGGTTAATAATATGGGCATCGAAATAGATCCCTAAAAATCAAGGCAATATATGATCTCAGGACTCCTTCCATGGTAAAAGAGGTGAGAAGTTTATTGGGGCAATTAAATTACATTGCCCAATTTATCTATCAACTTGATGAAACAACAAAGCCATTCTTCAAATTGTTGAAGAAAAATGCCAAATAAAATAGGACGAAGAATGTTAGCAAGCCTTTGACAAGATCAAAGAATATCTGGTATGTCCGCCGGTCCTTACACCACCGATCCCTGGGATTCCATTGATCTTATACCTGACAATTCATCACGAGTTGTTAGGAGTAGTGCTTGTCTAAAGAAGACCGGATAATGTTACGGAGCAAGCCATTTATTATCTAAGCAAAAAGTTTATAATATCAAAGATGAATTACTCAGCTGTTAAAAAGGTATGTGTTGCATTAATATGGGTGTTGCACAAATTAAGGCAATACGCTCTTCATCACCAAATCTTATTGGTAACCGAAAATGACCCAATCAAGTATTTACTTGAGAAATCTCCTTTGGTTGGAAAGTTAGCAAAGTGGCAAGTCTTGTTATCAGAATTTGATATTATAAGTTCACCACAAAAATTTGTCAAGGGATGAGCAATAGCGGCCATGCTGGTAGAAAAGTCCCAAAAAACTACTAATCCTGAGGATGAACAATTCGATGATCGTATATTAGCATTGGTTGACGATAAATGGGCCATGTATTTTGACGGTGCAATCAATTTATCTAGATCAGGAACTAGGGCAGTGCTGATTTGCCCATAAGGCCAACATTATCCAGTATCTATAAAATTGACATTTTCATGCACTAATAATATTGCTGAATATGAAGCATGTATTCTTGGTTTATAATTAGCCCTTTTAATGAAAGTGTGGAGATTGCAAGTATATAGAGATTCTATGCTTATCATATTGCAAACAACCGGTGAATGGCAAACTCGAGATACCAAGTTGATACCTAATCATAAATACTTAGAAGGAATGATGGAAGAATTTGAAGAAACAACAATCGATTATCTTCCAAGAGCTCAGAATCATTTCGCAGATGCTCTTGCAACGTTATCATCTCTACTGCAAGTGAAAGATGGTGTGGATGTAAAGCCTTTAAGAATCAACATCCTCGAACAACCAACACATTGCATGGTGATTCAAGCTAAATTGGATAACGAACCGTGATTCCATGATATCAAGAAGCATCTCCAAACTTGAGAATTTCTCGAAGGAAGCCAATCAGGAGACAGAAAGTTTATAAAGAAGATAGCCACTAAATTCTTCCTTAGCGGTCAAACTCTTTACAAGAAATCATTTGATTCAGTCCTATTAAGATACATTGATGCCAAAGAAGCTGAACAGGTTATGAAAAAATTCATGAAGGCAAATGTGGGCCACACATGAATGGCCATCTCCTAGCCCGAAAGATCATGAGGTTGGGATACTACTGGATGACAATAGAAACAGATTGTATCCATCATGTGAGATGTTGTCATCAGTATCAAGTCTATGGAGATAGAATCAATGCACCGTAGAATGAGCTGTACCAAATGTCAGAGCTATGGCCATTTTTGATGTGGGGCATTGATGTGATTGGCCCAATCAATCCTGAAGCCTCAAATGAGCATCGCTTCATTTTGGTTGCAATTGATTATTTCACCAAGTGAATTGAAGCCAATTCTTACATAAATGTCACCGCCAAGAATGTCGCAAAGGTCATTAGGCAAGACATCATTGCCAGATATGGAGTTCTAGAAGCAATCATTACTAATAACAGCTCAAATCTAAATAAGAAGATTGTGGATGATTTGCTTGAACATTTTCGCATTCGACATTTGAACTTATCTCCATATCGCCCACAAATGAACGAAGTAGTGGAAGCAGCAAACAAGAACATTAAGAAGATATTATCTAAGACAGCTAAGAATTATCATGATTAGCATGAAAGGCTACCGTATGCTCTAATGGTATATCAAACTTCAATTCGAACATCAACTGGGGCAACTCCATTTTCCCTGGTTTATGGGTTGGAAGCAGTATTACCCATTGAAGTGGAAATTCCTTCATTAAAGATTTTATCTCAATTGAAGCTTTCAAAGGTAGAATGGATTCAGCAGAGATGTGAACAACTCAACATGATCGATGAAAAAAGGTTAAAGGCTATATGTCATGGATAAGCCTATCAGAGAAGAGTTGCTAAATCCTTCAATCGAAAAGTGAAGCCAAGGCAATTTAAGGTGGAAGATTTGGTAACAAAGAAAGTCATTTCCAATAATTCAAATCCTTGTAGAAAATTCACCCCAAATTATGAGCGTCCATATGTTGTCAAGAAAGTTCTTTCTGGAGGAGCATTAATTCTTGTAAATATTGTTAGTACAGAATTGATCTATCCTTTAAATGTAGATGCTGTCAAGATATTCTTCTCATGAAATGAAATGATTTGAGTCACTTTAGAACATATATATATATATATATATATATATATATATATATATATATATATCATGCATTCTATAAACATGTTTGTTATTTTGCAGAATAAAGTAAAAAAAGTTTAAGATGATCAAAGATCTCTAAAATCCCCAACAAAGTTGATAAAAGCTAAAGGAAAGTATCGTTCCCAATTTACTTTCCTTGATGTCATCTTTTAATATGTTTTTCCTTTTTGTCATCTCCAGGGAGCTCAAAGATAGGAAGCAACGAAAAGAAAATCTGTAGTGGAATTAAACTGGAAGCACATAAGAAAAATCTTCACCAATTCGAAAATGGATCTCATCAAACCAATCAGGTAAGTATCCCTGACTCATGAATTCAAATCCCAAAAGTTCATTCTTATAAAGAGAAATTCAATTCCCCGAGTGGGACAAATCAAAACAAGAGATTGGAGAAACAATCCTTCGTGGATACTCGAATTAAAGCGAACAAGAGGTTGGTTGAATTGTTTTAATTTGAAAAAATAATGCAATAACCTATTTTGACATGGGGTTTTAACTTTTGCGAAGATCTTGGCACGCCGGTCAAGTAAGTATCCTTAACTCATGAACTTGGGTTTTAAAGAGCTTACATTTTTGAAAAGATTGAACTTCTTCTCCCCAAGAGGATTGACATGAAAGCTAAACAAAACAGATTGTTTAAAAATTACCTCAAAAGTGTTTTAAAAAAAAAGTTTTGAAACACGTATTCTTCGAGCATGCATTACACATCAGAATTCCTTGAGGAGGATGATCTGACAAAAAGCTTTGAAAGATTTAAAGAAAATATATGGATGAAATCAAATGAAAACACCTTCAAATGATGAAAGGTAAGTTATGTCCAAACACATCCCTTATACACTCGAGTGGAGTGAAAGAATGAGTGTTAAAAGTGAGGTAACCTCATCCAAAGGAGATAGAGGGTATTTGCAATGATTACATGGATTGAAATGATGAAAGGCATTCATTTTACTATCCCAAACACATGATCATCCATCACGAGCCAAATTTGAGCCTATATAGTGGAGAAAATTTTTAAAACAACCATGTTAAGAACCACCCTACATTGGGGCAAATTAGGAAGTTTGTGGTTGACACTTATGGAGAAAAGGATTAAGAAAGATTTTATTGTATACACTTGCATCAATCTTTCTGTGATAACTTCAGATGAAGTCATGTGGAAGTTCAAGACATCCCAAGAGGAAGAAGATCATTTCATTTCTTATCCCTAAACACATTATCCTTTGCAAAACCCAATTGAGCTTGAATATTCATTTCAAAACCCAAATTGGTGATCATCTCCTCACACTGGGACAAAGCATGTGATCCACTTAAAAAATTGATAGAAACAAAAAAGGCATGACAAAGAGTCCTTAGAGCTCGAAAGGTCAAAAGCCAAAAGAATTAGAAATGCAAATGCAAAAAGAATAAAGGGCATGAAAAAACAATGTGCTTGGTAAAAGCAAGGCCAATGTCCAGAAAAAGTGAACAAAAGAAAAAAAAAGAAGAAAGAAGAAGAAGAAAAGCATTCAAAAAATGATGATAATGACAAAGGTCACGACCAAGCAAAGCAAAAGCTGTGAAAGATCAAAGATCACAACAAGCTAGAAGTTCAAAAGAAAAAAAATCATGATGAGTGTTCAGAGGACTCTTGTGGTCATGAAAAAGAAAAAGATCCCTAGCGGACAAGAAGAAAAGGAGTGGTGATGCCAAGAAGGTCACCAATTTCACAAAAACCCTAAATTAAAAAATAAATGAGCCTTTTGAGCCTACCCGATACCAATATTATAACCTCACCCCAAAGACTCTTCAAATTGGAATGTTAAGTGTGAAAGCATGATTTAATAACAGAAGCCATCACTTAAAGAAGTGTGTGCGATCTTGTCTTACCTTGTCCTCGAAGTTCTTAACTTGAAAACTCGAATTGAGTCAAAAGATGTTGAAATTCCTTCTTGGCCTCAAAATGCCTATCCATTGAATAGCCATTAACCAAGCTTATATTACAATCCTTCATAAAGACCTTATCGGATCAATCGGATAATATACATCGCGAATATCTCCGAAAACCTAAAGATTGGTTATGCAAGATAAATTGAGAAAAACAGAGTAAGTCCCGTATAGACGGATGAAGAGAGCAACCAAATTCATAGATTGAGATAATTCCTTTCTAATGAAGGTCTTTCAAATGATTATTCTAAGCATTTCTTGAAAGATTTCAAGCAATTTGCTCAAATGCTTCCTTTAAAAGGAAATTTAGTTGTCAAAATGCATTAACACAAAGAATGCATGGTTTCAAAATCACCCAACATTTCAAATATTTTTTGGTCAACTTTAAATCAAGTAGTCTGTGGTAAACTTAAAACCACATTTCAAATAGTTTTTGGTCAACTTAAAACCAAAATTTTCAAGCAGTTTGTGGTAAACTTAAAACCACTTTTCAAATAATTTTTAGTCAACTTAAAATCAAATTTTCGAGCAGTTTGTGGTAAACTTAAAATCACATTTCAAATAGCTTTTGGTCAACTAAAAATCATATAAAGTCCTACTAACGATGAGTCACTAAGCAAATTTCAAGTCCTACTAGCAAGGAGCCACTAGGTAAATGCAAGTCCTACTGACGAGAAATCACTAGGCAAATCTTATGTTCTACTGGTGAGGAACCACTAAGTAAATCCCAAGTCCTACTAGCGAGAAGCCACTAGGCAATTCAAGTCCTACTAGCAAGGAGTCATTAGGCAAATTCAAGTCTTACAGATGAGGAGTCACTAGACAAATTTCAAGTTCTACTGATGAGCAGTCACTAGGCAAATATTAAGTTCTACTGGTGAGAAACCACTAGGCAAATTCAAGTCCTACTGACGAGGAGTCACTGGGCAAATCTTAAGTCCTACTGGTGAGGAATCACTAGGCAAATCTTAAGTCCTACTGGCGATGAGCCACTAGGCAAATTCAAATCCTATTGACGAGGAGTCACTAGGCAAATTCAAGTCCTACTGACGAGGAGTCACTAGGCAAATCTTAAGTCCTACTAGTGAGGAACCACTAGACAAATCTTAAGTCCTACAGCGAGGAGCCACTAGACAAATTCAAGTCCTACTGATGATGAGTCACTATGCAAATCCAAGTCCTACTAATGAGAAATCACTAGGCAAATCTTAAGTTCCACTGGTGATGAACCACCAGGCATATCTAAGTCCTACTGACGAGGAGTCACTAGGCAAATTTCAAGTCCTACTGATGAGGAGTCACTAGGCAAATCTTAAGTCCTACTAACAAGGAGCCACTAGGCAAATTCAAGTCCTACTGGCGAGGAGTCACTAGGCAAATTATCAAGTCCTCAGGCAAGGAGCCTCAAGCGCTCATGGTTCTTGGATATATCCTTAAAACCATGTGATCATAAATCAATTCATCATAATCATCACCATCACTACCATCAACTCACACTTTGGAGATAATCAATGAGGAAACTACTTGTAAACAAATAGTTTTCTCTATCCCTTAATCATTAGGAACCTCTTAAATACATTCAACAGAGGAAAATTTGGGTTGGATCATGAATTTCAAGCAAGATTCATAATCAGTTGTGAAATTTTCATTTGTTTTATCCATAAAGTCAACTAAAAGTTAAGGTGTCACCTTATTTTTGAGATCAACCTCTAATGAGCTTAATATTAAAGATGGGCAGTTATTGACACTTGATTTTTAGCTTATTTTTCAAGTATTTCCAAAAATTACAAAATTAGGATTAAGAACCTTGGCCAAGCTTAGGAACTATTTCTAAACCAAAAATAATTTTTTTATAATTTTTTTCTCAAATTTTCCCTAATTTCTTTTGGTCAAAATAAGGGGGAAAATCAAGAAAAATACCAAATGGAATCCAAAAATTCCATAAAAATATTAATTAGCCTTATTTTAAATCTAATTTCATTAATACAGCATCAATTTTAGAAAATTTCAATTGGGGTTATGTTTTTCCCAAAATTGGGTAAAAACAAGTCCAAATTGAATAAAAAATTCAATTAATTCATTTCTAGTCATTTCATAGTTGTAGTGTCTTCACAACAAATGATTATGGGATCTTGAATTGCATAATGGTTGGTCCAATTGCACAATTTACCAAAGAAATGGAAAAGCCCCAAAATCCGATTGAAAATTAGGGATTTTAAGCCCAAATTGGGGATCATTATCAATTTGAAATTGTCAAACCATAAGATCATCATTTCTAGGGTTAATCAGTCATAGGTAACCCAATTTTGGCATCAATTTTTCCTAATCAGGTCATCTAAATGTTAAATTGAAAAAAAATCCTAGTGATCCGAATTTACAATTTGAGAATTTTGGGTTTAATCATGACAAAAATTAGGACAAATATTATATTTGGGTATGAAATGTGATGAGGAATCCAATTTTGAGATTAAAATCGAAAAATAGGGTCAAAATCGAGCCGAATTTGCAAATTTAGACCAACCCGGGTCTGACGAGTCGGACAGATCGACCCGACCCGACCCGGGTCAGCCTTCTTCCTCACTCGACTCACCTAGAACGTTCTAAACCCAGAAAAATATCCCATGCCTGCCTCTTGATCGACTTAATCCAACAAAATAAGCACGTGTTAATCTCCGATTCCAACAGGAGAATCTCCAACTAGCATCGGAGATTCGATTTAACCAATTTGGAGTCGATGATAACCAATTTTGGGCGAGAAATCGAGCTAAAAAAGAGAGGAAAAAATCATTATCCAGGGAGGGAACTTGTTTGAGAAAATTCCTAAGAGAAAGGGAGAGAGAACCAGGGAGAGAAAGAGAGATTTCTAGAGAAATAGTGAGTCGAGAGTCCCAAGACCGTGTGATTGGCACGCCGGCGAATTGGCCTAAATGGTGAACCTCCTCACCGGTGAACTTGTGTTGATGCTAGTCACATTGGCCTAAAAGTCAAGCTAGGCTAGCATATCCAGACGTTCTACGATAAAGCCGAGGCCATCATCTCGGAGTGCAGGTGCTAAGGAAGAGCTCTATGGCCACAAATTTGCTCAGAAACTTCATTTGATCCTTTGACAAAGCAGGTAAAGTTCGTTCATAATCACTGTTCTATAAAATTCCAGAAGATGAACTTGAGTTCAATCTTGCTAATCACGTGATTTATTTTGTAACTTTGAGTTCTTTGATGATCAAAACATGTTTCTGAACATTTTTTTAGTTTGATTGTATTTTGACGGTTAAACCTGCATAAACCAAGTCGGTTGTCCATGAACTACCATGCCGAAGCATGCACATCCTCTTCGGAGTGTTCGCCGTGGCCATAAGCCGTCCAAGTTAGCTTTTTCTCACCATGTTTGATTATTTTATATTGATCTGGACCGATGTAGACCGCTAGGGCAATCTTTATGAGAATCCGTGAGCTTAAATGGATTGTTTAGGATAGTTTGCAAGTTAGGTTTTTTTGATTGGTTTTTACCAGCCAGCGGTGGCCTAGCAACGAACTAGTTAGGTTAAACCGATAATAGGTAATACAAACTCTTCATTAATATGACATTCTGAAATTCGACCCACTTGAGATTTATGAAATGAATAGTTATGGATGTGCTTCTAGTTAGATCTCGCCTAAAATTGATCACTTCAGGAATACTAACCGTTAGAGAAAGGCTAATTAGGGATTTAAATTTGCGCGATCAGAGAACTCGATCGTGAACCGACTTTCGACTATAAAAATTATTGAGGTGACATTTTAAGCCAATGCAGGCCGATCCAAGGATAGTTAGGGATCAGTTCACCATTGTCATACGAGTGGATCGCGGGTGATTTCGCTTGACCATGAAATGAACTGACGAACGACCCTAAACCTATACCAAATGATAGTGCCTGTCGGATTTAGCGATCGATCCTCGCGATTAAGTGACCACCGAGGTCATCACGACTCAAGTGAAACTTGAACGTGGCATGATTCAGTATCGACCATGGGTCAATAATGCGAATTTCCCCAAAAGCCACCTGTTAGTATGAGATATGTGCAAGTTACGTTATTTAGAACTTAGTTATTAATTAGATATCAAGTTGGGCATTGAAAATTTAGAAAGTCACGACAGATCATTTGGACGATGTTGTCATTTGCTCGGGGTAGCCTCGGATTTGCTCGAATCCTTCCGAAAAATCGAATTTCGGCGAGAAATGGAAAATGACCATTTTACCCCTTGAGGTTTGTTAAGGGCCAAGTGTATTTGGGAAAGGGCATTTTGATCATTTCGCCCTAGCCTTAGAAATAGAGATTTTTAAATAATTTTGCCCATTGGACTTTTTGTGAAATCCCTAAATTACCCTTGGATATTTTGAAAAAGATTCAATCCGAACCGTTGATCTCAAGATAAGATCAAATCTAGGCCGTTGATTTAGATTGTGAGAGAGGGGCATAATGGTCAATTGCCACACCAATAATTGACCTTAGATTATTTAAGTCCCAAACTCTTTCTCTCTCTCCTTACTCTCTCTCTCTCTCGGCAAACCCCCCCAATCGACTGACTGCCTCTTTTCCCCCTTGGTCGTACCACCACCGTGCCGACCGCTGCTCGCCGTCGCTACCCGCTTGGCCACCAAGCCATCTCCTCGCCACCCTCTCATCACCGTCTCTCTCTCCTTTCCGTGGCCATGAGCAGCCGACCGAGCAAGCCAGCTGTCCACCACCTGGCCGGAGCAGCCGCTCGCCCCTACCGCCGCTCACCTCACCAACCCTCTCTCTTCCCTGTTTTGTCCTCACCGAGCACCACCACCAGCCCCCCTTGTGGTCCTGTTCAGCCGTGGAAAGCTAGTAGACCGCCACCCACCACCGCTCGTCATCGCCGCCGTCGAGCCGCTCGCCGCCGCCGCCGCCGAGCCACTCGCCGCCGCCGTACGCCGCTGTGAGGCCACCAGCCTACCGCCCCCATTCCACTCTAGCCAAGTCAGTCTAGAGTTCGTGTAAGTCACTCCCTAAACCCTATTTAGGATGTCAGGTATCGATAGACGCGATTGGGAATTAAATCGGGTTAATTAGTGTCGGTTTAGGGGTTATTTGGGGCCGTTTAGGGGTTATGTTGGTAGACTGATTTGGGAATTCGAATCGGCTGAATTGTGGGTGAAATGGTGATGTGTCGAGGCTGATTTGATGCCGAATTGAATGCTGGAAATTGGAACTCGTAGTGATGAGCATATGGTTCGATTTGAGGGCAAACGGTGTTGGTTTGGTGCGTTGAATTGTGGCTGAATTGTGGTGACAATTTGGACTAGAAATGGACTTGGAAATGTTGAAATTTATGCCATGATTGTGGCTATGTTTGTGGGCCCGTTAGTGGCCTTGTATGTTTGTTGGATCGTGTTTTGGTTGATTGAAATGGAAGTCGTTAGTGCACGCTTGGGCTGAATTGAACTTGATTGTCAATTGGCTGTGTTGGGTGCTTATTAAGCATGAGAAATGTGTGTGATTTGGTGTGTGCACGGGCTAAGTGTAATTGGCCAGTATATTGGCATGTGGGTGCCGAGCAAGTGAACGAGTGAGAAATCGTGTGTGGTGTGATATGTGTGGTTATGAAAATCCCTGAGGCGGTATCATTACGCGGAGAATTAATCCGTCCTGAGGCGGTACGACTACATGGGACGATGCCCGGTATTACCAGAGGATGGCCAACTTGAGGTGGTACTATTACGCGGGTTGTGTCGTAGGTGGTGGGTGTTAAGCCTGAGGCGATATCATTACGCGGCAGGATACACGCCCTGAGGCGGTACCATTATGCGGGCCACGAAGTGTTGTTATTATGAGTTAGTCGCAGTGAACCTGAGGCGGTACTACTATACGGGTCACTGGCGAGTGAGTGAAAAATATGATATGGTCGTAGTGAACCTGAGGCGGTACTATTACACGGGTCACTGGTGAATTGGGTGAAAAGAATGTGATGAGGCAGGAACGAATGCGTGAAATGTAATTAGAATGTGCATGTGATTGGAAATGGTGCCATTGTGACTAACGTGCAGGTTGCACACAGGAAAGGCCCAAGTAAGTATAAATTGTGTGCCTGCTATGTGATGGCTGGGTGTGGTTGTGTTTGTGATTGTCTGGAGGTACGTGATAGTCTAGGTGGGGTTTAGGGTGTGTACTTATTGAAATGTAATCTCATAGTTGTTTCAATCAACAATTTTAGAATCCCGGCCTGAGCCATGCATCTTCCGCCGCCGTAGTGTTTTAGGATTCCTATGCACATCGATCATGATGTCGTAGAATATCCGATAGATGAAAATATGATCTGGGTTAAGCATACCACGGTAATTTGGGTAGATATAGGACTACCCCTCTGGCAGGCTCATACCTACACAGTCTGGATGTTTAGAGACGAGGTGGATGAGTTTGGTCCCGTCCGCGACTTCGATGTCCCCTTCGATGGAGTTGGGGATTGGGACCCATCAGCCATACCCCCTCCCGACGGTGAGATGACGAGCCTAGAGACTAGCCTGGCATATTCTGGACTTCAACCTGCGCCTGCAACACCTGAGCCCTTAGGGGCCGAGCATGACCCGAAGCCGAAAGAATCCCAAGCGGGGTATGATCCTATGGACGTGGATCTCGAGGTGATACTAGAGGAGGAGCCAGAACAAGAAAAGCCTAAAGAAGAACCGAAGGACGCACCCGAGTACGAGCTAGAGTATGAGCCAATGTACAATCCCGAGTTTGTGCTAGAGGACTAGTCAGATGAGAAGCCAGTTGAGGAGGAGTGGGTCAAGGTTCCAGCAGAGTCGGGTGATATAAACAACCCGGTTAAGATCAAGGCCGAGCCGGAGTCTTCAGAGGAGCAGACAGTTCAGGGAAATTCAGATTCGGGATTTGAAAAATCAGACTCTGAGTGGACACCATCTAAAGGGCATAAGGGCTGGTGTAGGGGTTGGGAGTAAGTCTTTTGAGGTATTCCATTTTTGGATGATAGAGTACCTAGGCTATCGATCTTTTTGATATCGGTGATGTGTAGTTGATAGTGCGGTGTGCATGTATAGGAGATGGATTGTATATGATGGATGTATAAAGTTGGTTAAGTAATAGATATGTTTATTCTCCCCTCTTTATCCCAGTTGTTGTTGTCTGGGTATTTGTGGCTTTCACTGATTGATATAAATCTCTGATAAGTCTAATTGAGTCGGCGATACCCTGGGACATCGCATTATTCGACCAGAGAAGTTTGTCGCGTGCTCGATGGGGTTCGGGGCGTGATAATTAAACCAACTGAAATGGTTAAAATCTCATCGAAAGGTCGTTGATGGTGAGCTTGAACCGACGGTCTTAATAACAATAAACCCTGAATCATGCACACTAGGTGCACGGTGAAATGCCGAAGAGAAAAAGTGCAAAACGACGCCGTTTTGGCATTGTGCCAGTCGAAGAGTCGGCTAGCACCGGCAATGCCTCGTTCGATTTTGTAGAATTGGCCTAAACTGGGTCGGTCCGGTTCACTTTCTCTATGGGAAATTTTTAAAAATATATATAATAAAATAATAATAAAATTTAAAAAATTCAGAAAATAATAAAAAAAAATGTGAAAATTTCAGAAAAATACAAAAAAATTGGAAAATTCAAAAATCCATAAAAAAATTTTAAAAAATTCTCAAAAACCTAAAAATCAACTCTCGGAAAGCACAATTCTTAGAAAATTATTTTCCAAAAAAATAAAATAAAAAATTTCAAAATTTCACAGAATGACCCAAAAATATTATGGCCAACCTTTGCAAGTGAAATTAGAATTTTTAGAGGTGCATAAATGGAATTTTTAGAAAATCCTTAATTTAGGGGTTTTTGCCCCTAAAAAACCCTAAATCCTAAAAGAACACATATCATCGAATGAATAAGCCTTTAGGGTTTTACTAGGGTTTGGGTGCTTTGAATTAATTTTCATTTTAGAGACCCAAATTAGGATTGTTTTGTTTGTTTGTAATCGGTTGTGCTGTTTATATTGATTGATTGATTTCTCACAATTGAGATGGTTAAAATTAGTGGATAGACCTCGGAAACTCGTGTGATAAGTTAGGCACATAATATCATTTTAGGTACCGAAAGGGCATTAGGGATCTCAATTCTAGATCATTAGCATAACCAAGTCCACGTATTCAGAATCTCTGATTTGTAGAATCGTGGTATTTTTCCCGTACCACGATTAGGTTTCTAGTCAACCTACCAATAATGACTAATGGCGACTCCAAATCAAAATTCAGACTAAATAAAAGAAAAAAAAATCACAACCCGTTGTCACGTGAGATATGGTCTGGGAAAGGCTCCCGTTTATCTAGTGATGGGATGTCTATGGGATGTTTGAGCGAAATATCAGTATCGGACCCTAGTAGCTCATTCAGGGACAGTTCCCTCATTTGTGACAAATGGAAGTACCTTCTTAGCGTGCCCAAAAAGGCACAATGCGAGAAGACTCTTGTCGATAAAATGACAAAGCCAAAGATGAGGCTTTTCTCTTGTCGATATTCTCAATAAGACTCTTATTGATTTGTCTATCTTGAATACAAGCTGATCTTCTTGGCTGAATGAGTTGATCTTGAAACTAGGTTGCATCATTCCCCCCTTCTTTAAAAGAATTCGAGCCCAAATTCGAATCATCATCAGAGAAAGAATCACCAACATAAGGTGTTAAATGCCGAACAGTGAACACGTCATGTATCTTCATATGAGAAAGCAACTTTAGTCGATATACATTAGGATTGATATGCTCAAGAACTTCAAGCGAATCAAGCTGTCAATCACTAAGCTTGTTGTAGGTTTCGACAGGATGCCGCTCCAGTGGCAAATAAGCCCAAAAAAAGTCTCCTAGTTCAAAGATGATTTCGCATCGACGCTTATCGACATCCTTTTTATAGGACTCAACCTTGTTCTCCAACCGTTGGTACACATCTTCATGAACTAGTCTCACTTGAGAAACAATAGCATCCACTTTATCAATTGCCTTTTTAGCAAAAGGAATAGGTGCAAGATCAAGAGTAGTCTTCGGTTGTCGACCATACACAATCACAAAGGGACTATACCCAGTGGTATAGTTCACCAAACAATTATAGGTAAATTCTCCAAGTGACAACCATGTCTCCCAAGAGCGAGGATTATCATCAATCAAAGTCCTTAACAGATTTCCCAAGGACCAATTGACAACTTCAGTTTGTCCATCCGTTTAGAGGTGAAACATGGTACTATATTGTAGCTTAGTACCAATGTTCTTCCATAATTATTGCCAAAAGTGACTAAGAAACTTGGTATCCCGATCATAAGTAATTGTTTTAGGAAGGCCATGCAACTTGTAGACTTCTTTGAAGAATAATTCAGCAATTTGTGAAGCATCCATAGTTTTGCAACAAGGAATGAAATGTGCCATCTTGGAAAATCTATCTACAACCACAGAGATTGAATCCATACCTCTAAGTGTACGCAGTAGTCTGAGGGCAAAGTCCACAGATATCTTCCTAAGGGGCTTGTGATATTGGCAAAGGCAAATAGAGATCGGCATTAGTAGCTTGTCCATTTTCTACTTGGCAACGTCGACACCTCATCACATGTCAATATACATCTTGTTTCATATGGGGCCAAAAATATTTGGCTGAAACAAGTTGCGTAGTCTTATCCCGCCCAAAATGTCTATCATGATTAATTTCATTGATCACCCTTTGTCGAAGAGAACAATCCAACACACATAGATGATTTCCTTTGAAAAGAAAACCATCATATAGAGTAAAATCAGCAAGCTTCTTGTCTTGTGCATCTAGAATGATTTTGGAGAAATAGGGATCTTCTGGATACAACTCTTGAAAAGAGTCAAATCCAAAAACAGTAGAATGCATAGTATGGGGTAAACTCTTCTTTCAATTAAGAGTATCGGCAACTTGATTTTGAACTCTTGCTTTATGCTTGATAATGAATGTGAATTCTTGAACATGTTCAGCCCATTTGGCAAGCTTGGAATTAAGCTTTTGCTGTCTCGAAATATAGCTTCATGGTCAGTGTATAAAATAAATTCTTGATGAATAAGATATTGCCTCCAATGCTCAAGTATTAGAAATAGTGCATAAAATTCTAAATCATAAGTGCTATAACGAAGTTTTACACCATTCAATTTCCCACTAAAGAAGGCAATGGGTCAACCTCCTTGACTTAGAACTCCTCCTATGCCAGTTCTTGATGCATCACAATGTACCTCAAAGACAAGATCAAAGTTTGGCAATGCAAGGACTGATGCCACGTATAACTTTTCTTTGAGATGTTCAAAACTTCTTTGGGCTACACTTGTCCACTCAAAAACTCCTTTCTTCATGCAAGAGGTGAGTGGGGCTACAATAGTGCTAAAATGCGCAATGAATCGTCGATAGAAAGAAGCTAAACCATGAAAACTTCGAACTTCATGCACATTCGTTGGAGTTGGCCATTCTTTTATCACTTTAATCTTGGAATCATTAATCAAAATCCCTTCTTTTGAGATATAAAATCCCAAGAATAAAATTTGTGACACCATGAAGTAGAACTTGTCGGGGGCTGCATACAAGCGCTCTTGCCTTAACACTTGTATTACTTCTCGAAGGTGCAGCAAATGCTCATTAGTAGACTTACTAAAAATCAGAATATCATCAAAATAAACCACAACAAACTTCCCAAGAAATGGCTTCAAAACCTGAGTCATAATCTCATGAATGTCAATGGTGCATTAGACAATCTGAATGGCATGACTAGCCACTCAAATATTCCATCCTTGGTTTTAAATGCGATCTTCCATTCATCTCTGAGTTCATTCTAATTTGATGATAACCACTCTTTAAATCTAGCTTTGAGAAGATGGTTGCACTAGAAAGTTGATCCAAAAGATTATCAAGACAAGGAATAGGAAAGCGGTACTTAATGGTGATCTTGTTGATCACCCTACTATCGACACACATTCTTCAAGTGCCATTTTTCTTCAGCACCAAGAGGGCTAGAATGGCACATTGGCTAAGGCTCTCCCTTATAAAACCCTTGTTCAAGAGTTCCATAACTTGTCGCTACAATTCTTCATGTTCAACCGAACTCATTCAATAATGAGCAAGATTGGGCAGTGAAGCTCTGGGCATCATGTAAATTTGATGCTAAATATCTCTTATAGGAGGAAGACTAGGTGGTAAATTAATCGGAAAGACATCTTTAAATTCTTCCAACAAAGACTGAGCTTGATGGGATATGGGAGGTACAATTGCATTCTCCGCACCCGTTTTGTTAAACAAAACATACATAATACTAATATCTTTCATGGCACCCTTCACATCTTTCATTGTGAGCAAAGTAGGGGATAAGGAATTCTCAACCAAAGAAGTCTTGAGAGGTTCTTTACCAGGTGCCAAAGTAATTTTCTTTCCTCCAAACATAAAAGAATACGTATTATGATAGCCATCATGAGTAGTCCTCCTATCAAATTGCTATGGTCGATCAAGAATAATATGACTAGCATCTGTAGGAAGAACATTGTACCATATTTTATCAAAATAGATAGAGCCGATGGAAAGATTGATAAGGCATCATTTGGAAATGGTTAACTCGGAACCTTTCTTCAACCACGATATTTTGTAAGGCATGGGGTGTGCTTTCAACTCCAATTTTAACTTGCTTGCCACAACATCAGAAATTACATTTTCACAACAACAAGAGTCAATAATTAATTGACATACTTTCCCTAAAATGGTGTAGGCCAAATGAAAAATATTTGTGCGTAACCATCTCTTTCCGGTGTCATCTTTATGAGCGAGGAAAATCTTTCTCATCATGAGAAGCTCTTCGAAATTAGCATGTATTATTTGTTCATCATCCGCAGCAACTTCATCAACTTTTGATTCTTCATGACGTGGTTCATCCGAATTTTCATCAGACTTATTATCCACCATTAAAGCTTTACCGGCTGGTCAATTCTTATTAATTTGACAATTACTAGCACGATGACCTATCTCTCCACAAGAATAACAACGCATACCAATTGTACATGGTTGTTTTGAAATGTTGGGTTGAGAGGAAGGCTTACTAGTAGATTATGCCGTAGGTTCAGCAACTTTAGCGGTGTTGGTGGTAGTCTTGGTTGTCCTATTTGGTAAGGTAGAAGGTTGTTGCCTCTTAGAGCGAGAATGCTCCACTTTGAGTGCACATTGATGTGCATCTCCTAAATCCCAAATGTCAAGAACTTCCGAGGCATCTTGGATATGAAGTTGAAGATCATTCAAGTACTTGTTTACAAGCACCTATTATGGGTCTTGAATGTTGTTGCGAATCACCAACTCATTGAATTTGTTGGTGTATTGGTCTACCGTTCACATACCTTGTCTCAGATTTTGGTATCTCTGGTAGAGCTCTCTTTTGTATCATTTAAGGAGGAAGTACTTTTGAATATTGTCCTTCATTTTTCTCCATGAAGTAATTGGAGCCTTACCAATAGATTAGCGAGTTTGCTTCTCACGTCTCCACCAAGCTATAGCCTTGCCTCGGAATCCCATAGTAATGATGCCAACTCGATGATCATCTGGGACATTCCTATGTTCGAAAACTTCATTCACAAGTGTTAACCAATAGACAATTTCATCAGCAGAATCGGTACCCAAGAATTATGGAATCTCTCTTGATTTCCTTTTCCTAATCCGGTTTACGACCTTCTTGTGCGCAATATGGAGCATTCCTCCTTCGGGGAAAAGATTGCACACTTTCTGAAGAAGAAGAATCACCATTGGATTCTCCAGTTCTGGAATGGGGCAGAGGATTGTTTGCTTCAGCCCTTAGACGCTAAACTTCCCTGGTCAAGTCATCAATTCGTTGTTGCAAGTTTACCGCAAGTGTGTGCACTTGTTCCAATGGAATGGTTCTGCCACCTCGACGTCTTACTTGTCTTGGAGGCATTGTCCTCTCCTCCAAAGCTCTGATACCAAATGACGTAGCCTAAAGTCAGTTACTCAAACAATAGGATTGGGAGAGTGACTCACACACACGGAAACTCATCGCAAATAGAGTAGAAATTTCAGTTCTATGCTAGTTTGGGAAAATGGGCATAACTCTATCAAATCAGATCGGAATGGCCTGATTCCAAAGCCAAAAGAACAAGGACTCCCTAGATCTACAACTTTCTTGTTCAAATAAGCACTGTGAAGTTGTCGAAATTAGAAGGAAATGGACGGTCGTTACTGGCCAGAATGCGAGAAAGGAAAGGAACTTCAAGGATGCTCTTCTAGGCCTCTACGGAAGTTGAAAGGGCATCAATTCTTCTAGATTGAAACTAGAAGCACTAAGGAACTAGGAACTATTAAATGTACAATATTTCCAATGCTAGTGGCCTTATCGAGGAGTCTTGATGCAAGCTTCGATGCATGGAAAATGACAAAGTCAATGGCTATCTCGAGCAGTCTTGATGCAAGTGTCAATGCATGGAAATGACAAAGCTATAGATGAAACTTTTCTCTTATCGATGTTATCGGTAAGACTCTTGTCGACAAAATGACAAAGTCAAAGATGAGGCTTTTCTCTTATCAATAATATCGGTAAGACTTTTGTCCATTTGTCTATCTTAAATACGAGCTGATCTTCTTGGCTGAACGAGTTGATGTTGAAGCCAGGCTATACCAAGCATCAAGATAATCAAAGTTCACAAAGCGATGTGGGATTGGATCGCGATTGTCAAAAGATTCAAAAATCTCTTTATGTTCTTGACTGAAGAAGAGTTCAAAATCGAATGAGGGATCGAGAGAGAAACCTTCGCTGGGTTCAAAGTTTTGATATATCTAGCCGTCGTCATCTTCTCGTTTTCTATCTCTAGATGTTTCTTCTGTCTTGGTCTGTGGATCGCTTTGTTCAGTTTGAGCAATAGGTTGAATAGGTGGTGATGGTTCTTTTTCTACTTCAGGTTTCTTTGTGGGATCAGTCTCTTCCTCTTTGTCAGCAGAGGATTTTGTGGATGGTGATGTTGGTTATGGTTGAGAGGACTCTCCAACATATAGGGCTAGGGGCTGAGGTTTAGCAGCTTTGCTTTCAGCAGGTAAAAGTACGTATCCTTTTTCTTTGATGAATGCTTGTAGCATTTGTTCAAGAGAGGTGCCAGGGAATATGGTTGGCTATGAAGGAGCTTCCAGTTACAGCAGTGGAAGGTCAGTTGGTATGACATTTTCCTTTCCAGAGCATAGTTGCGATTCTAGAGTTTTGGTGCTGGGGATGATTCCTTCAGTTGAGGATGGAAGAGTTGTGCTTGCAAAAGCAGATTCACCATGTTCTCCAACATGGTGAGAACCAAGAATGCTCTGACTTTGGGTTACTTTGGTTGATCCTTCTGGCTGGTCAATAAGATCAATGTGGGACGAACCTTCTTTAGAAGCTCTGGCTAGCATGGTACTAGTGTGAGTGGATTTGTGAGCGCCAATGGTCTTTCGAGATTTGGGAGCCATTGAGAGAGTTTTGAGAATGAAGAAACTGAGAGTGGCTCGAGATTCAGGCGGTTTTCGTGATGGAGAATAACGAGTGCACTATCTCCTTATATATAGGAGCAGTTTAGCCACGTTCATAAGGTTAGCCGTTACTCAATAATGGTTACTTTCTTATTTATTTCAATAAATTCCTTAGAAAATCTTGAAAAAAACGAATAACAGAATATTGGGTGTAACGGCAGCAAATCAAAATGTCAGAACGGTCAGGAAAATTCCTAGAGGTAGTTACTGTAATATAACAAATTTTTGAATTTGTCATGTGTACCTATTGTCCATTGATTTTGCCAAATAGATATTTCTAGTGAGTTAATGAAGCTTACCTAATTTATTCAATTGGATTGCATATTCTCAGCTCTCCTCCAATGAATTTGATAGCTTGTTTGTCTAGTGGCTTAGTGAAGATGTTAGCCAGCTGATGTTTCAATTTGATAAATTGAATGGAGATGTCTTCATTGTTTACTAGATCTCTAATAAAGTGATGTCTCACTTTAATATGTTGGGCACTAGAATGTAATATGGGATTCTTTGACAAATTAATTGCACTTGTATTGTCACATAATATAGGAATGATTGCATTTGTTTCTCTAAAATCACGAGGTTTCTGTTTCATCCAAATGAGTTGAGCATAGCAGCTCCCCAATGCTATATATTCAGCTTTCGTTGTTGAAAGAGTAACTATATTTTGCTTCTTTGAAAACCAACAGATCAGCATATTCCTTAATAATTGACACATACCAGATGTACTTTTACGATCAGCTTTATATCCTGCATAGTCAGCATTCGAGTATCCAAGTAGTGTGAAATCTAAATTCTTGGGATACCAAATACCTAACTTTGGATATGAGCCAACATATCGAATGATACATTTAACAATCGATAGATGAGATTCTTTTGGGTCATACTAAAAACGTGCGCATAGACATGTTCCAAATAGTATATCTAGTCTAGAAGCTATTAAATATAATAATGAACCAGTCATGCTTCTATATAGCTTGGAGTTGACAGATTTACCTTTATCATCCTTGTCCACCTTGATAGTTGCAGATATTAGTGTTTCTACCTTTTTGCTTCCTTCCAGGTCAAATTTCTTCACAATTTCTTTAGCATACTTTTTTTATGGATAAAATTGTCCTCTTTTGTTTACTTTATTTGAAGACCAAGAAAGAAAATGAGTGATCCAATCAGGCTCATCTTGAACTCGCTTTTCATGATGTTTGCAAATTCCTTGCACAGATCTTCGTTAGTGGATCCGAATATTATATCATCAACATATTTTTGTATGATAAGAAGATCTTTACCTTCCTCCTTAACAAATAGGGTAGTATCCACTTTACCTTTATCAAAATCACGTTCTTCCATAAATGTGCTTAATCTTTCATACCAAGTTCTTGGTACTTGCTTAAGTTCATACAGGGCCTTTTTCAAGCGGTAGACATCCTTTGGTATGCTTGAGTCTTCAAATCTTGGAGATTGCTCAACGAAGACTTTTTCTTTAATGTAACCATTAAGAAAAGCACTTTTAACATCCATTTGATATATATGAATATTGTAAAAACATGCATAGGCAGTGTATAGTAGTATAGCTTCTAGTCTAGCAACAGGGGCATAGATTTCATCAAAATCAATACCTTCCTCTTGTGAGTAACCTTTGGCAACTAATGTTGCTTTATTGCGAGTTACATTACCTTTGTCATCAAGTTTGTTTCGAAATGCCCATTTTATTCCGATGACAAAATGATTTGAGGGTCTTTGCACTAATTCCCAAACTTCATTTAGTTTGAATTGATCCAATTCTTCTTGCATTGCCTCTATCCAGCTTTCGTAAGAGATAGCTTCTTCGATCCTTTTAGGTTGTTGTTGAGATATAAGAGTCAAGGAATTCATCAGGTTTTTTAGTGAGGATCTTGTCTTGATTCCTTCATTTATGCTTCCAATGATTTGTGCCTTGGGATGCTCGATTTTGTATCTTCAATCTTTGGAAATTGTTTTCTTCTTGGAAACATCGGCATTTTGGTGCTATTGCTATCACTGATTGGTGGGAGAGAGTATGAGGATGATTTCATCATAGTCATTTGCTTGTATCCCTTTATGGTCATCTTTGAACTTCACATTTATGAATTCTTCAACTACCTGTGAATCTTTATTGAACACACAATAAGCTTTACTAGTAGTTGAGTATCCCTGAAAAATAACTTCACTTGCATGAGCATCAAATTTCCCAATATTATCATTCTTATTTTTGAGAATGAAACATTTGCAACCAAATACATGGAAATACGATTTATTGGGTTTTCTTCCTTTGAAGACTTCGTAGGGAGTCTTTTATATCAATGGTCTTGGTAGTACTCTGTTCAATGTGTAACAAGAGGTAGCAACTGCTTCTACCCAGAAATATGTAGGCGTACTGCTTTCAATCATCATTGTTCTAGCCATTTCTCTTAAAAAGCGATTTCTCCTTTTAGCGACTCCATTCTGTTAAGGAGTGTATGCTGTGGAGAAATTGTGTTCTATTCCATTTTTGTTGTAATAATCGGCAAACATTTGATTTTTGAATTCACCTCCATGGTCTGCTTTGATTGTTGTGATGCTATATCCTTTTTCATTATAGATCTTTCGAGCAAATTTCTCAAATGAATGAAATGCTTCATTCTTGTGAGATAGAAACACTACTCTTGAGTAATCATCAACAACCACCAAATAGTACCTTCTTCCTCCTGGACTTATGGTCATTATAGGTCCAAATAGATCCATGTGCATGAGCTGCAAAGATCAGTTTGTTGCGATTGTATTTAATGACTTAAAAGATGATCTAACTTGCTTTCCTAGAGTACATGCATTGCATGAATCACTTTTGCTGAAGTTGATTTTTGGAAGACCTTGAACAAGATCTTTTGATGAGATCTTAGTAATTTGCTTAGCATTGATGTGACCCAATTTCTTATGCTAGAGATCACATTCATTCTTAATAGACATTAGGCATTGAACATCATCAAAATTCACATTTAGCAAGTAGATGTTACCATACCTTTTACCTATGAATAATTGGGACTTGTCTTGACTTAGACCAATACATTTTCCTTCCTCAAAGCTGACCCTGTATCCTTTGTCACAGAGTTAACTTATACTTACAAGATTGTGATCCAGTCCTTTGACCAGTGAAACATCTTCAATGATGAGATTTCTTAACCTGATGTTTCCTTTATCGATGATCCTTCCTTTGTCTTTTCCTCCAAAGGTGACTGTGCCTCCATCTATGGTGATGAGACTTATAAATTTGGAATTGTCTCCTATCATGTGTTGTGAGCATCCACTGTCTAGATACCATTTGTTTTTCTTCAAGACTACCTGGATTGAGAGAGATGCTCATCTTTTCTTCGATACCCACTTAAACTTGGGTCCTTTAGTGTTAAATTTAGAAATATCATCAAATTTTCTATAAAACTTTTTGGGCTTCATCTACTTATTTGGACATTTTAACTTGAAATGATCATATTCATTGCATATTGAGCAATCAGGAAATTGCTTGCTAGAAGATGTGGTGAAGTGTTTTGCATAATGACTCTTTTAAAGATGTGCAGAAGGTCATTTAGCCAATCTTTCCTTGAATTTTGGAAAAGGATTCTTCTCATCTTCATTTTCCTCATTTCCTAGACCACATTTATTATAGTGAGGAATCTGAATTGAGAGAATGTGCTTCAAGGTTTCTGATCCAAAAGAAAACTTTGTACTGATTTTTGAAATTTCTTCATTGAGATAGTCATTCTCAACTTGAGAAAGCTTAACTTCCATTTCTTGGATGTCATAGTCCTTTTTCAAGTTATCAAATGTAGTCTTGCAAGCAAGTTTTTCTGTGGTAAGATTAAATACTTCCTTTTGCAAACTAGAAATTCTTTTTAAAGCCTTTTTATGTTTTTCAAACATTTCTTTAAAAATTCCTTCATTTCTTCGTAAGATAGTTCAGGCTAATTTATCTCATTTTCTTCTTCATGATCCGAGTCGCCCATTAGGCAAAGATTTGCTTCTTCTTCGTCACTAGTTTCGCATTCTGATTCACTCCATGGTTCAGCTTTCAGTGCTTTCTTTTTCTTCTCATACTTTCTGTCGCGACCTAAAGTTTTTCCTCTTAGGCTAATGGATTGTTAAGACTAAGCCTAACTCGGGCCCTCCCAAGCCCTACCAATTCGCAACTTAGGGTTTAAATTTTTAACATGCAAAAGTTTTCATGCTCGGAGTCGCCACTAATCTATTTGTGGTAGGTCGATTAGAAACCTAAATAAAACATAGGGAGGTATGTTTTATTCCTACGAACCAGAGATTCTAAGCCCGGGGACTTGATTACGCTAGATCTAGTCTAACGCCCTTTCGGTACCTTTTCTTTTCAAAAATATTTTGGCAGACAGTTTGGATTCATTTTAACTTAGTCACTAATATGTGAGGTGTTCATGTGGGTGCGCAAACCACCAATTTAACACCCAAGAAAGCATTGAATAAATTGCAAGTTTGGAAGAATTACTTACCTCGAAGCAACGTAAGCATCTGCATGGTTAGCTAGAAAATCACATCAACCATCCTAATATGATTTCTAATTAACAAGCAGTTCACTCAATATTTTTTAGGATTTTCGCTTATTTAAATGAAAGCTAATCTACATGCAATGACGTGTAATAAATGACATGCAAGACCTAGCATACAAACTATATGTCATGCGACGACGTGACCTAATTCTGATGACGGGCAAATGATTTATTTTTGGTATTTTCTGGTGAAATTCGGAATAAAAATATGCCCAAATTAACATGCAACCTATGATGACTTAACATATCCTAACATGACTTATTTTTGAGGTTTTTTGTTAAAATTCGAAATAATAAATTACTTAAATTAAGAATGCAATTTATCCTAATCTACCATAAAACAATTCATTCTTTTTTTGGGATTTTCATGAAAATTCGGAATTAAAAAAAATAACCTAAATAATCTATTAAGATTAGAAAATTACTTAATTTAAACTAGGAAATAGATTATCTCAAGTCCTAATTTAAATTAAATAATTACTCTATCATCTAGGTATATTTAGGATTCCTAAACATGCAAAACTCAAATTCAAATCCTAACTGATATTTTTTGAATTTTCTTTTTTTATTTGAAAAGGGAAAGACAATTTAAACAAAGATGGCATCCACATTTAAAACAACCACGCGATCCACAAGATTCGTTTCAAACTCGGATTAGGCACAAAAATCGAACTATCAGTCATATCTATAGGGTCATAGATATTGACAGAAAGTCGATCATTCAAATTTGGAAAGCAGATAAAAATCATTATCGTACCTAAGTGATTATGGATAGGATAATGATTTTCCGTATCGCCACGTATCATACCTTAGGGATAAGGTCGGATAGTTGTCCAGATACGTTGCTGAATTAGGAAAGATTCCTAATTTTGAATATTTTCAAATATTGCGAACAAGACAAACATTATCCTAAGATATCTAGCAATCCACGCAATATTCACAGAATATTCAAACATCCAAAAATTAAGAAACGAAATATTCTAAAAATATTGGATAATGTTCAATTACCTAATTTGCGGATAATTTCCAAATTCGAACTTGCGGATCGGGATGAGCGGCGAACGGTGGATTCGGCGGCGCGGTGTCGGGATGACGGCGGGGCAACGGCGTGATCGTTCGGAAGCGGCGACAGCAGCGGCGTCGGCGTGAGGCGGCAGCAGCAAGCAGCAGCGGCGGCGACGGCGTGAGGAGCGGCAGCAACGGGCGCGGGAGGCAGCAACGCTCGGCAGCGGGCGCGGCAGCGGGCGCGGGAGCGGGCGCGGCAGCGGGCGCGGCAGCGGGCGCGGGAGCGGGCGCGGCAGCGGGCGCGATGTCTTCCTCCTCTCTCTCTCTTTCTCACTCTCACACTCTAAAAATTTTCTGATCTGAAAATTGTGTGTCCCCCCCAAAAATTCTGACCTAATAATGTATATATAGTATTAATCTAGGTCAATTAGATGGGCTTTCTAGTCCTAATGGGCTTAGGCTTGGGCTTTAATTTAAATGGGCTGAATTAATTAATGATAATGGGCTGAATTAAGTTCAAATTAAAACAACCGAGCCCGTTTGACTTGTAATTCCCGGCCCTTGCATTTCAAGCGAGCCGAGTCCCATTCGATGAAATTTAAGCTCGTTCATTCACCGCCGGTCCGATGCAAAAATGCAATGAATTTAAACTATATGTTATGCAATTTAAATATTTTTGTTTAGGGGTTAAAAATTTAATCCCTAATTTTCTATGCAAATTACACTAAATGATGCGTCAAAATTTAGGTGTCAACAGCTGCCCCTCTTTGAAGGTGAGCTCGTAGAGGTTGCATTCAAAGACTAAATGATACCTAAATTTCAACCATGCAAATGAAATGAATGTTGTTTTTATCGGGATTATGAGTCCCATTTTACGATGCATTAAGAAATGATGCATGCTAACTTGAATAGAGAACATACCTGGAATTACTTATCTGACATGAACGATAGCGCAATTCGAGGCACGACTTTAACTTGTATGTCGTTTTGGCAAATGTATGGGCTCAGTCCCATAGGTATTGCCTGATATACGTTGATGAACTTCGGTGATTTGCAGTTAAGTCAAAACACACGAAGAAAGCTCGACGTATCCAATCATCATCTGGATTCGTGAGAACATTTCCGATCTTTACGAACTACCTACACATCTTCATAGGTGTTTGCAAAGATTTGGCCGCTTCACTTATACCTGCTCATAAGTGAATTGCGGGGGAAACTTTTGAAATCAAGAGGATATTCTGATCTTTACATATACCTGCTCATATGCAAAGATTTGGCCGCCTCACTTATACCTGCTCATAAGTGAACTGCGGGAGAACACCTGGGATTGAGAGAATATTCCGACCTTTACATATACCTGCTCATATGCAAAGATTTGGCCGCTTCACCTATACCTGCTTATAGGTGAGTAGCGGGGGAACATCTGAGATAAAGAGAGTATTCCGACCTTTACATATACCTGCTCATATGCAAAGATTTAGCCGCCTTACCTATACCTGATCATAGGTGAGTAGCGGGGGAACATCTGAGATAAAGAGAGTATTCCGACCTTTACATATACCTGCTCATATGTAAAGATTTAGCCGCCCTACCTATACCTGCTCATAGGTGAGTAGCGGGGGAATACCTGAAATTTGGGGAGAACATTCCGACCTTTACATATATCTGCTCATATGTAAAGATTTGGCCGTCATGCCTATACCTGCTCATAGTCATGTAACGGGGGAATCTTCTCAAGATTGTATGAAAATCTGTGATTTGATGAACAAAGGGGCTAGCCCAAGTGTTCAAGAGTTCCTTGACAAAGTACCTGGATATCATCAGAAGTACCTGAAAAGGTTTGATCAATAGACACCTGAACATAATCAAAGGCATCTAGAGATTGCAAAAATGATCAAATGTGGGACCTGACAATTGCTTGAACAGGTTAGGGATACCTAGATAGTCATAGATATCCTAGGGATAGAGATGTACTTACCTGGTGATATCTCCAACTCTGAAAGTGTGTCTCCTGTTAGACACGATTTTAAGTAACATGTAATATGCATTCGCATACTGTTAAGAACACATATACACACATGTACTATGATTTCAACTGATTTTCATGTACGATGGTTTTGTCAAATCAGCACTACAAGCTTCGCTGGGGAAAAATCATGACAAGACAATCCAGATTCACAAGTAGATATCTTGAAAATGTCGAATGAGGGACTTTTGGTTCGAAAGGGCTTTCACTCACTCTCGTCGAGAAGTGGCTAATTTATGAAAATCACTCTATCTCACCATCATCATGTCGACAAGGGTCCGAGTATTCTCGCAAACGGTATAACTTTACCAATCCGAGAGGTCTTTGCTAGGACCGTAACGTGGGCTTGGTCAATGGCTTAGCAAAAGAGACTCTTCGAGTCGAGACTATTGAAAGAAAATACTCTGCAATTGTCTCCGGGTTTACAAGTCAAGAACCTGCAAAAATGAGATAGAAATGGACTTGCTCGCACTTCTTCGAGCTAAGCTTATAAACATCAGAAACTCTACGTTAGTTCAAGTGCCCTAATCTGAAGAGACTTTGCAAGGGACGTAACGCAGGCTAGGCTCATGGGTTGAGAAATGAATGGATCATAAGGCTCAAAATGTGTATAATTGGGGTGAGAGTTGGTGATCATCTCGGCATTATCACCGGTGCTCTTTTCCGTCAGGGATTGTCTTCTCGGTAGATGTTCCATTGGCTTCGAGAGTTTATCACTTGACTCCTCAAGACTCTGGATACTTTTGTGACTTCGACACATCTCAACATTTTCTAATCCAAAGTCGTCACTTTTTCTCCATTTTTTCATTCTCTTCCTCTTCTTTTCTTTTCTTTCACGGGCATTGGCCTTGCTTTTACCAGGCACACTGCTTTTTCATGCCCTCTAGTTTTTTTTTTTTGACTCACACTACCTACAATGCATATGTTGGCCAGCCATACTTTGGCTTGTTTTGATCGAATGACTAACATTTGGACTCTCAGGGTCTTCGTCTTTTATCGGCGCTCCAGATATGCTGCCTGAACAATGATGACTTTTGCCTTGCCCCAGTGTGGGGGATGATCACCAACTGGGTTTAAGAAATGAATTTGCAGGCTCAATTGGGCTTAACAAAGGATAAAATGTGTATAGGATAGAGAAAGAAATGCTCTTCGTCATCCTAAGGCACTTGAACTTCACGTGAATTCATCTGAAAAAGCAACACTCGAAGATTGATGCAAGTGAGAGCATGAAAATTTCTACTCATTTTTCACCTTATGACGCTGGCTTACCTCCAGTTTGCCCCGATATGGGGTGGTTCTTGACAGGGGTAATTTGAATGAATTTCTCCAAGTGTTTAGGCTCAAAGTGGCAAAACAATGGATAACCTGTAGTGTTTGGGACAGAGAAATGAATCGCCTCTCGTCATTTCTGTTGCCGTACCTTTTGCTAGATAACCCTTTGCCTTGCAGACATGGAATTTTTCCACTCAACTCACTGGGGATTAGTGCATGGGACTGTGTATAAGATATGGCTTGCCTTTCATCATCCCGATGTACCTCATTCAACACATTCAATTCATTCCACGTGAGTTATCATGTCGTCTAAATAGATTCCCCTTTTGAAATCGATAATGTAGACTAACAAAATGATCAAGCACAATTTTAAGCCAAGGCACACATTCCATCTTTAAATTGATTGAAACCATTTATTCATAAATGAAATGTTTGCAATTCAGAATATAAAACCAAACATTTAAAAACTTTCGCCGTGGAAATGTTAGATCTTATCAGGGATAATATATCTTCACAGCATCAGAATTAACAGGAGTGGAAAACTCACGACCATCCATTTCTGCGAGGATCAGGGCACCTCCGGAAAGCACCTTTTTAATCACATACGGACCAATGTAGTTTGGGGCAAATTTTCCTCCAGGAACAGGAAAGACTGGCAGCACCTTCCTTAGGACTAGATCATTTATCTTGAAGTGTCTTGGACGCACCTTTTGGTTGAAAGACTTACCTACTCATGCGGCAACTGGATTGGGCATTTCGTCTCACCCTCAGGGGGATTTGCCTTTCTCTTCACTTCTCTGGGTTCTTCGGAATCACTCAGGTTAATGGTGAGAGTTTGGTCTACCGTCAGGACTTTAAGCCTTTCACGACGCTCTAGATCGCGCTGAAGGTCCGAGGAATCTTCGAGTTCATTGGTGTCATCGAGATCAGGTTCGGTGGCACATAATTCATCAAATTGGACCGTTCCCATACCCTCACGTGTCATAAGATTGCCCCTGAAACATAAAGTAGAGGATTCAGAAGGACAAACAGGGCTAAGCATTGCATTTTATTTATTTTGAAATTCTTTTCAAAAAGATTTTAACACGAGGAAGCATGAAGAAGCCCAGGCCTCAGAATTCTCCTTGGACTATATTTTCTTTCATCGGTTGGATATCATCACCGGGTTGGTTTGATGTACCTCAACATGCCCTCAAAACGAAAATAACTTGTAATTTCATTTATTATCACCAAATAAATTACATTTATTGGAATGGAAATTGCAACAATCAAATCCTAGAAATGAAAAGTACTAAAAAGCAGCTCCCGAGACGGGGCAAGTCCTAAAAAGCAGTAAAAATTCCCGCGTAGGGGAGTGTGCGAAAAAGGTAAATGTGTTACTCTTGCGGGCCAATGCCCATTTCCTTCAACGGTCCTTCCTCGATGGCTCCAATTAAGAAATTATCGAACAGGGCAGTGATTCCCTCCATTGCATCATCAGAATCTTCTGTCAATAGAGGTGTTGAATCATCCATACCTCCCCATCCATCCGAGACAATGTCACGGGGGTCAACATAAAAGCTCGGGGGTGCTGAGTATTTCACATAATAATCGAACTTGCCGCTTGGCTGCCCCAGAGTGTCGATCACCTCTTTCTCTTCATGCATCATTCTCGCAGGGCCCGGGAATGTGGTACGGATGTGTGGGAGTAACCTATCACGCGCACGTTCTTCAACATTCGGCTCTTCTTCGGATCGCGATCTAATCTGTCCATTTCCTCGACCTCGACCTCGGACCCGTCTACGTCCATATCCACGTCCCCCATTATTCGGCTCGCTTGACCCCAGGTATCCCAACCCAGTTATGCGGGGCCTCTGAAAGACTTCGACCGGTTGGCGAATACCTTGACCATTCCTACCAAGGCCTTCACCTGGAGTAAAGCCATGGGACACCATTACTCTGCCAACCATGACTGCAGCATTTGACACCTCAGGAATAGGCGGTGATGATCCTCTTGACGCATGTATGGTTGATACAAGCTCGAGCGACTGATAGCTCGATTCTATTTTGCAATCCGGCTCAACATAGGGGATAGCCGTTGCGTGGTAGATTGGGTGCTCTTCTTCACCGTGGACTGTGACTAACTTTCTTTCCACAACGAACTTCACTTTCTGATGTAAACTGGATGGCACAGCCCCGGCGGTATGAATCCATGGACGACCCAACAGAAAATTGAATGCAGTGGGAATGTCCATAACTTGAAATAGGACATTGAACATTGTTGGTCCTATTTGTAGGTCAAGGTGGATTTCTCCCATCACTTCTTTCTTCGTTCCGTCAAAGGCTCGTACGGAGGTTTTTGCAGAACTTATCCTAGAAGGATCTATCTTCAGCCGGTGTAAAGTTGCCAGAGGACAGATATTCAAGGCTGATCCATTATCAATGAGTACCCGGGCTACATGCGAGGCCTTGTATTTGACAGAAATGTAGAGTGCCTTAGTATGGCCCCTCCCTTCCAGAGGGAACTCTTCATCTGAAAAGGCTATGAGGTCCTTGAGGAGTATAGAACCCACAAATTCCTCTAATTTGTCATGATCGATCGTTTCTGGCACGTGGACTTCACTTAACACCTTCATTAAGGCTTTCTGATGTTTGACAGATGTCTGGAGTAGTTCAAGCAGAGAGATTTGTGCGGGCAGCTTGCGCAATTGCTCAACTATGTTGTATTCGCTAGCCTTAATCACGGCTAGGAATTCTTTGGCTTCCTCATCAGTAACAGGTTTTGCAGGTTGAGCATTAGCTTGGCCGTAGGAACGCCCAGATCTGGTAACTAAGTCGACATCGAGACTGTAGGACCAAGGAACCGCCCTGTTATCACTGTACTCATACGGTTAAGGTATCTCGATCACTATCCCTTCATCAGCTGTAGGCGTGCTTACTACGATTTCCTCGTTATCAGACGCGTCTTCAAGCGGAGGCATGTCTTCAGGCAGAGGGTCGCCCTTGTAGCTCCTGATGTTCAATGTAGCAAACTCCTCCTCCCAATTAATAACCACTTCGGAGATAGTGGAAACGATGCCAGTGTGGTCAGCATAAACAATCATCCCAGCTTCTACCATTCTTGAGATTCTTTCTCTCACGAGAGCCAGGGGCAGGTCCTCATTACTCGGGTAACAACCGGCTTTCACTAACTCACCGTAGACGTCGGTGGTATACACCTTAACATTCTTGATTCGACCAGCATCGAAGCTAAATATGGCATTCACATTGCCTGCGTGATCAGGGAGTAGGTTGTTCTGAACATTCGGCTTAGCAGGCTGAAATGAGAAAGCCTTCGTATCTAGGAGGTTCTGGATTCGGTGCTTGAGGGCATAGCAATCATCGGTCGAGTGTCCCAACTCACCCATGTGATAATCACATTTCTTTGACGGGTCGAAGTTATAGAACCGCTCAGGATTGGGTCGCTTTGGCTCAGTAGTAAGCAAGCCTTTCTTCTGGAGCACTGTCAGTACTTGAGACAACGATCCGGGGAGGGGGGTAAATTGCCTCCTGTTGTTCCTCCTCTGGAAAGGTTGACGACCCGAGTTTTGTTGTTGAGCTTCTACTACTTGGATTGCTGGGGCGGAGTTAGCATTCCGCCGGCTCGGTTGGTTATAAGCCACATTCACTTCAGCTGCCGGTTCTTTCTCTTTTCTTGCACCAAATTTTCTGGTCGAGGAGGATGGCTCGACAAACCATCCATCTTTCAGCCCTATTTCAATTTGTTCGCCCATGGGGATGAGTTGGTTGAAGTTGTCAGTCGGAATGGCAACCATCCGATTACGGTATTCGAACGGGAGAGTTTTCACGAACATACTCCTTAACTCACTATCTATGGGTTCTGGGACAACCTGAGCAGCTAAATTCTTCCATCTGATAGCATAGTCTTTGAAGGACTCAGTCTTTTTCATCTGAGCGCGTTCGAGATCATCACGGGTAGGAATGATGTCCATTATGAATCTGTACTGTTTCAAGAATGCTTCACTAGCTTCTTTCCAAGTTTTGAGGCCATTTATCTTCTTCATGAGATACCAGCTCAAAGCAGGACCCGTCAAACTTGCTTGAAAGGCATGGATCATCAGGAGTTCGTTATCAACGTACGAAGTCATTTGTACGTGATAGAGCTGTAGGTGGGCTTTTGGACATGTGGTGCCATTGTACTTGTCGAAATCCGGCATTTTGAACTTCTTTGGGATTTTGATCTGTGAGTACAGGGACAGATCGATCGAAGGTGAATCCTGCGAACCTTCCAGCTGCTTCACTCTTTCTTCAAGTTTATTGACCCGTTCATCAGGTTTGTCCTTGTTGACGATGATCTGGACAGGGTCATCTTCTAAATCAGGAATATCGTCATCTCCGTCAACATCGACACTTTTTCTGATTTTCTGCTTCGGGACTGACGCTTCGAGGGGTGCCGAAACAGGAACCGACCGGAGAGCTTTGATCTCAGAGGACATTTGTTGCATTGCGATGACAAGTTGCTTGATCTGGTCTTCCACACCAACAACACGCTCTTGTAAGTCGGTTTGATCGGCCATTCTGGCTCTCGACCGTGTACGAATGGGCGATCGTGATCGGTCCGTAGCTACCTAATTTCGGAACGAAACAGGCATACATGAGTGTCAAGCAAAATCAAACGCCAATCCATGACATTGGTCTAACCGCTTTGAATTGAAAGGACCCCTTTATTGAAATGGCAAAAATTTTTACACCAATTAATGACTTGAAATTGAACTGAATATAAAGACAGCTGACTCAATTCCTAAACAAATTTTAAAAACTGAAACTGAAATGAGAAAAGAACTCCGAGCTTTTTATTTAGCTTGATCTATAGACATATGGGAGGCGACTTCCTTCTTCAATCGCTCATAAGCTCGAGCTATCTTGGATGCCTTTTCTTCGGCTTCTTCGGCCTTCCTTTTGAGGCGATTGTTCTCTGAGCGATTGGCGGACTTGAGAGGCACCTTGGGTATCTTCGGGAGCAAATCCTGCGGGATTCTGTGCCTTCGAATGTACTGGGTCGTCGCAAAATAGGACTTCTGCTCTCCCTTTAGTTCTCCTTCGGGCCGAGCTATCTTTAACACACGGCACTTCCTCCACATCTTATTGAGCTGAGCTACGGTCGTTTCGTGGTCTTTATCATCATCGGCGAAGTCGACTTGGAGGAGTTCTGGTTGTAATGCTGGAGGGAGCCCTTGGAGAATCTGATACTGACGAGACACTCTGGCGGGGTAGTATTCGATCGCGCTGGTGAAACCCAATAGTGGAACCGGTCCAATACCGTTACACGTAAGCCGAGCTTCCTCAACTTTGAACCAATTAGCATGCCATTGGAAACCTTGGGGTCTAGCGTTTTTCATGAAAATGATCCATTCAGAGTAATGATAATCGGGTGCATCCCCTTGTTTTTCTTTATACCTCAAGACAGGATGGCTAGAGTCACTAAGCTCGGATATTGTGAGTAAATCGCCACACCCTTTTATGTGAGACAAAAACCAAATTTGCAAAAGTTCGAGGGGAGCATGAAAAGTTTTGTCGACATGTCGCTTAAATTTAGTGAGGGAAATGAAAGTCTCGGCTAAAATGATGTTGATAAAATTCTTTTCAAGACAGACCTGTTGGACCAACCATGCGATTGACGGATTACATGCATTCTTACAGTAAGGAAAAATCACGAACTCGAAAAACGCTAGCAAAAAGATTCTGCCTTTTTGAAAAGATGTGGCTTTTTCAAAACACTGACTCAGGAATGAAAAAGGACATGTGCCACGATTTGCTTTTAAAACTTTTCCCAATTCATCTTTTCCGACATTCAAAAATTCAGCCAACATTAAAGTGGGATCAATTTCCAAAGGTGGTGTGACTAAATCCGACTCCAATGATTTTCCAATGAGCACGCTATATTCTTCCAACGTCGGGATGAGCTCGTGCTTACCGAATATAAAGGTAGAGGTTTCGGGACACCAGAAGTGCGCTAATGCTCGAACGAGGCCGGTACGGACTTTGACCTCCAGTAGGGGGAGCAGCCTCCCGATGTGGCCCTCAACTAGCTTGCGGTTGGTCGGACTGAGTAGATTCCACCAGGCACGGAGCTCGTCCTTAGGAGCATCAAGAATCCGGATGTCTGCCCCTCCCATAGTGTATAGACCAAGACTCACGACCGACCTAATGTCATGGACCGACCAAAGAAAAAGACGAGATATAAATAAATTGCGAGATAAAGGTTTAGAAATCTTACTTCACCCGGTAGAATGATGGCAATCACATAGACATGCGCATGAAACGTGAGGTTCGATTTCTACCTAGACTCTGGCTTGCAAAATGGAGACATGAGGATTACTGAGCTAAACCAGTCATGGTGGTGGTTAGGCTGAGATTCCCCTGACTCCGGCTTAGTCAAAGAGCCGACCCGGGTTGCAAAGGGTGCAACCGTGGCAGGTATTCAATGACACCATGAAAGAACTTTCGGGACCAAGAAAGGCGACCCATACCACGCGGGTGTGGTCGGAGTGTCCACTGTCTCAGTACCATCCTAAACCTGTGCCGCCCAGGTCCGGCAGCGGGTAGTGTGTACGGTGTAGTGTAAATGCAAGGCATGCACAGCAGGTTATATCATACAGCGCTTCGTGCATAAAATAAATCATTCATCCAAACACCTCCCTGCAAAACAAGGGTTAACAATCACGCCTCCCCTTATACCTCCCATACTGCAAAAACATTTAACACCTAAATGTTAGGGACGTACCTGGGATCCTCGCTGCCAAGCAAAAAAAATATTTTTTTTTGAAAAGAAAAACTGGCCTAAGTCCACTAAGAGTTGTAACTCAAGTCCCCAGCAGAGTCGCCAAGCTGTCGCGACCTAAAGTTTTTCCTCTTAGGCTAATGGATTGTTAAGACTAAGCCTAACTCGGGCCCTCCCAAGCCCTACCAATTCGCAACTTAGGGTTTAAATTTTTAACATGCAAAAGTTTTCATGCTCGGAGTCGCCACTAATCTATTTGTGGTAGGTCGATTAGAAACCTAAATAAAACATAGGGAGGTATGTTTTATTCCTACGAACCAGAGATTCTAAGCCCAGGGACTTGATTACGCTAGATCTAGTCTAACGCCCTTTCGGTACCTTTTCTTTTCAAAAATATTTTGGCAGACAGTTTGGATTCATTTTAACTTAGTCACTAACATGTGAGGTGTTCATGCGGGTGCGTAAACCACCAATTTAACACCCAAGAAAGCATTGAATAAATTGCAAGTTTGGAAGAATTACTTACCTCGAAGCAACGTAAGCATCTGCATGGTTAGCTAGAAAATCACATCAACCATCCTAATATGATTTCTAATTAACAAGCAGTTCACTCAATATTTTTTAGGATTTTCGCTTATTTAAATGAAAGCTAATCTACATGTAATGACGTGTAATAAATGACATGCAAGACCTAGCATACAAACTATATGTCATGCGACGACGTGACCTAATTCTGATGACGGGCAAATGATTTATTTTTGGTATTTTCTGGTGAAATTCGGAATAAAAATATGCCCAAATTAACATGCAACCTATGATGACTTAACATATCCTAACATGACTTATTTTTGAGGTTTTTTGTTAAAATTCGAAATAATAAATTACTTAAATTAAGAATGCAATTTATCCTAATCTACCATAAAACAATTCATTCTTTTTTTGGGATTTTCATGAAAATTCGGAATTAAAAAAATAACCTAAATAATCTATTAAGATTAGAAAATTACTTAATTTAAACTAGGAAATAGATTATCTCAAGTCCTAATTTAAATTAAATAATTACTCTATCATCTAGGTATATTTAGGATTCCTAAACATGCAAAACTCAAATTCAAATCCTAACTGATATTTTTTGAATTTTCTTTTTTATTTGAAAAGGGAAAGACAATTTAAACAAAGATGGCATCCACATTTAAAACAACCACGCGATCCACAAGATTCGTTTCAAACTCGGATTAGGCACAAAAATCGAACTATCAGTCATATCTATAGGGTCATAGATATTGATAGAAAGTCGATCATTCAAATTTGGAAAGCAGATAAAAATCATTATCGTACCCAAGTGATTATGGATAGGATAATGATTTTCCGTATCGCCACGTATCATACCTTAGGGATAAGGTCGGATAGTTGTCCAGATACGTTGCTGAATTAGGAAAGATTCCTAATTTTGAATATTTTCAAATATTGCGAACAAGGCAAACATTATCCTAAGATATCTAGCAATCCACGCAATATTCACAGAATATTCAAACATCCAAAAATTAAGAAACGAAATATTCTAAAAATATTGGATAATGTTCAATTACCTAATTTGCGGATAATTTCCAAATTCGAACTTGCGGATCGGGATGAGCGGCGAACGGTGGATTCGGCGGCGCGGTGTCGGGATGACGGCGGGGCAACGGCGTGATCGTTCGGAAGCGGCGGCAGCAGCGGCGTCGGCGTGAGGCAGCAGCAGCAAGCAGCAGCGGCGGCGACGGCGTGAGGAGCGGCAGCAACGGGCGCGGGAGGCAGCAACGCTCGGCAGCGGGCGCGGCAGCGGGCGCGGCAGCGGGCGCGGGAGCGGGCGCGGCAGCGGGCGCGGGCGCGGCAGCGGGCGCGGCAGCGGGCGCGGCAGCGGGCGCGGGCGCGGGAGCGGGCGCGGGAGCGGGCGCGGCAGCGGGCGCGGCAACGGGCGCGGCAGCGGGCGCGTCGCGCGATGTCTTCCTCCTCTCTCTCTCTTTCTCACTCTCACACTCTAAAAATTTTCTGATCTGAAAATTGTGTGTCCCCCCCAAAAATTCTGACCTAATAATGTATATATAGTATTAATCTAGGTCAATTAGATGGGCTTTCTAGTCCTAATGGGCTTAGGCTTGGGCTTTAATTTAAATGGGCTGAATTAATTAATGATAATGGGCTGAATTAAGTTCAAATTAAAACAACCGAGCCCGTTTGACTTGTAATTCCCGGCCCTTGCATTTCAAGCGAGCCGAGTCCCATTCGATGAAATTTAAGCTCGTTCATTCACCGCCGGTCCGATGCAAAAATGCAATGAATTTAAACTATATGTTATGCAATTTAAATATTTTTGTTTAGGGGTTAAAAATTTAATCCCTAATTTTCTATGCAAATTACACTAAATGATGCGTCAAAATTTAGGTGTCAACACTTTCCTTTCTTCTTTTTGAGCAATGGGCAATCTGGCTTTATGTGACCCAATTTCTTGCATTCATAACAAACAAGATCTTTACCTTTGAATTACTCCTTGCTTTTGTAGGGTCTTCTTTCCTCAAGAACTTCATTTGTCGTTTGCCTTTGAAGTTTCCTCCCTTTTTCATGAGGCTGTTAAACCTGCAAGTGAATAGCGCCATGTCTTCATCATCACCTTCATCTTCTAATGACAATTGATCACCTGCATCATTGTTGTTAGCTCTAAATGATATAACTTTCTTACCTTTTGAGCTACCTTCCTTGATTGGTTGTTCTACTTCATAGGATGTGAATGTTCCAATCAATTCTTCTAATGTGATTGGTTGAATCCTCGTTGTTTCTGATACTGAGGTCTTCACATTGTTCCATTCTTTTGGTAAGGCTCTTAGTAGTTTATTCACCTTTTCTCCATTGGTGAATATTTTTCCTTGATGTGCAATGTCATTTACTATATCCGTGAACCTATTGAACATTTGTGCTACTGTTTCATTTAATTTCATCTTGAATAGCTCATACTGTCGAAGGAGGATGCTCAGCTTTGTCTCCTTTACTCTATCAGTTCATTCGTATGTGAGTTCTAGTAGATCCCGGATTTCTTTACCTATGGCACATGTACAAATTTTGTTATAGTTAGTCATAGATAGAGAACAATATAGAAGATGTTTAGCTTTAGCATTATAAGATGCTCTTCTTCTTCATGCTTCCTTTGTGTTATGTGCCGCAGGAGCATTGGCAGCAGCAGTTTCTACTGGAGCTTCTTGACCATCTCTCCGAGCAGCAACTAGTGTAGGTACTTCTACGCCATGTGAGATCACATCCCACATTTCGAGATCGGTTGCCTTAAGATAAGCTTGCATTCTATTTTTATAGTAGTTATAGTTGATTCCATCAAAGTAAGGCGGCTTGTTAGGAGCAAAAGCATCACTAGTGATAAAACCGCCAAAGTTAGTCATAAGAAAAGATCTTTATACTCATAAGATACACTTCCAAAGACAAGCAACAGAGCTATAATATAAATTGTTGGGACTAACTATGCAACCTAAAGGTGGGGTGAATAGGTTGCTTATGAGGTTTTGAAAACTTTTGTAGAAAAAAGTGTGTAATAAATAGATATCATGTTTCACCATATGTATGAGAGGCAATGTGTCACTTGCATGCTAGAAATGATAAATAGAAAAATAAGCAGCTGCACACAAGAATATATAGTGGTTCGGCTTTGATTCCAAGCCTACGTCCACTTTTACCACTAACAGCCACAAATTTGGCTGGATTACACTAGTAATTTGCTAAACAAGTTACACTCAGCATACACCACTCCTATCAATTTATAGATCATACTACTAGGAGGTGGATGTAGCTATTGATTGGTATACTTGGACTTTCAACATAATTACAATGCAACAAGTGCTACGATAGAGAAGAGTTTTTTGCTCAGTATACAGCAAGTAGTGGATTTCGGAGTTTTTATGAGCACTCTCTCTCTAACTTGTTGGCTTCAAAGGCCTTCTCTTTTATAGGCATCTTCAATATAGTCGTTGATGATGTCTTAGAGAGGCAAGATAGCCATCAGAGTCGTTGGTGCTACTATCCTCGGAACTAATTGCCCATATAGCTTTTTCCTGAACTTTTGTAGACTTTCCTGAAATGGCTTCTGCTACTAAACTATAGCTGCGACTCTGACAACCTGTCAAACTATCTATCCTCCTTTCTATCAGATCTTCTGATGTGCATGTCTAGTCACCAATGGCTATAATAGTGAGACAATAGTCATATTAAATGATGAGTTATCTAAACATTACCATTTACTTGATCTCTTCAGCTTCAATGAAATTTCATCATTTAGCTAATCTTTATGATCAATGGTGCTGTTTATATGATCCTTCAAGGACAATCTTGTGATCTTTTCTTCAATGAATTACACCATGAGTATCACTCAGTCCTTTAAATATATTTCCACTTAGACAATGTAGATATTATACTAAGGATAATTTGGATATCATCAAAACCCATTTGAAGATGTTTCTCCAACAAAAAGTTCAAGTATTGTAAAGCCTATTAAGATAGCAATAGAGTGGAAAATTGCTCGGTTGGGAGCAGTAATTGACAAAGTATGGTTGGTCGATAGGAAGACTTGGTTTTACTCGATAGAGATGTCAATAGAAAATGACAAAGTGCATAAGCGAATAGTCGATGCAATTGTTAAGGTAGTGGAGTCAATGTAACCGTCAAGGTAGTGGATATAATGTAACTTCTTATAATTGCAAATATCATTAGGATGGTCTTCATGGATTTAAGTTCAATAACTATTTGTGTAACTATCCATTGTGAGTTATAATCATGCCAAGTGTACTCTTTGTAAGAACCCTGTCAATCAATCAAAGAACTCAACTTTCTTCTATAAATTTATCTTTATCTTTACTTTTCTACAATTTAAGTTGCTAGCAAAGATTCTTCCCAATGTTTGGATCTTTAAATTTCTTGTCATTTACTTCCCTGTCCAAACTCAACAAAAGACCTTTCACAACCTTTGTTGATTTACTCATCGATCAATCCATATTTTAGAAAGTATTTCATCAATTTAATGAAACATCTTTTTGATGTTTTGAGAGGTTCATCGACCCTTCCCGGTGAAACACAGGGTTGGTCTCCCAAACTAAAGATCCTGAACTCTAAATCATATGTTTGTTGTTGGAAAGGATCCTTAAACATTTTTCAGTTCCTAGTAGGCAACATTAGAATCCTAGAAATGTTTTATACTTACTTATTTGCATCAAATCCATGGTCTGGACTCTTGGGTACTCATTCGGTAAATAACCAAAACTAGCAATCAACTGTGTAAGCCGCCTCAGAAAGACAAGCTTATTAGCAGAACGAATGGGTCGACTAAGCAATTTAAAACTTGTTTGAGAGACACCGAAAAAAGAAAAAAAATACACATATCTTCTTATTTTTAGATGATACTTATCGCAAATTAATTTCTTTATCAGTCGATGAATCTTCTTACTTTTATGAATAGTTGAAAAATTACCATTAATATTGGGAGAATTTTACGCAGAAAAATTGCCAACTTAAAGCCCTAGCCGTTGATTTATGCAATGTAATTTGTTTTTGAAATTTGTTATCAAACTATTGGGGACACCCATATAGACACGGTTTAAGGATAAGAGATTTTTCATTTTTCCTAGGATCGAATTATTTTTCACTTTTCCTATTAATTAGGATTGCAATAAACCAAATAAGACTCAATTGCACAACCTGTAATTAGCGGCAACTTTAGAGTGTCTTTGTCTCATATTCGGAAACTTTTTTCGGCTCCAAGAGTCGGAGAACCAATCATTTTCCTTCACACTTTTCTCCACCAAATCGTCAAAAACAACCGAAATAGAGCTGTCGATTAAGGTTTCACTTTCAAACGGGCTTACAAATTTATACTTTTTGGAGATTTATAAAGGCTTTGAAACATTCATGATTTTGACACCACAGTTTGAAATGCACAGTCGTGTAAAAATGAATTGAGACTTGGGCTGGTCAAAATTCCTAAAGGATGTGACTGAGGCGAAGAGATATCACGCTCATCAATCCAAGAAAAGGTCAATATTTATCTTCCACCTAGTTAAACTAGTAAACGAGTGAAATTAAATAATTTGTGCGACAGATTTGTATGTCCACTCCTGTTCCATAGAATGAGGTGTCCAATCCAACGACGAGAGGTATGCAAGCTCATGGAACGACTCGGACCCCTACATATGGACCCTCCAAAAATATTACTCTGAATGACCATACAAGGTGGTTAGTGTTATTGTCAGTGTTGGCTCATATCATCCAGTGTTAGATTCTCTTTACGCAATGTGTGATTCAGTCCATTTCTGCTCACTCCATTATTCTAAAAACTCATTAAGAGATGCACTTTGACTAAACCCTCTCGCACGGGTGATATCTCTCTATCCCTGTCAGACCGGGTATGAGCCTAATTAGTTGACGAAGCACTAATCTATTAAGGGGGTCCTGCTTGGATACTATCTGTAATGATTCAATCTATTTCACACAGTCTATATTCCCAAAATGAGTACCCTAGCTGACCACATAATGTGGAGACTGTTTGAGGGTGAATGCTTATTAATTTTTTAATGTCCTAATATGGCCTCTAACATATGATGTGGCATTATAGATGTCACATTCAGTGGTTTTGTTAGACAAATTAAAGGCCCATGGACTTAATTGGAAACTATATGCAAGTTAAGGGACAAAAAACTTGATAAAAATAATAGGAAGAAAAGAGAAAATACCAAAATTGTTAAAGATCAATGTCATGGGAGACAAGCAAAGCTCCTCTTACTTATATTCCGCCGAAATGAGCTCATAATGCTAAATTCACGCATTTATCCTCAACCCTCACAACATCAAAAACGGGTTTTCTGTCTAATAAACAAGATAGTCAGGACAAATGTGGACCTCGGCACGACACATATACCAAGTCAAGAGGTGATACGTATATGGCTTGCCGTCCGATTAGCCGATACGGAGTCACAATTCAAAATTTCTCTTTGCTCAATCAATTCTTACATCTCTGTCTCTCTACTTTGTATCCTTGATGATATATATGATCGAGCAAACCAAATTATTCATTTGGTGAATGACATTAGTCCAGAGTTTGGTTGATTCGATGAATCTTTCCGCTCTCCATCTAATATGGGTGCAGGGTACTATTTCCACACTTTATTACTATCTATAGTTGAATTTGCGCCACATGTCTATCAAACGGCCCACCCAAAAATATCTCTCTTTCCCTCTCTGCGCCATAGCCAAGACTACAGAGAGAACAACCTAACACCATCGCGCAAGCCGTTGCTTCAGGATAAGCATCCTTGACGGCCTTTGCCTTCTGACCCTGCCACCCATGTCATATCATCACCCCTTTGCCAATGGCCACCACCATCACCTCCACCTTTCTCCTTTGATCGTCTCCCCTCCGTTTTGCAGTTGCTTTTGCATCCCACCCCTCACCCTAGCCGCCACGGCCGTCAACGAGGTTGAGGCGCCTAACATGATGAGCCAATATCCGAGGCCTAGGCTCCATCCAAGCCTCATATCTCGGTTGGACCTAGAATCCAAGCTAAGGGTTCAGATTGGCCTTGATTTTGTTGAGAAAACCTCATAATAGATTTTGAAGTTGACAAAACTATCCATGTGTTTTATAAGTTTGATAAATGCCTTGAAGTATTTTGATTCAAGAAGTTAACCTTTGGAAGAGAAGATATGGCAATATTAATCTTATTAAAGTTTACATTGTGGAATTTACTTCAAGAAAAAGAAGCTCAGACTTCATATTCAAATGAAGAATTTCAGACTTTATACGAAGAACTTCAGATTCAGAGGACTGCTTATATTCCCATCGTAACAAAGTTCATAATGTGACAAAAAGATCATAAAATAATTAACGACTAGTGATCTGATTTTGATTGACTCAATCTTGAAGATTATTTTGCAATGGTTTAATATGCAAAAACATCTTAATTGATTGGCAAATGAATCTCGAGACAAGTCACTTTCCAAGCGACAAAAATTCTACTTATGGAAACCAAGACTTTGATTGTATGGGTGACCAAATTCAGAGGAGGTTCAGATTTTGTCCCTCAATAGCTACTCAATCTTCTTCATACAAATTTATCCAACATAGAGACTGGAAGATGATCTTCTCAAGACTATCCAATGACTAGATTGAAAGCGGAGTATAAAAGGAGATCAAATGCCGAGGAGCAGAGGTAAGAGACAAAGTTCAGAATCTACAATTCCAAAGTCTAATTATCCTTCAAACATCTATACTTGTCTTCTGTGTGCCAAAATTTGTAATCTTGAGAGAAGTACTAAAAGAGTGATTGAGTGAGATAATGAGACTTATCATACACTGAGTGTCACCACTCAAAATTGTAATCTCTGATTGATCATCTAGTGGAATCCAATCAGTAGGCTGTCAGCATAGGAAAATGAATGTAGACTTGATCTAAGCTGAACCGCCATACATCTTGTGTGTAGATTTTCTCATCCCTTAAAGCTCCCTTTGTTTATTATATTCTATTGCACACTTACTTTTAAAGTTTGTTTAAAATTTGAACGTTGCACCTTAAGTTCAGATTTTGTTCTTGATCTTTTCAATTCTGCTTTAAATTGGTCAAGAATTGTTTAAATCACCTATTCACCCCCCTCTAAGTGATTTTTGTTAGCCACCTCAGATTGAAGGTCAGTTAGGGTCCATATTAGCCGTAAATAGGCTTTTTGAGATAGATGGTTGTCGTCGACATTGGAGCTAACAATACAACTTACATGGGAGAGTGAATAGGTTGATCAAAAACATAAACAATTTTCTTGCAGAAATTAATAGGATGAACCTTGATAGCAACAAGTAAGCAGGTGCTTCTATCAAACTGTTATAAACATAATAAACAGATAGAAAATAGCACATGACAAGTTATAGTAATTTGGTTTTATTCCCAAGTCTACGTCCACTCCCCCAGATGAGAGCTTCAACGTGGGTTGGAATGTACTAATAATCTTCTAGAGAAATTACAATCAGCACATACTGCTTCTATTACAAGATAGATCCCACTATCAGAATGCAAGTAGTGATATTGCTCTTGTGTACTTCCTCTAATTGCTGATTGTAAAGTAGCAAGAACACTACAGAGAAAGTTACAGATAGACAGTAGCACACTTTGATCAATACAAAGAAATGATAATAACGAAACAAGTTTTCTCTATTTTCCATCAAATCCTTTTCAACTTCTTTGATCCTCTTTATATAGACATTTTCAATCCATCTAGTGGAGATGGTTTCGATGAGTTAAGAGCCATTGGGAGTTGATTTGGAGTTGTCACCGAGGTTTAGATCGTCCATATAATCCTTCCTTCAAATGATAAGCATTTATTCCCTAAATGGAGTCTGCCAACACAGTTACATCTCTATTACCTCTAATGGTTTAACCAAAATTGTCAATGCTTCTCTAACTTGTTTCCGGTTCTTTTGTTATGGATTATCAGCCTGCCAATAGCTATATGCTATCCATCCAACGATCATCCGTAGATGCACTCATTGACCAACACCTTTCAAGACTTGCTATTAACACAATGCATTGCTCATTATAACCTTATAATAGCACATGCTCGTTATCACCAATCTATTGATCCTAACCACGGGTTAAACCATGCCCAACGACTTGTGATCAACCATCCACCTGAGTATGTCAGCTTCCAAAAACTATGCATTGATGACAAATCAACCATGGTACTTTCAAGTCCTTATGAACACCTTGTCATATCTAACTTGTTCTCCTCCTGTCAAGATCCTCATCCTTGTAATTTGTCCTCACTGAGCTCTCCAAGTCCCTCGGTATTATCACAGTCTTCTTGGAATTATAACCATGTCATCACGATGAACATTTGCACTTATCACAAAGATATTAAACCAAGAATAGTTTTGGATTCATCGAAATTTCATAGGGATCTTTTCTTAATAGACATATCTAGTTGGATTTACGTTCTTTTAAAAGTTTAAACCAATGAGTTGTCGGTTAACTAGTATATATTAAATGCACTAACAAATTAGCTCTCTGATGTGGATCGTTGTCAAACAACTCCTCACATTAGCATATCAATAGTCTCCCATCCAGGTATGAGCCTTACATACCAAGCTTGCTCCCATTAATATCATTCTATACCAATATATCTCAAATTTGACCTCTACGTCATCACTATGCACCGTAGCAACCATCACCGCAAACTTGATGTGACATTTTGAATTTTGACCCTATTTGGGGCCTATGAAATGATTATCTCATCGATGCACTTTCAATTAAATCTCACTCGGAATTGATCACTCTTGAGAAGACTAACCGTTAGGGAAAGGCTAGCTAGGAATTAAGTTTGCACAACCTAAGAACTCAACTATGGTTTGACCATTCGACCATAAGGATTGACGAGGGACAATTTTGGGCCATTATGGACCTATCCAAGGATGGTTCTGAAATGATTCGTCAATGATATACAATTGGATCACGGGTAATTCCGGTTAACCATTGTATGAATTGCGAACGACCCTAAGCCAATTCCGAACGATTGTGTCCTTCCGAACTAGTGATCGACCCTCGCAAGTACATGACAACCGAGGTCACCATGACTTGAGTAAGCTTAAGTGTGGCTCAATATCGAATCGACCATGGGTCGATCACGCGTAACTTCAAAAAGCCACTCGTTAGTTTGAGATACACTAAATTCGCAATTGATCGATTTTGGCCATGAATTAGAATCCGAATTCGGGTATCGAACTTTCAAGAGTACCACGACTAATCGATTGGACGTCGCTTCATTAAGTTCAGCCATTGTCAGTTTGCTCAGAATTGTCGAAAAAGTGGAATTCGGACCAAAAGTTGGAAAAGACCCTTTTACCCATGAGATATTTTGGATTCCTTTGATGTGTTAGAGAGCAATTTGGACATTGAAACATCTCCCCCTCTTAGCCAAAAATCTTGGACAACCTTACCACTCTCCTCTTTGCTTATTTCCTTATTTGCCCCTAGATTGAGTGATCTTGGACCCTTAGATCTTGGCTTGTTCTTCAAGAATCAATCTAGACCCTTGGATTGCTAGTGGGGTCGTTGATGGGGTTTATAGTGGGGAAGTTGACCTTGTCTCTTTCATTATGTGACATTCTGAAATCCGACCCACTTGAGATTTATGAAATGAATAGTTTATGGACGTGCTTGTAGTTAGATCTCGTCCAAAATTGATCATTTCGGGAATACTAACCGTTAGGGAAAGGCTAATTAGGGTTTTAAATTCGCGCGACCAAAGAACTCGATCACGAACTGATTTTCAACCATGAAAATTGTCGAGGTGACATTTTGAGCCAATGTAAACCGATCCAAGGATAGTTAGGGATCAATTCGCCATTGTCATATGAGTGGATTGCGGGTGATTCCGCTTGACCACTAAAGGAATTGACGAATGACCCAAACCTATACCAAACGATCGTGCCCGTCGAAACTAGCGATCGATCCTCACGATTAAGTGACAACCGAAGTCGTCACGACCCGAGTGAACTTGAACGTGACTTGATTTAGTATCGGCCACGGGTCAATAATGCGAATTCCCCCAAAAAGCCATCCGTTAGTACGAGATACGCGCAAGTTACGTTATTTAGAACTTAGTCATTAATTAGAGATCAAGTTGGGCATTGAAAATTTAGAAAGTCACGACAGATCATTTGGACGATGTTGTCATTTGCCCGGGTAGCCTCGAATTTGTCCGAATCCTTCAAAAAAATTGAATTTCGTCAAGAAATGAAAAACGACCATTTTACCCCTAGAAATTTGTTAAGGCCAATATAATTTGGGAAGGGCATTTTGGTCATTTTGCCCTAGCCTTAGAAATAGAGATTTTTGGACAATTTTGCCCTTGGACTTTTTATGAAATTCCCAAATTGCCCTTGGATATTTTGCAAAAGATTCAATCCGGACCGTCGATCTCAACATAAGATCGAATCTCGATCGTCGATTGGATATGTGAGAGAAGGGCAAGATGGTCATTTGGGCTTGGTCAAGACACCAATTATTGGTGTCCTTCAATTTAAGCCAATTATCTCTCTCTCTCTCTCCTCATTCTCTCCCTCTCTCTCATTCGGCTCACTCTCTCTCTCTTTCCCTCACCGATCCTCGCCCCTCCCCCTTGCCGTGCTGCCGCCGCTCGCCGGCCACCGTCTGCCCGATAGTGGCCGTCCCGTCATCGAATCGTGACACCCCCACCCTCATGCCGTCTCTCTCTCTCTCTCCCCTTCCTGTGGCCGTGAGTGATCGCGGCCAAGGAAGCCGCTCCCCGTCGCCACCGCCGAGCCACTTGCCATCGCCACACGCCATAGTGAGGCCACCGGCCTGCCGCCCCCTTTCCACTCTAGCCGAGCTAGCCTAAAGTTTGTGTAAGTCATCCCCTAAACTCTATTTAGGATGTGGGGTATCGATAGACGCGAATAGGGGTTAAATCGGGTCAATTAGTGACTGTTTAGGGGTTAATTGAGTGGACTGTTTTAGGGGCTGATATTGATAGATTTTAGATGGTGAAGTGGTGACATTTCGTGGCTGAAATGATGTGAAATTGGGTGCTGGAAATTAGGCTCGTATTGATAAGCATATGGTTCGATTTAAGGGCAATTGGTGTTGGTTTGGTGCGTTGTATTGTGGTTGAATTGTGGTGACAATTCGGACTGGAAATGGGCTTGAAAATGTTGAATTTTATGCCATGAGTGTGGCTGTGTTTGTGGGCCCGTAGTGGCCTTGTGTGTTTGCTGGAACGTGATTTTGGTTGATTGAAATGTGAGTTGTTATGTGCACGCTTGGGCTAAATTGAATTTGATTGTCAATTGGCCGTGTTGGATGCTTATTGAGCATAAGAAATGTGTGTGAATTGGTACGTGCATGGGCCAATGTGATTGGCTAATATATCGGCATGTGGGTGTTAAGCAAGTGAAAGAGTGAGAAATTGTGCGTGGTGCGGTATGTGTAGTTATGGAAATCCCTGAAGCGGTATCATTACGCAGGGAATTGATTCGTCCTGAGGCGGTATAACTATGCGGGATGATACCCAGTATTACCGGAGGATGGCCAACCTGAGGCGGTATCATTACGCGGGTTGTGTCGTAGGTGGTAGGTGTTGAGCCTGAGGTGATACCATTACACGAGCCATGAAGTGTTGTTATGAGTTAGTCGCAGTGAACCTGAGGCGGTACTACTACGCGGGTCACTGGCGAATCGAGTGGAAAAATGAGATAGTCCCAGTGAACCTGAGACGGTACTACTATGCGGGTCACTAGCGAGTCGAGTGGAAAAATGAGTTAGTCATAATGAACCTGAGGCGGTACTACTACGCGGGTCACTGGCAAGTCGAATGGAAAAATGAGATAGTTACAGTGAACCTGAGGCGGTACCATTACGCGGGTCACTGGCGAGTTGAGTGAAAAAGAATGTGATGAGGCAGGAACGAGTGTGTGTGAGATGTAATTAGAATATGTATGTGATTGGAAATGGTGCTATTGTGACTAACGTGCAAGTTGCACGTTGGAAAGACCCAGGTAAGTATTAATTATGTGCTTGCTATGTGATGGCTGAGTGTGGTTATGGTTGTGATTATCTGGAGGTGCGTGATAGCCTAGGTGGGGTTTAGGGTGCGTGCTTATTAAGATGTGATCTCATAGTTGTTTCAACCAACAATTTCAGAACCCCGACCTGAGCCATGAACCCTCCACCAGCGCCGCCGCAACGTTTTGGGATTCCTATGCACACCGACCACGATCTTGTAGAATACCCTATAGACAACAACGTGACCTGGGTTAAGTATACCATGGTAGTTTGGATAGATATAGGACTACCCCTCTAACATGCCCATACGTACACTGCCTGGATGTTCAGAGACGGGGTAGATGAGTTTAGCCCCGTCCATGGCTTCGATGTCCCCTTTGATGGAGTTGGGGATTGGGACCCATCAATCATACCATCTCCCGATGGCGAGATTACGAGCTTAGAGACTAACCTGGCACGGTCCGGACTTCAGCCTGCGCCTACAACATCTGAGCCTTCAGGGGCTAAGCATGATCTGGAGCCGGAAGAATCCCAAGTAGGGTACGACCCTATGGATGTGGACCTCGACGTAATACCCAAAGAAGAACCAGAAGAAGAAGAACCTAAGGCAGAACCTAAAGAGGCCCCAGAATATGAGCCTGAAGAAGAACCGAAGGATGCACTCGAGTATGAGCCAGAGTATGAGCCAATGTATGACCCCGAGTTCATGCCAGAGGACGAGTTCGATGAGGAGCCAGTTGAAGAGGAGCGAGTCAAGGTTCCAGCAAAGTCGGGTGATATAAACAACTCGATTGAGATCGAGACCGAGCCGGAGTCCTCAGAGGAGCAGACAGTTCAGGGAGATTCGGATTCGGATTCGGATGATGAGGAATCAGACTCTGAGTAGACGCCAAGCAGAGGGCGTAGGGGCTAGTGTAGGGGTTGGGAGTAGGCTTTTTGAAGTGTACCATTTTTGGTGATAGGGTACCCAGGCTATCGATCCTTTTTGACATCGGTGGTATATAGTGTAGAAGTTCGGTGTGCTTGTATATATTGTGGTTTCTGTAAATTGTGGATATTATATAAGTTTGAATCGATAATGGATGTGTTTATCTCCCCTTTTTACCCCAATTATTATTGTCCGGGTATTTACGACTTTCGCTGATTATCTTAAATCTCTAATAAGTTGAATTGGGTCGGCGATACCCTGGGACGTCGTATTATTCGATCAGAGAAGTGGGTCGCGTGCTCGATGGGGTTCAGGGCATGACACATTCTCACTCTTAGATCAAGTCTCACTCCCTCTCCCTCACTCTCCCTCTCACTCGATCGAAACCACCACCTCTATTGCTGACCGCCCTTGGCGAGTAGCTACTGTCCGTCGTTATTCAACCGCCGGAAGAGCACCGCCACCGGCATCCACAAACACGGTTGTGCTACTCATCACCGCCATTTGCTTCCCTCGCTCTTACTCGTTCGTTCACCGTCACCGTCATCATCTCTCCGCCTCAATTTCAACATCCATTTGTCGTCGTCACCTGCCACCGTTGTCGTCCAGCCGCCTGCACCACCGTGAGCTGCCGAGCCACTCGCCATTCCGCTGCTTCGTCGACACTACCCGAGCTACTGCTGCTCCGCTGTGGCCATTTGCTGCCCCCGTTCTTGGCTTGGTTTTGCTTCGGTTTTCCTAGAAGTGGCTTCCTAATCCTTGGTTAGGGCAATGGGTGACTAATGGATGTGTTTAGGGGTTGATTAGGGGCTATTTAGTGGCGATTAATGGTTGTTTAGTGGCTGAATTGGAAGTTTGTTATTGGCTGGTTAGTGGACTAATTAGAGGCTGATTTAGGGGCTGAGTTGTGACTGTCTAGAGGACCGAGTGGTGGCTGATTTGTGGCCGAAGATTGGACTAAATGGTAGTTGGTGTAGTGGCTAATGTGGTGCTTTCAATGGCTGATTATGCTTGCTTGATTTATGGCCAATTATGTGGGTTAAATTAGTGACGGACGGTAATTTGTTTAGTAGTTAAACTACATTGAATTTTTGGCTGGTCATATGTCAATTAATTGGTTGATTTGGTGCGTGCTATGACCGAATTGGAACATTGATGCTTGATTGGGTTCATTGTTGGTTAGGCCATTCTATTCGTGCTTGGGAATTTATGCATTCGTGACATGCTCATTAGTAGAGAATTGTACCTTATAAACACTCGGCATTGACTAATTGAAAAGATAAAAATTGGTGAAAATACTTGAGTGCTCGTGTGGTCATACAGTACCTTGATGCGTTTTACGTGGGGATTGAACCCGTCTTGATGAGTTTTACGTGAGACGATACTCGATTCGTCGGATGCCTGGCAGAAGTCCGGATGTCAAGTTGCGGTAAAGGCCAGAGTTGATACTCCTTTATGGACTGCCATCTTGATGCGTTAACGCGGGACGTTGCCATGCCTGAAATAGCGGGACGATGCCCGGCTAGACCGGAAGACCGATGGGGGTTCGATGTGGCCCGAGGGATCGTTAATAATATGGAGAACTATGAGTGTGATATGCATTGGGGAACGCTATGCTTGAGTATAATGGTGAGTATGTCTGGCTTATCAACTGTGTTATGCAAGATTATGCCGTGGTTGTCTCGTGTGTGCTCGAGGAGCAACTTGCCATGCTATAATGATTTCTAACGTGTAGGGTTTGTGTATATGCCAAGGCGAGGTAAGGGCGCCTGTGGTAGTTCATGGCATGTTGGATGCTATAATTGCATGTTTAGGGTTGTCCAAAGGTACGCGTTAGCCTAAGCGAGGCTTAGGGAATTTACTTATTGAGATTTTATCTCATTGTTGAATCTAACCATTTCAGATCCCCAACCATGATTGGTCCTCCGCAATGTCTTGGGGTATCGATAGATATGAATCACTTGTTAACGGAGTGCCTTGTAGGAGAGGATAGGGTTTACATTAGGCATGCCACGACTTTGTAGGTGAATGAAGGGTTTGCGTTTTGGAGGCTGCACACCTTTTTGGCGTGGCTTTATCGAGATTAGGATGAGTTGCATGGTCCACTCCGAGGATTTGATGTTCCCCCTTATGATGGTGTAAGGGAGTGGAATCCCATAGAGATAGATCCTCACGATGGGGCCGTCATCAATCCTGACACCAGCCCAAAGGACTTAGACCCCAACTCGATTCACTCGCTGACTGACCCAGGGACACCTCAGGGGTACCATGGGGATTGATGATAGGCTTAGTCATCCCACCTTCTTGGAGTACCTCTTTTGGTAGAGAATTTAAACTAACTGACCATCCGATCCTTTTTTCTTGTGCGTGGTTCGTAGATGTGGCCTTTAGTAAGGCTTGTATATTGTAACTCCTGTGATTAACTCTATGTGTCAAGCTCCGAACCCCATCAAGCACGCGAGATCCCTCTCTCTGGTCGAATCAGTGCGACATCCCAAGAAAACGTCGCCGACCCAAAGATTCCATCAGAGTAAATTCGTAGCGGAAACAAATCATATTATCCCGGACAATAATATTGGAGAACCAGGGAAAAACAAATTACTAAACCATCAAATATAATACTATGCCTCAATATTTAAATATACAATATCCAATTCTTTACAACCAAATACTTCCAACACTCATTAGATTTATATCAACTGATAGTATACACCCGAACGGATTTCCTGATTACACCATCAACTATTCACGTCAAGCACTCCCTAGTTTAATATCAAACTTATAATACACGCATACTAACTGGCTTCCATGGATCGCGTCCTCGACCTCAAAGGGGATTAGCAGCCAAGGTATATTCTACTCCTGAATGCTTGGTGTGCATCGGAATCCCCAAAATGCTGCAGCGGTAGCGACGAAAAATTCAAGACTCGGGCGGGTGCTCTGAAATGGTTTGGTTGAAACAACCATGAGACACTTCTCCATAAGTCACAACCTAAACCCTACCTAGACTACCACGTATTTTAGACATATCCAGACACATCCAAGCAATAAACACAAACATTGTCATCCACACAATCATACTAACCTGGACTCTTGGCATAAATAGTCTGCACATTAGCCCGCAATCATAACAAACAATTCTCACACGCATCTCAACCATATGCACTACAAATCACTCGCATTCTCAAGCCCACGTACACATCGAACAGACCACATTTCCAATTCCACATTCCACACTCGGTCACGCACCAATCACATCATTTTCCTTAACTTGCCATCGCGACCTGCGTAAACACGCCTCAGGCCCAATCTCACTTTCCTCGGCCCGTGTAAACACGCCTCAGGCCCACATGATCACGCCCCGAGCATCACACGCCTTGGTCCGATCCGATTCCTCAGCCCGCGCCAAATGCGACAGGCCTACAAGATCGCGACCCGAGCTTATAATACTCGGCCTGATCCCATAGTCGTATCACGACTCGCATAAATACGCCTCAGGCCGGTTCAATTCCCCGCGTAAACACGCATCAGGAATTTAGTGATCACAAGTACATACCAACATACCAGATTTTATCTAAACCCCGCGTAAACACGCCTCAGGAATTTAGTGATCACACGTACACACCAACATACCAGATTTTATCTGAATCCCGCGTAAACACGTCTCAGGGCCTTTTAGTGATCACACGCACGTTGCACATCACAAGTCTCATACGTGCACACACTCGAGCATCAAATACGCGCACTCAGACGCGCCCAAGTCAAACACTCCAATCCAGTCACATCACAACATACAACCAACACCCAAATCGGCATTTTTCATACTCAAAACGATCATATTTCAATCCTGGCGCTTTACGACACTTTCATGAAATTCCGAGCCGGATCTAATAGCGCAAATCACATGCCCAACAGCACATCACAGCACTTAGAACCACACAACACAGCCATCAATTTGCCATTTTCACACCCAAAATCACAATATTTCATTCTCGGCTCTTCACGACACTTCCATCAAATTACGAGCCGGTCCTAATGGTACTAATCGCATACCGAACAGCCCATCACAGCACCCTAAACAACCAATCACAGCCATCAATCGACTTCTAAAATTCCACCAAAAATTCCCGATTTCGTACCTAAGGCCCGCTGATCCAATTAGTTCCTAATTTCCACCAAATCACATCTAAACGGGCCCGAAATAACCCGATATACTAGGCGAGGTTTAGATCGCGACTTACCAAGCTCTAAACTAACACGGTTAGAGCGAAAGCGGCGGCAAAAACCAAGCTCTAACGGCGGCTTGCGGCGGCAGTGACGATCGACGGTGATCAGGAGGAACGGCGGGCGACGGTGGCTTGGGCGGCGTCCGGACGGCGGAGCGGCGTTGACACAGCGGGAGGGGGAGCTCACGGGAGAGAGAGAGATTGGTGGGGGGGAGCTCACGGTGGAAGGGGGAGAGAAGAGAGAGAGAGGGAGCCGTGGGGGAGGGGAAATGAGTGAGGAGAGAGAGAGAAATTTGACTTAAATAGTCAAATTTTGACCAACTTGACAAATTACCAAAATGCCCCTCTCTAATCTTTTCATCCGACGGTCTAGATTCGATCTTATCTTGAAATCGACGGCCCAGATCGAATCTTATCCAAAATATCCAACGGCAATCTTGTAATTTCTGAAAAAGTCCAAGGGCAAAATTGTCTTTTCCAAATTTGAAGACAAAATGACCAAAATGCCCTTTGCCCATAAAACTAACCCTTTATTAATTCCCAAGGGTAAAATGGTCACTTTCTCCGTTTCTCGCCGAAATCGAACTTTTCTGAAAATTCTGACGAAATCCTGAGTTGCACGTTCCAACTACAACGTCGTCCAAAGGCCTTGCCGTGACTTTCCTAATTTTCTGATGCCCGATTTGGTCTCTAATTAATAATCGAATTATATATATAACGTAACTTGAGCATTTCTCAAACTAACGGGTGGCTTTGGGAAATTTCGTCTATACGACCCGTGACTGATACTAAATCGAGTCATGTGCAATTTATTCAGACCGTAACGACTTCGGTTGTCAATAAAATCACGAGGATCAATCACTAGTTCCGATGAGTACGATCGTTCGGAATAAGTTCGGCATCAATTGTCAATTCATTTCGGGGTCAAACAAAATCACCCGTGATCCACGTGTATGATAATGACGAATCGGCCCATCACTATCCTAAGATCGGCCTACACTGGCTCAAAATGTCACCTCAATGATTTTATGATCGAAATTCAGTTCATGGTCGGATTCCTCTAGTCGTACGAATTTAAATCCCTAATTAGCCTTTCCCTGTAGGTTAGTATCCCAGGAATGATCAGTTCCGGGTGAGAACTCGCTACAAGTACATTAATAAAATAATTCATTTCATAAATCCCAAATGAGCGAAATTTCAAAATGTCACAATCTTCCCCCCTTATAAAAATTTCGTCCTCGAATTTTACAATCCAACTAACTATCAAACAGTTGGGGGTAATGACGTCACATCAATTCCTCGCTTTCCCAAGTCGTGCCTTCAGTTTCGTGATGTTCCCACCCCACCTTGACCATCGGAATTGTCTTGTTCCTCAAGACTCATTCTTTCCGATCCTCGATCCTTACCGGTCTTTCGACGTACGACACCCTATCATCAACTTCTATCTCTTCATAGTTCAGTACATGTGTTGAGTCCGGTTCGTACTTCCTCAACATCGATACGTGGAACATGATATGCACCTGCGATAGGTTTGGTGGTAACGCAAGGCGATACGCTAATTCTCCAATCCTTTCTAACACTTCAAAAGGTCCCACGTACCTCGGACTCAACTTTCCCTCCTCACCAAATCGCGATAATCCTCGCATAGGTGACACCTTCAAAAACACGTGATCCCCCACTTGGAATTTCAATGGTCTTCGCTGTCTGTCTGCGTAACTCTTTTGACGACTTTGCACTGTCTTCAGCCGTTCGCCTATAATCTTAACTGCCTCAATCGACTGTTCTACTAACTCTAGCCCAATTATAGTCCTTTCTCCCATTTCGTTCCAACATACGGGCGTTCTATATGCCCTGCCATACAGCGCTTCAAACGACGCCATTCCAATGCTCTGCTGAAAACTGTTATTATACGTGAATTCCATTAAGGGTAATTGTTCCTCCCACTTGCCCTAAAAATCTAACACGCATGACCAGAGCATGGCCTTTAGAGTCTGAATCGTCCTCTCAAACTGACCATCTATCTGTGGATGATAAGCAGTACTAAATGCAACTTCGATCCCAATGTCGTCTGCAGACTTTTCCAAAATTTGACGGTAAATCTAGGATCACGATCCGACGTAATAGTCACTAGCACTCCGTGCAATCTAACAATATGTTGCACATACAAATCAGCATATCGACCCAATGCGAAGTCCTTTCGCACGGCTAGGAAATATGCCGATTTAGTCAATCTATCGACAATCATCTATATAGAATCATGGCCTCTTTGGCTCCTTGACAATCCCATCACAAAATCCATTGTGATATGTTCCCATTTTCATTCTGGGATTTCCAAAGGTCGCAACAATCCTCCTGGCTTACAGTGTTGCGCTTTCACTTGCTGGCAAGTCAGATATCTAGGCATATGCCTGGCTATGTCTACTTTCATGCCATTCCACCAATAGTACTACCTTAAATTCTGATATATTTTCGTACTCCCTGGATGATCCTATAATTACTACGATGCGCCTCTGATAAAATTTCTTCCTTAAGCTCCGCATCGTCAAGCAAGCACAATTGTTCTCGGAACTTTAATATCCCGTCCTCGGATACTTGGAAGTCCGGTTTTCTCTTCGTAGTATCCATCTCCATAATCTTCTGCATCTCTAAGTCTGTAGACTGTAATGCCTTAACCTTAGCTTGAATTTCCGGCTCAATCCTGAACGCGGCTAGCAGGCTTGAGACTCGACTTACTTCAAGCTTAAACTCTGAGTCTCGCACTTTCTCTAATAGGATCCATTCCTTGACCATCAAGTGCGCGATACTTGATTTCCTACTCAACGCATCCGCTACCCAATTTGCCTTTCCGGGGTGATATAAAATATCACAGTCATAGTCCTTCAATAGTTCCATCCAAAGTCATTATCTCATATTCAACTCCTTCTGCGAAAATAAATATTTGAGGCTTTGATGGTCAGTACAAATCTAAAATCTTTCTCCGCATAGATAATATCGCTAAATCTTCATGGCAAACACTATTGTTGCTAACTCCAAGTCATGCGTCGGGTAATTCAATTCATGTGGCCTCAACTACCTTGATGCATAGGCTACTACTCACCCATATTGCATCCACATACATCCCAACCCTTTCAACAATGCATCACTGTATATCTCGTATCCTCCGGGTCCTGACGGAATAGTCAACACCGGTGCCGTTATCAATCAATGCTTCAATTCCTGAAAACTCCTTTCACATTTGTCTGTCCATTCAAATCTCGTTTCCTTTTTCAACAAAGGTGTCAACGGTGTTGCTACGACGAAAACCCTTCCACGAAGCGTCTATAATATCCGGCTAAACCCAAAAAGCTTTGAACTTCAGTTACTGTAGTTGGCCTCGACCATTCCATTACGGCCTCAATCTTCGCCGGATCTACCGAAATTCCATCTCCCAAGATCACATATCCAAGAAACGCGACTCGATTGAGCCAGAACTCGCACTTGCTAAATTTAGCATACAATGCGTTTCTCTCTCAAGGTCTACAAAACTCTACTCAAATGGAATTCATGCTCTTCTAAACTCTTCGAATACACCAATATATCGTCTATAAAGACTAACAAACTGGTCTAAGAATTCCTTGAACACTATTCATTAAATCCATAAACGCAGCAAGGTTGTTCGTCAATCCAAACGGCATTACAGTAAACACGTAATGTCCATACCTCGTCTTGAACGCCGTTTTCGATATATCCTCTTTTCTAATCCTCAACTGATGGTATCCTATTCGCAAATCAATCTTAGAGAATACCGAAGCCCCTTGCCGCTGATCAAACATATCATCGATCCTTGGCAAAGGATATTTATTTTTAATCATTACCTGATTCAACTGTCGATAATTTATGCACAGCCTCAGTGACCCATCCTTCTTTCTCACAAACAAAATTGGCGCTTCCCATGGAGACGCACTTGGACGGATAAATCCTCTGTCCAATAACTCCTGGATCTACACCTTTAATTCTTTCAATTCCGATAATGACATCCTATAAGATGCTTTCGAGATTGGCTCCATCCCAAGTGCCAACTCGATCACAAACTCTACTTCCCATTCTAGTGGTAATCCCGGCAATTCCTGAGGAAAGATATCGGGATAATCGCGCACCACGGCTATATCCTCTAGCCTCGGCTCCTCAGCCGTCGAATCAACTATAGCCGCTAGAAAAGCCTTCACATCCTTCATCCAACAATTTCGTCATTTCCTGTGACGAAATCCAAGGAATCGAGGTCCCTCCTCGATTTCCTACAAATTTGAATTCCGGATGTCCAACAGGATTAAATTGGATCACCCTGCTACCACAATCCATTACTGCCCTCTGTTTGACTAGCTAGTCCATTTCTACTATCACATCAAAATCATACATTGCTAAGACCGCTAGATCAATCCTCTCTTCCCTATCACCAATCACGATCTTACAATCCGGGCACCCCAACGAAACTAAAATCTTATCATTCAACGGGGCGGTAGCACATAACACAATGTCAAGCAATTGTGGTTCCATACTAGTCAATTCAACAAACTGATCAGACACAAAGGAATGCGATGCTCCCGAATCGAATAAAGCATATGCAGCATGATCACAGAGAGAAATCGTACCTGTGACCACACCTGGCGCATTCTCCGCTTCCCTTCTGGCCATTGCATACACTCGTCCTTGAGCCGGCGGCCTATTCTGGTTTGGCGGTATAGGCGGTCCAGCCTGGTTTCCAACTCTAGGCGGCGACGGTAAAGCTGGCGGTCTCGCCTATCTGTTGTTGGGACAATTCTTCACTTGGTGGCCCTCTCTGCCACATCTATAACATACCATATTCCTACTGGGACACGGTCTAGTCCCATGCCTTCCTCCACATACTGCTGTACGAACATCAGATGCTAGATATCTTACGCGCAGACTTGTTGAAGTAATACAACACATTGTTGTACGCAGAACAGATTGTGGAACCATCCGAGGGGTTTCTGTGAGTCCTCGAAATGAGATCATGCCGGAAAGAATTTTTATTCAAACATTAATTGGTCGTGTATTAGCAGACGATATCTATATGGGCCCACGATGCATTGCCATTCGAAATCAAGATATTGGAATTGGACTTGTCAATCGATTCATAACCTTTCGAACACAACCAATATCTATTCGAACCCCCTTTACTTGTAGGAGTACATCTTGGATCTGTCGATTATGTTATGGTAGGAGTCCTACTCATGGCGACATGGATCATTTTGAAAACGGACTGGTTTCCCTATATCCCTTCTAGCAGGAGGGACAAAGCGTCGGCTATCTATCATCGGCCTCTTCCCCAAATGATGATTGTCCTTACCTGGGACAAACCTCGACCCCAAAGCGGTAGCCTTATCCGCCATATCCTAGTCAATTGCTTGGGCTCGTTCATAAATTTCATTATAGTCCCTCAAATTCAGAGAAATCATCCGACTACGAAGGTCTGATCTCAAACTATCTCTGAACCTCCGAGCCCTATCAACGGATTCTCTACCATTCTCGGGGAAAACTTAGCCAACCGAGTGAAATCAGCCTCATACTATTCCACTGTTCTCTGCCCCTGACGAAGTCTCATAAACTCCGCCAACTTCTATTCCTGGGTACTCTCAAAAAAACATTTACTATTGAAGGTCTCCACAAACATTGCCTAGTTCGGTGCAATACCAGCCAGGGATATTCGTTCTCTGGTGGCCTTCCACCAACATTTGCGTTCCCTTGCAACTGGTACGCTGCCAACGTCACTTTCTCCTCATCATTACATCCCAATACTTCAAAAGCCTTCTCCGATTCCTCTATCCATAATGACGCAGCCTCTAAATCACTTCTGCCATCAAACTTAGGGGGCTTCAACTTCATAAACTGTTCAACTAATTGATGCATTAATCGATTCCCATTCACCTACCCCTGTCCCTGATCTCCATTATTATTAGAAACAACGGTCGCAGCGGCCTCGGCAGCTTGGGCAATCATAGTAGCTCGTTCCTGAGTCTGTTGTCCTATTATATTACCAATCTGCTCTAGGGTCCTCATGACCACTTCCATTCTAGGGTCCTCAGTAGGTCTAATATCGACTCTGGGTCCACTGCAGCTCCAACATTAATTCCTGGATTTTCTATCGCTCTAGCATCCAATTCGAGGTCCTCTACAGCTCTAGCTCGAGCACGACCTCTGCCTCTGTTTTCCTTTCCTATGCCTCTTCTTGGGAGTCTTCCTACACCTCTTCCTCCGTTGCTCATCGTCTCAATTCTACCACTCTCCTATCTGCTATAATTCTACTCAGAAATTAGTAACCTAGGCCAACTAGATCAATCTAGTCCTAGACAGTGAATTGCAACAATAATCCACTTAACAGGCAACCATCATCACAACACCACAACACAATCAATAAGGTTCAAACACATACCTTAGGTCCAGACGCACCTGCACTCAACCATTAGAACACTCAGTTCAACCATCAACCACAACAAACAGTCTAGAAATACGTATAGCACTAGGCATATCTATGGCTCACTAAGGTTTTCCTAGTTAGCTACAACTATCCTGGGTCTCCTCTCCTTATCACTCCAGGCTTCGACCGAATTAAATCGAGCTGTTTTTGCTCTCATACCAATTCAAACTGGGATGTCACGCCCCGAACCCCATCTCGCACGCGAGATCCCTCTCTCTGGTCGAAACAGTGCGACATCCCAAGAAAACGTCGCCAATCCAAAGATTCCATCAGAGTAAATTCGCAGCGGAAACAAATCATATTATCCCGGACAATAATATTGGAGAGCCAGGGAAAAGCAAATTACTAAACCATCAAATATAATACTATGCCTCGATATATAAATATACAACATCCAATTCTTTATAACCAAATACTTCTAACACTCATCAAATTTACATCAACTGATAGTACATACCCGAACGGATTTCCTGATTACACCACCAACTATTCACGTCAAGCACTCCCTAGTTTAATATCAAACTTATAATACACGCATACCAACTGGCTTCCACGGATCGCGTCCTCGGCCTCAAAGGGGATTAGCAGCCAAGGTATATTCTACTTCTGAATGCTTAGTGTCCAACGGAATCCCCAAAATGCTGTGGCGGTAGCGGCAAAAAATTCAAGGCTCGGGCGGGTGCTCTGAAATGATTTGGTTGAAACAACCATGAAACACTTCTCAATAAGTCACAACCTAAACCCTACCTAGGCTACCACGTATTCCAGACATATCCAAACACAACCAAGTAATAAACACAAACATCGTCATCCACACGATCATACTAACCTGGACTCTTGGCATAAATAGTCTGCACATTGGTCCGCAATCATAACAAATAATTCTCACATGTATCTCAACCATACGCACTACAAATCACTCGCATTGTCAAGCCCACGTACACATCGAACACACCACATTTCCAATTCCACATTCCACACTCGGTCACGCACCAATCACATCATTTTCCTTAACTTGCCATCGTGACCTGCGTAAACACGCCTCAGGCCCAATCTCACTTTCCTCGGTCCGTGTAAACACGCCTCAGGCCCACATGATCGTGCCCCGAGCATCACACGCCTTGGTCCGATCCGATTCCTCAGCCCGCGCCAAATGCGATAGGCCTACAAGATCGCGACCCGAGCTTATAATACTCGGCCCGATCCCATAGTCGTATCACGACCCGCGTAAACACGCCTCAGGGATTTAGTGATCACACGTACACACCAACATACCAAGTTTTATCTGAACCCCACGTAAACACACCTCAGGGCCTTTTAGTGATCACACGCACGTCGCACATCACAAGTCTCATATGTGCACACACTCGAGCATCAAATACGCACACTCAGACGTGCCCAAGTCAAACACTCCAATCCAGTCACATCACAACATACAACCAACACCTAAATCGGCATTTTTCATAAGCAAAACGACCATAATTCAATCCCGGCCCTTCACAACACTTTCATGAAATTCCGAGCCGGATCTAATAGCGCAAACCACACGCCCAACAGCACATCACAGCACTTAGAACCACACAACACAGCCATCAATTTGCCATTTTCACACCCAAAATCACAATATTTCATTCTTGGCTCTTCACGACACTTCCATCAAATTACGAGCCGGTCCTAATGGTACTAACTGCGTACCGAACAGCCCATCACAGCACCCTAAACAGCCAATCACAGCCATCAATCGACTTCTAAAATTCCACCAAAAATTCCCGATTTCACACCTAAGGCCCGCTAATCCAATTAATTCCTAATTTCCACCAAATCACATCTAAACAGGCTCGAAATAACTCGATATACTAGGCGAGGTTTAGATCGCGACTTACCAAGCTCTAAACTAACACGGTTAGAGCAAAAGCGGCGGCAAAAACCAAGCTTTAACGGTGGCTTGCGGCGGCGGTGATGATCGGCGGTAATCGGGAGGAACGGCGGGCGATGGTGGCTTGGGTGGCGTCCGGACGGTGGAGCGGCAGTGACACGGCGGGAGGGGGAGCTCACGAGAGGGAGAGAGATCGGTGGGGGGGAGCTCACGGTGGAAGGGGGAGAGAAGAGAGAGAGAGGGAGCCGTGGGGGAGGGGAAATGAGTGAGGAGAGAGAGAGAGAGAGAGAGAAATTTGACTTAAATAGTCAAATTTTGACCAACTTGGCAAATTACCAAAATGCCCCTCTCTAATCTTTTCATCCGACGGTCCAGATTCGATCTTATCTTGAAATCGACGGCCCAGATCGAATTTTATCTAAAATATCCAAGGGCAATCTTGTAATTTCTCAAAAAATCAAGGGGCAAAATTGTCTTTTCCAAATTTGAGGGTAAAATGATCAAAATGCTCTTTGCCCATAAAACTAACCCTTTATTAATTCCCAAGGGTAAAATGGCCACTTTCTCCGTTTCTCGCCGAAATCGAACTTTTCTGAAAATTCTGAAGAAATCCCGAGTTGCACGTTCCAACTACAACGTCGTCCAAAGGCCCTGCCGTGACTTTCCTAATTTTCTGATGCCCGATTTGGTCTCTAATCAATAATCGAATTATTTATATAACGTAACTTGAGCGTTTCTCAAACTAACAGGTGGCTTTTGGGGAATTTCGTTTATACGACCCGTGACTGATACTAAATCGAATCACGTGCAATTTATTCAGACTGTAATGACTTCGATTGTCAATAAAATCACGAGGATCAATCACTAGTTTCGATAAGTACGATCATTCGGAATAAGTTCGGGATCGTTCGTCAATTCATTTCGGAGTCAAACGGAATCACCCATGATCCACATGTATGATAATGACGAATTGGCCCATCACTATCCTAAGATCGGCTTACACTGGCTCAAAATATCACCTCGATGATTTTATGGTCGAAATTCAGTTCACGATCGAATTCCTCTAGTCGTACGAATTTAAATCCCTAATTAGCCTTTCCCTATAGATTAGTATCCCAGGAATGATCAGTTCCGGGCGAGAACTAGCTACAAGTACATTAATAAAATAATTCATTTCATAAATCCCAAATGAGTGAAATTTCGGAATGTCATACTATATTTATATGAATGGCTTCGTTCTTTTGAGTATCATTGTGTTTTCTTTACTATCCCTTGCTTGGTTGTTGTTTGGGGTGTTCAAAGTTTGCTTCCGCTTGCGTTCTTTCATTGGTAAGTTATTTGGGTCGTCGACGAATCCTGGGACGTCGTATTCTCAACGACCATTGGTGGGATGTTGCGACCTCGGGTGGGTTCAGGGCATGACACTTGAGATCGCGGTATCCTCACCTTTAAACTTGATCTATCTTCTCCAAACCAAACCCTGATGGAGATTTTTCACTCAGCAATTGTAAAAATGATATTATGTTATCAAGAGGAATCCCTTGGCCTAACTTTCCCGGTGTTCAGTGGTGGAGTGTCATCCACTTGAAGTTACTCTTCCTTGCTAATTGCCTGCCAAGAGAAAGGGGTGAAGAGATGCTTAGGGAAGGTAGTGACTGCTTATGACTCTGTCGAGAAAACTTCCTATGATATTTTAAAATTGACAAAACCATATATTTCTCTTTATTTCTCTATTGCTATTGATGAAATTTGAAGTACAAAGTGGAAGACTCGTAGAGATTGAACGGACCTTTATAAAAGGTGAACAAGTAAGAGAGAATAGGAAGTTCAAGGATACTTGGAGGTACCATGACAAGGTGAGCAATTTAGTGAAGCCTTGATCACTAATGTACTTAAAAAGATCAAACGGAAAACAATACATAAGTTAACTACTAGCAGGAAACTTTAATAAACTCATGGATTGCTGATGGAAATAGCTCACTGTATCACCTGTAAACATCCTATTGGCGAAGTATGAATCATTGAAGATGAAGTCGAACAAAACGATTTTTGAAATGTACACGAGGTATACCGAGATTGTAAATGGCCTTGCCTATTAAGGCAAGACATACACCAATAAAGAGAATGTGAACAAATAGTCGGAGCTTTTCCAAAGGAATGTAATCATGTGAACACATCCATTCATGATACACTAAGGATAGTGCCTCTATTACTAGATAAGCTAATAGGAACCTTGATTGCATATTGAGCTGAGTGTCAAGATAAAGAAAATGGTCAAAAGGTAAGTATTCTATTGCATTAAATGAAGACAAGGAGATGGCACTAATGACAAAGAAAGTCCAAAATATTATGAAAAGAGGAGGAAACTTCAAAAGCAAGAAGCAAATGGGAAACAGGAGAAAAGAAATCCTCCAAGGACAAAGAGGATAACAAAGGTAAGGACATTAATTGTTTGAGTGTGGGGAAGATGGATATATTAAACCAAATTGTCCCTTACTCAAGAACAAAAAAGGGACAATTTGAAAAGAAGAATATGAATCAAGTGATGATGATGAATAAGCAACTATGTCTAATGGCAAATTTTCAAACTAAAGATGTAAAAGAGGTAAGCATATTTGAAATTCTTATTGATAATATAGACAATTTTATTAAAGAATTTTGTGATGAGCATAAAAAAGACTTTTGAGAAATTTTCTGAATTGAAGAAAGTGGCTTCCAATAAGAAAGTGGCTTCCAATAAGATATTATGAAAGAAGAAAAGATTGTTAGTTTAAATAAGGAAACTACCTGGGTCAATGATGAGCGAAATCTTTTGCAAAAGGAAAATATTTCCCTTAAGGAAGAAATCTCAAAGATTTCCAAAAATTTGATATCTCAAAGTTAGCATTAATAGCAAAAGTTATCCTTAATAGTTTTCACATTATAACCACAATCTCATTTTGGTCAAGAAGCTATTTCTAGATGGAAGCTCGAGGCAAACTCATATAATATCTAAACTTTTATGCTTCTTTAAACAATCATGAGTTATTATCTATTCATATCAATTTTTTTGAGACTATATTAATTGCTTGCTGCTGTTGAAGAAACATCTATAAATAATTTTGATGATACCTAAAATATCCTTGGTATAATATATACATTGCCTAAGTGCAGATATATTCAAAGGACTAAGTGATAATCATAATGTTATTCATTGAAGAGAAGATCACAAGACTGTCCTTAAAGGATCTTGTAAACAGTACCATCAATCTCAAAGATCAACTAAATAACGATGTCTTATTCAAACTCAAGAGATCTAGTAATTGGTGATATTTAAGTAACGGTTCATTTAATATAACCGTTATGTCACTATATATAGCCGTTGGGATTGGACAAGCACAGCAAAAGATCCAGTAGAAAGGAGAAGAGTCATTTTGATAGGTAGTCAATATTGCAACTATAGTAAAACAACATAAGTTATTTCGGGAAAGTCTGCAGAAGTTCAGAATTAGATTGTATGGGCAGTCAGTTTCGAAGACAGCAGCTCCAACGGCTACTTTGGCTCTTCGGGACATCAGTAACATCTAGTTTGAAAATGCCTATAAAAGAGAAGATCTCTAAAGCCAACAAGTTAGAGTGAGAGTGTGTGTGCTTACAAAAATTCTGAAATCTCTTGCTATATACTGAGCAAAAAACTCCTGCTTATCGATAGCACTTGCTACATTGTAATTGTGTTGAAATTTCAAGTGTACGAAGTGATAGCAGCATCCACCTCTTGGTAGTGTGATCCACAATTTGATAGGAGTGGTGCTTGCTAAAGTGTAACTTGATCAGCAAATTACGAGTGCAATCCAGCCCAACTTATAGCTGTTAGTAGTGAGAGTGGACGTAGGCTTAAGGATAAAGCCGAATCATAATGTATCCTTGTGTGCAGCTATTTATACTTCTATTTATCATCTCTAGCATATAAGTGATACTTTGTCTCTCATACATATAGTGTTTTCCAATATCTCTTTGTTACACGTTGTTTTCCACAAAAACTGTAATATCTTTCAAAGCAACCTATTCACCTCCCCTTTAGGTTGCATAGTTAGTCCCAACAGCTGCTGCTCAAACATTCATCATTTTCAGAGCATGATAAGCAATACAAATTTTAATTTATTTGCAATGTCAAATAATCTGTGTTACATCTGGTTGTTCATAGATAGTTTTGTTATCATTAAAACGAAGGAAATTGTTGAGAAAACCTCCTATGATATTTTGAAGTTGACAAAATCATCTATTTCTCATTATTATTCAATAAATGCAGATGTCATTTTATTTAAGGTAATGTTGATTTAAAAAAATTCTCTATTGCCATTGCTAAAATTCAAAGTACAAAGTGGAAAAAATCGTGGAGATTGGTTGGACCTTGATAAAGAGTGAACAAGTTAAAGAGAATGGGAAGTTCATGAAAACTTGGAGGTACCATGATAAGAAGAACATTTTAGTGTAGGCTTGATCACTAAAGTACTCAAAAAGATCAAATGAAAAGTAATGCATAAATCAACCACTAGCGGGAAGCTTCAATAAACTCATGGATTGTTGTTGGAAGCAGCTCACTATATCACCAATGATGAATGTGTATTTCACATGACTACGCAATCGGGATAAGAAGACCTAGATATTCCTTTGGCTGTTATTCTAATTTAAAGAAGTTGACAGCTAGAGTCAAATTTGGAACTCGAAAAGAAAATTTTTAAGGAAAATCAAATCAATCGTCACTTGTTTGGTAAAGTAGATTATTTCCAAGTATGGCGAATTCTTTCGTGGAAACTGTGCACCATTACCAAGAAGATTTGATTGTATGCACAACCAGATTTCTAATGATTGTGTTGATTTCTTCAAGGGCTAAATTGATCCTTTTGAAGAATATCCAACAACTAGTTTGGAGATCGAAAACTATGTAAGAAGATCAACACACGCCGAAGAAGACAAACTATGAAACAAAGAAAGCTTCAAACTTGGATATATTGATAGTGTGATCTATCAACTTTAGGGAGAAACAATACCAGCTATGTTGTAATTACTCAAGAGATTACTAGTGATTCCAACCTATTCGTGGATGTTAGTCTACGAGAATGGACATAGGCTTAATCACAAGTCGAACCACTATAAATTGTGCGTGCATCATCTCTTATCCCTTTACTTAGCTCATTTTATATTTGATAAAAGTGCAATGCACTAGATATTGTCAGTTTATTCATGCATCTATCAAACACATCTTACACATAATTAAACTTAATTTGTCTTATTTCGTGAAGTTTGTTATTTCACCCCTACCCTCTCTAGGTTGCATGTTAACAACAACAATTGGTATCAAAATATGCTGCTCATTATTTTTGAAATTTTATATTTCAAGTGCATAAAGATCCTCCATGGCTAACAATATTGATCTAGGTGTTTTTGAAGGTCAATCAACTACAAGACCTACATATTTTGATGGAACTAATTACGGTTAGAAGAAATGCAAGACGAGCAAATCTAGTAAAGTATGATGTTTTCCAAAATGGCACAAATACACCTCCATTAGTGAGAACAATTGTTCCAACAATATTCTTTGGAACTAAGGAAACCACAAATCAAGCAACTACTCTACTAGGAACAATCAATCCAGAAGAAATCGCAAGAAGACAAGCTTCGGATGCCAAAGCCCCTATATGCATCTTATTGTGCTTTATCTGTCTCTAAAATTAATCGCATTTCTTAGTGTACTATAGCTGAAGAAATTTGGGACAGAATTCAAGTCACATTTGAAGAGACTGATAGAGTCAGGGATACTAAAATGAACATTTTATTGGGGAAATATAAATCATTCTAGTTGAAGTCGAACAAAGCGATTTTTGAAATGTGCATGAGGTATGCCGGGATTGTAAATGGCAATGCCTATCAAGGGAAGATATACACCAATAAAGAGAATGTCAACAAATTGCCAAGAGCTCTTCCAAAGGAATGTAATCGTGAAGACATCCCACTACAAAAAAAACATGATTATTGCGACGGAAATTTGCGACGGATTATTTTTGTCGCTAATTTACGACAAACTTTGCGACTGATTTATAAATCCATCGCAAATTTGCGACGAAAATAATCCGTCACAAATTTGCGACGAAATTATTTTCCGTCGTAAATTTGCGACGGAAAGTTGGTCGACGCTAGTTCCGTCGCAAATTTGCGATGACTAATTTTCCGTTGCAAATTTGCAAAGGATTTATTTTCCGTCGTGACGGCAGTAGCGATGAATATTTTATCCGTCGCAAATTTGCGACGAAAGTGGATTCGTCGCTAATTTGTGATATGCACCCCTCCCCACCCGTCAATTTCTCTCTCTCTCTCTCTCTCTCTCTCTCTCTCTCAATAGTGATTCGTCAGGTCGCCCGCTTTTCTCTCACCTTCTCCTTCTAACATTTCTCTCAATAATCCGTGCGTCCAAAAATCAATTTCGGTGAAGCTTTTTCACCGGTAAGTATCGTAGCTAATTTCGTGACTAAACATGCAACTAATATGATCCTATCCTTCTGATTCATCGTTGGATGCGAAATTTTTTTTATTGATATTTTTTTCTGTTTTTGTTGTACCGGCCACCAATTTACGACGGACGGTCTAGGTCCGTCGCAAGACACACCTAGGCGAGGTGCCGCGCCCAGATCTGGAGGAGGCCGATCGGCTGGGCGACGGCGAGGTCGACCGGCTGGGCGACGGCGAGGTCGACCGGCTGGGCGACGGCGAGGTCGACCGGCGACCATGGCGAGGCCGCGCGAGGTGGCCATGGCCGCGGGTCAACCTCACCGTCGCCCAGATCTGTGGCGACGGCGAGGTCGACCCGCGGCCTCGCCGTGGCCACCGGTCAACCTCGCCATTGCCCAGCTGGGCGACGGCGAGGTCGACCGGCGGCCATGGCCAAGCCGCTCGGCCTCGCCCAGATCAGCCGGACCGACGGCCATGGCGAGGCCGAGCGGCCTCACCAGCGACCGGAGAAAATTGTAAGAAAATTCTTTTTTTAAATTCGAAAAAAATAAAAAATTATTTAAAAATGAATGTTAAGTGATTTTGCTTTTATTTAGGTACGTGTCCAATTAAAGGTCTCACAATCCAAGTGAACTTTGCAATTCTCTTCAAATTGACCACTTTCTGCTATCAAGATTTCAATCAAATATCAGGGTAAGTCTTCTTTACATGGTAATTTTTTTATTTTTTAAAATTTCAAAGTAATTATTGCATGAAAAACAAAATTTCAATTTTCATAATTTTTTTTAATTAACAACAGTAGATATGATATTTTAAATATTTTACGAGATTCTTTTATTTTAATACAGACACAATGCAAAGAAACAGGGCTTGGATGTATAATAAGAACTTACCTGGACGTCAAGGATTGACCGATGAGTTTCGTATTAGGTTGAAACTATTTTTAAACTTTGCTAGTAGTAAAGGTGTCAGTGTAGAAAGTGCAGTAATTGTAAATTTCATGTGCGTGATACAGTTAGAGAATATCTTTGTAGATTTGGGTTTACTCCGAATTATTATAATTAGACTTGTCATGGTGAACCATTTATATCTGATGAAGGATATCGAAAAAGTGACCAATTTTTAGTTAGGAAAAAATGTAGCTATTATGACCAATTGAACCCATACGAGAGGATGGTGATTGATGCAGCTGATCAGAATTTTGTTTCAAATTTGAATCATGCAAGTACTAGTTTTACTCCTACACATGAACAAGTGGGTACTAGTCATGCATCACAAATGAAAGAGATAAGAGTAACGGGTTTTGATGAGAATGTGTGTAATAGAGCTTTTTCATCTAATCTGTTCTGGGAAGTGTTGAAAGCGGCAGATGAACCTTTATGGCCAAGTTGTGACAATCATACTAAGTTATCAGTGATAGCAAGACTATTAAATATCAAGGCAAAGCATAATGTGTCGCAAGATTGCTTCAACTCTTTTGTTGAAGTAATGCGGGAAACAATGCCTCGTGATAATAGCATGTCAAGTGATTGTTACGATATGAAAAAGCTAGTGGATAGCTTAAGTCTTCCGATTGTAAGGATTGATATATGTAGTAGGGGTTGTATGTTATATTGGAGAGATAATGAAAATGCATAATCTTGCAAATTCTGTAGCCAACCTAGGTACAAGATTAACAGGACGCAAGATCGTAATCAGAAGCGTAGACCATGCAAGTAAATATTTTATCTACCCTTAATCCCCAGATTACAAAGGCTTTATGCGTCTCAAGCCACAGCTGAACATATGACTTGGCACGCAAATCATGAAACAGAAGAGGATCTAATATGTCATCCTTCAGATGCAGAGGCATGGAAGCATTTTGATATAACATACTTGAGTTTGCAATAGAGCCTCGAAACATCATATTAGGTCTCTGTGTTGATGGATTTGCCCCATTTGAGAAATTAGGAAAAAGTTATTCATGTTGGCCAGTTATCTTAACGCCGTACAATCTTCCACCTGGTATGTGCATGAAAACACCTTATATGTTTTTGACATTGATCGTGCCTGGTACGCAAAATCCGAAAAAGTTAATAGATGTTTATATGCAACCATTGATTGAAGAGTTACAACGGCTATGGAAGGAAGGTGTCCTTACATATGATGTTTCTACCAATCAAACATTTGTAATGAAGGCTGCTCTTTTTTGGACAATAAATGACTTTTCAACTTACGAAATGTTATTTGGATGGAGTACAGCTGGGATCTTAGGATGTCCGATATGTTTGGAGAGATCAAAGTCATTTAGATTAAAACATGGAAAGAAGCCCGGCTATTTTGACTGTCACAAACAATTTTTACCGATAAATCATACATTCAGAAGGAATAAAAAAGAGTTCATGAAGAATAGGATTGAAAGAACACGTCCACCATTGAGGTTGACCGGCGATCAAATTTGAGAGCGGGTGCAGGACTTTCCAACTGTTGTTCAGAACTCTCACGACACGACTTTTGCGTACGAAAGTATACATAAGTGGACAAAACGCAGTATATTTTGGGATCTATCATATTGGAAGGCCCATCTTATTCATCATAATCTTGATGTTATGCACATAGAAAAGAATGTTTTCGACAATATCATAAATACTGTGATAGATGCCTCCGAAAAAATAAAAGGCAACTTGAACGCAAGAAAAGATATAAGAGATATTTGTGATTGACCAATACTAGATGTGGATGCAAGCAGTAGGAGACCAAAACCAAAAGCAGTTTATACATTAGATAAGGAGCAGAGGCGAGTTGTTTGTCAATGGTTGAAATCTGTGCGGTTTCCTGATGGATATGCTTCGAACCTCAGAAGATGTGTTGATTTGAATAAATGCAAGTTGACAGGTTTGAAGAGTCATGATTGTCATATATTGATGGAAAGACTAATTCTAATAGCTTTCAAGGAAGTTCTACCGAATTTTGTATGGGGCTCCATTACAGAGTTAAGCAATTTCCTGCATGATATTTGCTCAACAGTATTAAAAGCATCGCACATGGACAAACTAGAGAGAGATATTCCAATTATTCTTTACAACTTAGAAAGGATATTTCCTCCATCATTTTTTGATTCGATGGAGCATCTCTTAGTTCACTTGCCATATGAGGCCAAAGTTGTAAGTTCCGTACAATTTCGATGGATGTATCCATTTGAAAGGTAAATTTTTTTTTAAATAAAGTTCAAATTACTTATTATATATTATGTTCCGATAAACTTCTTTCTATTGCAACTAGATTCTTATATCATTTAAAGAAAAAAGTGAAGAATAAGGCACGTGGTGAAGCTTCAATTTATAATGCATATATTATAGAAGAAGTGACAACATTTACATCATACTATTTTGAGCCGCACGTGCAGTGCAAGAGGCGGAGAGCAGGCAGAAATGATGAGGGCCCCATTAATCCCAATTGCAAAGCATTCTCTATTTTCAATTATCTGGATCGACCAAGCAACGCATGTTAGTCTCGTTACCTAACAAGCGAAGAATTGCATGCAGCCCATATATATATTTTATTGAACTGCCCAGAAGTCGAGCCATACTTTGAGTAAGTGTAAATTTGCAAATATATGTATTGTGTGTCAAATATTTGCTAATATATAAATGGTATTTATTACTAGGATTTTTCAAACTTCAATGTATGGACTACCACAAAATGAGTTTGACCGTATGTGCGATGAATAATTTGCAGCATGGTTTAAAACATATGTAAGTTGCCTATGGAATGTTCACTTGCCTTATTTAAATTTTATACATCATTTATTGAAATATATATTATTGACTTTGCGTGTGTAACCTTAGGTTCACAATAATCATGATGAACTTGAAGAGCAAGGATTGCTATATTATCTGTCATGAGTTCCACAGTTAAGAGTGCGAAGTTGGCCAGTTTATTTTATAAATGGATATAATTTTCACACTCAAGAATATGGAATGGGAAAAGCCACAATGAATAGTGGTGTGTCTGTTCGTTAATCCAATGGTGGCAGTTCAAAAGATGATTTTTATGGCTTGTTAAATGAAATCATAGAGATAGAGTACCCTGGACCATTAATGATGCAGGTTGTGTTATTAAGTGCAAGTGGTTCGACCCCGTCAAAGGAATGAAAGTGCATACGAAGTTTAATTTGGTTGAAATAAATCACAAGAAAATGTATATGAAATATGAACCATTTGTCTTGGCACAACAAGCAATTCAAGTATATTATGCATCATATCCTAGTTTGAAACATGATAAAGCTGATTGGTGGGTTGTATGTAAAATCAAAGTACGGAGAAAAATCGAGGAACATTAGAAGGATAGAGCCTATCAACAAGAGGAAGTTTGTAACACCATGAAACTGAGGAATATAACATTCCAACTTTACGAGATCCATGTGGAGCTATGATAGATGTGGATCCAACAGAAATTTGCGAATTAAATGTACAAGACTGTTCAGAATCTGATTTTGAGACAGATTATGAAGACGAAGAGCAAGACGAAGACGAACTAGAAGATGAAGACGAAGACGAAGACGAAGACTAAAATTTTTGTGACAAAACACTAATGATGTGTAATTATTATTGCAACAAGTGTTATTTTGGTTGTCATAATTATTATTATTGTTCTTGTTATTATTGTTATTGTTATTAATATTATTGTTGTTGTTACTTATTCTTCTTAATTTAATTGCTCGTCGGAAAATTTGTCGCTAGATGACGACAAGTCAAATATTATTCGTGCGATGACATTTGCGATATTATATTTTCCATTGGATTTGGATCATCGCTAATTTCGTCGCTCATTTTACGACAACAACTTATTCGTGGCTACTGTACAATGAAGAATTATTAACGGACCAAACAATTCACGGCAATTGTTCGAATTCGTCGCAAAATTTGCGATGGATTCAAAAATGTCCTTTATTTTTGGAATCCGAAATAAATCCATCGGAAATTTGCGATGGAAAAATATTGTCTGTTGCAAAATTGTGGATGGGAAAAAAATACGTTGCAAATTTGCAACGAACAAATACTATCCGTCACAAATTTGGATGGACATAAAAGTCCGTCGCAAATTTACGACGAACCAACATAATGTCCGTCGCAAATTTGGGACGAGGAAAAAAATTCCCTCCCAAATTTGTGACGGACGAAAAAATGTCCGTCGCATATTTGCGACATACCTTTTTTCCATCGTAAATTTACAACGGACCAAAAAAAGTCAGTCATAAATTTGCGACGGACCAACATAATATCTGTCCCAAATTTGCGACGGACACAACAAAGTCCGTCGCAAATATGCAACCGACAAAACAAAGTCAGTCGCAAATTTGCAACAGACAAAAAAAGTCCGTCGCAAATTTGCGACGGACAAAACAAAGTCCGTCGCAAATTTGCGACGGTAAAAAATGTCCGTCATAAATTTGCGATGGAGCAAAACATATCTGTCACAAATTTGGGACGGGAAAAAAAATTCCCTCCCAAATTTGCGATGGACGAAAAAATGTTCGTCATAAATTTTCGACGGACCTTTTTTCCATCGAAAATTTGCAACCGACCAACATAATGTCCGTCGCAAATTTGCGACCGACACAACAAAGTCTGTCACAAATTTGCGATGGACCAACTTGCGACGGACACAACAAAGTCCGTCACAAATTTGCGACGGGAAAAAATTCCCTCCCAAATTTGCGACGGACAAAAAAGTACGTCCCAAATTTGCGACGGAGAAGAATGTCCGTCGCAAAATTGCGATGGAGCAAAACATGTTCATAGCAAATTTGGGACGGGGAAAAAAGTTCCCTCCCAAATTTGCGACGGACAAAAAAATGTCCGTCGCAAATTTGCGACGGACCAAAAAAAGTCCGTCGCAAATTTGCGACGGACCAACATAATGTCCATCGCAAATTTGCGACGGAAAAAAAAATTCCCTCCCAAATTTGCGACGGACAAAAAAAGTCCGTCGCAAATTTGGGAAGGGAAAAAATTCCCTCCCAAATTTGCGACGGACGAAAAAATGTCCGTCGCAAATTTGCGACGGACCAAAAAAAATCCGTCGCAAACATAATGTCCATCGCAAATTTGCGACGGACCAAAAAAAGTCCGTCGCAAATTTGGGACGGAAAAAAAATTCCCTCCCAAATTTGCGACGGACAAAAATAATGTCCGTCGCAAATTTGGGACGGGAAAAAATTCCCTCCCAAATTTGCGACGGACAGAAAAGTCCGTCGCAAATTTGCAACGGAGAAAAATGTCCGTCGCAAATTTGCAACGGAAAAAAGGTCCGTCGCAAATTTGGGACGGGAAAAAAAATTCCCTCCCAAATTTGCGACGGACGAAAAATGTCCGTCGCAAATTTGCGACGAACGCATCGAAAATTTTCATCCGTCGCAAATTTGCGATGAACGCACCGAAAATTTTCATCCGTCGCAAACTCTCTTTCCCACCTACACGCGCACGTGCCTCCGTCAAATTTCCTTCTCTGACAATTTTTGTTTTCTTCCTCCTGCTCCTCTTCTTCTTCTTCTTCTTCTTCTTCTTCTTCTTCGTCTTCCGGCCATTGTCTCCGCCGATTGCACTGATCCACCGCCGCCGTCACCGCAGCAGCCGTCGCCATCGCCCCCATCACCGTCCCATCGTCGTCTGCCTACGCATGGGGTCGCCTCCTCGCTCGCCCGCGTGTAATAGCCCGAATTTCGATATAATTCCGAGATCAATAAAATTGACATTATTTCGCATTTCATTTTAGCAAGTCTCGCCCAAAGCTGATCACTCTTGGAATACTAGCCAATTAGGTATGGCTAACTAGGAAATGGTACATGGACCAGGGACTCGGTCATGAATCGAACACTGATCACGAGAAACTGTGAGGTAATATTTTGGAACAATGAAGGCCGATCTTAGGAAAAGTAATGGATTTGGTTTGGCCAAGGCCAACGATGTACAATCGGATCGCAGGTGATTCTGCACGATCGAAAGTGCACGTGGCCAACCAGTCCTGAACTTGAACCGAACGATCGCGGCCTCTGGGACTAGTGATAATTTCTCATTCTCTCAATGATCGGGACCGTCATGACTCGGATAATCCTACGTCGATACGTGTAACCCCTAAACAGCCGCATGTTAGTAAGAGACCCTAAAATTGGAAATTTAGCTAGTTTTGGTCACGAAATTGGACCCGGACTTCAATGTCAATTTTCGAGGACTTGTACGACTATTTTTGCGATTCTGATGTCATATTATGCTGGCCACACACATTTGGAGTTGGTACGGGCGAAAAATGGAATTTCGACCCAGAACCGGAAAAATGGCTATTTTGCCCCTAGGCCATTTTCAGTTTCGAATTTTAGGGATAATTAAGGGGATTAATTAATTTTGGTCTTATCTCAATTATTGGCCCCATTTACTATTTTACCCCTCAATTATCTAGATAGGATTGATTAAGACCGTTGGATCAAGGGCATTTTGGTCAAATCCGTTGGATGAGTGACACGTGGCACCCACTAGCCACTATATTTGACCAGCTTGGACCATCTTCTCTCTCTCCTCACTCCCCATTCGGCCAGGTCTCTCTCTCCCTCTCCCGAAAATCTCTCTCTTCCTCTCAGCCACTTGGACGGCCACCGTCGCCGGAGCAAGCCGCCACCGCCGGAGCCGTCGTCACCGGTGTTGCTGCTCTGCCTGACCTTACCACCAGCCAATCGACCCTCTCTCTCCGTAGTCGGCGTGAGGATCACCGTCGAATAGCCCGGCCATGAAGACCGTCGCAGAGCTCGCCGGGAAGCCGTGCCGTACACCGTCGCTCGTCGCTGCCATCCATGCCGACCAGCCACCACCACCACCCTCACCGACCCACTTTCCCCTTATCACCACCATTGTCGCCGCCGTCCATGCCGACCAGCCACCATCGCCACCCTCACCGACCCACTTTCCCCTTATCACCACCATCGTCGCCGCCGTATGGACCAGCCGTGACCGCCGACCGCCATGAGCCGCCATCGTCGAGACCACCGCCGATCGCCGCCGCCCGCCGCCACTGAGAACCGTTTGGACCGCCATTCGTTTTGTTAGACGTGAAGCGTAGAAAATCAAGTGAGTATAATTCCTAAGCCCAAATTAGGAAATTGTGCGTTTTCTAGACGGGTTAGACAGTTAGGGCGACTAGAATGTGAATTTTGCCAATTTGTGGAATTGGTGGGCTAATCAATGGATAAGTTTTAAGTGGTGGAATTGATGGACTGATAGGTTGAATTGGAGGTTGATTTGAGGCCAAGGAAGTGTAAATTGATGGCTGTCCAGATTGAGGACTTAGTGGATTAAATTGACTGCAATTGAGGATATGGGGCTGAATTGCCAGGAATTGCCGGATTAGTGATTGATGATTGATTGTACTCAGTTGTGATAAATTATGTATTGCCATGCCGTGTACTCGTTTGGCCGAATCGTGCGAAGTGTGATTGGCCAACTGGTGACTTGTACTGATTATTGAATTATGAATTGTGAATTGGGCCGCATGGTAGTAATTGGCCAAGTGAGCGTGCTGTTGTGAATTGGGCACGGTGTAGTGGCGTTGATTTGATTAAGTGCATGTGTTATGTGGATGCTCATGGTGCATTGTGACGCATTGCATGGTTACGCATAGTGTATGCCTAGTGTGAGATATGTGATGAAATTGTGCAAGAGTGCATGCCTACCATGAGCATGTGATCACCTAAATACCCTGATGCGTTTTACGCGGGGTTCAGATAATAACTGGCTGTGTGTATGTGTGATCACAATTTGCCCTGATGCGTGTTACGCGGGGTGTGCCGTCCTCATGTACTTTGTAGCAGGACGATGCCCGGTACGTCCGGAAGACGACCAGCCTCATGCACTTTGAAGCAAGCTTTGATTCGTAAGGAGATCGGTGTTGCGCCTCATGCACTTTGTAGCAGGCTAGAGACACTGGGCCAAGTGATGCGTTTTTACGCTGGCCGCGAAGTGTTATGGGCCTTCGGGTTGGATTAACAATTGTTGGCCTTCGAATCGTATTAATAATAAATTGAGCATTTGCCAGTATGCTAGTGTGGGTTAGTGAGTCGAGACATGAATATGACATGATGATAGCATATACATGCATAAGAATGCATGGGCCAGTGTGCGAGTGTGCGAGACTCGGTGAAAGGCATGTGGTACGAACATTGATGAACGTGAGCATCCGTATGACGTACGTATGAATAGCGCATTCATGTATGTGAATTGATCATTGTTTTGAGATGCTTAACCTGTAGGGTCAACCATGTAAGTGATCGGGGCCCGAGGGCCCGGGTCGGAGAATGATTGTGATTTGAATTGTTATGTTGGTTGTGATATGCCTGTCAAGAGAATGCATATTAGCCTAGCCTAGGTTTAGGGGTTATACTCGCTGAGATTTGTCTCATTGTTGTATAAACCCATTCTTTTCAAACTCCCAACCATAAGGATACCGAGACCGTCACCACTTTTTGGGATACCGCACATGATTCAGCGGAATTCAAGTGTACAGCCCTACGGGGATGGGGTAGCATATGTGAGATATAATTCAGTGCTATTCGTGAATGTGGGAGAGTCATATTATCATACCGAGGAGTACGTGGCTTGGTGCTATAGAGGAGCTGATGGAGTGACTGGACCCCCTCTCAGGACTTTTGATGTTCCTTTGGATGAGAACGATTTGATGATTCCGCAGATGGCGGATGGTGAGATTTCAGACCCTCTACCTATATCTGATTGGAGTACCCAGGACGAGACTGTGGACAGACCTACTGCTATGGATGAGGAGGATGAGGAGCCCGAAGTGATATATGCTGATCCGGAGTCCTTAGACCATTAGGACGATGTTGAGCCAGAAGCCATGGAGTTAGACCCGGAGCAGGACGGAGAAGTAGCTAAACAAGGATCAGATGTGGAGATAGGTTCCGAGGAAGAGTTAGGATGGTATCTTGATCCAGAATTGTTGATGGAGTCGGAGAAATCAGGGTCTAGTGAGAATATTTCCGAGGAATCGTCAGATGATCTTAATGAGTCCTCAGACGCGGACTGGGAGCCGTAGTGTAAGGGTTAGCGAGAGGAGGGGAGGCTGTTCCTTTTTTATAGTAGTACTCCCTATAGGTTCAGTAGACTTTCCCCAGCCATTTAGCCCCTTTTTGTTAAGCAATGGCTGTTGTGGAATTGATCTCTGTACAGTTGGTTTGGTTTGTATATGTAAATGGTGTAAAAACAGATTTTGTTAGTAATATGTAAAGTGTATATATATATATATATATATTCAGCTATGTTGATTGATGTTTGGCTATTCTTGGCTCATATTTATTTTGTCAAGGTTTATTAATTATTGCTTCCGCTTGTGCTTTGCTCTCTGCTTGGGCATTAGGTCGGCGACGCTTCCTGGGACGTCGCGAGTATATCGACCAAGGTAGGGATGTTGCGTGACGCGGGGTTCGGGGCATGACACCACGCGCCTCGTCGGCCCGCCTTGCAGCCGCCTGAAGCCGTCGTCGCCCAGCCTCGCCGAGCTCGCCGTTGCCGCCCAGCTGTCGCCTAACCATCGCTGCCCAGCAGCCGCCCAGCCTGGCCGAGCTCCCCATTGCCGCCCAGCCGCTGCCCAACCGTCGCCGCCCAGCAACCACCCAGCCTCACCGAGCTCTCCGTTGCCGCCCAACCGCCGCCCAACCGTCGTGGCCTAGCAGCCGCCCAGCCTTGTCAAGCTCCTCGTCACCGCCCAGCCGCTTCCCAACCATCGCCGCCCAGCAGCGACCCAGCCTCGCCGAGCTCGCCATCCCCGCCCAACCGCCGCCCAGTCAGCCGCTGCCCAGCAGCCGCCCAGCCTCGCCGAGCTCGCCGTCCCCGCCCAACTGCTGCCCAGTCTATCGCCGCCCAGCAGCCACCTAGCCTCGCCGAGCTCGCCGTCGCCGCCCAACCTCGCTGAGCTCGCCGTCGCCGCCCAGCCGCCGCCCGAGGCCGTCGCCGCCCAGCTCGCCGCCGTCCAGCCGCTGCTACCCAGCCACTGCTGCCCTGCCGCCGCCACCCAGCCGCCGGCCGATGCCCATGCCGAGCCCGCCACTATTAACCAAGCCAAAATCTAATTATTGTTGGGTTTTTTCTTGGCCTTGAACCAAGTAAGGAACTCTCTAAATCCTACCTACTATAATAAGTATTAATCAGACTTGTTTAGGGATTATTTAGTGTCCGATTGGTTGGCTAAGTTAGGGGTCGATTTCAGGATTGCATGTGGCTTTGATCGATGTTCGACTGGTTAATTTGTCCATTATATCGCCGATTAAGCGTTTAATGATCATCGGGTGGTTGATTAAGCGTTTATTCAGAAAATGCATTAAAATTGAACAATTTATAAAAATTTTGAAAAATTTCCTGAAAATTTAATAAAGTCATATTTTGGGAAAATATTAAATTTGGTGAATTTTTTTAAATTAAAAAACCAAAATTTCAAAATATCACAAAAATGGCAAAAAATAACTATGGCCACCCAATTTGAGTGAAATTTAATTTTTTTTAGGTGCCCGAAAAAATAATAATAATAAAAAATTCAAAATTTTCAAAATATTACAAAATGACTTAAAATACATGTGGCCACTCATTTTGAGAGAAATTGTAAATTTTTTAGGTGCACAAAAAATGTAAAAATAATAATAAAATAAACAATTGCAAAACTTCACAGAATGACTTAGAATACATGTGGCCATCGACTTTGAGTGAAAAATATTTTTTTTGGGTGGCCAAAAAAAATTAAATATTTAAAAAATTTGAAAACTTCACAGAATTACTTATAATACCTGTGGCCACCCACTTTGAGTGAAATTTAATTTTTTTTATGTCGCCAAAATAATTAAAAATTACAAAAAAAATATTTCAAAACTTTACAGAATGGCTTAGAATACCCGTGGCCACACTCATAAGTGACATTTAAATTTTTTTTAAGTGCCCAAAAAATTGCAAAAATAATAAAATTAATTTTATTATAAAACTTCACAGAATGGCTTAGAATACTTATGGCCAGCCACTTTGAATGAAATTTCAATTTTTGCACATGCCCAAAAAAAATTTTAAAAATTAAAAATTTGAAAACTTCACAGAATGACTTATAATACATGTGGCCACCCACTTTTAGTGAAATTTACATTTTTTTTAGGTGCCCAAAAAAATTTAAAAATAATGAAATAACAAAATTTCAAAACTTTACATAATGGCTTAGAATACCTGTTGCCACCAACTTTAAGTGAAATTTAAATTTTTTTAGATGCCCACAAAAATTAATGGCTTATAATGCCTGTGGCCAGCCACTTTGATTGATGATCGTGTGGCCGAGAACGAAGATCGTGTGGCTGAAATTGATGTTTCATGGTTGTTCTTGTGCTTGATGAATTATCGTGTGGTTTGAAAGTGGATCGTGTGGTTAATTATGGCTAATGTCGGCTTACCATGGCATATCGTGCTCATATATTGATGTTTGATATCAAAATGAATGCGATTCATAGTATATTTGTTCGTAGGTAATTACATGTCATAAACACTCGGTATTGGCTAATTAAGAGAGAACATTTTCTGCTTCTCAACCAAAATGGTAAGCTTCGTCATGTACGTCATTATGTGTCCGTAATACGTGTTCATATTTTTTTATATATTTGTTTAACCTTCCTACTTGTCAGTATAAATGTGGAGGTCACATGCATAGAAGACCAGCCTCTTCAACGAGGTCGTCCCCGGCCTTTTCCTCGTCTCCTGTCCTTTCATCTAACCCGCAACCATAATATGCTGATGGACAATATGGACACGTTGGTCCTTCCTCCAATGCTCAAGAACATGTTATGGGACTTGGCCACATGCCAACTCAATCTCCTCCAGTTCTTTCTCCTTTGGCTCCCTCTCCTTCCGTTCCACCTTATTATTCAACGCAACATTCGCATAATGACGGAAACGAAGGTGAAGAAGATAACCGATTCCTAATATGCCCATTTGGAGATTCATAAGTACCTCAATTTTTTTATTATATGTAATATTTATGGCTTTCGATATGGATGTCAACTGAATTGTCGATGTTGCACAATATCCGTATGTTTGCAGATTCACGGATGCTACGTTTGTTATGAGGGAACTGAATAAAATAGTCAAAAACTATTGGATGGGGGAGTATGTTAATTACATAAGTGTTCCACAAAAGGTGAAAGATTTGTGGTGGAATGAATTCAAGGTAAGTTTTAGATATTCTATTTTCTTACCAACTAAGTTCGGTGTAGTATATTGATGGTCAAGAATGATGTAAAGGGACCAGAGCAGCTCTTTAATTTTCGGTACTAAAGGGACCAGATATTTTCCCCGATATGAACTTAACAAAGTCTATTGCCGAATTGTCTAGTGCATGGTAATGAATATGTGACCATCATAATAACTTTCAGTTTTGCTTGTATTGATTGCAACGGAAGTTCAGGTGAGATGACCAGCAAGAGAATGAAGTGAGAAGAATTTTTCAGAAGAAAGTCAGTGATCATATACGAAATGTGATGAATAGAGTGAAGAGCAGGAAAGTGAAGCCAACTTTCATTACAACTGATAATTGGGCAGAAATTAATAGAATTTAGGAAACTGAGAAGAGTCAGCAAATCAGTCAGCAGAATAAAAAGAATCGATCTTCTAGTGTCCTACCGAGTACCACAGCTACCCAATCTTGTGTCTGATTTGTCGATTTTTCGTTTTCTAAGTAGAATCTATGATTGTCCCGCCTCCTATGAATGTTTTGAATGTATTATAAGATTGGATATCAAATATCATCGTATCAGGCTTTGCAACTTTGCATATATCATTATTTTTTTCAGACTAGCATCTTTCCTTCAGTTACATTTTTCAATTATATGGCATTGTGTCTGGTTTGTTCGTTTTCTGTTTCTGAAGCGGAATCTATGGTTTTCTCGTATCCTTTGATTGTTTTCAATGTATTACATGATGTTCATTATTGCGTAGCAATTGATATGGACAAGATTTGATGGCCGAAATGCTGTAAAATTTGCAACGAATATTTACATACGAATTTTGCGACCATTACAGTTCGTGGCTAATTTGCGACGAATAAGTAGCGACGAATCAAGTTCGTGCCTAATTTCCGTCCAATACATTTTGCGACGAATATTGCGACGAATTTTGTGACAAATTTTGCGACGAATAAAGTTCATGGCTAGTTTTGCGACGGATTTTGCGACGAATAAAGTTGGTGGCTAATTTTGCGACGAATTTTGCCACGAATAAAGTTCGTGGCTAATTTGCAACGAATTATTTGCGATGAATTTTGCGACGAATTATTTGCGACGCACTTTGCGATGGATGGTGTTCGTGGCTAATTTGCGACGAATTTTGCGACCAAATATTTGCGACGGATATTATTCGTGGCTAATTTGCGACGAATTTTTTTTCGGTCGCAAATTTGCGACGAAAATTGAAATTATCCATTGCAAAAATTTGCGACGACCTAGTAACAACAGAATTTTTTCGGTCGCTAAATTTGTCGCAAAAACGATTTGCGACTGATTTTTGCGATTTTTTCGTCGTAAAATCCGTCGCAAGAAACATGTTTTTTTGTAGTGTCCATTCATGATACACTAAGGATAATGCCTCTATCATTAGATGAGCTAATAGGAACCTCGATGGCTTATTGAGTTGAGTGTCAAGATGAGAAGGTGGTCAAAAGGTAAGTAGTCTATTGCAATAAAAGCTAATTTTACGTGACTACACAATGGGGATAAGAAGACCCAAATATTTATTTGGCTATTATGCGATGTCTAAAGGAAGTTATCAGCTAGCCTAGGGCCTGGAACTCTAAAAAAAATATTTGAAGGAAAATCAAATCAATGATCACTCATTTGGAGAAATTGATTATTTCCAAGAATGGAGAACTCATTTCGTGGAAACTACACCCTTACCTGGAAAATTTGATTGTGTTGGCAACCAAATCTCTAGTAATTGTGTTGATTTTCTTCAACAGATAAATAGATCCTCTTGAAAATTATCCGGCTAGTTGGGATATCAGAGACTATATAAGGAGAATAACACATTCATACTATGTTATAAGCAAGATATTCATTTTATTATTTTCTCTGCTAAGAGTACTTGTTACTGATTGTGGTCTGATTTGAGGAGTATACAAGTGTTGTATTGGTACTTGAGTTTTTTATAATATGATCTATCAATTTTCGGGAGAAGCAATACATGCTATGTTGTAACTATTCAAGAGATTGCTAGTTTATTCCAGTTTGTTAGAACTATCTCGTCAGTGACCGTAAATGTATGTGTATGGCGGTGGCACATGGGTGGTTTCCTCCGGCCTTGACCTTATCGTAGCTGCCGGGGCCTTTCGTACTAGGATCTTTCTTTATACCATAATCAGATTCCTTCCTTAAAATATTTCTCAAATACCAAATTCACATTGAGGCTCACCAATCAGCCATAAGCATTTTTATATATATTGTTGGGATACCTAGCAGAAACCTAGTACCTTAAATTGGGGAGATTGCAGAGAGGAGGGATAAGGACACCATAATTGTTATAACTTTTGTACAACATTCCCTTGAGTGCCATAACTTTCTTTTGATTATTTTAGTGCCATAACTTATGTATGGCGCTCACTTAAAGGCCATAATTTTTTTTTCTGATCACTTAAGTATCATATAACTTTTCAATTGGTCACATAAGTGTCATAACTTTTAAAAAACGTTCACTATAAATACTATGCCACTTCGAATTTACAGCACTTGGGTGCACAATTTTGAAATTTTTTGATACTTAAATGATCAATTGAAAATTACAACACTCAAATGAGCATTTTTTAGAAGCTGTGGCACTCAAGCGGTCAAAAAAAGTTATGGCAGTCAAATGAGTGTCGTACAAAAGTTATGTCATATCGCGTAGAGAGGAAGTTGAAATCCGAACACATTAATACATTCCGTTAAACCAACATTTATTAAAAAAATTAAACTAATATTTCATAGATGAAATAGGATACATTATATTAAATGCTTCAAGCCCCGCCGATTCTCCAACATGGAAGTCCACCTTAAAACTCCTCACATCCCCGATGCACCTCAACATATTTGGTCTCATATGATGAGTATAAATAGCAATCTCTGCCTAACATAATAGTACAGCGCACTGACTAAATGACCAGTCAAGGTGAATATTCCGTACAATGAACCAAGCATCGGTTCATTTCTTGTAAGTTCCTAATACGTGCAAGTGGGTCGTTGTCCCCATATGCCCCAACGCACGAACATAGATTCGAAAATTCTTGCTCCCCACCAGATACTATTCAAACCTATCTTAATTTTCAGAAAAAGAAATACAACAAGAAAAAACAGTAAGTTAAGATTTCACATCCATAACTTGTTTTCCATTTATTAATTGAACTTAAGAACTAACGAACGTCCTTGTTCATGGACCGTCCCAAACCAAGATTTAGGGAGACCTAGACTTGTCAATGAATTTTCATGAATTTTTTCCTTGACCAATTGTTCATGGTTAATTAGATTCCTCGATCAAGTAATCAAAGAACTATGCTAGATTATGGTATGCCTTAATCTCCTCATTGTTCAAGTTTCGGGAAAAGAACATGCCAAGTGTCATAACTTTTGCACGGCGCTCACTTGAGTTTCATTACTTTTTTTCTAATCATTTGAGCGTCGTAATTTTTGTAATGCACTCACTTGAGCGCCATAACTATTATTCTGATCACATGAGTGCCATATAACTTTTCCATCGATCCCTTGAGTATCATAACTTTTTAAAAACGTTCTGCATGAGTACTATGTCACATCAGATTTCCGGCACTTAGGTGAATGTTTTAAAAAATTTTAGCACTTGAATGATTGATTGAAGGTTAAGGCACTTAAGTGAACATTTTCTAAAAGTTTTGACACTTAAGTGGTTGAAAAAAAAGTTCTGACACTCAAGTGAGTGCCGTACGAAAGTTTTTGTACTTGTAGCATCCTTATCCCTTCAAGTTCCTATCAAATGCGAGTGCTTTAACCGACCATAGTTGCTTAGAGAGGAGGAGATATAAATTTCAATTGTTGTTAACCATCTCAACTACTTCAATCGGTTCTCAACCTATTGTCTAAATGCCAATTCACTCTTTAGCTTTCCAATTTCACTAATATAATTCTTAATCCTTATGTGAAATACCATTGTAGTCCTATTTGTCAATTGCCATCGAAAATTGCTGATGTGACGTCCAGTCATCGCCCACCATCTTTTGTGGCGCAACGACTACTCGGAATTATGTGTGGACTGTCACGTTAATGATTTGCGGCGGCAATTGGCCACAAAGACTACATTGGAATTTCGAGTAAAGATATAGAACTATGTTAGCAAAATTAGAAAGTTTAGAACTGAATTGGCATCCGTACAATAAATTTAGGATTGAATTAATAATTTTCCCACTACTTTCATAACATATGAGAAAATCATTTATGTAATAGTTATACGGGCAAACAAATAGATCGCTTTTCAACAAAGGTTTCGCCTGAAACATAAGGGAAAAAGATCAATTTGATGATTAAAAATATACTAACGTGTGATGTGCAGTTTTATGAGATATTTTCTTGTGACTTTGGGTTTTTAGGAAATTGATTGATGATCATGCAGCGAAAGTTGGTATAAATTCATCCACACAAAAAATTTACGTGATTCGTCCTTAAACCGTAGACGTTGATGGAGAAATCAAACAATTCAAACTAAAGAATCAACCGAGAGATCAAACAGTGGGTCTCACCAAAACTAAATCCCCACGCGAAATTCATTAAACTCTCAAAGAGTCTCTTTAACGTCTAATACTTATCAATACACTATATACTGGAGAGGTCACTTTGTATTATCGTTACATCAATTGACAAGTGACATGTTATGCAATAAGCCACAGTAATTTAAAATTACTAGGATGAGACACGGGCAGTGTACTGGTTAGTTAGACCATGTCAGCCTTATGATCGACCCACATAAAATACTTTCCCCTAAACAGTGAAACTTATTCCTTCTCTCTTTTCCTTGATGATATACAAACACATACTTGTATCTGCAATCAAAATATACAAGATTATATCCACAAGATATAGACTTAGATGGTAAGTGAGTTTATTATTCTCCTTGTGGTCTTGGGTTTAGTCTTATTTGGAGCACTCAGGTAAAATCCTATATTCACTGAGTTGATGTGGGAGAATGCGTCCTTAAGATCGCCTTGAAGGTAAATTAGACAAGATGTGAGAAAGCTGGCCTGAACCAAACACCACTTAATAATTATTAAAAAAAAAGATCTACAAGAGAAAACCTACTCTTTCGTTGAAAGATATTTCTTAGACCGTATGATGGGGATTCACAAAAGGAAAACGGGAACATGACGATAGGTTATTATTAGGAGGTTAAATGTGCTATCTCTACCACGTAATTTCCCATGGGAATCGGGTAAGTTGTTTGCCCATTTTGCTTGCAGCAAATCGACTATGTGCTATCTTTTTTTTAAGGGTTAATATCACGAAAAATTTTAAATTGATATACATGTAATAAATTTACCCCATACTAATTTTTTGACCATCAAAAATCCCCCAAACTGGTACACTTGTGACAAATTTACCCCAAACTAATTTTTTTACCACCAAAAACCTCAAACTTGTACACTTGTGACAAATTTACTCTCCATTAGTTTCCGTTAAATTGGATTAATATCACAAAAAATTACAAACCGGTACACTTGTGACAAACGAAGGGTAAAATTAGAACCGGTACATCCGTCAACTACCATGTGTCATTTAACAAAGTAATTTAACAATAAAATTTAACGGAAACTAAATGAGGATAAATTTGTTATAAGTGTACCAGTTTGTGGTTTTTGGTAGTTAAAAAATTAATTTTGGGTAAATTTATCACAGGTGTACCGGTTTGGGATTTTTCATGATATTAACTTTTTTTTAAAAAAAGCTAGCCAAAATAAAGGCAAAGAAAACACAAAAAGAAAAGAATCCTAATTTAGATAATCACTTGTCAATTACTTACTTAAGTGTCATAACTTTTTAATTTACACTTGAGTGTCATAATTTTTAAAAAATGTTCATCACAAGGGCTATGAATGTTAATGCTGCATTGGATTTTCCAATAAGGGAAATTGTCAACGTCGCTCAAGTAAACGTATTTTATTAGTTATAGCAATCAAGTAATTGATTGAAAAGCTTTGGCACTAGTTAGGCACCTGTGGAGTCTTTTTTCCATTATACTAGCAATGTCCCTGCAAAATCGTCATTAGGCTTGAAAATCTAGAGACAAGCAACAAGTAACAACAAGAAGGTTCCACCTTACTTTTACCCGATTTATACTAACGAACATTGAAAAAAAAAAGGAAAAAAACTAACAAGCATGGTTTAACTAGCTTGTTTTCCTTTGGTACTATCAAATAATTGCCTTTCGTTCCGACTATGGACTATATAAAAAAGCACTTATTCCCAGCATTGACAAAAAACAATTACTGAGTTTTTAAAAATTGTGAAAAATAGTTTAAATGAGTCTAGCTATGTCAGTAGCTAGACCCTAATATAATTTGCATGTTGAAAGGTTTTAGGTACTTCGCGAACTCCAAATACCCTTTCAACGTCGCGAGGGAAACCTCGGCGAAGGTCCCTGAGTAGTAATTCAATAAAAGTCAAACTCTAAACGCTATATGAAAAGACAAAAAACATATATGAAACAAATTATTAAACCTCATTAAACCCCCATTGGTGGTCAAAGGGTATGTATCTTGCTATATAGATAAAGATTGTACATGCTAATTAAATAAGTTTGCATCATTGTCAAGACAACAAGATACCTGCTTTCGCATATACAAGGACACTACTATAGAGAAACTCAAAACTTTTTGTCCATATACAATAATTGATGCCGGGCCATGTCAACCCTCTCTATGCCCGAAGCTGAAACTTCAAAATATGCATTGACCAAGAAGATATATAAATATGCATATGCATACATTTAATGTAGAGCCACTTCCGTCCCTCTATGTCCAACCTTATCCACGCGTGTACAACCCCATTGACCTCGTATTTTTCTTGCATTTTATGTAGTTGTCATATTCGCACACAGTAAATGATATCTCGAACGTGAGAGTTTGGTCAGAAAACCGAGGGATTCGTCCGCAAGATTCTTCCATTGAGGGTGAGTCAGGGCTGTTGGGGCGGACGGACGCTAAGATGAAATAGGATCCTAGGGTGGCTCGGGAACAGCTTCTTACTAGTAAGGGTTAATCACAATAAGAGAGTCTAATCTCTGAAATAGAGCATGGTCAACGCACACCTAAAGTGCCTACAGTCTATTTGTAGCCAATACGACCATGACCTAACTTGCACTATTCTGGATACCTTTTTTTAGCTTCTAGAATCTATTTCTTAGTTCAAAATCCCTCTTACTAACTGGAATCAAAGAATTAGTAAATTTGTTCCGCCCAAAATAGAAATGGGCTAGGGCTATGAACTTATAATCATTGTTAGTTTGGAACATGTCATCGAGTACCCGTGAGCGGTTCATTTGATGTGTTCCAATTGAAAAGAAATTGTAAAAGGATAATATTTGTGAATTTTTCATGTTTTGATGTGTAATTGTGCAAAATTGCAAAACACTTTTCGCAATAGTGAAAGCATATTTTCTATGACTTAAGTTCAATACGGACTTAATATTCCATACTAAAGGCGGCGTGAAAATAATGCAGAAGTTGATGGAGCTTGCAATTCAATATTAAACGCGAGAAAATGAAATTGCCTAAAAAATCAAGAATGAATGGTAAGAATACTAGAAATTTATGTGGTTTGGCCTAAATGTCAGTACCTACTCTATGAGGAGAGCGAGTTGCAAAAAAATTCACTATGTATATGGAGAATTACAGAGTTTATAGTTACTTGATCTCTCAAGTCTTTTCCAACTCTAAATTACACCAAGAGATTCTAATTGTGTTTACTTACAATCTCTCACAATATTCCCACCAAGAAATTTCTCAGAGAGAAACTGAACAATCCGATGGGAACTCTATGAGTAAAATACAAGCAGACCCATTTTACTTTCGCCGAGCTAAGAAACCACACAAAGAAAGGATTTAAGATTTATTCACTTTGGCTCAACGATTGCAGCCAAGTCATAGGGCTTATCAATCATGCAACTTCCCAACACCTCAATAGATGCTTGACCACCATAGATCTCTATCGAGCCCAAGCTAAGTTTGTACTTATATAGAGATATGAACTCGGTCCACATGTCCGCAAGATTCTCCATTGCCATAAACTTCTTCATGGACATATAGTCTCCTACCATGTTATTCTTGACATAGAAATATTAATCAGCAATCATCTCAATTCTCCCATGATATCCTATCGCTTCCACTGCATATTATATCACCCAAATGTTTACACCCATCACTTACCAAGTCATTAGATCACACCACCTCTTCAACCCCTTCTTTTGTCACCATGTTTTCGGCTTCAATTGTTTTGGAAACCACCAAGTATCTCCGCAATGCCTTCCAACTCGTAGCAAAACTAACCAAAGTAAAGGCAAAACTACTCAGAAATCAACTCCTTCAGGTTTACTACCTGACCTGGGTCTACAAACAATTGCCACGCTACATGAGCTACATTTCTGGAACATACCCCTAACATTTGTCTTTTCCAACAAAACTAGAGGATCCATTTCACAATATCGCAATGTGTACTTGGATTAGCCTTACACATTCTCCTTACAGCATATGAAAGATCAAGCCTAATATTATTCACTGTATAACTTAGACAACTAACTATACTAGCATGTGAAGATGGGACAAATGCTCTACCTCTATCCAAGTAAACCGTGATATTCTATGAAATTTTATGTCATGTAGCAAGTTACGGTGTAACAGACGGAATTTTCGATCCTTTTTCCAGGATTTAAGGAATGAAATTGACCAATGCGCTATAGTGAGATCTCACCCGGGACCTGCGCATTCTCGGGATGCTAACCATAGGGGTAAGGCCATTACGGGATTGAGTTCGCACGATCAAAGAAATCGACCTTGGTTCGACTTTCAACCATGAGAATTGATGAGGGAATGTTTTGGGCCAACAGAAACCGATCTACTTGATTGATTGTGTCCAAAGGGAACTAGTGACAGACCCTCGCAATTACATGACAATCGAGGTCGCCTTGGCTCGAGCAAACTCAAACGTGATTTGACTTAGTGTCTGTCACGGGTCAAGAGCGCGTAATTCCAGAGAGCCACCCGTTAGCCAGAGATAAGCTAAAGTTGCGATTGGTCGATTTTAGTCATTTCTTGGAATTCGGGTCCGGGAATCGAGAATTTTGAAAGTGACAATTTTGGACGGCCGATGACGTTTTTGGCTTGGCCAACCTTGGGACCACCCATTTCTGCAAAAAAATGGATTTCGGTTCGGGATCGGAAAAATTACGATTTTGCCCCTATGGTCACCGATGTTGATTCTGAGGCCGTATGAGATTATTTTTCGAGGCTGATGTCATTTTAGGGTGGCCACGCACATTTAGAGTTATTACGGTCAAAAATTGAAATTTTGGCTTGGAAGTGAAAAATAATATTATTTTATTCCTCGGGACTTTGCAGTCGATTTTCGAGGGCTTAAGAAGCAATTTTTGCGATTCCGACGCCATATTATGTTGGCCACGCATATTTAGAGTTGATTTGGATAAAAATTGAAATTTCGCCCCAGGACCGGAAAAATGACGATTTTGCCCCTGGGCTATTTTTTGTTCGAATTTTTGATAAATTATTTGGGATAATTATTAAGGGTTTTCAGCTGCATTATTGGACCTTGGACATTTTTGCCCCCCCAATTATTGGATAGGATTAAACGAGGACCGTCGGATTAAGGGTATTTTGGTCACATCTCCCGGATCGGCGACACGTGGCGCCTCCTAGACCCCTATATTTGATCGGTCTAACCAGCCCTCTCTCTCTCCTCCCCCACGTTTTCCTCCTCCGCCGATTTTCCTTGCCACCCGCCGGAGCTTGCCGGACCGCCGCCATGCCGCCGCTGTCCGCAGGCCGCCATCGCTGCTGCTGCCTCGTCCAGCCACCACCCACCAGCAACACCACCCCATCTCGCCTCTCTCTCTCTCTCTCTCTTTCCCCGTTCGACGCAAGGAACCGCTGTGTACCGCCGCTTGAAGGCCGACCGCCGCCGCGCTGGAGCTCAAACGACCGAGCCGTTGCCACCGGGAAGCCTCAGTAGTCCATACGTCACGCGTACGTCGCCGTCCGTACGGTGTCCGTACGTCGACGTCCGTATGGCCATCGCCGGCGACGCTGCTGCTGCTGCTGTTGCGCACCGTTCCAGCCTGCTTTGTCTTGCTTTTTAGGGTAAGTGTCTCCCTCAAAAACTACCTAGGACCTCGGATATTTTTAGGCTCGTTTAGGATCCGATTTAGGCAATTTTATGGCTATTTTAGGACTAATTGTGTGGTTGTTGTGGGCTGAATTGGGGAGTGAAAAATTGGTGGTTTGGTAGGTCGGATGGGGCTGAGGTGATGCGAAATGATCGCGGCTGTATTGTGCGATTAATTGACGGAATTGTGCCTTGAATGGAAATTTGTACATGATTGTGTGATTTGTGTTTAATGGCTGATTTTTGAGTGATTGTCGGACTGATTATGGCGTGGTTGTGTGCCGTGAGCATGTGGCCGTGAAGTGTGATGGAGTGGCGGTGTGATTGCACAATGTGTTCGCGTGCCGATCATGGATGTTTATGTGATGTTTGTTGTGACGAAGTGGTGTGAATGTGAGACGTGTGTGAAGTGTGTATGTTTGGGCAGTATGTTTGTGTAGTGGCGTGGCAAGTGTGGTTTGAGTGGAACGAGGGTACGGAAATGTAGGATTGGTTGGAAAGGTCCGTCCTGAGGCGTGTTCGTTTACATGAGATGATGCTGTCCCTGACGAGGTGACGATGCCCGGCCCGACGGGGTGTCAATGCCTGACGAGGTTAGAAGACCGTTGGCTTGATGCGTTTTACGCGGGCACGGTAAATAAGGAAAGGGAGAGGTAAGATTTCATCCTGAGGCGTGTTCGTTTACGCGGGACGATGCCGTCCCTGACGAGGTGACGATGGCCGGCCCGACGGGGTGTCGATGCCTAACGAGGTCAGAAGACCGTTGGCCTGATGCATTTTACGCGGGCGCGGTAGTGGTGGAAGAGTTGAGAATGAGCGGGAATTGGCTTGAGGTGTGAGATTTGGGAAAGTGATGCGTAGTGTGAGTTAGTGTGCGAGTGTGCTTGTATCGCATGATGTGATGCTTAATTATGGGGTAAAAACTGCTAGGCACGGTATGGGACGTGCCCAAGTGGTTTCTGTCTTATAATTGAGGCACGCGCGCGTCTGTGATTCCTTGCTGTAATGTGTTGGTTGTGTGGTTGACTAACGTGCAGGGACGTGCATGATGAATTTCAGGTAAGGTCGCGTGTAATTGTTAGTTTGGTTGATGGGTTGTGTGTTATGCGTGTTTTCGTCTGGCGGTATATGAGTACCTACGTGGGGTTTGGGGTTGTACACTTATTGAGATTCATCTCACGGTTGTATAACCGCAACTTTCAGACCTCCAGCCTTAGACCCAGGACGCCTGCCTCCTCTTTTTGGAGTTTTGAGGAGCCGCCCAGGTTGCCCAATGGAGTTGTAGGCAATGCCTAAGAAGTCTTTCGGAGGATCGAACCAGGCGAAGAAGGAGCATGAAGAAAAGAGGATAAGCCCTAGGTTTTTCCTAGGGTATTATAGGGGTCATTCATACTAGTTTGACCAGTAGTGAAGTTAAGTTAACCAAACCCCTGATATTTTATTATGACGGTGATTTCGGATGCTAGCTTGCTAATTATGTTTGTAATACAATATTTGTATATTTGGTGCTGTATGAAGATGTTGTTGTTTGATTCTTATGGTGTTCTACCCCGTCATCGTCATCTTTCTGTCTGGGGTTTTTATATTCGCTTCCGCACGTGGCTCTGATATTTAGGTTGGGTTGGCGACGTTCCTGGGACATCGCATCATTTCGATCGGAGCGGGATGTCGCGAGCTCGATGGGGGTTCGGGGCGTGACATACAAAATCTTTCAACTGCATGTTAAAGTGCATCAATGCTTTCTCCTTCGAGTCACTCGCAACAAATTGTTTAAAAAATGTTTCGAGTTTGAGCCTGAAAAGGAAAGTTTCCTAATTCAAGTAAATTTTCCTATTTTGAATAGGTTTCCTAATTAGAAAAGGTTTCTTAGTTGGAGAAGGTTTCCCAGAAAGAAGTTTCCTATTTTGAATCCAATTCTTACCTATATATAAGAAGGGAGTGTTATTTGTGAAGAGCATCAAAGATGAGCTTGTGCTTGTGAATTACACTCTGAGAGCTCTTAGTGTTTGAAGACAATTAGATTTTTGTGATAAGAATTTGTGTATAATTCCTTTGTAAGATTGAGAGATTATTTTGTGAGGAATTGAGGCTAAACATTGTGTAATTTATTGGGTGTAATTGGGACTTGAAAAATACCAAAAGTCTTTGAGTGATTCGATGTAGTTGTAATTACCATTATATCGCTTGATCTATAGTGAGATTCGGTGCTACTCACCCCGTGAATGTAGGTTACTACGACCGAACCACGTAAATCTGATATCCGATTTATTTTCTTATTATATCAATGTTACTGCTTAATCCCTTGCTTCCGCAACACCTACAGTGTTCACTCTCTACCTCTGCATACTCAAAGTTGTCTCTAATGCACCCAAATCTCCAATCTCAATCTATGCATACAAATGTCACTCTATCTCATCCACCACCTCGAAGCATCATTAATTGTCAACTCATAATAGTTATAAGCTACTATGCAATCTAGGGACTCTGTAAATACTATCACATCTATTTCACTATAAACATCTTTCGGCTTTTCTTGAATCTCCATGTGTTTCTAAACATATTTCAATTTTTCCCTACTATTGATTCTTCAATCCTCTTTCGAAACAGACCAGATTCGTCAAAAGTGACATCTTTACCAAACATAGACCCCGGCAAATCTTCTTAGTACACTTGTATCCTTCCACTCCATGTGCATCTAGAAATATGCACCTTATTGCCCTCGGCTCTAATGCTGCCATCACCTAATAAAGCATACGCAAGGCAACCGAATACTCTTAGCTCTGTTTAATCAGCAACTTATCTAAACACGATTCCTCGGGAATTTTCCACTCAATTGGTACTTATGGTAATCAGTTCACTAACCAATATTAAGAATTCACTTCTTTCGCTCATAAATCTTCACTTAATCCAGCATTGGAGAGTAAAGAGTGAGCTTTCTCTTATATAATTTCATGATATTTCTACAACTCTATTCAGCTGTCGCATGTCAATATTGAGGTTTCACTATGCCTTCTTCTATACAAACCAACTAAGCTCATCAACATAGATATTAAACCATTTATCAATTCTCATACACATGATCTTTCTTCTTATTTGCTTTTTACATCGCTTTCTACAATTTGAACTAACAAAGTAGCTCGCTCCTATGCTGAAGAAGACAAACCTAGAATATTTTCTAAATGCCATCAAGACCAATACATACTGGCACCATCCTTAGCAAAACCTGAAACGTTCCCAATAAGTCTAAGTAAATGCCACCTACAATCTTCATTGTCCATTAAACGTCGCACTGAATTTCACTCTGCAGTGATTACTGATGTCCCAATGTTCATAGAAATTCAACCTCTTAATCTGATAATCTCCCAGTGGACCCTTTTGACTATATTTTCTCTATCTCACTCATGTCTAAGCCTCATATTCCTTAATTGTGTCATATCTTGATCTAAAGCCTTAGAACATCTAGTAGACAAAGCAATTTTTGTCATTCCAAAGAGGAGATATAACCTACAGTTTATCTTCCCGCATCATTGTAAGCACAACTCGAGAAACCTTCAAAACGCCACCTTTAGTGGTAATCCGATACTTGACTCCATTTAGAGCACTCAATAAGATAAGATTATTCCTCAATTCCTATACATCCCTTACATTAGTCAACATCCTCATGCTCCATAGTGCATCTTAATATAAACCGTCTCTTAACCCCACTACTTCATAAGCAGCATTGTTTTCCATAAGCACCTTACACCCTCCCCACATTAATGAATATGTCAAAAAAGTCACATGATAAGAACATTCGGAGTCTAGTACCCAATTATCACCCGATAAACTCGTGGATGACTACGAACACATAATCAGCATCATTGAAACTATTATGTGTTGTGGTAATTGACTACAACCTCCATCTTAACTCCTTTACACTTGTGCTTCGGACAATATCTCATTTAGTGTCCTACCTCATCATAGTGATAACATGAATGGTTCCGAATGTTGAACCTTGATTTAGAATGGCTCTTCCACTTGCTACTTCCACACACTCGACGTTCTTCTCTGCTTTAACCAAACCTTGCACCATATTCTACACTCCAGTTATTTTTTTTGTAACTTCCTTGACCACTCCTTAGAAAATAAGGCATGCTTTATCTCTTCTAAGGAAATCATAGCGCACCCCCTTGAAAATAGACAAATGAAGTTCTAACAATTCGACAGAGATACCAACAATGTCATGCCTTGCTTCTCATTAGGCAAGGGCTTCATCAATGACCTTCAAGTTTATCAAGAGTTTGTCAAACTCATCTAAAGGAGCTCTGATGTCACGCCCCGGACCCCGCAGAGCCCGTGACACCCCTTCGTTAGTCGTATTAAACGCGACTACCCAGGACGCGTCACCGACCCAAAAGAAACACTCACACTAGTATGCAAGCAAAAGAGAAATTTAAACAACCCAGACAATTAATAAAGACAAAGGGGTAGTACATGCACAAACCAAGTAAATACATAACATACTCGGCATAACTTACAGCATTCACAAATACACAACAACAACCCAAGCTACTAACTTAAAACCACAATTGTCAAAAGAAGGCGATGGTTTGTAAGCTTAACTCCTCTATAAAAAGGGGACACACAAAATACGGGGTAACTTGACCCGTCCTCCATCCCCGAGATACCCTAGTGGCATCTCCAATCAATCACAGTCACGGATCTAAAAATGGTTATATAATAACCGTGAGAACGAGTCTCAATAAGCAACACCCTAAACCCTACGTAGGCCAATGCGTACCCAAACAAATCTGGACATGCAATCTAACCAATAACATACAGAATTCACATACACGCACTTACCTCGTCTCAGTCTACACGTCCACTTTGCATATTAATTAAACACCATAATGCAATAATAATCCAGAAACATAATATCACCATTCAAACGTCCTAACCACGCATATTCAATCAATTCAATCACACTCAATTCACATGCGTGGCCGAGCAATTTTCTCACGACCTCCCAAGTCCTTTCACACTACCTGCGTTAACACGCCTCAGGCCAGCTCTCAGATCAAGCCGGGCTCCATCCCTCACTGGACATTTCACACTTTTATACGATCCGCGTCAACACGCCTCAGGTCAGCCCTCAGATCAAACCGGGCTCCGTCCCTCATTGGACATTTCACACATTCACACGACCCACATCAACATGCCTCAGATCCGCACTCAGATCAAACCGGGCCCCGTCCCTCACTGAACATTTCACATACACAGACACCACATCACAATTCGTCATTCCCACACATATATTCAATCAATTCAATCACACTCAATTCGCATGCGTGGCCGAGCAACTTTCCACGACCTGGGTCAACACCCCACAGGTCAGCCCTCCGATCAAGTCGGGCTCTGTCTCTCACTAGACCTTTCACACTTTCACACGACCCGCATCAATATGCCTCAAGTCAGCCCTCAGATCAAGTCGGGCTCAGTCCCACGTAACTATGCCTCAGGATATTTCTCCCCTTCCAATGACCCGCGTAAACACGCCTCAGGTTTGTTCATGCCTTTCTCGCCACACCCGCGTAACCACACCTCAGGTTGGCAGCCCTCCGATCAATCTGGGCTTTTCTCATGCACATGCACCACAACACAATTTGCCATTTTCACAAGTCGTATCATTCAGATTTAAGGCATGCTCACCATATTATTCCACCAACCTGACATTCAAGCCGGCCACGTACATATATCAAAACCACTATCAAACACCATGACAACCAACCAATCATTTCATCTCAGTCAATTGCTATATATGCCACAATATCATCACAATTAAACCTACTAACCGATCACATTTAACTCAATCAATCTATCCCCATCTCAGCCCCTAAACCAGTAATAATAAACCCCTAAACAAGTCTAATAATACCCAAAGTACTAGGTAAGATTTAGGAAGTTACTTAGCTAAGTTTAGCCCAGGAAAATCGGCTAGGGCCCAAAATGGCCCGGGTGAACAGTGTTGGGCTCGGCACGGGCAAGGGTGCGATAAGCACGGGGCTCGGCACGGGCGAGGGCGCAACAGGCACGGGGCTCGGCCACTGCTCGGCACACGACCCGGCAACTCGGCGCGGCACTTGGCCACGGCTTAGGACACTCGGCCATAGTAAGGGCAACGGCTGGGCACGCTCAAGCACGGCTCGGGGCAACTCAGCCACGGCCTAAGCGACTTGGGCGTGGGTTGGGCTGGGCTGGCTGGCCGGCGAGCTGGATTGGCCGACTGGCTGGGTGGTAGGGCGGTGGCGGCGACGGCAACGGCAACGGCAATTTGGTTTGGCCAGAATAGAGAAGACAAAGCAAGGGCAACCGCGTCGTCGCCGGAGCGGCAGGGGCTATGGCGGCTTGGGAGGGGAAGCTAGGGTAGTGGTAGCAAGCTGAGGGGAGAGGCGACGGCATCCAGGACGGCGGCACACGGCGGCGATGAGCTCGGCCAGAGAAGAGAGAGGCCGGGGAAGAAAAAAAATAGGGGAAAGGATGGTCGCGCAACGGCCGAATGACGGAGGACGAGCCGACAAGTGACTGGGCAGCGCTGGACTATGGCAGGCGCGGTGGCGACTCACTACTGCACGTAACGGGGATGAGACAAGCTAAGCCAAAGGGGGGAAACGGCTGGACGGGCGTTGTGGCAGCTAGCAGGGCAGCGGTGCCAGGCAGATTGCCTGCAACGGTCGGGCGAGACGAGCGGCTGCGATGACGTGCGAGGGGTGGCCGGACGAGCGGTGGCGTAGGGTAGATGGCGTGCGACGATGAGAGGTCCAAGCGGCAAGTTTTAGAGGGGAAGCGGACGCACGCGGGGGACGCAGAAGGAAAGAAAGAAACGAAGAAGAAGAGAGAGCAGGGGGGAGGTACGGTCTGCATGGGAGGGTATGGGCAGATGGGACACATGCAAAAAGGGGGGAAACATGTGCACAGGGGGGCATGCGTGGTAGGTAGGGCGCGCAGAGGAGAGAGAGAGAGGACAAAAGTTAATTTTTGTCCTCGAGTGCGATCCAACGGCCTACGTTCAAATCTGAAAATGATCTAACAGTCCATGAAAATCCTAATTAATTAATAGGAAAAGGGGCCAGAAGATATTCAAATAAAATATATTACGAGGGAGGTCTACTAGTCCAAATCTGCACCCGATCAAAATTTCACTCTTCCACTATTCTTGGCAATATCGACGCTGGCCACAATAATATCGACACCGTCCAATTAAATTTATCCTAGAACTCTGAGAAATTCGACACCAAAGTTTGGGCTTTAAATAACGGTCAAATTCGATCAAGTGCGATTCTAGCGAAATCTCAATTTTAAAATAATAACCGAGAGTGATCAGTTTCCGGGAGAGATTTTACTATAAGCACACTGACAAATTACACATTTTATAAATCTCAAAAATAGATCGAAATTCAAAATGTCACATCTGAAACCATCTATAATTGAAACATCATTTTTAGCATGTATAAGTGATTGTTCAAACCCTTCATCAGTTAAAGGGCCTCATGTTTGCCTATAATTCTACAACATCTTACTCTTCGGCCACTTCTGTCAACACCTCATGCAATTGTCGGTAGGAGTATGCTCTTTACCTTCTCCATCAACCTAACCTTATTTGGCCTCTTTCATCACTCTAGCATTCACTAAACCTTGAGTTGTTGATGGAGTATGTATCTTAAACCCCACAACCCAAAGTTGTCCTCCCGTTAAACTTCCCGTATCAATCTTTCCTCTATACATAATTACAAAAACAATATTCCAAAAACATTGACTAGACAAGCAACAGCCCCAAATCAATTTAAGAAAACCCTAACATAGCTCTAACAGCAATTTTGGTGAAACAATGTAGAAGTTAATGGATCTTGCAATCCCATATCAAACGCTAAAAAACGAAATTACCAAATAAGTCAAGAAGGAACTATAAGAACACTAGAGACTTACATGATTCAAGCCGAGTGTTGGTGTTTACACAACAGAGAGAGTCGACCGTATGAAATCCACTATGAATGCAGAGAGCTACAAAGTTTATAATCACTCAATTACTTAAGTGTTTCCCAACTCTAGATTACATCCAAGAGATCCCCAATTATGTTTACTCACAATCTTGCACGGTATTCTCAAAATGAAAATCACAAAGAAAAAATTAACAATTCGATAGAAACTCTATGACTATGTTCGGTAGACCAGATATAATTCCACATGGATATAAAATTATCCGATCCAGCATTTGGGTGACTTGAATTCAAGATTTATTCGGATGTGACCTAGATAATCCAGATAAAAAATTCGCACCTAGGAGGTGGGATATACCCGGACACGATAAAGATCATAAAAAATGAAAAGAAAAGAAAGCAAAGAGATGATGGAGGAGGAGAAGGAACTTTTTGCTGAAGCAAGAGATCCATCCATGGAAGAGGAAACAAGAGAGAGCATCAAGTGATGATCCGGTCCTTGGCAATCTTATTATACCATCGAGCTCCACAGTAGAGCTCCACCATCACTTGACATCGAAGTATCAACTAGCCATCATCCCTGTCTATTAGACCTATCAAACAAGTGGGTTGAGTCAGGTTTTGGTCGAATCATAAATGGTCTAAGCCAAATTGATCTATTAACCCATTTATTCAACCTGCAAATTTATCAACCCATACCCGATCCGACCGATATTGCTAAAATACTTCCATATGAAACCCAATATAGGAAAACTTATTTCTTATGATTTTTTTCAAAATTATATTGCTAAAACCATTCCATGAAATACAAATCTAATGGACCATTTTTATTTTTTAAAAAATTTCATTCTTTTTATATTTTCTTTTTCTTTCTTTTTTTTTCTTCTTCTTTTTTCTCTACGTCAGTGAGGGTTGCCGACCAACCCTCACCGGTCATAGGCAAGGGCCGACTGACCCTCACTAACACCTGGCAAGGGTCATAGCCCTCGCCTAGACCTAGCAAGGGCCGCAAAGCCCTCGTCAATAGCAATAGGTGTCGACGAGGGTCAGTCGACTATCACCAGATTTCATAGAAAAAAAAAGGAAAAGATGAAAGAAAGAAAAATAAAACAAAAAATTATTACAATATTTAGAAAATTTTAAAAAATTAAAAATCAGAAAATTAAAAATTACATGTTTATGTTTGTCGCGACCTAAAAATTCCTTCCTCTCAGGCTAATGGATTATTAGGACTAAACCTAACTCGAGCCCTCCCAAGCCCTACCAATTCGCAACTTAGGGTTTAAGTTTTTAACATGCAAATGTTTTCATGCTTGGAGTCGCCACTAATCAATTTGTGGTAGGTCGATTAGAAACCTAAATAAAACATAGGGAGATATGTTTTATTCCTACGAACCAGAGATTCTAAGCCCGGGGACTTGATTACGCTAGATCTAGTCTAACGCCCTTTCGGTACCTTTTCTTTTCAAAAAAAATATTTTGGCAAGCAATTTGGATCCATTTTAACTTAGTCACTAACATGTGAGGTGTTCATGCGGGTGCGCAAACCACCAAAGTAACACCCAATAATCAAAACATTAAATAAATTGCAAGATTGGGAGAATTACTTACCTCGAAGCAACGTAAGCATCTGCATGGTTAGCTAGAAAATCACATCAACCATCCTAATATGATTTCTAATTAACAAACAGTTCACTCAATATTTTTGGATTTTTGCTTATTTAAATGAAGCCTAATCTACATGTAATGACGTGCAAAAATTGACACGCGAATAATGCAACCTAACATGCAAACTATATGTCATGCGACGACGTGACTTAATTCTGATGACGGGCAAACGATTTATTTTTGGTGTTTTCTAATGAAATTCGGAATAAAAATATGCCTAAATTAACATGCAACCTATGATGACTTAACATATCCTAACATGACTTATTTTTGGGATTTTTGTTAAAATTCGAAATAATAAATTAATTAAATTAAGAATGCAATCTATCCTAATCTACCATAAAACAATTCATTCTTTTTTGGGATTTTCATGAAAATTCGGAATAAAAATTAACCTAAATAATCTATTAAGATTAGAAAATTACTTAATTTAAACCAGGAAATAGATTATCTCAAATCCTAATTTAAATTAAATAATTACTCTATCGTCTAGATATATTTAGGATTCCTAAACATGCAAAGTTCAAATTCAAATCCTAACTGATATTTTTTGAATTTTCTTTTTTATTTGAAAAGGAAAGATAATTTAAACAGAGATAGCATCCACATTTAAAACAACCACGCAATCCACAAGATTCGTTTCAAATTCAGATTAGGCACAAAAATCGAGCTATCAGTCATATCTATAGGGTTATAAATATTGACGGAAAGTCGATCGTTCAAATTTGGAAAGCAGATAAAAATCATTATCGTATCCAAGGGATTATGGATAGGATAATGATTTTCCGTATCGTCGCGTATCGTACCTTAGGGATAAGGTAGGATAGTCGTCTAGATACGTTGCTGAATTAGGAAAGTTTCCTAATTTTGAATATTTTAAAAATATTGCAGATATCAGATAATTATCCCAACATATCTAATATTCTACACGATATTCACGCAATATTCAAAAGCACAAATTAGTAAATTAAATATTCTGAAAAATATCAGATAATATCTAATTACCTAATTTGCAGATAATTCCCAAATTCGAACTTGCGGATCGGGATGAACGGCGAGCGGTGGGCCGGCGGCGCGGTGTCGGGATGACGGCGGGGCAACGGCGACGGAACAGCAAGGCAGCGACGACGGGCGCGGGAGGCAGCGGCGCTCGGCAGCGGGCGCGGCGGCGGGCGCGGGAGCGGGCGCGGGCGCGGGCGCGGGAGCGGGCGCGGGCGCGGCAGCGGGCGCGGGAGCGGGCGCGGCAGCGGGCGCGGCAGCGGGCGCGGGCGCGGGAGCGGGCGCGGGAGCGGGCGCGGCAGCGGGCGCGGGAGCGGGCGCGGGCGCGGGAGCGGGCGCGGGCGCGGGAGCGGGCGCGGCAGCGGGCGCGGGAGCGGGCGCGGGCGCGGGAGCGGGCGCGGGCGCGGGAGCGGGCGCGGGAGCGGGCGCGGCAGCGGGCGCGTCGCGCGAGGTCTTCCTCCTCTCTCTCTCTTTCTCACTCTCACACTCTAAAAATTTTCTGATCTGAAAATTGTGTCTCCCCCCTAAAATTCTGACCTAATGAAGTATATATAGTATTAACCTAGGTCAATTAGATGGGCTTTCTAGTCTTAATGGGCTTAGGCTTGGGCTTTAATTTAAATGGGCTGAATTAATTAATGATAAATGGGCTGAATTAAGCTCAAATTAAAACAACCAAGCCCGTTTGACCTGTAATTCCCGGCTCGTGCATTTTAAGCGAGCCGAGTCCCGTTTGATGAAATTTAAGCTCGTTCGTCACCGCCGGTCCGATGCAAAATGCAATTAATCTAAAATGAGTTTAAACTATATGTTATGCAATTTAAACATTTTTTGTTTAGGGGTTAAAAATTTAATCCCTAATTTTCTATGCAAATTATACTAAATGGTCGCTAAAATTTAGGTGTCAACAATGTTCATTTAAGCTTGTTAGGTAACACATTTATGACCAATTTAAAATCCATTTAAGAACCGTTAAGTTGTTTGATAATCAATTTATAACTCATTTAAGCTTGTTTTTAAAATTTAAGTGTTGACACCTGATTTTTAGCTCATTTTTTTTATATTTTCAAAAATCTTAGAATTAGGACTAGGAATCTTGGCCAAGCCTAGAAACCTATTTCTAGACCAAAAATAAATTTTTTATCATTTTCCTGAATTTTTCTATAATTTCTTTTAGTTAAAGTAAGTGAAAAAACCAAGAAAATAGCAAATGGAATTAGAAAATTCCATAAATATAGTCATTAGTCTTCTTTTAAATTCAATTTCACTAATGCATCATCAATTTTGTAAAATCTCAATCGAGCATGTGTTTTTCCCAAAATTGGGCAAAATCAAACCCGAATTGAACCAAAAATATAATTAGATATTTTCCAGTCATTTTTAAGTCATAGTGTCTTCACAACAAATGATTTTGGGACCTTGAATTACATAATGATCGGTCCAATTGCACAATTTTTCATAAAAATAAAAAATCCCCAAAATTCAATTGAAAATTCGGAATTTTGAGCCCAAATTGGGAATCGTGCCCAATTCGAAATTGTCGAACTATGAGACCATCATTTCTAGGGTTAATCAGATGTGGGTAATTCAATTTTGCCTAATCGAATCATTAAGGTATCGAATTGAATGAAAACCCAATAACCCAAGTACAAAAAGCTAAAAACTTTGGGCATAATTTTGACAAAAATTGGGGAAAATCGCATATTTAGGTTCAAAATGTGATGAGGAATTCAATTTTGGGGTTAAATTTGATAAATTGGATTAAAATCGAGTCGAATTTGTAAATTTAGACTAACCCGGGTCGGCCGAGTCAGTCACCTTCTTCACCCGACTCGCCTAAAACATGCCAAACCCAGAAAAATATCTACTCCGACCCGGGACTTTACCGACTTAATTCAAGCAATTTAGCACGTGAAAAACTCCGATTCCAACTGGAAATCTCCGGCTGGCATCATAGATTCGATCCAACCGATTCAAGGTCGTAAATAACAAACTTTAGGCGGGAAATTGATCAATAAAAACAAGAAAAAACTGAACGTTAGGCGGAGAAGGTGCTCGAGGAAATTCCGGAGAGAAAGAGAAGAGAGAACGAGAGCACGAAAGAGAGAAGAAAGGCGTGAGAGGCATGTAGAGGATCTTGGAACTGAGCGTTGACGTTTCCTCCGGCAAGGAAACACCGGCAAATCAGTTCGGAGTGTGATCTTCCATACCTAAGAATCTTTCATGCCCCGAACCCCAACGAGCACGCAACATCCCTTCGAGGTCGTCAAGTGCGCGACATCCTAGGACTTGTCGCCCACCCAATCAAAACACTAGCGATTAAACGCATGCGGAAGCAAATGCGAACACTCCATACAACAGTCAAATAGACGGGATAGTAAGGAAAACATTTCCCATAAAAACCAGCAAGTCACTTACAAAAACTCACAATGTTAACCCTAGGAAGTTTACACACTTACAAGCCTCATACGAAGCCACTTCCTAAAGGGGCCACGGGATACAAAAGGGAGGTCAACTTAAACTCCTCTACAATAGGGCATCCAAAAAGATGATACATCCAATACCCAACATCACCCCAAAACTCCAAACCGCATGTGACGACTACTTGTCATTCCAAGCCTGAAAATTGTTTAACAACGGGGGATGAGATAAATCTCAATAAGTAGCTACCTAAGCTTTGCTTAAGCTAACGTGTACCTCCGAACAATCCTAATCATGCAATACTGACATCCAACATGTCATAACAATCGCAAGCGCTCTTACCTCGCCTTGGCACATACGCAAGCCCTGCACGTTAGAATCTCGCCATAACATGGCCAATTGCTCATCAAGCTTGTACAACGCAATTCAAAGCACAATCATGCATAACACAGTTAATAACCCAAACGTGTTCATCAATTAACTCAGGCAAAGCATTCCCCAATGCAAATCGTACTCATTGAGTCCAGATTATTAACGACCCCTCGAGCCACCGAACCCTCGACGGTCTTCTTGCGTAACCAGGCATCGTCCCGCTACTTCGGCGACGGTAACATCCGGAACCCCTGCCCAGATGACATTCCATAAAGAAGCATCGATCCAGCCTCCACCATGATCGACAACGTCTAGAACCCCCGCCTAGACAGCATCTGAACCCCCGTTGGGCATCGTCTAGAGCCCCTGCCTAGACGGAACATGTCGTGACCATGCACACACTCAACAACCATTACCGATTCTTATCTTTATGAATTAACCAAATGCCAATTAAGTCTGTACTCATCAATTAAAAAGCCTCGCCTTTCTTTTGTAACAAATCTCCGAAAAGTCCTCGAGAGAGAGAAAAATCGAGTATGCACAGAATCGGGGCCAAATTGGGCAGTTGTGTAGTGACCGAAATCCTTTTTAAATAAATAATAAATCAACTCCAAAAATTCTAAATTTTGGATATGTCATATAAAACATCTTGATAAACATTTTCCATGAAGAACTCGAAACCTAGTTCCAACTGTAAACATCTCTTTTTGTCACTTGAAGTCAGACAAAATTCAACCCGTCTGGTCAGGCCACCTGAACATCAAAATGCATCTCATCCAGTACACAAATCATCTTGGAAAGCCTTGAAATTTTTATATGTCATAGAAACAGATGTTTTTAACAATTTTTGTCAAGTAAGTTTGTTGAAAAGAGGTCTGGGAAAATTTATATAAAATCGGAAAGACCAGAAGGTCGGATGAACAGTAAATCCGGCAGACTGAATTCGTTCCAAAAATGGACTTATGAATGGTCCTAAATGATCTCCAAAAATTCCAGATTTAATATATGTCATACTTCAAGATGTCATGAACAACTTTCATGAAGAACACTTTCTCAAATTCTGCCCACACATGTCACAGTAAAAATAGTGAAATCCAGCGACGCAGCAGCAACCTTACTGAAAATCAACCAACAAGCACCACCAAGCAAACCAAGCACAACCAGCCACTAACCCAACTAACCACAGCCCTAATCCACCCCTAAACATGTCCATTAGTAACACATTATCCTAACCAAGGCTTAAGGAGCACTTTCACAAGGCCTAAGCAAGATTTTCAAGCTAGGGAGTCTAACAAAGCCAAGCCAAGCAAGCAGCAGCTGCTCTGGCGGTCAAACGGGTGGCTCGGCAATTTTCGATGACCTGGACGGCAGCTGCTGGTCAGAATAAGGCTGAGCAAGCTGGGCCGATCAGCCGCGTAGTAAGAAAGGTGAGAAGCAGCAGAACAAAGAAGAAGCAAAAGCAAAAGTAGAACCAAAAGTAGTGAAGCAACAAGCAGTAGAAAACGAAGGAGCAGAAGCGGAAAAGAAGAGGGAAAGGGAGAAGTCGGCACATGAGGGAGTCAGCTAATGCATGGGGGAGTGATAATGGCTGGTGGAGTTGATGGAAGAAGTCAGCAGCAGCAGCAAAGGCAGAAGCAAAAACAGAAGCAAAGTAGAAGCAGAAGCAAGCTAGAAATTATCATTCCCCGAACCCCATCGAGCTCGTGGCATCCTTTCTCTGGTCGAATATTGCGACGTCCCAGAAAATTGCCGACCTCATTCCATTTTATCAAAGAGTTAAATCAACCAGCGAAAGCCACACATACCCGGACAATAAATGATTAGGGTACAAGGGAGAATAAACATCCAATACTTATCCAACTTTATACAATATCCACCATATACAACTCATACCATAATTTACATGCACACCGAGTATCCTGCACCACCGATGTTCAAAAAGATCAGCAGCCTGGGTATACTTTATCTTTAAAAATGGAACATTCCAAAAGAGTTACTATGACCCTAAAATTATCCCTGACGCCCGCTAGACGGCGTCCACTCCGATTCCGTCTCTCCCAGAATCTAAGTCTGAATCCCTCTGAACCTTTTGCTCGTCTGTTGGTTACTCTACCACATTATGGTCGGTGTGCATCGGTATCCCAAACGCTGCGGCAGCGGAGGAAGATTCATTGCTCAGGCCGAGGTTCTAAAATTATTGGTTGAAATAATTATGAGATCACATCTCAATAAGCACACACCCTATAACCCACCTAGGCTATCACGTACCTCCAGATAAATACGATAAACAATCACACTCAGCTATTACACCACAGGCACACATTCAATACTTACCTAGACCTTTCCAGCATGTCACCTGTACATTAGTCATAATGGCACTATTCCACTCACATGCATGTTCAAATAACATTTTATGCATTAGTTCCAAGCTTACACATCTTTTCCACAACTCTCGCTAGTGACCCGCATTACAGTACACGCCTCAGGTACATGCGACCAATTCATAACAACACTTCAAGGCCCGCGTTACAATACAGGCCATGTCTCTTGCCCGCGTTACAGTACACGTCTCAGGCTCAACATCTACCACCTACAGCACAACCCGCGTTGAAGTACACGCCTCAGGTTGGCAGTCTTCCGGTAATATCGGGCATTGTCCCGCGTTGAAGTACACGCCTCAGGACGGAAACATTCCCACGATCGGACATGCCACACCACTCACAATTTCTCGTTCATTCACGCACTTAGCACTCGCATGCCAATAAATTGGCCAATCACACGTGGCCCGTGCACGCCTCAATTCACACATAATTTCATGCTGAATAAACGTCCAATATGGCCAATTGACAATTAATTCAGTCCGACCCAAGCATACACATAATCAAGCATATTTCAATCCATCAAATCACGGTAAAATAAACATACAATGCCACTCACGGGCCCACAAACACAGCCACGTTCATAGGCGTAAATTCGACATTTCCAAGCTCATTTCCAACCATATTAAACACCACAATCCAGCCACACTACCACACACCAAATCGACACCCGTTGTACTTAATTCGAGCCCTAAGCTCATCAATTCCATCCCACAACGTCCAACACTCTATTCAGTCTCACTCCAGCCTCGAAGCATCCTCATTTCATCCTCAAATCAACTCATATAACACACATTCAAGCATAAATTCCAGTCACGAGGGCAGCAACTATTCAACCTCGACACCCCCACCATTCCGCTCATAAAAATAAACATCCATAAAATCATGGTGAATTTAGGCAGTTTACATAGTGACCGAAATCTCATCAAAATAAATAGTAAACAAACTCCAAAAATTCTAAATTTTGGATATATCATAAAAAAACATCTTGATAAACATTTTTTATGAAGAACACGAAATCCGGTTCAATCTACAACCATGCCTTTTTGTCCCTCGAAATCAGACCAGAATCAATTCGCTCTAACAGACTATTTTGTCCTCAAAATACATTTCTTTCAACACCCAAATCACCTTAAAAAAGCTTTGAAATTTTTATATGTCATAGAAATGAAAGTCTCCAACAACTTTTGTGAAGGAATTTTATTGAAACTAGATCTGGAAAATTTTATAAAAATTCGGCAAGACAAGAAGGTCGGAATGAACAGTGTTCCAGGCAAATTTAATACGGTCTGAAAATAGGTTTTTGTGCTACACAAACTACCTCCAAAAATTATAAATTTAAAATATGTTATACTTCAAGATATTAGAAACAACTTTCATGAAGAAAACTTACTCAAATTCGGTCCACAAAATTCTCCACAAAAATAACAAACCGGACGGGTACAGTAACCGCGAATCCGAGAATCACACCAAACCTCAAGGATTCAAACCCGAATTGATTTCTACCGAATTTCAACCGCCAAAACTTATTTCACCATGTCCAAACTAACATCCAACAGCCACATGAACATCTATAAACACAACAAGAGATCAAGCTCTCCTCTAATCCATCTATAATCACTTCCATCAATCCCTAAACCAACTAAACCGTGTCTAACTAGTCCGTTAATACCCGATATCCTAAATAGGGTTTAGAGCACGACTTATCCGAACTCTAGACTAACTCGGCTAGAGTGGCAAGGGGGAATGGCTGATTAGTGGCTCACGGCGGCACACGGCGGCGGCGAACGACTCCGGTGGACGGGCGGTGACCGATGGCAGCGGCGCAACAAGGCTCGGCCAAGGGAGAGAGAGAGAGCTCTCGATGGGGGGGCTGCCGTGAGGTGAGGGGAGAGAGAGAGAGTCTTATCCCTTTAATAGTCCAAATTTGACCATTTTGGCAAATTATCATCTTGCCCCTCTCTAATCTTTTTAATCAACTGCCGAGATTCGATCTTATCTTGGAATCGACGGCCGAGATCGAATCTTTTCCAAAATATCCAAGGGCAATTTGGGAATTTCATAAAATTCTAAGGGCAAAATTATCCAATCAAAAAGTTAGGGCAAAATGACCACAATGCCCCTCCATCATAAAACACGCCCTTTATTAAATCCCAAGGGTAAAATAGTCACTTTTCCATTTTCTCGTCAAAAGTGAATTTTTCTAAAAGATTCAGGACAATCCAAAATTGCACGTTTCAACTGCAACGTCGTCCTGACGTCCCGTTATGACTTCCAAATTTTTTCGATGTCCAAATTGGGTTCAATTAAATAATTAAATTTTATTAAACTCAACTCGAGCGTTTCTCAAACTAACGAGCGGCTTTTTGGGAAAATTTGCATATTCGACCCATGACTGATAATAATTCAAGTCACGTGCAAGTTCATTTGGTTCGTGACAACTTCGGTTGTCATTAAAATCGTGAGGATCGATCACTAGATCCGAGGGGCACAATCGTTCGGTATAGGTTCAGGATCATTCGTCAATTCATTTCGTGGTCCGGCGGAATCACCCGTAATCCACTACTATGACAGTGGCGAACTGACCCCTGACTCTCCTTGGGTCGGCCAACAGTGGTTCAAAATGTCACATCGACAATTTTATGGTCGAAAATCGATTCACGATCGTATTTTCTCTTAGTCGCACGAATTTAAATCCCTGATTAGCCCTTCTCCAATGGTTAGTATCCCAGGAATGATCAGTTTCGGACGAGAATTAACTACGAGTATATTCATAAAACTCAATATTTTATAAATCCCAAATGGACAAATTTTCAGGATGTCACAACTCTTCCCCCCTTACAAAAATTTCGAGGACAAAATTTACAAATCCTACTACTCAAACAACTGGGGGTATTGACGTTGCATCATCTTTTCACTTTCCCAAGTTGTGCCTTCAGTCCCGTGGTGCTCCCAAATAACCTTGACCATCGGGATCATTTTATTCCTCAAAACTCACTCTTTCCGGTCCTCGATCCTTATCGGTCTTTCAACATACGACACTTTATCGTCAACTTCTATTTCCTCATAATTCAGTACATGAGTCGGGTCCGGTTCATATTTTCTCAACATTAATACGTGGAGCACATTATGCACTTTTGATAAATTCGGTAGAAGTGCAAGGCGATATGCTAGATCCCCGATTCTTTCTAAAACCTCGAAAGGTCCTACGTACCTCGGACTCAACTTACCTTTCTTACCGAACCTGGATAATCCCCTCATGGGCGATACCTTAAGAAATACATGATCCCCTACTTAAAACTCCAAAGGCCTTCGCCTTCTATTTGCATAACTCTTCTGACGGCTTTGAGCTATTTTCAGCTTTTCGCGTATAATCTTAACCGCCTCAATTGATTGCTCGACTAGCTCTTGTCCGGTTATAGTCCTTTCTCCCACTTCGTCCTAACACACGGGCGCTCTACAAGCCCGACCATATAGCGCTTCAAAGGACGCCATTTCGATACTCTACTGAAAATTATTGTTATAAGTAAATTCTACTAGAGGCAATTGCTCTTCCCACTTATCCTGAAAATCCAACACGCATGCCCGTAGCATATCCTCTAAAGTCTGAATCGTCCTTTCAGACTGACCATCCGTCTGTGGATGGTAAGCTGTACTGAACTATAACTTGGATCCTAAAGCCGTCTGCAAACTTTTTTAAAAACTGGTGGTACACCTAGGATCACGATCTGAGGTAATAGTCGCTAGTACCCCATGCAATCGAACTATCTGCTGCACATACAATTCAGCATATCAATCTAATGCGAAGTCCTTTCGCACAGCCAAAAAGTGTGCCGACTTGGTCAACCTGTCGACAATCACCCAAATAGTATCATAGCCTCTTTGGCTCCTTGGCAATCCTATCACGAAATCCATAGTTATATGCTCCCATTTTCATTCTGGGATTTTCAATGGTCACAACAATCCTCCAGGCTTACAATGTTGTGTCTTCACTTGTTGGCACGTCAGACATTTAGCTATATGTCTGGCTATGTCTACCTTCATACCATTTCACCAGTAGTACTGCCTCAAATTCTAATACATTTTAGTACTACCTGGGTGGATACTATAACTACTACGATGTGCCTCCGATAAATTTTTTTCCTTAAGCTCTGCATCGTCAGGCACACACAATCGTCCACGGAACTTCAGTATCCCATCTTCGGATATCTGGAAGTTCGACTTTCTTTTGGTCTCCTCCATTTCTAAAATCCTTTGAATTTCCTGATCCGCAGACTGCAAAGTCTTAATTTTCGCTTGGATCTCCGGTTCAATCCTAAGCATAGCCAATAAGCTCGAGACTTGACTTACTTCAAATCTAAACTCCGAATCTCGCACTTTTTCCAACAAAGTCCACTCCTTAACCATCAGGTGTGCAATGCTCAACTTTCGACTCAATGCATCGGCTACTCGATTGGCTTTCCCGGGATGATACAATATATCGCAATCATAGTCCTTCAATAATTCCATCCACCGACGTTGCCTCATGTTTAACTCCTTTTGAAAAAATAAATATTTGAGGCTCTGGTGATCTGTATAAATCTGAAATTTCTCTTCGCATAAATAATATCGCCAAATCTTCAGGGTGAATACTATTGCGGCTAATTCCAAATCGTGCATCGGATAATTCAACTCATACGACCTTAACTGCCTTGATGCATAGGCCACTACTTGCCCATTCTGCATGAGTACACACCCCAATCCTTTCAACGACGCATCACTATAAATTTCATATCCTCCAGGTCCTGATGGAATAGTCAACACCGGTGCCATCGTCAACCTATGCTTCAATTCTTGAAAACTCCTTTCACATTTATCGGTCCATTCAAATTTCATTTCCTTTTTCAACAAATGTATTAACGGTGTTGCTATTGCCGAAAATCCTTCCACGAAACGACGATAATATCTAGTCAAGCCCAAAAAACTTCGAACCTCTGTTACCATCGTCAGTCTAGGCCATTTCATTACTACCTCAATTTTCGATGGGTCCACTAAATTCCTTCTCTAGAGATCACATGACGAGAAATGCTACTCGACTGAGTCAAAATTCGCACTTGCTAAACTTGGCGTACAACGCATTCTCTCTTAAAGTCTGCAATACTCGATTCAAATAAAATTCATGCTCCTCTAGGCACTTCGAGTATACCAATATGTCGTCTATAAAAACGATCACGAACTGATCTAAGAATTCCTTAAACACCCGATTCATTAGACCCATAAAAGCAGCAGGGGCGTTCGTCAATCCGAACGGCATTACCGTAAATTCATAGTGTCCATATCTCGTCCTAAATGCCGTCTTCGGTATATCCTCCTTCCTAATCCTCAACTAGTGATATCCCATTCTCAAATCAATTTTAGAGAATACCGAAGCCCCTTGCAACTGATCAAACAAATCATCAATCCTTGGCAAGGGATACTTATTTTTTATCGTCACCTGATTCAGCTGCCTGTAATCAATGCATAATCTTAACGATCCATCTTTCTTCCTCACAAATAAAACTGGCACTCCCTACGGAGACGTACTCGGACGAGTAAATCCCTTATCTAATAATTCTTGCATCTGCACCTTTAACTCCTTTAACTCCGACAACGACATCCTATAAGGTACCTTCGAGATTGGCTCAGTTCCAGTTGTCAACTCGATTACAAACTCTACTTCTCTTTCTGATGGCAATCTCGGCAATTCTTAAGAAAACACATCGGGATACTCGCACACCACGGCTATGTCCTTAAGCCTCGATTCTTCAGCCGTCGAATTAACTACAGCCGCTAGAAATCCTTGACACCCTTCACTCAACAACTTTGTCATTTTTAGCAACAAAATCCATGGAATCGAGGGTCCTCCTCGACTTCTCACAAATTTGAATTCCAGATGTCCAACGGAATTAAATTGGATCACCCTGCTATTACAATCCAATACGACCCTCTACTTAGACAGCCAGTCCATTCCCACTATCACATCGAAATCGTACATGGCTAGAACCACTAAATCAATCATTTCCTCTCCATCACCAATCATTTTGCATTTCCCTATAATTGATGTACTGCTAATGCACCTTCTCCTCATCTGTACATCCGAACACCTCAAAAGCCTTCTATAATTCCTCTACCCAAAATGATGCAGCCGCAAGATCGCCTTTAACATCAAACTTAGGGGGCTTTAATTTCAAAAATTGCTCAACTAACTGATACATTTGCCTATTCACATTTACTTGCCCCTACCCTTGATTTCTATTGTTGCTATTGATGGCAACGGCTGCGGCGGCCTCAATCGCTTGGGCAATAGTGGCAGCTCAATCCTGAGTCTGCATACCCTATTATATTACCAATATGCTCTAAGGTCCTCATGACCGCTTCCATTCTAGGATCCTCTGTAGGTCTAACATCAACTCGGGCTTCCACTGCAGCTCCAGCATCAAATCCAGGATTTTCTATCGCTCTAGCACCCAATCCAAGGTACTCTATAGCTCTAACTCGAGCACGACCTCAACCTCTTGTTCCCCTTCCTGCGCCTCTTCTTGGGACTCTTCCTACACCTCTTCCTTCGCTACTCATTATCTCAGCTTTCTACCACTTTCCTACCTGCTATAATTCCACTCAGGAATTAGTAACCTAGGTCAACTAGATCAATCTAGTCTTAGACAGTGAATTAACGCAATAATTCACTTAGCAGGCAATCCAACACTACAAACACAAAACCACAATCAACAAGGTCTGAACACTTACCTCGAGTCCGGACGCACCTACACTTCAATCATCATAACAACCAATTCACTCAATCAATCAATTAATCAATCACCACAACAATCTGGAGGTACGTATAGCTTATTCCGCCCTATGACTCGCTAAGGTCTCCCAAATTTCTACTCCAAGGTCTCTACTCCTTATCACTCCAAACTTCGACTAGTTTAGATCGAGCTAACCTCGCTCTGATACCAAATCAACACGTGATGTCACGCCCCGAACCCCATCGAGCTCGTGACATCCCTTCTCTGGTCGAATATTGTGACGTCCCAGAAAATCGCCGACCTCATTCCATTTTATCAAAGGGTTAAATCAACCAGCGAAAGCCACACATACCCGGACAATAAATGATTAGGGTACAAGGGAGAATAAACATCCAATACTTATCCAACTTTATACTATATCCACCATGTACAACTCATACCATAATTTACATGCACACCGAGTATCCTGCACCACCGACATTCAAAAAGATCAGCAACCTGGGTATACCTTATCTTTAAAAATGGAACATTCCAAAAGAGTTACTATGACCCTAAAATTATCCCTGATGCCCGCTAGATGGCGTCCACTCCGATTCCGTCTCTCCCAAAATCTAAGTCTGAATCCCTCTGAACCTTTTGCTCGTCTGTTGGTTACTCTACCACGTTATGGTCGGTGTGCATCGATATCCCAAATGCTGCGACGGCGGAGGAAGATTCATTGCTCAGGCCGAGGTTCTGAAATTATTGGTTGAAACAATCATGAGATCACATCTCAATAAGCACACACCCTATACCCCACCTAGGCTATCACGTACCTCCAGACAAACATGACAAACAATCACACTCAGCTATTACACCGCAGGCACACATTCAATACTTACCTGGACCTTTCCAACGTGTCACCTGCACGTTAGTCATAATGGCACTATTCCACTCACATGCATGTTCAAAAAACGTTTCATGCATTAGTTCCGAGCTCACACATCTTTTCCACAACTTTCGCCAGTGACCCGTATTATAGTACACACCTTAAGTACACTGCGACCAATTCATAACAACACTTCAGGGCCCGCGTTACAGTAAAGGCCTCAGGCCATGTCTCTTGCCCGCATTACAGCACACGTCTCAGGCTCAACATCTACCACTTACAGCACAACCCGCGTTGAAGTACACGCCTCATATTGGCAGTCTTCCGGTAATACCAGGCATCGTCTCGCGTTGAAGTACACGCCTTAGGATGGAAACATTCCCACGATCGCGCATGCCACACCACTCACAATTTCTCGTTCATTCACGCACTTAGCACTCGCATGCTAATAAATTGGCCAATCACATGTGGTCCGTGCACGCCTCAATTCACACACAATTTCATGCTCAATAAACATCCAATATGGCCAATTGACAATTAAGTCAGTCCGGCCCAAGCGTACACATAATCAAGCATATTTCAATCTATCAAATCACGGTAAAATAAACATACAAGGCCAGTCACGGGCCCACAAACACAGCCACATTCATAGGCGTAAATTCGACATTTCCAAGCTCATTTCCAACCATATTAAACACCACAATCTAGCCACACTACCGCACACCAAACCGACATCTGTTGTCCTTAATTCGAGCCCTAAGCTCACTAATTCCATCCCACAACGTCCGACACTCTATTCAGTCTCACTCCAGCCTCGAAACATCCTCATTTCATCCTCAAATCAACTCATATAACACACATTCAAGCATAAATTCCAGTCACGAGGGCAGCAACTATTCAACCTCAACACCCCCACCATTCCGCTCATAAAAATAAACATCCATAAAATCAGGGTAAATTTGGGCAGTTTACACAGTGATCGAAATCCCATCAAAATAAATAGTAAACGAACTCCAAAAATTCTAAATTTTGGATATATCATAAAAAAACATCTTGATAAACATTTCTTATGAAGAACACGAAATCTGGTTCAATCTACAACCATACCTTTTTGTCCCTCGAAATCATACCAGAATCAGTTCACTCTAACAGACTATTTTGTCCTCAAAATACATTTCTTTCAACACCCAAATCACCTTGAAAAGCTTTGAAATTTTTATATGTCATAGAAATGAAAGTCTCCAACAACTTTTGTGAAGGAATTTTATTGAAACTAGATCTAAAAAATTTTATAAAAATTCGACAAGACAAGAAGGTCGAGATGAATAGTGTTACGGGCAGATTTAATACGGTCTAAAATTGGGTTTTCGTGCTACCCAAACGGCCTCCAAAAATTCCAAATTTAAAATATGTTATACTTCAAGATGTTGGAAACAACTTTCATGAGAAAACTTGCTCAAATTCGGTCCACAAAATTCTCCACAAAAATAGCAAATCGGACGGGTACAGTAACCGCAAATCCAAGAATCACACCAAACCTCAAGGATTCAAACTCGAATTGATTTCTACTAAATTTCAACCGCCAAAACTCATTCCACCATGTCCAAACTAACATCCAACGGCCACATGAACATCCATAAACACAACAAGGGATTAAGCTCTCCTCTAATCCATCTATAATCACTTCCATCAACCCCTAAACCAACTAAACCGTGTCTAACTAGTCCGTTAATACCTGATATCCTAAATAGGGTTTAGGGCGCGACTTACCCGAACTCTAGACTAACTCGACTAGAGTGGCAAGGGGGAATGGCTTATCGGTGGCTCACGGCGGCACACGGCGGCGGCGAGCGGCTCCAGTGGACAGGCGGTGACTGGCGGCGGCGGCGTGGCAAGGCTCGGCCAAGGGAGAGAGAGAGCTCTCAATGGGGGGGCTGCCGTGAGGTTAGGGGAGAGAGAATGAGGAGAGAGAGAGAGAGAGAGAGAGAGAGAGAGAGAGAGAGAGAGTCTTATCCCTTTAATAGTCCAAATTTGACCATTTTGGCAAATTACCATCTTGCCCCTTTCTAATCTTTTTAATCAACTGCTGAGATTCGATCTTATCTTGGAATCGACGGTCGAGATCGAATCTTTTTCGAAATATCCAAGGGCAATTTGAGAATTTCATAAAATCCCAAGAACAGAATTGTCCAATCAAAAAGTTAGGGCAAAATGACCACAATGCCCCTCCCTCATAAAACATGCCCTTTATTAAAACCCAAGGGTAAAATGGTCACTTTTCTATTTTCTTGCCGAAATTGAATTTTTCTATAGGATTTGGGATAATCCAAAATTGCACGTTTCAACCGCAACGTCGTCCTAACGTCCCGTTGTGACTTCCAAATTTTTCCGATGTCTAAATTGGGCTCAATTAAATAATTAAATTTTATTAAACGCAACTCGAGCGTTTCTCAAACTAACAGGCGGCTTTTTGGGGAAATTCGCATATTCGACCCGTGACTAATAATAATTCGAGTCACGTGCAAGTTTATTCGGTTCGTGACGACTTCGATTATCAGTAAAATCGCGAGGATCGATCACTAGATTCGAGGGGTACGATCATTCGATATAGGGTTAGGATCATTCGTCAATTCATTTCGTGGTCCGACAGAATCACCCGCGATCCACTACTATGATAGTGGCAAACTCACCCCTGACTCTCCTTTGATCGATCAACAGTGGTTCAAAATGTCACCTCGACGATTTTATAGTCGAAAATCGATTCACGGTCGAATTTTCTCTTAGTCGCACGAATTTAAATCCCTGATTAGCCCTTCCCCAATGATTAGTATCCCAGGAATGATCAGTTCCGAGCAAGAATTAACTACGAGTACATTCATAAAACTCAGTATTTTATAAATCCCAAATGGATAAATTTTCAGGATGTCACAAAAATGACATGGGCGGAGCAGAACCAACACGGCAACAGAAGTAGTAGGGAAGTCCATCATGGCAGCTGCATGGGGAAGTCAGTAATGTGGGGCAGCAGCAAAGTCAGCATGCTAGGTCAGCAACGTGGGGCAGCAGCAAAGTCAGCATGGTCAGCAAAGCAAAAAGTCAGCAAGTGTGGGTTCAGTAGATGCGTGAAGCAGAAACGGTATGGGCTCAGCAAAAGCAACAGAGCAGAAGTCAGCAAAAGATAGTCATGGCTATGGGCCGATTTTGGCTCGAAATCGGCCCGATCAAACCTAGGCTCATCCCATTGACCGGGCCCATGATTCGAAACCGAAACCAGCCCGTGGCCTACTGGCCCAGTTCCGGTTCCAAATTATTTTTTAAAAAAATAATAATAATGAAATTTTTTAAAAAAAATTCATTATTTATTTTTTTTTATAAAACAAATTGAACTCTAATTGCCATGCATTGTAAGTACATTGATCTCCAATTACAATGCTTGGCTTGAGTGTATTGAACTCTAATTACAAGGCTTGGCTTGGGTTTTATAAATAACCCCTTTGATGGTCTCTTCATTCCCATTCAATGTGGGACTCTCGGCTTGCCTTGAAAACCTTCAATGTGAGACTCTTGGCTTGTCTTCATGCAAATGCCAAGAGTCCCACATCGAATGAGAATGAAAAGACCATCAAAGGGGTTATTTATAAAACTTAAGCCAAGCCTGAGTATGTGCAGTTATATGCCTTTTGTGGCTACGATCCTTTACTAGTTAAGAGCAAAGGGTTCTATTGGACAATCTAGAACCGGACCAGATCAATGGTCCAGTTCCCGGTTCTATGATTTATCGGTCTGATTCCTAGTTCTAAAATTAAAGGACCGGTTTTACCGATTCGGTTCCCGATTTCGACCGGGAATCGATCACCCCTACAATTTTCATTTTGATTATAATTTATATTGAATAATTCATTATTTCATATTTTTATAATTCATTATTTTTTATTTCATAATTTATTTTTTAAATTTTTAAATTACGAACCGGAACCGGCCGGTTTACACATGGCCACGAATCGGAACCGTCGGTTCCGAACCGTGGCCATGACTAGCAGAAGATGAAATATAAATGACAGCAAGGATGTGGGGGAGGTCAGCAGAAGGAAGTCCGCACGTGGGCAGCGTGGGGCAACGGCAACATGGGGGAGGAGAGAGAGAGATTTTCAACATTATCCACCCAAATATTTTGCCAGTAATTTTCCTTTTTTCCGCAATTCCGATCAACCCGATAATTGGCCACACTTTAACGAGACGACGTTCAATAAATTAGTCATGGAAATCTCGAAACTTCGACACCCAATTCAGATTCTAATTAATGGCCAAATTCAATCAAATGCGACTTTAGCATACCTCGAACAAACGGGCGGCTTTTAGGAATTACGCATATCGACTCGTGGTCGATTCGATACTGAGCCACATCTAAGTTTACTCAAGCTATGGTGACCTCGGTTGTCATGTAATTGTGAGGATCAATTACTAGTTCCAAATAACGCGATCATTTGGATTAGGTTTAGGATCGTTCGAAATTCATACAATGACCAAGCGGAATCAGTCGTGATCCAATTGCACAACATTTGCGAATCGTTCCATAGCCATCCTTGGATCGGCCTTTAATGGCCCAAAATAATCCCTCGCCAATCCTTATGGTCGAAGTGTCAATCCATGGCCAAGTTTTTAGGTCCACGTACTTGATTCCTAGCTAGCCATTCCCTAATGATTAGTCTACTCGAGAGTGATCAATTCCGAGCAAGATTTCATTGAAAGTGCATTGAAGAAATATTTATTTCATAAATCCCAAAAATGGGTCGAAATTCAGAATGTCACAGAATCCATAAACGAAGTTGCTTGCCAAGGCCTCAAAATCAGGCTCGATTGATGTGCCTCGAGCCATTCTTGCGAATCCAAGACCACCAGGTTGAAGCTCAAGTATCAAGGAACGATTCCATAGGCACGGATCAATTCGGCGATTCCTCCTGATCATCGAACGAAGAAGGTAAACATCGCTCATGTTCACATTTTTCTAGGATTCCATAATGATGTTTTGAGTTTGTTCGTGCATGTTTCTCTATGACTTTACTATATTAGGTGCCTAAACTATGTTCTAATCATGTTTTGCTTTGTTTGATTGCATTTTTTATTGGAAAACATGCATAAAATGTCACGATTACCCATTAAACCACCTCGCCGGAGTTTGGAAGTCCTCGCCGGAGTGTCGCCGTGGCTTTAGGCCACTCAAGTTAGTCTTCCTTGATCTTTGCTTGATGTTTTGTTAGTGATTAGAATCGAGTTAGATGGTTAGGGCGATCGATGAGATGATATGCATTTCTAAGGAATAAAGAGGAACAGTTTGCATGTTAAGGTGTTTAGGTTGATTTTTCGCCGACCGGCGAATGCCCGCCGATGTTTCGAGTAGACTAAATTGAAAATAGAACACATAGACATTACAATAGATCAATCGGAATGGCAAAATAGTCGCCGAAGGGTCGTTGGCGACGAGCCCAAACCGGCAGCCTCGAAAACGTTCAACATAGCACCATGCCTAATAGGTGTTTGTAAAAATGCCCCAATGAGAAATGCCAAAAACGGCGCCGTTTTTGCACTATGCTCGCCGGAGAAGACAATCGACGCCAGCGCCAGCAACGCTCGATTCAGCCAAACTGAACTGGGTTGAACCGGGCCGGTCCGATTCGCCATCCCGGAGGGAAAATTCAAAAAAAATAATTTCTAAATAAAAAATTAAAAAATCCGAAAATTCAATAAAAAAAATCGAAAAAAATAGAAATTTTTGGAAATTTCATAAAAATTTCAAAAAATTAGAAAATTTCATAAAAATCCAAAGAATTTTAGAAAATTCATAAAAATCTAGAAAATTTTGAAAATACAAATAAAAAATGATAAAAATTCAGAAAATCTCCAAAAAAATTAGAAAATTCGAAAATTCATAAAAATTTTCAGAAATGTATAAAAATCAATTCTCGGTTAATGAAATTCTCTTAAATTCAATTTCTGAAAAAAAAATCAAAAATTTCAAAAATTCACAGAATGGTTAAAAAACACTGTGGCCAACCTTGAAAAGTGAAATTTGAATTTTTGGAAATGCCCAAGTGGCATTTTTAGAAAATCTCAAATTCAGGGGTTATAACCCCTAAAAAATCCTAAAACCCTAAAAAGATGTCAATCATGAAATGAATAAGCATTTAGGGCTTTATTAGGGTTTGGATGTTTTGATTGATTTTCATTTTTAGAGACGATTTAGGATTGTTTGGTTTGATTGGCCTTGATTGCGCATTTAATTCTTGATTGATTTTCCTCGCAATTAGAATGGATAGGATTAGCGAGTAAACCTCTGAAATTTGCGTAACACGTTAGATGTCGTATCGTTCTTAGGTACCGAAATGGCGTTAGGGATCTCGATTTAGGATCATTAGCGTAATCAAGTCCTCGTACTCAAAATCTCTAGTTCATAGAATCATGGCATTTCTCCCATACCCCAATTAGGTTTCTAGTTAACCTACCAACAATTACTAGTGGCAAATCCAAAATCGAAAATTTAGATCAAATAGAAAATTACCATCCGCTGTCACATGAGGTATGGTCTAGGAGAGACCCCTGCACAGAAATACCTTCTTAGCGCGCAAATCTCAAAAACCCAAAAAAAAAGCGCAGCGCGACAGGCTTGGCAACTCCGCTAGGGAGTTAACTTTTATAAGTGGACTTAGGCCTAAATAGAATGATATGCTTGTGATTTGTGCTCGCAAGAATCCCAGGAACGTCCCGCTGACAATTGTGATTTGTGCTCCCATACCCCATTCATTTTGATGTATTCAAAATTGTAAACTATATTTTAGGACTTTATGGTTTAAATGGAGTATGATGAAATGGGCATTTACATTAAACATTGAATTCGTCCTTGATTTCAACTATATGCTCATTTAAGGTCCAAATGGATTTAAAGTGACATTTGCATTACTTTTTAAGTATGCAAGTATACTTTACCTCCATTTTACCTTAAAAAGACATATAATTGAAATGGAGGCATTAAAACTAATTGGTAATCCATGGTGATTAATAATCAATTTCTTTTACGTGCTTTAGATCGAAATGGGAAAACTAGACATATAAGTCATTCTAATTCTAAGGAATGAGCTTTTGGTATGGTGGTAAACATGACAAAAGATAACAAAGCATACATGAAGGAAAGACTTGGGTATTTGTTCAGGCTCATCAACCTAGAGTATCAAGTGAGCTTAATTCAAGTATTATCCCATTTCTAGGAAGTTACCACCGCTATATTTCAATTGGGCGAGCATGAGATAGTACCTACACTAGAAGAATATAGGGCAACCATTGGGATTGATTTTGAGTCAAGAATCGTTGAGCTCCCAATTGGATTACCACCCACGAGTGTTATAGCCAAATTCTTAAACTTGAAGACCCTTCAAGTGGAAAAGTTGATCAAGTCAAATACCGGGAGGTTTTCTTTATTCTACTTGGTGGCCAATTACTCCAAATTGTCGAAAGAAATTGGAAATACTTCCGCGAGGGTTTTCATTCTTGCCTTCTTCGGATTCGTCCTATTCCCCGCATCAAGAACTGGATTAAATCCTCTCGTTGCAATAATCATTAGGCAAGCTTACCTAAAATGGGACATCTCCAATATGCTTTTGGCGGAGACCATCATTTCATTGAACAAATACCAAAATCAGCAAAAATGTGTACTTCAAGCCTCAACTGGGTTACTTTCTCTCCGGTTTATTTTCCATATCTGACCTTGGGAATGTTATATGCGCATTCAAGAGATCGACTCATCTACCAACTCCATTGAGAAGTATTTGAAACTCCAAGACAAACTACCAAAATACTCCTTTCATGTACGGGCAAACTTCATTAGAGCATTAACTCCCAATCAATTTCAATGGAGAATTCAATGGCTGAAAATAACGAAAGCTCAAATTGCTACCCAAGAAGGAAATTTGGTGCATTTGCTTGGATTGAGTGGGGGGACCGCTTATTGCCCACTAAGAGTCGTACGGCAATTCAGAATGATTCAACAAATTCCACCTATTTGGCATCCTGAGGAGTTCACATTCGAGATACCACAAAGACCCCTTTCAGAAAGGGAAAGAAAAGAACTGCGAACAAGGGTTGATGGGATCGTGAATTCCTTGAGGAAATCAACCAATCAAGTAGTGCAATGGCCTGAAGATTTGGAAGGAGAATGAAGCTCTTTTTGGCATCTAATGAATATATAAAGTGTTTAAAGGCTAAACGACCAATTGACATCGAATCATATGTACCCTTGAGTGTTACTACCCATTTCAATGAGCCATATATCCCAGAGTACATTGTGCCAAGCATGACAGGTGTAGAGCCATATGTTCCCGAAAAGGTTGTAATCGACGTGAAAGAATGAGAGATACGAGCCAGGGGATATGAAGAGGCTGAAGCTACCTTAGCTAGCAAGAAGCCCAGACTTATTTAAGATAGTGTTCCTCTATTTTGATGTATAGCATTGTAATAGAAATTTTCAAAATTGAAACAATTGCTTAATGAACAATTGCTTAATGAAGTTTCAAAGTACATTTTGCAAAAAGTCACCATGGATTACAATTCTTTGAATTGTATGATTGCTTAAAAAATATATCGATAAGAAGTTATATGCAAGGCTAAGGCTTGCATAAAAGATCTTATCCTTGTTAATCATCAGAAATCATACAATTAAAAGAATATAGAATTTCATGATTCTTTCACTATGCTAGCAATGGGGCTTTTTGTGAAGCAGGTTGTTTAGCAACGGAAGGTAAAAGACCTCAAACTCGCTTGCAAATAAGAATGGCTGAAGAAGAAACTTGTACTCAACTAACTGAGGTTGAGAACCAAATGACTTAGATGGCCACCATGATGGCAGAAATGAAGATTTTTATTCTCACATCTCGAGGATCTTATCCTACTACTCCAAATGTGGAAACTTCAAATGCTACTGAAATACCGATTGAAGACTCAGTCAGAAATCAAGAACCTATTCAAGAAAATCCTCTAAAAACTACGCCTGAAATGGTAAATTTGGAAGAGGATGATCAGACCAAGAAAACATCCAAAACAAAGGATGAAGAAAAGGCAGAGAGATTGGCCAAAATTGAAGAGTCCCTAGCAAGTCAAGGTTATGAACTTCAAAGGTTTGACAAGTTTTCACCATATGCGAAGGTGATTATTCCAGAAAATTATAAAGAACTAAAATTCGTGAGCAAGTATGATGGCACTGATTGTCCCAAAAGTCATTTGAAGTATTATCTTTGCAAGATGGCGAGGTATTCAGATAATACGCCACTTCTTATTAGCACATTTCAAGATAGTTTGAGAGGAGCGGCCCTCGCATAATACACCGCCCTCGATATAGAAGACTTCACTGAATGGAACCATTTGACAGGAGAATTTCTTCTCCAGTACAAGTTTAATGTTGAAGTACTCCCAACTAGAGAAGATCACGTCAGAACCGAGAAACGGAAGAATGAAGGGTTTAGAGCTATGCTCAGAAATGGAAAGCTGTTGCCTCACAAGTAAAGCCTGCCATAAGTGAATATGAGCTCATTGAGCTCTTTCTAAAATCATTACCAATTGAGTACTATGATAAGCTTCATGTGCAGGTTGTCAAACATTCACCATGTTGGTAAAGGTAGGCGAGAGAATTGAATGGGGATTGAAAAAGAAGAAGGCTCAAGAAATAGCTACACGAAGGCCTTACCCCGAGAGAAAAGACAAAGAATTCATCCGAGAAGTGACTATGGTATCTAGCCCAAATACTCATCAAGCATCATTTCCAAAGCAATCAAATGTCGCTTGGAAAAACCCAAGGCAATTCGAGCCAAAGAAAAGGCCCGTGAGACAATACACACCGTTGCCCCGACCTCTGTCGAAACTATTACCAATGCTTCTAGAAAGGCATTTGATGGCCAAAGAGGTACCAAGGGACAATCCTATCAGATTTCCTTGGTACGATGAATTAAAAACATGTACCTATCACATAAGAGAAAAGGGACATGATATAGATAATTGTCCAACTCTAAAGTACAAGGTTCAACAGCTCATTGACAAGAAGATATTGAACTTCCAAGAGCTCGAGCCAAATGTACATCAAAATCCTCTTCTTGAGTACAATACAGTAAACATGATCAAAGATAAAGAAACAATGATCAAGTTTGACGATGAAGATGAATAGGAAGTCAAAATTAAAGCTTCTTGATTAGGAGATGCCCGCTTTCGTCAAAAAGCCCTCCTAAAAGGTGAAATTATAGACAACCTGGAAGAAGACTCTGGAAGGTATAACTTCCATGTGAAATATACCCTACCGCCATAGGCATTCAAAAATGAAGTAATTGTGCCTGATGGCTAGGGTGGTATGAATGACGAAATCGGTCCTGAGGATAAAGCTCCGTCTAAGAAGGAAATGCTCCAAGATAAAACAAATGAGAATGAAAAGGAGAAAGAAAAAGTCTAATAGGGTGAAAGGCGTTTCACCCAGAAATCATCCAGGGAAGGCGAAATCGTAGACTTACTCAGTCAAGACAGCAGTAGATATAATACTATGTCAAATATACTCCACCACCAGGGCCGTTTAAAAATGAAGGCATTGTACCTGATGGATGGGGTGGCATGGACAAGGTCCCGATCAACCAACTAAATCAAAGAAAATGAAGATCGAGAAGAGAAAAAGAAAAAAAAAGACTTGCCATGGTGATAGGCGATTTGCTCGCAAAACACAGAGATAAGGTGAAGCTGTTGATTTCCTGGGTCAAGATAGTGACCGGTATAATTACCATGTCAAATATACACCCCCTCCATGGGCATTCAAGAATGAAATGATCATACCCAATAGCTGGGGTGAAATGGATGCTGATGAAGCCAATAGAAGCATGGCATCTATGATTACATCATTTCTGATCAAGCTTGATGAGGTAGATAAATATAAGGAGGAAGAAGGTCTTGTCGAACCAATCAGTAGGTCTTGTCGAACCAATCACTATCCAACTTCCCATCGATCAACTAAAGATTAAAGGAGAAGAAACATAACCTGTGATCATCACTCTCCCTCCAAAAGAAAAGTTTCATACCAGGCGTGTACCTTGGGATTACTCTCCTAAAGAAGTTGATGCCATAACCCGATCAGGGAGATGTTATGTCCGAAAAAATGTGAGCACGAAAAGAAAAGAGTAACCAAAGAAGATGTCAAACAATCGCTTTCAGTCATGAAGACGAGCGAATTTGAGATTGTTGACACCTAAATTTTAGCGACCATTTAGTATAATTTGCATAGAAAATTAGGGATTAAATTTTTAACCCCTAAACAAAAAATGTTTAAATTGCATAACATATAGTTTAAACTCATTTTAGATTAATTGCATTTTGCATCGGACCGGCGGTGACGAACGAGCTTAAATTTCATCAAACGGGACTCGGCTCGCTTAAAATGCACGAGCCGGGAATTACAAGTCAAACGGGCTTGGTTGTTTTAATTTGAGCTTAATTCAGCCCATTTATCATTAATTAATTCAGCCCATTTAAATTAAAGCCCAAGCCTAAGCCCATTAAAACTAGAAAGCCCATCTAATTGACCTAGGTTAATACTATATATACTTCATTAGGTCAGAATTTTAGAGGGGGAGACACAATTTTCAGATCAGAAAATTTTTAGAGTGTGAGAGTGAGAAAGAGAGAGAGAGGAGGAAGACCTCGCGCGACGCGCCCGCTGCCGCGCCCGCTCCCGCGCCCGCGCCCGCTCCCGCGCCCGCTGCCGCGCCCGCGCCCGCGCCCGCGCCCGCGCCCGCGCCCGCTGCCGCGCCCGCTCCCGCGCCCGCTGCCGCGCCCGCGCCCGCTCCCGCGCCCGCGCCCGCTCCCGCGCCCGCTCCCGCGCCCGCGCCCGCGCCCGCCGCCGCGCCCGCTGCCGAGCGCCGCTGCCTCCCGCGCCCGTCGTCGCTGCCTTGCTGTTCCGTCGCCGTTGCCCCGCCGTCATCCCGACACCGCGCCGCCGGCCCACCGCTTGCCGTTCATCCCGATCCGCAAGTTCGAATTCGGGAATTATCTGCAAATTATGTAATTAGATATTATCTGATATTTTTCATAATATTTAATTTACTAATTTGTGTGTTTGAATATTCTGTGAATATTGCGTGGATTGCTAGATATCTTAGGATAATGTTTGCCTTGTTCGCAATATTTTAAAATATTCAAAATTAGGAATCTTTCCTAATTCGGCAACGTATCTGGACAACTATCCGACCTTATCCCTAAGGTACGATACGTGGCGATACGGAAAATCATTATCTTATCCATAATCCCTTGGATACGATAATGATTTTTATCTGCTTTCCAAATTTGAACGATCGACTTTCTGTCGATATCTATAACCCTATAGATATGACAGTTAGTTTGATTTTTGTGCCTAATCTGAATTTGAAACGAATCTTGTGGATTGCGTGGCTATTTTAAATGTGGATGCTATCTATGTTTAGATTATTTTTCCTTTCCAAATAAAAAAGAAAATTCAAAAAATATCAGTTAGGATTTGAATTTGAGTTTTGCATGTTTAGGAATCCTAAGTATATCTAGACGATAGAGTAATTATTTAATTTAAATTAGGACTTGAGATAATCTATTCCCTAGTTTAAATTAAGTAATTTTCTAATCTTAATAGATTATTTAGGTTATTTTTTATTCCGAATTTTCATGAAAATCCCAAAAAAAGAATGAATTCTTTTATGGTAGATTAGGATAGATTGCATTCTTTATTTAAGTAATTTATTATTTCGAATTTTAACAAAAATCCCAAAAATAAGTCATGTTAGGATATGTTAAGTCATCATAGGTTGCACGTTAATTTAAGCATATTTTTATTCCGAATTTCACCAGAAAATACCAAAAAATAAATCATTTGCCCGTCATCAGAATTAGGTCACGTCGTCGCATGACATATAGTTTGCATGCTAGGTTGCATTACTTGCATGTCATTTTTGCACGTCATTGCATATAGGTTAGCTTTCATTTAAATAAGCGAAAATCCAAAAATTGAGTGAATTCCTTGTTAATTAGAAATCATATTAGGTTGTTGATGTGATTTTCTAGCTAACCATGCAGATGCTTACGTTGCTTCGAGGTAAGTAATTCTCCCAATCTTGCAATTTATTTAATGTTTTGATTATTGGGTGTTAAATTGGTGGTTTGCGCACCCGCATGAACACCTCACATGTTAGTGACTAAGTTAAAATGAATCCAAACTGTCTGCCAAAATTCTTTTTGAAAAGAAAAGGTACCGAAAGGGCGTTAGACTAGATCTAGCGTAATCAAGTCCCCGGGCTTAGAATCTCTGGTTCGTACAAATAAAACATATCTCCCTATGTTTTATTTAGGTTTCTAATCGACCTACCACAAATAGATTAGTGGCGACTCCGAGCATGAAAACATTTGCACGTTAAGAACTTAAACCCTAAGTTGCGAATTGGTAGGGCTTGGGAGGGCCCGAGTTAGGTTTAGTCCTAATAATCCATTAGCCTGAGAGAGGAAAAACTTCAGGTCGCGACAGCTTGGCGACTCCACTGGGGACTTGAGTTAAAACTCTTAGTGGACTTAGGCTAGTTTTTCTTTTCAAAAAATATTTTTTTGCTTGGCAGCGAGGATCCCAGGTACGTCCCTAACATTTTAGGTGTTAAATGTTTTTGCAGTATGGGAGGTATAAGGGGAGGCGTGATTGTTAACCCTTGTTTTGCAGGGAGGTGTTGGATGTATGGTTTATTTTATGCACGAAGCGCTGTATGATATAACCTGCTGTGCATGCCTTGCATTTACACTACACCGCACACACTACCCGCTGCCGGACCTGGGCGGCACAGGTTTAGGATGGTACTGAGAAAACGGACACCCCGACCACACCCGCGTGGTATGGGTCGCCTTTCTTGGTCCCGAAAGTTCTTTCATGGTGTCATTGAATACCTGCCATGGTTGCGCCCTTTGCAACCCGGGTCGGCTCTTTGACTAAGCCGGAGTCAGGGGAATCTCAGCCTAACCACCACCATGACTGGTTTAGCTCGGTAATCCTCATGTCTCCATTTTGCAAGCCAGAGTCTAGGTAGAAATCGAACCTCACGTTTCACGCGCATGTCTATGTGATTGCCATCATTCTGCCGGGTGAAGTAAAATTTCTGAACCTTTATCTCGCAATTTATTTATGTTTCGTCTTTTTCTTTGGTCGGTCCATGATAGGTCTAGGTTGGTTTTAAATTTGAAAGTAATAATCCTTGAGTCCTTTTTAAAAAGAAAGAAAGAAAGAAAGAAAGAAAGAAAGAAAGCTCTTTTAGAGAATTTATTTTCAATCTATGTCTTTATTTTCCTAGATGTGTCATAGGTAACTATTTTCCTACAAAGTTTGCCGTCATCTTGCGTTTGCAAAAAAGGGACTTTAGAGAATTTATTTTCAGTCCATAGTTTCTAGGGAGTCTCACTTTTTGTTTTTCATAATTTTATGATTAGGGATTTTGGTGCTTCTATTTCCTAGGTTGTGTCTAGGGCGTCATTTATATTTCTTTTCCTAGATCACTTTTCATAAAGTCTCGTCCATATACGAATATTGTCATGAATAAACAAAAAAAGACTAGAAGCGTGTCATGGACCAACCTTGTCTTGACCATGTGCTTATTTGGTTCATTTCTTTTACATTAGGTAGCTACGGACCGATCACGGTCGCCCATTCGTACACGGTCGAGAGCCAGAATGGCCGATCAAACCGACTTGCAAGAGCGTGTTGTTGGTGTGGAAGACCAGATAAAGCAACTTGTCATCGCGATGCAACAAATGTCCGCTGAGATCAAAGCTCTCCGGTCGGTTCCTGTTTCGACACCCCTCGAAGCGTTAGTCCCAAAGCAGAAAATCAGAAAAAGTGTCGATGTTGACGGAGATGACGATATTCCTGATTTAGAAGATGACCCCGTCCAGATCATCGTTAACAAGGACAAACCTGATGAACGGGTCAATAAACTTGAAGAAAGAGTGAAGCAGCTGGAAGGTTCGCAGGATTCACCTTCAATCGATCTGTCCCTGTACTCACAGATCAAAATCCCAAAGAAGTTCAAAATGCCGGATTTCGACAAGTACAATGGCACCACATGTCCAAAAGCCCACCTACAGCTCTATCACGTACAAATGACTTCGTACGTTGATAACGAACTCCTGATGATCCATGCCTTTCAAGCAAGTTTGACGGGTCCTGCTTTGAGCTGGTATCTCATGAAGAAGATAAATGGCCTCAAAACTTGGAAAGAAGCCAGTGAAGCATTCTTGAAGCAGTACAGATTCATAACGGACATCATTCCTAGCCGTGACAATATCGAACGCGCTCAGATGAAAAAGACTGAGTCCTTCAAAGACTATGCTATCAGATGGAGGAATTTAGCTGCTCAGGTTGTCCCAGAACCCATAGACAGTGAGTTAAAGAGGATGTTCATGAAAACTCTCCCGTTCGAATACCGTAATCGGATGGTGGCCATTCCGACTGACAACTTCAACCAACTCATCCCCATGGGCGAACAAATTGAAATAGGGCTGAAAGATGGATGGTTTGTCGAGCCACCCTCCTTGACCAGAAGACTTGGTGCGAGAAAAGAGAAGGAACCAGCAGCTGAAGTGAATGTGGCTTATAACCAACCGAGCCGGCGGAATGCTAACTCCGCCCCAGCAATCCAAGTAGTAGAAGCTCAGCAACAAAACTCGAGTCGTCAACCTTTTCAGAGGAGGAACAACAAGAGGCAATTCACTCCCCTCCCCGGATCGTTGTCTCAGGTGTTGACGGTGCTCCAGAAGAAAGGTTTGCTCACTACTTAGCCAAAGCGGCCCAATCCTGAGCGGTTCTATAACTTCGACCCGTCAAAAAAATGTGATTATCACATGGGTGAGCTGGGACACTCAACCGATGATTGCTATGCCCTCAGGCACCGAATCCAAAACCTCCTAGACACGAAGGCTTTCTCATTTCAACCTGCTAAGCCGAATGTTCAGAGCAACCCACTCCCTGATCACGCAGGCAATGTGAATGCCATATTTAGCTTCGACGCTGGTCGAATCAAGAATGTTAAGGTGTATACTACTGACGTCTACGGTGAGCTAGTGAAAGCCGGGTGTTATCCGAGTAATGAAGACCTTCCCCTGGCTCTCATGAAAGAAAGAATCTCAAGAATGGTAGAAGCTGGGATGATCGTTTACGCTGACCACACTGGCATCGTTTCCACTATCTCCGAAGTGGTTATTAATTGGGAGGAGGAGTTTGCTACATTGAACACCAGGAGCGATAAGGGCGACTCTCTGCCTGAAGACATGCCTCCGCTTGAAGACGCGTCTGATAACGAGGAGATCGTAGTAAGCACGCCTACAGCTGATGAAGGGATAGTGATCGAGATACCTCAACCGTATGAGTACTGTGATAATAAGGCGGTTCCCTGGTCCTACAGTCTCGATGTCGACTTAGTTACCAGATCAGGGCGTTCCTACGGCCGAGCTAATGCCCAACCTGCAAAACCCGTTACTGATGAAGAAGCCAAAGAATTCCTAGCCGTGATTAAGGCTAGTGAATACAATATAGTTGAACAATTGCGCAAGCTGCCCGCGCAAATCTCTCTGCTTGAGCTGCTCCAGACATCTGTCAAGCATCAGAAGGCCTTAATGAAGGTGTTAAGTGAAGTCCACGTGCCAGAAACGATCGATCATAACAAATTAGAGGAATTTGTGGGTTCTATACTCCTCAAGGACCTCATAGCCTTTTCAGATGAAGAGTTCCCTCTGGAAGGGAGGGGGCATACTAAGGCACTCTACATTTCTGTCAAATACAAGGCCTCACATGTAGCCCGGGTACTTATTGATAACGGATCAGCCTTGAATATATGTCCTTTGGCGACTTTACACCGCCTTAAGATAGATCCTTCTAGGATAAATTCTGCAAAGACCTCCGTTCGAGCCTTTGACGGAACGAAGAAAGAAGTGATGGGAGAAATCCACCTTGACATACAGATAGGACCAACGATCTTCAATGTCCCATTTCAAGTTATGGACATTCCCACTACATTCAATTTTTTGTTGGGTCGTCCATGGATTCATACTGCCGGAGCTGTGCCATCCAGTCTACATCAGATGGTGAAGTTCGTCGTGGAGAGAAAGTTAATTACAGTTCACGGTGAAGAAGAGCACCCAATCTACAACGCAACGGCTATCCCCTATGTTGAGCCGGATTGCAGAATAGAATCGAGCTATCAGTCGCTCGAGTTCGTATCAACCATACATGCGTCAAGAGGATCATCACCGCCTATTCCTGAGGTGTCAAATGCTGCGGTCATGGTTGGAAGAGTAATGATCTCTCACGGCTTTACTCCAGGTGAAGGCCTTGGTAGAAATAGTCAAGGTATCCGCCAACCGGTGGAAGTTTTTCGGAGGCCCCATGCTACTGGGTTGGGATACCTGGGGTCAAGTGAGCCGAATAATCTGGCACGTGGACGTGGACGTGGTCGACGTCAAGTTCGAAGAAATGGTCAAAATAGATTGCGATCCGAAGAAGAACCGAATCGTGAAGAACGTGGGCGCGGTAGGTTGCTTCCACACCTCCGCACCACATTCCCAGGCCCTGCAAGAATGATGCATGAAGAGAAAGAGGTGATCGACACTCTGGGGCAACCAAGTGGCAAGTTCGATTATTATGTTAAATACTCGGCGCCCCCCAACTTCTATGTTGACCCCCGTGACATTGTCCCGGATGGATGGGGAGGTATGGATGATTCAACACCTTTAGTGACAGAAGATTCTGATGATGCAATGGAGGGAATCACTGCCCTGTTCGATGATTGCTTCATTGGAGCTATTGAGGAAGGACCGTTGGAGGGAATGGGCATTGGCCCGCAAGAGTAACACATTTACCTTTTTCGCACACTCCCCTACGCGGGAATTTTTACTGCTTTTTAGGACTTGCCCCGTCTCGGGAGCTGCTTTTTAGTACTTTTGATTTCTAGGATTTGATTGTTGCAATTTTCATTCCAATAAATGTAATTCATTTGGTGATAATCAATGAAATTACAAGTTATTTTCGTTTTGAGGGCATGTTGAGGTACATCAAACCAGCCCGGTGATGATATCCAACCGATAAAAGAAAAATATAGTCCAAGGAGAATTCTGAGGCCTGGGCTTCTTCATGTTTCCTCGCGTTAAAACCTTTTTGAAAAGAATTTCAAAATAAATTTCAAAATAAATAAAAAATAATAAAATCAAAATACACTGTTTAGCCCTGTTTGTCCTACTGAACCCCCTACTTTATGTTTCAGGGGCAATTTTGTGACACGAAAGGGTATGGGAACGGTCCAATCTGATGAATTATGCGCCACCGAACCTGATTTCGATGATACCAATGAACTTGAAGATTCCTCGGACCTCCAGCGTGATCTAGAGCATCATGAAAGGCCTAAAGTCCTAACGGTAGACCAAACTATCACTGTCAACTTGAGTGATTCCGGAGAACCCAAAGAGGTGAAGATAGGGGCAACCCTTCCCGAAGGTGAAGCTAAACGCCTGGTCCAACTGTTGAAGGATTACCGGGATATCTTTGCCTGGTCATATGTCGATATGCCGAGTTTAGACTCTTCTATCGTGGAGCATAGTCTACCCACTAATCCAGACATGCCGCCCAAGAAACAGAGGTTGCGAAGGACCAAGCCTGAACTCTCCAAGAAAATAGAGGAGGAAGTCATGAAACTCTTGAAAGTGGGATTCATCGAAGTCACCCGATACCCCAGTTGGGTGGCTAATATTGTGCCAGTCATGAAGAAGGATGGTCGAGTTCGGGTTTGCATTGACTATCGCGATCTAAACAAGGCCAGTCCTAAAGACGATTTCCCATTGCCATATATAGACGTTTTGGTGGACAGTACAGCAGGGTTCGAGCTGTTTTCCTTCATGGATGGTTTCTCGGGTTATAATCAGATAAAAATGAAGGACGATGATAAGGAGAAAACGGCGTTCATCACTCCTTGGGGGACATTCCACTAAAAGGTCATGCCCTTCGGCCTCAAAAATGCCGGGGCAACATATCAACGGGCAATGGTGACGCTCTTCCATGATATGATGCATAAGGAGATTGAAGTTTATGTCGATGACATGATCGCCAAGTCTAGACCTGGGAAGAGTCACGTTGATACTTTGAAGAAATGATTCGAGAGGCTCCGTGAGTTTAAGCTCCGTCTCAATCCGGCACCTGAATTCATCTCCCTATCGTCCACAGATGAATGGAGCGGTTGAAGCCGCCAACAAGAACATCAAGAAGATCTTGGCCAAAACGGCTGAAAACTATCGTGACTGGCATGAAAGGTTGCCATTTGCACTAATGGCGTATCGAACTTCGATCCGAACCTCTGTCGGAGCGACTCCTTTTTCCTTGGTGTATGGCATGGAAGCAGTCCTACCCGTCGAAGTAGAGATCCCTTCCTTACGAGTATTGTCTCAAGTGGAGTTGTCCGAGGCAGAATGGATGCGACAAAGGCATGAGCAGTTAAACCTAATTGATGAGAAGCGATTGAGAGCCATTTGCCACGGTCAAACCTATCAGCGGAAGATAGCTAGATCCTTCAATCAAAAAGTGCGTCCAAGACACTTCGAGGTAAATGATCTAGTCCTAAGGAAGGTACTGCCAGTCTTTCCTGTTCCTGGAGGAAAATTTGCCCCAAACTACATTGGTCCGTATGTGGTTAAAAAGGTGCTTCCTGGAGGTGCCCTGATTCTCGCAGAAATGGATGGTCGTGAGTTCTCCAGTCCTGTTAATTCTGATGCTGTGAAGATCTATTATCCCTGATAGAATCTAACATTTTGCAGCAAAAGTTTTCAAATGTTTGGTTTTATACTCTGAGTCACAAACATTTCACTAATGAATAAATGGTTTCAATCAATTGAAAGATGGAATGTGTGCCTTGGCTTTAAATTGTGCTTGATCATTTTGTCAGTCTACATTATCGATTTCAAAAGGGGAAATCTATTTAGACAATATGATAACTCACGTGGAATGAATTGAATGTGTTGAATGAGGTACATCGGGATGATGAAAGGCAAGCCATATCCTATACACAGTCCCATGCACTAATCCCCAGTGAGTTGAGTGGAAAAATTCCATGTCTGCAAGGTAAAGGGTTATCTCGCGAAAGGTACGACAACTGAAATGACGAGAGGCGGTTCATTTCTCTATCCCAAACACTACAGGTTATCCATTGTTTCGCCACTTTGAACCTAAACACTTGGAGAAATTCATTCAAATTACCCCTGTCAAGAACCACCCCACATCGGGGCAAACTGGAGGTAAGTCAACGTCATAAGGTGAAAAATGAGTAGAAATTTTCATGCTCTCACTTGCATCAATCTTCGAGTGTTGCTTTTTCAGATGAATTCACGTGAAGTTCAAGTGCCTTAGGATGACGAAGAGCATTTCTTTCTCTATCCTATACACATTTTATCCTTTGCTAAGCCCAATTGAGCCTGTAAATTCATTTCTTAAACCCAGTTGGTGATCATCCCCCACACTGGGGCAAGGCAAAACTCATCATTGTTCAAGCAGCATATCCAGAGCGCCGATAAAAGACGAAGACCCTGAAAGTCCAAATATTAGTCATTCGGTCAAAACAAGCCAAAGTGTGGCTGGCCAATGTATGCATTGTAGGCAGTGTATGTCAAAAAAAAAAAAAGAAAAAAAAACTAAAGGGCATGAAAAAGCAGTGTGCCTGGTAAAAGCAAGGTCAATGCCCGTGAAAGAGAAGAGAATGAAAAAAATGGAGAAAAAGTGACTTTGGATTAGAAAGTGTTGAGGTGTGTCGAAGTCACAAAAGTATCCAAAGTCTTGAAGAGTCAAGTGATAAACTCTCGAAGCCAATGGAGCATCTACCGAGGAGATAATCCCTGGTGAAGAAGAAAACCGGTGACAATGCCGAGATGATCACCAACTCTCACCCCAATTATATACATTTTGAGCCTTATGATCCATTTATTTCTCAACCCATGAGTCCAGCCTACGTTACGTCCCTTGCAAAGTCTCTTCAGATTAGGGCACTTGAACTAACGTAGGGTTTCTGATGTTTATAAGCTTAGCTCGAAGAAGTGCGAGCAAGTCCATTTCTATCTCATTTTACAGGTTCTTGACTTGTAAACCCGGAGACAATTGCAGAGTATTTTCTTTCAATAGCCTCGACTCGAAGAGTCTCTTTTGCTAAGCCATTGACCAAGCCCATGTTATGGTCCTAACAAAGACCTCTCAGATTGGTAAAGTCGTACTGCTTGCGAGAATACTCGGGCCCTTGTCGACATGATGATGGTGAGATAGAGTGATTTTTGTAAATTAACCACTTCTCGACGAGAGTGAGCGAAAGCCCTTTCGGACCAAAAGTCCCTCATTCGACATTTTCAAGATATCTACTTGTGAATCTGGATTGTCTTGTCATGATTTTTCCCCAGCGAAGTTTGTAATGCTGATTTGACAAAACCATCGTGCATGAAAATCAGTTGAAATCATAGTGCATGTGTATATGTGTTCTTGACAGTGTGCGAATGCATATTACATGTTACTTGGAATCGTGTCTAACAGGAGACACGTCTTCAGAGTTAGAGATATCACCAGGTAAGTATATCTCTATCCCTAGGATGCCTATGACTATCTAGGTATCCCTAACTTGTTCAAGCAATTGTCAGGTCCCACATTTGATCATTTTTGCGATCTCTAGATGCCTTTGATAATGTTCAGGTGTCTATTGATCAAACCTTTTCAGGTACTTCTGATGATATCCAGGTACTTTGTCAAGGAACTCTTGAACACTTGGGCTAGCCCCTTTGTTCATCAAATCACAGATTTTTATACAATCTCGAGAAGATTCCCCCGTTACATGACTATGAGCAGGTATAGCCATGGCGGCCAAATCTTTACATATGAGCAGGTATATGTAAAGGTCGGAATATTCTCCCCAAATTTCAGGTATTCCCCCGCTAATCACCTATGAGCAGGTATAAGTGAAGCGGCCAAATCTTTACATATGAGCAGGTATATGTAGAGGTCGGAATATTCTTCCCAAATCTCAGGTATTCCCCCGCTACTCACCTATGAGCAGGTATAGGTGAAGCGGCCAAATCTTTGCATATGAGCAGGTATATGTAAAGGTCGGAATACTCTCATTATCTCAGATGTTCCCCCGCTACTCGCCTATGAGCAGGTATAGGTGAAGCGGCCAAATCTTTGCATATGAGCAGGTATATGTAAAGGTCGGAATACTCTCATTATCTCAAATGTTCCCCCGCTACTCACCTATGAGCAGGTATAGGTGAAGCGGCCAAATCTTTGCATATGAGCAGGTATATGTAAAGGTCGGAATATTCTCTCAACCCCAGGTGTTCCCCCGCAATTCACTTATGAGCAGGTATAAGTGAGGCGGCCAAATCTTTGCATATGAGCAGGTATATGCAAAGGTCGGAATATCCTCTTGATTTCAAAAGTTTCCCCGCAATTCACTTATGAGCAGGTATAAGTGAAGCGACCAAATCTTTACAAACACCTAGAGAGATGTATAGGTAGTTCGTAAGGATCGGAACTATTCTCACGAATCCAAATGATGATTGGATACGTCGAGCTTTCTTCGTGTGTTTTGACTTGATTGCAGATCACCGAAGTTCATCAACATATATCAGGCAATACCAATGGGAGCTGAGCCCATGCATTTGCCAAAACAACATACAAGTCAAAGTTGTGCCTCGAATTGCATTATCTCACTCCTGTCAGGTAAGAAATTCCAGGTATGTTCTCTATTCAAGTCAGCATGCATCATTTCTTAATGCATCGTAAAATGGGACTCATAATCCCGACAAAAACAACATTCATTGCATTTGCATGGTTGAAATTTAGGTATCATTTAGTCTTTGAATGCAACCTCTACGAGCTCACTTTCAAAGAGGGGCAGCTGTTGACACCTAAATTTTAGCGACCATTTAGTATAATTTGCATAGAAAATTAGGGATTAAATTTTTAACCCCTAAACAAAAAATGTTTAAATTGCATAACATATAGTTTAAACTCATTTTAGATTAATTGCATTTTGCATCGGACCGGCGGTGACGAACGAGCTTAAATTTCATCAAACGGGACTCGGCTCGCTTAAAATGCACGAGCCGGGAATTACAAGTCAAACGGGCTTGGTTGTTTTAATTTGAGCTTAATTCAGCCCATTTATCATTAATTAATTCAGCCCATTTAAATTAAAGCCCAAGCCTAAGCCCATTAAAACTAGAAAGCCCATCTAATTGACCTAGGTTAATACTATATATACTTCATTAGGTCAGAATTTTAGAGGGGGAGACACAATTTTCAGATCAGAAAATTTTTAGAGTGTGAGAGTGAGAAAGAGAGAGAGAGGAGGAAGACCTCGCGCGACGCGCCCGCTGCCGCGCCCGCTCCCGCGCCCGCGCCCGCTCCCGCGCCCGCTGCCGCGCCCGCGCCCGCGCCCGCGCCCGCTCCCGCGCCCGCTGCCGCGCCCGCGCCCGCGCCCGCGCCCGCGCCCGCGCCCGCTGCCGCGCCCGCTGCCGCGCCCGCGCCCGCTGCCGCGCCCGCGCCCGCTCCCGCGCCCGCTCCCGCGCCCGCGCCCGCGCCCGCCGCCGCGCCCGCTGCCGAGCGCCGCTGCCTCCCGCGCCCGTCGTCGCTGCCTTGCTGTTCCGTCGCCGTTGCCCCGCCGTCATCCCGACACCGCGCCGCCGGCCCACCGCTTGCCGTTCATCCCGATCCGCAAGTTCGAATTCGGGAATTATCTGCAAATTATGTAATTAGATATTATCTGATATTTTTCATAATATTTAATTTACTAATTTGTGTGTTTGAATATTCTGTGAATATTGCGTGGATTGCTAGATATCTTAGGATAATGTTTGCCTTGTTCGCAATATTTTAAAATATTCAAAATTAGGAATCTTTCCTAATTCGGCAACGTATCTGGACAACTATCTGACCTTATCCCTAAGGTACGATACGTGGCGATACGGAAAATCATTATCTTATCCATAATCCCTTGGATACGATAATGATTTTTATCTGCTTTCCAAATTTGAACGATCGACTTTCTGTCGATATCTATAACCCTATAGATATGACAGTTAGTTTGATTTTTGTGCCTAATCTGAATTTGAAACGAATCTTGTGGATTGCGTGGCTATTTTAAATGTGGATGCTATCTATGTTTAGATTATTTTTCCTTTCCAAATAAAAAAGAAAATTCAAAAAATATCAGTTAGGATTTGAATTTGAGTTTTGCATGTTTAGGAATCCTAAGTATATCTAGACGATAGAGTAATTATTTAATTTAAATTAGGACTTGAGATAATCTATTCCCTAGTTTAAATTAAGTAATTTTCTAATCTTAATAGATTATTTAGGTTATTTTTTATTCCGAATTTTCATGAAAATCCCAAAAAAAGAATGAATTGTTTTATGGTAGATTAGGATAGATTGCATTCTTTATTTAAGTAATTTATTATTTCGAATTTTAACAAAAATCCCAAAAATAAGTCATGTTAGGATATGTTAAGTCATCATAGGTTGCACGTTAATTTAAGCATATTTTTATTCCGAATTTCACCAGAAAATACCAAAAAATAAATCATTTGCCCGTCATCAGAATTAGGTCACGTCGTCGCATGACATATAGTTTGCATGCTAGGTTGCATTACTTGCATGTCATTTTTGCACGTCATTGCATATAGGTTAGCTTTCATTTAAATAAGCGAAAATCCAAAAATTGAGTGAATTCCTTGTTAATTAGAAATCATATTAGGTTGTTGATGTGATTTTCTAGCTAACCATGCAGATGCTTACGTTGCTTCGAGGTAAGTAATTCTCCCAATCTTGCAATTTATTTAATGTTTTGATTATTGGGTGTTAAATTGGTGGTTTGCGCACCCGCATGAACACCTCACATGTTAGTGACTAAGTTAAAATGAATCCAAACTGTCTGCCAAAATTCTTTTTGAAAAGAAAAGGTACCGAAAGGGCGTTAGACTAGATCTAGCGTAATCAAGTCCCCGGGCTTAGAATCTCTGGTTCGTACAAATAAAACATATCTCCCTATGTTTTATTTAGGTTTCTAATCGACCTACCACAAATAGATTAGTGGCGACTCCGAGCATGAAAACATTTGCACGTTAAGAACTTAAACCCTAAGTTGCGAATTGGTAGGGCTTGGGAGGGCCCGAGTTAGGTTTAGTTCTAATAATCCATTAGCCTGAGAGAGGAAAAACTTCAGGTCGCGACAGAGATAATTGAACATCTAAGAAAGATGCCAGCACAGATTTCTCTATTGGATCTTTTCAAGACTTTAGAAAGCCACAAAATTGTGTTTATGAAGCTTCTTAATGAAGTACACGTCCCAGAAACAATTAATGAAGTATAATTGGAAGATTTTGTTGGCACTATTCTTTTAAAAGATCAAATTGCCTTCTCCGATGAAGATTTCCCAATCAACGGGCGTTCCCATAACAGGGCTCTATATATTGCGGTCAAATGCCGGGGCAAAGAGGTATCACGTGTGCTGATCGATAATGGTTTCGGACTTAATTTGTGTCCACTAAGCCACTGCATCGCTTGGGGATTAGCGAAAAGCTCATCAAACCTTCTAAGATAACTGTCCGCTCGTTTGACAAAATGAAGAAAGATATTATTGGCAATATCGAGTTCAAGGTGAACATAGGCCCTGTGCCTTTCCTAATTGACTTCCAAGTAGTGGATATTCCGAAGACTTTCAACTTGTTACTCGGAAGACCTTGGATTTATATGGCTGGTGCTATTCCTTCGAGTCTCTATCATAAGATCATGTTCGTCATTAATGGCAAGATGATCACAGTACATGGGGAGATAGATTTCACCACTTACAAAGAGAGTGCAATACCGTATGTCGAATCCAAAGTGAATGAAGAACCAAGCTATCATTCCTTTAAAATGATCTCAATGGTGCAAATCCCTGCCGGTTGCATCATAAAATCCCCAAAGTTCTTAGCATCATCTATTATGTCTGGAAGGGTGCTATAGCAATATAGATTTACTCCCGGTAATGGTCTTGGATTGAAATCCCAAGGAATCAAGGAACCTATCACTCCACTTACCACAAGAATGAAATATGGAGTAGGTTATATTACAAATAGCTCTAAAGATCACCATGGAAGCCAAGGCCGAGGTCGAAAGAACCATGGAGGCTATGAAAGCCGAGGTAATTGCATCATTAATCCATCCGTATGGAAGGGTAAAGCTAAAGAACTTCCCTATCATCAGATTCACATCAAATAAACTTTTCTTGGACCTTCCAAGCTACTTCAAGAAGAAGACTTACATGCAAAGGAAGAATCTGTTTTGCCTGGTTTATTCGAAGAGAATACCATCAACATCATCATAACCGAAGCAAAAGATATCTACGCATTGGAGTAGGAAGATCGTCTTGAACTTTTGCTATTGGCATTTTCCATTGCATTTTGTTGATTACAGTTTTAAATTTCTTGTGATTTCATTTGCAATTTTAGTTCAGTTACAATTTACATTCCTATTAATATAGATGTAATCACGTCTTTCAATTCAATAAAAATGGTCAAATATTTTGTTAAGGACGTGTAGAAACAAAACCAAACCTATGATGAACATTGTTCTCATTCGTGAGGCTTAAGGCTTTGAGTTTCTACATTGCTCCTCATTGCGAAAATGATTTTTAAGAGCAAGAAAGTATGATGACATGAGGACTAGCTCTGTCTTTATATTTTTCCAAAATAAATTTCAAAATGAATTTCCAAAAGGTTTTTCATAAGACCACATGCATTATTTTGCTTCGTATGCGATTATTAATCATGTTTGTTACATATCAGGCATGAGTATTCGCATTTCCATAATAGGTTTTTATGTGGCCCAAATCTTTCCATGAAGATCGCTTGTGATATTGAAGATGATAACGAGGATGAGGAATGGGTCAGAAAGGAATGAATTCGTCATGAAGAATCAAAGCCACTTATATTAGAGAAAACCATCACTATTAATCTGGACGATAAAGAGAATCCCAAGGAAGTCAAGATTGGAGAAAGTCTTCCCTCAGCAGAAGCAGAAAGAATCATAAATTTTCTTAGAGAATATTAAGATATATTCGCATAGGCTTATGCTGACACGCCAGGCTTTGATCCGAGCATAGTTGAACAATATTTGCCAATCGATCCAAGTATTCCGCCAAAGAAGCAAAAACTTAGGCGAACGAAGCCGGATTTAGCAAAGAAGATAGAAGAAGTTATGAAATTGCTCAAAATCGATTTCATAGAAGTGGTACCATATCTAGAATGGGTTGCCAATATAGTACCAGTAATGAAGAAAGATGGTCGAGTACGAGTATGTATTGATTATGCAATCTAAATAAAGCAAGCCCTGATGATGATTTCCCGCTTCTACATATTGATGTATTAGTGGATAGCATTACTGGGTTCGAAATATTTTCATTCATGAATGATTTCTCAAGATATAATCAAATCCTCATGAAGAAAGAGGATAAAGCGAAGACATCCTTCATAACACCATGGGGCACATTTTGTTACAAGGTGATGCCATTTGATTTGAAAAATGCTGGTGCCACATATCAAAGGGCAATGGTTATTTTGTTCCATGACACGATGCATAAAGAAATCGAAGTATATATAAACAATATGATCGCAAAATCCAAACAAAGAGAAGATCATGTTGAAGTGCTTCGCAAGTTGTTCGAAAGACTTAGAAAATACAAGTTGCGACTAAACCCCAACAAGTATGTATTTGAGGCAAAATTTGGCAAAGTGCTAGGATTTGTGGTCAATACTAGGGGCGTCGAAATAGATCCCTCCAAGATCAAGGCAATATACGACTTAAAGACTCCTACGGTAAAAGAAGTGAGAAGCCTATTGGGGCGATTAAACTACATTGCTCATTTCATCTATCAACTTTCTGAGACTGCTAAACCATTCTTCAAATTGTTGAAGAAAAATGCCAAAATGAAGTGGGATGCGGAATGTCAACAAACCTTTGACAAGATCAAAGAATATCTAGTATGCCCACGAGTGCTGGTACCAACAATCCCTGGGGTTTCGCTAATCTTATATTTAACGATTCACTGTAAGTCGTTAGGAGAGGTGCTTATACAAAGAAGATAAAATAATGGTAAAGAACAAGTCATTTATTACTTAAACAAGAAGTTCACAACATCAGAAATAAATTACCCAGCAGTCGAAAAGACATGCTTTGCGTTGATTTGGGTATTACACAGATTAAAGCAATACACCCTCCATCATCAAATTTTGCTAGTAACTGAGAATGATCCGATCAAGTACCTTCTTGAGAAATCCTCCTTGGTTAGGAAATTAGCAAAGTGGCAAGTCTTGTTATCTGAATTTGACATCAGAAGTTCATCCCAAAAGTCAGTCAAAGGACGAGCAATAGCAGACATGTTGGCGAAAAATTCGCAGAATATCACCAATCCTGAAGAACAACTTGATGATCATATATTAACACTGATCGATAATAAATTGACCATGTATTTTGATGGTGTAACCAACTTATTTGGATTAGGAACTGAGGTAGTACTGATCTCCCCATAAGGCCAACATTATCCGATATCTGCAAAACTGGTATTTCCACGCATCAATAATGTCGCTAAATACGAAGCATATATTCTCGGCTTTCAATTAGCCCTCTCAATAAAAGTAAAGAGGTTGCAAGTATAAGGAGATTCTATGCTTATCATATTGCAAACAACTGGTGAATGGCAAACTCGAGATGCTAAACTAATTCCTTATCACAAATCTTAGAAGAGATGATAGAAAAATTCGAAGAAATAGCATTCGATTATCTCCCAAGAGCTCAGAATCATTTTGCATATGCTCTTGTAACTTTGTCATCCTTACTACAAGCCGAAGATGATATGGATATAAAACTATTAAGAATTAATATTCTTGAACAACCAGCTCATTACATGATAGTCCAGGTAGAGTTTGACAACGAACCATGGTTTCATGACATCAAAAGGTATCTTCAATCGGGAGAATTTCTTGAAGGAAGCCAATCAGGTGACAGAAAATTTATAAGGAAGATAGCCAATAAATTCTTCCTCAGTGGTCAAACCCCTTACAAAAAATTATTTGATTCAACCTTACTAAGATGTGTGGATACTATAAAAGCTAAACAGATCATGAAAGAGATTCATGAGGGTGAATGTGGACCGCACATGAATGGACATCTCCTAGCTCGAAAAATTATGAGGTTGAGATATTATTGGATGACAATAGAAATAGATTGCATCCAATATGTGAGATGTTATCATCAATGTCAAGTTTATGGGGACAGAATCAATGCACTGCCAAATGAGCTACATCAAATGTCCAAGCCATAGCCATTTTCAATGCGGGGCATTAATGTAATTGGTCCAATCAATCCCAAGGCCTCAAATGGGCACCAATTTATCCTAGTTGCTATTAACTATTTCACCAAATGGATTGAAACAAACTCTTACACGAATATTACTATCAAGAATGTTACAAGATTCATAAGGTGGGACATCATTTCTAGGTATGGGGTTCTAGAAGCAATAATTAACAGCGGCTCAAATCTAAATAACAAGATTATAGATGATTTGCTTGAACACTTCCAAATCCGATGTCTGAACTCATCCCATATCGTCCATAAATGAATGGAGCAGTTGAAGCAGTAAATAAAAATATCAAGAAAATATTGGTCAAGACAGCTGAAAATTATCGTGATTGGCACGAAAGGTTGCCGTATGCTCTGATGGCATATCGAACTTCAATTCGAGCATCAACTGGAGCAATCCCGTTTTCCTTGGTTTATGGAATGGAAGCAGTGCTATATGTTGAAGTAAAAATTCCTTCATTAAGGATACTATCCCAATTGAAGCTTTCAGAAGCTAAGTAGATTCAACAAAGATATAAACAACTCAACATGATCGATGAAAAGAGTTTAAGAGCTATATGCTATGAGCAACCCTATCAGAGAAGAGTGGCCAAATCCTTTAACCGAAAAGTAAAACCAAGGCATTTTAAAATAGAGGATTTAGTAGTGAAGAAAGTCATCCTCAATAATTTAGATCCCCATGGCAAATTCACTCCGACTTATGAAGGTCCGTACATTGTCAAGAAAGTCCTTCCTAGAGGAACATTGATTCTTGTAAATATGACTGGAACAGAATTGGCATATCCTGTAAATGCAGATGCTATTAAGATTTTCTACCCATGAAATGAAGACGAACATTCAAGACGAGCTTGGGTCACTTTAGAACATGTGTATATCATGCATACCATGCATACCATGAATTTCATGAATATATTTATCTGTTTTATAGAAGAAACCAAAAGGAGTCCAAACTAGTCAATAGTTTCAGAATCCCCAATGAAGTTGTCAAATAATAGAGGGAAATATCGCTTCCAATTCAATTTTTCCATTGATATTCCTTAATGTGCTTTTCTTCTTTTTCTTATTATCCACAGGGAGACAAAGAAAAGGGAGCAACAAGAGAAGAATTCCTATTGGAACCAAAGCAAAAACATGCAAACAACAGGGATCTTGGTAAGTTGATCAAACAGATATCCCTAAATCGTGAGTGCATGTGTTAAAGAAGTTGCCTTTCTAAGAGAAAATCGAACTTCTTCTTCCCCAAGCGGAATAACACTAAGACTGAGCAAAACAAAACAAATTATTTTGAAAAGAAAATACTTCAAAAATATTTCAAATCAAAAGTTTTGAAACACACTTTCTTTGAGAATGCATTAAGTATCAAAATTCCCTAAAACGGGATAATTTGATAAAAGGCTTTGAAAAATTTCAAAAAGAAAAGTTTAGATCAAATCGATTGAAAAGACCTTCAAATGATGAAAGGTAAGCCCTATCCAAACACGTCCCTTATACACTCAAAGTCAAAGTGAGGGAGTGAGTGAGAAAAAACTCAGCCAAAGGAAATAGGAAATGTTCGCAATAATTACATGGATTGAAATGATGAAAGGCAGTCATTTCACTATCCCAAACACATGCTTATCTCTTGCAAACTAAATTTGAGCCAAAACAGTGAAGAAGTTTTTTCAAAATAACCCTGTTAAGAATCACCCCATATTGGGGCAAACCAGGAGGTTTGTGGTTGACAACTATGGAGAATAGGATCAAGAAAGATTTTATTGCATACTATTGCATCAATCTTTCGGTGATAACTTCAGATGAAGTCATATCGAAGCTCAAGACATCCTAGAAGGAAGAAGAGCACTTCATTTCTTATATCCAAACACATTACCTTTGGGAAAACTCAATTGAGTCTGAATATTCATTTCAGAACCCTAAATTGATGATCATCTCTTAACACTGGAGCATGAGCATATGATCCACCTTGAATAGACAAGAAACAAAAAAGCATGACACGGAGTCCTTAGAACTCAAACAGGTCAAAAGCTAAAAGATTAGAGGATGCAAAAGAACCAAAAGCATGAAAAAACAGTGTGCCTGGTAAAAGCAAGACCGAATGCACAAGAAAAATGAGAAAGAAAAAGAGGGTTCAAAAGAAAGCTCAAAATGAGAAAAAAAATCATGATAAAGCAGAGCCAAGATTGTGAGAGATCATAAATCACAACAAGTGAGTCTAAGCGAAAAAAAAAAAAAGAAATCTTGATAAACATTTAGAGGACTCTGATGTTCATAAAAAGAAAGATCTCTAGTGAAAGGGGTGGTGATGCCAAAAAGATCACCAATTTCATAAAAACCCTAAATTCAAACAAATGAGCCTTTTTTGAGCCTACCCAATAACAACAATACAACCTCTCCCCAAAGACTATTCAGATTGGGATGTTAAGAGTAGAAATATGACTTTATGACAAGAAGTCATCGCTCAAAGGAGTGCATGCAATAATATCTTGTCTTGTCTTAAAGGTTGTTAACTTGTAGACCCAAAGCCAGATATGATGAAATCCTTTTTCTTTGCCTCAAAATGCTTATCCTTTGAATAGCCATTGATCAAGCCAACAGTACAACCTTTTAAAAGACCTTATCAGATCAATTGGATTGTATACATTGCGAACATATCCAAACACCTGAGGATTAGTTAAGAGAGATAAAATTGAGGGATATCAGACAATTCCCATTTCAATCAGATAAAGAAAAGATCAAGTTCATAGATTGGGACAAATCCTTTCTAATAAAGGTCTTCCAAATGATCATTTCAAGCATTTTTTTTGAAAGATTGCAAGCACTTTATTCAAATAATTCCTTGAAAAGGAAATTTGATTGTCTGAAATGCATTAATGCAAAGAATGCATGTTTCCAGACCATGTTTCAAAAGTTTTTTATCAACTTAAAACCAAGTTTTCAAACAGTTTGTGGTAAGCTAAAAAAAATCACATTTCAAATAGTTTTTGATTAATTTCAAAATCACTTTTCAAAATAGTTTTTGATCAACTAAAAACCATACAAAGGTTAGTGAAACCTTAAAATCACATAACTCATGGTCAAGGCACTCATTGTTTGAAGCCTTCTCAAATCCTGCTGGCGAGGAGTCACTAGGCAAATCATCAAGACCTCAGGTGAGAAGCCCCAGGTACACATTGTTCAAGTTCTTTTCAAAGTTCTACTGGCGAGAAGCCACTAAGCAAATTTCCAAAGACCTACTAGTAAGGAACCACTAGGTAAATTTCTCAAATCCTACTAACGATGAGCCACTAAGCAAATTTTCAAAATCCTACTGGCGAGGAGCCACTAGGCAAATTTCCAAAGTTCTACTGGCGAGGAGCCACTAGACAAATTTTAAAGTCCTACTGGTGAGGAACCACTAGACAAATTTCCAAATCCTCAAGCGAAGAGCCTCAAGTGCTCTGGTTCGTGGGTTCGTCCTTAAACCACGAAATCAAAACAATCATCATAATCATCACCACCATCAATTCATACTCTTGGATAAGCAACAAAGAGACGCTCACAAACGGGTAAGTTTCTCTCCCTTAATCATTAAGAACCTTTCCAAATGTGTTCTGAAAAAAAAAATCTTTGGATTAGATCACAAATCTCAAAAGCAAGATCCCTAATCGGTTATTGTGAAATTTCCATTTTATCTTGTTCATTGGGTTAACTAAAAATTCAAATATCACATTGTCTTTGAGATCAACCTCTAACGAGCTCAATCTCAAATAGGGGCAGCTATTGACATTTGATTTTTAACTCATTTTTTTCATATTTTCAAAAATCTTAGAATTAGGGCTAGGAATCTTGGCCAAGCCTAGAAACCTATTTCTAGACCAAAAATAAATTTTTTAACATTTTCCTGAATTTTTATTTAATTTCTTTTAGTTAAAATAAGTGAAAAAATCAAGAAAAATAGAAAATGGAATCAGAAAATTCCATAAAAATATTTATTAGTCTTATTTTAAATTCAATTTCACTAATGCATCATCAATTTTGGAAAATCTCAATCGGGCATGTGTTTTTCCCAAAATTGGGTAAAATCAAACCCGAATTGAGCCAAAAATACAATTAGATATTTTCCAGTCATTTTTAGGTCATAGTGTCTTCACAACAAATGATTATAGGACCTTCAATTACATAATGGTCGATCCAATTGCACAATTTGTCATAAAAATAAAAAAAATCTCCAAAATTCAATTGAAAATTCAAAATTTTGAGCCAAAATTAGGAATCGTGCCCAATTCGAAATTGTCGAACCATGAGACCATCATTTTTAGGGTTAATCAGATGTGGGTAATTCAATTTTGACACCAATTTTGTCTAATCAGGTCATTAAGGTATCTAATTGAATGAAAACCCAATAATCCGAGTACAAAAAGCTAAAAATTTTGGGCATAATTTTGACAAAATTGGGGAAAATCACATATTTGGGTTCAAAATGTAATCAGGAATTCAATTTTGGAGTTAAATTTGATAAATTGGGTTAAAATCGAGTTGAATTTGTAAATTTAGACCAACCCGGGTCGGTCGGGTCAACCCGACCCTACCCAGGTCGGTCACCTTCTTCACCCGACTCGCCCAGAACATGCCAAACCCAGAAAAATATCTACTCCGACCCGGGACTTTGCTGACTTAATCCGAGCAATTTAACACATGAAAAACTCCGATTCCAGCTAGAGGATTTCCAGCTGGTATCGGAGATTCGATCCAACTGATTCAAGGTCGATAAATAACAAATTTTGAGCGGGAAATTGATCAATAAAAACAAGAAAAAACTGAACATTAGGTGGAGAAGGTGCTCGAGGAAATTCCAGAGAGAAAGAGAAGAGAGAACGAGAGCACGAAAGAGAGAAGAAAGGCGTGAGAGGCATGTAGAGGATCTGGAAACTGAGCGTTCGATGTTTCCCCCGACGAGGAAACACCGGCAAATTGGTTCAGAGTGTGATCTTCCATACCTGAGAATCCATAGACGAAGTTGCTTGCCAAGGCCTGAAAATCAGGCTCAGTTGACATGCCTCAAGCGATTCTTGCGAATCCAAAACCACCAAGTTGAAGCTCAAGTATCAAGGAACAATTCCATAGGCACGGATCAATTCGGCGATTCCTCCTGATCATCAAACGAAAAAGGTAAACATCGTTCATGTTCACGTTTTTCCAAAATTCCAGAATAATGTTTTGGGTTTGTTCGTGCATGTTTCTCTATGACTTTACTATATTAGGTGCCTAAAATGTGTTCTAATCGTGTTTTGCTTTGTTTGATTGCATTTTTTTATTGGAAAACATGCATAAAATGTCACGGTTGCCCATTAAACCACCTCGCCGGAGTTCGGAAGTCCTCGCCGGAGTTCGGAAGTCCTCGCCGGAGTGTCGTCGTGGCCTTAAGCCACTCAAGTTAGTCTTCCTTGATCTTTGCTTGATGTTTTGTTAGTGATTAGAATCGCGTTAGATGGTTAGGGCGATCGATGAGATGATATACATTTCTGAGAAATAAAGAGGAACAGTTTGCATGTTAGGGTGTTTAGGTTGATTTTTCGCCAGCTAGCGCACGCCCGCCGGTGTTCCGAGTAGGCTAAACTGAAAATAGATGACTTGGACATTACAATGGATCAATCGGAATGGCAAAATAGTTGCCGGAGGGTCGTCGGCGACGAGCCCAAACCGACAACCTTGAAAACGTTCAACACAGCACCATGCCTATTAGGTGTTTGTAAAAATACCCCAATGAGTAATGCCAAAAACAGCGCCAAAACGGCACTATGCTCACCGGAAAAGACAATCGGTGCCGGCGAGGCCTGATTCGGCCAAACCTAACCAGGTTGAACCAGGCCGGTCTGGTTCGCCATCCCGGCAAGAAAATTCAAAAATAATAATAATAATAATTTCTAAAGAAAAAATTTAAAAAATCCAAAAATTCAATAAAAAATCTAAAAAATCTAAAAAAATAGAAATTTTTGGAAAATTCATAAAAATTTCAAAAAATTAGAAAATTTCATAAAAATTCAAAAATTTTAAGAAAATTCATAAAAATCTAGAAAATTCCGAAAATACAAATAAAAAATGTGAAAAATTCAGAAAGTCTCTAAAAATTAGAAAATTCATAAATTCATAAAAATTTTCAGAAATTCATAAAAATCAATTCTCAGTTAATGAAATTCTCTCAAATTCAATTTTCAAAAAAAAATCAAAAATTTTAAAAATTCACAGAATTGTTCAAAAACACTGTGGCCAACCTTGGAAAGTGAAATTTGAATTTTTAGAAGTGCCCAAGTGGCATTTTTAGAAAACCTCAAATTCAGGGGTTAAAACCCCTAAAAAACTCTAAAATCCTAAAAGGACACAAATCATGAAATAAACAAGCCTTTAGGGCTTTATTAGGATTTGGATGTTTTGATTAATTTTCATTTTTAAAGATGATTTAGGATTGTGCGGTTTGATTGGTCTGATTGCGCATTTAATTCTTGATTGATTTTCCTCGCAATTAGAATGGATAGGATTTGTGGGTAAGTCTCGGAAACTTGCGTGACACGTTAGACGTCGTATCGTTCTTAGGTACCGAAAGAGCGGTAGGGATCTCAATTCAGGATCATTAGCGTAATCAAGTCCCCGTATTCAAAATTTCCGGTTCGTAGAATCGTGGTATTTCTCCCATACCCCGATTAGGTTTCTAGTCAACTTACCAACAATGACTAGTGGCGACTCCAAAATCGAAAATTTAGATCAAATAGAAAATTACCATTCGCTGTCACGTGAGGTATGATCTGGAAGAGACCCTTGTACAGAAATACCTCCTTAACGCGTAAATCCCGAAAATAAAAAAAAAAATCATAGCTCGACATTAAGGCAACCCATTTATGACCCACACCATTAAGATATGAGTTAAAATATGGGTTTTAGACCCATTTTGCCACCTCAACCATCTGTCTCACTCTCTCTGTACTAGACCCATTGAATTGACGTCATCCAACGCTCTAGACCTCGGATTTAAGACTCACAACCTCAAATACAAGGCTGCTGGCCTTAGGGACCCTAGAGTTGGGGTTACCTAAGGGTGGAACTCACGCTCGATGTCGGCCACGGCCAAAGGTAGAGATCACAACCGCTAGCTCGTGTTCTTGGAGGTCGCCTGAGGCTAGGCCTCGTCCTTGTGTCAATCATGGGCATTATATCGCAGCCGTGGCCTTAACGGACTGCCTAGCTAGGAAACACTGAGAAATGTTGCCCTCGTAAGCATAGAACAAATGTTAAAGGAAAGCGACAACGTCCAAGAAAGCATTAAAGAAACAAAGCCAATGTTTTTTGGAAAGAATTGTGAGAAGGGAGAAGTTCGTGTTTTAGACTAAACAGAGAACGAGGAACAAACAGTTTGAGACTTGATCCAAGCGCGTTTATATCCTTATTATATCTGGTATCTACCAAACATCGTATAAGATTTATAAATAACCCAATCTATATCCTATTCATCCTTATCCTATCAGACAAAAAAATCCAAACGACCAACGCTGCGTAAATGTACAATGCAAGCATAACCCAGTTTAATTCGACGGAATTGAGAAACCACCTAAAGAAAGATTTTGCTTGTATATGTTCTTGCTCGACTTGTTGACTCAAACTTGGAAATCCTTGATTTCCTTCTTCTTTTTTGCCCTTTTTAATCCAATATCAGATTTCACCAAATGTTGGAGTCCAGCCAATTTAGTTGAGATAAAGTCCAAGTCAGACAACATCCAAAATATGGGCCGGACTTCTATCAGGTCACGATTTCAATTCACAAACTCAAATTCAAGATATAATTTAACAAAAGGTATCCAATATGAGTTTTGCCCGTAAATGTTTAGCTTAATGAGTGCCTTTTGAGCTGAGTCTATGGCAATTGGGAATAGTGTTATGAGTCTTGTCGACCCAAACCCCTAACGATCACTTTCCTTTTCTTATATGAAAAATCTACACTAGGAAAATACTATTTGCACTTGATCATGCAAAGAGCTGAGGGAAATGTACCAAAAACGTCATAAATCTATTGTATATATATCAATTCAATCATATACCTTTCAATTAGATCAATTTAGTTATAAATATTTTCACATTGGTACAAATTTAGTCCATTCGGCCGGAAATTGCTGACGTAGACGTTGGTCATCCTATATGGCACGGTCGGCGCTAACTTGGATAAATTTTTAATATTCTTCTGAATTTTTTCTTTTTTTCTTTTCTTTTTTTTCTTTTTTTCTTTTTTTTACACTTTGAGCTGGCCAACCATCATCGGCTGCAGGCTAGGGCTAGTGACCCTTGCCGGCCACGAGCAAAGGCCCCCACACCCTCACCAGCCAACTTTTGCTTGTGGCTGGCGAGGGTTGACAGTTGGGAAAAAAATAAAGGAACGAAAAAAAAAGTAATAAAAAAATTATAAAAATGTCCATGTTAGTGCCGGTCCTTCCACATAGGATGGTCGGCATCAACGTTAGCAATTTCCAACCTAAATTGGCCAGATAAATTGAATTTATATCATTGCGAAAATATTTAGGACTGAATTAATACTAATGCAATAATAGGTTTAGGAATTTTTTTTATATTTTTCCCAAAGAGCTGAACGTGCTTATTCCTTACTTTGCTTCCTATACATTTCACTAAACCGTCTCGGAAATTCTGATTTTAATAGCAGACATGACGGGGCACAATTACAAAGCTGGAATAGATCGTACGTGACCTAATTCATTAAACAAAATAACTGATGAATCCGCCAAGAACCTAAGAGAGGGGGCCTACTACATGATTGACATGCTGGACATAAGTTGCCAAAATGTGTCCTGTTATAAATGCGATGTAGAGTTCTTATGGGGTCCTGAGAAGGTCCGTTGTCCCCAAACTAATTCTATGGCTTGAAAGCGATGTCATAAAACGCTGCTTGTTGATTTTTATTTTTTTTTATCAGTGTCCACAATTTTTTTTCTCATCCAAACGATTTTGAGTTCAAGATATATGAACAACTCAACATATATTTCCTTACCCAAAAAAAAACAACTCAACATATATACCACACACTTAGAGGGGCACGCGAGGACTACATTGAAATTTCGCGAAGAGATTTAGAACTAAAATGGTAAAATTTAGGACTAAATTAGCATCCGTACAATAAGGTCAAGATTGATTGTTTAATTTCTGAAGGGATGTCTGACGTTATGGTTAAGCCAAGCGGGTTTGAAAAAAACCAAAGGGTACATTGCTCCCTGTGCGCAAGTTGGTTCATTTTGTCCTTTGTCCTCCGTTCATTGCATGGCTCAAAGCCACGTCAAGTCCCCAATTTTTAATGTCTTGTGCACATGTAACGCACGTTATTCTATGTCTTTTCATTATCGTTGATAATGATAATATCTCACTGGTCGCCGCCTTAAGAAACCAAAATTTGATTCTTTTGTTCTTTTCCCTCGTCATTCCAATCTTTTCTTTAAGTTAAACAGACATCCCTTTCATTTTACGTGAATGCATGGGATACCTAATTTGGGACTAATCGTCTAAAATAATTTTAAAAAAACAAATAAAAGTTTATCCTTGATATGTTGTGTAGTGGAGTTGCATGGTATATATAACCTAAACGATTTTGGCTAAATCTTATTATAGAACAAATGTACCTCATGTTTGTCTTTTTTAGCCCACTGTTTAAAATTTTGCGTGCATAACACGACTTAAGCTGTATTGGCAATAATTATAAACTAATCGAAGTAGGCAGGCCTGCTACCGTTACAATAATATCCATTTTGGTCGTGACTCATTCCCGTAATATCTCGTATCTAAGCGATGTTGAATCAAATACACATATCCAAAACCCAATGCCCTCGTTTGATAGATTAGATATAAATCTAGACTAGATAATTTATATCATATCCAGTGTTTGGAAAAACACATAAACTCGGATATATCCATAAATAACCCATCTATAATCCGAGTAAATTCCACCTGGGAGGAGTGATATACCTAGATAATATAAGAATTCAACAGAGAGAATATCACATGCAAGTTTTCTCCTCGAAGATCAGTGCACAACCTCAAACTAGAGGTTGTCGACCTTAGAGGACTAGATCTGGGGTCGCCTCATCGACCTTGGAATCAGTCGCGGCCTCTATTGTCGTGGCCAACACTGGAGACCGCAATCGCAAGCTCGCCTCGTGCCCATCGAAATTGGGGCCACCAATGGGGGACTAACAACTGCGAGTTGGCATGAGATCCCTTGATTTGGGTGATTAGCGTATGACCGTTCCAGGTCAGAGCTTATGGCAAACTGGGCAACGCAAGGTTATGATTCATGGCCATGATGTTGGGTGTTGGTCCAATGAGACAGAGATTGGCGAATGAAGGTATAAGGAGATGAAGGTAGATGAGGATGGAGGTGTGCGTGACTTTCTGGCCTGTTTGGTGTTGAGTTGACAAATCTTGGCATTGTCGATGAAGGTTAGTAAGAAAAGTGGGTGAAGGGAATCTGATGGAGTCGTGATGATGACAAGAAGGCAAGGCTCGGTGGAATTTGAAGTTGCATGACATACGGCAATGGTGGATTGAAGGAGATTGAACCGAGCCACCTCCCCCAGAAGATCCCATTTTCGATCTTTTTTTTCGTTTTTCCTTCTCACGTCTACATTTTGGACTCCTTGGAGAATTGTCGAGGAAGTTGCGGGGCCCCTTAGTTGGGTGACGTCGTCAATGTGCGGCGTGAAGAGAAACACGTTGTTGACTATGGTTAAGAGCGGCAGATTTCTTCATCAACAAAGTGGTTCTATCATTATCTATGTTATATTTGGACATTTACCAAACAGTAGACATCATATTATAAATCTCATCAGTATCATATCCAACCTTAATCGTATCATATCTTATCCTATCAGAAAAAAAAAATTTCTGATGACCAAATGTGGCCAACATCTTCACCCTAGCTCTAATACTAATTTGTAAGTAACCTTATTCGAGCCGCCACTTGTACAATATTGTCCGCTCTGGCCATGACTCATCTGTATGCGCATAACTTTAAAATTCATTGCGCTAGTTTAAAATTTCACAACACTTATCTACTAGGGCAACAACAGTACTTAGAGTATCCACATAAGGTAATGATCATCCAGATATCATATATAATAACCCAGCCTAATCAACTTGATTTAAACTCTCTAAAGGAGTATTCTAATTAACCATGCAAGATTATGACTATTTGGAAGTGCGTGTTGACTTATGAATCACTCAGTAAGGCCTTTCCCAACCAATTTAGTTTGGGATATCATATGAAAAATATTGTCCAAATTCAGTTCGACACAGCCATTGGGTTTGTAGGTGCAAATCAAATTGAACTTGTCATTGTAATTAGACGATTTCAGAAAAAGAAAATGAAACCGGAATCGAGATAATAGGTATAGACCACGGGAAACATTGAAAAAGAAACGTGAGGGGAGAAAGAGAGATCGCTATCGGCACCAATCAGTCACAATCATTTCCATTCAGCCAGTTCATTAAGCTCACATTCTCAATAGAGCATTTAAGCTTGCAACTATTGCAGCAGGTTTAGATAGTCAGTTCATTAAAGCTCACATTCTCAATAGAGCATTTAAGCTTGTAACTATTGCAGCAGGTTTAGATAGTGAAACATTACTCACTGAATTCTTCTTTTTTCCCATGGTAGGAATAAATTCTATTGAATCAAGGAAGAAAGTGAATTATCGAGACGTATCAAAATGAAAAGTGCGACTTTAATGTTGCCCGCCGTTGAATCCACCTCTCAATGGCAAATATGACGGAAGGTACTAAGTAGCATCACTAGCTTGTTTGATAAATCTAAGACTACTAAGTTTTGGAGAAGAAATTATGAGTCTAGGGTGTGTCGGCTTTGATTCTAAACAACCCTTTTTTTTCGTTTCCAATAAAGTTAGAAGAATTAGGGTAATTGTTAGAAAATGGGATAACTTGAGTGACTTTCCATGGTTGTTATTTCGACTTTTTCATATTCGTGACCCACCAATCACAATTGAGGGGGGGCGGTGTGGTGTGTGGGGGAACATGGTATTTAGTGAAAATCTAATTCTAAAATGTAAAAATTTAAGAATATCAAAAGTTTAAAAGTAAAGTTACACTAAACCCCGAGTGAAAAAAAAAAAAAAGACAGATCAAAGGGAAGGAAAAGAGACCTAATTGAGTTATCAAATGCTTGATTTGGATACGGCAAGATCATATATATATCATCAAAACCAAAAAAGAAAACTTAATCATAAGCTTTAGCACCGGTGCATCGGTTGAATTTGGGAACTTGGTTGTAGCTTTCCTGATATGCATCCATGAGATATAGCCATGACCCAGAAGAAATGATATATCTCAGACAGTGCTTGGGATCGATCTTGGATTTTGCAGGTTTCTCTCGGAACGAAATGAGGCCCACTTTCTGTTGTGTCTGCTTCCTGAATGCTGATCCAACTTCAAAACTAGGCCAACATCTGAAATGGGCTTCAATTTTAGCCCATAAACTACTTTAGTGTTCGTGAATTTCATGAAGATCCTTTTCATGCTGGTCAAGGTTTGTGCCCTTTTTCATTTGTACGTTTATATGATAATCTAGTGATAAGGTTTCGCAAGTGGCTCAAGAAACTTTTGGTGACCCTTTTCCTACTTTTGTCAGATTCATCCTCAAGAAAATTGTCCAAAAAATTCTAACCTATTTACAATGGCCAATTCACCGTCAAACTTTCAATTTAATCAAAAATTTTTGACGATTTATCAATATAGTCTTTCTAACCAACATGGACTCTAGCTATCATACATGGCACGGCCGACAAAAACGTAAACAATTTTTTAAAATTTTTTCTTTTTAATTTTCTTTTCTTTCTCTTTTCTTTTTTCTCTTTTCTTTTTTCTTTTTTCTTATTTCCCTCGCCGGCCATTGCCAAGGCTCAACAACCAACAAAGGCAAATAGGGAAAAAAGAAAGAAAAAAAAAAAAGGAAGGGCAAATTTTTTTAAAAAAAAATTTGCAAAAATTATCCACGTCAGCGCCAACCATGCCATGTAAGACAACAAACTTCTACGTCAACAATTTCCAGTCAAAATTGTTCGAAAATATTACATTGGCTAATCATCAAAAGGTTTAGACCAAAATTTGGCCAAATTGAAAATTTTAAGGCCATACAATTGGTGTAAGACTTTTTGGACAAATATCCATTCATCTTCCACTTTCAATTGAATGATTCTCCTATATTTTTTACCAAAAAAAAAAACAAGAAGAACGATTGTCCTATTTCGATTCAAAAGAAGGGAATTTTATATTTGTGGGACTATTTTCGCCCACTTTTTGGAAGGAACCATAAATTTTTATTTAAAATGACAAAAACATTATGCTATCATTGCTCAATCAAGCAATAAATAATATGGTTAATATCATGAAAAACCCCAAACCGGTACACCTGTGACAAATTTACCTCAAACTAATTTTTTGACCACCAAAAACCCCAAACTAGTACACTAGTAACAAATTTACTCTCCATTAAATTAGATTAATACCACGAAAGACCATAAACTAGTAAATCTGTGACAAACAAATGGGTAAAATCCTAAATTGATATATCCGTCAACTTATAAGGACCTCGGCCCCACCACGCTTCCGCTGCGCCACTCCTTGCGTAATGTTGTCCGCTTTGGACACTAAGTCCTCACGCGTTTTAAAACCGTAAGGACTTAGTGTCCAAAGCGGACAATATTACACAAGGAGTGGCGCAGCAGAAGCGTGGTGGGGCCGAGGTCTTTACAAATGGTATCAAGGCCGACTCCCCACCGCGTGTGGGGCCACAGCGACGACGCTGTGCTCGAAGGAGGGGAAAATGTAACGACCCGGTCCGACGAGGGCGGGGAGTGGTCGCTGGGGCCAGAGGGCCTAGATAAGAAGCGGCTCCTGGCAGGCTTCTAGGATGGCAAGGGGGCATATCTCTGTCCCACATCGCTTAGGGGAGAGTTCTGGGATTGCTTATAAGGCTTGGCCTCTAATTCTTGTGTAACGCGTTTTAAAATCGTGAGGACTTAGTGTCTAAAGCGGACAATATTACACAAGGAGTGGCGCAACCAAAGCGTGGTGGGGCCGAGGTCCTTACACAACTGGCATGTGTCTTTCAACTCAACAATTTGACGGTAAATTTAACAGAAACTAACGAATGGTGAATTTGTCACAAGTATACCAATTTGAGATTTTTTATGGTCAAAAAATTAATTTTGATAAATTTGTCACGGATATACCAATTTAGGATTTTTTTGTGGTATTAATCCTAAATAATATTACTGACTATAGCCACATTTCTCTCTCCTTCCCCCTCTTTTATAGTTGTCACTTTCCTTTCCTTTAGATTTAATTTTTCCTTTTTTTACTATTCTCTTCGTGCTGTCGACTTTTTTCCTATCAAACAACAAGAGAAATTTTTTTCTGTCATCGTCCAAATCTTAGGCCAAGATATTTTTTTTATGTGTCATTACGTGAACTAGTTGTAAAGTCGTGCCTTTGGCACAATATAAATAATAGCATACATAATCATTTTAATTAAATTGATGTTGGCGTGAAAGTTTGTTTCATTCAAATGATATTCTGGAATAAAAAGGGGATTCAAACTTGAGTGCCAAATTTGTGTATACTACAGTACGTATATCAATCCTAATTTTACGATAATTTTGGTTAAATAATTACACCATTTGATGTCGAGTTATACAGTAACTCGGGAACGTGTTCATTAGTATATTCTTTCAGTCGAGCTTGCATAGTATTTCACAGGAACTTGATTATGGACAAATTTCATTAATTGTCTTGTTGAGATTGAGTGCGTATATATGTTAGAAATTACCACATATAGAATTTTATATAATTTAATTTAATTTTTTATTGAATTTATTAATATATGAAATTCTATAACTCCCTTGCCATGCTATGTCATAATAATGGCGAATCAAAAACTATGCGCTTTTAGATGGTTTAATAAATTTGAAAAAAAAATATCGAAATACTTGAGAGAGAAACAAAATAAATGGAGCAGAGGATAGTACGATTGAAATTGAGAGGAAAATTGCAATCATACTCTATCATTACAAGCAATAGAAAAGTCAACTATGAGAATGATTCTTAAATGAAATTAGACTCTTTGAGAAAAACAAAAAAAAATTAAGTTGTTTACGGTCAATAGATAAATCAAGAAAAAAATATTTTGGGGTAATTTCCACCCTATTTTGAATGGAAAGTTAGTTAATTTTTTAAGAAATGTCATATATTACTTTATTGAGTACTTGTGGTATGAGGGTGTTTTTGTCACTTTAAACAAAAAGGTGTGATTCTTTCTAAAATGGGGGTGGAAATAGCCCTTCTTTCTTTCCCTGGAGGTGTATTTCTAAAAGAGTTGATGAGTGTCAAAACACTTTTGGTAGAAAGATTACAAATCACCTCATTTCCCGATAATTTATTTGTCATTTACTGACTCTTTTGCAAAATTAAATAATTTTTACAGTTTGGAAATCACAAAATTTTCTTATCTTATACCACATTTTATTTATCTTTCTTACTAATACCTTAATTTTACCAAATGTTATATGAATTCACCAATCTTCATTTGAGCGATGTATTTTTTTTCCGATTAAATTACCAACTAGTTTTAGGTTATAAACCCTCATTTGAATTACTTACTCACGTTTATTTGATGTTTTTAATTTTTTTTAATAACTTTTGATAGTTTACAAACTTTATTTCTCTTTCTTACTAAAGTCTTAAGATTTATCAACTCTTATATGAATTTATAAGCTTTTTATATGTGACTTAAGGATTTTTATTTCTATTAACCAAATTTTTTGTTTTACCAATTCTGATTTGAATTGCTTACCCTTTATTTTATTTGATTTTTTAAGATTTACCAACTTTTCTATGATGTTGCAAACTTTTATTTGTCTTACTTATCAACATGTCAAATTTCCCAGCTAATTTAATCTTAACAAGAGTGATTGCCAACTTTTCTATAAAAAAAAAAACTAACTGGTTTTGTGTTACATTTTCTTATTTGAGGCTTTAGTTACCATAATGTATTTTATTTTTTTAAATGACCAATTTCTCACATCCTTTGACAAAAAACAGATCCTCTTGTCGTTTACCAACGTTCATTTACCTTTATTCTGGTAGTACTTTAATTTTGCCAACTATATATAAAATTACAAACATTTATTTGAATTACTAACCAACTTTTTTACGATTAAGCCATCAACAAATTTTTGGTCATCAATTTTTGTTTGAATTACTTCCTAACATTTATTTATTTATTTTCAATTTATCGACTATTCTTATCATTAACAACTTGCATTTGCCTTACTTACTAACTTTTTTAATTTACCAACTCTTTTTAGAAAAATCTCAAGTAGAGTGATTACAAACTTTTCTCCAATTAAATTCCCAATTAATTTTGTGTTACCAACTCTTATTTAAAGAGTTATCAATATTTATTTATTTGTAACTTTTCTTATCATTTATCAACTTTTATTTACCTTTTTTATAAATGGCCTAAAATTTTCAACCTTTATATGAAGTTAACAAACTTTATTTGGCATGTTACCAACTTTTCTTTGATTAAATTAGTAACTAATTTTTGTTACACCTTCACTTGAGTTGTTTACCAATGCTTATTAGTTTCTTTTTAACTTATATCTTTTTCCTCTCAAGTTATCATTTTTATTTTCCTTGATTACGAACTTTTTAAATTTACCAAATTTTTAGAGATTACCAACCTTATCAGATACCCAACTTCTCTCTGATTAAATTACCAACTAATTTTGCATTGTCGGCTCTATTTGAGTGACTTGAAAACTTGTATTTTTTTTTTCACCAACTTCAATAATCACTAAGTAAAAGAAATACTCTATTTTTTTTACCAACTTCTATCTACCTTTCTGATCAACGTCTTAATTTTACGGTATTTTTGTTGTGACTTACCACCTTTCCTCTTATTAAGTTACCAACTAGTTTAGTGTTATCAATACCCACTTGAGTAGCATATCCATTCTCTACGATTAAGTTATCAACTAGTTTTGCGCTACCAACCCTTATTTAAGTGGAAAAGTGCATCAATAGACCAAAACATTGTGAACGCAAAGCAAGCAAGTAAATAAACGTTAATAACTAATTCAAATAAGAGTTTTTTACTCATAACTAGTTGGTAAATTATGCAAATAAGAGATGATAAGCTAGTACAAAAAATTGGTAATTTACAAACAATGAAAGGTTAGATGATTTCATCCTTACCAAAAAAAAAAGGTTAGATGATTTCATAAAAGAGAAAAAGTGCAGTGGAAGTCCTAAATTTTTTTATATAATGCAACCGACTCCTAAACTTTTCAATTGGTTTAACCAAATTCTAAACATTTACAAAAAAGAGTAATCGAGTTCTAAAACTTTCAATTGACACATAAGCGCTAAATGTTTACTGGAAAACGCAAGAGCCCTAAAACTAATCGAGGAAGTGCACTATAAAGATAGTAAGCAATTTTAAGTGACGTGTAAAATATTCCTAGTACCATTCATTGAAATGACTTGAATACACTTGAAAAAGGTTTAAAACGTAACTAAAACAATTGAAAAATCTAGAACTTAATTGCATTTCGTACATATGATTTTAGGACATCCAATGCAAATTTTCCCATTATAAAAGTGTTAGTAAGTACCAACAAATCATCTGGAAAAAAAATATGTCAATAATTTTACGTTTACCAACAATTTTTTGACACTTATCTATGCTCATTGAATTTAACCAACACGGACAACAATCGTAATTTTGAGCATGGAACGATAGATCTCTGCCCCTCCCATGAGTTGAAATTGAGAAATATATAAGTTATATTCGCACGTTATTTGTAGGATCCACAACAAGCAACAACAGATGAGGCCAAACATTCACTGTGTATATTGATCAAGAGCAACCAAACAGTAAACATAATATTATTTATTATATACTTCTGAAAGTTCCAAGTCCTAAACAGCCCAAGGACGTACAAGGTTCACATGGACCACTTGTGCATATCACTCATAGAATTGTGACTGACAGCGAACTTACATTAATGCTTAATCATAGAACTTGCATTTTCTTTCCAGTTTTTTTCTTGAGAATGGAATTATTAAATTAAGCGTTAATATCATGAAAAACCTCAAACTGATACACCTGTAATAATTTTACCCCAAACTAATTTTTCGATCACGAAAAACCCCAAACTGATACATTTAAGACAAATTTATTCCAAATTAATTTTTTGACCACCAAAAATCCCGAACTGGTACATTTATGACAAATTTGCCCTTCGTTAATTTCCATTAAATTGAATTAATACCACAAAAAATCATAAACTAATACACCTATGACAAACAGAGGGTAAAACATAAAATTGGTATATCCGTCAATTGACGCATGTCATTTAACAAAGCAATTTGACAGTAAACTTTAACGGAAATAAACTGAAGGTAAATTTGTCACAAGTGTATCAGTTGAAATCTTTGGTGGTCAAAAAATTAGTTTTGGATAAAATTATCACATGCGTACCAGTTTGAGGGTTTTCGCGATATTAACCCTTAAATTAATAAAAGAGAATGTAGAAATTGAAGTTTCTGAGCTCTTATTTAGTTGAGGAAAAGCAATATCTGAAGAAACAAACAACTCTGAAGAAGTTTACATTATGTATAACCCCATAAGCTCTTTGATTTTTCTTTACAAGCTATGTGCAAAATGCGTGAACAAACATCAACTTTGAGTAGGCAAAAGTGGGTCATAAGGAAGAGACTTCCTGGATTTCCCTGAAAAACTTGACAAAACCCAATAAAGAAACCCGGCTAAAAAGAAGCTGAAGAACCAAGCATTGTTGTAGATGACCGCAAACGCATCCGGAATCGCGGACAAAGCCCCGACTTTCTGCAAGAAACCCGGAATCACCGGGAGAATCCCGACCACCAACGAAGCCATCGCTGCCAAATTGTAGCCTCCGGAGTAGTAATAAGCCCCATAAGGGCTCAATGTGTACAAGTCCTTGATGCTTAACTCGGTGTTACGGACAAGATAGTAATCGGCCAAAATGATGCCTCCGATTGGGCCCAACAGCGCAGAGTAACCCACCAACCACGTATACACGAAGCTCTCGCTCGACTGGAGGAGCCGCCACGGCTGGAAAGCGATGCCCACGAGTGCTGTAATCAGGGCTCCTCTCCTGAAGGTGAACCATGAAGGGCTGAGGTTGACCAGCGCGTTCGCCGGGGCCACCACATTGGCAGCTATGTTTGTGGTGATGGTGGCCAGGCTGATTCCTAGGATGGCCAGTACCGTGGTCGCGAGGCCCCCAATTTGGCCTAAAAGCTGGATCGGGTTCGAGATGACACGGCCGAAGATCGCCTCCGTCGAGGAGGTCGCGGCCAGGCCCACGAACGTGAACAAGCCCATGAAGAGCGGGAGCCCCGCCTGACCGACGACCTGGTCCCTCTGGCTCTTGGCGTACCTTGTGAAGTCCGGGATGTTGAGCGCGAGCGTTGCCCAGAAGCTTATGTTCGCGGTGAGGGAAGGGAAGAACAGTGCCCAGAATTGGGATGAGGACAGTTTCGACGACATGGCGAGCATGTGGCCGAGGCCACCCGCCTTGACATAGGCCCAGGCGAAGAGGCAAGAAGTGAGGGCTATTAGGATTGGAGCCGAGTACTTCTCAAGCTGCCTGATTCCCTCCATGCCCTTCAAAACTATGGTCAATTGGGCCAACCAAAATGCAATGAAGCAAGCGAACTCCAGCGGCGATGTGCCCAGCCAAGGCCAAGGCTGCGACAGGGCCGACTGCTTCAGCGAGCCTGGCAGGAGCAGGAAGATGGCCTCGCCCCCGATCCACGTCTCGATGCCGTACCAACCGCAGCCGACCAGAGCCCTCAGGAGGGTCGGGACGTGGGCCCCACGGACCCCGAAGGAGGACCGGGCGAGCACGGGGAACGGGACGCCGTAGCGGGCGCCCGGGTGGCCCGTCAGGACGAGGGGCACGAGCAGGATCGCGTTGGCGGCCACCACGGTCGCGATCCCCTGCCACCAGGCCATGCCGAGGTCGACGAGGCTGCCCGCCAGGTAGTAGGACGGGACCCCGACCACGAGCCCGATCCACAGGCTGGCCATCTCCCACCCGGAGAAGGTCCGCTCCGAGGCCGTGGTGGGCCGGAGGTCATCGTTGGTGAGGGTCGGGTCCGGCTCAAAGTAATCAGGATCCGAAGGCTTCGGACTCGGGTACGATTGCCCCGAGCGCGCCATGGCCGCCGAACCGGAGCATATGCGGCGACGAACAAGGTGCGCGAAGCTTGATCTAGAGGCGAACTGGACCAGAGAAGAAGTAGTGGGGTGACCAGAGAGTCTCAGAGGAATCTTGGGATGGAGATGGGTGCCCTGATGAAGAGGGTGATGAAGACTGAAACAACTGGAGACCATGATTTCACAGAGAGATAGTGAAAAAGAGATTCAGACGATGGTTTGTGGTGTCTGGTCCTTTGGGGAATCTGAGGGATCTCTCTGGCTGTCGGCTGCGGATGGACGGATGTGTATGTGTGGTTGAAAATCTTGATTGGTCACTCTCAAATTTGCGTCATTGGCTTCTGAAAGTCCAAAAATAAAGCTAGGTTTTGGTGACTCTATGCCTCAAATCTTGAGCTATCTGGCGAATCATGGGGGTTTCATTTTTGTATTCCTTTTTTATGTTGATTTCCATGATCTTGCTTGGCCATGGATCCAACACGTTTTCCAGAAGAAAGTGAAGCGACTAAAGCTAATTTCTTCTTGCCAATTCATCCTCCATTCATATGAAATTCCCACCATTATAGGGATACTGATTAAGAAGGAGCAAGCGTATGAATCATAAGACAGGTTTTAAATAAGGAATTGCTTTAATTTCGCACGCAGCACATCTACAAGGTTCATTTGTATAAGTTAGTCGAAATGAACGATGTGCACATACTTTGATGGATTTTGCTTCGCAAGATGTCCTTCCAAACACAGAGTATTCAATTGAATCAGCTCGGGTGAATGAATTTTACGAAAACAATTGAGTTATGTACCAGCTTTGCCAATGCACTAGACAGTTTGACTGTGTTTAGTATATTGGTGAGGATCTTAATTTAATTGAAAGGTTCCGATTCCTGTGTTACTAAGGAGTGTCTAAACAGGACAGGTAAGAATCGTGACGAGATTTGATGATGGACAAATCTTTTTCCGCTCGTTGAAAATCGTGTTTAGTGGCGTTGCTATGCCGCAATACCCGTAATTGGTGGAAGTCCACTTGCCAAGTCAAACACGTGCTTTCCTTAGTTGGCCGCACCTTCATTTTATTCATTTCCATCTTCTTGCGATTGGGTTATATGTAAACGATGCGTTTGTTTTACGAAAAATTTAAAATTTAAAAAATGATTTTTGAAAAATGATTAGTTATATCATTTAAAAAAATTAGTCAACGAAAAATATTTTCATTATTAATAATAATTTATGCCTAATTATATTTATAGGTGATGAAAATATTTTGCATTAATTCATTTTTATAAAAAAAATAAAAGTGATCATTTTTCAAAAAATATTTTACAAATTTTGAGATTTCCATAAAACAAATGCACCCCAACTTACAAATGAGAATTGAGACCGACAAACTGTGAAAAAAATGAATTATTTTCAACTAACCTTCTGACGTCATATTTATGGGTGCAAAAAAAATAATGTCATATTTATGCATAGTATATCGGTCTGGGTTTCACTATATATATCCACATAAATCTCTCACAGATTATACAATTAGATCAAATTAGTAATTAAATTCAATTTCCAAAATAAGTCATTTCGCATTGTCTTCTTTTATTAATTCTTTTCATCATTTTTTCTTTACACGCATACGGGTGCGCCTGTTTGTCTAGTTGAACATCGAACAAACCCTTGCACTATGCAAAACAATAGTTTCAATATATCAAAATTTGCATACTGTTTGGTACACATAGCACTGCTCTAGATTTTCCTTTTTAATAATCTTTTCACGTTTATGAAGGACCACCTCCATGGTGGGCTCTGTTTTTAGGGCTTGCTTAGAAAATAGCAGCAAGCTTGGCCTAGCCCTAATAAGGTAATTGTAATGATTTTTAAAGAAAACTCAACAAACTCAACAGGGATGCCGTTGATGTCAACCGTTGAGGCTACATTTGTTCATCTAGACATTTTTATCGAATAAGATAACGTTGAATAGGATAAGGATAAAATGTGATTTGTAACATCCTATACACCATTTGATAAATGTCAAAAAAATATTAACATAGACGTATTCCGAATTTATGTTTGGTATGCATGGATAAAACTAGATTAAGCATCGGCAAAGAAAAGAAAGGGAATAGACAATAGTGTTGGCGACCTCCGCAACAAAGAGAGGGAACACGTGAAGTGATCGTCATGCTCGTCATACATACTCCTCTCTCCTTGAAGCCTCTGTCTCAATCCAGTCGAGCTGCCGCTCCTACCCTAGCATGGCTGCGTTGCTGAAACTTTGCAGCCGTTGCCCTCAGCTGACGCTTGTTGACGTCGTTAGTGTCACGCCTCGGTCCTATCCACCAAGGCTCAGGCGCGTGATTTCCCTTCTTAGGTCATTTAATTGCAACGTACCAAGAGGCGTCGCTAACCCATCCTAATATAACAAATAAGCACATGCGAAAGCGAAATCTAAATCACCCGACCAACAACACAGAAGGGATAGTATGGGAAACACATTCACAAAAGCATGCTTCATATATATGCATTAATGACTATTAACACATGATTTTTAGCTCATTTTTTAAATATTTCTAAAAAAATCACAAAATTAGGATTAGGAACCTTGGCCAAGCTTAGGAACCTATTTCTAAACCAAAAATATTTTTTTATAATTTTTGTGAACTTTTCCTTAATTTCTTTTAGTCCAAATAATAGAGAAAATCAAGAAAAATAGCAAATGGAGTCCAAAAATTCCATAAAAATAGTCATTAGACTTATTTTAAATCCAATTTCATTAATACAGAATCAATTTTAGAAAATTTCAATTGGGAATGTGCTTTTCCCAAAATTGGGCAAAAACAAGCCCAAATTGAATCAAAAATTCAATTGAGTCATTTCTAGTCATTTCTAGGCTATAGTATCTTCACAAAAATGATTCTAGAATCTTGAATTACATAATGGTTGGTCCAATTGCACAATTTATCAAAGAAATCGAAAAGCCCCAAAATTCAATTAAAAATTAGGGATTTTTAGCCCGAATTGAGGATCATGATCAATTTGAAATTGTCAAACCTTGAGACCATCATTTCTAGAGTTAATCAGTTATGGGTAATCCAATTTTGGCATCAATTTTGCTCAATCATGTCATTTAGGTACTGGATTGAATAGAACCATAGTGACCCGAATTTTAAAATTTGGGAATTTTTAGTTTAATTATGACAAAAATTAGGGGAAATCTTATGTTTTGATGCAAAATGTGTCAAGGAATTCAATTTTGAGGTTAAATCTGAAAAATTGGGTCAAAATCAGGCTTCATTTGCGATTTTAGACCAACCTGGGTCAACCTGACCCGATCCAAGTCAATCTCCTTCCTTATCTGACTCACCCAAAACACTCTAAACCCAGAAAAATATCTCCAACCCCGCGACTTCACCGACCTTAATCCCATCACAAACACATGCGAAATACTAATTTAACAGCTAGAGAATCTCTAGCTATCATCGGTTATTCATTATAACTGATTCGGAGGTTAGTGGTAACGAGAGTTTGGCAGGAAATCGAGCTAGAAAAGGGGGAGAAAGTCATTACCTGTGCAAAGGGGCTGTTCGACAAATTGCCACAGAGAGAGAGAGAGAGAGAGAGAGAACTAGAGAGAAGAGGAGAGAGATTGAGCAAGAGAGCGAGTTGAGACTCCTTGAGATCGAGTGATCGGCCTTTTTTCGGTCCGAAAGCGCTGGTAAATCGATCCCAATCGTGAATCTCCTCGCCAGAGAACTTGCAACAAGGTTGACTGTCAAAGCTTGAACCCGAGACTCATCCAGACGATCCAAGAGCTTCTCAATAAAATGGAGCCAATCAACTTGAAGATCAAGTGTTAGGGAATCCTCTTATGGTCGACGTTCGGTTCGGAAATTCAGAATCAAGCTCAAACAAGGAAGGTAAAGTTTGTTCATAATCACATTTTGACAAAAATCCAAAATATATATTTAAGCTCAATCATGTTTGATCATGCAACTTTCTTCGTGATTTTGAGTTTATTGATGTCTAAAACGTGTTCATGATCATGTTACATTATTTGGTTGCATTTTTTATTGAAAAAACGTGCATAAACCATCTCAGTCACCATGGTCAAATCTCGTCGGAGCGTTTTACGACACGACAACGACCCACATCAGAAGTAAGGATAATCACATGCCCACTACACAGGCCCTTTTCCAATTACATCACAAAAAGGAGAGGGGGGTCAAGGTCTACTTAGCTCTTCTATCTACAAAGGCTACCTAAAAAATAACATGGCTTCCTCCACGTTTGAGCATGTTATGGCTCGGGTTTGGGGTCGTAGTTCGAATCCGACTCCGGATCACTGACGACACCATCGGGGACATTTGACACCATAGGGTCCCACGGGATTGCGCCCGATGCACCCAGGGGTCCGTCAAAGCCCCAAAGAGGTCCCCAGCACTCTTCTTCAAACCAAACATACCATGCTTTAAAACAATGATGAACCAAGTTGGTAAGCCTCTCGTCGACCTAAACGGTCATCGTGCACTCCGCGTACGTCGTATCCGTCTTCGATGCTACATATTCAATCACCTCTACGTCTTGGTCTATCGGGACACCAAAATGTACAATCTGAGTGTCCATACTAGGGGCCTGAAAAGGGGTAAGCAACAACATATGAGTAAAACTCAATAAGTAGAACCTCTAAATCTCAAATAAGATTATACCTCACCTCGGAAATACGAACAGTAACATCAACCTCTTAGCATGCCAAAACGTAATTAAATAGTCACACGTGAATACTTACCCCCTGTCGGCACATACAATTCCCACAAATAATCACACGCGAAGCCTTGCTTCCAATTAGCATGCAACAATTATACATACTAATCAAGAACACTTCATCTCACATATTCATGCATAATGCAACTACACGTATTTCGATTATTACGACCGCTCAGGGTCACAACCGACACTCGCATCGGTGGTCATCTGGCATAACCAGGCATCGTCCCGCCCATCAGACGTGGCAACGTCTGGACCTCACTCGAAGACAGCATTCGCTTAAGAGCATCGTTCCGAACTCTATCGCAAACGGCAACCAAAATCCATTGGGCATCGTCCCCCGCAATTATACAGGTACAAAACCATTTATGAGATCATGCAAGCACATCAAGCACTCAAGCCAATTATTGTCTTTTGCTTAGGCCAATGCAAGAGTGTTTCATGCTCACATGATTAGAACATTTAAAATCCCGCACACATAAAAATGCACTAAAATCTGAAGCATTTCATAAGCAAACCATACAAAATTAATACATAGGCTTCCTCTTCCTAGAACAAGAAAAACAAAGCAAGACAAGCATTAACATCACCTAATGATGATTCCAATTAACCTTCCATACCTACATAATCCATCCATAACGATTCCTAGCCAAGGATAGCCACACACATGATGGAACAAGCTCAACTAAGACTAAACCTAAGTCCGACATGTGTAGAATAACGTCTTATTCATGGATTAGAAGAACTACTTATGAAACCGATTGGACTACGAACGAAGACGGACGAACGGAGACGGTGTTGACCGGACGACACAGTGACGGCGACAAATCAGACGGCGCGACGACGGCGACGAACGGACAGTGTGGCAGCGGTGAGGCGACGATGAGGTGGCGATGAGGTGACAAGCGGTAGCATGGCGAGAACGGCGGCACGGCCACGGCAAACGGTCGAACAATGCAGCGACGACAAGAGGCTCGGTGGACGACGTAACAATAAGGACAGCACAACGCAGTGGTGAACTACGGTGACGAAACGGCTCGGCGACAGACGGCTGCATGGCATGAACAACACGGTGAGGGGCGCGGCACGACTGCGAGCGATGCGGCGATAAGGAGAGGGCATGAAAGGGAGAGAGGGAGGGAGAGAAATGAGAGTGAATGAGAGAGTGGAATGAGAGAAGTGAGAAGGGTTTCCCCTTAAGTAATCTTGCAAGAAGACTCCGATAATGCAAGTGCATTAATGACCCAACCACCAAGCCTAGCTTAGCTCCTTAATTTGCTCCCAACCAAGCAACTTGATGGACAAGAAACCATCTTGGAAGTCTTTTTCAACAAGCCTCTCCTTTAGACAATCATGGCTAACAAAAGTAAGCTCAAGTACTTAGTTAGGGACTAACTAGGGGAACCAAACTAGAAACCAACCAAGTCGATCTCTTCCCTCTTTCCCAAAGTGGAGCCCAAACCATTCAAAATAAGACCCAATTTGGTCTTTTCCAAAACAAAGCTTCTAGAAGTTGCATTAGAAGCTAAATTAATAAACATAGAACACTAATCATGCACAAAGCAAATTAATGTGCAATCTTCTAAAAATCATCAAAAGGTCAAATGTGGGTTAGAATGGGCTTTACCCTCTTAATTGGCACCTACTCCAAGCCGAATAAGTCCAATGGTCTCGACTTGGGCATGGGCCTTCGTTGGGCTTCGAGTGCTTGGCTCGTGCCCACTTGATCAAAGATTAACGACCAAAGATGCGTTATTAAGCGACGGTCAAATTTAGGATGTCACAGTCAGCCTTGTTCTTTGGCCCTTATGTCCACAAAGCCTAAGGGGAGAATTTGCGTGACCTTTAGGATTGGCTAGAACCATAAAGGCCACGACCGAGTGCCGAGGTTGAGACCCAGCCTCAGGCAACCTCGGCAACCTTGGATCAGAGGTCACGAGATCAGAGGTCTAGAGTGTCATACTACGATTTGGCGAGTTCAGATAAAGAGGGTGCATAAGCTAGATGGGAATGATTGGAATGAGATGGGAATGGGTGACAAAGGTGTGTCGGCTCGTGTGAGGCCCACGACGATGGCTGGGAGGCACTACGACGTCGAACGACGGTGGAGTTCACGCTTTGTTCTCAGTTGCGCAAAGTGAACTATTGCAACCACCGTCGTTCTGATATTGCTCAAGATTACGACCACCACTGATGGGCGCCTTTCAGGGCCACCACCACCTCGCTCTTCTCTCTCCTTAAATCTTTTCCCCTATGTCTTCGATGGTTTGGCTCACTTTTCTTCTTTTTTTTTATTTTAACCATATAGCTTAAATCCCATCTAGGACGAAATCCTACCAAGGTGTATCGCACATCCTAAATTGAATTTTTTTTTTTTATGCATTGCCCCAAATGCTTGATAGTATAAATAGTTAACCTATCTTGACTTATATCCGATCCATCAAAAACAGCTTGAAGAAGGCCATCAGGCAAATTCCCCTCCTTTATGTTAGTTTCAAGAACTTTTCTCATAAGTTGTATTGCCGACATGATGTAATGAATCAATTAGAATTGACGCATGATATAAATCCCTACTTGTGTCTCTGAGTTTCAAGAAATCCCCCATGTATCGACTTGCTTCTCAACGTATCGTTGCCGCGTGATGTAGTTAGCACGCACAATACCTTCTAAGGTAGAGTTGCCATGCGACGCCTCCCTCGCTAACGAACTCGGAAACAATTAACAATACCCCTTTCCTAGGACCAGGCAAACTCTTCTGGTGCAAATCCACAGGACAAGAATCGTAACCTTGCAACATTGGCTTTCTAAGCCGTGTTCCAAGATTGGTGTGGCTCTAGTTTGTGTCTAGGTTAGTTATCCTAGACTTGAACTCGACAAACTTGTTTAAATTCGAGCACGACTCTCGACCAAAGTTGAGTTCTTAAATGGGAGATCAGAACTTCACTTAAATTACTACGTTTACGTGGGATCTGAAACGTTACTGAAATTGGTTTGGATTCCCTCGCTGCATATTCACAATAAAACTCTTTCTCAAATCAAATGATGAAGTCACGTCGACCTCATAATACAATCATTTTAGCTATATATGACTATAGTTTATTTGGGTTTCGAGGTACCTACCATTATAATGCTAAAATATTATAGGACGTTTTAAAGAAGACTTACACTTGATTATAGTATAACCTTGATTGAATGGGAAAAGTGCCAAAAAAGTCCTAAACCTTTTGCATTAATGTCAATTTAGTCCTAAATCTTTTTTTAGTGCCAATTCAGTCCTAAACCTTTTGCATTGGTGCCAATTTAGTCCTAAACCTTTTTTGGTGTCAATTCAGTCCTAAACCTTTTAAATTTGTGCCAATTCAGTCCTAAACCTTTTGTTTTTGTGCCAATTTAGTCCTTCCGGCCAATTTTGATCGGAATTTGCTGACGTGGACGCCTGCCAACCGATCACTGGCGCCGACGTGGCGTTGACGTAGACAACTTAAATAATATTTTAATATTTTTTGAATTTTTCTGTTTTTTCCTTTTTTCTTTTTTTTCCACTTTTTTCTTCTTTTTTTTTTCTCTCCCTCTTCCTCTGGCTGGTCGCCGGTCCGGCGAGCTCAACCTCGCCGGCCACTGGCGAGGGCAGGCTCGCCCTCACCGGCCACCGGCGAGGGCGAGGCCCGACCTCGCCGGATCCGACGAGGTCGAGCCTCGCCTTGGTCAGGCGAGGCTTGAGCCCTCACCGCCGCCTCCGGCGAGGTCGGGTCTCGCCCGACCATGGCGAGGCTCGCCCTCGCCGCTACCTCCAGTGAGGGCTCGAGCCTCGCCCGACCAAGGCGAGGCTCGCCCTCGCCCAACCAAGGCGAGGCTCGCCCTCGCCGGTGGCCGGTGAGGGTGAGCCTGCCCTAGCCAGTGGCCAACGAGGTCGAGCTCGCTGGCCTTTGGCCGGTCGTCAGACCGGCGACCGGCCGAAGGAAGGAGGAGAGAAAAAAAAAAAGAAGAAAAAAGTGGAAAAAAAAAAGAAAAAGGAAAAAAAATATTAAAATATTATTTTAGTTGTCCACGTCAGCGCCGGTGACCAATCGGCAGGTGTCCACGTTGGCAAATTCCGGTCAAAATTGGTCAGAAGGACTAAATTGGCACAAAAACAAAAGGTTTAGGACTGAATTGGCACAAATTTAAAACGTTTAGGACTGAATTGGCACCAAAAAAAGGTTTAGGACTAAATTGGCACTAATGCAAAAGGTTTAGGACTGAATTGGCACTAATGCAAAAGATTTAGGACTTTTTTGGCACTTTTCCCTTGATTAAATGGTTTGGCATGCTATACACCACGTGGATTATAACTAGAATGCAAATTTCTCTTCCTTCAATCATCACCTTGATGGGAGTAATTGCTGCAGAGAATCTTGTTCTTCTTGTCCACGATAGATTCCTTTGAGGTTGGATAGTAATTGCTGTTCATATTCTTGTACTTCGCTCCACATTTGACCCAGCTCATGTCCAAGGGTAAGTCATGTACTCTCTCCTTTTGTCTACATGGACTCGATTGAGGTTGATATTTTTAAGGTTGTCCCACATTGGACCCAACAGTCACACGAGAGAGTTACAAATTGTTGCGGCTCCAATCTAGGGCTGATGTGTAAGGGGGAAATTATTGAGGTTGTCCCATATCGATTGTGGAAGAAGCTGGCGGTCTGTTTATAAGTGTAAGGGAATATCGCATCTTTTGAATTAGTTTCACCCTTTGAGTTAGCTTATGGGATGAAAGAGGCCTAAGACCACCTAATAAATTTAACTATACTCGAAGTCGAGCCTCTCTATCTTTTTTTGTCTAAATCATATCTATTCATCGTCTTCAGATGTGCAGTCATTTGGCAACTTAATTGAAAGCTTGCACTGATCATGTATAGTGCGATTTAAAGGAGAAAAGAGATTCTATTGAGGGTTTCTTGATTTGATATGGCTGGATGAGTCATGTCACCAACTTCTTCTGTCGAATCCTAGCTAGAAGGAAAGGACGGTGCATTTTAGGAATACCAAGTCCATCAACTTCCATGGTGCCGAATTGTTTGGCAGATGGGGGTAAATTCATGAAGATACCTCTCTTGGTTATAAAAAGTATGGGTAATCGGTTCTAGAACGAGTAAATTCCAGACTTGAAACCTGGAACCTACCTTGTTATAACCAGTTCCTAGTTTTGGTAACGTAAAACCTATCCTATTTTCCCTTGAACTTGTTTTGAAACCTGCCGTGTTTTTCCGATCTAGTTCTAAGGCTACCCAAGAACCTATTTTTCTTTTGTTCTTTTTTCTGATTTCATTTTTTCAGTAAAATAATATGAGCAATAATGAAACGATTCAAAGTAAAAGATAAATAATAAAAATTACTATCCGTCAAAAACAACAATCCCTAATATGAGCAATAGTAATTACTATTCACCAAAAGAAACAATTAATAATATAGTAACAATATGATCTAGGGTTATTTTTAACACAAGCTAAAAACCAGTTCCAAAACCGATTAGATCGGTTCAGGTCCCGGGTGGATCTTCACTTAGAACCGAGAACCAGACCAATTCCATCTGGTTCCAAAAAAATGGAACTGATTCCCAAACTGATTCAAACAAGAATCGGTTCCTGGACCTATTTTTCGGGTGGTCCAATCCTATTTCCGGGTAAATCCGGTTTAGTTGCACACCCTTAATATAGAGGAAATGAGAAAGAGGGAAAAAGTTTCAATAAATGATTAGCTAACCGAAAACAAAATGTTATTAATTTGCGTTTGTTTCACTAAAAACTTTATCATATAAAAGAATATTTTTCATGAAAATCATTTTCTTGAAAATAATCAAATTTCATTTATTTGGTGGTTTAGAAAAAGCAAGCAAGAAGGAAATCGCTTTCCCTCAATTTAAGCTTCTTATTTCACGTTTTCTGTAAATCGATTACTATTCAACCATCCAAACAACGAAAATTTGAAAAATAATTTTTCGAAAACAGTTTTGCTTTAAACAAGCGGACCCTAAGTAATCCTAGAAATTGAGACAGTCCAAAATTTGCCAGTGGCGTTGATCTAGGAAATAAATCATTTTCACTAATTCCCCCCCTCCACCCCTCTCTCACTCTCTCTCGAAAGATAGATCCTTCCAAAGGAATAACTTGCAAATTATTTGCTTCTCAAATCCTTCTGTACCGAACATAGCGAGGTAACTGGTGGGAGCATATTCATGTGCCTCTCTTTCACGCTCACGAGATACACTATCCCTCTGTTTCCTTGAGAAGAGGACGAAACAAGTTGGAAGAATATAGTAATCAAGGGGAATCCCCCGTTCGTTGGGCCATCAAAACTTTGGGAACAATCATCGAAAGTTGATTTTGCCCACACTACAATATGCACATTTAAAGAAACATAAAGTTGGTTGAGCTTCTCCTTTGTGAACTGCCCATGTGTTCGACGGGGCCACACGAAATAGTTTCTTTGTATATATATACTAAACGGACTTTACAAAGGAGACTTTCTCCTATTATCTTAATGGCGTGTACACCTTGCAATTTCAATCACACAGCAAATCGTGGCATTATTGAGGGAGGGGGGGAATTTGTTGTCAATTGGGGACCCCCCAAGAAAACTCAAAAAGGCAGGACTTATTACATGCCCTTTTGCTCTTTGGACACAAGATGGTCATCACCTCCTTCAAAAGAAAAAAAGAAAAACAGAGGAATCTCTCTCTCTCTCTCTCTCTCTCTCTCTCTCTCTCTCTCTCTCTCTCTATTCTTTAGCTTGTGTGAGCTAAGTTAGGCTCGTATGGCATAGAGTCTGGCGTTTGGAGCTGAAAATGCCTAAACTTTGGTTAGGACCCAAATGGTGCTCTATGAGGGATGCCCTTTCTTCTCCTTGCGCTTGAAGGAACGAGGGGAAGAGACTTTGGTGGGTTCTTGTCTCTTCTTGAGCTCTCATGCAATTCTTCTCTCTCCCTCATCGAGACCCTCCTTGAGCTTTTGCCTTCTCTAATCTTCCCAGTTGTCTTCTCATCATTCTTGGCCTCCCTGGTGAAGCTTCTTGGATCATCCCCATTTCCCTTCATTCCTGCAATCTGAGGTGTCCCAAGAAAACAAATACTAATGAATGGAAAAAGAAGAAGCATTAGGGCAGGTAATAGAAGTATAAATTAATGATGGAAGTGATGCCATGGATCTATGATTGATTGATTGGAGGGAAAAAAAAGTTCACAGATTCCCTTGTGTTGCATGAGATGATGATATTGTAATGAAAGATAAAGAATGGTGGTGGTGGGTTAGGTGATGGTGATGGATTGTGAGGGTGGGGGTCATGATGATGGAATAAGATAACCACCATATGATGGGGTTTGGGAAGGATGTTGACAACATCATCAACTGTGAGAGGAAAGCAAAGAATCAAAAGGGAAACTACACAAGGAGATGCTAATTTGAATTAGTCAATAGAATCGAAATGTTCATTTGATTATACCTTACAACCCAATGAACAGAACCTGAAAGGATCCAAGAGGCTCCTTCTGCAGACCTCACACGCATGAGCTATTCTGTTCCCAGATTTTGGCTGAGGCCTCTCGTTCAGGAAAATCACTCTCGCACTGTTGATCACATATGTCTGGACTCCGCTTATGTCCAGCACCTTCTGAATCTCCGAAGCCCTCACCACGTCATGATATGAAGATCTCCTTATCTACAAAATCCCCCCCCCCCCCAAAAAAAAGCACAGAAGAAAATGAATAATGCAAGCAACAGAAACCCAATGAAAAGAGTAAATTGCGAACTCATAGAACAAGCTGTGTGGCAGGCCTTTCGGCATAAATGTATAGTTTTTTGAGGTTTCGAAATGGCGCTAAAATGGCAGAACCTGAAGGACTTGATGGTCCTTGTGGCGCGACGAGTGGCAATAGAAGCAGATCGCGTCACCGCCACTGCAGTCCAAGCAGTACATGTTGCACTCGCTCCTTGCCGCGTCCCTGTGTGTCGAGCAGGTGGTGAAGAATGTGGTGCTCAGCAATGGCTCCACCCATTGCGGTACCGACATCTGACGAAGCCGAGGCCAATCTCTCTAGCCGAAATTCCAAGGAAATCCTATGTCGGTACGAGGGTTTCTGAGAGAGAGAGAGATTGCTGTGATAATCCTCTAGCTAGCCCCACAAGAGCAACATTGCCAATTCAGAAGAGATGATCACCATCTTCATAGCCGAAACTCATCAAAGAGAGAGAGAGATGAAGAATTGCAAATGGGGAGAGAGAAAGAGAGAGATGAATAGACGACCTTCAAAGCTTAATACAAGAATTATTTTGATGCATACAAGAGACAAGAGGGCTCATAAAGCAAATGGGGGCAACGCGGCCGAATCCGACGGCTCAGATGGGGCGGGGTGGCTGGGATCGATCCACAGCCGTTGGATGGGGGGGGGGTGTGGGGGCGAGAGAGAGAGATTGGGTTTAGGTGGGTTTGGCACTTGCGCTGCTTTGGGAGCTTTCTTTTGCGTCTCTGACGTAGGGAAAGGGTCAGCCCCAGGCCTACGTAATGTTTTAGGCAAAGGCTTGGCTTTTTCCATGGAGTTGAGCCTTTCCCCGCCTAGATTAGTGCCACGTGTAGCCATCCGACGTGGAACAATCTCGGCCGTCTACCTTGCGATTGACATTTTGAAGTCCCCATGATCCCTTTGATTTCGTCTCGACGCGCGCGTTGACGCTATCGGCTTGGATGTGAAGAAACATATATATATATATATGAGGTTTCCCACTTGGGCCTTTGTTTATGCCATTACCAATCGAGCTATTTTTTTTTCTTATACTTTCATAAGAGCACGTAGAGTTTGGGCAAATGTTATTTTCATTGATGAAACAATTTATAATATATGTACATAGGGTTTAGGGCTAAAAATAATACAATGACAATTATGCCCTTTAGTATAAACCTAATCTACCAATAGAGCAATTACATATAGAATGAAGTAAAATATATATATGTATACTGAAAGTCCTAAAACCTGTTATGAAAATGCAATTGAATCTTAAAACTTGCAAAAAGTGCAATCAAGTCCTAAAACTTGTCAAATTAATGCAATCGAGTCATTCCATTTATTTCGTCCAACTTAACTAACACAAAATATTGGCGTTGCTTTTTTAAATATTTTTTCTCTCCTACATGGCAATGATGTGGCTAAAACACGAAACATAAGGTTAAAACGTTGTTATTTTGGTCCAAATCTACTTTTAAATACAATTTTTGTTTAAATTAATTTTTTTTTAAAAAAGAGGTTAGCAGAGGAGGAGGTGTTGGACTAGGCAGTGAGGGCCACTTCCGCACCATTGTTGACGCTTCCCAGCAATGGTGGGGCAGCTATGGCCCCCCCTCCCTGGTCCAATACCACCCCACCATTGCTAGGAAGGGTCGACGATGGTGGGGAAATGGTTGGCACGGTTCGCCAGTCATTCGCCCGGCAATCATTCCCCCAACCATGGTGGCGCGGCGGCAGCGTTGGCGAGGGCTATCGCCTGGTCCGGCCCTCCTCCCCCGCCCCTCCCCCCCCTTCTAATTTTAGCTTATTTTATTAATATAGTTTTGCATTAAAAAATAGATTTAGACCAAAATGATGTTGTTGTAGACACGTCATCTTCATGTATGAGAGAGAAAATATTAAAAAAAAAATCACGTCAACATTTTTCGTTTGCTAAATTGGATGGAGTTAACGGAAGGATCCAATTGCACTAATTTGATAAGTTTTAGGATTTAATTGTATTTTTACAAGTTTTAAGATTCAATTGCATTTTCATAAACAAGTTTTATGATTTTCAATGAACATATCCCGAAGTAAAAAGTACAAGTAACGCGCAATGGATTTTATTTCAATGATACACGCGATGGAGGGACGTCATTTAGTTAGGAGGTACTGAACTGATTGCATATGTGTTGGGTGATCGACTTTTCTTGAAGTGTATTGAGTCATCGCCTTAAACTTTTTGCAAACGTGTATAATGGAATTCGAAAGCCACTCTTATTTTTTAAAATATTGTTCTTCCAATATATTTATTTTTGTGTTTGCCAAAGTTTGGATCGGTCATCCGCATCTTTAATTTTGATTCCCTCGAAAAAGCAGCAATGTTGAATCACTAAAATCGGTTTACAAAATTCCTTTATTAAGGGCCTAATTCCCTAAAAAATCCCCAACTTTGAGTCAAGTCTCAAATTTTCCTTGAACTTTTTTTTATCTCAGAAAAAATTCTAAACTTTAAGTCAAGTCCCAAATATGCCCCGAATTTTATTTTGTGTAAAAAATCACTAAAATTCAATTTATTTTCAAAAATATACCCCGATGATCTAGTCCCAACTTGATATGGCAGTTCCATGTCGATAATAAATCCACATCAATAAAGTAATGGGGTTTTTTTTAGACAAAGAAAAGTTCTGAGCAAATTTGGACTGAACATAAAAATTAGAATTTTTTAAAATTAAAAAAAATGGGATGAATTTGTTATTGTCCCTAACTTTCATATCCTAGAATAGTTTTATTTTAAAGAATTTCAATAATTTTTATTTGGTTTAATTTGTTATCGAAGTAGAAATGAGACGTCGGTCTATACCTATCGCCCCATTACTTTGCTGATGTGGATTTGTTATAATGTAAAAGTACCACGTCAAGTTGGAACTGAATTACAAGGGTATATTTTTTAAAATAAATTATAATTTGCTAATTTTTTTTACATAAAACAAAGTTCGGGGCAGATTTGGAATTGAACGTTAAGTTTGGGGTTTTTTCTGAGACAAAAAAAAAATTCGAGGCAGATTTGGAACTAAACCTAAATTTGTGGGTTTTTTCTGAGACAAAAAATAGTTTTTGGTATATTTGGGACTTGACCTAAAGTTTTGGGTTTTTTTAAGGATTTCACCCCTTTATTAAGGGTCCATTCACATAGCGAAAAATGAGTTATTTGAAAAATATTTTTCAATCAATAATTGTTTATATCATTTGGAAAAATAAATAAATGAAAAATCTTTTCATCACTCACTAAAATAGTTAAGCATAGATTGTTACCGATGATGAAAATAATTTTGGTTGACTAATTTTTCTAAACGAGATAAACAATTATTTTAATCACTCATTTTTCGTGAAACGAACACACCCAATGATGCATCAATCATAAGTGGCCCTTTAAATAAGTGGACATGAATCAATTGTAACTTGACATAGCACTTAATAAATCGACATTATTATAGTATAGTCTAACATTGTCCTTAAAGAATAGTGAGGATACCTAACATGTTGCCACTAGGAAAGGAAAGGAGAAGGGTATGGAAATCATGCTCTTTTTCTCTTTGATAGATGTATGAATAAAGAGCTTTACATCATATTAGATGGCTTATTTTGATGCATTTCGGTATTTGCTATTCAGAAAATGTCGTGCAATCGACTATTTGGCCTTTCCAAGGATCATTGGGTTTTGTTTAAGCTACCAAAGGAGCAGACAGTTCATCACTTATATAGACGGAGCTAGGAATTGAGGGGTTTTTTTTTCATAGCTAGGATTTGACCAAGTTATTTAAAGGGAAAATGTTCCAAAAATTAATAAATCTATTAATTGCTAATTCAGCCCTAAAATTTTCAATTTGAGCAATGTAATCTTGAACCGTTTGATGATTTTTTCAATGTAAACCATTCGATCAATTAAGGTCAGAACCACCCGCCTGGGTGGCGCTGCTGGAAAGGGCACTCTTCCTCTCGCAAAAGGTTGAGTGTTCGAATCCCGGGCGCCGCAGGGTGACTTAACCGGTGCACGTGTGTGGTGGCTAGCACGTGTCGCCCCCAGGGTTTACCTCCCGGCTGTCGGCCGTGCAAGGGTTCCCTGGGTTATCAAAAAAAAAATCAATTAAGGTCAGAAAATACTAACATGCCGGTTAATAAGCGCCGACCCTTCTACATCGTACATTTGGTGATCTGACATGTTCAACTTCACTCAAAACGACATCGTTTTGAGATATTTTAAAATTTTTCTCTTTACTTTGTTTCTTTTTTTTTTCCCTTTTCCCCATTGCTCGTCTTTCCGGAAAGAGCTCGTGGGATCTAGGGGTGTATAACCAGACCGGGTTACCCAAACCGAACTAGCCCACCCAAAAACTAGGTCTAGGAACCGGTTTCCGTTTGAACCAATTTGGGAACCAGCTCCATTTTTTGGGAACCGGTTAGAATTGGTCCGATTTCTAGTTCCAAGTGAAAATCCATTCGGACCGGTTTTAGAACCCGTTTTATATGGAGGTCCACTTGCAATTTTATAGAGCCAGAATTCAAAGCATTATATTAGGAATAATGATGGAAGTGATCATTATTTGCGAATAGTCTAACTCAATGGCTTGTAAGCATTATATGGAGCAATTTCCTTTTTTTAAAAAAATTTTTGTTCTGTAGCGAATAAACTACACATCCAACTGAAACTTATGCTATTTTATCACGTCCATTAAATTATTGGGATTAAGATAATATGCTTTTGTATGAATACTTAAGATTGTTTGCACGATCAAACTTATAACCTTTGATTTGAGTCATAAGTTTTCCTATTTGCTACCTGGAAAAAATGAAACCAAAAAAAGGAACCAAAAAAAAAAAAGATTCTTGGGTAGACCCTAGAACTTGACCGAAAAAATAGGATAAGTTCCAAAACAAGATCCAGAGCAAACATGGTAGGTTTTAGGTTTCAAAAACTATGAACCGGTTATAACAAGATCGGTTTCAAATTTCGGGTCTAGAACTGACCCACGCTAGAATCAATAACCCTTAGTGGGATCGCCGGGACTATAGCCGATGAGGGTCGTGACCCTAGCCTGTGCTCAACAAGGATGCACTTGGTTATAACCGTACAAACCAACATCATTGGGATCCGATTTCAAGGGCTTCTTGTTCCCTCACTTGATTATCTTCTTTAACATCTCCCTTCATCGTAAACCGTAAGCACTAGATTGCGAGACGTATTCGCATGTCTTCTCCTTCGACCGGAACGCCTCGCGAATGCCAGAGGAAGGAGGGGCGTTGCCAGAGAGATTTGAAGGAATTGCAATGGCGATTGATTGGAATGTCGAGTCAGCTAAGTCCCAATCGCTGAGTTGGCTGGAGATCAAAAGGTTGGGACCATTGATCGATGATGACTTGATGAGGGAGAGAGAGGGAAGGGAAAGGGCAGATGAAATGAAAAGAAAAGAAAAGAAAATCAAGATATTTATATAATTTCTCAAAACTACATGTTTTGAGTAGAGCTAGACACATCAAATTACCAATCATACCACGTAGGACGTTAGCGCTGATTAAACCATCACAGGTGATTTCCTACCTTTTTGCCAAATAGGCAATATTGGTACATTAGCCAAATTGAAAAGTTTATGACTAAATTGACGGCCGTATAATAAGTTTAAGACTTTTTTTTACAATTTTCCCATTATGTAGCTAATGTTGACTTTCTCCTAATTGAAAAAATATTTTTCCAAGTTTTAAAATCTAACTAAACAATATAGATTCGATATGTATAAAGGCGTTATGTATAACGTCAATAAAAATTTCTTGCAAGAGAAAAATGAAAAGAAAACAGATAATGGAATAGAATTGCTGATGTAGGTATGAAGTCAGGTTTATGGGCATATAATGCTAAATCATTTCTTGACTAAGACGCGACAAATGTAATTTGAATTTATTACTTTTTTTGCATCTTTCAGTTGAAATAAACATAATTTGTTGCAATTACTTTGAGCTTTTACATATATTTTAGGGATAGTGCATTAGAATTATGAAAATTTGTTAAGTCCTATAACTTTCAAAAAGTACAATCAAACCATAAAACTTATCAAATTAGTACAATCAAATCTTTTTGTGAAGTCCGTCAAATTTGGCTAGTGGAAAATACCGACGTGGCTTTTTTTTAATTATTTTCTCTCTACGTGATGTTAACGTTAACTAAAGTACTAAAACGACGTTGTTTTGATCAAATCTCAATTTTTTAAACTAAATTTTAGTTAAATTGAATTAAAACACTAAAAGTTTAAAAAAAAAAAACAAATACAGGCAAGAGGACCCTCGCCGGTGGCCCCAATCACCCCTTCCTTAGACCTGGGTGAGGGCTAGCGACCCTCACTGAGGCGTCGACGACTTTTTTTTTTATTTATAACTTTGAGCCTTTTTTATTGTTTTAGTTTGTCTTTTGTTTTTGGGAAAAACTTTTGGATATTTTTTAACTAATTTAATAAGATTTCGTGTAAAAATTAGGATTCGAATTAAAACGACGTCATTTTAGAGTTTTAGTTAGCATTATCGCCACATAGGACGCTACATAGAAGAGAGAAAATAATAATAAAAAACCATGTCAGTATTTTCATTGGTCAAATTGTTTTTTTTTTTGCTGTTAACAGAATGATTTAATTGTACCGATTTGATAATTTTTAGAACTTAATCACACTTTCGTGATAAATTTTAGGAATTATATTGTACTTATCCCTATATTTTATTTAGTGTCTACAATGATTGCTCTCACTGATACTATTTCAATCTCTAGAGTTTACAAGACGATAAGAAAGCTTCCTACTCAATACTTATATTCAGAGACGTTCACTAGAACTTCATGCGTCTATCACTGCGTCCCATCAAATAAGAGTTTTAGCCTAATTAATCTAGAAGCAATCGCAATAATACATTTATGTAAAATTGACTTCTGAACGATTAATGTGGCTTCATTAATGCAAGCAAAAATTAGCCCAAAATAGTTAGATTAATCAACCCAACCAAATGTTAAACCAATAATCTTATCTTATACATATCATATTTAATATGATAGGGTTTTGTGCAAAAATATGGGTGGATCAAACTAAATTTCTTCAATAATAAACTTCTTAAATTAATAATATTAGAAGTAACAATTAAATATCGATGACTTTTGAATTCTAATATAAAAAAAGAGAAAATTCAAAAATAACAAAATAAAATAACAATAATTTTTTTCCGGACTCAGGTGATCGTTTACCAAAAACACAGGTCATATGGCCATGGCTTATCTCATTAAATGATACAAGTCTTGGTTAAGAATCTATCAAATGCCTTTGTTGTCAATCCTTTGCTTCAACAGCATCTAGGGTTCTTCGAACAAAAAGAAATAGATTTCGAAAGTTAAAAAAATGGTAATTGGGAACTCTTTGGACTTAGTTCGAAGTTCTATTGAGTCATCTCCTGGTCCGTATTAAGGTCACGAGCAATATTGTCACTTTCCTCTATATAACTTATTTTCTTATTAATGCAAAGCTTTCTTTTCCTTTTTTTTTTTTTTCAATTCTCTGTTTACATGACCGGTTCCTTTTCTAGAAGTGTTCACACGCCAGCTTTAAATTCCCAAAGAGACAAAAAACCCGAAATTGACTTCTAATCTTCCTCCGATCATGATACTTCATTTGTCCATTCTTTTTGAGTTCATCAAATTTAAGGGCCTAATCATTGGTCTTTCTCCTCAATTGATATTTGATTCCAAATAAAATCAACATCTTTCACCCCTCTATAAAATTCAATTTCAGCATTCCTCTCTTCATCTGTAGACCTATTTTCGTTTTCGTAATTGTGGATCCATGTGTGTGAATATTGTTCATGGTGAATGATGCTTTCAAAGATCTCCTTCAAAGTAGGGGTGAGCACAGTCCTGGTCCAATCCGAAAATCAAATCAGAGTAGACCGAACCTACTTGTTCTGAGTGGTTCTCGCGAAAACCGATCCAATTTCCGGTTCCCAAAATTTAGAACCGGTGGGAATAGGTTCGGTAGCTCTACTCACTCTTTCGTTGAGGGAGAAGATGGCGAAGGTTTGCTACCTCATTTTCATTTTCACTTCTTTTGTTTTGGACTATCCTCACAATATAATCTCCCCGTTGCCATAAGTGAATCCCTAACGATATACTTCTGTATTTGTTTCTTACTTCTTTGCAAATGTTGACGTATGCAATTCAATTCATTAATGTGTTAGCAAAAAAAAAATAGTTGGCCCCGGTCAAACCCAAGAATCGGATCAGGACTGCTCAGTTCAGTCCGAATCCCGGTTCCTATTGTAGAAATGTGTTGGAGAAGATAAGAAAAATAAGGACAAAATATCTTAGGCATGCAATCATTGTCCTTAAGGATGATTCTGTTTTTCGGATTACGAAACTCAGTGCGTAAGACTCTAGTGGCTATCTTCCCAAGATACTACAGATGTTCCTCTATACTGCACACAGAATAAATAGATGGAACAATAACAACAATGTTATATGTAAAAATAAATGGAAAGTAAAGAGATAATTTCTTATTTTTAGTATGTTTTTATTGTGACTTGAATATTCTCTTTATAGGAAAATAAAATAGAGAGTTAATAAAAATAAATAAATCAAATCAACGTTATAGAGCCATTACAAATTGATTGCAGTCATAATTTTCTTTAAAGCCATTACAAAACAATTACTTTGAATAGTTCAAAATCGTTGAAATATCCAACAATTCCCCACATATTTCAAAAAGTTTTGAAAAGAAAGGAAATATAAATTTTGAGTTCAACTCAATTGAATGTAATGCATCAGAACTAGTGCTTGCTAGGTTATAAACCAGACCTAGAAACATGAAATATATAAGTGAAGTTCAAAACTTCTATGAACCAAGCATTTTTTTTGTGAAATTATATTTTCACTAATCACATTTATTCAACGTGATTTTTTGCTAATAGGGCATGCACTTGCCTGGTTTGTTCTTAAGTGCTTTAAAGATTTTTGCCAAAAATTCTCATTGGAGCGAGCACTCCACACTTATATAGATGTTTCTATCAAGTGTATTATGCAATGTAATTCACCATCAATAATGGCTAGGGAATTCATTAAGAGCTTAGCTCATTGCAGTCTTGCATTATTCTCATCTTAGAAGAGACAACAAGTTTTACGAGTGCATCACTAGATCAACAAGTGACTTGTTATTACCCATATAAACCTAACCCATGGGATCGCTAATCACATAGGTTAGGTTACCATCACTGTTGATTTTCCTCAACTAGCTTAAGTCCCATTCCTCTTGATATATCATAAATTAATTTTCTCCCTTTAGTCGGAGGATCGGCCAAATTCACTTCTGACTTTACATAATCGATGGACATAATTCCATCTTTAAGCTGTTGCTTTACCACATCATGTGTTAGTAGGATGTGTCTATATTTACCACGAAAAGTTTTATTCTTTACAATGACCATTGCCGCTTGGCAATCACAATGCATAAAGATAGAAGGTCTCAGTTTCATTCCCAAAGGAATATCTATTAAAAGGTTTCTTAACCACTTGGCCTCATTGCCAACCAATACTAGAGCTACAAACTTTGACTTCATGGTGGATTTAGCAAATATAGTTCGCTCAGCTGATTTCCAAGTTATAGTGCCTCCACCAAGGGCGAACACATATTCACTAGTGGATTTTGTCTTATATGAATTTCAAATCTATTTAGCATTGTCGTATCGTTCAATACAACGGGAAATCCACTATGTAAAATGACATAGTTGATGGTTCCTCTAAGATATTTCATTATTCTGCTCAAGGTAGTCCAATGATCACAATTGTTTTATGTATATCTGCTCAATTTACACACAACATAAGTTATATCAAGTTGAGTGTAGTTCATTAAATGCACCAGACTCCTAATAATCTAAGCATACTTAGACTGAGCTACACTATCTCCTTTATTTTTCACTAATTGGGTAAGCATCATAAAGAGCACTTACATCTATGACATCAAATGTCTATAGTTTTTAAGTAGTCTCTCCACATAATGCTCTTGAGTAAGCATTAGACCACTATCACTTCTTATGATTCTAACACCCAAAAAAACATTAGCTTCTCATAAGTCCTTCATATTGAATTTAGAAGTCAAGAAACATTTTGTTTCATTCACAATATCAATGCATGTACAAAAAATAAGCATGTCGTCGGCAATAAACTAATATCTAACCAAAAAAATAAACATATAAGCTAATAATTGTAGATTCACCATCGACGGTTGTTGTGTACACGCATTTATCTACTCCAATAGAGGAAAATCCATTATTAACTGAACCAGATCAAATTTCTCATTCCATTACTTTGGTGCTAAAAAAATTAGTTTAGGGTAAATTTGTCGTAAGTGTATCAACTTAGGATTTTTGATGGTCAAAAAATTAGTTTGGATTAAATTTGTTGCATGTGTATCAGTTTTAGATTTTTTGTGGTATTAACTCTTAAAAGAAGCACAAACCTTTAGTCGAAGACTAAAACTAGCACCCATTAAGCTGCCCTTTATTTGTGCCGTTACAAAGCCGACATGCATTATATGTGTACTATACACTCAAAGGACGTTACTGATGTGGTGGCTAACAATATCACCTAGAGGAGGTTGAATATGTTATTCTTAAGGAAATTGACAAACTTGTGCGGAATTGTAAAAGCCAAGTTTGATATAAACAAAATAACTTGATGTAAACAAGAAGTTAATATAAGTAGGAACAGGTGATTATATCAAATGGAGTGCACTTCTATCAGACAGCTATAGAAATAAGTAGAGCGATAAAAAATGATGTACTTGAGGCTTTATAGTGATTTGACTTGATGTGAGCTTACGTCCACTCTTCCAGACTAGTAGCCTATTTGCTGGATTTTACAAGTAATCTTTTAAATAGTTACAGTAGTATGTGCTGCTTATACTCAAGCACTTATTCCCAAAATTGGTGCTATTTATACCCAATTGGATAGATCTCGGTGTCACACACCTAAATACAAAATATAACACTAGCACACTTTTCAACTAGATTACACTTTCAATACGCTCTGAAAACAATGAGGATGTAAAGCATTCTTTGTATTGCTTGTCTCTCTTGATCTATTGCTTCTTCAGCGTCTATTGATCTCAGTTTATATTCCTCAGTATCCAATCTTTCCATTGGACAATCATCACGAGGATCAATCTCCAAACTATCCATTGGACAATTGTTAAGCATATCAATTTAGCCGTTGAAGTTAATCAATTTGAGATTCCGGAGATTTGATCGTCCATACAATTAAATCTCCCCATTTCCATGACAAAGTAGCTCGAACTATGGAAATAAATCTGTCTCGTGAATGATTCCCGATTGTATTATACTACTCTTCATTTGGCAACTCCGAGTACGATGATGATATAGATCCTTTGGTCCTGTTCACCTTTGTAACTCATAGTCTCTATGAACTTCCCATTTCTTCCTTTAGACTTGTTCACCTCCATAAAGGTTTATCCAGTTATCATCAATCTTCATTTTATACATCAGATGCCTTTTATATCTACTAAGTATATCAACTTCACTCTAGCTTCTATATTCTGGTCCTTCCAAGCATATTGACAATCTTGATTCTACCTCACTATTCCCCTATCTATGGTACCTTCAAGCTCTACCGAACTCCCCATTGTAAGCTTGTTTACCTTATATTCAGGTATCTCCAACTTGTAGACAACTCTATGCCCAATACCTTGTTCACTTTTGATAGAAAACTCATAACCTTTAGATGTCCCATTAAGGCATCATCATCGTGCTTCTTTCACTTGGTTTACTCAACCATTAAACACTTTAGTAGCTTTTCATTATTTTGTCATTTTTAAAACATCACAAAGGATTTTTCCAACAATTGACATGTACAATGCAACTTGAGATGACACCATTTTATCAAACTACTTACGTAATTGAACTTGTTCTAAAAAACAAAAAGTAATCGAGCTTGAGTTTTTCTTCTTAGTTTTGAATGATTAAAATCGAGGGAAGATTTTGGGGGAAAAAATTAGGGTTCATTTCACTTCCAATCTTCATCGCTCTTTCAAGGATCGAAGATAGTTGATAAAATGGGAGAAAAGGGCTGATATAGCATATTCATGAGTTTAATCTAAATAAAAGTTACTTGATAATGATTGATCAAATAGCAAACTTAAGAAAACAAGGAAAGCAAGGTCTTGACTTTTTGTAAGGAATTGTTGGACAAGAGAAACTATGTCATCTTTCATTTATCCATAAATGGCGAAATCCCTGCTTGAAAATGGCCAAAAGACATTTCGGCCCCGTTTGGTTCAGCATTGAGAATGCTCATTTGGCCTCAAATGCTAACTGTTCCCAAAAAAAAAAAATTTCTTCTTCAACAAAGCGTGGCCGGCTAGGGCAGCCGGCGAGGGGCCAGAGCCGCCGACAAGGGGTCGGCGAGGTTGCGCGACCCCAGCAATTGCCGCCTGGGGTCAGGCGACCGCGCAGGTGCCGTCGCTTGGGTCATGCGACCCCAGGCGGCGACGGCCTGGGTCGAGCGACCCCAGGCGGTCGTCATATGGGGTCGCTCGACCCAGGCCGTCGCCGCCTGGGTCGCGCGACCTCAGGCGACGACTGCCTGGGGTCGCGCAACTGTCCAAGCGGCATCGCTTGAGTTGTGCAACCCTGGGCAGCGACGGCTTGGGTCGAGCGACCCTAGGCGACGATTGCCTGGGGTCGCTCGACCCAGGCCGTCGCCGCCCGGATATTGCGACCTCAGGCGACGACTGCCTGGGGTCGCGCGACCGCCCAGGCACTGTCACCTGGGGTCGCGCGACCTCAGGCAACGACCGCCAGCACCAGATCTGGTTTGCCGGCGGCCATAGCTCTTTGCCGAAGCTGGCGAATGGTACTTTTAAAAATAATAAAAAAAACCTCCCAAAACCCATTTGCAAAAAGAAATAACCAAACACAATTGTATTTTCCCGAGTGGCTTTCACCTAAAAATATTTGCATTCCCCAAATAAACATTCTAAAATCTGAACCAAACAGGCCCTTCATCTCTTATCATAGTTTTAATTTATTTTTTTTGAAAAGTTGTTTTATATCTTTGTTACATAGCAAGCAAGGTTGGCTACACTATGACTTATTTCAGCCAACAAAATATAAGAAAATACCATAAATGATGCCATTTAAAGTTATCATTAGATCGAGATTAACTATATTAATTATGAAAAAAGTCCACACTTATCTTCGTCGCGAAGGAAAAGGAAAAATGCACGGCACCCTTCAAGAAAATTAGAACACGAAAAAGAAGAAAGAAATCTAGAGGAGCCTCCAACACGCATTTTCTTTATAAAAAAAAAAGAAGAGAAAAATGAGGGAAATGACACGAATTTCAATCGGATCCCTCTTTCCTCTCTCTCTTTACCATAATAAATATATGAATCAGTAAGATCGGGCGGACCAATCATGAAGTCACACGTGGCGGATTGCCGTGCTCGATGTGTTTTAAGAATACGATTAGAATTGTCTTCGTCTCAGTGGATGCGTCATTCGGACCTCATAAGCAAAAAAAAAAACATGTATTACATCCTCCTCTGCGTTTCAGAAAAATAAGAAAAACAAGAAACAAAAGAGCAAAAGAAAAAACACAGCTTTTCGTAACACGGCAAGCCTTCTAGAAGAGAGGAAAGGGTTCGACGAGATAGAGAGGGTGGAGATCCTTCGTAGCAGTCGCGCCTCGACGCTCTCCTCCGTCCTTCCTTCCTCCCTTCCTCCCTCCCTCCTTCGCCTGCGTCGGTCGCCGTTCCCTTTCCCTCTCCTCCGATTCCTTCAGCCCCTCGCGTCCGGTTGAGTTCTCGGATCGATCGATCCCTCGGTTCGGTTCGGTTCGGTTCGGTTCGTCAATCGGCTGATCGGCGCCGGCGGGGGAGGGGGGCCGCTTCTGTTTTCGCCATGTTCAAGTTCTGGTACGGCCAATCCTGCCCCCGTTTCGTTGGTGCCCGTCGATGATTTTCAGCTCTCGGTTTTTATTTTTTTTCGTGTTTTGATCGGTTCGTTTTGTGCTTAATCGAATTGTATCTTCCGCTCTGCGCGCGGGGGCAGCGCTTGAATTCGTGTCGGAGCTTGGGAGGGGGAAGCTTTGGTTTCGAGGGGGGGGTTCTTTTTTTTTCGTGCTTGGTCGGGCTGCTTGCTTTAATGGTTCGGTCATGGTTTGCGATTCTGTGGTTTAAGAGCTAGTGCGTGGGGGTAAAAGGAGCGGTGAACTTGAAGAGCTAAGAGGAGGTGTCGGTGTACTTGCTCAGGGTTTTGATGAATTTGGATTGCGGTGTCAAAGAGATAAATTGGAAGGCACTCATAGCGGCAAGAGCACTTTGCGTTGAGAGCATTTTAATTGAACGCGGCAGTTTATAATCATAGACGTAGACCTGTGAATTTTTGCATCGATAGTTCCGAAGAATTGGTTGTGTAGGGAATTCCCTTTTGGTATAAATTTCGCTGGAACTCGACGACGTTGCTGTCTACCCGCTTATTGAGCGGGTGGAAAATTAGAACTTTACGCTGGACTTTGTGAAGCTTTGATATGCTGCAACTAATGAAGTCTGCCATTGTTAAGTGCCCGGTTGTGGTTGTGGGATTAGAGTTTTATTTTGCTTTTTTTTGCCTTTCTTTCAGGGGATCTCAAGAGCAACAAGCTCAGCCACGCCCACAGGATAGTGCTTCGCAGTCATGGTATCCGCCTTCTGTAGTTAGCTCTTCCGTTTCTTCCCGTCCCTCAACGCCAAGCAGCACCTCTTCTGGCAGTTTCAATTACTTTTCACAGTCTACGCCCCATGTTTCTCCCACTGAGGCTTCAGGGATCATCAATCAATTGAAAGACAAGAGGTATTTCTTGTTTCAAGCATCTTTGGAATATGTTTGTCTTCCCTTTTTCTTTTGAATATTTGTGGAATCGCATCCTTGATTTTTGATAGATGAAACATTGAAGCTGGGATCGAATCTTAGTGGCACTTTAGGAAGCTAACTTGCCCTTGGTACTCATATCTTGTTTTGGTTATTATATCTTATGAAAAGACATTGGTTCCAAATCTTATGAGATGACATTAGACATTAGTGGTCATACCGACACGGAGTAAATCTGGAAACACCACCTAGTCATGTCTGCTGAATTATCCTAATTAGCGTAGGCCTTATTTTTTCAAGATCATCTGACGGTCCTCAGTGCAATAGGAGCAATCAAGAATTTCCGAGTGGAATGTTTGCTGAGAGCACCTTGTTAAAATTGTGCTTCTGCATTTTTGTGGTCAGGAAAATAATCCATCTAAGCCAGATTTAACAGTTGCTGCCAGAGCTGGACTTGACTTGAACATGACACTAGACAGCCACAAAATAATGTTGAGAGAAAACTGGCATAGAGTATACACTTTTGGTATAGTGAAAACTTGCATATGGATATAGGTGCTTGGTTGATATAATGGATGATTTATCTTGTTTTTGAGCTCCCTTTTGGTTTTGAGAGCTGTTTTGTCTGTGGCATTATTTTTTCAGGCTCTTTTTCTATATGGATGTGCACCTCCTTGGTGCCCTATAGTTGAAGTTTTTCTCTATTATGATAAAATATTGAAAGAAAGCACAATATTTGGTGCAACATGACATTTATTAAAATATTGACACGAAATTAAACGTCTGCCAGTCTAATTAGATAAAAGTTGGAACATTTTAGTGCTAGCACGAATTGACAAGTGCCAGAAGATTAAACTAACTTGTGTTTATGTGCTAGAAGATGATTCGGCAATGTAAATCCTTTTCTACCTTATCCTCTTCAATTTCTTTTTCGCAATCTGCAATATCTCAGTTGTTTATCTTGGATTGAGCGAAGGACTTTTCTTGTGCTACTGTTTTCTGTTCTCTATATTTCTGCTAGTGTGATCATACTTCATAGTCATTCCTGTTTCTATTTATGTTCCTATCTTCTGTAAATCTGTTCAGTGTTGACGAGTTGCGGAAGCTTTTGTCTGACAAAGACGCATACCACCAGTTCTTGCTTTCACTTGATCAAGTGAAGATCCAAAATAATGTGAGTGATGTGGTTCTATTCATGTAAATTGTGGTTTTTGCTACTCAACCTGTCGCTCTCAAATGCTAATTTGATTTATTTTCTTGGTTATTCTTTTATCATTTAGTTAGCATTGTTTCTGGTGCTTTTACCCTTCAAAACCAGAGAGGAAGTAATGCCATTCTGTTTATGGCATTTAAATACATAACCGTCATGGTATTTTTATTTGTTCACGGTTCAACCGTGAGATATCTTAGTAAAAGTCTCTCATATGCATGCTAAAGCACCCATCCTGTGTCTGTAGTTACATTTTATCGAAGCAGAGCACTTTGAAGTTTCAATTGCATGCCCAGATACATTGAATACATATATTGGAGTTGGCAAGATGGTTGCTCTATTCTCAGCATCATCACATGTTTGACTGTTAGTTTGAATGCCATAATTTGGTCTGGCTTGGTTGACCTATTAGAATCATTGGAGCGGAAAGTGCAGCATTCGCAACTATGACTTTAGTTTTTCATCTCTCTTAAATTAATGTTTTTGCTCTCTAACTGTTTGACTGATGGTTGGCAGATACGAGATGAACTTCGGAAAGAAACCCTGCAGCTTGCCAGTGAGTTGTCTTTTCCTGACCAGAGATGAAGTGTTACATTGGATTATACGTTTTATTGCGGAGGGGTCTCAAATTATTTCTGTTAATAACTTTAGGGATGAACTTGGAGAAGGAACCTCAAATGATGGAGCTGAGAAACCAGGCATAACATGCTTCTATATGGGTCATTTTGGGGCAAGCAGCCCATGATGGCATCGGTTAAGCTCTTTCATTTTCTTTTTGCAGTGTAGGATCATACGGACGACAGAGTTGGCTGCTGCACAGGAGAAGCTCAGTGAACTAGAGAGACAGAAAGAAGAAATTATGAAGCTCTTCTCTTCTTCCTCTCTTATCCAGAAACTTCAAGGTAATACAATCAGAAAATGATAATTAATATTTTTAGGGTCCTTAACTGAAGCTGGATCTTCACTCTACAGCATCCTGCTTCTGTCAGGAAAATGAGCTCGGCCCCTTTATTATTATGACAATTGGTTTGATATTTTGTAGAATCAATGCGCAAGACGGAGGAGGAATCCGAAGTTTTGCACCAAAAGCTTCTTGATAGGGAAGTAGACTTTGGGACATTTGTGCAGAAATATAAGAAGCTGCGTACAACTTATCACAAGCGCGCACTTATCCAACTTGCGGCGAAAACATCTGCAACTGGATGACCAATGCATGGCAAGCATCCTACATGAATGGGGTGATGAAGATTTCCTTGTATTACGGTGTGTTAAACTCATTTTTCATTTGATTTTGATGTGCACAAGACCATATCCACCATGTATGTAAACTTTTTTTTTTTCGAAAAATGTCATGCGATGCTCACCTCACTTACAATTGGTACTTTGCCTACTGTATCTCCCATAATTGATGAAGGCCAAAGATTCTGCCTATAGTCAGGTATGCAGTTATGGATGTTCTCGATTTTTTTTTACTTTACAGGCAATAGTGCCAGGTGTAATAAAAAATTGGTTTACGAAATTAGTTTACTATGTGACGTGGCAGAGTTTTATTGGATGTTTAACATGGCAATTGTTCGAATGCCCTATGATTTAGTAAAACCAATGTAGTATACTGATCTTAGTACATAAAGCATTACTCTTTTTCTTTTTTGGGCTAGCCTGCTGGTTGCAAGCAAAGTCAGTCATGAAAGGATGGTTTTGAACACCGGGGTATGGTCAATTCCATTGAGCGCCTTTACTTTATTAGGCTGCTGTTGGGCCCAAGATCACTCTGATTGATTCTCTTCGAATGCCATAAAAGTTCATGTGTCTTTTCGGCTCAGCTTCAGTTTTCAAATGGCGAATTGCATCCAAGTGTGCAGTGCATGACAATTGCTATTGTTTTTCTACTTTTTGCCAAAATAATCTGGTCCCGTCTGCGTGACACCATCATTGTGCAAATCGTCTCTAGGTTGCGGACTTTTAAGCCTATTAGAATTGTCTTCTTCATCTCTGAAAATGCGTAATTTGGACCTTATAAATTTTCATGTGCTTTTCTCAATGAATTTTGTCACCTAAACGTTATGCTGAATTGTGGACGTGGACTTGTGCTGAGATATTTGATGCTCGTGATAGTCACATGTAGGAATTTAGCTACATCGACATGTGCGTATTAGATTCATTGTGGCTGTGGATGGCAAGATCCCAAGTATTACCCCTTCTCTTTACAACCATTTGGAGAGTTCTTGTTCGAACGGTGTCCGGGATGTGGCTCGTTAGAAGTCCCAAACCTATTTTACGGAGGTTAACGTAAGAAATGTCCTTATAACTCATGGCTTAGACCTTACCGGGCCGGCCTGGTGGAACACGAGTGGTAATGTGGTTCCGCCCTGCCGAGGCTTGATCTCCGTGCCTAATTCTGGGCCTAAGCCCGCCCTTGTGCGGTTTTTGCTTTCCTGCAGCCTCAACTCTGTTTTTATTAACATCACATCTAAGTCTAATCTGCCCAGATTACTTGAGGCAGGCCGAAGACCAAATCAAGGGCTAGACTTTGGTTATCAAATACTTTTGCTTTCTCTTCGTCAAAAGAGGCACAAAAATCGGAAAAGAATAAAGCAGCAGGGCACCAATGTCACAGCCTGCTGCGGTACTAAAATAATCTCAACAAAAACTCATGTCTTCCGGGGTAGTTGCAAAAATCATTCTCAATCGCGCTCTTCATATCAAATAGCTTCGTTACATTTAAAAATTTACGTCTTTTCGTCATTTATGAAAACCTAAAACCTATATTTACGACTATAAAATAACTTAAATCACAACTACATTTCCCTGACTTTTTACGACAATAAACACGGCATCATTCTTTTCTTACCAATATAATTATTTCCTAAAATCTCTAGCAAGAGCCGACAGAGCCAACCTTTTTAGTGGACCCTTGATATTACCAAAATTGCAATATCGCTACATTTTAATAGAATGACGGCGGAGATGAACAACAGCGGTCGTCGCACGATATAGTAGAACGTGACATCGGCGCTACATTTAGCGGAATGACTGCATCGAACCTAATTTCGAATGTTCAAGGACTAGGTTGAGTAAAAAAAATTCCGAAATCGAAATTGTACGAATAAGAAAAAGCTCGGGATCACCGATCTCATCACCCTAAACATGTTCCAAATTAAAAAAAAAAGAAAAAAAAAAGGAACATGGTCCATACAAGGCAGGTTGGTGTCCGTAGTATTCAATGCATGGCGTTTGCTGTTGCTTTCTTTGGAACTGTACGCAAATTTCGTACGCATTTCTTGCTAAGACGATGCTTGTCGGCGTGGTGAAATGTATCTATCATGATCACCAATAGCCTATCTTTTAATCGATTAATCTACGCATCGGGAGCTTCTCTCCCATCCCAATTTTTAAGCAGGAATCCTGTTGCTTGGAGGACTCAAATGACGTCGTACCAATCATCCGGACAATGATTCGATCGGTTCTCAACAAGAAAAGCAATCCCATTTTGGTCAGAATTAAAAAATTTTCAGGGCAATCTTTTAGGGGTCAAGTTGTGATGAAAATGAAGCATTTTGTGTGCCAATCCTCCCTCTGAGCTGGCTCGGCTGAAAAGTTTGATTGAGTTCGCGGCAAGTGCTCCGGACAAGAAAGCCGAAATCACGCAATGTCTGCAGGCTTCTGTATTATAGGCAGGGATGTGACAAAGCAGAGTCAAAGATGCGTGCTTTTGTCGAATGGCAAAACTTTTTCCTTTTCTCCTAAGTTTTTGTTGAGGAATAACTGGATTGGAAATCCCAAAATTAGCCATGAAAGTGCAATTGAGTTATAAAAATTACAAAAAAGTATAATTATGTCCTAAAACTTATTATGAAAGTGTAATTGAATCCTAAAATCTTCAAAAAGTGCAAATAAGTCTTAAAACTTGTCAAATTGGTCCAATCGAGTTATTCCATTAATTGCATGTTTCGAAAGTTTTAAAACTTAATTGCATTTTCGTAATAAGTTTTAGGACTTGATTACACTTTTTGCAAATTTTAGGACTAAATTGCACTTTCGCGATAAATTTTAGGATTTCCAATGCATTGATCCCTTTCATTGATGTTGCATCCTCAAGAGCAAGATGACGGGTTAGGGACTATATTCAATTGAACTTATATGTAGGTAATGTCCATAACTTATAATCTTGAATAAGAAATTGAGGGAAACTATACTCTTCCTTATTAAAATAACCGACGCTACTTGACGTGGTTATTGAAAGCGAATACTGTTAAATGCAGAGGTAACACGAATTGGCACGGAGTTAAAGTAAGTATGATTGAGAGTAATATTAGGTTTTATAGTGACACAAATATGAAAGCACCATATGCGTAGCTTGAATTTGATTTATAAACGTGATTGCCCGTGCTATTAAAGCTTTCGACTGAAATAGGATTTATAAGTGTTGTGGCTACTACTGCAGCACAAAGTTCTTGCGATCCCATCTTATTCGATTCAATTTTGCTTGATTTAGTTTTGACTTGATTGGGCTTGGTGGTAGTTTCCAGGTTATAAAATTTTGGAATCAATGAGTACGTGGTAGGTTTCAGGGTTTGGAGTTACACCACCATGTACACTAGGAGTGTGCAAAACATACCACCCAAATCGGGAACCTCCCGGATTGGATGGGACCAGTCAGTTTGATCCGGTTCTCGAAAGTGTCGGTCTAGTTCCTGATTTCTAAAAGTGAAACCAATGTCCGGACGGTCCAATTCTCGGTTCCAAAGGTAACTGAATCGACTACATATGATTTTTTTTATATTTCTTCAAAAAATTAGTAAAATATGAACTAAATCCAAAGTAAAACACGTTTTTTTATTGGTCTTTTTAATTTGAGGATCATTGCATATATATCACTTAATTTAACACGAAAAGATGGCATCAGGTTCCATTGGACCGAACCGACAGCGAACGGGATCGGAAACCAATCACCCCTAGTGTACACATCCAGTACCTTGCACCCTGTACCCTATGCAAGAAAACCGGTAAGAAGGTACCAGTTACATTGTATAATATACATTAATTATATATATGTACTTATTTATTTAAGAAATTCGTTTTTTTCTTTATCGGACTTTTATATTAAAATGGGCGAAATCTTTGGTTAATCAGCAAATTTCCAATTTCATTAGAAGAAACCAATATCTCTCTCTCAAAAAGAGACGGGTAGACTTTTATTGTTATATTAGGAGTATATACATTATCATCAGACATGATCATGTATTTTATCACATAATTTGTTTATATTTTGTGCTGAATGTTCAATGTGTTAAAAACAAGAAGCAGAACAAGAGTTTTATTCAATAAAAACAATTTGAAAACAGTGTGAAGTAGTACTCAATACCTTCGAACTTGTGGGACCCGATAGGTTCCAAACTGGTTCCAAAGTAACCAAAGTGGTTCCAAGTTAAGTCCGGTTTCAAAAGATTCGAACCAATATCTATAGGGTAGATTCCATGGTGGGATAAATATTTGGGTTATTATCACGAAAAATCTCAAACTGATTTACATGTGATAAATTTACTCCAAACTAATTTTTGAACCATTAAAAACTCTAAATTAGTACACCCGTGATAAATTTACCCTCCGTTAGTTTCCATTAAATTTTACTATCAAATTGCTTAGTTAAATAATATATGACAGTTGATGAATGTACCAGTTTGGGGTTTTACCCTCAATTTTTTTCAGGTGTACTAGTTTGTGATTTTTTTTATTAATTCAATTTAATTGAAAGTAAATTTGTTACAAATGTATCAGTTTTTGATTTTTTGTGGTTAAAATATTAGTTTTGGGTAAATTTATCATAGATGTATCAGTTTAGGATTTTTAGTAATAAAAAAATTAATTTAGAATAAATTTATTATAATTGTACCGATTTAGGATTTTTCATGATATTATCCATAAATATTTTACCCACCCTGGAACCTGCACATCTAGAATAATGTCATCATGATTTGACTCGGTGACATACAACAAAAAAGACCCATACTTTAACACGAGAGGAAATTGATTGGAAGTTTGGAAGCGCTTGCCTTCAACCAAAGCTATAGGAAATCACGACCCAAAATGTCAAAAATATAAAGCTTTTAGTCAATATTCAAATTTGAAAGAATGGAGACCCGCGGCCACGCAAGTTAATATAATCCCTAGAAACTATCCAAGCAACTTCCCAAAGTACAAAGTATCGAGACATCACTATATATATATATATTGGCTAAGCTAGAAAGATAATTTACTTTAGGCGGGCAAAGTTCATAGGTTTGATAAGTTTTGTATTGGCCTCCCCACATGGTTGTATAATAAACTCATCGCCCTGAAATTCAAGAGGATGTGACCAAAAGAAGAAGAAAGCCGCATGAAATTCTAACCGACCACAGAACACATACAAAAGAAGCCTCTTTCTCTCTTTGTTTTCTCTTCTTTGCATTCTTGGCTATTGATAAGCAAAAACAGCATCCGAGTGGCCACTATCTTTACAAAACCGATCCATTCATCTTCAGTCGTGGGGATGACAAAGGCTAAAAAGCTTTTGAGCTGTGTGTAACTCGAGAAGCTGGGATCTCTGTGCTTTCACTTTTGCAATTATTGACAAGGAAGAAAAAACAGATAAGGAGTAAATTAAAGGTAGGCTTGTTTCTCCGATTGACAAGTTTCAGAGAAATTAAAGAGTCTTGATATAGAAATTGTGGTAGAAAATGGTCAACTAATAAAGGAAAAAATTACCAAAAAAGTGTTAAATCTATTGTGATTGTGCCAATTCAGTTCTAAACTTTTTTTTTTCTGCCAATTGAGTCCTAAATCTTTTGCATTTATGCCAATTCAATCTATACGGCCAACTTTGGTAGGAAATCACCGACGTGGACAATTTTATAATTTTTTATATAATTTTATTTTATTCTCTTTTATTTTTCCTTTTTTCTATTTTTTCTTTCATTATGGCCGTCAACGGCTGGACCTCGCCATCATTGGGTGAGGTTGACCTCACTAGAGCTGGGCTGGCGTGGACCTTGCCGTCGTTGGGCGTGGTCGACCTCTCCAGCGGCTAGGCTGTCAACCTCGCGCCCTCTGGCGAGGGCTGCTAGGGTCTGGGCAAGGCACGACCTCACCGACCGGCCATAATGAAAAAGCAGAAAAAAGGAAAAAAAAAAGGAAAATAATAATGGTAAATTCATAAAAATTATAAAAAATGTCCCCGTAAGCATTGGCGCGCACCACATTATTTGGCCGGATGGACTAGGATTTTAGTGTCGAGCATTAGGAGGTTGGCAAAATTGCTTTTCAAACTAAAGAAGAATACGAGACGAATAGAGAGTTCGATTTCTCTCTCATCCACAACCAGTGTTGAGCATTAGGAGGTTGGGAAAATTGCTTTTCACCAAATGCCAAGGTCAATTTGTTGAGCCTCACGCGGTTTGCGGATGTATCCACTTATGTTATCTAGTTACACTCTACCGAACATGGCCTTTGTACTTCCATCATTGTCCTTTGGATTCTCATCTTTGAGGACCCCAAAAATCGGGTCAATGGAACATAAGGTCATGTGTGAATGCATGGTGTGCACGCGGATTCGTTCACACACACTCTCTCGCAACATCGTGCGGCATGCGCTGCTCTCATTGACTTGACTCGCTTGGTCGACCGGGTCGTCCACAGGATCGCACCGGGCATCGTTCTCTTTAGTCGCTGTTTGGCTTTATGTCATTTAGAGCCAGCGTCCGTATGCTTTAAATCGTGTGTCGGTGTTTGTTTGGGTGTAAGAAGTTAATATCACACAAACATCCTGATATATTCATATCACATTTATCCGCATCATGAAATAAATCCCAAATTAATATATTTGTATAATATTTATTCTAAAAAAAAATCCGCAACAAAATCTTAGGTGGAAATTGAGGCAAAACTAGGGCTTTCAGCGGAATTTCGAAACACGAGAGAGCTCTTGGGGAAAATTATCAGATTTTCGCAAATTTCCTGATCTAAGATTTTAGTAATTTAGGATTTTCTGTGATAAGAAAATTTATTTGGGGTAAATGTTTTTCGGGTGTACTGATTTGATATTTTTAGTAGTATTAATCACACGAAAAATTTGGGATATTCATTTCTCATCTTCCTTCTTTTATGATTAATTTAATCATAAAATTTTACCCTAAAATATTTTTATCCTATAAAAGATCACCAATTTTTACTTGAGTCCCAAATCTGCTCTCTATTAACCCTCTATCAAAATCGCCTTTAGGATTTTGCATTCGTCAATCTCTCGTGCTTGGGCATCTCTCACAGTTGGGAGAGTTCATGCTCCAGACGCTCGAAGAAGTCATGCTTGGAAGTTTTCTATCTCTCGATTGTCAACAAGAAATTTTGGATGCAGGGTTAATGGGGGTAGCTTTATGACTCAAGTAAAAGTTTGCGATTTTTTATGAGACTATAAAAATTTTAGGATAAAATTGGAATTGGATGGTAAAATTGAGATAAGACCTAAAATTTGGGGTTTTTCGTAGGACAAAATAAAGTTTAGGGTAGAATTGAAACAGGACCTTAGGTTGAGGGTTTTTTATGGGACAAAAAAAAATTTAGGGTAGAATTGGAACGGACCTAAAGTTGGAGTTTTTTTAAAATTTAGGTTAGAATTGGAACGGACCTAAAGTTGGAGTTTTTTTAGGAAACAAAAGGTAAAATTAAGATAAAAGCTAAAGTTGGAGGTTTTTTAGGTATTAGACCCTCTTCCTTCTATAAAATAACCAACACTACTTGACGTGCTCATGGAAGCGAATACTATTAAATGCAGAGGTAACGCGAATTGGCGCAATCTTAAATTAAGTATGTTAGAGAGAAATATTAAATTTTACAGTGACAAGTAACGACTAGCTGGAAGGAAACGTTTATGCATTTATCATTGCTTTGTCTTGTAAATACCGAGTAGACACTTGTGCTTGTGGTCCCTATAAGCATGAAAAAAATTCTATGTATATTTTCATTTCGATATTTATACATTATGAAAATTTAAAGTGCTTAAAATTAAAAATATTCAAAATACACGTGTGACAAGATTTGAAATAAAAACATCAAAGATAAAATAACTCCAAAACAAATTTTTAATTGTGTGATTTTGATATCTTGAAATAGGGTTTGATTTATGCCATACGAAAATTCTAACATAATCACTTTCCAAATGATCGTAGTTACATCTGGGGGTGTGTAGAAGAGCCGGGGGAACAAATATTGTAAGGCATGTTCGAATGGGTAACAGAGCTCGCAAGTAGGTTTCAGATTTTAGGATTTTTGGAATGGGTGAGTACATGGTAGGTTCCAAAATTTGGGGTTACATCACTATGTACACATTGGGTTAATACCACGAAAAATCTCAAACGGGTACATCTATAATAAATTTACTTAAAATTAATTTTTTGACCCCCAAACACTCCCAAACTAGTATACATGTGACAAATTTACCCTCCGTTAGTTCTCCTTTAAATTTTACCGTCAAATTGTTAAGTTGGATGACATGTAGCAGGTGATGGGTATACTAGTTTGGGGTTTTATCTCCATTTGTCACATGTGTATCAGTTTGTAATTTTTCATGGTATTAATCCAATTTAACGGAAATAACAGAGGGTAAATTTGTCACAATGTATCAGTTTAGAGTTTTTGGTGATAAAAAAAATTAGTTTTGGATAAAATTGTCACTGGTATACCAATTTGGGAGTTTTAATAGTCAAGAAATTAGTTTGGGGTAAATTTGTTATAGGTGTACTAGTTTGGGATTTTTTGTAGTATTAACCTCTTACACATCATGTACTTTGCACCTCGTAACTTATGCTGGAGATCCTGTAGAAGGGTACAGGTTACTTTGTATAATATTTATCAATTAGATATATATGTACTTAATTATTTACGAAATTCGCTTTTTCTTTGTCGAAATCTTACATTTAAATGGACGAAAACCTTAGTTGATCGGCAATTTCCAAACTCATTAGAAGAAACAAATCTCTCTCTCTCTCTCTCTCTCTCTCTCTCTCTCTCTCTCAAATAGAAACGGATAGACTTTTCTGTAAATTCATAGATTTAGATCCTGTGGAAGCTAATTATTTCTTTACTTCAATGTCATTATCATTTTAGAATTTATATATTATCATCGAATATGAACATATATTTTATCATGTAATCCATTTTATGTTTTGTGCTGAACGTTCAATGTGTTAAAAACTAGAACTGGAATAATATTTATTCAACAAAACAATTTGAAAATCATGTAGAGTAGTACAGGGTACATTGGAACCAAAGAAATCGATATGTTTCAAGGTGGTTTCAGGTTAACTTTCATGTTTCAAAAGATTGGAACCGATATCTATAGGGTATATTTCGAGGAAATTACCTTACCCACTCTAGAACTTGCACGTCTAGAGTCATGTCATCGTGATTTGACTCGGTGACATTCAACAATAATGACCCAGATATTGACAAGAGAAATTTGATCAGATGTATGGTTGGAGGCACTTTCCTCCAACCAAAGCCGTAGGAAATCACGACCCAAAAAGAAAAAGTGAAAAGCTTAGAGTCAATGTTCAAATTTGAAAGATCAGAGACTCGCGACCTACACAAAGCTTATATAATCCCTAGATATTACCTAAGCAACTTCCCAAAGTACAAAGTATCGAGACGTCACTATCTTTTTTTTCTATTTTTTTTTGGGCTAAGCTAGAAAGATAATTTACTTTAGGCAGGCAAAGTTCTAAGGTTCGATATGTTTTGCATGGCCTCCCGACATGGTTGTATAATAAACTCATCGCCCTGAAATTCAAGAGGATGTGACCAAAAGAAGAAGAAAGCTGCATGAAGTTCTAACCAACCACAGAACACATACAAAAGAAGCCTCTTTCTCTCTTTGTTTTCTCTTCTTTGCATTCTTGGCTATGGACAAGCAAAGATGGCATCCGAGTGGCCACTCTCTCCACAAAACCGATCCAGCAATTCGTTGGTTGCGTTTTCATTTTCAGTCGTGGGCGATGACAAAGGTGAAAAAAGGCTTTTGAGCTGTATGTAACTCAAGAATCTGGGATCTCGCTGCTTTCGCTTTTGCAATTATTGACAAGGAAAAGAAAACAGATAAGGAGTAAATTTAAGGTAGGCACGTTTCTTCAATTGACAAGGGTTTAGGAGAAATTAAAGATTCTTGATTTAGAAATCATTGGAAAATTGCCCAAAAAGTGCTAAACATATTGAACTTTTGCCAATTCGATCATACTCATTTTAATTTTACCAACCGAGTCCTAAATCTTTTTATGTTTTGCCAATTGAATCCATCCGACCAAATTTGGTCGAGAAATCGCTAGCGTGGACGCTGGCTATCCTACATGGCACAGCCAATATTGACATGGACAATTTTTAATAATACTTTAATATTTTTCAAATTCTTTATTAATTTTTTCTTTTATTTTTCTCTTTTTTACACCTATGATTGAGGAGGTCTTTGGCCAACCATCGTCAGCCACAAGCCTAGTCCAGGCGAGGGCATCTGGCCTCACCTAGATCCAAGCGAGGGTCATTGGCTCTCGTCTGTGGCCGGCAAGGTCACCAGGTAGAGGTGTAAAAAAATAGAAAAAAATTCAATAAGAAATTCAAAAAAATATTATAAAAAATTGTTCACGTCAGCACGAACTATGCTACGTAGGACGATTGGCGTTCACGTCAATAATTTTCAGCGAAAATTGGCCAGATGAACTCAATTGGCAAAACGTGAAAAATGTTCAAGACTCAATTGGCAAAATAAAAAAAGTTTAAGACTAAATGTACAAGTGCAATAGGTTTAGGACTTTTTCGACAATTTTACCTAAAAATTGTTGTGGCGGAAAATGGTCGTGCACCAATAAAGTCCACTCGATTGTCTAAGTCTCGGGGCGTGAAATTGCTTTGAGACTATTCCTGATGCACAAATTCAAGGTGCGAGCATCAGTTTTACTGACCATCAAATAACACTATTAGATCTGAACAAGTTATTAAAAGGCTCAAGGGGAGAGAGGAAAATGAATACTCTAGTAGTTTGAATTTTTTAAAGAAAAATATGAGGGTGAATATGAAATCTGTATACTTTACTCACGGACCGTGCGTCGTGACATCGCTATGTCCGATCCCATATTGTCTTTGGCTAAAATTACATAAAATAAAAAAGGCTAAAATTCAAAGAGAGAACTATAACATTTATCAATCCATTACCTTGCGAGAGCCTATAATTGAGAAGGAACTACGAAGGCCGACATGATGAACTGTAATCGCTAAGAGCAGCAAATTAGCAGTCGTGTTGTGGTCATTTCGCATTTAAGCTATGAAATTGACCAGTCCGGTGGGATCGGTAGCTTCCAAATGCAATTTAACCCCCGGATTTGATCAATTAAACATGACACCCGAACAATTCACTTTAACCCTAATTACCGATGCAAGTTTTCGACGCAAGCGAAAATTGTAACCTCACGCTATGCACTCAGACACCGCGGGGACGAGAGAGAGAGATTCTTCCAACCAAACATGGCCCTTTGTGCTCCTATCATTGTCCTTCATATTCTCAATTTTGAGAGGACTCCAAAAAATCGGGTCAGTGGATCAACATGAAGGGTCATGCGTGAAAGCTTGGCGTGGATGCCGATTCGTTCACACGCACGCTCTCGCAAACGCCGTGCGGCATGCGCTGCTCTCATTCATTGACTTTGACTCTCTCTGGTCAACCGGGTCGTCCTCAGGATCGCACCGTGGATCAGTCTGATTAGTCCTCGTTTGGCTTTATGTCGTTTAGGGCGAATGTACATAAGCTTTTCATTTTGTGTCGGTGTTTTGTTGGGTAAAATAAAAAAGGTTATAACCCCAAAGAAATCTTTAACCGGTACACTCGTATTACATTTATCTCATATTAATTTTCGTATCACGAAAAAAAAATCTTAAATCGATATGCCCGTGCCGCATTTGCCCTCAAACAAATTTTTGTGTCAAAATCTTACGTTGAAATTGGGGCAAAATTAGGGATTTTAACGGATTTTCCAAAAGCGAGAGAGCTCTTAGAGAAAACTGGCAGTTTTTCACAGATTTCCCGATCTAAGATTTTGGTTATTCAAGATTTTTTGTGATAAAAAAATTTATTAAGGGTAAATGTTTTCGAGTGTACCAATTAGGTATTTTTAGTGGTATTAACCACAAAAATAATTCGGGATATTTATTTCTTTTCTTCCTTCTTTTTTCTGATTAATTTAAACATACAATTACGATAATCTGAGTAGGCGCTCTACTGCTGCAAATTCTTATATATATATATATATATGTTTGTTCAAATTGACCTACTCTGTTCTGTGTAAGAAATGTGTGTGATTGGGCTGCCGCATGCTAATTACTTTATGTATCCTTGCTTGACTTTCCTTTTGACTTAATTTTGGTGCTTCAGGCTTCACGATGCCGACACTCTCGTTTTTCTATGTTCTATTTGCCCTTCTATGTCACGTGAAAGAAACCCACGAGTCCTTCTATTAAGTAAGTTGCAACATGCAATTGTAAAATGAGCTTCAAAAAATAGAAAAAAAAATGAAGAAAAATAGCAGGTTTTTATTTTCCAGCTTAGTGGGTTATGCTTCGTTTCTATTCTTTTTATTGTATGTTTTCCATTTCATAATATGTTTCCGTTCCTTATGTCGATCACTAGGGAGAAAAATAAAAACAACGTTCAACGTGCTTCTCTTTCCAGATGGACGATGTATTGGATCAGCTTCTGTGCATCGGAACTTAGCCTTTGAGTTCAAAGGAATGCAATTTAATTTCATGCGTTTTATCGCGCACACAGGCATGCAGGGGGGGGGGGCATCAAACGATGTGATGCGTACGGCATGTCGTTTTCTTTTCTACAATTGATTATATGTTAGAAGAGATGAAGCCACCCTACGTTTGAGTCTCGAACGCTCCGATCCAATCCGACCCCAAAAGGCAAAGATGCAGCTTTAAAAGTCGTTGTCATGGTGGGTTAATAGTCCAATTTGGGCTATTAAATCATGGATTTCCTTGTCAAGGCCGTGTGTAGAAATACCAAGACAGACACTTTACAAGAAACCTTTTGCCGCCAGCCTAACCAAAATATAATATAATAGGATAATTAAACAAACAAACAAAATAGATGGATAAAAAATTCAATTCCAACTCACTTCTCTCTGATGGAAGGACAAGAAAATTACAAAGAACCGTAATCTCTCTCTATTAAGCCCTTGGTTCTTTTTTTTTATCTACCTTATCTCTGACTTTCATTTTTTTTATTCTGATTTTTGCAAGGTGTGAGAATTGAATCTCGCATTTATGATATTAATGTTTCTATCCTCTAATTTCTTTATCAACAAAGCCGCATGTCTACTGGCAAGCCATTGCTCTTCACCATCGTCACGACCACCACCGTCGTCAACCTGAAAGTTTCCCAAATTCGCATTCTTCTAGAAAATATTCTGCAAATAATCATCCTCCATTTCCATTTTTCTTTTCACATAAAATCCGTTTTCCTTAAATCAGCGTCTCTCTTCTGATCCTGTAACTCCTCTCTCTCTCTCTCTCTCTCTCTCTCTGTGAAAATGCAGAAAAGCCAACACATGCTCGATCTCTGCCCCTGAAAAAGGAAGGAGCTTCCCTCTCCGCAGGCTCAAATTCCGCCAACCCACCAAAAAGAAGGCCGAGAAGAGATAGAAAAATGCGGGCTTTCGCAGCTCCGGCGCAGTTCTTGATCTTCTTGGCCCTGGCCGCCTTGACACTGCCGGTGTCGGTGGTGGTGCACTGCGAAGCCGCCCCCCCGAGGACCACCGTCCTCCCTCTGCAGCGGGCCTTCCCGCTCGACCGCCGGGTCGACCCCGACTTGCTCCGAGCTCGGGACCGGGTCAGGCACGCCCGAATCTTGCAGACCGTGGTCGGTGGCGTCGTCGACTTTTCGGTCGAAGGCTCCTCTGATCCACTTCGCATCGGGTAACTTTCTTGTTTATGTTACTGTTCTTGTTTTTTCAGGTTCTCTGCTTTGTGTTTGTGTGCTCCAAGTGGAAAGCAGTTGCGACTGTTGGAATTTGGCCTCTTTGGTAACTGGGCATCTTGAATTTTTCTGGTGGGTTTCTCTTAGATGCTGAAGGAGGTGGGATTAAAGTGGTGTGAGAAATCAAGATAACTGGGGGAGTTCTTTTATTTTTCTTTTCTGATGAAAAAAAAAAATTTTGGTTACACAAGGGAGAAAGATGAGACATCTTTAAGAGGGAGAGCTTCTGCTTGCAGGGTCAATTCTTGGTTTCTTTAATGATTCTTACTAGCTCAAATATATGAGGGCTTCGAATTATTGAGATAGTGTCATGTTTATGCAAAATCTCTGCTTGGACGTGAATGGACTTTGATATCCTCTCCGCTGAATCTTATTTGACTTTAAATTATGGAAAGTTGAGCTTTTCGAATCTCCTTCTATGGAATGGTGATATTGTGCTTGTTTTCTTGGTTTCACGAGTTGAAATGTACCTGTGCACCGTCTGGCGAATGCGGTTAATAGGTAAACAAAGTTCAGAAATTGGGATTGACCATCTTCCTTGTGAATGTGGACTTTATCATCAGGCTTTATTTTACAAAGGTGAAGCTGGGCTCTCCTCCAAAGGTTTTCAATGTGCAGATTGATACTGGCAGCGACGTGTTGTGGGTTACCTGCAGTTCCTGCAGCGACTGCCCCCAAACTAGTGGACTTGGAGTAATTTATATATCCTCCTTTTCATTTTCCCTGAACTTTGGTGTCTATAAAGACCGAAAGCAAAATTCTGATGTTCTGACTCGCATTGTACAGATTGAGCTCAGTTTCTTTGATGCGGCCAGTTCTTCCACATCTTATTTGGTCTCCTGTTCAGATCCTTTGTGTACTTCTCAAATTCAAACTATGTCAACTGAATGCCCTCCTCAAAGTAATCAGTGCAGTTACTCGTTCCAATATGGAGATGGGAGCGGGACAACAGGACATTACGTATCTGATGTGCTGTCTTTTGACATGGTTATGGGGCAGTCTTTGATTGCCAACTCTTCGGCTCCTGTTGTTTTTGGGTAAGGTGACATGACCTTTACGAAATTCTATGTTCTGCACTTTGGATTTAAACATGATCACTGAATTTAAGAAGATGATATAGGAGCTTGTAATGTATTGTTTCTGGAAATTAAAACAGGTTATAGTTGTTTTAATGTGACTTTGTGTATGATGTCAGTAAACTACTATTTCAAGGACTGGCTAGGCAGGCTTATCTTGACAAGTGATTTATTCGATCGATAGAATGATGTCCTTAAATGATCGAGCTAAAAAGTAATTTACTTATATTGGCATTTACTTAGTTTCGGTGCTAACATGGCAAACTCGTATGAGGTCTTTTCAGGTAAATGTACAAGGAATCCTGTGAGATTTGTAACCATAATCTACAAGGACTGCCATTAGATTATAATCCATAATAGCATGACTCAGGACAAAACTGGACCTCTGAGTATTCTCACTTCTGTGGGTAGTGCATCTCGTGGTTGTTGCTTGGGTCCTAACCGCCTTATCTGGTCTTATGAAAATTAGGTGTAGCACCTACCAGTCTGGTGACTTGACTAAATCAGACAAAGCGATTGATGGGATTTTTGGTTTCGGGGGAGGAGATTTATCTGTTATATCGCAGTTGTCATCGCGAGGAATTACACCAAAAGTATTCTCTCATTGTTTGAGAGGTGATGGCAGTGGAGGGGGCATCATGGTTCTTGGTGAGATTTTGGAGCCAAGCATCGTATACAGTCCGCTTGTCCCTTCCCAGTATGTTTACTTAACACCATTTCTCAATTTGAAGCCGCTCCCTTTGTTGTGACAGTGTGTTTCTGTTAACTAAATCAGGTGAAGAATCGTCTGCATTCGGACCTCCATATTGCTTTTGTTTTATAGAGTCTTTTTGCCTAGTTTGTGATATTTGAGACTTATGTGAAATTATGTGGCTTCTCATGTACTTGTGTGAAGGCCATGATGACTCTGTGATATCACAGAGAAGTGTATATAGGATTGAGTAATATATCTCTAAACTACTATGCACATTCCGCTATTATTATTCCTTTATGATTTTTGACATTATAGAGGATGCTCTATAATGGTACGGTATGATCCTGAGCTTTTTGAACTGCTTCCACTTTCGTATGGGTTGCAATTGGCAAACATGAAATAATCGGATGTTTTGCAATTTGGAAGAAGCATGTGGTTCAGATGCTAAGAAAGGTTTCTTACTGGTGATTGCAAGGAATGGTTGGTTATGAATTCAAAGTGTCTTCCTAGTATCACCTGATCCTTTCTTTGGCTCCGGCTATCACCTGACGAGTCTTGATCGTTGGCTAAGTTAAAATAATTTCTGATGAAACTGTCTGAGGGTTGGAGTGAAGTATTTTATTTCTTAGAATTGACTATTGTATTATTTTTCTTTTGCTTAGGAGATGTCTAGTTCGGTTATCCACAATTGGAAACCCACTGTATTGCTTACCTATGGAATTCCTTCCTTTTTCTAATGTGCCTTAACTCAAGCAAGATGGTGATTTCCAGCCTGTGAAGATTAGTTTATATCTTTTGGCTGGAGTCTGAAATCTAACCATGCAAACTCGCTATTTCAGGCCTCATTATAATTTGAACCTGCAAAGCATTGCCGTCAATGGGCAACCATTGCCAATTGATCCGGCAGTGTTTGCAACGACAAACAACCGGGGAACTATTATTGATTCAGGAACTACCTTGACGTACCTTGTGGAAGATGCTTTTGATCCTTTTGTCAACACTGTGAGTCCAGCTTTCTGTTTATTTCAGTAAAAAGTAAATCATATCTAATGTTGTCTGGTCAAAACAGAATCATACATAATGTTGAGTTTCGATCATTAGAAGCTAGCGCTGGCTCTTTCTTTTTTAAGGTGTTAGTTTGAGGAGGCTGGGTTTTTCGTAGATAACATACAAGGGATTGGAAGTAGGGAGTAAGAGAGCAAAAGGGAGTGCAACTGTAGTTGAAAATTTTCTTGTCTGAATGTTTTATATAGCGGGTCAAGTTAATGTTGCTTTCATCCTAGTAATTCTCGAAACCTGATCCAATGTTGTAGCACCATTTACCCATCTTCTTAATCTCATAGAAGTCTTGGATTAGGAACTTGATGTGAACTAATTTGTAAGGTCAGACTTCTTCGGAAGTGCTTGTCATCTGCAAAATGCTGTTGTTTTAGTACCCGTTTTTTCTTTAATCCTTTAGTCTGTTCATTCTAGGTTCCCACCATCTTTTTGCTTTATTCTGTGTACAATTAGCATAAGAGATAGATGAATGGATTTGTGAATTGGGCACTGACTACTGCTGTTCAAACCTTAAGTACCATATCAAAGTTCTCCAAGATCCCACATTGATTGCTGTCATCCTGATCTTCGATCTTTGGGCTACCCATCTCCACTTTATGCAAGTCGATAGCTCCAACAATCCTGCTTTGTCTGTAATGTCCTAAACATGAAAAAACTTTGTTTCTGCAGTGACATTATCTGTAGATGATAGTGCATGATTTCAATTTGATTCATCTGCAAAGTTATGTCGGTGAGATGTCTTATTATAATCGAGTTAACACTCTATGCAAGTTGAATTTTCTTTTTCCTCTTTAAATGCAGATAATCGCCACAGTTTCGCAAACTGTGACTCCCATAATTTCTAAAGGACGACAGTGTTTTCTAGTCTCTTCCCGGTTGGTTCTGTTTCTTAATTTTCAAACCTTTTTATCTTTAAGGCTGTGCTATGCATGGCAGAAGTTTGGTCCTTTATCCGTTGATAACAAATATGTTTTGAATCTCTCTTTTTCAGTTTATCCGAGACTTTTCCTCCGGTTAGTCTCAACTTTTTGGGTGGCGCAACTATGTTGCTGAAGCCTGAAGAGTATCTTATAAATGTAGGTTTCACTGTAAGTTCTCGTTCTAGCCTTTTACGTAAGTTTCTCGCACTTTGTGGAATTTCATTAAGATCCGAGAAATCGATAGTGGAGATTGTGATTTTTTGGCCAATAGGGACAATTATGACTCGACTCCAATAGCTCTTTTTGATACTTTACATGACAGGAAGGAGCTGCTCTATGGTGCATCGGTTTTGAGAAAGCACAAGAGGGGGTCTCAATTTTAGGAGGTGAGGATATAAAACTTCTTCTAAATGCAAATATGGTGTCTTGCATCAGCATTTTCCGGATCCCATGCTTTTAATAGTGCTATATTACATGGAACAACAATCATTTCTGTTTTTTCTTTCTGTATTTCTAATGAAAGTAACAGAGTTTGTTAGAAAACTGTGGCTGAACTTTTCCCCACAGGGGAATGCTTTCCTCCCTCAGACTTCTCCACGCCCATTCTAGGTGTTGATTGCACGATAAAGCATGAAACATTGTTTTAATTCATTGGCATTTCACGCTCAGTAATATGTGTCAGTATTCGTTAGATAAAAAAAAATCTAATATTTATATTTTATTTTATGACAATTAAATATCTATTGCATCCAGTTGGGAAATCCTGGTCTTGTAATCTAATGCTCTATTGTCTGGTCAACCGAATTTGCATTGTTAATAGTATTTGAAGTATTTGGGTGTTACAATACCTCAAAAACTTTCTAATGTAGACTCAAAATTTTGATTCTGTTCATGATGCAGATCTTGTCCTGAAAGATAAGATCTTTGTGTACGATTTGGCTCGTCAACGGATTGGATGGGCTCCCTATGATTGTAAGTTCTTCGATGCTTATTCAAATTATTCTTTAAAAAGTACACTCTTCCTGAATGTCTGTCCCATATCGAACATCTTGTCCCAGGTTCGATGTCTGTAAATGTCTCTGTAACATCCGGCAAGGATGAGTTCATCAACGCAGGGCAGCTGAGCATGAGCAGCTTCTCAAGAGACATGCTTCTTGAACTTTTGCCAATAGGATTGATAATACTTCTAATGAACGTTGCGCGAGCCACGGGGTTCCATTTTTTGTGATACTTGCTCGGTCTTTCTTTATTTGATTCTTTTCAATGTGTATTGGCCTGGCCGATGTTTTATTTGAGGTGCTGGGCGGGGCCTGTGCTATTATTTGGGCTGCGAGGATAGCTTGTAGCGTTATAAATTGTTTCCTCGGTTCTAAGGTGCGGAAAAGAAAAGGAGGGGTTGTATCTTGCTTGTCCCGCTTAGAAAGTTATTCAGCTTTCTCCATGTAAAGAGTCTTCCTAGAGCATTGCTAGAATTGTAAATGACCATTGTACCGTGAGTCCAGGCTGGTGGAGGAAGGAGATGAGTATTGCAACTCTAGAGTTGGCTTGGCAAATTTAAATGAATGGAATTTGTTACTCGCGCCTTGATTGTATTCGTAATCTATTCTTGATTCTATCGATCTTAATGTTGGGTTAGCAATTTCGGTCAGTTCAGTTTGCTTCGATTTCTCTTGTTATGGATGTATCGTCGCGATATTACCCTCTTTTTTCCAGCACCTAATTCAACTTTTCCCTGATACAAGAACGCATTCACTCCGACACAGCAGTGGCCTGATGTAGCTGGATGGTGTACTCTTTTTTCTTTAGAGATTGTATTTGCCAGTTCAGAGGTATTCTGGTGATTTTCCTGATCTCTGAAACTCTTAACCTGTATTGTCTTTGGCTTGTCATGCTGACCCTTTTTTGTGCGCTCTCCCTCGTGCCTGGACAAGTTACGAGTGTTGATAAAAACCTCATTTTCGTGAATCAACAGCTGAGATCAGAAGCAACGATGGAGTACTGTGTGGGATAGAGGATCCACTTCGTGGTCAAAAGTTGGCTTAGATGTAAAAAATGCTTGTTTGTTCAAACCGAGTATGTTGTCAAATTATCTTTCACAGATGTGGCGTTGGTTGATTTATATGGTGTCAGGGAGGCACTGTATCAACAATACAAGTAATTTATTAAGAGAGAGGGGAAGAGAATCGTCTGAAATGGGAGTGATTTGTTGAGTGATTCATAAATGAACTCCTACCTCCAAATAGCAAATGGTTACTCCGACATGGTTACGTAAGCACTCGTTTTGGAAGCTGGCTCATGTGAGTCAAGTCAAGTCATCACGAACAAATATGCGAGTAGGATACGTGGATGAACTAGGTTTGTACCCGATCCGATAAGGGGCATGTAGCGATTGCTATAATGAAAGGGCTCGGACGAGATCGCTGGTCTAGGCAAGCTTAGATTTGGTAAGAGTGGATCAAATCACACATCGAATAGAGGAGTATCGCCAGGCGATTTAGGTCATCAGAGGATGATAGTTCATTATCACGGGAGAGACAATGTTGAGTGGTTTATAAATAAACCCCCACTTCCAAATGGTATATACCTTGAGTCAAGGGGAGAGGAAAACTTTTAATAGTGATAAGTCCACATGATCACTTTCAAAAGTATAACAAAATGCATACATGATATGATGGCTCCATTAAGGAAATGCATTCTCAACGGGCTTTGGGCTCCAAAAATCCCACCGCTCGACAAATTTTTTTTAGGGCTTTTGGAAGATGCAATTGCATTTCCAAAGGCCTCAAAAAAGGCCTTTGGCCCAAAGTAAGTCTAGAGGTGTTTTGAGCTTTGAGCATTTCTAGAATGTAAATGCATTTTTTTTTCAACTTTGTCCTCACTAAACTTTCATAATTCTGGAAATGTCTTTACCTCATGCAATGTCACTAGCAAGAATCTGGCGAGGCATAATCTGGCTGTTGGCAGCCTCACTTGAGGTTGCGAGATCTTAGGCAAGGTTGTTGAGGCTAGATCTAGTGGCTGGTAGCTATACTTGGCCTCGCCGGTTGCTGAGTCCTTCAATTGATTTTTTTTTTTCTAAATAAAAGCAAAATTGCTTTACAAAAGTGTGATTTTTCCAAACACCATTTAAACCAAAGTTGTTTCCTAGTGCACTTTTTAATTATAATTTACCAAACACAACTTGAATTTCAAAAAAACCCATTTAACTTAAGAGGGAAAAGTATCACAAAAGTTCTAAACTTTTTGCATTGGTGCCAATTTAGTCCTAAACCTTTTTTGGTGACAATTCAATCTTAAACCTTTTGCATTGATATCAATTCAGTCCTAAACCTTTTTATGGTACTAATTCAGTCCTAAACTTTTTATATTTGTGCCAATTCAGTCCTAAACCTTTTATTTTTATGCTAATTCAGTCATTCCAGCCAATTTTGGCTAGATTTACTGATGTTGATGTTGGCCGGCCAGCGGCCGGTCACCGATATTGATGTGGACAATTTTAATAATATTTTAATATTTTTTTGAATTTTTTTCTTTTTTTTCCCCCTCCCCTCCCTCCTTCCTCCGGTCAGTCGTCAGGCGGGCGATTGGCCAGAGGCTAGAGGTCGGCATCGGCGAGGGCGGCCTTGCCAGCGACAGTGAAGGCGAGCCTTGCCATTGCTTGGCGAGCCTCGTCTTCGCTGGCACTGGCCGGAGGAAGGAGGGAGGGGAGGGGAAAAAAAAGAAAAAAATTCAAAAAAATATTAAAATATTATTAAAGTTGTCCATGTCAACGACAGTGACCGGCGACCGGCTAACCGGCGTCCACGTCAGCAAAATCCGATCAAAATTAGTCGGAGGGATTGAATTGACACAAAGACAAAATATTTAGGATTGAATTGATATAAATGCAAAAGGTTTAGGACTGAATTGACACAAAAGAAAAGTTGATAACTAAATTGGCATCAATGCTAAAGGTTTAGGACTGAATTGGCACCAAAAAAAGATTTATGACTAAATTGGTATAAATGCAAAATGTTTAGGACTTTTTTGGCACTTTTCCCTAACTTAAGACTCCGTTTGTTTCGCAGAAAATGTGACATTTTTGAAAAATATTCTCCAAGAATTCTTTTAGGAAATTAACAATATTTTTCGGTATTTGGCTGAAACCTGAAAATGAACTGGAAAATATTTTACGTCATTTGGTATGGAAAACCTGATTTGATTTTCCAAATTAGACATACACTATTAAAGCATTAAGAACTTGCACATCAGCAACTGGGAAATAGGGTACAGGCACTAGAGTCCCGTGTCTGGCCTCAATGGACCTTGCTAGGGCGTCAAGATAGGGACACGGGTACATGGGTCCCAAGCTTGGCCTCGATGGACCCTAGCGTGAGCATCAGAGTCTTGGGCCTGGCCTTGATGGACTCGAGCATGGCCTTTGTGGACCTAGGCCCGGGTGCTGGGGCTTGGGTGCCAAGGTTTCAAGCATCAGCACTGGGGTCACAAGCCCTGCCTTAGTGGACCTAGGCCCAGGCGCTGAAGATCTAGTCTTGGACACCAAAATCCCAAGAAATAGCGTTGGGGTTCTAAGCTCAAGCGTAGAGTTTCCGGTCAAGCATTGTTACTCAATCATATTTTGGAAAATAATTTCCAATTTTCTAAAAAGGAAATCATTAATCTTCCTAAATGATTTCTGTTGACTCATTTTTGTAAGCGAATCAAATGCTAGAAAATGAGAAAAGAAACAAATAGAGCTCAACAGCTTTTGTACTTTCCCGAAGATTTTTTTCAAAAGCCGAACCAAACACAACCGAATTGACTTTCCGGCAGTAATGTCTAGACTGTCGGCGACTAGTGGCATCACTACGATTTTTTGAAAGGGGTCAGGGGCGTTGCCTCTGTTTAAGATTGTCCTTCGTGAGATGCATCAACGATTTCGGTTTGTAATTAAAAAAAGACACAGTGTGAATTAAAAGAAAGACAATTCCGTAACTTATTTTTTTGTTGTTAGAGGGAGATCTTCGGGAGGGATAGAATGGGGTTTTAGAACAATCATGATCAAATACTTTCATGGTGCTCGCAAGATACTAAATTAGGTATTTTGGGGAAAACATTTTCCTCATTTTCTAGCATTTGAATCGCTTATGAATATGAGTCAACAAAAAATATATTTCTAGTCAACGGAGAATCTATACTTAAATTCAGGAAAATGATTTTTTATTTAAAAAATCGAAAATTATTTTCCAAAATATGGTTAAATATCAGAACTTGGACAAAAACTCTATGTTTGGGCACATCAACCCCAAAGCTTGTTCTCGGGCCCTTGACGGCGGCCTAAAGCTAGGTTTGCTGGGGTCCAATGAGGCCAAGCCCGAGTCCAAGACTTCAGCACTATTGCTTGACCCCTCAGCGCTCCGGCCTGGGTCCACGAAGGCTGGGCTTGAGACCCCAATGGTCATGCCCGGATCTCTAACACCTAGGCTCGGGTTTATTGAGGCCGAGTTTAGGTCCACAATGCCCGAGCGCAAGACCGAGTTCACCAAGGCCAGGATCGTGACCTAGTGTCAGTTTGGGTCCTCGGCGCTTGAACCCGTGTCAAACTAGGTTGCACCCGTGTCCATTGAGGCCGAACCTTGGTCCCTGGCACCCGTGCCCATGTCCATCGAGGCCGAGCCCAGGACCACAATGCTTGTGCTTGGGACCCCAGCACATGGGCCTAAGACGGCGTCCTTGCTCGGGTCCTCGACACTTGGGCCCGACTCCCGAGTCCATCAAGGCTGGGTTTGGGACACTAACGCCCACCTAGGTCAATCAAGGCCAAGCTTGAGACCCCGATGCCCGTGCCTGTGTCCATTAAGGTTGGGCCTGAGACCTCAATACTCGAGCCCAGGTCCCCGACACTCATGCTCGGGTCCATCAAGGCCAGGATAGGAACCCTGGAACTCAAGTCCATTTAGGTCGAACCCGAGTCCATTTAGGTCGAACCCGAGAGCTTGGTGCTTGTACTTGGTTCCCCAACAACCTATGCACAAATCACTAGCTCCCGAATAATATGCTTACCAAAATGATGGAAAATATTTTCCAATTTAATTTGAAGTTGCAGTCAAATACCGGAAAATGTTGTCATTTTTCTGAAAAATAGTAAAAAATATTTTTTGAAGATATTACATTTTTCGTAAAACAAATAAAGCTTTAGTGTAATTTAAGCTTGAAATCGAAATCAAAAGTTTCGAATCTACAGTGATTATCTTCTCTGCGGGGGTCGAAATATACAGACGACAATATTATATAATGTGACTTGTATCCTTATAGCTAAAGAGGAATTTCTTTCATACTTTACACATCCAAACCGACAATAATAATAGTCACTTTGGTGGGTAAGGTAACTAAGTTACTTTTACTACGTATTAGAGCACACGCACTAGTGAGTTGCTACGTGAGAGGTATGATAATGCAAGGGAAGGGTTTTAGTAGAAATAATTACACACTACCAAAAAAAGTATCTACTCAAATGCATAGAATTATCATAGAATCATGGGGATATTTTAGAAAATTTGAGAGTAGATACCAATTAAAAAAAGTAAAAAAAAAGTTCTCGTTATTAATAGAATAAACACATTAAGAATCAGTGTAGACTTAAGGCGTGAATGAAAACTAAACTCTTCTCCAGCCCAATTTCTGGCCAGAAATAGATTTTGCTACTTCTATTCTTTTGACGAGTTTCTAAGTAAAAAGTAACATTTGATAACGATACAAAATTTATGTTTCTAGAATAGAAATTCGTTTGATAGGTTATTCTTAAATTTTTATTCTTGGTGGGCGACTGATGGGTGGGGGCTGGCGGCAATGGGCGGCGGGCGATGGTGGGTGGTGGGGGGCAGCGAGGGTGAGCGATAAGAAGAGTTGTTATTTTTTGTTTCTGTTCTAGATATAGAAAGTAAAAAAAAAACTATTTCTCATTTCTGTTTCAAGCCTATTTCTCGGCTAAAAATTTTCTCGGAAATAAAAAAAATAAAATTGCATTGCCAAACAAATTTATGTTCTAAACCTGTTCACAGGAACAAAAAAATAGAAAAACAAAAAAAACATAATGGTTATCATTCGCGCCCTTAGATAATGAAAGTTATTTCTTTTTACCATGTTTTTATAGCCTCTTGTATGTAGGGAAAATTATAACAAAATATAATTTAGTGTCGAATTAGATTTCACAAGAATTTTTTTTAAATTTCTTCTTTTTCTCGGCAAAATTGGTAAGCACTTGTCGAAATTTGACTCATTTATTATGTAGAAGTATCTTTTACTATAATCTCTAATTCTATATAGATGTGCATTTTAAAAAAATCCTCCAAATTGAGAAATCATGACCAAATCTTTTTTTCCCATTTTAATTTTATGTTTTCCCCTTATCCAAATGTGGATGGCATTCTTTTGACTCGATCATGAACTTATTTGGCGCCTGAAAGCGATCTAAACCATACAAGGGTTTTCAATGGTTACTCAAACCACTAAACTTTCAAGTCAAAATTAAATATAATTATCAAACAAAATTAATCTTATTGAATGTCGGATGTTTAGGCACTAAAATGAAATTGGCAGACAAAAGTAACTCATTCACGTAATCTAGTAAGTGGGGTTTCAATTAATTTTAGTCAATTAAGTCAAAACTTATTAGTTTTGCCAAGTGCACTTAATTTCATTAAAGTGTCGAACCGTTTATTTGTGAAAATTAAACATGCCGTAGGCCTGGGATATTAAACCTCATCTAAATTAGAGGCGACAATTTTGACATGACATGAGAACATGATCCGAACATAATACCAATACCAATTCACTCAAAGAAAAGGTTAACCCGATACAACACAGTTTACCTCAAATTAGACATGCAAGGATTCAAGCGTCATTTTAGCTTTAGATTAATACTACGAAAAATTCCAAATTGATACACTTGAGATAAATTTACCCAAAATTAATTATTTGACAACGGAAAACCCCAAACTGGTATATATGTGACAAATTTACCCTTTGTTAATTTTCGTTAAATTTTACAGTTAAATTTTTGAGTTGGATGATATGTGGCAGTTGACGTGTGTACCGGTCGAGTTTTACCTTCATCTATCACAGATGTATCAGTCTGTTATTTTTCGTGATATTAATCCAATTTAATTGAAACTAACGGAGGACAAATTTATACAAGTATATCGGTTTGTGTTTTTTTGTAGTAAAAAAATTAGTTTAGGGTGAATTTGTTGCAGGTGTACCGGTTTAGGGTTTTCGTGGTTAAAAAATTAATTTGGGATAAATTTATCACATGTGTACCAATTTAAGGCTTGTCGTGGTATTAACTCTTCAATTTTTACTCATTTTCTCCATTTCAAAAAAATGCACTGTAATAATCACATTCGAGTACTCGGTGTTAACACGATGAGCCAACATGAATCGTCGCGATCGCCGCAATACCCGAAAAAAAAAAAGAAAGAAAGAGAAAAAAATGGAGGTGCAAAATTCAAATAGATAATTTACTAAGGTAAAAAAAGGCATAAACTAGCTAGAAGGGCAGAGGGAGGAGGAAAAAAAAACAAAGGACGTCCGTCGTCTTAGGAGGGAAGCGTCACCTTCCAGCGATGATGGATGCGAATCTACGCCTGTGGCGCAACGTGGCCGGTCTTCGAACTCCGTGGGCCCCACGTTTACCCGCTTCCCCCTCCCTCGTACGCTCGCACGAAGACGTCAACGGCTTCTCCTCCTCTTTCCGCACGTGTGACCCGGTCGATCCTTCCCTGTCGCGTGGTCAAAATGCCTGTCGCTCTGATTACTACAACGCTGAATTTCCGAATATAAATCTGTAAATAAATAATTTTAAATGGTAATATCGTAGGAACAGCGAGTGTAATTGTATCTTAGTACGAACACATAAATTGTAATGTGATTACTGGTCCATTCATCAACTTAAATATTTATTGCTCAATTAATTACTAATTACTCGACGACTGATTATAATTACGAGATTGAGGTATTTATTAAAAAGAGCAGGGGCTTTTTTTTGTTGGCATATTTTATTCTGGTGCGCTCATGGTAAAATGTCAAACATAACGGAGTAACGGGGGTTTGTCCAGTTAAACAAAACGTCGTAGTAATAATTATAACCGTAACGGGTATTACATTACAGCCTTAGCTATTCTTACGAAATAAATTGCCGTGAATGGTATTAACTCTTTTTATGTATAAATTGGACAAAACATGCACTCGATACGATTGTCGATTTGCCATGTGGTGGTTTAAGAGCGCTTAAGAATTTATCCTAGTTAGTTTTGAGCTTATTAATTTTTTTTATATTGATCATAATCTATAATTACAACATTGTTTGTGAAAGTGATTATCGAGCGATTGATTAATGATAACTCTCTCGAGTTTTGTAGTCTCTTTATGTGACAATACGTTGACCTGTTTACAAAACCGACAACACTTTTATATGTAACGGCAACAGTGTACGATACTTCATTTAATCTATTTGGTAGGCATACGTTAACTACAAAAAAAAAAATTGTGTCTGCCCTCAAACTTGCATTTTGCTATAGTCATTAGCCTTTAACTTTTATTAATTAATTTTGTTAGCATTCGCCATGAATATGACTCGGGGTGGTATTGAAAGTGCAATTTCTACTTATTGCTTGTACTATATATCCTTTCTCTATAAGTTTAATTAAATAGTAGATATATCACCAAAAAGGAAAAATTGCCAACATTCACCTAGAACTTACCAGATTAATATATTCAATTAGGAACGAGCTGTATAATATCGCAAAAGGAAAGATTATAAAATTAAAGAACTAATTTAAGAAAACTTTCTCCAATGTGGCTTTAAGTAAGAAAATACGCTATATCTCTCATCCGTTCAAAGTGACTTTTAATTGCATAATGTGGCGCATTTACATTTTAAACATTATACTTACTGATTTAGTGTAACTACTTAAGAAAAAAAATTAAAATTAGAACAATTTGAAAAATAGTGAAAGTACAGAGATGAAAAGTAGAAGTTTTCTTGTTTTTCTTTGTTTTAATATATATGTAACAAGTATTTTATAATTTAGCTGTCGAAATGACTTAAACAATAAATTTGGGTTAGTGAGAGAATTTTTTTTCTATATTCAATTTATTGCCTATTTCAACTAAGAACAAAAAGGAATTTCAATAAAAGAATTAAGAAGAAATTGCACTTTACTTCCTAAAAGTCACACTAATTACACATGCCAATTAAAAAATTGACTAGCTTTGCTTTTTTTTTATAAGTAAACGGGTGAAAAAGAGTAATTGACCCAAGCAACCCCTTCGGCCATTGCCATGAAGTTTGTGCTAAATCCATCATCACAGCCCCATTGAAATGCTAACAGCTAGGATTCTCTCCACATGAGGTATGTTGAGACTGGATGACGCAACATGAGTTGTTCAGAGGTTCACTCAAAATGTGAAATCAAATTTGTGATCTCATGGAAGACTGGTGACTCGTTTACCATTAGGCCAATCATCTCAATGGTGAAAAAGTTAATTGGCTTAACAATTGAAACAAAATTGAAGTTCAGGAGGTAAAAAAATATGTTAGTCCGTTGTCTATATACCATGTCCGACTTTAAAAAATTCAAGGAGATAAAAGTAAACTATTTATGTCAGTGAATATAACATAAAATATGTATAATTATTTAAATTTCCGAAATACAATTAATGACCCTTATCAAGTGCCTTAAGGATACTTTTCAACATATTCCAAAATAAATTTCTTTATGAGATTTCGCTGAATGATACTCAATAATTGCCGGATTGCTTCCTAAAAGGTGAAGATTTCTTTGCTGACCGGAGATTCGGAAGGTTGTGTCTCTATTTGCTTTTTTCATCGAGGTGAATTCGATTCATACAAAGATTGTTTGGTTGTCTTTATCGACACTAGTCTTGAAAGCAGACACAGGTTATGTGCGACGAAAAAGAATAAAGCAATTTTCAGTGTTTTGATAAGTATACAGTACTTGAAACATTTCATCTAACTTTGAAAAATTGATTTAAATCGTTGCAGAATTTTGACATACTTAGATTAAGAATGTTTGAGGAGTTTGAGGGATCACTATGTAAGAATCCCAAGTACTTGTAAAGTAAGAATTTTCTCCGCAATTCACTATTTTATCTATTTTATAGTGAATTATTTTTTAAGGATTTGTAAGGAATTTTTTAAGGATTTTTAGGCTGAAAAATACCCTGACCATGTTATAAAACCATTATCTTGTTAATCATTATTTTTTATATTTAGTATATATTCTTGATTTAGTAGACTAAAATGGGCATATTGTTGGTGATTTGCCTTTTCTTGTGCCTTACAAATCACTTATTGGAACTAGGACAAATAAGTAACTTCATAAATATTTGATGAGAGATTACATTGTATCTCTGCGCGACATATGCACGTGATAATTGGACGAATGTTCGTAATAAAATGCAAGTTCAAGAAGTAAAATATCTACTTTTAAATTTAAATTTAATACGTATCGCTGCCAAAGTTCAAGGAGATTAGAATGAATTTTTCAGCAAAATGAGATTGAGGTTGTAAATACCAAATAATTGTCCGATCGCTTCATTTAAGAAGTACGTAGACAATATTTAAGCATCCATGCGTCTTATTTTGAATAAAAAGGGAATTTGTCTTGTAATTTCATAGGAGTTTAATAAATCACATTGTAAGAATCTCAAGTGCTTTTAAAGTAAATTCTATTTTTTTAGTAGGGAATAATGGAACAAAAAAAAAAAAAACTTATCGTATCGATGACTAGTATGGGCTTTTAAGGAACTTTTCGTATAAAGATTTTAGGTACGAAATATATTTCGAGCGCGGTTTATATACATCAAACAAGTTCATCGATATGGAAAGTCAATTATTTCATTTCCCACAAGAGAAAGGTCGAGATATAAGAATACCATGCTTGGAACTGAGGATCTAATTTAAACATTGATGATGTTTCCATTTTTCATTCTGATTAAAATGGGAACGCGACATCAACATCGTACAAACCTCGGATCGGCAAAATCAAAATTCAACAACACCTTTTAAGGATTTCGAGTGAATTTAATTACACCTAAATATCTCGAACTTATTAACCTGAAATAGGGCAAAAAGAAAAACGAAAAAATGAAAAGAAAAAAAGGGTTAATATCATGAAAAATCCCAAACAAGTACACTCATGTCAAATTTACCTTCCGTTAGTTTCCATTAAATTTTACTGTCAAATTGCTTTGTTAAATGACACGCGGCAATTGACGGATATACCAGCTTTGGATTTTATCCTCCGTTTGTCACGAATGTACCGGTTTGCGATTTTTTATGGTATTAATCTAATTTAACGAAAATTAACGGAGGGTAAATTTATCACAAATGTACCAGTTTGGGGTTTTTGATCGTCAAAGAATTAATTTGATGTAAATTTATTATAAATGTACTAATTTAAAATTTTTCGTGATAATAACCTTGAAAAACGAAACGAGAAAAAATCACCGCACTCCAAACATGGCAACAACAACTTTCTTCGTACCCTTTCGGGTGGGGAAACAGAATAAAAAACGAAATCCATAATTTCCCGAAAAACCCACCTTTGCTTCGTTTTTCCCTTTTCCAAAATTCCCTCCTTTTGCTCGTTCCGACCAAAAAAAAAAGAAAAACAAAATCCTTCCCTTGCAGTTTTTTTCTCTCTTTTCTTTTGTTGGGGGCGAGGGGATGACGGGGCGCGTGGTGGGGACCTCCACGCGCTGCTTCAGAAACGTCGTCTCCTTCCGGCGTCTCTTCTCTCTCTCTCTCTCTCTCTCTCTCTCTTCCTGCAGCAGCATCCATCCATCCTTAATAGCCAACGGCTCAAGCCTCCCTCCTGCGTCCATGCAAAAAACACACACACACCAAACACAACACAACACAACACAACACAACACAACGCCATCTCTCTCTCTCTCTCTCTCTCTCTCCCCACGTTTCTCACCAATCTCTCTCTAACTCTCTCAGTCTCCCTCTCATTCAATACCATTCATTCAATCAGCCTCCTTCCCCTCTCCCTCCCTGAAACCGACGCCGAGGCCGAAGCCGAAACCGAAACCGAAACCGAAACGCCGTCGCTCCGATTTGCCGGATTTGGGATCGACCCACCCGACGATCGGCCTCCCCCGTTGAATTGGGCTGTCTCTCTCTCTCTCTCTCTCTACGATCGGACGGGCAGGGGACGAATGGCGGTTCCAGCGACGGCGTCGCTCTACGTCGGGGACCTCCACCCGGACGTCTCCGACGGGCTCCTCTTCGAGGCCTTCACCGAGTTCAAGAGCCTCACGTCCGTCCGCGTCTGCAGGGACTCGTCCTCCGGCAGGTCCCTCTGCTACGGATACGTCAACTTCATCTCCCCCGTCGATGGTAAGAGTTCCGATGTCCCGGTTCGATTCGATCCGCGCCGCGCTCCCCCCCCCCCCCCGCCGGGGGAATTCCTTCTCCGCTTTCTTATGCGTTTTCGGTAATCCTGGCAATGCGAGGGATTTTAACGAGAAAAAAAGGAGAGCGAATTCTCCCTGGCTGATTGATTGGCGCGAGACAATGGTCACCTTTCTGTCAGTGCAATTGGATTTTTTTCATACACATATATATGTATTTTTTATGATAAACCAAAGATGATCACTGCACTTGGCTGTTGAGATAAGAGTGTCGTGGTCGGATAAAGTTTCTGCCGTTTCTGATTTGCCAGAACATGTTGTTTTGTTTGTCTGGTTCAACGTGAATTCGACAGGACAATGTTGGATTTGCATTCTTAGTTTACTCGGCCTTTGTTGTTTGTTATTATTATATATTAAATATCTTTTATTTGCCGGGATTTCGATCTGTATTGATGTATTTTTGTTGAGAGCGATCTCGCCATGTGTGCAGAACAATGCCTAGAAAAGGAGCTAATGGGCTTGGTGGGGTTGTGATGTTTATCTAAATATATATACACGCGCCCACATGTTTTGCAAGGTTCTTATATTTGAAAGTAATAGGATGTTGCAGGAGTTTCTATCAAGCACCAATGAAATGTGTATATCTGAAATTATAATTATGTGGGTGTATGTAAGCGTGGCATACCTGAGGCAAAGTTCTGTATTTTTCGCTGAGAAACCGCCGGGAGAGTTGAGGGCATTGATTGATCTTTAAACATTCAGAGTTATAATGTAGTCATCAAGCTCTACTGCTGCATACTGTTTCCCCTAATCAGTTTCTTTTTGAAGTAACATCTGCACAGATCATGAAGTTATAAACCTCTACTGCTAAAAGTTTGCCTTCTTGTTTCCCTCTTTTGGTGGTAGAATAAAAGAAAAAACTGGAAGGAGTTGATAATAAAAAATTTAGAATATTTGTGAGGAAGAATTGGATTTGTTATAAGCTGCACGGATTGTTTCAGCCAAATAAGTTTATACAGCATTCATCAGAATGTTATCTCCTTCTATTGGTCCTTCGATATCCTGCACTCTATGCTAAACCAACCGCAATATCCAACTCTCGTTCTCCTCCTCATGCTCGTGGATACTATGGGAGAAGAAATGCTCATGTTCACCAACTAATCTATCGTAATTGGTTTGTCTCACTGCTACATTTTATTTGATGAACCTAACTGAAGAAGTGTTCTATACGTTCGTTACTTCTGATGTGCTGCTTGTGGTCATCTTATTAATAGTGCTGTGAATGTACCAGTATTGTTACAATTTTTTGATAATAATCGTGCTCTCATCTGACAGCAACACGTGCTATTGAGACCAAGAACCACGCTTTGCTGCATGGGAAAGTTATAAGGGTTGCCTGGTCATGTCGCGATCCTGATGCAAGGAAAAATGGAAAAGCAAATGTATTTGTAAAGGTACGAGCTTTCAATTTCTGTTTGTAGAATTTATGTATACTTAACATGTGTGCACATCGAATAGACATTTTTCTAATGACTTGGTGTATTTATGGTCAGAACTTAGCTGATTCGGTTGACAATGTTGGACTGGAAGATATGTTTAAGAAGTTTGGCGATATCTTGTCTTGCAAAGTAGCCATGTCTGATGATGGGAAGAGTAGAGGGCATGGCTTTGTGCAATTTGATAGCGAGGAATCTGCAAATGCTGCTATAGAAAATCTAAATGGCTCGGATGTAGGTGGCAAGAAGATGTATGTAGTTCCTCTCTTCATTTGTTTGGCAGTTGACTACGATTTTTCATTTTGGTGGAAGCTGGCATTCTTTGAAGCTGATCCGTCTCTTGTTTCTCAACTGGTATTGGTAATTCTGTTGCACAGCTATGTGGCCAAATTTGTCAGGAAGGGTGATCGCGGTCTGCTGACTGCTGATGCTAAATATACAAATCTGTACGTGAAGAATCTTGATCCAGAGGCCACAGAAGAGGTTTTGCAGGAGAAATTTTCTGAGTTTGGAAAAGTCACCAGTTTGGTCATTGCAAAGAATGATGATGGAACCTCAAGAGGTTTTGGATTCGTGAATTTTGAAAATCCAGACGATGCAAAAAAAGCTACAGAGACTCTGAATGGAACACAGCTTGGTAAGCTACAGTGCTCAAAGAAGCTTAGTAGAGGATTATGCATAATCTGCCTTTCTAAATTATATGCTCTCATACAAAACAGGCTCGAAAGTTCTGTATGTAGCCAGGGCACAGAAAAGGTCTGAACGCAATGAGATACTACGTCGACAGTTTGAGGAGAGACGCAAAGAGCGAATTCTCAAGTACAAGGTAGAATTTGTTGCAGTTGCTTTTTCTTTAGCTTCGCTAGTACGTCGTCATTTTTCATTTACTTATGATTGTTTTTGCTTCATATTTTAGGATTCAAATGTCTATATCAAGAATATCGATGATGATGTCACTGATGAGCAAATTCGAGAGCATTTCAGTCAGTGTGGCACGATTATTTCTGCAAAAGTGATGCGAGATGACAAAGGATTAAGCAAGGGTTTTGGGTTTGTTTGCTTCTCCACTCCAGAGGAGGCCAATAAAGCTGTAAATAGTTTTTATGGTAAGTCTATTTTGTTTACTTAATGAGTGAAAAATTCGAATATACCATCCTTTTTCACGATCACTAATGAAGGATTCCACTTTATATTAGCAAGTTATATTTTGAGCTTGAAGAATTTTTTTTTTCCTCTTCATGTGACATGAATTGAGTGCATGACTGGAGACCATCTGGGTTCATAGTCCCAAATTAATAATTTTTTAAAACCAAGTTTGACGTTGTTATCCAGAATACCAGTCACTACAACATCTGCATCATGGCTAGACTCTACTGTATGCAGTTACAACTAAATATGATTGAAACTCAAAAGTATGAAACAATAATGTAGTAGGAGGAAGATGTATAGGCCAGTTGGTGGTTCTTCTGTTCAATGATAACAATTTAAACTTCCTGGGAAAACTGGGGAGGCGATTGCTGGTGTTCTTTTTGTTAGTTGTGATTTTGGAGCAATGCCATATAAAATATTAGGTTTGGACAGAATATTAACTTATATAAAAGATCCATTTCGAGAAGATGGATATGTATTACTTACCAATGTCATCTAGTTTTACCTTTTTTTCTCCCCATGGTTAAGCATGTTATCTCATTACTTCATCGTAAATGAATATTTTAATCAGAGATTACGCTCCTCTGTCCTTGAGTACTTTCGATTTTTCTTTTTAAATTTCTTGAAATAATGCTCATATAACAAAGTTTTGCCTCATTAGAAACCTAAGGGCACATCATTTTTAGCGTTAGTTCTTTGTTAGGGACTTGGATCATCCAAGATAATTAATAGTTTGCATAATAACAAACTGTTCCTGTTGGTCTGGTTTATTTGCTTTATTCCATCTGAAGCTTGGAATTCTCTCTTCTTGGTTTGAAGGTTGCATGTTTCATGGAAAGCCACTATATGTGGCTATTGCTCAAAGGAAAGACGAAAGGCAAGCACATCTGCAGATTCAGTATACGCATCAAATACCTGGACTAGCAGGAGCTTCAACTGCTGTTATTCCTGGTGGATATCCTCAATTTTACTACACAGCTCCTTCTAGTCTTATTTCTCAAGGAGCTTCGCGCCCGGGTTTGATGTATCAGCCAATAGGACTGAGGCCAGGCTGGAGGAGTCCTGGATTTCCTCACCCAGCTAGACCAGGCTTTCAACCTTCTTTTCCAGTTGTAAGAACAAGAGCCTTTTAGTGATGTTGCAAATGTTGTGTAGGGAATGTTGGGCAAAATATTTTCTTTCTTTTGCACCGTTTAAATGATTTGTTTGACCAGCAAAAAAACTGGAATTACTGTATGATTATGGCTTCTACTTTCCAGATTCCCAGCACTCCAAGAGAGAACAGAAACAACAGAGGAAGGATGAATGGTGGCATTGCTCAGTCTGCACCACACATTCCACCCTTGCAGCAGTCGACTCAATATGTAGCCACTGCAAAAGATTCAAACAATAGTCAGGTGCTCTTTTTTAATGTCTAACAATATAACGTGGATGATTCGGTTTTGCTAATTTGCAGTTCTCCTGCTATCACATCACTTATATGATATGAGATATTATTGAAACTGCCAAGAATTAGGTGCTATTTGAAATCATAGAGATTCAAAGAATTATTTTGCCAGAGATTTGGCTTGTGTCCATGTGAAGGTTTTTGATTGAATTACTTGGTACTTGAATTCGCATCCCTTGAATTGACTCATAGAGTTTAATGACTTATATTGCATATATAGATGAAGAGATTTTTAGAGACATCAACAGCTGGAGCCACAATTGTACCTTTAAAAAGTGTTTAAGAGACGATGTTCAAAGACTACATCATATTTGTAGACTTGTACTTGCTTCTCTGGTTGTTGTATGTGATACAAATTGTAAATTTTGCATTCGTGTGGACTGCAGCGCGGAAGGAATGCTAGATATGTGCCAAATGGTCACTCTCGCGAGACAAACAATGGAGCAGGGGTCACCTCTTCTGTTCCTGATTCTGCTGGATCTGGTCAACAAGGAACTGAAATGCTAAGTAGCATGCTTGCTGCTGCATCCCCCGAACAGCAGAAACAGATACTTGGGGAGCGTCTGTACCCACTAGTCCAGAAACACAAGGTAAAAGTTTAATCAAGTAATAGTTCGACAGGTTTGCTTTTGCCTGAAACAATTATGACTTCCAATTTACTATATGACCTCCGTTTTGCTGGAGGATGATGTGGCGCATTCAGTTAATGACAATGATTCCACAGGAACCAAAACTTCAAAATATGTTGCCCCGGTTGGCATGACTTATTCTCCAGTTTCCTCGTACATGTATCTGCTGTCAATTTAGAACTGAACTACGTCCACTTGATCATTACAGCGCCGGTAACTTATAGTGTTTTATGTCTACTTGCAGCCCGATCTTGTCGCGAAAATTACCGGGATGCTTTTGGAGATGGACAACTCAGAGCTGCTTCTGCTTCTGGAGTCTCCCGAGTCACTGGCTGCCAAAGTGGAAGAAGCTGGAGAGGTTCTCAAGCTCTCAAAAACCAAATCCTCCAGCCAGGACTCCTTACATCCCAGCTTTTTGTCCAACCAAGTCGCGGTCAGTTGAGGAAGGTGAGATCGTGTAGGACCGTCCTGTTTTTTCAAGTATAGAGGTAATGGCGCGAGTAAAGCCCTGGAAGAGCGGTGGAATTTTGATATACACTATATTATCTATTAGGATTGGTTTGAGATATTTTCATATTTAGTCTTTTTAGTAGGCGTTTGTTTAAACCTATTGTTAAAGTTTGTTTGATTTGAGAATAACTATATATTTATTAGTACACTAAACATCATAGGTTGACAATTTTTTTTTGCCTTTGTTCATACAAGCATAGTAGATGCGGTAACAAATGCTTATTTTCCTGAGCTTGTTTAGAGCATTGCAGAAGATTGTCTTATTTTCTTAACTAACATCTTGTTGTCAATTAGTTTTGTTTTTTTTCTTTGATCGATAATTAGTTTTGTTAAGAGATTGTTAATTTCACATGTACATCTCCAACAAAGCCGGAGGATTTCCTTATTCTGGCTATCAAAAGCCAGTTGGGCCTATTTCCGCCCCCCTTTGACCGAAGACTCTCATTTTATTGTTAATATTGACCATGATCTCCATTAATTTAGAAATTCAGTCAACTGTCAACTCAACTTTACCAGTGCTCTCTTACCTCTACAGTTGAAATCCCATTATGTTATTGACAAGTAATGTTTCAATATTTTCGTGAACGATAAAATTGTGAACGATAAAATTGTAAGCGATACGAGTAATTATTTTCAAAAAAATATTTTTTTAAATCATTTATTTTTCGCGAAATAAACGCACCCATTGAAGTTGAAGCGAAACTAAATTCTTGGCTTGAGCCAAGAGAGTTTTCTGACTGGTGCAATGCTACTGTCAGTATCTGATGAAAGCAAAAGAGAAATTAGAAGACACGAGAAAGCATGTTAAAGGGGATAATTGCACTAGTGCCATATTTTTTGTATAGCGCTTATTTGAGTGTCATAATTTTTTTTTTACTCATTTGAGTGGAACATCAACAGATTGTCTTATGTGGATTTTTTTCTTAATTTTCATTTTGACGTGAAATTTTTAAAATAAACTGAAGTCCAGCATGAAGATTTTTGTCCAGCATGGCAAGAATTTAACAAACATGGTCGTTTCTTGTTGTTTCTTTAAAACCTTCCCTAATTAGACGGCGCCGTTTTCAAACTCTTTCTCAAACGACACCATTTTCATACTCTCTTTCTTCTAATCACTTAAGTGGTCACTTTTAAAAAGTCGATGAACCCAAGTGTTCGCTTCTAAAAATTTATGGCATTAAAACGAACATTCGTGAAGTTATTGGAACTTCTGCTGTCCTTCAATTATACTCTCAAGCGATGTTGTTTGCCTTCTCGAGTGTTGACTTCAACTTTTCGACACGCCACGTCGGACATGCCAAGTCAAATGATGTATTATAAATTAATGCATCGTCGCCTTTTCCAGCCAGGCAAATAGACGATGGCACTCAAGTGGTCGAATTTTCAAATTTGTGATATTTAAGTGAGTGTTATACGAAAGTTAAGATACTCTTAGTATACTTATCCTCAAGTTAAAAATTGACTGGATTTCTTAAATCAAGGGCATTATGTTGACATAACAATGAAAGGAGTGTGACAGCCCCGCCCTATTTTAATTGTCCTTTTTCCATTTCATCATCTAATTCGGAGGTAATTTGGTAATTTCTATTTAAGGAGACAAAACCCACTTTTCCCTTTTAATTGTTACTACGAGTGTTCACGCAACTCGGTGATTGTGCGAGAGGAAGAAAATGCGCCATTCTGTCTTTTCTTGAACATAATCAAGGGGGCATAGTTTATATATGAAAAAGCAGCCTTAGAAATAGGTTAAATCTTCTCTAAACACACTAAACTAAGTCTCCCGTGAAAATAATTATTGCGGAGAAAATTGGAAACAAAATTATAATGGTATTCAAGCAAATTATTCGTGTTTAATAATCTTCATAGCCTCTCTCTAGATACATATCGTATTGAGAGAGATCTATGTAGGGAATTTCCCTTACGATGTTTTGAAGATGACAAAATAATCAAAGGTTACTAATGTGTTTAATTGTTGAGTAACCAACTGAAAAATGCACAAGCTGTAATGCAGATGATGTTACAAGAAGATCGTCTTAAGATGAGGAGTATACTATTCTGTCGACGGTGAACAAGGCATTGGGCGTAGATATGTCTACAAACTGGAGGTACCTTAGTAGAAGATGAATAAGCCTAGAACGGGAAATATGGGAAAACCCGAAGGTACCGTGAATATGTGAATAGCGAGGTAGAGCCACCATTATTCATATGCTTGGAAGGATGGATATCATCGGGAAGCTTGAACATAACCGGAAGCTTGATATAATTGGGGAATCAGATATCACCAACGTCTTATATAAGCGAAGCGACTACATTACCTACATGACACTTTATTACGTGCTCTTGAGTCTTGATAGAGATATCCCATGACAATCTTTATTTGAATATTTATAACAACTAGTCATCTAGCTTGGATTCCTACACAAAGATATTGATTAAATATCAATCTTGTGGAATATCTATGCAGAAGATCTTCATTACGCGTGATCTTGATTGATTGTCAATTATCCAGAAGATAGGATTAGTTCCTAATATGATGACTCTATTCATTGAAATTACAATATTACTGGAAGATATGATTGTATGGGCATAACAACTAAATTGATCCTCTTCAAGATTTTCCAACGGCTAGTTTGGAGTATGCGGATTATATATGAAGATCAACCTACACTGAAGAAGATAGAACCCGTGAAATAGAGAAAGCTATATGCACTTATACTCTTATTGAGTTGATAAGCGAGAGTTCATTTATTGAAAGTGATTATCACTTATTGTAATCTAAGTGATGAGTGTACTGGTGTTGTAATAGTGCTTGGGTGTATCTATTGGCTTTAAGATTGCTAGTGGAATCTAGCTAGTACGTCATTAATTTGGGAGAGTGGACATAGGCTTACACCAAGCCGAACCACTATAAAGCTCTGCATGCATTGTTTTCTATCTCTCTACTTATTTCAATATCTATTTGATGGAAGCGCACTGTACTTGATCTAATCAACTTACTGCTTTTTGCTTATATTTAATTGGACATTTTTATTCTGCAATATTATGTCAAGTTTATTAGAATTACTTATTTACTCCGCTCTAGTTGATACCATTAGCCAACATCAATTGGTATCAAAGCAAGGTGCTCATTATTTTAAAGTGTTCACTTCTGAGTTAACAGTCCATTATTGCTGGTATGCTTGGATAAGGTATTTTTGAAGGACAGTGCAACTCTAGACCTCCCTACTCTACTTCGATGGGAAACATTGTCCTTGAAGGTCTCTAATGAGTAATTTGAAGACTTTAGTATATAAGGAGCAACAAAGCTGAGAAGAGTGTTGGCCACATTAAATACTGCATCAACTATCATTGCTAGAATTGTCTTTGATCTTGTTCTAAATTTCTCTTTGTATTGGTTTAGCACTATAATAGCTGATAGTTAAGTGTACAAATGTAAGTGCAATGATTGTGTCCTTATAGTGTGATCTATCGTGTGAAAGTAACATCACTGGCCAGTTTTAACTTGCATTGTTGATTACTAGTTGAATCCAGCCATTGTTAAGGCTATTAGTTGGAAAGTGGACATAAGCTTGGGTATAAAGTTGAACCACTGTATATCGCCATGTGATATGTTATCTCACTCTATTTACATATTAGCATTACACACGTCGACTTGCATCTGACACTATCTTGTGTGCTGATTGGTTAATATTCCATGAAAGTTTTACAGTATCTTCATACAACCTATTCAACCCCCCCTTTCTAAGTTATATTGTTAGTATCAACAATTGGTATCAGAGCTCGGTTGCTTATATATCGAATTACCTTACTTATGAGCATAAAGATCTATTTACATGACTAACCTTGGCAGTTTCTTTGCTCATGACTCTCATGCTCCTAACAAGCCTCCATATTTTAATGGATCCAACTATTGTTACTAGAAGCAGCACATGCAAGTTTACATTAAAGTGACTGACCTACTTATGTGGGAAGTCATCGAGAATGGACTTCTTGTTCTAACTAGAGCACTTTTCCAAGCTGCTCAATAAGAAGGCGATGATCAACCTCCTGTTGCTGCCGCCGTAGCTCAACTCAAGCAGACTAAGAGAAGACAAGCTAGCTCATAATGCAAAAGCAAAACATTTACTTTACCCCCCCTCTCTCTCTCTCTCTCTCTCTCTCTCTCTCTCTCTCTCTCTCTCCTTCCGAGTTTAACAGAATCTCTTCGTGTGTTACAGCGAAAGAAATCTAAGATCGACTCTCTCTCTCTCTCTCCTTCCGAGTTTAACAGAATCTCTTCGTGTGTTACAGCGAAAGAAATCTAAGATCGACTTCAAGTTACATTTGAAGGAACTGATTGTCTGCGGGAAAGGAAGATGAACATTCTTCTCGGAACATACGAGACGTTCAAGATGAAATAAGATGAGACGGTCATGCAAATGTTCATAAAATTTATGGAAATCATGAATGGTCTTACCAATCAAGTAAAGATCTTCACTAATGCTGAGAAAGTGAACAAGCTTTTGAGAGCCTTAGCAAAGGAGTGGAGTGAAGCGAAGACTTCAGTTCGTGAGACAGAGAATTCAATCAATCACGATGGATGAATTGATAACTCTAATGTCTTACAAAGCCGAACACTTCAACGAAGAATCCAACGCCAAAGGTAACAAGGCTATTGCTTTCACATCTAATTGCGATGATGCAGGAAATCCTTCAACATCCGATGAAGATAATGATGATGACATGGCTCTATTTACAAGAAGATTAAAAAGCTCGATGAGGAAGAGAAGCAACTACAAAGGAAAAAGGCAAGTAAAATTTTGAGATGGAAAGAGACCTTTCAAAGCAAAAGATGATTTCAAATGAAAGGAGGTGGTATATTACAAGTATCGGAAACCTGGACATGTCAAACCTGATTGTCCTCTCCATAAGAAGAAGAAAGGAAGGACAAAAGAGAAGAAGTGTGCACTCCAAGCTGAAACCTAGAGTGACATGCGAAAGCAGCGATCAAGATGCTGATCATGCCAGCATATATCTCATGATTGATTCAAGGTTGGCGAGGAAATTGAGGTGAAAAGACCGAGTACCAAATGGTATATGGATAGTGGATGCTCGTGTCACATGATCGGAGATGCCGAAAAATTCCTATCCTTATCCCCAGTTGATGGAGGAACTGTCAACTTTGAAGGAAAATATAAAGGAAGGATAGTTGGTAAAGGCAACATCAAACTTGGAGAGCTTATCATTGAAGATGTAACACTAGTCAAAGAACTAAGGAACAGCCTTATAACTATCAGTCAACTTTGTGATAAAGGATACGTGATTAGCTTTAAAGATGGTGCAGTTTTGCGCTTGCACTAGTACTTATTTTTGCAGATAATGCAAGCAGAAGGCTGCACTAAAATATTTGAGATTGGTCCTTAATGCTGCAGTGTTGATTTTTATGCATTGGAATGTGTATATGCAAGGTGTGTTAGCAAGCAGGTGGTCCTCATGCCATGGGGGAGTATTTCAGAAAGTGAAACCAAAATATCACTTTTTAAAAAATTGAACAGCACAAGTGATCACTTCTTTACAACGATTGGCATGAAGTGATCACTTTTAAAAAAAAAATTGATACTCAAAAGATCACTATTTACAAAGTTTGGTACCCAAGTAATTACTCGTGAACTGGACCAACCATTGCAACAAACCAGCAAACCAACATTTCAATACAAATCAAGTTGGACGATGTCAAAAAGGTCAAATTAGAGAACTTGCCATTTTCACTTGGACTGAAATGGCAACAAGGCAAGTTGAATATGCCCATGCTTAACTGAATTCCAATCCCATATCTAGTCAAAATCATCTAGGTTTGCAACAAGCCTACATTTCTAGCAAAGATTGCAGCAAACCAGCATAACACTGAGAATACACAACCAAACTAAACTTACAAATTACCCCAATACACTATGGAAGACTGAGAAATTTCTCATCATTTACTTTACATTTGAGCATAAAATAGGCCAAATAAAACAACAACAACACAAGTAACACTCAATAACACTTTCTTTCACTTTTCATCCTTGAAACTTCATTCTTCAAATGAATGGCCAGAGATGCTAAGGCATTCATTTTTGTTTGCATTGAGTCAACATCGTCTAACTCGTCCGTTAATGTAGGTGGAGGTTGATGTTGTCTTTCAAATAGCTCCAAGATCACCTATGTTGCTCGACCTATAAATTTCACATCGACTCATTTGAAATATTTGCACTTCGACTCTTCTCCATATTTGGCACATCCAGGGATTCTTCTCTCAGGATTCAACTGGTAGCCTATAATAGCAGTATTATTTAGCTTCTTCTTCGTTTCATTGAAATGAATTTGTGCCACTCGTCACTCTCCTGCTCTTCATTTGCAAGATTGAGCTATTAATTTTGGGGCCAAATCGAATAAGCGTTTCGATTTAGGGTTGTGGTCGATTTAGGGTTTTCAATTTGGGAATTTCCTTGTAAGTTGCGATTTAAGGTTTATATTTGGGGCAAAACTTGTAGATGACGTCGTTTAGGGGATAATATGCTAATTAGGCAAGCCGGCGAGCCACGTCGAACAAAGAAATTAATAAAATACGACAACGTTGGATTTCCAGCCACGCTAATTGGAGTTGGCACTTAAGTGATTGCTCTTTTTAAAAAGTAGCACTTAAGTGATTCGAACAATTTTTTTGGCACTACCCACCCATCGGTGGCCGCGTTGGTTTGTGCTCAGTTCCTTTCACGAGAGGTCCTGGGTTCAAACTCGCCTATCGGTGATTTAAGTGGGGGGTCGTGGCGGTGGGATGCTGCGCTAGCCCCCCTCAAGGACTAGTCGAGCATCACCACTGGTTTGAGCCTTAGCTCGCCGGCCGCGCGGACACATCGGTTATGAAAAAAAATAATTTTTTGGCACTAAAGTGAGCACCATACGAAACTTTTGGCATTTTTAGTGTCCTTAGACCCACTAATTGACAAGGTGTGAATTCCCTTAGAAGTTCTCGTTAAAATACATTTCAAGTTTGAATCTGTTACGTGGGACTTGATCCAATGGAAGTCCAACCCATAAGATCGGAGGAGAGCACACCTAACGGGATCAATCCAAGGTCGAAAGCAAATATTCCAACGCTAAACGTTCTTGTAATACTTATTTTGCCGAGGTGCGTGAACAACATTGTTGGTGTTCACCGTGGTTCGAGGTGCTTGGGCTACCGCAAGTGAAAAAGACCCTTCTCCATGTCAACGTGTGACGAAACAATAGCGGTTGAAATTAAAAAAAAATAGAAAACACAAAAGTTTTATTTATTTCGTGAAAATTAAATGATTTTAAAAATATTTTCTTAAAAATAATCGCTTGCATCACTCAAAATAATTAATTAATAAGAAAAATCTTTTCATTATCGATGATAATTTACGTCTAAATCTTTTCGTAAACGATAAAAATATTTTTAATTGATTCGTCTTTGCAAAAGATGCAAATGACCATTTTTAATAAAATATTTTTTAAAAAAATCATTTTTCGGAAAATAAATGTGCTCGAGATCAACATTAATCTTTTGTTCCTCGCGGAGCACGTTGATTACTGATACTCCACATGAAGGAAAGATCAAAAGAGCCCACTTCACGGGAGACCACAACTGTAGCGACAAGTCAACAAACAACAGCGACTACGTCCACTTCTGAAGGATTGGTGAATGCATTTGTCTCGACTTAGCACATTCGTGACCTTTTTGGCCATACCCCATTGATTTATATCACCAGCGTCAATGTCGCCCCTTGTTATCTTTTCAGGCCATGTTAGCATTCAGTCTTTCTTTAGAAACAAAACAGGACATGTTCCTAACTTTTATGTGTTAAAAACGTTTCTTTGCTAAACGTTATCACTGAGTCTTGTTGCTTTGTTGGTAAGGCATAATATTACCCAGCCTACCGAACATTAACAATCTTTCACGTGAACACGATTCAATCTTCCCTAATGTATAGACTTTTCTGTTGACCAAAAACTTTGTATAGAGCTCAACAGCAAAGGACAATTGCTTCTCCGGGCCAAAACAAAGGACAATGTCCGCCGAGTTCTTTGACTCAGCTTTTTTCAAAGAGGATCTTTAGGGTTTGGCTTGTGCTTGTGAAGACTGGTTTGCAAATCATTGCACGGAGCAAGGTGTTAGCTTATCATCGATTCTTGATTATAATCGTCTAAAAGGCCACTCAAAGTCCAACTGATAGTTTTAGTAATCGGTTTGAAAAAATATGACGCTTAACGAAAGACGCAAAATATTTTTGATTTTACATGGATTCGTGGGTGGATTCACTTCATTGAAGTTGGTCTACTAAGGCCGGTGATTTTTCCAATTAAGGGTGCGTTTGTTTCGTGAAAAATGAATGATTTAAAAAATATTTTATAAAAAATATCACTTGAATCACTTATAGAAATGAATAAACGAAAACTATTTTCATTGTCCACGAAATTATTTATACATAAATTTTCATTGATGATAAAAATTATTATTCATTTGCTAATTATTTCAAGAAATCATAATTTGGAAAATATTTTTAAATTATTCATTTTTAGCGAAACAAACAGAGCCTCAGTAACCAAATTTTCTTTTTACTCCTTTAACTGAAGAGGATCATTAGTTGGGTCAAGGTCAAGTAGTAGTAAAATCCGCCGTTTGCGACACTTACTGGAATTAATGGGAGTTCTTTGGTGACATCCCTCATCATTAGGAAGTTTGATGTATGCTAAAATGTTTGATAATGACGAATCATGGTCATTTTATAAGATTGATCATTTCATAATAATTGACTATCAAAACATATCCTTTGCTCCCTCCTATCACCTATCTAACATTTCATATATTAATTATAAGGCTAATGTTGGCCAGCCATGTCATCTTCCCTACGACTGTCATCATTAATTACCCTCTATGGAACTTGCACGTGTGGTTCTTGCTGGGCTTTCTTTAGGTATCTAATAACTTTGCTTTTGCTCGCCGGTGGCGCTTCTCTCCTAACTATTGTCCATTTATTTTGGAATAATTTTTTTAGGAGGGACAATTTTACATATTTCTGCCAAATCCTTTTATTACTAAGTACAACCGGTGCCATTTCGATGTGTATAGATTCTTCCCAACAAGAGAGGTTTGATGCTTTTGCGCATGGACATCTACCACCGCTTCTCTTCACTCTCCCATTTTTTTCACCGTCTTTTTTTTGAGAACCGCGTAAAGTTCCACCTAAAAAGGTGTATTGATCTTTCCTTATATCAACTAAACTGAAGTAATGAGCTAATGATGGTCGAAATTTCTACGAGTATGTCATTGAATTCATTTGAGACGTCAGCAAAACACAGATTGGAGAAAAATATGGTCCACGGGTTCCTTTTAATGGATCTATGTTCCTATTTATTTTTGTTTCGAATTGGTCAGGGCTCTGTTACCATGGAAATCTTAGAGTTACCTCATGGGGAGTTGACCGAACTAAATAGGTACTCGGCCACATACTTGATAAAAGAGCATTCCTACCCCGGTGTACTTGCCCACCGACATTAAAGGAGAAGAATGAGAAGATAGCTAGTAGCCTTTTTCCCTATAGTCTTTATCAAAGTTCCCTAGCCGTGATGCTTTCTGTAATGCTTCCAAGTCTTGCTCCAACTAGTGCATTGATTTCAATGTTTTTCGATTTATGTGTGAGTTTGACTTAGCCCATTGGTTAGCTCGTAGGCTCCTTTCAGTACCCCCTTGTCTTAGACTCAAGTTGTTTTTTAATGACCATGGTATCTTGCCTTGTTGAATGACTAAGTCGCAAATAAACGTGATTAGTTGAGTCCCTCCGATCAATGGTAATTGAAGAAACGGATCCACCTTGAACGTGATGGGAGCTTTCTTTATTTGGCTGTTTTCAAGAATAGCGTGGAACTTTCTAAGTTATTTTTCAAGAAAAAAACATGCGATAAGAATTAAGACCCACATTGCAAAGGGTAGCAATAAAATATGTCTTTTGCCATTATTATATCATGCATTCTAATTTTGGCTCACTTTTTACATGATTATTAAGTCAGAGGTAACTTGACCTAGGATTTAGCTATTTCTAGTCATAAAGAAGTCCTAATTTTATTATTGATTTATTTAGGGAAAACTTTTCCAGCTATTTATGTAATGAAATGGTGATTCTATTTGTAATATGTCACTTAATCATGATACTATGAAACACTTTGTAAGTTGATAAGATTAAATCAAGTGACCTCCAGTTTTTAAATTTAAAATCTCGTTATGACCTGACCAATTAGGCTGACCGTTTACTAATACAAGAAAATTTGAAAAAAATGTCCGAAAAGTATCCTTAATTGCAATGTATTTCCAAAAGCAACTATAGTCTGAATCGAGTTCTTTTTAAAAGTGTTTCCGTCCATATAAAGTAAAATGCTGGTCGATGTAAAATGAAAAGGCAATAACCGAAAATTTCTATACCATACAATAAGTTGTAGGCACAATAATGATATATATGCACCACAAAAAGTATTTTTGTGGCAATTTATCGAGTGGGGATTGGGTTAATGACTCAAAAACTCAATATCATGACTTTATTTGATAAAAAGAATGAAATTAGGTGCCGCCTTATATTAGGCCCGAAAAATTTTTCTCGCATCGCAATGCCATTACCCTTAAATCTAACAAACATAAAACTAAAGATTTTGAATTATACATCGTAACTATTAAAAGCAAAAGAAAATGAAAGAAAAAATTGATAGAATTTGGGCTAAGCACAAGATGGAAAAAGCGTCTATCTCAAGACGATATGTGATACTGTAGAATTCTAAATAGAAGTGAATTTTATGAACTAAAATTACAGTAGTGTTGTACATCGTTCGAATTAACTTTAAAATAGTTTTATGAGAGAGTTCGGAAGGAAATTATATAGAAAAAAGGAAAACATAAGAAAAAGAAAGGAAAATAGAAGTCTTTTCATAATTTATATGTCATCTAAAGCAAAGAAGATCTCTTAGTTTTAAGAGATCATAATCTCTTTTCTTTTTCTTTTTAAATTATACTTGATTGGCTATTTTATAAATATTTTATCAATGATCGAATGCGCATATTAATAATTTTAATTTTTCTGGCATGTATTTAAGTTTCAAAATTTGAATATTTTTATGTTATAAACAAACTCCCCAAAAAAATTTTCAAATCGTGAAGCCTTTATTTCTTTTCACATATAAATGTACAATTTCTTTCATAATATTTGAACAATTTCTTATCATTAATTAATTCTTAATATGTTTCACAATAAGACAATTTTAAATAAAGATAAAACGAGTATAAATAGTTTTGAGCAATATACTAATATTTCTGTACTTAATCATTTATCAAGTAATGTTGTAGTTTTTAATAGACATGATCATGAATCTGGCAATGTACAATTTTGCCCAGGATCGAACAAAGCCACAAGCACCTGAAGGTTCTTGGTGGTCTAGGCAAAGGCAGTTAGTGAGAAAACCCCGTTGAGATCAATTGAGCCTGAGCCAAGCCCAAATCGTACCTCAAAGGTTCGTGCACAAAATTTTTTTTGATAAGCACGCTTGGGTAAATACGTTTAGACCTAACCTCAATGCCTATCTCAAGTTGTCAAATAATGTCCTCTTCCCTATATGTAATTAGTTCAATTATTGGTTTTAGAGAATCAACACCTCAAATTAGCTCCTAAGAATCATTTCTCAATTATAGAATCATACAAACTTTAAAAGCTGCATTTACAAAAGCCAACTCCTGACGACAACATTCTCACAAAAGAAAATAGGAATATGGCTAGATAGAAGCATCCTTAGAAAAGCCACAATTATATGCTCATCTTCGATGCAAGAACGAAAGGCACGAATGAGAAAATGAATGAAGAAACTAGTTTTAAATTAAGTGGGATTTGGAGCTAAAGAGTTAGCAGGGTAAACAAAGGAATCTTTAATCATGCGAGTAATAGCCAAAAAAAAAAGCTGCTACTTGTACTCTAAATCACGAACACCAAGAAGGAGACAAATCACGTTGTCTCAAAAGAAGAAAAGAAGAAAGTAAGAGAATGTTACCTCTTTATTTAGACACGTTTAATGTTAGACAAAATAAAAATTTTAAACCGACATGAAATGGGTAAAATGAAACACTCTCCCTCGAGTGAAAGTGGTGCTTTATACGTGCAATGTATGATATTGATGGAGTCACGTCAAACAAATAACCGGGAAAAAGGAAAATAGACATAATAACGAGAACGGAAAAATTGAGAGAGAGTGCCGGAATTTGAACTCTTGATTTGTTCTTTGGTATCATGTAGATAAAATAGTTTTTATAAAAGCTTAAATTATTAGGAAATGAGTAAAACGATGCATGTGTAGCATATTATTAACATTTACATTGCGTACGTAATGGTTTAATATTCTCTTTGCTCATTTAGCTGCTAGGTTTATGGTATAGTGATTCGATATATTTTTGTGTATGTGTGAGGTGGAAAGTTTTATCCCTCTTATCTTTTTAGGAAAATGATCAATTTATGAGCTAATTGGCCATACTATCTTAAAATAAGAAAGTCCCACTTGATATTGGTATGTATAATTTAGGGGCATGGGCATGGAGACGTCGACTACTCGAAGAGAGGTGAGTTGATTAAACTTAGGCCTTTGACCGGTGCAAATGGTCATAATTTAGAATGTTTTGCACATGTTTGGTGGGATTCAAACAGATGACCTCCAATTCTTGAACCGGAAATCCCCTAACGTCTCAACCAACTATGCCAACTTTGAGATTATGCTTATTGATTTTTTCTATCTGCAAAATGGTAGAGAGGGCCGACCGACGCAACTGAGGCATTACCATAAGGTCTCATATCTATCCTTAAATGTTTGATTTGAGCCATGATTACCATGCATAAATCGCGACCCAAAAGTATGAGGTTGATGAGCTTATCATCGTAGCCTCATTAATGTATTAGTAGTTAGGAAATGTTTCTACATAAGAGCACTTAGGCAACGTCTTTTATTTGCAATAAGATAAAATTTATGCATAAGTTATTCAATGTCATAAAAAAATTTACATGTTGATGCTCAGAAAATTGGCGGGATTCTAATTAAATTGCTTTAATTATAAGGAGTTTAAAAAATTACGTATATTAGCATTCATTAATGACATGGGATTTACCAAAACTAATAATTCCAAAAATAAGAAAAGAAAAAAAAACACCCATTTGACAAATTTAAATTTCTTTTAGCCACCTCCAACGTTATAACCCCCCCCTCTCCCTCCGCTGCAGCCACTGTATCTTGCAGAGCAGCCAACCCCACCATCCTCTCTCTCCTTGATCAACACTTGCCACACGAATTCATTCTGCACGCGGGCGTGCACACTCTCTCTCTGAAATGGAGGCTCTCCAATTTAACTCCCATCCCAGTTTCGACAGGAGATTCTTCCAATAGTATCAACGCCTGCAGAGTGTGATGAAACCCTAGTGGCAATCGGCTAGAATTGACAAGGCCTTGAAATTCTATTGCATGTCCATCAATCCAATGGAGTATGACCTTATTGGCAGCCTTTGTAATTTCTTGTCATCTTCTTCATATTGTTTTTTCCTTCCTTGTGGTCCGGTAACCATCACTCTCTTGAATGTTTGGACTCTATCGGGTCTTTCTCCTTTAGTTGAATTCCAAAGTCAAGAAGCTCTTGAGTGCTTGCCTTTTCAAAATTCAACCTCTCTTGACGTTCATTATGATGAATTTATGAACCAGTTTGCTAAATCCGAAGGAGAAATCCATTCTAATGAGCGTGTAGCATTCCTTCTATGTTAGCTCTCATGGTATATATTTTGCACATCAACCCTATCGGTTTCTTCAGAATTCCTTGACATTGCTCACATGCTCTCTTATGGCCTCGATGTGGGTCTAGGTTGGATTGTTCTTGTTGTACTTTGTCAATCCCTTACATATGCTTAGACTTCTCTTTCTAATACACATCATGATCATTTCTTTGGTCCTTTATGGTTGGTGCATGAGTGGCTACGGGTATACTTTCTTAATCTTTTCTTCGACGTAGGAGTACCTCCTATTCATTGGTCTGAAGCCAACCATCCTCCTATTGAAAGAGAATTCGGTCTATGGAGACTCTATTGTCCTCTTTATTATCCCTCGATAGGAACTTCTCTCTTTGAAGGTTTCCTTCAGGTTTTGCTTTCATCGAGGAACTTTGTCTACTACAGAGTCTGTGTCAATGTTCTTGAGCCTAACTCTACTTATGACCAGCCTGATACCTGTATTTTTTGGAAAAGCATCCTTATCCCTTGTGATTTGATTGTGGATTTTTCGACCAAAGGCAAGTTTTTCCTAGGCTTCGAGTTATACAATCCACATTACTGCTCTCGCTAATTTGGTCTGACCCACAGTATTCCAGCTCCTATTGTTTACTCCGTGAAGTATCCTTTCTCTCGTGCCACTAACCATTGTTTTATTGATGAAACTAGTACTTCTTGCTGCAATGAGGTCACACGTATCATTCTTGGAAGATTTGACTATATCCATTTTGCTAGAGAACTGTAGAGCACTGATGCCTTCATTGAATGATGGGTTGAATATCGAGCATTTCTTTTTTCATTGAATGTCGACGTGGTGATGTCCAAAATCACTCATTTTCTCCCTAGACTAAATCATCCATTCGAGAGACCTTGTGATATAATGTACAACTATGATGACCTTTTTTCGGAATATCCATTTGATGAAGGTATTAGCTTTAACAATCAATACCTATAGAATTTGCTTACTTATTCTTTACCTTAACTTTTATCCTCTATTGTCTTTGTCTTGTAGACATGAGCATCGCGTCTTGCAAAAGAAAGGTTGAGAATTACATCAGTACCCCTGTTGAAGTCAATCCTGAACTCATATCTAAATCTTCGATACTAGTTCATCTCCACCGAGGCTCATCTTTAGTAAACCATCCCTATTTCGGGGAAATGAAAAATTCCAACCCAAATGGGTTCGGCTTTTCCATTTATTGTCGCCTGGTATGGCTCATATTTGTAATGATACTACAGTGGAGACAGAAATTAAATCTCTTCTGACTGAGTTATCCAGTTTACCTTACCCTTTAGAATGTCTAGCTATGGAGTATGCTGTCGAGGAATTAGCTCATTCTTTTGACTCAGCTTTGACATCCTATAAGTTCGACAGGATTGCATCGATGCCTTCGACAAGCTGGAAAAATCATACCTGGATAGGCACAAGGATTTGGATAAAAAAACGTGCTATCCTTGCACGTTATCAGGCAATTGATGATGTTCTATTGTAGCATCTGGCTGACCAACTCAAACAGGTAGATCAATTGGAGATTACATGCTTGGCTATGGAAGATGAGCTTTAAGAGGCCACCTCCGAAAAAGATAAGTTCTTTGAGGCTAACTGTAACTTGAAGACGCGCTAACGCAACTTTTGTCTAAGGATTGAGTAACATTTCATGTAACCATAGATTTAGCTCGTCTTGTACATATTCTATGTTGCCATATATTAGGGTCTTTATTTTTATTTAAGTCCATGTGTATTCCTGATCCTTGTATATATGCAACTTTCTTTTTCACTACATATGCTCGATCAAGGAGCTTCACTTCTGACCCTCTATTTTCCTTTATGGTATTCTTTATTTAGGCAGCATTACACCATCCCCAACTGTCCAAGGCTAATCTCTTACATCAAAAGTTATCAAATCTATAGCCAGTCATAATTACCCATATCTCTAGCAGATGATACATATAATTGTAACCCTTCACATTCTCGTATTCTGTAGATGTTAATCATAAATGTCCCTTGACTCTGATAGATTGTATCTATCCTTTTCTTGTGAAAATTGCCGGTGGATTCGCTGCACACAATCTCCCATACAGCCATTATGCTCTTTCATTTCCTTCGATATCAATAGCACCCTGCAACGTGTCCTTATTCTCCAATCGATTCAAAGAACCTGTCAGTTGCATTTATTAGTCATGTTGCTTGCATTTTGTGCGACCCCTTTCATGCCCTTTGATCTCGGTTTACCGTATCAACCCTTTTCTTGTGTAAATTGCCAGCGGACACGTTCTTCTATGTCGTTCCACTTTCCCAATATCCTGCGACGTGCCTTTACTCTCCAATTGGTTCGTAGAACCCGTCAATTGCATCTATTACTTACGTCGCTTGAGTTCTACACGATCCCTTTAGTGTCTGTTGATTTTGGCTATCTATTTAAATGGCCCTTGCGATCTCCTTATCGCCACACTTCAATCCCTTTCCTTTCTTCATTCACAATCCTGTAGGGTCCTTATGATAATTTCACCATGACTAAACCCTCTTCTTTTTCATCTTTTAACACTTCATCTTTCACCGAAGACTTTGTTGCTCTATGAAGTGACTTGCTATGTCGGCTGAGTCTCACCTATACTTATTTATCCATTGAATCAAGGGTTGTGGATGAGATTTTTACCTTCGTCAAGGAAGTCGAACCCAAATTCCTTCCTGCTGACCATCCTTTCATAACTGACTTTGATGAATTCCGTGCAACTTTTATCTATGGGCTTCAAGCCTTTTCTAAAAATAGGTCAATAATTGAACAACATGCAGTTGCCGAGAGTGAATATTTCAACAAGATGGATCTTACCACCCAAGCTGAGAAGGTATACTTTGACAAACTCAAAGTTCTGGAGCCCGCTTGTGCAGGACTAGCCAGGTTGACCCGCACGAAGGATGCAAAAGTCGAGCTATTGAACATCACAAACCACCATCTCCAAGGAAAGTTGACATCCAAAGGCAGAGTAGCAGAAGAGATAGAAAAGAAGGGGCTGATCAAGCCACTGGCCTAAATAGACGAAGACATCAACTCCTGCAGGTCGCTTGTGAGCTACTTGGAAGAGCAAGCCAACGTCTGCTTTGAAACTCTCATAGCATTAGAAGCAAAGTGTAACCAGGCCTACTCAGCCATGAACACCAGATCTTCTGCTTGCTACCGCATTGAAGAGGAGAATTGTCATTTGGAGGGTCGTCTGTCTAGCTTTGTAAACAAGTTCAGGCATCATATCAGTTTATACTGATTATGTAATGACGATTCGTGACCAATCTTTGTAAATCTGACCCTCTTGTTTGGCTAGCTTGACCTCCTTAACCATCCAGTACGCTAGTTGATCTTCTGTCTACAAGTTCCGCTAATCGATGTACTTTCCTTCTCAGAAATGACATGAATGACTTTGAGTTTCTTCATTTTTTTTCATCTCCCACATAGTCGGGTAATATTTCTTCAAGTATTTTCTATTGATCAACCTGAGCATTTCTCCAATCTCATCGATATCCATTAGATGATAAGCATTTCCACTTAAAACTTGTGTGACTAAATATAGACCTTCCCAATTTTGTGACTATTTACCAAATCTTTCATTATCTGAACCCACTGGTAGGATGGTTTTCCAAACTAGGTCACCAATGTCGAAGCGTTTTTCTTTCACATGTTTGTTATATGCCTTAGCAACCCTATTTTTTGGGCAATTATCTCCTCCAAAGCCATAACCCTATTTTCTCTTAATTCATCGATGTTTTCATACATCAATTCCTCATATTCTTCCTTGGACATGCCTCCTTGCAATTTTACCCTTAATGATTGTACTGTAATTTCACGGGCAGTACCGCTTTCTGGCCATAGGTTAGCATGTATGGACTCACCCCTGTGCTTGACCTTCTCGATGTTCTATAGGCCCATGATACTGTCAATAAGAGTGAATTTTATTCTCTATGGTTTTCTTCCAAAGGTATTTTTCTACACGGGTCTCTCCCAGACCATACCTCACGTGATAGTAGGGTTTATTTGATCTAAACTTGAACTTGGAGTCGCCACTAGTCATTTACGGTAGGTTGACTAGAAACCTAATCGAGGTACGAGAGAAATACCATGATCCTACGAACCAGAGATTCTGAATAAGGGACTTAGTTATGTTAACGATCCCAAATTGAGACTATTAACGCATTTTCGGTACATAAGAACGATATGACATGTCTAACATATCACACGAATTCCTAAAGTCAATTCACTAATCTAATCATGGACAAACAATTAAGCACCCAAGAATTAAATGCGCAATCATTGGCAAATCAATCATTATAACCCTAATTTGGCCACTAAAAATGAAAATCAAGTAAAACACTCAAACCCTAATGAAGCACTAATAGCTTGTTCATTTCATGATTTACACATTTTTAGGGTTTTAGGGTTTTTTAGGGATTATAACCCTTAAATTTAGAATTTTCTAAAAATGCCAGTTAGGCATTTCCGAAAATTCAAATTTCACTTTTTATAGTTGGCCACGATGATTTTGAATCATTCCGTGAATTTTCAAAATTTTTGATTTTTTTAAAATGACATTTGGGCATTTCAAAAAATTCAAATTTCACTTTTTATGACTGGCCACGATGATTTTGAATCATTCTATGAATTTTAAAATTTTTTGAATTTTTGAATTTTTTTTCGAAAAAATTTTTAAACCAAGAACTGATTTTTTTTATGATTTTCTAGAAATTTTTATGAATTTTCCAATCTTTTAATTTTTTATTAATCTTCCAAAATTTTCAAATATTTTATTTGTAATTTTCGAATTTTAGGAATTTTTATGAATTTTTTGAAGATTTTTTGAATTTTTATGAATTTTCTGTAAATTTTCTGATTTTCTAAAAAATTCTAATTTTTTTTTATGATTTTTGTAATTTTTTTATTATTTATAATTTTCTGATTTTTTATTTTCTATTTTCTATTTTCCTAATTTTTATTTGATTTTTAATTATTATTATTATTTTTTTATTTTCGAATATTTCCCGCCGGCAAATTGAACCGGACCAGACCGTTTCAGACCTGTTTGGCCGTCATCGGTGCTGGCACCGATTGTCTTCTCCGGCGGGCATAATGCCAAAACGGCATCGTTTTTGGCCTTATGGGCATTTCCCTGAACACTTGGTAAGCACCAAACAAGTTCGAAAGTTCTTAAGGTCACCGGTTTGAACCCACCGCCGACGACCATCCGGCGACTGTTTTGCCGTTCCGTTTGCACCATCATCAAGTCCACATATTCTAGTATCAGTTTAGTCCTATTAGGTTGCCGTCGGACGTTCGTCGGCCGGCAAAAAACCGATTACAAAATCCTAATATGTCATTAACCTAAGCAAAATTTTCCAAAACATTAAACCTAACACTAGCCACCCTAGCCGTCTAAATCGGTTCTAATAACCATCAAAACATCAAACAAGGTCAGAGAAACTAACTTGAATGGTCCTACGACCATGGCAATGCTCCGGTGAGATCATCAGATTTTCCGGCAAAGGGGTTTAATGCATGGCCAAGGTGGTTTATGCATATTTTTCAATAAAAAATGAAATCAAACAAAGTAAAACCTGGTTAGAACACATTTTAGGCATCTAATATGGTAAATCCATAGAAAAACATGCACAAATAAACCGAAACACTATTACGGAATTTCTGGAAAAACAATGACTATGAACGATATTTACCTTTTTTGTCCAACAATTAAACGAAATTGTTGAAGTAATCCACACCTGCAGTCTCGTTCCTTAACACTTGGTCTTCAATTCGGTGGCTGCAGCTTCGCCGAAACATGTCTGAATACGCCGGAAAATGCCTGGTTTCAGGCCTTCCCGATCAGCCTCCTCCTGATTCACCCGAGGAGGAAATCCTCCCAAAACGATCGATTCACCGGCACCGTTCAATCAACCGGCACCGATCACTCGACCTGGGGGATCTCTACTCCTTTCTCTCTCTAGATTTCAAGCGTTTTCTCTCTGTTTCTCTCTCCTCTCCCTCTTCGGAGTTTCGTTGAACAGCTTCTCTCCGTTCCAGTTTTTTTTTTTTCCGTTTTTGTTGATTGATTCAAATTCAGTTACAATCGACACATAATCTGTTGGGGATGATTATCTAGTGCCAGCTGGACATTTTTCAGCTGGCACAATCGATTAAAACGTGCTCAAATAACTAGAAATGATCGATAAAGTCGCAGGTCTGAGTCGATTTTTTTTCTGGGTTTATCGCGTGTTGGGCAATCGGGTGAAGAAGATGCACTGTTCGGGTCAGGTCGGGTTGACCCGTCCGACCTGACAGTTCCGGTTTTGACCAAACACTTAAATTGGACTCAATTTCAACCGATTTTTTCAAATTAAACTCCAAAATTGAATTCCCCATTATATTCTAAACCTAAATATATAATTTGCCCCAATTTTTATTATAATTGTGCATAAGATTTTCTCATTTTTATATTCGGTTAATAGGGTTTTGTTTAATTTGATGTCCTAATGACCTGATTAGGCAAAATTGATGCCAAAATTGAATTACCCACACTTAATTAACCCTAAAAATGATAGTCTCACATTTTGACAATTTCATATTGGGCACAATTCCCAATTTGGGTTCAAAATTCTTAATTTTCAATCAAATTTTGGGGATTTTTTATTTTTATGTCAAATTGTGCAATTGGACCGACCATTATGCAATTCAAGGTCCCAAAATCAATTGTTATGAAGACACTATGACTTAAAAATGACTAGAAAAAATTTAATTTCATTTTTTGTTCAATTCGGGTTTAATTTTGCCCAATTTTGGGAAAAACATATACCTGATTGAAATTTTTCAAAATTGAAAATGTATTCAAGAAATTGGATTTAAAATAAGACTAATGACTATTTTTATGGAATTTTCTGATTCCATTTACTATTTTCTTGATTTTCTTGCTTATTTTGACTAAAAGAAATCAAGAAAAAATGCAGAAAAATGCTAAAAAAATTATTTTTTGGTTTAGAAATAGGTTTCTAGGCTTGGCCAAGATTCCTAAATCTAATTTTGAAATTTTTAAAAATATGACAAAAATAAGCTAAAAATTAGGTATCAACAGCTGCCCCTCTTTACCTTATCAAAAAAAAAAAATAGCTACCCTTCTTTAAGATTGAGCTCGTTAGAGGTTAATCTCAAAGACAAGGTGACACTTTTTTAGTCGACTCACTAAACAAGATAAGATCAAAATTTCACAACAACTGATTAGGGTCTTTGCTCTTGAAATTCGTGATCTAATCCAATAATTCTCTTTTCAGAACACTTTTTTGAAAGATTCTTAATGATTGAGGGAGAGAAACTTACCTATTTATGAGAGTTTATTTGTTGCTCATCCAAGGGCATGAATTGATGGTAGTAATGATTATGATGATTATTCTAATTTCGTGGTTTAAGGACGAACTCATGAATCATGAACGCCTGAGGCTCTTCGCCTGGGGACTTGAATTTGCCTAGTGGTTTCTCACCAGTAGGACTTTGGATTTGCCTAGGGGCTCCTCGCCAATAGGATTTGGGATTGCCTAGTGACTCCTCGTCAAATAGGACTTTGGAATTGCCTAGTGGCTCCTCGCCAAATAAGACTTTGAAATTGCCTAGCGGCTCCTCGCCAAATAAGACTTTGAAATTGCCTAGCGGCTCCTCGCCAAATAAGACTTTGAAATTGCCTAGTGGCTCCTCGCCAAATAGGACTTTGGAATTTACCTAGTGACTCCTCGTTAAATAGGACTTTGGAATTGCCTAGTGGCTCCTCGCCAAGTAGGACTTTTGTAATAGATTTCTGAAGCTACAGTTTGCGATCACTTACGGAGGGTCAATTCTCTAAGGCTACAAATCCGCAATCACTCAGAAGAACTATAACGAAGCCATGCTTTAAGCCTAAAACATCATCCAAAGCTACAGGTTGTGAACACTCAGAGAGTGATGGCTCCGAAGCTACAAACCTGTGAACACTTGGCAAGACTATAAAAATCACCATGAAGAGGCCATTCTATAGGCCAAAAAAGTTATTCAAGGCTATAGGTTGTGAACACTCGAAGGGTGATAGCTCCGAAACTACAATCCTGCGATCACTTGAGAAAATTGTAAAAATCACCATATTCAAAGCTACAAAATCACGATCGCTCATGAGAATCATCACTCAGAGGCTACGAAGTGCAATTTGCTTTGGAATATCTATTAAAAAAATGTGATTTTAAGGATAATTTCACGAAACTTTTGTATGATTTTTTAGCTAACCAAAAACTATCTTGAAACGTGGTTTTTTTTAGATTACCACAAATTTTTTGAAAACTTGGTTTTAAGTTGACCAAAAACTATTTGAAACCTAATTTTGAAATATGCATTCTTTGTATTAAATGCATTTCAAGCAATCAAATTTCCTTTTAAAGGAAGTATTTGAGCAAAATGCTTGCAAACTTTCAAGAAATGCTTAAAATAATCATTTGGAAGACCTTGATTAGAAAGGATCTGTTTCAATCTATGAATTTGTTCATTTCTTCATTTGATTGAAAGGGGACTAATATGATATCCCTCAACTTTATCTCTCCTATCTAATCCTTAGGTGTTCGGAGATATTCGCAATGTATACAATCCAATTGATCCAATAAGGTCTTTCAAATGGTTGTAATGTTGACTTGGTCAATGGCTATTCAAAGGATAGATGTTCTGTGGCCAAGAAAAGGATTTCGTTACAACTGACTTCGGATCTACAAGTTAAGAACCTTGAGGATAAAACAAGATAGTATTGCATTCACTTCTTTGAGTGATGACTTCTTATCATGAAATCATATTTTCACTCTTAACATCTCAATCTGAAGAGTCTTTGGGTAAAGATTGTAATGTTGGTATTGGGTAGGCTCAAAAGGCTTATTTGTTTTTGAATTCAGGGTTTTTATGAAATTGGCAATCTTCTTGGCATCACCACCCTTTTCTTTTTTCCACTAGGGATCTTTTCTTTCATGACCACAAGAGTCCCCTAGATGCTCATCATGGTCCTTTCTTTTCAACTTCTAACTTCTTGTGATTTTTGATTTTGCACAACCTTTGCTTTTCTTTTGATTTGACTTTTGTCATTCTTCTTTCGAATGCTTTTCTTCTTCTTTTCTTTTTTTTCTTTTGCTTACTTTTTTGGGCATTGGCCTTACTTTTATCAAGCATACTGCTTTTTCATGCCCTTAACTCTTTTTGCACTTGTATTTTTAATTCTTTTGGCTTTCTGACCTTTTGAGCTCTAAGGACTCTTTGTCATGCCTTTTGGTTTTTGTCGATCTAGGTGGATCATATATCATGCCCCAATGTGAGGAGATGATCACCAATATGGGTTTTGAAATGAATATTCCAGCTCAATTGGGCTTTGCAAGGGATAATGTGTTTGGGATATGGAAACGCATGCTCTTCTTCCTCTTGGGATGTTGTGAGCTTTCATATGAATTCATCTGAAGTTATCACAGAAAGATTGATATAAGTGTATGTAATAAAATCTTTCTTGATCCTATTCTCCATAAATGTCAACCGTGAACCTCCTATTTACCCCAGTATGGGGTGGTTCTTAACAGGGTTGTTTTTGAAAGTTTCTCCATTGTTTATGCTCAAATTTAGCTTGCAAGAGATAATCATGTGTTTGGAATGATGAAATGATTGCCTTTCATCATTTCAATCCATGTAATCACTGCGAATATCCCTTATTTCCTTCAGATGAGATTTTCTCTTATTCTGATACTCATCTTTCCATTCACTCGAGTGTATAGGGGACGTGTTTGGATATGGCTTACCTTTCATCATTTGAAGGTCTTTCCTTTGATTTTATCCAAACTTTTTCTCTGAAATTTTTCATGACTTTCGTCGAAACTTCCTTTTTAAGGAATTCCGATGCATAATGCATGCTCAAAGAGCGTGTGTTTCAAAACTTTTTGTTTAGATCACTTTTGAGGTAATCTTTGAAACAATCTTTCATGTTAATCAGCTTGGGGAAAAGAAGTTTCATTTTTCCAGAAAATTAACTTCTTCGAGACCCGAATTTACGAGTTAGAGATACTTACCTGATCGGCTTGTCAATATCCCTCTTGATTGTTTTGATTTGATTTTTCAAGAAAAATTATCTTTTCAAACTTCTGCATTAATTTGCTCCACTGGGGATTTGAAAATGAAATGTTTGAGCTCAAATTCATGGGTTAGGGATACTTACCTGATCAGTTTGCCGGGATCCCTACAAAAGTTAAAGTACAATATCAAAATAGGTTCTTGTTTTGTTTATTTCAATTTGAAATGATACAACCAACCTCTAGATTGTTCTGATTTGAATATCCACGAAGGATTGTTTCTTCGATCTCTTGTTTTGATTTCTCCCACTTGGGGCGGTTGAATTTCTTTTCGTAAGAATGAACTTTTTAGGGTTTGAATTCATGAGTTAGGGATACTTACTCGATCGGTTTGATGAGATCCCTATAAAATTAAAACCCAGTGTTAACATTGGTTCAAGCATTGTTCATTTCTAATTGAAACGATACAACCAACCTCTTGTTCGTCTTGTCTTGATCATTCATGAAAGATATCTCTTTTGATCTCTTCTCCCAGTTTCCCTAGGGATGATAAAAGGGAAAAGTACGTTAGAAAGCAACATTGAGAAAAATGAATTTGAGAATGACACTTCCCTTTTTGTTTTCCAACTCCATTGAAGGATTTTAGAAGTCTTGAGTCATCTCAGATTTCCTTTTATCATATCCCGCAAAATGAACGAACATGTTCTATGGAATGCCTGATATGCACATGTTATAAAGGGTGCCATCTTGTTTTTGAAATGTTCAACTTCATTTCATGAGTAGAATGTCTTGACAGCATCTGGAATGAATTTGATGCATGAGATTTTATGAAAAACCATTTTGAAAAATTATTTTGAAATCAGTTTTGAAAGGACCAAGAGGATAGAGTTAGTCCTCATATCCTTGGACATCATTGCTCTCAAAACCGTTTTCACAATTAGGAGTCATATAGAAACCTAAAGCCTCATGCCTCACGAGTGAGAACGATATTCATCATCGGTTTGGTTTTGTTCCCATATGTCCTTAACAAAACATCAAACACTTTTATTGAATTGAAAAGCGTGATCACAACTATACTGACAAGAATGAAAATTGCAACTAAGCCGAAATTGCAAACAACATCAATACAAAAGCAGAAAAATTGTAAAAGCAACGATAAGGAAAGGGTTCAAGAGAATCTTCCTATTCCAGTGCGTAGGTATCTTTGTCTTCAGTTATAACAACATTGATAACGTTCTCTTCAAATAAGCCTAGCAAGATAGACTCTTCTTCTGCGTGTAAATTTTCTTTTGAAAGTAGTTTGGAAGGTCCGGGAAGGTTTTCTCTTATATGAATATGATGATAGGGTAGCTCTCTAGCTTTACCCTTCCACATTGATGGGTAAATGGTTCGATCACCTCGGCTTCCACGGCCTTCATGATTCTTTTGACCTTGGCCTCGGCTTCCATGGTGATTACTAGTGACTTCATACTCCACCCCATACTTTTCTTTGTGCCAAATGGGATAATGGGTTCTTTAATTCCTTGCGCTTTTGTCCCAAGTCCATCATCAAGGTTGAATTCATATTGGCATAATACTTTTCCACACATAATAGATGATGCCGAAAATTCCAAAGACTTCATGACACTGCCAGCAGGAATTTATATCAGAGAAATCATCTCAAAGGAATGATAACTCGGCTATTCTTTTATCTCAGGCTCGACATAAGGTATGGCACTTTCCTTGTAAGTGGTGAAGTCCGTCTCCCTGTGCACGGTAATCATTTTATCATTAATAACGAATCTAACTTTTTGATGAAGACTAGAAGGAATGGCGCCAGCCATATGAATCGAAGGCCTCCCCAGCAGTAGGTTGAAAGTCCTTGGAATGTCTACCACTTGAAAATCGATCAAGAAAGGCACAGGGCCTATATTTACTTCCAGCTCTATGTCACCGATAACTTCTTTCTTCATCCCCTTGAACGAACATACAGTCACCTCTGAAGGCTTGACGAACTCTTCATTAATTCCTAGACAATGCAGCGTGCTTAATGGACACAAATTAAGCGCGGAGCCATTATCAATTAGCACGCGGGATACTTCCTTGCCCCGGCTTTTGACGGCAATATATAAGGCCTTGTTATGTGAACGGCCATCTATTGAAAAATTTTCGTCAGAAAAAACTATCTGATCTTTCAAAAGAATAGCCCCAACGAAATCTTCTAGTTGCACCTCATTGATCATTTCGGGAACATGTACTTCATTAAGAACCTTCATAAGCACCATTTTGTGGCTTTCTGAGGTTTTGAAAAGATCTAGTAATGAAATTTGTGCTGGCATCTTCCTTAATTGCTCAATTACCTCTTATTCGCTTGTTTTCATGACTGACAACAACTGCTTGACATCTTCTTCAATTACTCATTTCTTTTCATGCTCACCTTCTTTTGGGACATAATATCTTCCCGATCTGGTTATTGCTTCAACTTCTTTAGGCGTGTAATCCCATGGTACACATATGATATCAAATTTCTCCTTTAGAGGCAAAGTAATGATCACAGGTTGAACCTCTTTCTCTTCGATCTTTAGTTGACCAATTGAGAGCTCAGTGGTAATTGGTTTAACATGATCCTTCTCTTCCTCAAGCCTATCCACTTCATCAAGATTAATCAATAGTGGTGTAATCATGGACACCATGCTTTTGTCAGCTTCAATAATATCCATTCCACCCCAATCGTCAGGCACAATATTTTTATCTTTGGATGCTCATGAAGGTGGTGTGTATTTGACACGATAGTTATACCGGCCACTATTTTGTCCCAAATAATTCATAATTTTGTCTTGTTTTCGTGCTTTGCGAACAAATCATCTGTCTTCTTGATGAGCCTTTTTCTTCATTTTCTCTTCTTGATCTTCTTTCTGCTTAAGACTTAATTCGTTGATTGGAATCTCATTTATGCCTCCCATCCATCAGGCACAATAGTTTCGTTTTTAAAAGCCCAGAGTGGAGGTGTGTAATTAACATGGAAGTTGTATTTTCCATTGTCTTGACCAAGGAGGTCACAGTGTCACCTTGCTCAAGTGATGTTTGGATAAATCGTCTTTCACCCTACCGAATCCTTTCTTTTTGCTCTTCAAATTGATCCACTTCATCACAGGATGGAGTCTAATTTTATCTGCTGAGCTCATCGTCCATGCCACCCTAACTATCGGGCACAATCACTTCACTTCTAAAAGCCCACGGTGGTGGAGTATACTTTACTTGGAAGTTATATTTGCCGGAATCTTCTCCCAAGTTGTCCATAATTTCCCCTTTTAAGAATGCTTCACGACGGAAGTGAGCATCTCCTTGTCGAGTAGTCTGTAATTTAGCCTCATATTCATCTTCATCATTAAGCTTTATTATTTCTTCTTATGTAAGGACCATATTTACCATATTGTGCTCAGGAAAAGGGTTTTGATGTACATTTGGCTCTGGCTCTTGAAAACTTAATATCTTCTTATCTATAAGTTGCTAAACTTTGTATTTCAAGACTATACAATTGTCCATATCGTGTCCTCTTTCTCCCATGTGATATGTGCAAATCTTTGACTCATCGTACCAGGGAAACCTTGTAGGATTATCTCTTGGCACTTCTTTGGCTATCAAATGTCTTTCTAATAGCATTGGTAGTAACTTTGACACTAGTCGTGGTAACGGAGTGAATTATCTTATGGGCCTTTTCTTTGGCTTAAACTGTTTTGGATTTCTTCAAAGGATGTTAAACTGTTTTGGGAATGAAGCTTGATTAACATTGGGGCTAGACACCATAACCACGTTACGGATAGGTTCTTTATCCTTTTTCCCAAAATAAGGTCTTCGCGTTGTCATTTCTTAAGATTTCTTTTCTTTCAACGACCATTCAACTCTTTCACCGTCCTTCACCAACATGGTGAACCTTTGAAAGCTCATATCCTTGACTTGCAAGGAATTCTTCAATTTTGGCCAATCGTTTAGCCTCCTCTTCATCCTTGGATATCTTTTTAACCCGAATGTTTTCTTCTAGATCCACTATTTCAGGTGCAGCTTTTGGAGGATTCTCCTAAACTGGTTCTTTACTTCTCATTGGCTCTTCAATAGGTACTTCAGCGGTATTTGCAGCTCTTGGATTTGAAACTGTAGGATAAGATCCCTTCGCAGCTATAACAAAGGCCTTCATTTGTGCTATCATGGCAGCCATTTGCGTAATCTGGTTCTCCACTTCAGCTAGTCAAGTGTGAGTTTCTTCCTCGGCTATTTTAACTTGAAAACGAGTTTGAGGTCTTTTGCCTTCCGTTGCTAAAAAACCTGTCTTCATGAAATCATTGGGATATTAGAATTGGTGAAATGAATATGAAAATCCACATTCTTTTAATTGTATGGTTTCTTATGATTAACAAGGATAAGAGCTTTTACACAAGCCTTAGCCTTGCATAAAACTTGCCATCAATGTTTTTCTTAAGGAATCATACCATTCAAAAAAATTATAATCCATGGTGATCCTTCTTTTTAATCATGTCTTTGAATTTATCCAAACGGATTTTGAAAAATGAGTATTTCATATAAAATCCAAGATTGCTTTACAAAATAATTTTAAACTTGAATGGGAATTCTAAATCATTCAAGTTTAGGCTTCTTGGTAGCTTCCGTCCCGTGGTAATCCTTCCATTCCTTGATTTGAGATTCCCATTCTTCTACATCGATCTTGACTTCTTCGGAGATGTAAGGCTCAACTCCAGGTATGTATGAGACAATGTATTCTGGGACATATTCCTCCTAGGGATATGTTATAATGCTCAATGGAACATATGGCTCCACATCAATTGATCATTTACTTTCCATCCACTTGATGTATTCCTTGGATACCAAATAAGTCTCCATGTCTCCTTCCAAGTTCTTTGGCCATTCCACTACTTGTGAAGGTGAATTATCCCAAAAAAGGATAATTTTGTGAACCTTTGCTTGAAGGTCTTTCTTCTCTTCTTCGGGTATAATCCCACTTGGGATGTCAAAAGCAAACTCCTCAGGATTTTATACCGGTGGGACTTGTTGAAGCATCCCAATTGTCTGACAACTCTCAAGGGACAATAGGCGGCTCCACTATTCAGCTTGAGAAATGGTACCGCATTCCCTTCTTGGCTTGTAATCCTTGCATTGCTAATCTTTGGCCAATTGATCCGCCATTGGATTTGATTAGGAGTTAAAGCTATGATGAAATTGGCCCAATTTAAGAAAGATTGTTTGGGTAATTTGTTTTGGATACGAATATATCGCTCGATTGGATTTATCGTCGAACAAATTTCACGAATGTTCATGAAACGACACCAAGGTTGAATGTGTTAGATGAACCATAATGACAAAAGACCAGTAGAAGCTTGAAAGATACCTTTCCCATGATTTTGGTATGTGTTTAAGGAGATGACGGTTTGGGCAAGAAGCATATTAGAAAAATCCCATTTAAGACATGCTTATCTTACGATCACAGCCACTAAAGGGTCTAATCCTGTTCTAGACACGGAGAATAGAACAAAGCCGAGGTAAGCTAGAATGAATATCCAGGCTGAAGTGTTTTCCATTTTCCTAGGAAGTTTTGAAAAATTATCCATTAGAAAGGATAATGGAAATCTACCCTAGTTTGATTTCATTAATTTTTCAATTTTTGAAGTTTTGAGGTTAAGGAATTCTGCAAGAATGCTTATGGGATTAAGTCTAATGGGTGGCTTTACGACCCTAGGCTTGGAATCAATTCCAATGGTGGCTTGATATTCTTCCAAAGTCGGTATCAATTGATACTCTCAAATTGGAAGGTGGCGGTGAAAACTTCCCAAAAATGCGTCAATGCTGGGATCACACTGACTTAATATTCCACATGGATCAAGTCTAGAAGGTATCCTAACCGATCTTGGACATAAACTCGGTTATCTCTTGTCATGTCCTTCCACCAAGTCATGAGCTCTTTTCGTAGATTGAAAACCACTTGAATGTCTAGTTTTCCTATCGAGTCTAATCATGCAAAAAAGTTCATTATTAATCACCATGGATTACACATCAATTTTAAATGCCCCCATTTTAATTATATGTCCTTCTATGGAAAAATGGAGGGAAAGTACATTTGCATACTTATGACGTAATACAAATGCCACTTCTAATCCATTTATGCCTTAAAAGAGCATATACTTAAAAATGTGAATGAAACTAATGTTTAATGCAAATGCCTTTTGTCATGCTCCATTTTGACCATAAAGTCCTATCCTACGGTTTACAACTCCGAATACATCGAAAATAGACTTTTGGCAAATGGGATTGTACTTGTCGTATCTTGAGCATTCAATCTACTTGAATTATATTGAAAATCGCCATAGACCTATACATTCCATCTAGAAATGAAAAATATGACCAAATGGAGCATGTCACCCTATTAATTCATTCTAGTATAAAAAGGCATTTTGATCAAACATTGATTGTCATTTGGGCATTTTTTTAATAAAATTGTGTCAACTAACTTTGCATAATTGAAAAGATGAGAGAAGTGGAACGACATATACTTACCGACGCATTTTTACTTGATTTTAGGTATACCAACCACAAAGACGAGCATATGTAACAAGTGAGGTTTTAACACCTAAAAGGGTGGGATATACTAAAGGCTCAAAGTCACTACCTTAATGGACAAGGGATTCCATTCCAATAGGCGATCGGCCTAAAGTAATGGAATATTATTCCATCTCGGTGATCGGTATTGTATTTAAACGATCCCATGAGCAATTGGCTCACAGTTTCGCCTAAACACATATCTCCTAAGGGTGATTCTAAATGTAGCCGGGGTTGGGCCACGGGTGGTGGGTACGAAAAGTGTAGTGCTAAAGCAATTTAAAGGCAAGCACAATAATTTATAATCAAACAGCACTTCTAAAATTTGGTGGAATCACATTCAATCTCGACACCATCCTGCAAAACAAAGGTAAGCATAGACTACACCCTTATACCTCCCACCTGCATCACCATTTAACACGTCATTAGAGGAATGTACCTGGGATCCTTACGAGCACAAACATATGCATATCGTTCTATTTTAGGCTTAAGTCTACTTAGAAACCCAAGATCCCCAGCGGAGTCGCCAAGCTTGTTGCGCCACTCTTTTGCGTGCTAGAATGGAGGTATTTTTTTACACAGGTCTCTCCCAGACCATACCTCACATGACAGCGAGGTTTATTTGAACTAAACTTGAACTTGGAGTCACCACTAGTCATTTACGGTAGGTTGACTAGAAACCTAATCGAGGTACAGGAGAAATACCACGATTGTACGAACTTGAGGTTCTAAATAAGGGACTTAGTTACATTAATGATCCCAAATTGAGACCATTAACTCCCTTTCAGTACCTAAGAACAATATGGCATGTCTAACGTGTCATACAGATTCCTAAAGTTAATTTACTAATCTAATCATGGACAAAAAATTAAGCACCCAAGGATTAAATGCGCAATCAATGGCAAATTAATCATTGCAACCCTAATTTGGTCACTAAAAATGAAAATCAACTAAAACACCCAAACCCTAACGAAGCTCTAATAGCTTGTTCATTTCATGATTTACATATTTTTAGGGTTTTAGGATTTTTTTAGGGATTATAACCCTTAAATTTAGAATTTTCTAAAAATGCTAGTTAGGCATTTCCGAAAATTCAAATTTCACTTTTTATGGCTGGCCATGATGATTTTGAATCATTCCGTGGGTTTTCAAAATTTTTGATTTTTTTTAAAATGACATTTGGGCATTTTCAAAAATTCAAATTTCACTTTTTATGACTGGCCACGATGATTTTGAATCATTCTATGAATTTTAAAATTTTTTGAATTTTTATTTTTTTTTCGAAGAATTTTTTAAATCGAGAACTGATTTTTTGTGATTTTCTAGAAATTTTTATGAATTTTCCAATCTTTTAATTTTTATTGATTTTCCAAATTGTTCAAATTTTTTATTTGTATTTTCCGAATTTTCGGGATTTTTATGAATTTTCTGTAATTTTTTTGAATTTTTATGAATTTTCTATAAATTTTCTGATTTTCCAAAAAAATTCTAATTTTTTTATGATTTTTGTGATTTTTTTATTATTATTTAGAATTTTCTGATTTTTGATTTTCTATTTTCTATTTTCCTAATTTTTATTTGATTTTGATTTTATTATTATTATTATTATTATTATTTTATTTTCGAATTTTTCCCGCCAGCAAATTGAATCGAATTGGACCGTTTCAGACCGGTTCGGCTAAGACCGAATTGGCCGTCATCGGCGCCGGCACCGATTGTCTTATCCGACTGGCACGATGCCAAAACGGCACCGTTTTTGGCCTTTTTCATTGGGGCATTTTCCCGAATACTTGGTAGGCACCAAACAAGTTCGAAAGTTTTCAAAGTTGCCAGTTTGAACCCATCGTCGACGACCTTTAGGCGACTATTTCGCCGTTCCGTTTGCACCATCATCAAGTCCACATATTCTAGTATCAATTTAGTCCTATTAGGTCGCCGTCGAAAGTTCGCCGGCTTGCGAAAAACCGATTAGAAAATCCTAATATGACACTAACCTAAGCAAAATTTTCCAGAACATTAAACCTAACACTAGCCACCCTAGCAATCTAAATCAGTTCTAACAACCATCAAAACATCAAACAAGGTTAGGGAAATTAACTTGAATGGCCCTACGGCCATGGCAATGCTCTGGCAAGGTTATCGGATTTTTCGGCAAAGGGGTTTAATGCACTGCCGAGGTGGTTTATGCATATTTTCCAATAAAAAATGCAATCAAACAAAGTAAAACCTGGTTAGAACACATTTTAGGCACCTATTATAGTAAATCCATAGAAAAACATGCACAAATAAGCCGAAACACTATTCTGGAATTTCTGGAAAAATAATGACTATGAACGATATTTACCTTCTTCGTCTAATGATTAAACGAAATTGTTGAAGTAATCCACGCCTGCAGTCTTGTTCCTTCACACTTGGTCTTCAATTCGGTGGCCGCAGCTTCGCCAGAACAGGTCCGAATACGCCGAAAAATGCCTGGTTTCAGGCCTTCCTAATCAGCCTCCTTCTGGTTCACTCGAGGAGGAAATCCTCCCAAAACAGTTGATTCGTTGGCGTCAATCACTCAACCTGGGAGATCTCTACTCCTTTCTCTCTCTAGATTTCAAGCGTTTTCTCTCTGTTTCTCTCTCCTCTCCCTTTTCGGAATTTCGTAGAACAACTTCTCCTCTCTGTTCTAGTTTTTTTTTTCCGTTTTTGTTGATTGATTTTTCGCTCAAATTAAGTTAAAACCGACTCATAATATGTTGGTGATGATTATCTGGTGCCAGCTGGACATTTTCCAGCTGGCACAATCAATTAAAACGTGCTCAAATAACTGGAAATGATCGATAAAGTCGCGGTTCTGAGTTGGTTTTTTTCTGGGTTTATTGCATGTTGGGCAATCGAGTGAAGAAGATGCATTGTTTGGGTCTGGTCAGGTTGACCCGTCCGACCTGGCAGTTCCAGTTCTGATCAAACACTCAAATTAGATTCAATTTCAATCGATTTTTTCAAATTAAACCCCAAAATTGAATTCCCCATCATATTCTAAACTTAAATGTATAATTTGCCTCAATTGTTATTATAATTGTGCACAAGATTTTCTAATTTTTATATTCGGGTTAATAGGGTTTTGTTTAATTTGATGTCCTAATGACCTGATTAGGCAAAATTGATGCCAAAATTGAATTACCCACACTTGATTAACCCTAGAAATGATAGTCTCACATTTCGACAATTTCATATTGGGTACAATTCCCAATTTGGGTTCAAAATTCTTAATTTTCAATCAAATTTTGGGGATTTTTTATTTTTATGTCAAACTGTGCAATTGGACCGACCATTATGTAATTCAAGGTCCTAGAATCAATTGTTATGAAGACACTATGACTAAAAATGACTAGAAAAAATTTAATTTCATTTTTTGTTCAATTTGGGTTTAATTTTGCCCAATTTTGGGAAAAACATATACCCGATTGAAATTTTTCAAAATTGACAATGTATTTATGAAATTGGATTTAAAATAAGACTAATGACTATTTTTATGGAATTTTCTGATTCCATTTACTATTTTTTCTTGATTTTCTTGCTTATTTTGACTAAACAAATCAAGCAAAAATGCAAAAAAAATGCCAACAAATTATTTTTTGGTTTAGAAATAGGTTTCTAGGCTTGGCCAAGATTTCTAGGCCTAATTTTGAAATGTTTGAAAATATGACAAAAATGAGCTAAAAATTAGGTGTCAACACCTCTTAATAAGGTTAATAACAACCTTATTGGATGCTTTAGCTTGTCCATTCGCCTGAGCCTAGTACGGAGTAAAAGGTAGCATTTTGATTTCTCTAGATTTAGTAAACCTTAATGACCAGTAAACACAGTACCTTGATCTGCTGTTTTGTCTCTGGTATTTCGTATCGATGAATAATTCTTTCTTCTATAAACTCTTTCATCACTTTCTGAGTTATGTTTTTATACGAGGCTTCTTCTTCCCACTTGGTGAAATAATCGGTGGAAACCAGTATAAAACTATATTTTTTAGATGATGGAGGATAGATGTTTCTAATTATGTCCATTGCCCATTCTCTTAATGGCTATGGTTTAATAATAGGTTGCATAATTGTTACGGGCACATGTTGCAACGGATCATGTTTCTGACGTGGCTCACCCTTTAGCATAATCAATACAATCCTATGTCATTGTTGGCCAAAAATAACCATGGCGTCTTAACAACCACTTCATCTTTATGCCTGCTTGATGTGCACCACATATCCTTTCATGCACTTCGCCATTGCTACCATCGATTCTTTTTTACTTAAGCATCTAAGTAGAACACCATTGACTATTTTTTGATATAGTTCATCATCAAATAGTAGGTATTTTAACACTTACCTCTTAAATAATTTATCATCAGAAACTGTGTTCTCTAGATGATTAATAAAAGGTGATCTCCAATCTCTTCCGTCGACATCGATGTGCTTTTCATTAGACTCACCATCATGATTTGATTTTCTATCAATGGTAAAGTTTTTGTTTGTGTAATGATAAATTTGGCCAATTCTTTTGATATTTTATACCCGGATGCCATCTGAGCTAACTCATTGGCTTCCGCATTTTCATTTCTTTTTATATCTCCGGTTCATAGTCAAAGAACTTGTTCAACAAAACTTTTGCCATATCGAAATATTGAATAATAGTTTCATTGAGACATTGATAATTTCCTGATAATTGATTTATCACCAACTGAGAATGCCCTTTTATTTTTACAAATCGAACCTTCATATCAACCAATATGTTAAGGCTGACAATCAATGCTTCGTACTTTGCTTGATTATTTGAATAATCAAAATCAAGTTTGCACATAAGTTTAGTTCGATGTCCCTGAGGGGATATAATCGAGACACCAATACCAGATATTATCGCCGTACTTGATCCATCGAAATACAATGTCCACAGTACCACCTATATCCAGCCATCGACGTTCTCCTCTTCCAGATGTACACATGGGTATTCCATGATAAAGTCGGCAACCGCCTGTCCCTTAACCTTCTTAAGTGGTATATACATCAAATGTATTTCGGACAAAGCAAAGGCCCATTTTGCAATTCTTCTTTTGATAATCGGACGAGTCAAGATATATTTAATAATATCCATTTTACAAATTACTTGAATTGTAGTCAGCAATATGTAATGGCGTAATTTTGTACAACCAAAATATAATGACGGGCATAATTTCTCCACTGGAGTATATCTTTTTTCTGTATCACTCAACATCCGACTGAGATAATATATTGCTTGTTTTTTTCCATTGTCATTTTCCTGCACCAACATACTTCCAATAGCATTATCAGATGCCAACAAATAAAGTTTCAACGACCTACCTGGCTTAGGTGACATCAAAACTGGTGGATTGGTTAAATACTCTTTGATCTGTTCAAAAGCATGTTGATGTTTTTTCTCCCAAACAAATTGATCTTGGTTTTTTAACTTAAGTAATAGAGAAAATATATCTATTTTACTTGACAAATTAGCAATAAATCGATGCAGAAAATTTATTTTTCCTATAATCATTTGTAACTGTCTCTTATTTAAAGGCGATATCAGCTCTAGGATGGCTTTTGTTTTGTTCTTATCTAGTTCTATCCCCCTTTAATTTACCAAGAACCATAGAAAGTTACCTGCCCTTATCCCCGAAAGTACATTTAAGAGGGTTCACTTTCAATTTAAACTTCTGCATCCTTATGACAGCACATTCGAGATAAGTTAGATGACTTACCTGGTCCGATTTGATGATAATATCGTCGATATATATTTTCATGAAATCTCCAATCATATTGTGGAAGATAAAGTTCATGGCCCTCTGATATGTTGCCCCGGCATTCTTTAAGCTGAACGGCATCACCAACCATTCAAACGTCCCAATAGCTCCCGGGCACTGGAATGCTATTTTATGAACATCTTATTCTGATATGAATATCTTATTATAACCTGAATGACCATCCATTAGTGACATGATCTCATTGCCAGACGTCGAATCGATCAACTTGTCCGCCATTGGCATTTGATACTCATCCTTTGGGGTTATAGTATTTAAGTCACGAAAATCTATGCACAACCTTAATTTCCTGTTCTTCGTTTTAATCGGTACCACATTAGATAATCATTCAACATATCTCGCAGTTCTGATAAAACCTGCTGCCAATAAACACTCAACCTCTTCTTTGACTTTATGCACAATTTCTAGTGCAAATCTTTATGGTGGTTGCTTATGTGGTTGAAACCCTTTCTTGATTGGCAATCTATGTTTGACCACATCTTCGGCCTAATCTTGGTTTTTCATGATAATCCCACGCAAAGCAGTCCCTATTTTCTTAACAACTCAATTAACCAAGACTTTGTAACCTCGTCCAATAATGCACTGATGAAAATTGATCAATGGTTTTAAGAATCCTCAATATCAACTTCTACAAAAAGAGTCCTGAGCCTCAATTAGTTTATCGTTTTCTTTAAGGGGTGATTCTTCAAATTCCATAATGCAATCACCAATATCCACATCTTGCTTACCTAATTCAGCCGTATAGGCCGTATACCTCCTATTGAGGTCATCCAATAATGTAAGATTCTGCATGGACAACCTTATCTAAACATCCTGCCAGGTCAGCTTTGGGAATCCATTGGACATTTCCCTTGTCAAATTGGCAGAATGTGACTTTCCTTGAGTCAATTCTAGGTGGCTTGATAACATGTGAATTATCATCAGGTATCTTTCTTAACTCTTGGTCAGTCTTTAAGACATGTGTCCAAGATACATGAGCCTTACCATTAATTTTAACATACTCAACTTTGCTCTCATTCCAGAAAGCTAACATCTGATGAAGGGTTGAAGGTACACATTGATTTCCATGAATCCAATCTCTCTCCAGCAATAAGTTGTAAGATCCATCTACCTCGACAACATAGAAAGCTGTTCTAGAAGTTTTCAATCCCACAGTCAGATCAGCCACGAATATTCCTTTGACCTCTATCGCTTCTCCTATAAAATCTGACTATTGAATATTCGATAGGATAATTTCTTCATCTTTTTTCCCATCTTTTTGAAGAATCTATATGGAACCAGATTAAGAGTAGATCCTCTATCGACAAGAACCTTGGAAACCGGACGTCCATCTATCCCGGCATTTATATTAAGTGCCCTAAGGTATTTGTACCCTTCATAAGATGGTTTCTCAAACTCTATCAATTCCTCTTGATCATCAAATTAAAATTCTGGTTTGTCTTTCTCGTCGACGATGGAATCTCCATCGGTTGTTGAATCGACAGATGTTACTTTATATTGTAATGGGAGCCTAGCTTGGATCACGCATGAACTTAAAGGAGAGGCCAATCTCGACAACGCAGTTGGCCTAAATTCTGTTTTCTCATTAGTTTCAGCATTTCTCTGGTTGTCGTTCTTTTGATCCTGACTGGAGTTCCCAGGATTTCTTCTCCATATCAGATTCTTAGCTTGGAATTTCTTAGGTTTATAAGGGATTGATGAAACCTGAGTAATATGAATCTGATTAACTTGTCTTTGTAATTCATGCATCTTCTTCTTTCTCTGTAATCTCCTTTTTTAAGTTCTTATTACATTGCCCCGTGGACCTTGAATTTCTATTGATTCAAACCATTCATCCTCTAGTGGAACAATTGGTACTTTCAAAGTCCTGGTACGATGAGGTGTCACAGTCTCCTTGACCTCTCTTTCATGTGGATCATCAAATTCTTTGCCCCATCCAGTTACAGTCACCATTTCCGAATGTCCATGAGGTGGACCATAGTCAATATAGTAATTGAATTAATCACTGAGTTCTCCTAATGTTCCAATTCTTGAGTCGCCGTCTTCAAACCGCTGTTTGAAAGATTTCCACTTTATTGGGCGCTGTCTCGAGTTATCAACAACTTGGGCATTTCAATTTTGATTCCGACGTTTATCAATGTTTTGAGCAGTTCGAGGTCAATTCTAGTATCCGGCCATCATGTTATAATTTCGGTGTTTGAATTGATCCCAAAAAGGTTTTTCTTGTAAAAAAACTTATGTCAAGGAATGCCTTCCTTTTGGGCCATAATTGATCTCCTCTTTACACCGAGCACACAAATGTGGTTGTCTCATTTTACCTTTAGACTTTAAAGACACCATTCCAGTCATCCCAGGGAATGGTTGACATCCATATCTATAGGAGCCTTTTTTTTGTCATCCGCAAATCTGATTTTCTCTTGTCAAATTGCTTCATGAATATTCTTTCTTAACACAATGCAATCGACTATGTTATAACTCCATGAGTGATACCATTTATAGTATTTCTTTCCTATCAACTCTTCTTTACTCGGTATTACTTGGCCCCCAGTAAGTTGATTTTCCTATCCTATCAACCAAAAGCAAATAAAATATCTCATCGACCTTATTATGTCAAAGGAATAATATTGCATATCCTTTGATTTGACCATAACACTTCCCTTTTCTTTCGCCTAAGCCGATTTTAGCGCAGGGCACGTATATGACTTTTCAATTATCATCTTTGCCACTACCACCTCAGCATATTCTGATTCATTTTCGTCGACCAATGTTTCATCGACAAAGTTCACTTCATGTTTAGCATGCTTTTTTTTTTTTTGGTAAAGGTAAGATATATATAACTCTCAAATCACCAATTACAAAGGAAAGCAAGAGACAAACCAAGTCCCAAAGGGATTAGACAAAACCAGGGGAAAGGGATATACAACAACACAAACAAAAACAAGGACCTATACACAGGAAGGCTAGAGAACCAATTAAGAGAAAATCGAAGGAGATAACCCCCAGCTCCTTTGTAGTCTCCTATTCAAAGGCATGTCTGCAACTCTTCCTAGGGATGCAACTTTGTCCTTCACCACTTTGATAATATGATTGCGCATCCCAGGAATGAAAATAGTCTTGTTTCGGAAGATAGAGTTGTTTCGCTCAGTCCAAATTATGTGACAGAGGGCGCCAAAAGAGAACCTGGATATACGGTGAGCAAATGAAGGTCCTCCATATACCTCCATTGCCCAACTAATATGCTCATGCCACGGACGGTTACGCCATGGGAGATAGCATTTGGTTGCCCAAAAGAACGCCAGACTTCTTGTAGAAGAGCACTGAAAGAAGAGGTGGTTTATTGAGTCCGGGACAACGCCACAAAACGCACACATAGCGGAGTCAATCCTTCTATTATGCATAAGCGCAGTCTGAGTAGGCAAACGGTTGAGGGTAATTATCCATAGGAGAAAAGAGTGGCGTGGAGCAATGTGATGATCCCATACAAAGGAATGCCACTGGATCGGGAGTCCTTTCCTTCTTATATGATTCCACGCTCTCGTCACCGAGAAGGTAGAGGATGGTTGAGGGGCCCATATCAGCTCATCTTCAATGTCTTCCTCAAAAAGGGGGGGGGTTTAGTCCAGTTCAATATAGTATCCAGAGTATGTGATTGTTGCCATACCAAGTCATAAAAGGCTCTAACAGACGTGTCCCTAGGTATACGAGACTGGTAAATGTCCGTATTACTAAATAGAAGGTATAGGGGGCCTTTGTCGTGCCACCAATCAAACCATAATGAGATTGAACGCCCGTTTCCTATTTTCCAACGAAACATAGTCCTAGCAGTTTCCCGCATATCTAGGATTTTCTTCCACGTCCAGGAACAAAAAGTGGGCTTGGATACAATCCAGAAGTTAGATCTTTTTAAAAAGTTCGAGTGTATCCACTTGCACCACATTGACTCCTTATCGGTAAAAAGAAGCCAGATGTGTTTGAGTAACATAGCTCTGTTATATTCAAGAAGTCTTCGGATCCCAAGACCTCCTTCTTCTTTAGGTAGGCATACCAAGTCCCATGCAACTTTAGCGCCACCCGCACCTAATTCAGGGCCCTTCCAAAGAAATTGTCTCAGTGTAGTCTCAATTCCGTATAGCACTGATTTAGGGAGGGAGAAGATGGTGGCCCAATACACCTGAATAGAATGCAGGACTGATCGGATAAGTTGCAACCGGCCCGCAAAAGACAAGAACCGATGAGTCCAAGATCGAACACGGGACGTTATGGAATCAATCAAGCACTTGCAATCCTCTTTCCGAAGCCGCGAGGATATGATGGGCACGCCTAGGTATCGGAAAGGAATAGAGCCTTGTTGGAAACCAAGGCAAAGTAAAAGGCTACTACGTAAATCCGGGCTCCCTCCCGAGATGTAGATATTGCTTTTTCTGGTATTTGGTCTTAGACCAGACCAATTTGAGAACAAATCAATTGCTTCCTTGATTAGTTGTATAGATCTCAAGTGCGCTTGCGCGAATATGAGGACGTCATCCGCGAAGAAGAGATGAGAGGTGCGCACTTTCTTGCATCGCTAGAACCATTGAAAGTCCGGGTTATTCGTTTTATCCCGCAAAACACCCGAGAAGATTTCCATAGCTAAGACAAATAAGTACGGCAAGAGTGGATCTCCCTGTCGTATACCCCGGGTACTAGCAAAGAATCCATGTAGCTCCCCATTAATTGCAATTGAGAATTTGGCGGTTGAAATGCAAGCTAGGACTAGCTTAGTGAAGGAATCCGGAAAATTGAAGGCTGCTAGCACCTTTTGAATGAAGCTCCAATCAATCGTATCATATGCTTTTTGGAAATCCACCTTGATAGCACACTTAGGACGGTAAGCCTCATGGTGGAAGTCCGCAAACAACTCCTGTGCGATCATAATGTTGTCACTTATCCTACGACCTCGAACAAAAGCCGTTTGGGATGGCCCAATTATTGAAGGTAAGACATGTGTGATACGCCTAGCAAGAATTTTGGAGATGCATTTATATAGGATATTACAACAAGCAATTGGTCGGAAGTCGTTCATACTCGACGCATTGGGGGTTTTCGGTACCAATGTTAAGATGGTATTGTTAATCTCTTTGAGTAAATGACCAGTTACAAAGAAGCTCTTGATCGCCTTCAAGATGGAAGGGCCAATAATCCCCCAAGTAAGTTTGAAAAATTCAACATTGTATCCATCTGGACCGGGAGCTTTGCCTTTAGCAAGCGAAAATAGTGTATCTTGGATTTCCTCATCGGTTACCGGTTGTGTTAAAACCAGCCTTTGATTCTCATCTAAAGTCTTGCCGATAAAACCACTCAACTCCCGAAATGAGGGCTGAATGGTATTTGACAAGCCAGTGAGTAGTTGCTAAAAATGGGAAACAATATGGTTTCTGACCGCCAAAGGTTCAGTAATAAACTCCCCATCCTCTGTTGAAACAGACATAATTCTGTTATGAAGCCGTCTATGGTTGACGTGGTGATGGAAGAATTTGGTATTCATGTCCCCTTCCTTAATCCAACGGATTCTTGATTTTTGTCTATAGAAGGATTCTTCTTGTAGTCTCAAATCAGAATAAGTTCGTTGCAGCTCTACTTCGCTTGCAAGAAGGCTTTGGTCGAAAGGGTTCGAGTCCAAAGCCGTCTGAACAAGGTATAGGTCCTCTCTAGCCTTATTTGTTCTTGTAGAAATATCCGAGAAGGATGTACGGTTCGGGAGCTTCAGCTTAGACTTAAGAGCTTTGAGTTTACAGCAACCAACGAACATAGGTGAACCCACAAAATGCATATCCCAAACTTGAGTAACTAAGTCCAAAAACATTGGATGAGAGGCCCAAAAGTTGAAGAACTTGAAAGGCTTGTTCGAAGTAACCGGAGGAACAATCTTAATCACCATAGGAGAGTGATCCGAAATGCCAGGAGGAAGGAAGTTAGCTTCCGAAAATGAGAAAAATCGAGTCCAACTATCATTGATAAGTACTCGGTCAATCTTACGCATTTTCCGGTTGGCTCCTGAGGAGTACGACCAAGTGTATCTACATCCAACATAACGGAGATCCTCCAGTCCCGCTTGGTTGAGACATTCCCTACAGTCATCAAAAGCTGGAATCCATTGGGTGGAACTGCCCACTCTATCGTCTGGGTCTCTAATCGCATTGAAATCCCCAGCAACAAGCCATGGAAAATCACATGAGGAGAGCCGAACAAGGTCAGCCCATAAATGTCTTCGATTCATAAAGGTGTGTTCTCCATATACTACTGAGAGCATACAGGTTTTCTGCATGTGTATCAACCTTGTTAGAGCATGAATTAGTTGAGAAGAAGAGTATAACAAGTCCAACTCAATTTCATTTGGATCCCACCCAAGCCATATTCTTCCAAGGGAAGAGAAATCGTAATTGGACATCCAATTCCAGTTTGCAAAAAGGTTTTTAGATATCTCACTAAACCGAGAAGCTTTGACTTTAGTTTCTATAATACCAATACAGCAAAGATGGTTCTTCCTAATAAAGGAGCGAATTTCTGCTTGTCTAAGGGGTGCAACTAGCCCCCTGATATTCCATACACCAAAAAACATAAGGAGAAATGGAAATCTATCTCTGAGTTTTCCTTGGCCTCCCCCTTTTAGATTTCTTTTTTGAGGAGGACGGGCTAAGAACACTCATAGGGCATTTCGAGCTATGTGTAGAGCCGGGTGAGGGCTTCAGCATATCCTCAGACACACTTGATGCAAGAGTACGAGATCTGGTAGTGGGAGGGGACATAGCAGCTGCTTCCATTCCCAGCCTGTCATCTGAGGCACTAGGCTCCTCTAATGCTAACCGAGAATCTGAAGAGTCTTCAGTGGAATCCTGTGGTGTGGGGAGAGGATCCATAGTCTGCTGATCAGTGAATCGAGAAGGTTTCTGAGCAGAGGTTTAACTCTGGCCCGCCTCATGGTCTTGAAAAGGCCCCATCACAAAGGCTTCTGTAACTGGTTCCATAGATGAACACAGAGCAACAGTCCGGCAATCTGTCCCAGCAGAAGGCTGTGCTGGCTGGAGAAGCTGGTCGGAGCCAGCATCCATCGTGGGAGGGAGCTGAACAGGATCAGGGGCAATGGGAGATTCTGTGTTTACCGGGTTCTGTGGTATCTGCAAAGCCGGAGGGGGCTGGTCGTGAGCTTCAGTAGACGCTGAAGGACAAAGGCTGGATACAGGGGCATACTTAGCAGCCGGAGCTCTACCTTTCCTGGAATGGACATGAACCCATCCTTCATCACTTTGTAGTTGTCCATCTCGACTAGTCTCATGGACAATGTGTGAAGGGCCTGTTTTAGGTGCCACAGCCTTAGTAGTGGACTGATCAGTGCCACAATCAAAACCAATGGATCCCTCTTTATGTCCGAAAATACCGCAAGAGGGACAAGACAACGGTTTCTACTCATACTCAATATTGATGGTATTCACCTCACCATCCCAACAAAACTTAATATGCTCAGCTCTTGGTTTAGTGGCTTTGATTTCCACACATACTCTCGCAAAAGAGATCCTCGTCATCTGTTCAGTTTGAATGTCCACATACAGTGGTTTGCCAAGTGCACTGGCTATACAACTGATTCCAGCAGGAGACCATAAGGAAAATGGAATGCCCCTAAGCCTTACCCAAACCGGGAGAGTATCCAGAACTCCCTTCATGAGCTTAAGCTTGGAGTGCCATTGTTGTAAAACCATAGTACAGCTGAAAATGGATACCGGGCCCGAGTCAATGATCTTCTAGTGGAATTTATTATCAGGAACACGGAAAAAATAGAAGCCATTCTCATGTAATTTAACCTCAGCAACTTTATCCCCCCACGACTTCCTTACAGCCTCTTCAGTCAGCTTAAAAGGAGCTCTCTTCCCTATATACCGGCCTACAACACATTCCAGCCAAAAGGGGCTCGCAGCAGCAGCAATTTCTGGAGTGATCTCCACGATCTCTTCACCATCCACCACCCGTGGAGGTACATACTTAAGGCTATACCCTTTGGTTAGCACTCTAGCAACATTTGCCCAGGTTCTGGTTTTAAATGTAGGAGATTGCTGTTCTTGGGACAAGTTGGGAGTCGGTCCAACCGCATTAGGAGTTCCAGCAATGTGAGGTTGGGGGCGTCCAGAGGACTCTCTAAAATGGGCACGCCTGAGGGACCTGCTCCTATTCTTAGAGCGGCCTCTACTACGACTACGATTATAACCAGAAGGGGGAATAGACAGGGAAGGCAATTTTCCCATCTGTTCTATTCCAGCAAGACCTTCAGTGTCTTGGGCGGGTTCAGCAGTAGGGGACTCACAAATCCTGTCCTCCTCCATCAAGGAAACACTAGCCAAACCACAAACTACTCAACCAAATAGAGCAGTAAATATCAGCATTATAGCACTCCAGCTACGCAACTCAGATAGCCCCGCTCAAGAACTCCAGTTCCAGAACATCAACGCAACACTCAGCTAATCCGATATAGGACCCAACCACAGAGAAACCACCACCGCAGAAGCTACAAGGCTTTACCTTAGAAGGTTGAGGGCGTCGTTGTGAGCCCCAACCACTCAGTCGGCCAGCAAAGGTGATCGTAGCTATCCACGACTGGAAATCCCAGATCTGAAATAACTGCTGTTGCACTGCACAAGCGACAGAGTCCTATAATGGAGTCACAGAGAAGATGCCAGGGGCCTTTGTCGCCGGAGAATAGCTTCAAAAGCCACCGGAATCCACCGGAACAGAGGAAAATCGCCGGGTGTTCAGCAAACGGCCACCACGGCAATCGTAGCTACCCACGAGAGAAACCCAGATCCGAAATCACTGCTGTTCAATCCTTCTCTTTCAAAAATTTTTCATGTTTCACAGCAATGAAAGTCAACGAAAACATAATAAGCATGTCCTACCATTCTTTCCCTGATAGCAAACTTTAAACCATTAAATGCAACTCAGCGAACATGTTTTTAAGTAATGGTATGAGACACCTATTTCTTGCCTTTCTAAATCGAAATATGAATTGATCGACTGACTCATTATTATATTATTTCATTGCCGACAAATCTGCCACAGACATATCCGGCACAACTCTTTGAAATTGACTATGAAACATCATTTCCATTTGATCCCAAAAAAAATACAGAATGAGGTGGTAGAGATATGTATCAGGTAAAAGCAGTCTTCAACAATGACAATGGAAATAGCCGCAGCATCCAATGATCTCCATATGTAACATCTCCACACAAAGCAGTGAATCAATTGATATGTTCGTATGTCGATTGATCATTCTCACCAGTAAACAGGCTAAATTATAGCATCTTAAACCACCTTGGTATGGAACTGCATCAATCCATTCTGGGTATGGTTTTCTATATACTTGCCTAAAACCTCTTGCTTCACCACCATATTGCCGTAGTACTGGATCAACTATACATTGATTTTGTCTTGCTGGGATCACAACTGGTGGTGTGACTGCTTGAGCTGCCTGTACAACCTAAGGCATCATTTGATGTATGTTCTATTGCAAAGGTTGATATATTTGGTATTGGGGTACTGGTGGTTATGGTATTGGCTACGGCAATGGATATTGTGATTCTGGCTATGGATATTGTAGAACCGGATTTTGTGGCAATGGTTGTGGATATTGCGACACCGGGTTTTGTGGTAGTGGTTATAGCGGTTGTGGAACTTGGTACTGCGGTACTAGCTGTGGTGGTGTTAAAATCCTCCCTGGGATTTTTGCATTAGCATTTGGCTTAAACAAAGTTTGAGGGAGACTAGGTTGGGTAGCAAAACCACTAGACAGAACATTGTAGTGCGGCTGGTATAGAGCAATATGCTGAGGAACCAAACTTGCATTAGTCTCATTTATTTGAACTGGCCTAGACAAAGTAACCCCATTGGCTGCTGTCTGACCCATGTTGGTATTCTCATTCCTCTATGATAAATTAACCACATTACCTTCGTTTGTCGCCACTTGGCCGTATGCTTGACCTACTAACGTGTTTTTCCTCTGTGAAGAATCCTTATTGGCGCAAGAGACATAAGCTGTCTTGCTGTTCCACTGCCAGGGAGTATAGCAGCGAGTTGTCCAAGACTTCCAACTATGCCAGGAGGAACAAAAAATAGTTTGTGACTGGGTAGAACTCATTGATGGGCTTTGCCTGCCGGTAATCTCCTGGACCATATTGATAAACAATAGCCTAACAGTATAAGCCACACATCTAGTAACTAGATTAGCTAGATCATTGTGTTGTTCTTCCATGATTCTTCTCATAGTAGCAAGTGTAACTGGATTCAGTTCCAATTGCCTTCTCTATTCTTCAATAAAGTGCCTGAGAATATCCATCTCCACTGTTTGTCCTTGTTCTGCCACTGTCCATCCATTCGATGGTTTCTCACATGTCACCTGCTCCATAGTAGGATTCGGGGGTGCGCTGCTCCTTGCAACATTGTAATTCTGATGAAATTGGCTCTGATTTCTCGTTCGTGCTATCGTTACTCGTCCAATTGGCCAAATAGGTCCCACCGAGCGTGCCAAAATCATGTTTTGCTGGAAATGGTTCCCATGATGAAATATAATTCATCGAAAGTCATTCTTCGATTTTTAATTAGATGAGACTGGGTTCTAGGTCTAATTTCGGATAGGAGTGATCCAAGCGTGAACAAAAAATCTAATTGTCTTGATTAATAACACAAATTTCATACAATGACGAAATTTGACTTGAATTTATAGAAGATTCAAACGAACCCGTCCAATTACTGGCGGCGTTCAAAGTTCATCGAGACGATATTACAAAGTTACTGACTTGGAAAATAAATAGCTATAGCTATGGAATCTAAAGGTGCGATACTAGAAAGTAAAGATAAAAAGACAGTATTTTGGTTTGTGTTCACGGGGGGGGGACTTTTCTGGCAGTTGGGTGCTATTTGTAATGTAGGCTCAGTAACCATCTTTGATATCGTGTCCGATTATCACCACTGATCTCATCTTCACCGTTCATTTAATGATATCTATCCGTCAACTGCTATCGATCTTATCTTTTTGTCTGAGGTGATAACCATCGTTGAACTCACATCATTTTGACATCTGTCCTTCCTGGGATGATAACCATCATCAAACTTTTCTCATCCTGACACTTATTTTTCCCGGGATGATAATCATCATCGAGCTTCTCTTATTCTGACACCTGTCCTTCCCGAGGAAATAATCGTCATCGAGCTCTTCTTGGTTTGATACATGTCCTCCGAACCAGGGACCTTTGTCGAGCTTTTCCTAGCTTGACACCTATCCTTTTCGGGGAAATAACCGTCATCGAGCTCTTCCCAGTTTGGCATATGTCTTTTCAAAGTAGGAATCGTCGTCGAGCTCTTCCTGGCTTGACATCTGTCCTTCCAAAGCAGGGACCTTTGTCGAGCTCTTCTCAGCTTGACATCTATTCTTTCCAGGGAAATAACCGTTAGCGAGCTCTTCCCAGCTTGATATCTGTCTTTTCGAAGCAGGAACTGTCGTCGAGCTCTTCCTATCCTTTCGAAGCAGGGACCTTTGTTGAACTCTTCCTAGCTTGACACCTATCCTTCTCCTTGTCGATGGCCTCGATGATAATTTCCCTTGATAACTTCGGTGTTCGCTCACCAGTTCTCTCTGAATTTCAAATTTCTGGTGTCTGCCAATGCTTTCCAGCTATTTTGCTTGTGCAAGCCGTCTCATACGGGCTACGTCATCCTTTGACATCAATTATTTTATTTACTTCAGTTGTTGATAACCTAACTAATTATAGGTGTCAACAGTGACAAACAGCATCAATGAACTTCCTATTTCCATCAATATTTTGGACTTCCAAGAATGACTAGCTCGACTAGTCCTTCCAAGCTATCATGAGATGTCACTCATATTGATACTTGTTCACCTATACGTCATAGCCTAACTTCTCGTCCTTGCTGACAAAAAAGATCATTGATGATATACTCAAACTTAACCGTCTACATATGTCATAGTAGACATTAGTACCAAAGATAGTTTTGAAATCATCAAAATTCCATAGGGATGTTTTCCCAATAGAAATGGTTGAGGTCAATGTCATGCTTTTGGATTCTCCGAAAACGTTCACGGTTACTTCCTTGTGATGGTTTTATTTTTCGTATCTTCATTTTGAGATTATGTTGGTAAGTCATGGTTGTAGGTTAACTTTCAAAGAATGTTAATAGCTGAAGTTGGTGGCTCATGGCCGTGCCATAGTGAGATTGGCAATGATTGCAGGTTGACGATGGCAATGAGAAATGACACGAAAATAGGCTTAGTTTAGTTCATTTTTGGAAATTGGGTTTAGGTTGATTGAGATTAGTCGATTCGCATTAACAAGCTCAAAATATTGAATGACACCTCCTCTTAATAAGCTAAAAGACAAAGATGTTGTGATTCTTGTGAACATTCTAAACTCCATAATCGGTAGCCAACTCCTAATTGTTGAGGTAAATGGGTTTTCCTTTTTAAAGCTAGTGTTTTGAATGATTATTTCAGTGATTTGATTTGGGATATTTTGCAGTTCGGTTCTATTCCACTTTTTCAAAGCATTCATATCAAAATTATTGCAGGTTTAACTCAGGTATGCAATTTCTTCTCTGAAACCAACATTGCTTGAGAGTTGTTTGACTGTTACGAACTCTGTGAGTTCTCTGAGGTAGTCGATTGAATTTTGCAAATCTCGTTGATTCACTCTAAACGGTTACTCCATAATCGGTAGCCAAATCCAAATTGGTGAAATAAATGAAATTTCTCTTTTCAAAGCTAGTATTTTGCCTAATTTTTAGAGTGACTTTATTTGGATAATTTTGCAGTTTGGTTCGATTACACTTCTTTGAACAAGTGTGGCAACTTCTTGGTCAAGATTGACTTGTTTTACTCCATTCAAAACATGCTTTTAACATTGCATTAGATGAACAAGTGTAGCGATGTATGCTTTATCTACTTTATGTGCATATCTCGTGAGAGTAATGGAGAAGTTGCAGAACGATATTCCTTTATATTTCTTTGATCTTGACCTCTTAGAGATGCTCGATAGATATGTAGATCAGTTAAGATACTACTGGATTGGACACTTTACAAACAGCCCTGCCTCAAAGTTTACGCGAGGATGTTGAGTGGATACTACTTCGTAACATCCATCCATGTGACAAATCTCTTGATTTCAATTGTCAATACTAATATCATGATAATATGCGAATGAGTTAGTGGTACTGAGAGACAACACGTTGCCAATGACTACACCAAGTAACTCTGTGCAGGCTACACCGGCTGCCAGGTTGATCAACAAATCTTGTCCATGTCTCTACTACCATTGAGCTAAGAAAGGATAAAATCTCTCACCGAATCATATCTAGGCTCTTTTGAAGAACAAGATCAATCGAAGCTAAACCTTTCACAAAGCAAAAAGACAGAAGTATTGGGTGTTTTAATAATTTCATGGGTGATATGTACTGCGTTTAGGGATGTGGGAGGATTGTGATTGGTTGTTGCATGTGCCTTTTGAGCTTTGTATTTGCATGAGCAGGATGGACCGTGATAAACTTATTGGAAAAATTACAAGAAAAAATTACGTAACACTGTTTGTTGTAACCAGAAAAACAATAAATTCGAGAAAGCGGTGACAAAATAAAACAAGGGGTGAGGTATGGATAACCGAATTTTTTTAAGACGATTAGTTCTTGCCAATGATGCTAAGCAACTTCACGAACTATGCCTCCCAAGATACAACACCTCGAACCTATTTGTATCAGCACTATATGAACAGGATTCTATCGAACACTTCTCGAAATCGGCACACTTGGAGGAATATTGTTAAAGAGAAAACTCAAGAGATGCTCTAGGAGTATTTCGAGGAGTTCTTTCTCTATCTCGTCTTTGAACTAAGAAGGCACGTCTATTTATAGACAAAGGAAAATAACGGTTATACATGCATTAATGTTGAGCCATTAACACATAACGGTTACACGTGCACTAATGTTGAGCCATTAACACATAACGGTTACAACAAAACTCACCAGTTGTCTTCTCTTTTTTGTAGTGTTGTGCATGCTGTGTGCATATAGTAAATTCGTAAACTCCTCTATTGCCTCTTTTTATAATGCAGATATTAAAGCTCAATGAATCCAAGTGTTTAATGATGAGTTGATAAAGATAATTGATGATGGTTGCTTGATAATGCTTGTGTGCTGATATTGGTGATGATGGTGGTGGATCTACTGCCAACAAAGTGAGCATGCAAAAGCTTTAGCATTCTACTGAGAGAACATTATCAGCTTGAACGTGAGGTCAAACATTTGTTGCATTATTATTTTGAAATGACAATGTAAAAACAAGTTTTGCTACAAAAGTTTCTTTTAGAACATTCGATATTAGTAGTAAATCATGTCAAAATAAGGCCTCCATGCATCAAAGCAATAAGAAACCGATCCACATTGTTTGATCGAAAAGAGGAACATCCTGACACAAGAAATCTTCCTATCGAAGCGGACGTATACATTTTTTTACTTTCAGATGCTCCCTAAATAGACATACCCATCCTATCAATTAACAATAAAGAAAAGGGAAAAAATCACCAAAAATCCCAAACTTTGCCACTTGTGACACATTTACCCCGAACTTTTTTTTATGACACCAAAAACTCCAAACTTTACTATTTGTGACACATTTATCCCAATGTACATTGTCCATGGGCATTTTCGTCTTTTTTGCTTTTTCTTTTTTTTTTAACATTTTTTCCTTTTCAGCGAGGGGGCCCCTCGCCGGCGTTGGGCGAGGGTGGCCCTCGCCGGATCTGGCGAGGGGGGCCCTCGCCGGCGTCGGGCGAGGGTGGCCCTCGCCGGATCTGGCGAGGGGGGCCCTCGCTGGCGTCGGGCTAGGGCGGCCCTCGCCGGCATCGGGCGAGGGCCGCCCTCGCCGGATCTGGCGAGGGCAACCCTCGCCGGCGTCGGGCGAGGCTCGCCCTCGCCTGGGTGAGCGAGGGCGAGCCTCGCTGGTGTCGGGCGAGGCCCGCCCTCGCCTGGGCTAGCGAGGGCGAGCAAGGGCGATCGAGCGCGCGCCTTGCCCAGGCGGAGGGCCAGCCTCGCCTGACACCGGCGAGGGCGGCCCTCACCGGCATCTGGCGAGGGCGCGCCCTCGCTCGACGCCGTGCGAGGGTCGCCCTTGCTAGATTCGGCGAGGGCCGCCCTCGCCCGACGCCGGCGAGGGACCCCCTCGACGGAAAGGAAAAAAAAGTAAAAAAAAAAAAGAAAAAGCAAAAAAGACGAAAATGTCCATGGACAATGTACATTGGGGTAAATGTGTCACAAATAGTAAAGTTTGGGATTTTTGATGTCACAAAAAAAGGTTCGGGATAAATGTGTCACAAGTGGCAAAGTTTGGGGTTTTTGGTGGTTTTTTCCCTAAAAAAAATTGTGTTGTTGGCCTTGTTAGTCTTGCATTTCTCCAAAAAAAAGAATTGATTGTCTTCCACCATTTTCATGTTGATGTCCTTACAGCCTCCTCTTTACCTACAGTGGGATCATATAATAAATCAGCTAGTCAAGAGACGGTAAAGTGCAAATAAGAACACTTCTAGGACAAAGTTAAGAGCAGATATATACCCGCATCTTCGTCCTTCCCAAAGATGACAACAAGCTCGAGATGTTACCAAAAATTGAAGTTAGCAATTCAACAGGTTGTGGTTCTGATGGGGCTGAGGGAGTGCTTTCCATTGCATCTTGTGAACATGAGGCTGATGTATAAGCTGCGAGATTTCCCAAATCAAATCACAATGAAAGAGAGTCACGTGCAGTTCCTCATCACACGCTGCACTCTCTCCTCGTTGTCTCAAACGTTCTTCATTCGTAAGCTGACCGAGGTTCTCTAAGTTAATATTTATACTGGGTTTGCCAATGAACGTCTTCGAGCCACGTTTATTCCCAAAGGGGTTGAACTCTCGGCCAGTTCCTGAAACGGAGTGACCGTCTTATTTATATTTGTAACTGCTGGTCTGTAAATGCTCACAAACAAGGTACTCCTAAGAATTACATATTCATATGGGGCGGATCCAGAACCAGTTGATAATACCCCCAATAAAATAGGCGACACGATTGCATAAGGCCCAAGCATATTCAGTAAACTAGGCCAAGCCTGACCACCAGAGACGGACAATGTCGGGCATTATAAGGTTGAATTCTATTGATATTCTTTGGGATAATGACACAAATAGTCTTTGAACTTTAGCCCAATGTGCAATTTGATCCCTGAAATTTTAATTTATTCAATGTAGTCCCTAAACTTTAGCCTAATATTCAATGTGGTCCCTGAACTTTTAATTTGTTCAATGTTGTCCATAAACTTGAATTAAGGGACTAAATGTTCAATGGAAGGACTACATTAAAAATTTTCATATAATTCAGGGGTTAAATTGAACATGTATCAAAAGTCCAGGGATCACATTAAATAAATTAAAAGTTCATGGACCATATTGAACATTAGGCTAAAGTTCATGGATCATATTGAACAAATTAAAAGTTCAGAGACCAAATTGCATAATGAGTCAAAGTTCAGGAACTATTTGTGTCATTTTCCCGTCTTCTTTTGAAACTTGTTATTCCATTTTCTTAGGTTTCTCTTTAATTTTGCATGCAGAGGCTGGAGCATGAGTTGTGGCTTTCAGTTTTGGATCTCTCTCAATATATATCTAGAGAGGCTATGAAGATTATTAAACACGAATAACTTGTCTGATTATCATTATATCTTTTTTTTTTCCAATTTTCTCTGCAATAATGCTGTTCACGGAGACTTATGTTTTGTGTGTCTAGAGATGATTATTTAAACTATGCCCCAAGTTCTCTGATTATGTTCAAGAAAAGACACAATGACACCTTTTAATTGTTCACTTTGATCTACAAAGTACGTATACATCTTCTATAGATTTAATGGAAAAGTAGGTTTTGTCTCACCTATTGGACATTCGTAAGTTACCTTCGAATTCCATGATGAAAAGGCGAAAAAGGACATAATTAAAATATCGCCAGTCTTCCTACCTAAAAACAATTTCTTGTGTGACTAACCGAACATGCATAGCGCATGCATGATCTTTTTATTTATTGTGCCGAAATCTTTCTATTCCAGATGGTAACTGTGAAAGCTTCTATTAGTTTTAGTTCAGGAGGTACATGTGAAAATAACAATCTCTTCCAAAACTAATTGACAATAAACTATGTCCGGCACATGTATATGGTCGGTCTCCTATTTCAAATTCTTAGGTTAAATTATATTCTTATGTATAAAGATATTGTTAGTTAAAGTAATAAGACATTCTTACTTTTCGAAGAAAACATTTTCATATGCGATTTCCAAATTATCCCGCGCATACTAGGGGTGAGTAACAATAACCGACCGGACCGAAAATCACCCGGACTGGACTGAACCAACCTGTTCTAGGCAGTTCCCAGGGGCGTTGGTCCGGTTCCATAAAATCGGAACCGGTAATTTTTGGTCCTTTTCTTGGTTCCAGGGATGGAACCGCCTACCTGGACTGTCCGGTCTGGACCAACTTTTTCTCATTTCATAAAAAATCTTATAAAAAATCCTTAGCCAGACTGTTAGTTTTCTTTCCGTGTTCCCTCTCATGCTTGCTCTTTCCCTCTCGGCTCTTATGCCTCTTTCACAATCACAAACCCTAATCGCTCTTTCCCCTTCTTGCTCGACTGTCACTTGCGGAATCTTAGTCACTCTCTCGCTTGACTCTCCTATGTGAGGGAGGTGACCTGTTCCATTGGACAGGCTCCAATCTCTCGCTGCTGCCTCCTCTTTCCCTCTGTTTGTTCCCGATAAACTCAGCAGCAACATGTCAGCAGCAGCGGCGTTCCCAGATTCTGCTCCTGCTACCCCCAGATCATTCCTTAGTAAGTTTCTTGTCCCTCTCCTTCTCCCGCACTCTCTTTTCGTAACCCCCAAATATAAGAAAATGAGAAAGAACAAACAAAAGATATTTTGGTGCAATAAAATTCTGAGCTTTGATTCCGGTGAGCCCAAGGCCTTGCCAACTTGTGGCGAGGCTTGAGCCTCGTTAGATCTGGCGAGGTGGAGCCTCACTTGAGGCTAGTGAGGCTCGAGTCTCGCCAGATCTGGCGAGGTGGAGCCTCACCCGAGGCTGGCGAGGCTCGGCTTGCTGAAATCGAGCGAGCTCTAGGCTGGCAAGGCCTCCGGCAAGCTTGTCCTCGCCTGTGGTTGGCCGTCGCCGTGGCAGCCACCAGCCAAAATTAAAGGAAAAATAAAAATAATTTATAATTTATAATTTAAAAAAATTAAAAATTCGATTTTAAAAAATAAAAAATATTAAAATGAATGCACAAAGTAAAATCAAATTGGATTTTACATACCAAACGTCAGAAAATATTTTCTAGTTCATTTTTAGGTTTCAAGCAAACATCGGAATATTTTTTTATTTTCTTGGATAATGACTTCATGGAAAATATTTTCTAGAAATGTTGCATTTTTCACGAAACAAAACCTCAATTTTCAAAAAAAATCATAAAGATTGTTCACTAGCTTTATATTGTATGAAAATGTTTTAGTAGTATAATTTTTTTTAAAGTTATAAGAAACAAGTTTCCTAAATTTGGTTAAATATAGAAGTGTTTTAGCAATATGGATTAGGTCGGACTGGGTCGGGTCAGGTATGGGTCGATATATTTACATTACAAAATGAATGGGTCATAAACAGATTAATGGGTTAATTTGAGTCGGAATATTTATGACCCGACCTAAACCCGACTCGACCCATTCGTTTAACAGGTCTAGGTCTAGACAAACACCTTCTACAAAAAAAAAATAAATATGGAAATATCTCAAAACAATCCTTTTTGAATATAGAGATACAAAAAGAATTCCAAATGCTACCTAAGTTTTGAATAAGGCTGGTTGGTAATTTAGGGGAGAATTACCAAAAAGGTATTTAACTTATTGCAATTATGCAAATTCAGTTGTAAACATTTTTTTTTGCTAAGTGAATTATAAACCTTTTCACCACCCGCCTGGGTGGCGCTGCTGGAGAGGGCACTCTTCCTCTCGCAAAAGGTTGAGTGTTCGAATCCCGGGCGCCGCAGGGTGACTTAACCGGTGCACGTGTGTGGTGGCTAGCACGTGTCGCCCCCAGGGTTTACCTCCCGGCTGTCGGCCGTGCGGGGGTTCCCTGGGTTATCAAAAAAAAAAAAAAACCTTTTCACGTTTTGCCAATTAAGTCTATCTAGCCAATTTTGGTCGGAAATTGCTAACGTGGACGCTGACCATCCTACATGACACAGTTGGCGCAGATATGGACATTTTTAATAATTTTTTTTCTTTTCTTTTCCTTCCTTTCTTTATTTTTCCCAATTCCCAATTGTGGGCCGGCGAGGATCGCCAGCTGACCCTTGCCAACCAGAGGCGAGGGCCTAGACGCCCTCGCCAGCACTGAGCGAGGGCATCATGGCCAGATGCCCTCACCTTCACACAATTGGGAATTTAGGAAAAAAAAAGAAAGAAAATATAAAAAATCAAAAGAATTCAAAAAATATTAAAATATTATTTAAAAATATCCCCATTTGCGCCGGCTACGCTACATAAGATGTCAGAGTCTATGTTAGCGATTTCCGGCCAAAATTAGCTTGAAGGAATCAATTGGCAAAAATACAAAAGTTTTAGAACTCAATTGGCTAAAAAAAAATATTTATGATTGAATTTGCACATTTGTAATAGGTTTAGAACTTTTTCGATAATTTTCCGATGATATAGTATATGTCAAAATTCTGCCACTCTTGCGGAGCTTTACTCGAGCCATTACCTCTAAACTCGTAAAAACAGGACGGTCCTACACGATCTCACCTCCTCAACTTACTGCGACTTGAGCGGACAAAAAGCTGGGATGTAAGGTGTCCTGGCTGGAGGATTTGGTTTTTGAGAGCTTGAGAAACCTCCACAGCTTCTTCCACTCTGGCAGCAAGTGACTCGGGAGACTCCAGAAGGAGAAGCAGCTCTGAGTTGTCCATCTCCGAAAGCACCCCGGTAATTTTCGCGACAAGATCGGGCTGCAAGTTGACATAAAACACCATAAATTTACGGGCCCTGTAACGTTCGAGAGGACATAGTTCAGTCCTGAACCGAAAGCAAATACATGCATAAGAGCAAAATTGAGAATTCGTCATGCTTTATGTGGTCCTTTGGGTGGATTTTGTTGATTAGTATAAGAAGTGACTCGCCAACCGCAGCTGACTGCAGCACACACTAGCGACACGGAGGTCATATTGACCCATGTGGTCGAGTTTTAAGTTTGTAGACCCACTTGAAAAATATTGGGCGTACCTCTTTAGGTCTTGGCACCAAATCCTACGACTCATTTTGCCTCAAAGCTCAAATCTCTTCTTCCTTAGCGTTCTTCCATTCTGTCCCTTGTGCCTTGTGAGGCCTCCTTATAGGTAAATGGCTCTAGGGGGTGAGCATGGTTTGGGTAGGGCCATAAAAAATTATATAATTTCATATCTTGTTTATTTTTAAAAGATTATTTCGAATTCTAAACACTTGAAAAACAAAATAAATAACAAATATTGTTTATACTTAAAATTAGTTTTAAATTGAAATCGTGTACTCCTTCCCACAATGAATGCACTTTACCGTACATGTTTTTTGGTCTCCTCATCTATGATTTTCCAAAAATTATTGCAATGGATTTATCCAATTTTCTCTCCTTACAAAGAGGACGATTAGAAGATACTTTGGTCGACTCTTTTAAGTCTTCTATCGCATCAGCTGACATGATGATAGAGGAGGCTGCGAGCTCTTCTTGTTCCTCAACCACAATGAATGCTTGGAAATCCCACTCTGATTCCTCGTAATATTCCACTCTTAATCGTTGTTATTCTCTAACGTGATAGATGTTGCAATATTTCCTTCTACACGTTTGAATCGACATTCCCCGGTAAAGCGACCTACTTTGCCGCAAATCTTGTGGTGACTGTCTCGCCTCTGGCTGTTCTTATCCTTATTCCTATTATCTTTTCCTCAATCCCAATGAGCTCCCCCTACTTGAGTGCTCATCCATTCCGGTCGTCTCAGCCAATCTCTATGACCCTTCCTCTGTTTCCACTAACAATGGCAGATCTGTTTCTTCCTCTTACTCTTGAACCATCTTTTTGTTACTGCATAGTACACTTTTATCATCCTTGACATCTTGACTAAGACCTTAGACAATTGTCTGTCCATTACCTATTGGTTTGTTTTTTTTTGGCCGGAACTATTACCTCTTGGTTGACTAGCATATTCTCCAACTCAGTAAGAGTTGGATCTCCCATCCATTCACAGGTGACCATAATAATGCCGTTACACTCCGAACGTAATATGTGAATGATAATTTTCCTCATTCTTATCTTGGAAATGGTATTTTGATGGTTGAACTTTGAAATCTCTTCTCAAAGAGAGTTAAATTTGGAGAAGTATTGATTCACCGTCATCTCTTGATGGGAGACTAAAAATAGTTCAGTCTCCAAGCTTGACATCATTAGTCCTCTGGAACATTGCCACCAAGTTATCCCACGTCACCTTTGGGATCTTTGTGTTCTTGATGTGTTGTAACAACTCATCTTTAAAAGTCACTACAAGAGTGTAAAGCACCTTACTAGTTTCTATCTTCCAGTTTCTCAAACTCGTCATCATCTGTGTGTGGAGTGGGTTGCAGCTATAACGATATTCCATAAGCCCTTACCCAATGGGTAAAATTGAACACGTGTCTCCAATTATAAAAATTGGACTTGTCGAGCTTCTCGACACCGCTTACCGAACTCAAGATATCCGCCATTGTGACTTGGTTATAATGCCCACAACTTTACCAAGTAAGCCTAATATTAGACCAAACAACTTCATAGTCTCGAACTGTACACTAGCATAACTTTGGCGTACTCTGATCCATAACCGCTAGGTACAAAGTCCTTGACCGTCTGCTCTAATACCAATTATTAAGAAAGATTAGGAACTCAATTGAAGATAACATACTCTTTTATTAGAGCCACCCTATACAATGTTACTTGGGAGAACTTCTTACACACAAACACAAATGAGCACTTTGTTATTTATAGCCTTCACAAGAGAGTGGTTCACTCCTCCTAGGTCATTCTAGAGATGAGTGGTTCACCCTCCTAAAAACGTAGTGTTCTTTGGAGAATATATGAAGCGAGACTTTTTCTTCATACTCCGCTCCTTTCTCATCATTTTAACCGCACGGATTCTGCTTTATTTAATATTTCCATTGTAATATAAGTGAAAGAGATATATTCCCAATTCTCTTAACATAATCTCAGCTCAGATAAATATGGAGGAAACATCTTGTAAGGCGCTCAAGCACGTGGTTTTAGCTGCCAGTACAAGCTAAATCTTGCGATACACTTAAACTATGTTTGGAGTTTGAACCTGTTATGTGAGACTTGATCCAACAGAAGTCCAACCCACGAGATGGTAAGAGAGCAAACCCCCGCGAGATCGATCCAAGGTCGAAAGCATATATATTCCAAACTAAACTTTCTATTTGTCAAAGTGGGTGAACATGGTAGTTCCGTCGGTGCTTGGACTACCGCGACTGAAAAGCAGACCCTTTCTCCGTTTCAACTTGGGACAAAACGAGCAGATGAAATTCAAAAGCTGGAAAACACGAAATCAACATTAGTCTTATGGGCCACGTGGGGCACGCTGATTAACAATACTTCACACGAAGAAAAGACCAAAAAGAACACACATTCACGTGAGGCCATGACTGACAGTAGCGACAACTCAACAAACGACAGCGATTACGTCCTCTTCTCAAGGATTAACGTGTGCATTTTGTCTTGGCTCAGCAAAATCCGTGACCCTTTTGGCCAGTACCGCCATTGATTTGGAGCAAGCACCAGCAATAATGTCGCCCCTTGGCATCTTTTCGGTCCGCATTAGCAGGCGAGCCTTTCTTTAAAACACAGAGCAAGACATGTTCCTGAGTTTCGTGTGTTGAAACCCTTTCTTTATAATGCTGAACATTATTAATCAGTCTTGTTCCTTTGTTGGCAAGGCATGATATTACCCAACCTACCGAACATTAACAATCATTTATAATTACATAACACGATTCGATCTGCCCAAATATATAGACTTTTGTCTTGACCAAAAACTTTGTATACAGCTTGATCAAAGTTTTACGTAGAACAATATATTGTATGGGAGTTACGAAAAAATGTAAAGAATTAAGGCAAGTTACGATTGGAGGATATGTTCATCAGGTCCTGCTCGAGCATAGCAATGTTAAACGCTACCCTTTTTTTTAGTCTCCTTTGTATTTTGATTTTTGAAATAAATGTTACATGCTTCTTAATTTTTCGTTCAGAAAAATACTAATAAAGAGCAACTGGGTAGCCCAGATGGCATTGTACCCTAAGGCAGCGTAAGACGGACAATGTAAAGCAGTCTTGTGACAAAAAGAGTTAAAAGTAGTTTGAGCAATAATAAGAACACTAAAGTTTCTCTACTTAACTAATGTATCAAGTAATGTGATACTTTATAGCAGACATGACTATGGATCTGGTGGCCAGTGATTTCGCTCAGGATCGGCCAAAGCAACAAGCACTTAAAAGACTCTTTTGGTAGTTTGAGCAAGGGTGTGTTCAGTGACAAAGCCTAACTTGGTTCAACTGGGCCTGAGTCGAGTCGAACCTAACCTCAATTGTACACAAGAATTCATGATAAGCACGCTTGGGCAAAAACATTTAGACCTAATCTCAATGCCTAGCCCGACTTGTCCAATAATCACCTCTACCCTGGATGTAATTATTTAGATTAGTGAATTTATCTAAGTATCTAACACAATCCAAAACACTTACTATGTTAATTTTTTAGTAAATTGTTAATCGAATAGCTTCTTTCCCACCTTCTTCCTTTCTGGGAATAACGGGAAGAATGAGAAAAGTCAAAACGCGGCCAGAAGACCAACACATTGTTCAATGAATTGCTTCTTTCCCACCTTCTTCCTTCTTCCGTTGTTTTCCAAGCCATGGTCAAAAAGCATGGGTCACCATCAAAACTAGAAACTAAAGCTCAAAAGTCTCTCCACAGATGTATTCCACTACTATGAAGAAAAAAGAAACTTAAATAGAAGCTACATACAAAACTGTTCGTTTAAGACATGCTAAAAGCAGTATGATTCGTCATCTGAAATGAGTGGTTCTAGAAAATTAACGCATCAAAATTAGCTCCTAAAAATCATTTCCCAATAATAGAATCGTGCAAAATCTTAAAAAAGAGTATTCACAGAAAATCTACTCTTGAGGGACAACATTCTCCCAAAAGAAAAGAGTAAAATGCCTAGATAAGAGCATCCTTGGAAAAATCTCGATTATATGATATTGATTATTGTCGTGCCAAACGATTAATCGGGGACGGACAAACATGCAGAATAATAAGTAGGGAAAAGTTTGAGACATAGCATTGGGGTTTAAAATCTCGATCTGTTCATTGGTATCGTGTTAGACAAATTGCTATTTACAAAAGCTTACATAAATAGGAATTGGGTAAAACAATGCTCTTTGCATATTTATGATATTTTGTGATTCAATATACTTTGTGTACACGGGTGGTGGAAAGTTTGATCCCTCTTATTTTTTTTAGGAAAAGGATTAGTCTATGAGTGAATTGGCCATACTATATTAAAATAAGAAAGTTGCACTCCATCTACACATGATATCGGTTTGCATAATTCCGAGGCATGGGTTGGAGATCCCAAACTCTTTGAAAACCCAAGAAACACATTACGAGAGAGGTGAGCTAATTAAATTCGAGCCTTTGCCTAGTGCAAATGGCCCTAATTCAGAATAATTTGTACGTTTTTTTTATGGGATTTGAATAGATGATTTCCAAATTTTGAACCGGAAATCCCTCAATGTCCCAACTGATTATGCCAACTTCGAGAGTTACACGTATTGATTTTTTTTATTAGGAAAAGAGTGGGGAGGGACATCCTCTTTCTTTTGCAACCGAGGATTTTCCATAAGGTCTCATACCTGTTACGGAAGTCTCTCCACACAAGAAATGTCTAGGCAACCTCTTTCTTTGGCAATATGATAATCCATTAATTTTTTAATCTGTTGTTATCCAATGTTATAATAGTACTCACATACTGATGCTCAGAAAATTGGCTGGATCCTGATTAAATAACTTTAATTATAAGGAGTTTTAAAAAAAATCGCATTATTAGCATTAATTAATGATATGGGATTTATCATGACTAATAATTCCAAAAAAAAATAAGAATAAAGAAAACACCCAATTTTTTGGTCAAAAATAGAAAAGACCCCTTTGACAAATCCAAATTTATTTTGCCTACCATCTTTATAAGCCGCCCCTCTCCCTCACCCTCCTCCTTCCGCTGTAGCCACCGTGTTTCGCAGCAGGAGCCACCACCGCGGCGCCCGCCACCCTCGCCGCCGCCACCCTCTCTTTCTCTCCCTCTCCGATCAACGCGTGCCACCCGCATACATTCCACAAACGCCCGCGCCCTCTCTCTCTCTCTCTCTCTCTCTCTCAAAACAATGGAGGCTCTCCACTTGGCGCCACCGCAGCCTCACCTCCTCCGCCCGCGAAGCGCCCGCGCCGCCGCGCCCCGCGCCCGCGCCGCCCCGGCCACCAAGGGCCGCCGGGGGAGGCCGCTCGTGAGCGCCACCATCTCCAAGCAAAAGGCCGAGATGTCCCCGTCGCTCGCTTCCCGCGAAATCCCGCCGCCGGCGCCCGCGTCCGCGCCGCCCGCGTCGCAGCAGCCCCTGCCAAGGGTCTCCGCCAGCTCCCTCCAGTACCCACCGGGCTACCTCGGGGCGGTGCCCGATCGCCCGGCTGGCCAGGGGGCCGGAGACAACATCACCAATGCCATGAGCTATCTGACCAACATTTTGTCGTCCAAGGTGTACGACGTCGCTAAGGAGACTCCGTTGCAGCTCGCGACGAAGCTCTCCGAGAGGTGGGGAGTGAATGTGTGGCTCAAGAGAGAAGATTTGCAGCCTGTGAGTGCTTTTGGTGCTCTTACTTTTGATTTGAGTACTTTCCTGAAAGGAATTGATCATCTTTTGCGGTTAAAAAACTGATCTTTGAAGCAATTTTCTGTTTGGAAGCTGTGGTGGTCAAGAAAGTTCACTTTTTTCTTTCCTTCTGATTAGCAGAGCTTTTTATTTCTTGATTGTTTTGTTTTAACAGCAAAGAGGGTGGTCTGATTTGGAGTAGAAGCAAGCTGGCCGATTCTTTTGAGGATAGTTCACTGGATATTTCGTGGACTATAATTACCTATGAAGTGTAAAAAGTGTTTTTGAAACTTCGTGTTCCTCTGCATTGTTCTGAGCCTGGCTTTGAGATTTCAGCACTTATCTTAATGATGAAGAAGAATGTATACTTCGGAATCAAGTAGTTAAATGATTTTTATGAAAATCTAGTAGCAGAAGCTATTATTCTAGAATCCTTGATGAGCTTCCCAAGCTTAATCTAATTCTTATTCATCAATATCATAATTAAGTTGGCTTTTTCTTGCATATTGAAAATGTGTTTGAATGGTGGGTCTAATTCTGGATTATGGTTAGTTGTGAAGTATGCGAGATTAATTGTTCTCCTTCTGGCAGGTTTTCTCTTTCAAACTCCGCGGTGCCTATAACATGATGGCAAAGCTTCCTAGGGAACAGTTGGAAAAAGGGGTCATCTGCTCATCAGCAGGGAATCATGCCCAGGGGGTCGCCCTTGCTGCCCAGAGACTAAATTGCAGCGCTGTAATTGCAATGCCTGTCACAACGCCAGAGATCAAGGTTTTAATTTGCATCATTTAGTTTGTCTAGTTTTGTTGTCGGTGGGTATTTTTTTCACATATGGTATTCTTATATTGCAGTGGCGGTCTGTTGAGAGGCTTGGTGGCACAGTGGTTCTTGTGGGGGATTCCTATGATGAGGCTCAAGCATATGCTAAGAAGCGGGGAGAGGAGGAGGGGCGTACATTTATACCTCCCTTTGATCACCCTGATGTCATCATGGGGCAGGGTACGATCGGCATGGAAATTGTGCGTCATATGCAAGGTCCATTGCATGCCATTTTTGTTCCTGTGGGGGGTGGTGGCCTCATAGCTGGTATTGCTGCTTATGTTAAGAGGGTTTCTCCGGAGGTTGGCTTTTATTCTCGAAAAATTCACTTTTGGTGTTCTTTTATGTCATTCTTGATGTCTTCACCTTAATGCCAGTTACTTATCTCTCATCTTTTGTAAAAGATTCTTGTTATGCTGATGAACATAGAAGCCAGGGTGGCAATTTTATTATCTAAAAGATGCGGTTTACGAGAAGGAAACTACATGCCTTGCCAGCTTGCTATTTATTGGATGTTGGTTAAACTGAAGCGAGTTTTCTTTTATAGAGAAAGAGTATTAATTGAGCCAGGAATAACTAAACTGAAAAGAGAGTGGTTGTATAGAGAGAGCATAATTGCCTAGAAACAGCTTATTTCATTTGAAATACATAAGTATTTGATGGTCTAAAGAACATGTAGGGATATGTTCAGGAGCCGAAGCGTGGAATTGAATTGCAGCTATAGAATTGTTATGCATCACAAAGGTAAGGGAAAATGACACATATAGTCCCTAAACTTTGCCCCCAACGTGCAATATGGTTTTTAACTTTTAATTCGTGCAATGTGGTCTTTGAACTATTCCTAAATGTTCAATCTAGTTCTGAAACTTTCAATCTGTTGAATCTAGTCCCTCAACTTTTCATAAAAAATTTCAAATTTTTCATAATTACACTAATGCTCGGATTTTATAATTTCTTTTCATTTCAATCAATTTCCTCAATCAACAAAAGATTATGGCTATTTTTTTATTACCTTTTTGGCCTTTGTAATATTATGACAGTTCCATTTAAGTATATTTTAGCTTATGATCTCTATAACCTCATTTAGAGTTGTATTGAGTTGATATTCATGCTATTTTAGTTTCCTAATTTACACATTTAAATAAATTTAATTGAAAAAACACGAAGCACAAGAACTTGAAAATTTTATCAATATAAAAAATTAGGAATAAGATTTAGATTAATACAAAGATGGTATATTAATATCATTATTAAATATTCTTATGCAAACACTTACTTGTAAAATATAAGAATTATGAATCCTATATAGACGTAAATGAAATTTTTTTGTTACTATATAGAGATCATAAGTTAAAATATACTTTAATAGAATTATATTAATGTTTATAATGACCAAAATGGTAAAAAGGTAATAAAAAGATAGCATTTTTTTGTTGAATTAGGGAATGGATTGAAATGAAAAAATATTATAAAAGGATAGCTTGTGAATAGTACTAAAGGACTGATTTGACTTTGTGATGGAAAGATGAGGGATTAGATTGAACAAATTGAAAGTTAAAAGATTAGATTGAATATTTAGGAATATTTCAAGGACCACATTGTAAGAATTAAAAGTCCAAGGATGGCATTGCACATTGGACCAAAGTTTAGGGACTATTAGTGTCATTGTCCCCATGGTAAAGTACCCAACATGCGATACAAGCATACAATCACTCAGAATGGAGAAGAGTTTTTGCAATGAAATGCTGATGAGTTCTCTGTAGTAGGGGTAAGCTTTTATAGGCATGAAGACATAGAAATCAACATGAACATTTCCGGTTATTCAAATATAAATTGAGTGACTGTAATAGTTGTTTCCTCCCTTAATAAAATCGTGTTATGTCCTGTTGAAAAAGCTATAATTAAGGATCTCATAGGCACAATGAGGAACATCGCTTATGTAATCTCAAAGTCTACTGGAGAGGTACCATGTTTCCTTTCTTGGTGTGCCATTGCCGGAGATGGTTCTTTCGCCGTAAGCATTCAGAGTAAGCAGCTTCTAGGCAGATGATGGTTTTTCAACACAGACACTTGCTTTCCTTTATTATCTGCTCTCTCAAGAAATAATTTCGGTTTTCTCTGTCATGTTCTCAACCAGCCTAAACTTGCTGGGATCATGGTTTTTCTATCATGAACACTTGCCATTGCTTTGTCTGCTCTCTCTGGAAATATCTTCAGTTTACTCTTCTTGTGGTTATTAATTTGTATTATAAAGTAACTAAGCTTTTTACTGTCTTCCTTTTCAGCCCAAAAATATGTATTTGGAGAGGTTTAGTAGATTTACTTTTCTATTGCAGCTGTGGATCTCATTTCATGTGATTATTTCTTTGCAGGTAAAGATAATTGGGGTTGAGCCTGCTGATGCGAATGCTATGGCATTGTCACTTCATCATGGCCAGAGAATAATGTTGGACCAGGTTGGAGGTTTCGCTGATGGTGTAGCGGTTAAAGTGGTTGGTGAAGAAACTTTCCGTCTGTGCAAAGAGTTGGTAGATGGCATAGTTCTTGTGAGCCGTGATGCAATATGTGCCTCAATAAAGGTAATTTAAAGAAAAACTGATATGATTTACAGGCTACATGCTATTGTACTTGTCAAATTCTTTGGTAAAATTTTTACAGTGTAGTTCTTGTGACCGTTGAAGGATCAACCTTGAAATTGTACTGTACAAAGACATCTTTCAATGGTTCAATCATCAGTTTACTGAAGGCCATTTTGAGGTTGGATAGAAGTGTATATGCACACTGCGAGTTCTGGTGATTCAGGTTATCATACTTTTGATAAGCCGGGATAGATATCACTCATTATGGGAGTAGCATTTGATCATGCTGTCAAACATGTAGTAATTTTCTTCGATGGGGAACGTCACGAAAGAAATCTTTGAGCTAGCAAGCTGGTCTTGTATGCTATAATGTCAAAATTTTCCCTTTTGTCTGCACGCGGTTTATGAAGACAGATTCTAGCTAGTAGATTTAGTTGATCTAGGTCCATCCCTTTTTTCCACTTTGGAGAGGATTGGAATTAACACGTTGCTTATGCCTTTTGAAATCATCTTTACCATGGTTACACTCTCTTTAAGGCTGATGCACTTAGGCTGTATCTTAAAATTGTCATCACTGTTTTCTTTTGCTGAGAACGGTGATTGTCGCATGGCAGTTCAATTGATTAAGGTCTGTATATTATATTGCAGGACATGTTTGAGGAGAAAAGGAACATTCTGGAACCTGCGGGTGCTCTGGCGCTTGCTGGAGCTGAAGCATACTGCAAGTACTATGGCGTAAAGGGAGAAAATGTTGTTGCAATAACCAGTGGGGCAAACATGAATTTTGATAAGTTGAGGGTTGTGACTGAACTTGCAAACGTGGGTAGGCAACAAGAGGCAGTGCTCGCAACGGTTATGCCTGAGAAGCCTGGAAGCTTCAAGCAGTTCTGTGAATTGGCACGTATTGCTGAAGTTTTAATCCAGCTTTTTTAACAGAACAGTAGCGTCAATGATGGTTGTGACCGATGGGCATTTGGTTTTGCAGGTTGGCCCAATGAATATAACGGAGTTCAAATATCGATGTAATTCAGATAAAGAGGCCGTAGTACTGTACAGGTAACGATTTGTCGATCTTTGTCAGCAATGAGAAGAAGGCGGGACTTTTAAAAGATGTTGTCAACTGAATAAAACTATCCTGTTGATGCGGTGTTTAGTCTTAATAATATCACTAGGGTTAAGGCACATGCGTAGGTAATTATGCATAGAGAGAAAATGAGTAGTTCTGTATGAAATAAGTGGGTATAAGAAAGTGAGGGTAATTAAGGAAATCTAATAGTGAGAAGAGAGGAAGAAAGTGGATGGTTTTCTGTGAAATAGTTGGGTATCAAGAATGAAAGGGTAATTTAGGAAATTTAAACGTGAGACAAAGAGGTGCTTTCCCTCATAGAGATTGTGACAAAGAGGTGCTTTCCCTCATAGAGATTTCACAATTCTCTGTACCTGCTTAAAGTATTACCTTTGAATTGTGATTTGTAGTATTTATCTTTATTGGATAATTCAGATGTATAAGCTAACACTTTTGTAATTATCCTGAGCAGTGTTGGCCTTCACACAGTAAGTGAACTAGAACAGATGCAAAAGAGGATGAAGGATTCTCATCTGACAACTTACAATCTCACAGGAAATGATCTGGTCAAAGATCATTTGCGTTACCTGGTAATTACTTCACTTTGACAAACATTTTTCTGAAGAGATGGGGTTATTCATTTAAGTTGGATGGTTTACTAGGTGATCTTGTTGTTCCTCAGAACAAACTTGGCTTATTAGAAAGATTTGGTGAGGATACTGCATGGTATTAAATATGTTTCTAACCATGGGAATGTGCTAGCAATCTGTATCGATGACAAAATAGGTATGCAACAATACGCAGAGATTTTCCTCCCTCAAAAAGTATAAAAGTGGGTTTAGAAGATAAAAAGATAGTGTGGATGTGATCCCACTTTCCTGAAGTCGATGGCCACATTTCAAGGGACTCCTTGCTCTCTAGATCTCAACTTTTTGCCGCATTGAGGTTTTTTCATTTGGTTTTACTTATTAAAAGCCTACAAACTAATTTTGACTCTCGTAAAAATATGTATGGTTAATTTTACTTAATTATGAACAATTTGGTGTGGTTCCTAATGACTTTAAATGTCAGTATTTATGGCTTAAAAAGATTTAAGGTGCTCTGTAAAAGTAGAAGTATAAGACAAAAGTTGAAAGAGAAAAGTCATCTTGAATACACGGAATTTCGACCAAAAAAAAAAGGAATACATGGAATGATTTTTTTTCATGGTTGACTCATGCAAATTTTCATGATTAATTCTCATGCAATTTGTCATGACTAATTCTCATGCGCAAGTCTTTATTTGACATACTTGCAGTGTAATAATAAAATAAGTTGTTATGATCCTCAGTCACTCTTGGGAAAATATTTGGAAGTGATATTTTAGAAGCATCTCTCAAGGACAATTTAGAAGTGATTTTCCCAGGGAAAAATGAAGATTTTGAAGCAGTTAGTTCATTGGATTTAAGTTATTTAATGATGCAAATATTAAGTGAAAGCACCAACATTTATGCAAGGTGTGTGTATTTATTTTCAGTTTCTTAAATTTTTGTTACTAATCAATCAACAAAGTCCCATCTCAGTCTAGTTAAAGACTATAGATAAACAATATTCATAGTGAAGGACTTAAGAAAACTATATGATATATCCACTTGCTGAGAATGATTGTTCTTCAGGACTTGTACATCGATGCACGCATTTTGCAGTAAATGTGGAAAAGTACTTGTATGAGCTCGTAAGTTTTAAGGACAACCAATTGCTTCTTTAAGCATATTAGCGCCTACATCTTGCAAAGTGAATTTGTTCACTTCGATTTCATTGTATGTTTCTTTATGGGCCTAATACCCAAAAAAATCCCAAACTTTAGTTTTTGTCCCAATTATATCCTAAACTTTTTTTGTCTCATAAAAAATCCCAAACTTTTACTTTTATCCCAAATCTACTACCGTTAACTTTTCTGTCCAATATTACCGTTAATAATTATTTTAATATTATTTTTTTTATTTTTTCGAATTTTTTTATTCTTTTCTTTTCTTTTCTTTTTCCTTTCCTTTCCTTTTCCTCTGGCCGGTCGCCGACCGGCGACCGGCCAGAGGCGGGGACCGGCGATGCTTGACCTTGCCGGTGTTGGGCGAGGTTCGTCCTTGCCGTGGCCGGCTAGGCTCGGCCTCGCCCAACGCCGGCGAGGTCGAGCCTCGCCCAACGCCGGCGAGGTCGAGCCTCGCCCAACGCCAGCGAGGTCGAGCCTTGCCAGCGGCCGGCAGGGCCGAGCCCTCGCCGTGGCTGGTGAGGCTTGGTCCCGCCGGCTAATAGCAAGATCGAGCCTCACCGCGGCCAGTGAGGCTCGACCTCACCACTAGCCGGCGGGACCAAGCCTCGCCAGCCATAGCAAGGACGAACCTTGCTAGGGGCGGGCGAGGATCGACCTCGCTGGCGTTGGGCGAGGTCGGCTTCGCCCGCCCCTGGCGAGGTTCGTCCTCGCCGTGGCTGGCAAGGGCTCGGCCCCGCCAGCCTCGTCCTCGCCAGCCAACCACGGCGAGGACGAACCTCGCCATGGGTGGGCGAGGCTGACCTCGCCCAACACCGGCGAGGCCTTGCCGGACCGGCGACCTGCCAGAGGTTGAAGGTGAAAGGAAAAAAAAAGGAAAGGAAAAAGAAAAAATAAAAAAATTCGAAAAAATAAAAAATAATTATTAACGGTAATATTGGACGGAAAAGTTAACGGTGGTAGATTTAGGACAAAAGTAAAATTTTGGGGTTTTTTATGAGACAAAAAAAAGTTTAAGATATAATTGGGACAAAGGCTAAAGTTTGGGGTTTTTTTGGGTATTAGGCCTTTCTTTACGTGGCCTTCTTCTTCTTTATTTTCTTTCCTATTCAATAGAAAGGATTTCTATCAGCTCAATGTCCTTTTTGTTCATGGTAAAGAAGCTAGAATAGTAGATCCATGTTTCTTCTTGAAACTTCCAGTTGCTAGATCATTGTTCTTAGTTTTCCCTCACTAATAACTTATGCATCACATTAACCTCTGGTAGTGTGCCTAAAATGGAGGGCATTGCTATAATTAGGCTGCTAAGATGACATTGATCTTTTCTTTTCTTCCAGATGGGGGGCCGCTTAAACCTTCAGGATGAGGTTCTTTGTCGTTTCGTGTTCCCAGAAAGGCCTGGTGCTCTGATGAAGTTCTTGGATTCCTTCAGTCCTAGATGGAACATTAGTTTGTTTCACTACCGTGGACAGGTACGTATTTCTGATTTTCTGCCTCAAGAATATGAGCGGTTGTCGATTATCATCCTTTGGTTCAAACCTTAAATCTGATCTGCACTTAAACAGGGTGAAACTGGTGCAAATGTATTGGTTGGAATCCAAGTGACTTGGTCCGAGATGGATGAGTTTCAGGAACGTGCAGATGGTCTTGGATATGATTATGCAATGGTCACCAATAATGAGGCTTTCCAACTGTTGATGCATTTCAATTAAATGTAAGAATTAAACCCGATTGTTCTGAGCAAGAGGGTTTTGTCCGCCTTTGGATCCATAAGGATATCCAAGTGTTTTTGGATGCGGCATCAAAGTCTAGATTGGAGAGGGTGAATCAGGTATCTAATATAGGAAACGACCAGGAGGTCTGGCTTTCGTGTATCTCATCATTCTGCTCTTTGTCCTCTATATAAGTTATGAAGAGATTACCTTCAATGACACTCATGCTAAAACCCGCTTTATAGATTTCTGCCAGTTGTCAGGTCAGGAGCTTTGTTCCATGGTCTTTGTTTTAGGATAGGTTCAAGTCTTCATGAAATTTTAGTCAGCGAGCTTTGTTTTGAACCTAAGCTGACTCTATAAATATGTATCTTAATAATGTCTTGAGATAGTTGTAACTGCAGTTCGTAGTTACCATCAACTGCAGCATAGTTTATCGAACTCCAAGACTAAGTCTATATCAAACAGAGAGAATACTTTTTCAACTCTTTGAAATTTCCCGACTTCTTAGATCGATAGCTAGCTAATTTTGCTAGAATAACATGAGAGGATTAACAGGATGCCATGAAGTCTGTTAATCTAGGATATCATCGTCTTGTGCCCTTGAACGTGTCTGTAGTGGTGTGAATTTTTACTCCCTGTTACCTCCGATGCCCCCAATTCCTCCACCCTAAGAACCTCCTCCGAAGCAGACGAAGAATGATGATACAATGGAATCGCGAAATCATTCCATTATTGTTTGTAGCACTAGCACCTGTGGCGGCAATATGGTCACGGACTGGTCCTTTTAGCTCTCAAATCCCGAGGAGACTCGGGGTGCCTTAAGTTAAGGTTTGAAAATGAAGCTTTGGGTATTCAAAATACCTGAAGTAATAACTTTTGTTGGTTGGCAAGAATTTTTCGAAGCACTATGCGTCCATAAACACCTTTTCAAATGAAACCTACTTTTCGATATGCTCATAGAGGAGATTAATGTTTGTGTTGAGCTTCGTATTTTGCCCTCAATAAGTTATCAATGCCAGTTATACTCTCAAGTCCCTAGATGCTCGAAGCCAACTATGGCAGTCTATTGAGGTTTCTCCATGATGATGTAGATGTCGCTGCAGATTGCCTCCACAATGAACTTGGACATCACTAGTTGCCTGCCCAGTCGAGAGGTCGAAAGAGAGACATGTTCCAGTTCAGTGCCTTGTAGAGCCATGTGACACTTGGAGGGTGTGCGACGCCAAGTGATGGCTAATCTCTCACAAGGACCTCTTGATCGTAACTTTAACGATGACAGATTGGTTCATAATTACTACTTTTTATCATCGACAATGAAGTTTTAGCTACTCAAATGAATAGGAAATTATAAAAGAAGTTTCAATGAGTTGCTTGACATTTGATTCTCTGGATACTACCGATTATCAAACGGTTATTCTTTGGACAAAAACACTTTTTGATCCCTTATATCAATGGGGTTTCTCTAAGTTTAAAGAATTTACTTACCCTCGTCTCTGTCAGGCCAGCAAGAGGTGCTTGTTCTGGGCCAAACATGTTTGTCTTTCTCTTGGATGAGTGAACTATTAGTTTGTGAATAGTTTGGTATCTACAAGCAATGTCAGCGTGTTTCTTGATGTTCCCTGTGATCAATAAAGTTATCTGGGCTCTGGTTTGTCTATGCAAATTGTTTTCTTACAATGATAAATCTCATTTTCATTAAGCAGCAAAAAATAAAAAATAAAAGTAAATCACAATCAAGTACTGATAGAATTAGCTTGTGTCAAAATCTCTTCACAAGGCCTGTGTATCATGCACAAACGAATCGTTCATTGACATAGGGGCGTGCACAACAAACTTTCTACGAAATCACATAGGATCTTTCCACATGCTGATAAAGGAGTAATAAGCGCCTTGTTCTTTCGACAGTTACTCAGCATCGTCCACGAAGTATATCTACTGAACTTGGTCAAGTCAACATTGCGTTTCTATGCGGGCCCTTTGGAAGATTATCATCTGATGTAGATGCTAAAGACCGCATTTCTAGGCTTGACCCTAGATAGGCCCTCGTCTTCGATTTCGGCTTTAATTCAATCCAGGAATGTGTCGGATGCAGCTAGATTTTCAATGTTACAAGCTGCTTGGTGAATGAGAGCTTAAGAACAGTGAGAGGCCACCTACTTCATCTGTTAACGTGAAGAGAATGATGCACGTACTGATCTGCTTGTTAATAATAGAAGAAGAGCCAGCGACGGATGAAAACCGAAACTAAAAGCATCGGATTGAAACCATCATTTTCTCCTCCATTCCAGTTGGGCTTTGAGACCGACAAGGGGTGTAAAGCTAAGATATTGTCGAATCTTGTTGCTTGTAAGCTTACTCTCTTGCCACTGAGTTCGACTCAACACGTTAATTCGATGCTACTATGAGTCCAGTCCTCAAGGGAAGAGAAAGCGACATGAACCCACGCCAAATTACCATAGTGAGAAAGGGCATTGAAGAGAATTGATGGATTGTGTTATATTCTTAGTGAAAAATGACTCTAGCCTAAAGAAAAAAGCAACCCCAGCCAGGAAATTTCTTGCCTGGATCCTAATCCAGCTTATCGGATTAATCACAATCGTTCATTTTATAGGTCTTACGAGATCGGTTGCTGTGATCGCACCCGAATTACGACTTGGGTCCAAGTAAAAGCTCTCCTCCAAGCCATGTCCAGAAGTAGATACTCCATTAACTCCACTCACTGCAAATGTTACCAGGTGTTTGCAGGAGCATTGAAGAACCCACTTTATTGTGATTGTGTCCGGCTACCTAAAGAGGTCGGTCCATCAGGACTACTTAATGCCTGGGATGCTCCTAGTCCAAGGAGAACACTGCTCGTAAATGCCACTTGGAGGGAAATGATCTATCTGAACTGATTTCTTTTCCCTGAGGACTAAATTTTGCAGTCTATTAGTGTCTGTCCTTAGCCTACAAAATCTTCTTGTGCTTAGTTTCACGAAGTAAAAGATATTCAGTCTTTCAATGTATAGATTGTGAGATCTTTGAGTGATTGGAGACGCCATTGGTGGTGGAGTGCAACCGTGATGACCCCGCCACCGCAAGTGCAAGCCCCGGTTGATCCACTTTTTACAAGATCTTACGTCATTTAGCAGGCTCTTTTAAGAATGAGGGGCAAAGCTTGCATTTTTAGGTAACCCTTACGAAATAAACGAAGAATGAGGACAAGGGGGCATTAGCCCTTTCAAAGGATGAGGATGTACTAAACATGCTGTTTCACCTTGGAATGAGCAAAGCTTTATTGGGACTCTGCTCTCCTCCGTGCAGTTATAATTTCACCCTTTTGACCATCCCTCCTTAAAACCTCTCCGGCCTTTGCTTCTCCATTCACCTCTCTCTCTCTCTGTCTCTCTCTCTCTCTCTCTGATGGAGGAAAACAGGAGAGAAATGAGAATTGTTAAAGGGCTTTTGAGATTGCTCCCAATGCTTGCATTGTTTGGCTCGGTGGCTCATGGGGATCCTCTTGTGCCTGCACTGTGCATCTTTGGGGACTCAGTGGTAGATGCAGGCAACAACAACAATCTCTACACACTTGTCAAGGCCAACTTCCCCCCTTATGGAAGAGACTTCACCTCTCACCAACCCACTGGCAGGTTCTGCAATGGAAAGCTTGCCACAGATTTCACTGGTACTCAAAACAAAATTCAGCTTCTCTCTCTCTCTCTCTCTCTCTCTCTCCCCGAGAGAGACCAGACACAAACATGAGCTAATAGTATGTATGTTTTGCCATGGACAGCCGAGAACCTCGGATTCACTTCCTACCAACCAGCTTACCTTAGCCGCGAAGCTACCGGGAAAAACCTCTTGATTGGCGCCAACTTTGCCTCGGCTGCTTCTGGCTATTACGACGGGACGGCCCAGACATATGTAAGTGCTGGCTTCAATAGTCACTTGTCTCCAACATGCAAGCTTGTGTCTTTCCCTTGCGAAAAGATACTTATTTGCTGAGTGGACTGTTTTTGGTTGGTAATTGCAGCAAGCTATTCCACTGCCTCAGCAGCTGAACTACTACAAGGACTGGCAAGGCAAAGTGGTGAGTTTGGTGGGAAGGAGCAAAGCCAACGCCATATTTTCAGGGGCGATCCACCTTCTGAGCGCGGGGAGCAGTGACTTCATTCAGAACTACTACATCGATCCCCTTCTCAATGGAGCTTACGCGCCAGACCAATTCTCTGACATTCTCATGACTTCTTACTCCAGTTTCATCCAGGTCTCTTCATGACATGAACCATATACATTTTACTCTGTCTCTCTCATACACACATAAAACTTACTCTCCACACACATACAAACATAAAACTTAGACCAGAGAGAAAGAAATAATCTCTAACAATTTTTACAAACTCGTATTATATACTGATTAATCACCAAAGTACAGCAAGCGTCAGGAAAACCTTTCGTTTTCTGTTTCTTTTTCTACGAGACAACTTATAGGAAACTCATTTATGAAAGGAGGCATCTTTTGTACACAATCGGAAATACTTTTATGACACAAAAATCACCTTTAGCAGAATCTCTATGGACTGGGTGCGAGGAGGATTGGAGTGACAAGCCTACCCCCAACTGGATGTTTGCCAGCAGCCAGAACTCTCTTTGGATCAGGAAGCGACCAGTGCGTAGCAAGATTGAACCAAGACGCGGTTTTGTTCAATAAAAAACTAAACAGCACATCTCAGAGCTTGCAGAACAGACTCCCAGGTCTCAAACTTGTGGTCTTCGACATATACCAGCCCCTCTTGGACATGGTCACAAAACCTGCTGAGAACGGTAAGCTACTCACTACTGAGGGCAAGATCTCCATACTCTGCATAATCCATTACCATACATTGTAAGTTCATTTAAACATTCCTGAATATGTGAGCCATTCATCTGTATGAACAGACTACCTGAAAGTTGACTTAAAATAAAGTATGTGACCTCATGATAAAGCATAGAGAATTTATATTTTCCATCACATTAATGTTATTGTCTCATCATCAGTCTCTGTACCCACTGCATGAGAACATGAGATGCATTGCAACGCCAGGCCAACTGACAGTGAAGGCCGAACCTAATTTTCATTGTTGAATTGGTCTCTTGTTACAGGGTTCTTTGAATCTAGGAAGGCTTGCTGTGGAACGGGTACTGTGGAAACATCCTTGCTTTGCAATACAAGGTCCATTGGAACTTGCACAAATGCTACAGGTTATGTTTTTTGGGATGGATTCCATCCCTCTGAAGCTGCTAACATGGCCTTGGCAGGAGACCTCCTTTCTCAAGGATTCTCTCTTATTTCTTGAGTGTCGAAAGCATCGGTATTGCAGCTACGATAATTTATAGTAGCCTTTTCCTCTTGAAAATAAGGATATCGAGGCATGTATAAGGAACTCCGGTGACTTTAGTTAAAAAGATTGTCTGCATTAAATTGTTTGTGGATCCGAATTTCCAATATACTTCAAGGGTTAATGGCTTTTAGTGGCAACAGTTGCTTGATGCTTCTTCCAAATATAAAATCCTCCGTGCTGTCTTCCCTTACATCTAAGGGGACTAATAATGATTGTTTAACCCTGGCAATGTCATATTGATGTGATGATATGTACAAGAACATGCCAAAAGAGAAGCAGCAACGGTAAATTAGTGGGATAAGCAGCTATCCTATCCAATTCTATTTCTTGGTGTATGGTAGATTGTGTTTTTGAAGTAGCTCTTTCATAGCAACTTCTACAAAGGAGAGGAAAACGTGCTCTGTCTACTTACCCTTATAATTAGATATTATTTCACTTTACCTTATAAGTACAACCTGTTCCTAGCCTACTTAAGCATAAACTATTGTTTCAAAATGATAAGAATGATTTGCAGGTGTAATCATCTGCAGTCATAGACCACGCATGATCAATGTAACAAGAGAAAATAAAAATTAACCCCATGCCCGATGCCAATCAATCTATTGGTAAAGTGGGACCATTAATTATATAATAAAGCACTCAAATATTCACCACCTCTTGCCAAGCTAAACCACTAAGATGCGCAGATCACAAAAAGAGTAATTACCAGAAGCGGCAGTGTGGATAGAAAGCTGCTAAGAAAGTTCGAATCCTGTGTTGGAACTAATCGCATAAAGAAGCTTTGATCTCATCGTGCTTGCACGCTTGTATGTGGGAAGCTGCAGCCAATGAAAAGATACTGGTTGCTATAAATCACATAGTTTGTAGTGTAAGGAAGTCAAAGTTGGTCCCTTCAAGAGTTGTGCACGTGCAGAATCAAAAAAAGAATTTGCTCCCAGTCTATCTACCTTCAAGGTATTGTAGCATGTGGAAGCAGATGGAAGTCTCTCCACATCCTGACCTCCAATTGTTGCCCAGACAGGTACATCACAAGCAACCTGCATAACATACGAAATTTAAGATTAGATTTTCCCTTCTATATATGATTTCGATAATAGTCCCTCACAATTAATTTCTTCGATCAGGCATCTACCAAGAAACACAACCATGATAAACCCTAATCAACCAGGGATTCGGAAGGATCAAATCTTTGCTCGTGTTTGACCTCAAGTTGGATAAAAAGAAGCATCAATTTTTTGGATAATCAATAATCAGCTTTCCTGGTGTAAGTCCAGTTACTTTTTTCAAGCAGATCAGAAGATAGTTGCTGTAACAAACTTGCTCATGCTCATGGGTGTAGAGTTCCCATTTGTTTTAGTTAGGCTAACAGCATTAACAACAGTAAGAACGGGATCATAAACCTCTAAACCTAATGTTCATGCCATTCTGCCCTCTGTTCTGCTTTCTGAAGGAACTAGTTTCACATCTCCTAATGCATGAGTTCACATATTGAAGTCTGGCCAGAGTCATATGTATGCAGTCTTGCATCTGCGTAACAGAGAGGCTATTAAATGACCTTAACTTTTGACCTCCCTATTAAATTGGAGCAACTTCTGTTGTGCCAAGGCTCCAGCCATAAGTTGCTCCACCTCTAACATATCCAGATAGATAATCCCTTCATTCTATATATAAAATGCAAACTATATTGTATGTTAAGCTCAAATATTTCGTAATTGCCAATGCCAAACCTTTGTAGAAGCACCACATCTACCACTGTGTAGCAATACGCATGACATGATTACAATTGGCAGTGAAAATTGAAGGAATCGTTCACATATAATGAAGAAAAAGTTCAGAACTTTTATGCGAAACATTTTGCAGGCATCTTGAGTTCATAGACATTTGAACCAGAAGAAGATGCATAAACATGGTAGGTCTACTCTTCAAACACGCTCAAACTAAGCTATCTCTTTTCCACTCACATGCCACCACCAAACTTCAGCTAAATTCGATGTTATGGAAGTTCAGTTTAGAGAGGATAAAGAGAATATGATAAGCAAGATCGCCCCGGCGTAAGCCACATGAATCACAGGACTTGGAATAGGAATCAACCAGAGTTCTTTTGACTAACATATTCATCTCATGCTTATTTCGGAACATTACAAGCTTATGGCTACTTCATAGCTATAGCTGCTTCCATTTCCTGGCATAGTCTTCGTGTCCAAACACACATGGAAGTTTTTGTGGAATTTTTATTTGTCTACGTATTTTGTTGCCTCTTCCATTCCATGAAGAAACAAAAGACAAAGGAACAAGATCTTGCAAACAAAACTATTAATCAAGAGGCAAATACCACACGGAAACAACCGGATCACAAGCAAACCTTATGAATAGTAAAAGTTGGCTGCAAGTGTTTAAACCCCAGTAAAGGAGCTCGAGAACAGCTTGTCACGAACTTAAGAAGCATGCACCGCTCCTTTGGCTCAAATCCTTTCATTACCTGCAGCAAAAATTTAGGAAAAACAAAACTATTTTAATTTTAAATATAAAACAACTGCTTAGAAAGTAAGGCAGAATGCTTGTCCTGTGCATGATTACAGCTTGAAAAAAAAAATCAAATCATTTTACCAATACATCAAAGCAGAAAATCAGGTGAATATCAAATTCTATACAGCATTCCACAGAAAACTTGAAGAAGATCTCTTCCATCTATGCAATAGCATTGACACTCATGCTATTAAACATCAATGTTTGACTAGCATAGATTCAACTAGAATAATCAGTGGGTTTTATTGTAATCCTCAAGGCTCGTGTATTGGTGTCCTACAACTAATACTAGTTGTAACTGAGGAGATTGTAATCCAGGGGAAGACAAAAGGAAATATTGGATAGACGCTACCATATTCTCTTACTGTCAGGAATAACTCAGGAAGTTCAGGAAAATGTCCCTGTATATTTCTTTAAGGAGCTGCATCATATAGAAAATTTATGCACTCTAAATCAATTGGAAGAAAAATCACAGGTACTTTATGTAATAAAATCCATGTATAGAACATTAAATTTTCCACAAAAAAGAGGAAAAGAATTTGAGTTTCCCGTTAGTTGAATTACCTAAGGCCTAAACTATACATTACAGGTAAAACAGTAGCTGCCAGCCATCTGATTCCACTGGTACATACATCTATCATATTGAAGCCTTAGTGCAGCAGTACTAATACCAACCCTCCTTCCCTCGGTCTGTTCCTTCATTTCTTCCTTAAAGAGAAGAAAAGGTGGCTCCTATAGGCCTAGGGACAAAGTCAACCATTAAGAACAGATGACTGAGAAGCCAATGTGCATAAACTGACTGAATGAGGATACATGACATCCCATGCAAAAGCTAAGAATCAGTATTGAGAAAAAAGTATCATAACTCCGTACTAAGCTTTGAAAAAGCAAATAAACAGACATAGGTAAATGCAAAATATGCAGTATCATTATACAGGACAAAGGGGAAACACTATCTGAATGTAAACGGCTTCCTTTGCGGTTCATATACCTCCCAGAAAAGTTTTACTGTCCGGCTTCCCTCAGAATAACCACCAGTATAGCGTGTATTACTTCTCAAATCGTCGACATCAATATCATGGTATCCACCAGAAAGCAACTGTGCCAATACAGCAAATATCAGTATTTCTTTAACATAGGAACAATGAAAACCTAGATTATGACGAAAAGGAATATGTCAAACAGCTAACAAAACAAGATATCTAAAAATCAGTGTGCTCCAGTTATTCATGAGCAGTTTGGACTCAACAGTATGGTGACAATCTTTTCAATCAAGGATAATATATTAATATGCAAAAAGAGGCAACTCGGCTGTCTTAAGCAATAAAAAGTTAGCAAACTCTACGAAAGACAAAAAACTGCCGTGATAGAAGAACTACTTAAGTCAGTTCATGGAGGCCCACAGCAGCTTAAAATATCCATGACACAACAGAACAGTTCAAATGAGTCAGGTGATGGGAAGATACCTGATTAAATTCAGTTGCGTTAAATAACTTAAGCCACGATGGTGATATAAGATCAGTTAACCCTCTGTAGAAAGCATTTGCAAATGCCAATATCTACAATTTGGCAAGAACAGAGAGTTAAATCTAGTATACAAAATAGAAACTTAAGTACAACGTACAAACGTATGATTCACCTGCCGATTAAGTTTATAATCTGCAATTGCATGAATATACTGCATCTTGTTCTCATTTGTCACGCAGATATCCCTGCCTCCTGGTCTGAGTTCAATAACACGATTTTTACCAAAAGATTCCTCTGTAATTGTAAAATCCAGAGAGAGTTCCTTTACATCACCATCGAAGTGCTGTCGAAGTCACACCAACCAAGTATCATACAAAGTTGATTCTAATAAATAGATAGAACAAAGTACCAGCAAAACAACATAGTCTAGTGTACAACTAACACAGAAAATTTAACTTCAACTTTTTAAACTCTCCAAAATCCTATCTGCAGAAGGTTAGATCAGATGATAGAAGAGGACAGCCAAGTTTCAAGAAAATCGGAACACACAAAATAATAGGTGAAGTCTCCCATGCATCATTGTAGTATCATTGGTCTACCCAGCTATCCTTCACATTCTCTACTTATAATGCTAGTTCAGTCCCGGGCACTGAACTTGTATTAGTTATAAGCTACATGCAATCCTTGTCTAGGGAAACTTCTGGTTAGCATTATTTACTATTGCTATACCTTAAATCTCTGTGCTTATAATCAGGAATACATAAAATTTTCAATAAATCCTTCTCTCTCTAATAAGACATCATGAATGTCTAGTACCGATTTCAAGGCATGCTTACCATAGTCTTTGCTGCATGCTAAACCAAAATGAGGAAAATGCAACGTAAACTGTGACGTTATTTAGCTAGGCTTAATAGGTATGTGATAAGAAGGGAAAATAATATTCGTCAAACTTTTTTATCATGTGTTCAAGTATACGTGGCTAGATTTAATTATGAATTATATTAGGCTAGATCTCATTATCAATCACCTAACCACACTGGCTACATGTGACTATGCTATTAAAGTTGTCATTGTTGTTCATACATTTGGGCAGCAGATGTTGCGGTTTTGAAAATTAGAGAGTCATTAGATTTCACTCGAAAGGGTGCTTGATAAATACTTGGGTGATGGGATCCACTGAAAACTCATAGCTCAGTCACTTTGTTTCAATTTTTTCTCCTTGTTTTCTTGCAGTATACACATCACCCTTGAAGAACATTTTAGAGATAGTTGCAATATGATGACCGCAAATGCTACTTGAAATTTGAATCAACACCTTAACCTTTCAGTAACAAGTAAATCAACAGGAGATTACACTACACAAATGAGGTGGAAACGATATTACCAAGTTTTGACAAGGATTTACCTTGACATACATGAGATTTCTATAAACCTCAGGATCAAGTGTTGACAGTTCATCAAGGAAGCTGTATCGCCCCAACAACTTTTGCACAAAGACGTGTGAAAAAGAGTAATCTAACAATATTCCCTCATAGAGAGCTTTGCCAACAATCCTTCCAAGAAATTCAATCATCTGCAATCCATTTTCGAGATACTTTGCAGATATATTTGGCATCAGAAGCCGGTCTTCAGTTGAGGTTTGGGTGAATAGTCCATACCTTCAACGATTAAAAAGATTCCCATGAATGGCTTCTCTTGGGAAAAGAGTATACCAAGAAGAAAAGAAAGGAAAAAGGGACCATGTAAAACTTACTCGGGGGAGAAGGCAGCTTTTGACAAATCTGTTAAGAACTCCTTAGACAATCCACCATAGTCTAGACCGGCCTCTGGAAGTCCACATTCACTGACAAAGGATACATGTATAGATGACTTCAATCTTGAACCCAAGGTGTTCAATTGTCGAAATCCATCTTCAACAATATTCCCCCTCCGAATGACTATCTCAATATTTCTAGAACCAGGCCCTGCTACTTCACCAGCCATGACTCGAGAGACTTTATCCATCTTGATAAATTCTCTGAACATCTCAACTCTGCAACCATGGTAAGCACTTCAATAACACATATCGGGCTGGTCACCAAAAATGAAGTTTAAAGCATCATCATGTTGACACAACATATAACAATGGAGGGACATCAATAAATTAAAAGTCCTGCCAGTTATCTCCTTGAAAGAAAAGGTGCAAATGCACAAGCTGTTGCGATAGGTCAGCTGCTCTCTTACAGCCAGTTTGCAGCTTCTCACATGGTGAAAAATTGTGTATTTGTCTTTCATTAACTTAGTGGTATACTGTAAATTTTAGTCTAATCTTCACTGTGACTGTCTCCACATTTAAGAGCTGGATCATGTGGATTGCGTAGCATGAGAAACTTTTTGCATGCATTATAATTGAAAGTTATCAATAAATCGCTGACCAGGGCAATCTAGGTTATTTATTGAGAAAAATGTTGAAAGTAATGTTATAAAAAACTGCACAGGAGAAGAAAAGGTGAAAAAGAAAGAAATATCAAGACATAAAAGTGAAACATAGCCTTCTGATAACTCTCTACTTACCTTTCTTCAAATGGATATACATGTGGCATAGTTGTGATAATAGAACCCATGCTGGAAACCAACAATAAATCATCTGATTTAGTTGAAAGAACATCATGAGTTCTCGCAGCTATTGCAATAGGAGGCCGGCTCTTTCTGGCAGGTGAAAGCCACAAATCAGGGGGACAAAAGTGGTGCCTGCAATCCCTTTCATACATTAAATGCAAGCACTGGGTTGCAGACTCCATCATTGGTTTATTCTGCAGACAACTGCTACGCGATAAGCCATTATAAACAAGTGTATTGAGTGCCGATGTAATTCTCCTTTGCTCCTCAAGCTTGAAAGGAACCTAGCTCATGGAGAAACTACCCGTCAAAAATCATTTACAGGGCCTAAGATTATCTGGAAAAAGAAATCCTGAACCTGATTACCTGTTTTTCATAGAACTCTATGTCATCAAGCACAAGCAGTAGGTGCGAATAGGTTGCACAGAACAGATGCAGCAGACATGACATATCTTTAGAAAGACCTTGAGGGCCAGACCTCAGCAGCTCTACATCCCACACATCACAAGAATCTTCATCCACCGGGCCAGATCTAATATGAGAATCAGTCGAGTCCGTAAGACCACTACCAGTACTGGCCTGAGACTTGCCAGTGATTATCTGCAGTACACTGGTCCATTTACCACCACCAAACTTAGATGTCTGCTGTCTTACATCAGAAGTGCCACTTTTTCTGCTCCCTGGATGATCTCTTGCGCAATCAGAGGCACCATGAAAAAGATTAGTTTCCAGCAATCCCCACAAGCTGACAAGAAATCCAGGAGTAAAGGATAGCATGTTAAGGATAGGCAATGATCCAGCCACAGGGTTCAGTACAGAAAATAATCTGAGGATATAAGAGTAGAAGTACGAAATGTGAACCAGTTCCAACTTTCCCAAATTATCCAAATTCTCCGATGCCAGCATTTCAGCTCGCTGAGCACCCGTATCTGTACTCAAGACAGCCAAAAGGTCTGTCAGATGTGATTGATGATAAACAGGCCTCAGTAAGTCCACGTAAGACCTTTCTGAAAGCCCCAATATGGACTCCTCAAAAGTTCCACAGTCACATTCACATCTCTGATTTTCCTTTCTGAAGGATCTAGCATTATCAATCAAATCCAAAAAGTTCTCTGCTAGAGAAATAACAACTCGAACATATAATCCATGTTCTACATCTTGACAAAATAGCGGAGTGTCTAGAGAACCATTGTCATTCCCTGTCATTAGGCATATGACATTTGCAAGAGCCCAACCAACTGGAGGAATTGCCTTATGCCAACAGAGAGTTCCTTGCTGATGAATATCTGACATGTCGGGTAAAAGCTTTCCTCTCAACATCTGCCAGCACCTGCCAAATTTTGATCAGTGCCCATGAATTTAAATGCTATGTAATAGTTTCATTAAACGAGTGATTATTATGCACTGGAGGGTTTCTGATAGAAGGTAGGGGGTCATGTTTACTCAAAACGTAATATCAAATCAATGATTAACCACGAAAGAGATAAAGGGTGAAAAATACGAAGGCACAATACTGCATCTGCCCATTTTGCAGAATGTGCATGTTATTAGCAGAGATATAAGATTAGAGATAAATCAGCAGAATATCTCCTATGAAAACTTAAGAAAAAAATGTGAACAGCTCAAGACAGGTTAAGGTTGTCAAAGAACCCCGCATTGCTTATCTATGGAGTAATGGGCTTTACACACATGCAGTCTCCCTCCACCTACTGCCTTAAGCTTTTAGAGCAAACAGCTACGCACTTAATCTCAGGTTACCAAAGTTTCATCCCAGTTTATTTCGCGTGTGCAACCCCATTAATTCTATGTGCCATTATCAATTTTGTTTGCACATGAAAGGGGGTGTTAAAGTATCTTGTATATGGCCTTTATATAAGGCCTTATATACATGTATTCTCCCTCCACCTACTAGATTAAACTTTTGAAGTAACTAACTATGTATTAAATTTTATGTAGAATATCCTTATGACATACACGTGGCTTGAACAATTAACTCACAATATCCGATTTTGCACATCTCCACTATATCTACAGGGAGATGTCATTCGGAAAACTTGAGGGAAAAAAGTCGTGCATATCCCAGTCATCATATCCTAAAAAACTGATCAAGCTGTATCATTATGTAAAGCAAACAAGCTTACGATGGAGCAATGTCAGACAAAAGAACATTTTAGAATAAGCAAGGGGAAGGGGTTGACTCTATGTCCAATCATACATGTGGCTTGAACAAAAAACTCGCGCTATCCGATTTTGCACATCTCCACCATTTTACAGTGAGAAAAGAACATTTTAGAATAAGCAAGGGCAAGTGGTTGACTCTATGTCCAATCAAGCAAGACACGGTTTCAGATTCTTTGTACCAAAAGATGAGGAATCCGACTCTTGAGCAAAGAATTAAAATAGTATCCTGATCATTGGACCATGCAACTTTTGCTTTTTACTTTTCTCATATGTTGCGGCTTTCACGAATTGATTTTATATGTCTGTAACCTTTTAAAATTTACAAATATTGACAAATGGATGTATATAATTATTACAACTTCTCAAAGTTTGAGAAATGTTTTAAGAATTGGCAGAAAATCACTAAGCAACTTTTTGCTCATAAGAAGTCCAGCCAAACTGGTCCTATCGCATACCCAATTACCCTGCACACCCTTTTCTAGGTACTGCAAATTAAACTAAAAACAAATTTTTGAAGAAGAGAAAAGGACTAGGTAAAAGCAAACCAAATACAGTTAGAAAATCTGACATGCCAAAAACCAATGGAAAAGAATCTTTACGTGGCAGTCGGATAAACCTTACCAGAAGAGTCTGGAAGCATGGTGAAAGAACAGACTTATGCTTCAAAGCAGGAACCAGAAAAGCTGGTAATCGTTGAAGAAGCCAAGGAATTGTCAGGAGAGATATACAGTACTCTTTTGGAGCACACTGAATATCCACAAGGCTCGGTCCATCTTTATTGGACTTTATCACATGAAATGGCCGGAGAGCTAAAGTTAAGGCACTTGCCGTGATCAAGAATCTATCTTCGGTCTGTATCATACCACCATGTTGTGATGGCAAAAGAACATCCAGTTTCATAATGTACTTTCTAACAGATATGTAAAGCCCGCTTTTACTTCCCATAAAGCAGATCAAACTCTTGACAGCTAGATCGACATCCCTGATATGATCCTGAGGTAAAATCTTCCATCCATTCAGATCAGTTAAGACGACTGGTAGACGCATTGCTAATGAGGTAAGAACAACCATATCTTTTGATCCAGGATAATTTGTGTCACATGATGCAAGAACGAAGGAGCACAGTGTGATCAGCTTCTGTGCCTGATAATTCCAGGTCCTTCTCTCTTCAAGTGTGCCGATGGCCAAGCAGCAGAAGTTTCTCCTCAGATCTACAGAATGCAAAGACAAAAGCATCTAATTTGACATAACTTGATATGCACCCAACAACAAAGCCAATCCAAAAGAAACATTAACAATTTTAATGATGGGTGTGCGGAAACAACCACTATGGAAAATCAACCACAAGACTGTGTACATCAACCCCTTCCCAACCCACCCCCCCCCCCACCCCCAATGAGGGAAGCGTTGTGCACCAGGATTCCCTATTTTAGATACAGTGTCTACTTACAATGGACCACTTATGCAGTAAACAGGCAATAAAGTACAGCCAAAAGGCAACTTTACACTCTAACTCAAGACGACAAGGAAAATCAGCTCAAGACAGCATTCGACATCATTCTTTAACAAAGCCGCAATTTCTGCAAGTGTATGATGGGGGGAGAGGAAGGGAATCGAGTATGTGGCCACTGTAAGCAACATAGCCTCGCCTCATAGACTCTGGCCACTACAGAGAAGATTGGCCAAGTAAACAAATATTACCCTGAGCAAGAGTCACTGTTTCATCAACATTGAAGTTTTGAACCATTTCATAACCTGGGGACAATCTGCTACCTATTTAAGAAACACAGGCCTTTAGATTATCATTTAATCCAACAGACTCAGTATTCTTTAAGCAACTTATTGTCATTAAACAATCCATGTGGAGAAGGGAATTTTATATCGTAATTTACACTGCTTGTAAAACATTCTCTACGAACTATGGATACTAGGCTTTGGAACACTACAGTTTGTGACACTTATTTATCAGCTTGATCAACTGACCCTTATTTATCGGCTTGACCTATAATCACAATAAGATATTTCAAGGTATTCCACTTAAAATTTGAAGACGAGACAAAAAGCATAATATGTAGAGACTTGTCTCCTCATCCTATATAATTGCAGATTCTGTCCACTGTGATTGCTACTTTCTCGAACAACTAGAACAAAATTTTGAAAGAAATAAAACAAACTAATCTTCCCTAAATAGCCTGTTAAGAATATTTGCAGCATTTAATCAACAATGAGAATCTCTCTTAAAATCCACTTCCAAATTAAAGTACTGTAATTTTTTACGAGGCTCAGTGTACTGTTCTGCTCAGACATGCCTCCAAAAGAAACTGAGAAGGCCTCGACAATTACTGGCAGACACAAGATCTTAGAGTGGCAAGAATAGAAACTTTAAACATATGTAAATTACAACGATTAGTACTCGAAATCTCAGATAATATAGCAAATGATTGATAAAAATTGCACCAAACAGCTAGTGGCTTGGGGGACAGCGACACCTGCCAACACCATGGGCCCACCCATGGCCTTGCCAGAATATACATCTTAACTTATGGGTCTATAAAATGAAAAAAAGAAAAAAAAGGAAACCATACTACGACTAGTAAAAGCACTTGCTGACTTCCCCTAACAAGGCACATGAAGCTCCAAATCATCTTGTGCTCAATCAACTTGGTAGCATTGGAACACACAATTGACCTAACAGCTACTCTTTAATTTCAAATCAGCCCCTACCTGATGTATAAGGAAAGTGAAACTATAATAAATCATTGTTCTTGATTCTCGCAAAGTTACTAATTACCATACCAGTAGAGTGAATACTTTCCAATAGAATCTTAAAGCACTTCTGCATGCAGGCAATATCTCTGGGTTGAATAGTCTGATGCTGGACTGACAAACATCTAACAAAGAATAGGAAAGGTCGCAAAAGGCTGCAAGAAATCCATGTTCTGTTCATCAAACCAGATTGATGATCCACCAAGGTCTCCCATCCTTCTCGAAGCTGCAAAGCTGCGATTCTTGTCACATAGAAACGCCTCCATACTCTCTGAAAAAACATGGAAGCAAATATGTTCATATTGGCTGAGAAGAAATTCCACTTTACACATTAATGGAAATGGTCTGCATTACGGAAAGCAAGATTAATCAGCATAACGAATCAGTAAATGCTGTAGCATTACCTACCAGTACAACCAATAGACATAGGTCGTTCATCCTAAAGAAAGGTCCTCCACACCAGACCACATACGAAAAGCAACTAGATGAATCGAAAGGAAATCTCTTACGAGCAATAGGTTAGATGATACAGTCCTGCACTCTTCTAATTCAACAGCCTCAACGCCACAACATCAAAAATTCAAACAAGTGCATCTCCGCTCGGTACTTCAGTGTAACAGTACAAAAAGTTAAGACCCAAAAGGAGCAACGCACCTGAATGAACAGAGCAGCTGCGTTGGCACGTCTTGCGTAGCTCCGGGCCTCCCTCTCCTGAGACACCTTCTCGAGAAGAGCATCCCTCGTAATCTCCCTGGCGCTCGCACCCCTCAACGAGACCTGATTCGACCACCGAGCAACAATCTCAACACCAATCACGGCACACAATCAAGATGAACAGATTAAGGAGGCTCCATCACTCAAAAACTGATCCCCCCACAAGAGCCAGACTACATCTAATTACTCTAACATCATTTCTTTGCTTAGGCCTAGCAATTGCCGCGCGAAAATGCACCAATTCCAAGCGACCCAAAATCCAGCGCGACCAACAGATAATCAGAACCCATTCCGCCTGAATTCAACACACTAACCCACGAATAACCACACGTCTTGCCAAGGGGAGCAAAAGAAGTCGACCCAGAATCGATAATTCAGCAGTACGCGAGCGAGCGAGCTAATCACAGAGAGAGAGAGAGAGAGAGAGTAACCTGCTGTTTGCGAGGTGGGTCCATGGCGGATAAGACCACCACCTAGATCACCAACAACAGGAGGAAGGAGAAGAAGTTGCTGCTCTTGATCACATCTCTCGCGACTTCGCTCTTGCTGCAACTACAATTTGAATCATCCCTGCCATCGTTCGTCTTCTTCCATTTTGATATTCTTAATTCTCTCTCTCGTGTCCTGTACTTCTTGGGCTCCCTCCGGGCCGGGGGATTGAACCCGTATTATAACCCATTGGAATCCGACCCGCCAATTTCAGGAGAATGAACTTTTTGGCTTTTTCCATTCACTTGACAAAAATAAATTTTAATTTTTTGAGTGGCATAAAAATGAAAATATTCTTTTTAGGACTCGATTGCACTTTTGGCACGTCAATGTTATTTTACTTTAGTATGTCACAATGCTGATGTAGAAAGAGAAGGACAAGAGAGGTTTTTGAAGACTAGTAAATGCGGATGAAGTGAAATCAATAAGATTTATTCATTAAATCTTCTCCCGAAAGAAATTTTCTAGCTACTATAATTTCTTTCAGAAGAGCATCAAAGTTGAATATTTCAATGAAAATCCCTTGAGAGGAGACAAGAGAAAGAGAACCAGTAAGAGAGTAAATTGAAGAGGTATTTTGGTCCGCTTAGTATAAAAAGGATCTTTTTTCCAAAAGAGGGGATAAAACTAAAGGGTACAAATAGGTTCTCTCGTTTACATATGTAATGCCAAAGTTCAATTCAAATTGAGAGAATACTATGGACATAGGGATTATGGTAATAAAGAGCGGATGAATTATATAAATTATCATTTCTTTGAATTTGTTAGAGGCTCTTTTCGACTATTCAATTGCGATTTCTTCCCTCCTCTACCGATTATCAATACATTTTTACCTCTCAAGTCTTCCAATGCTAACTGTGAGGATCTTAAATTAATTGAAGTTATGAGCTTCACCATTGGATAGGCGAGTAATGTCTCTTTTTTTAGGTTTGGTTCATAGTACAAAAGACACCGGAATCGATATATTGCCCTTCAACTTTAAGGTGAATAACAAGAAAAAAAGTTAGAACAACAAAACCCAAACTTAGTCTCGCCAAATCCCACGAGCACTATTTGTTCTTAACTTCCTTGGAAAATCACGGGTGCGTTTAGATCAGCTTTTGGAGACGGTCATTATGAAAATGCAAAGGACTTTAGGTTGGGGTTTTTTTAAATGCAAATAGTGTTTGGTAACTTTTAAAAGGGTTAATACTATGAAAAACCCTCGTCGTGACCTACCTCTCAAGGGCCATCTCGAGGAGTATAGTTTTAGAGGTATTTTATGGGACTCTTCTTCAGTCCATACCTCACATGACATTGATTATTTAAATTTACGTTTTCAATTTAGAGTCGCCACTAGTCACAATTAAGGATCGGCTAGAAACCCTAATTGAGATGCGGAAATGTCATTTCGAAAACATTAGCCACCAGAGATTTTTAGGGATCGGGGACTTGATTATACTAGTTTTTTCAACTAAAACTCTTTAGGTACCTAAACTTGACTATTTATTAACCAACCATGTCATGGAAGTTTTTTACTAGTCGAGAATTTTAAATTTCGTTCTAACCATTCTAAAAAGAACAACAAGCAATGTATTTAAAGTGCGCAATCAAATGAAATCAAATGAAATCAAAATGAAATTGCCCAAACAGTGACCTAAAACCGTCTCTAAAAGAAAAGGCAATTAAAAATTCATAAAGTAAAGCCATAAAGGCTTATTCAATTTTGGGATCAAATTTTTTTGTTCAAGTTTAAAGTATATATGAAAAGCCCTAAACTAAGAGAATTCTACATTTTTTTAGCTTCTCCCATATTTTTTCATTTTTCTGAATTTTTTGAATTTTTATATTTTGTTAGGGGAACCTGGCCCAATTCGCTGGTATGACCCAGACCCAGAAGGTCTAAGTTGGGTCAACTCGGGCAGGCTCTTGGGCCTGGTCTGAATAAAGCCCAAATTCTCATATTTCAATTTTTTATTCATTTCAGCCCATATTAGCTATTCAGCCTAGTCACCCTTATTAAATTCATTTATTTTGCCCGGTCCATCAATTCTACCGCTAACTATGGACACCTGTAGTGTGTAAGATACAGGAAATAAATGCTTCTTTTCCTTGTGATCAATGTACTTTAGTGAATGAATCTCTTGTCCATAAACGACACGGATTTTTCTTTTTCGCTCAACTTTCAAAATGTTTATAGGAGGTGTTTGGGAATGGCTCACATTTCCTTATTCTAAGTATTTCTCGCTTTCATTTTGTTGAGATCATTAGAATTGATTAATCTCCACAGGGAATTTTGATTCAAAATGATTGATCCACCAAGCATAAAGACAATTTTTGGGTAAAGATGATTTTCAAAACCTTTACGCAAAATTGTTTTCTCAATTTTCATTTTTGTGCTTGTTTTTCTCAATTTCCACTTTTGTGCTTATTTTCGAAAAAACATTAAAGAATCTTTCTTTGTGACGAAATTTCTTCATTTGATTTCTATTTGATTTTAAGGTGAAGGGTACTTACCTGTGGCATGGAAACTTGACAACCCTGTAAAAAATTGAGAAAGAATGTATTAGAACATGATTCTTTAAGGATTGGAGAATTAGAAATGATACAACATTACCCTTCTCTTGCATTTATTTTCAAACATCTGGATGTTCTCCTATGAGAAAAGAGAACCAAGTCAAGAATGATATCAAAATGGAAAAAGTGGAATCAATACAAGTTACCCTTCACTTGATTTCCCTTTCTTGAATGCTTAATAACTCTTGTCAATAAAAAAAATAGTACATATCAGAAAAGAATTCATGAAAGGGTAAATTGGAATCGATACTGAGTTACTCCTCTTTTGGCTCATCATGTAGAACGATCATTTCTGATTTTTTAGAAGGGTGAAAATGAATTACACCATATTCATCTTTCATTTCATTCATTTGTTGAGGATTATTTAGAACCTGCAAAACAAAACACTTATGCATGATATCGAGACTCAAAGTGTCATGCCTCGATCCCCACGAGCACCGTTAAGTATGCGACATATCAGGACTTGTTGCCGACCCAATCGAATCACAACGATAACGCAAGCGGAAGCAAACTCGAACTCGCCATACAACATATAATTAAACGGGATAGTAGAGAGATATTTGATACACATCAATAAAATACTTTTATAAACATAATGTCAATAACAGCATATACACTTGCAAGCCTTCTATGAGGCAACTAATTGCAGACCATGTATAACAAAAAGGGTCAGGTGGTCGGTTAGCCTAACTCCTTTAATCAAAAGAGGGTTTCTCTAAAGTCGGGATTTCTGAACCTATCAATCACCCCCATGCTACCCAGGCAACCTCCCTAGATCAGACTCGAAGGACTCGGGCGATCCCGGATCAACCATGTCGTCGAACGGCTTGGGTTCGAATTCAACAAGCTCGGGCTCGGGGTCAGACTCCATAAGCTCCGACTCGGGATCCGAATTCTTAGGACCGGTGTCCGGACTAGTAACAACTCCGCTTGGTGGAAGGATCTCCATGGGGTCCCACTCTTCTACTCCGTCATCAGGGAGAACATCAAATCCGCGGAGTGGACCAAACAACTTGTCTCCATCCCGGTAGAACCAAGTCAAAAAGGTACGTAGTTTCCAAAAGGTCTCGCCCTCGTCTACCTAAACAGTGCTAGCATGCCTAATGTAAATCATATCTTCTCCTACTGGATATTCCGTCAACATATGCTCCATATGCATCGGTACTCCAAAACGTTGCGGTGGACCATTCAGGTTCATGGTCGGGGGTCTGAAATGTTTGGGATACAATAATAAGAATAAATCTCAATAAGTAACTACCTAAGCCTCGCTTAGGCTAACGCGTAACTTCAAATAGTTCTAAACATGCAATTCTATCAATCAATGTGCCACATCAATCACAGGCGCCTTTACCTCGCCTTGGCACATACATAAGCTTTGCACGTTAAAGAACTGCCACAACATGACAAATACTCATCGAGCATAACAATCCAAATTAAGGCACGAATATGCATAGCACACTTAATAATCTAGACATGCCCAACATTAGTCTCAAACATGGCATTCCATAATGCATATCACACTCACTAAGTCCAGATTATTAACGGCCCCTCGGGCTCCCTCGAACCCCCGTAAAACGTATTAGGTTATCGGTCTTTCGACATAACCGGGTATCGTCCCGCTACGTCGGCGATGGCAATATCCCGCGTTAAACGCATCAAGACGGCATTCCATAAGAAGCATCAATCCTGCCTCCACCGCGATTAGCATTCGGGCCCCCGACGGGCATCCGATAAATCGAGCATCGTCTCGCATAAAATGTAACAAGAAGGGTTAAATCCCCGCGTAAGACGTATCAGGGCATTATATGATCACACGAGCATTCAAGTACCGAAACCAATTCTCATCTTTTCGATTAGTCAAATGCCACTAAATCCGTACTCATCTAACAAAAAGTCGCACCTCTCATATGCAACAATAACACTGAATAGTCCCGGAGAGAGAGAAAATTGAACTTGCACAGAATCGAGGCTATTATGGGTGGTTGCACAGCAACCGAAATCCTTTTGAAATAAATAGTAATTTAACTCCAAAAATTCTGAATTTTGGATATTTCATAGGAAACATCTTGATAAACATTTTTCATGCAGAGCACAAAACCCAATTTTGACTGTAAACACCTATTTTTGTCACTCGAAGTCAGACAGACATCAGTTCGTTCGGACAAGCCACCCGGCCTTCAAAATGCATCTCAATCAATACCTAAATCTTTTTAGAAAGCTTTTGAAATTTTTATATGTCCTATAAAAAAGAGTTCTTAAAAATTTAAATGTCCTATTAAAAAGTGTTCTTAAAAAATTTTGTAAAGGAAGTTTGTTGAGAAAAATTTATAAAAATTCGAAAAGACAGGAAGGTCGGGTGAACAATAATCCCGACAGTTTTGAGACGGTCCGAAAATGGACTTTCGAATACCCTCAAATGATCTCCAAAAATTTCATATTTAATTTATGTTATACTTCAAGATGTTAGGGACAACTTTCATGAAAAATATTACCTCAGATTCACCATAACAAAGTCTCCACAAAAATAACAAAACACAAAGGCATAGTAGCAATCAAACCAAGAATCAACCAAGCAAGAACTAACAAGCAACCAAACTCATCCAGCAACTATACTATCTCTAAACAGCCCTTAATCAGTCCTGACACATGTCATTAGTAACCTATTATCGTAACCAAGGTTTAGGGAGCATTTACTAGGAATTCTAAGAAAGCCAAGCCAAGCAACCAGCTGCTCCGGCGAACGAACAGGTGGCTCGGCAGTGGCACTAGTCATGAGAGGACCACGGCTGGGATGAATACGGGGTGTTGGTGACGGTGAGAGGTGGTGCTGGTCTTGGCTAAAGGTGGTGGTAACCAAAAATGAGAAGGAAGGAGGGAGACAGAGAGTGTGGTGACAGTGGTGAGCAGCGACGGTGGCTTCGACGTGTCTCCGGCGACGATTTCGGCATGTCTCTAACGGTTGAATGGTGGCTAGAGCGGCTGAGCTCCTCATGGCAAGGTAGAGGGGGAGAGGGTCGGCCGAAGATGAAGAGAGCGAGGGAGAGAGTGAATGAAGGAGAGAGAGACAAGAGTGATTGACCATCTACTAACCCCACTAACTCACAAAATCCCAATACCAACCCCATTATCATCCAAGAGTCTAGAATCCAACTTGTTCCCCACTCTTAGATCTAATGGCTCTCAATTAATCTCCCAACTAATTACCCAAAAATAACAAATGGCAAGAAAATAAATAAGCAAGAAGAGGAAAGGTACAATAGTCTAGAATTTTTGGACATGGAGGGAAAATGCAATTTCCAATTTGCCCTTCAACCTTTCAAAAGAATTCAAATATCCTAGGGGTAAAATGGTCTTTTCCAAATACCCGGTGCAAATTTCACTTTTCTGATAATTCCGAGCAATCTAATAGTTGGCCATGCTTAATGAGACAACATCTGATAAATTTTCGTGGAATCTTGAAAGTTCGACAGCCTATTCCGAATTCTAATTCATGGCTAAAATCAATCAATCGCGACTTTAGTGTATCTCAAACTAACACGCAACTTTTAGGAATTACGTGTATCGACTAGTGACTAATTCAATATCGAGCCATGTCTAAGCTTACTCGAGCCATGGCGACCTCAGTTGTTATGTAATTGCGAAGGTCAATCACTAGTTCCATTTGATGCGATCATTCGGATTAGATTTAGGATCTTTCGAAATGCATACAATGGTCAAACGAAATCACCCGCGATCCAATTACACAACATTTGCGAATCGTTCCATAACCATCCTTGAATCGGCCTATAATGGCAAAAAAATATCTCCTCATCAATCCTTGTGGTCAAAGTGTCGGTCCATAGCCAAGTTCTTAGGTCAACGTACTTGATTCCTAACTAGCCATTCCCTAACGGTTAGTCTTCTCAAGAGTGATCAATTCTAAGTAAGATTTAACTAAAAATGCATCAAAAATATATATTCATTTCATAAATCCTGAAAAATGGGTCGAGATCCCCAATTTAGGTCTTAAAATCCTTAATTTTCAATTAATTTTTGGGGCTTTTCGATTTCTTTGTCAAATTGTGAAATTGGACTGACCAATATGAAATTCAAGGTCCGAGAATCAATTATTGTGAAGACACCGTAGCCAAAAAAATGACTAAAAATGACTTAATTGAATTTTTGGCTCAATTAGAGTATGAAATTACCCAATTTTGGGAAAAACATATCCCCAATTGAAATTTTATGAAATTGAAACTTTAGGGCTGAAATTGGCATTAAAAGAAGATTTATGACTATTTTTGTGGAATTTTTGAATTCCATTTGGTATTTTCTTGATTTTTCTCCCCTTTTAGCCAAAAGAAATCAAGGAAAAATTCACGAAAAATCTTAGAAAATTTATTTATTTTGTTTAGAAATAGGTTCCTAAGCATGGCCAAGGTTCCTAATCCTAATTTTAATAATTTTTATGTAAAATTGAGAACTTGACCAAAAATCATGTGTCAACAATTATATGTTGTCTTAAACATTATCTTTTTTATATTCTTGTTGGCCGCTTCCACTGCTCCATTCATTTGCAAGTGGTATGGTGAAAAATTCAGATGACGAACATGAAATTCATTAACTAACTCATCCACAATCTTGTTGTTCATATTCGAGCCATTGTCAATAATGATCGCTTCCGGGACTCTATAACGAGCAATTATATCACGATGAATGAATTTGGCCACATTTTTAGCAGTAACATTGGCATAAGAGCTTGCTTTAATCCATTTTGTAAAATAATCGATAGCTACCAAGATAAAACGATGCCCGTTGGAAGCTTTAGGATTTATCAGCCTAATGATATCGATGCCCCACATAAAAAAACGATCATGGCTTTGACATTTGGCGGCTACTAGATAATGTTGATAAGCTAGAGAAATTAGCACCGCCCTAGTCCCAAAACTAGACAAATTTACAACACCATCAAAATACACGGTCCATTTATCACTTGATATTTCTAAAATACATTCATCCATAAGGTTATTCTTGTTAGGGCTTTCCAATTCTCTAGAATTTTCAGCTAACATGTCGACTATGGTTCTTCCTTTAACAGATTTCTGCATCAAGCTTTGCACATCAAATTCGAAAATAAGAATTTGCCATTTATCCAACTTTCCAACCAAGGCGGGTTTCTCCAAAAGATATCCAATAGAGTTATTCTCAGTTACAAGAAAGATTTGATAGTGAAGAGTGTATTGGTGTAAACAGTGTAATACCCAAACCAATGCTATACATGTTTTCTAGACTTTAGGATAATTCATCTCGAAGACGGTAAATTTCTTACGGAGGTAATATATTGCACACTCCTTCGGTCACTTGGTCTTTTATGGGCAAGCATAGCTCTTAGTGACTCCTTGTGAATAGTCAGATAAAGAATCAATGGCACTCTAATAACCGGTGAAACCAAAACTGGTGGGTGAGAAATATATTGCTTTATTGCTTCAAAGGCTTTTCGGTATTCAATGTCCCATTCAACTTTGGCATTCTTCTTTAAGAGTATGAAGAATAATTTCGTTGTTTCTGACAATTGAGAAATGAATCTTACAACGTAATTCAACCTTCCCAAAAGGTTTCGAACTTCTTTAACAATTGAACGAACTTTAAAATCATAAATGACTTTAACCTTTGAATGGTCGATTTCAATGTCCCTGTTACTTACTATGAATCTGAATAATTTTCCAGATTTTGCTCTAAATACACACTTCACAGGATTAAGTCTCGACTTAAATTTTGGGAGTTGAAGAAATAACTTATTCATAACTTCAATGTGATCTTCACTACGTATTGATTTAGCAATCATATCATCGATATATACTTCAATCTCTTTATGCATCATGTCGTGAAACAGGGTTAATATGTTGCCCAAGCATTTTTCAAATCAAATGGTATCACTTTGTAGCAAAAAGTCCCCCATGATCTTCTTCTTTCATCTCAATTTGATTATACCAAAAAAAAAACCATCCATGATAAAAAAAAAATTCGAATCCAATGGTACTATTGACTAGAATATCAATGTGTGGTAATGGAAAATCATCCTTCAAGCTTGCTTAATTCAGATCCCAATAGTCAATACAAACTCTAACCCATCCATACTTCTTCATTACGGGGACAATATTGGCAATCCAATCAAAATAGTGTGATACTTCAATGAAGTCCACTTTTAATAATTTCATGACCTTCTCCTTAATTTTCTTTGAGAGTTCTAGCTTTATCCTTCTAAGTTTTTACTTTTTTGGTGGCATATTTGGATAAGTTGGTAAAGTATGTTCCACAATTTTCAAATCCAATCCAGGCATATCCGCATAAGATCACGCGAACACATATTGGTATTCTTTCAAAAGATCAATCATCTATTTTGCCTCCACTTTAGACTGGATCCGATTTTGGTTTCTTCAATGTTTTCGGCATCACCCAGATTTACAGCTCTTGTCTATTTAGTAGTTAGAGGTTGGACTCTTCATGGCAAATTCAATCTCGTTCAACATTTTTCTAACCATCATCATCATCATTGTCATCTGATTCAGAAGAATTCTCATCATGCAACTGTGACTTACATATGTATCTATCATGATCATGTTGGATGTTATGCTCAAGATGCAATGAAGAAGGTTAGTAAATTCACGAACAAATGCAATGCATGATATATTTTTAAACAAAACATTTTGGAATGATGATTTGAGAAAAATGAATTATGAAATAGTCCTCATATCCTCAAACAGTATTGTTCCAAAGACTTTTGAAAAGTAGGAAACGTATAAAAGTCCATACCTCAAAGCATCATCATAGGACTGGTTTAATACTTCCACTCATCCTTAATAAAATATGCATATGCTTTTATTGAAATGATAATGCCGTTTTACAAGAATTACAATCTTGGACCAATGGCTCAAAGTGCAAGATTAAGTCCAAGATTTTGCGTGCAAATGAAAGAATGAATTGAAATTGCAAACATTTCCCATGCAAGGAAATGCCTAAACGAAACAAAATGAAACAAGATACGAAGCATCCCTATTCAAGGATTGGTAGGACTTGTTGCAGACTTAGCCTCTTCACCACTTGTGATGATGCATATGAGATCTCCTTCAAATAACTCAGCTATGCCTATAATGGCTCCTTCCTCTTCTTGCAGTAACTTTGATGGTCTCGAAAAAATTTCACTCAGTTTAAAAAGGAGTAAACCCTGATGACCTCCTTGACCCCTAGTGCCTCCATGATTACCTTGACCTCCCTGGTTTCCACAGTAAGCTAAACATTTTCTTTTATTCCCTTTGAATGTTTCAATGGGCATTCTAATGCCTTGGCCATGCGCTCCCAAACCTATTCAAGGGGTATAACCATATTCAAGTAGCACCTTGCTCGACATAATTGAGGGTTTGACCATTTCTGGCTCACGTATGATAGCCCGAACAAGTACATGTATCATTGATACTAACTCGAACATTTAATAACTTGATTCATCTTTGATCTCGGGCTTCACGTATGGGATTACAGTGTCATGGAAAACTTTAAAGTCAGTCTCTCTATGAATGGTTACAAGCTTGTTAACCACAATGAACTTGACTTTTTGGTGTAAACTAGATGGTACAGCACCGACAGTATGTTTCCATGATCGTCCCAACAAGAAGTTAAAGCCGTAGGGATATCCAATACTCAGAAGCTCGCCAGAAAGAGTACAGGGCCTATCAACAGCTCAAGTTCAATTTCACCTATAACTTCTTTCCTCATTTCATCGAAAGCATGGACGGTCAAATTGAAAGTTTGGATTCTTTTTTCATCAACTTCCAAATGATGGAGTGTAGCTAGAGAGCAAATGTTCAAAGCAGACCCATTATCGATTAACACCCATGCTACCATTTTGTCACAGCACTTCACTGAAATAAGCAAAGCCTTCGTGTGATTGCAACCTTCCATGGGAAAATTCTCATCAGCGAATGATATTTGATCTTTTAAAAGTATGGACCCAATGAAATCTTCCAATTGCCTATCATCGATGGTCTATGGCACATGCACCTCATTAAGGACTTTCAATAATGCGTTTTTGTTCTTTTCAAAGGTCTTGAAAATCCAAGAGCAAAATTTGAGCAAGCAATTTCCTTAAATGATTTACCACATCAAATTTACTAGTCTTAACCACTGCCAAAAATTGCTTTGCCTCCTTGGTAATCGCCTTCTTTTTTACCACTTCAACAGTCGTATAGCATCAGCCCTATCGGGTGACAGCATCAATTTTATTTGTCCCATAATTCCAAGGGACTGCTTTGGTGTTAAAATTTAACGAGGCATTTAACACAATTTCCTCTTCATCATGGGGTAATAGTTGAATCACTAATGGCTTCATTTTATCTTTGTCCACTTCCAAAGTTGCTAACTCATCATTCATCAAGTTAATGACTATTTGCTCAATATTACCCTTGTTAGATTCCCACAAGTTTTTCTCGATAAATAAATTGATGATAATCAGTGTAATCATAGCAATCATTTCTCCTTTGGATTCAAACGGGTCGTCCATACCCCCCATCCATCAGGAACAATGTCCTTAGGATCCATAAAAAAGCTTGGAGGGGATGAGTATTTATACTTTCCACTTAGTTGACCCAATGTGTCTACCACTTCTCCATTCTCTAATGATGCACTTCTAAATTCATAATCCTTACGAGCTCTTCTAGATTTAATCTCATAATCAGTGTCGGAAATCTCTTCTTTATTTTCACTCATAGCCAAAGACTCGACTGTTCTAGACTCTATATCATCATCTTATACTTCCATGGTATTTATCTCTTCCATCAAGGCTTCAACCTCCATTTTGAGTTCACAAGAAAAGTTTTCAGAAGATAAATCAATCACTGTCGACACCCACACTCCATATCGCGCCCATATCTACCATTCTTGAGATACAGCTCAGCTTTTCTTCGGTTAAAATATCCTCGTCATTCTTCTCGGAATGCCCAGCTAGTACTAAAATTTCACAGAGCTTAAGGACATCAACCCTAAAAGCTTATTTGTTCACGTTCTCCTCTCCGGTGATCATTTTTACATCTCAGCATGATTTGGCAGTGGATTTTGCTGCACATTGTATCGTGTGTCTTTGAATAACAATATGCCTTTATCTAGAAAGTCTTGGATCTTATTTTTGAGCGCTCAACAATTATCCACATCATGACCCCTTTCTCCCACGTGATATTCATAGGACTTTGACAAATCAAATCTCGCGAACTTAAGTGGATTGTTTCGGGGAATCACTTTTGCCACCATTCTTCTTTCCAATAGTATGGACAAAAGCTTTAATAAGGGTCTAGGCAAAGGCATAAACTACCTTAGTATCCTCTTTTTGGCTTCGTAATTCTAATACATTCCACCTCATGATGCAAATGAGTTTTGAGGTCTCGATAATGATTTTGACTCCATCGGAGACTGTGCATAAGCCACTTCTATTGCCTTCTCTTTCTTACTGATAAACCTTCGGCTTGTTCCTTCATTTAATCGGCCATCATGTATGGCTCCTTCAATTCTTTCTCCAATAATTACCAAAAGGGAAAAATTCTGTGACATCCCAAAATTCCGTTCGTCAGCTTATTTAACGAATGTACATAACGAACGTTACGTGAGAATTTGTATAATCATCAACGAGCTACGGAAGTGCTAACTTTAGAATACTCGGATATTATTATGATGCCACCATATCATCATCATTGAAACCACCGTAAGACCATTCTACAATCACATATCTTTTCTTTCGCTAACGTCATCGTACAAATTAACCATTTTTATTATACCAATTTCTCTTGGTTATTTTGATCACCTTTCCTCCCTATCACGCACCTTGCCAAATTCGTGCGCCCAATGGTTGGAGTAAGCACATTCTTCTGCCTTTTTCCATTTTCCACACCATCTTTCGTTCACCATCACACGCCCGTCCGCCACCTTCCCTCTCTCCTTCATAGCCACACATATTTCCTTGCCACATGCCCACACCACCAAGCTGCCACTTTCTTTCTTCCTTCTCATGCCACGCCATCTACATTCACTAGCAGCCGCCTCCTCATTCTCCTCTTCTTGCCACGTCAATTCATCCTTGCCACATGCAAGCCATCACTCCACGGCCTTTGTTTGACATGCAAAGGGATGGAACACAATTTCCCAATTTTCCTCTCTGCATTTTGTCCCACCAAATCCTTCTTGGTCTTCTGCTTAGTCTTTCTTTCCTCGACAAACAATCACAGCCCGTCCACTCCTTCCGATCAACTAGTTACTGGACTGCCAAAAAATCCTTGTCATGCTGGAGAATTTTGCCGCTCGTGAGTTGAAGGATACAACCGAGAGCGAGGACTCTCTATTTTCAAGCCAAAACCAACACCACGCCACATCGACACTTGAGGCAAATGAAATTTTGCCTCCCTATATTAGATCGGAATGGGTTGCATGTTGAGTTGGGCGTAAGTTTAGGGTATTGATGGAAATGGATGGTAGCTATGGAAATTAGCTTATGGTTTTGGGTGTTTTTGAACACCAAACTCATGGGGATCAAGTATTGAGTGGTTCTTGAACTTGGGTGTGATTCCCAGACTTGATTTTTGCTAGACCTTCATCGTTTTCCGATTTTGTAGAGATTTTTGTGGTCCAAATCTTGCAAAAACTTCCTTCATGAAAGTTATTCAAAACATCTGCGTGTATAACATATTTTAATTCCAGAATTTTTAAAGTTGTTTTGGGTAGCACGAACGCCTAATCTCCAACACGTGCTAAACTATCTAGGTGCACTGTTTCAGTGACCTTTTAATGTTCTTGGATTTTTTATAAAATTTTCAAGAAGGATTCCGAACAAACTCCCTTGACAAAATTTCTTGTGGATGTCTTCCTCTAGAACACATTTAAATTTGAGAATTTTTGGAGAGTATTTGGGTACTGAACTGAGCTCATCTTGAGAGATAAGGATTCTATTCCAATGAACAGTTTTGAGTCTGAATTTAAGCTCCCGAATGAGGTATTTAGAGAAATAATTAGACTTTGAATCCATCATGAAAATTGTTTATCAAGGTGTCCTCTATGACATATTCAAAATTTAGAATTTTTGAAGTTCATTTAATAATTATTTTAATCTGATTTCAAAAACGGTGCAAAACTGTCCAGTTTTACTTTGTTGCAAAGATTCATTATTTTCTAAGTAAAAATGTGGGAATCTTGATTTGAGGTCCTCTAGAGATAGAATCTAAACATTCAGAGTTTTCAAATGTGGTATGAAGACCTTGATGGGATACCAAATGATGGGGTAAGTGAGGCCAAGTTGATGAACGAGCTTGTAATCGGCAAACGATGCTAGAAAGAATTGACTGTTATGTTGCTGTTTGTGTGACATTGAAAAAGAATGATTGTTGTGAGTGATTTGTGCATTGTCTGGGTTGATTATATGAGTGGCTTGCTGAGTTATTGAATGCCGTCGGTTTATGGACCAATGATGGCCCGAGAAGCTGTAGGGAAAGCGGGATGCCGTGGTGAGTGGGCTACGATGCCTAGGAGGATTCTGCCCTAGATGCCTCGGGAGTGTGATCATGATGTCGTGGTTAGTGGATCACGAAATCTGCACGAGCCATTGAGAATTTCGGCGTACATTGCTGTAGATTGGAGTGCACACCAAACCCTGCTAGATGGGAGTTTTCCTCCTTACGTGTCCAACGAGCGCACCGAGTATGTGACTTGGAGTGAGATAATGATATCCAAGCAAGCGTGAAGTTGTGTGTGTATATTTGAATCATGCCGTTGATTGTGATTGCTGAGTTAAAGTATCACACTTGAGATGGTTATTAATGTGGAACAATAAAGTATGTTTTGTTTGATTAGTAAGTCCAAATAAAAAACTGTCATACCTATGCCTGTTGATATGCATGTTATTCTTGTTTGGTATAGGGTGATAGATATTTCCTTATTGAGCTATGACTCACTCTTGTTGTTGACAAATTTTTACAGATTAAGCATAAGTCTCCCACTGCCAGTGACCCTGGGTTCTTTCTTCAGAGCCCCTGATAAGTTCAAGGGCCGCCTCACTCCTTTTACCGACATTGACTTTCCGATGGTTAGGTTGGTGCGCTACGATGTTACCCTTTCGATGGATGTGGGTCTGTCTAGGCACCGAGTGCCCCTATGCTTCGTCTCGATATTTATGAACGTGGATGGTAGCTTGGTGGGGCCAATCAGACACCCGGTGGATGGCAATAGTGGTGGCGGTGCTAATGGTGGGGTAGAGAGAGTAGGGTAGGCGAGAAAGAAAGCAGGAGTAAGGGAACCATTTTTGGATGACACTCCTTGGTACTTTTTGGGAGATAGTGTCGGATGTAAGGTGATACCTTTTGGATGATACCAATATGCGAGACTGTACAGATGGACCCAATAGGGGTGACTTGTAGTGATAGTCTCCCCAAGAAGGGATCTTCTCACTTGTATATCACCCGTGTTGATAAATAAAGAAATAGTTCAGTTCGGTGCTGGTGTTGTCTTTTATAATGTCAGGCTTGCCTTATTAATAATTCATGTTATAAATTCTAGCCTTAAAAGAAATTGCTTCCGCATGCGAACAATTTTATAAATGGTAAGAATAATTAGGAATACCCGAAGTGGGGCGTGCCCGGGACGTTACAAATTCTCACATCTAGAACCAATCATTTTATTGTAAAAATCAGAGGGCAGAGCTTCAGAAAATAATTCCACCATCTCCTTATCGTCCAAGGGGATCGTACTTGTGCAGCGGGTGCTCCATCTTTGGGCAAAACATCTAAAAGATTCACTCCTCTTCTTCTCTATCCAAGCCAGCATGTCACTCATAGGAGCAATTTCAGTGTTATACTTATATTGAAGTACGAATGCTTCAGAGACCTCCCCCTATTTCTCCAATTTCTTAGGCTCAAGTAAAATGTAACATTGTAAAGCAGGCCTAGATAAGCTCCCTTGGAAGATTTGGATTAGTAAGACAGTATTCTGCGCATATCGTCCCATTCTATTCATATAATACTTCAAGGGGATCTAAGGATCTCCAGTCCCATCATATTTGATGAATTCTACAACCTGGAACTTATCGGGGAAGTTCATCCCAGCATACCGAGAGAAGTCTTCAATTTCATTTGCCTTATACCCCTGCATGACTCCAAGATTTTCTTCTAGCTTGGCAAACCTCTTGTTATCTTCCTCCTCCATTCGAGTTGAAATAGCTTCCGAAATGAGATCCAGTTCAACCATAACAGGTGTTGGGTTTGGCACTTCCTCAGTAACATTTCCTCTAGGGTTTCCATTGATGGGCTCAAGTGTAGCTCTAGGGGTATCCCGATTGGAATTCGAACCAACTAAGCTTGCTCTTATCTCATTAGCAAACTGAGCAAATTGAGCAACTAGCTCGATAATTCTATTATCAATAGCAGCAAAGCGGGCGTTCTATTCTTCATTGCTCATTTGTGCTGATTTAGATCGAGTCCAAATAGGCGGTCATCTTGAAGCAGTAATTAATGTCAGTACTTGGTAGCAAAGAACCAACATGAATATTCATAAAGAAAATAGATGTAATCCTTTTGATGACATCTTCCCCCACAATAAAATAAAGACAAGATGATCCTTCTAAAAGCCTAGTCTTATAGAATTAAACCCTTGTCATGATTCTTTTGTAAGAGAATATATCTTCGAAAAGGAATAATCCACGGTGATCAATTCATCATTTGATCCAATGAAAAAATTAACAAATATTTTCCATTGATTCAAAATACGAATGGTCCATAATATTTCATTACAAATTAAAACAGTACGAAAAATATAAAGCATCCACTAATAGATAGTTTAAATCTAATGAAAGTGCGGCTCGTCAAGGCGAAGCCGCTTGTTCACTAGGGTTGAACTAGCGGCTTCAATATTATCCCGATCTCTCGTCTGCTGCTCTTCTTTTCCTTGGGAACACTGGTGATCTAGCTCTTCAGGCACATAAGGGATGTTGCCTTCACAAATAGGATCCATGGGTCGGTGTATATAATCCAAAGACGCGTGATGGAACTCCATCTTTCCTTCCAGGTCAGTGGGCCAAACAACCGCTTGCTTTGGGCAATTCTTACGGGCATATGTAATATGATTGAGCTTCTCTTGCAAATGAGTGATTAGACCTTCTCCAAGATCTTTGTGCGGGAGATCAAATTTGAATAAATCCGACCTAAGGGGTGGTGGGATCTCTTGTAAGGCACTAAACTGTCAAACCACCCTCAACGGATAATATGCCGTAACTCCAATGAGTCTCGGTAAAGGAATGGGACAATCAAAATCATAAGCAATGCACACTTCACGAAACTTAGCCCAACCTAATCGACATCGGATTTGTGTAGGGGTAATATTTTTTAGAAGACATATCCATCAATGAAAGTTTTTTTCGGGAATACGGTCTTGCCAATGAAGTAATCTTTCAAAAGGGTGAGTATGTTGAGTTATTTTGAGCATCCGCATATGAAAACCTAAATCCTTAAAATGGGAAATGAACCACATATACAATAACCCTACAAGAGCTTAAAGGACTCATTTTCCATTGATTCTAAAGCAGCTGAGTGATATGAAGGTTTCGGCTAGGATCGTGTTGGTGAAATTCCATCTAATGCAAACTTGTCGAACCACATGTGCAATCAAAGGGTCCATAGCTGTCCTAGAGATAGGAAAGACAACGAAGCCAAATAATGCTAAAACAAATGCCCTAGCAGAACGAAAGCTTGATTCTCTAGGAAGATTTGAGAAATTTTATACCAAGTACGACAACGGACAACGATTGGCATTGATTTTCAGGATTTTCTCAATTTTGATTTTTTTAACTTCCAAAAACTCAGCCAGAACACTCGCCGGTTTTAGACCTACAAGCGGTCTATTAATCTAGCGAGGGATTGGAATCCAATGGCAACTTCGTATTCTTCGATTGTTGGAACCAATTCTTGTTTGGCGAAGATGAATGTAGAAGTGATCGCGTTCCAAAAATGTGCCATAGCTTGTATGAGGCTGACTTGATACTTGACTTCAAAGAGATTCACAAGATTACCCTTCCTTTCTTCCATGTGATTCTGATTTCCTTGGTTCATCCTATTCCACCATGCCTAGAGAGCGTCCTCGGGAACAGGAATGACTTCAATATCCAATTTTCCCATTAAATCTAGACCATGAAGGGATACTTTAATTAATTACCATGAATTACAAAAGTAAATTGCGAAAATATAATGAAAGGAACTGCAAGAATTTAAAAGAAAAGGGTAAGGAATATACTCACAATGATTTGGCGAGACGAATTTTCAACTACAGAGACACATAGAAGTACTTGTGAGGTTTTGACACCAAAATGTAGGGTATACTATGCTCCCATCTCAACGAAATAGTAAGTCTTCTCCCATATCGCAAATTGCGGGTGGGTCGGACTTAATTCTTTCGAGGAAATGAGCGGGATTGACAATGATTGTCCCATTGGCGCAAACTGCATATGGTCCAATCAATTCTCAACAGCTCCTAAGGGTTTCCTAAGGATGCAGTCGGGATTTAACCGCAGGCTGTGTGTGTAAAGAGTGTAGTGCTAAAACAAGTATAAAGGCATACGCATCATTTTATATCAAGACAACACTTCTATTTCATTCACATACATATCCAGTCCTTACTCCAACCTGCAAAACAAATGAGTTAACAAACGCTCCACTCCTTACAACTCCCCACCTACAATAACATTTAACACAAAGTTAGTGTACTTACCTCAAGCTTACAATGCGCTGCCATAAAACCACATTAGTTAACCAACAATCGATTTTATTAGGCCTAAGTCTTTACGATCCCCAGCGGAGCCGCCATTCTGTCACGACCTACTTCTCGAGGGCCGCCTCGGGGAGTATGGGTTTAGAGGTATTTTATGGGACTCTCCCTAAGTTCATACCTTGCGTGACATTGATTGTTTAAATTTACATGTTCAATTTGGAGTCGCTACTAGCAACGATTAAAGGTCAGATAGAAACCCTAATCGAGATGTGGGAGTGTCATCTCGAAAACATGTAAAACCAGAGATTCTTAGGAATTGGGGACTTGATTGCACAAGTTTTTTCAACTAATGTCCTTTTGGTATCTAAACTTGACTACTTGCCAATTAACATGTCGTGACAATTTTTTACTAATTGAGAATTTTAAATTTCGTCCTAACCATTCTAAAAAGAATAACGAGCAATGTATTTAAAGTGCGCAATCAAATGACATCAAAATGAAATTGCACAAATAGCAACCTAGAACCGTCTATAAAAGAAAAGGCAATCAAAAAATTTCTAAAGTAAAGCCCTAAAGGCTTATTCAATTTTGGATCAAATTTTTTTTGTTCAAGTTTAAAGTATTTATTAAAAACCCTAAACTAAGAGAATTCTACATTTTTTAGCTTCTCCCATACTTTTTCATTTTTCCGAATTTTCCCAGTTTTTATTTTCTTTTATTATTATTATTGTTATTATTATTTTGGGGAAATAGATTTCGGACCGGGTCAGGGGAACCCAGTCCGATTCGCTGGTCTGACCAGGACCCAGAAGGTCTGGGTTAGGTCAACTCGACCAGGCTCTTGGGCTTGGTTTGAATAAAGTCCAAATTCTCAAATTTGAATTTTTTATTCATTCAAGCCTATATTAACTATTCAGCCCAATCACCCTCATTAAATTCATTTATTCGGCCCAGCCCATCAATTCTACCGCTGCGACCCAGACCTGTACTCGACCCGGTCTATACTATACCCGAATCCTATTTCTTTTTTTTTTGGGTTCTTTTTTTTTATATTTATTTTCTATTTCTTTTTTATTTTTTATTTTTTTTTAAATTCTCTTTCGTTTCGTTTTGGTCTTCTTCCCCGATGACCCCTTTTCTTCACGCCCTCATCTTTGCCGAGAATAGCTAATTTACTGCCTTCACCGAGAACACTTCTTCCTGCGAACTCCATAGCACCGTCGACCTCAACCTTCAATAATAACCACAGCCAACCAATAACAACTCGCCACTAGTCGACGGTCTAACTCCAACGAGAAATTCTTAAACTCAAAAATCACATAAACCGAAACTAAATTGATTCTAGCACGTAGAACGCATACATGCAAATCAAATCGTGGGGGATGGACTGGCCGAAGTGGCCTCTAACCGCGGGCAATGCTCCGGCGGAAGGGGGAATGAATCTCCGTCGAAGGTTCCATTAATGGCCGGCTCGGACAAACAAACGGTGAATATGCCACCAAAATCAAAGAAATCGTTGAGAAAACACAAGGTGAGACATAGTTCGATGGTTATGAGAACAAGGTACAAGTCGATTTTAAGTTTAATCACGAGCTTAAATTCAACCATCTCTTTGGCATTTCATCAAACATGTAATATGCAGGTTAGAATATAGGCTTCCGATTCTGATTCTATTCAATTCTCGGTCCTAGATAGGGTTATATTAGCCTCCAAATCAGCATTACTAATCACGAAATAGCTTTGGTTTCGCACAATTAAGCCACAAATTAGTCGGCTGAACTCAGTATCCTCAGCTTTAGTAAAGGCAAGAGAAAATGGCCTACGAAGAAGGAGACTCACCTGATTCGTGAGAAGAGTTGGAATCGTAGAAACCAATGCCGATGAAGATCAATGATATCGCGGCAAAATCGCAGTTCTTCATTCGTCGCGATAATGAACAGCTCTCGCCGATATCTCCTCCGTTTGGCCGCGGAGAAACGTAGCGACCAGCCATTGAAAGCAGAGGTCAGGAACTCAGCTACGACAAACGATTGGAGACCCTCGATGACAGTGAACAGAAAAAATCGGGGAAGGGATTTGCCTGGCCGTCTAAAGACGACGGAACGCTCTCCTCAAAACCCTTTTTCTCCTCCTTTCGATTGGCTCTCCTTTCGCAGAATCTTTTTCTGTCATTCCTCAAACGATCGGCCAGCTCATTAGGTTCTGGAACATCCTCTAGCTTGGATTTGCTCGCGTCGCCTCTCGTGAGCCTCGCGGACGTTGTTCATCATCGATGTGGCCCTATTTATTAACATGCCTACGCTTCTTATTATCGTGCTATTTTTTTTCACTATTTATTATATTCTTTATTCGTTGTTTATTTAACGAAAAATGAGCCCAAACTGGTACACCTGTGATAAATTTACCATAACCTAATTCTTTTACTACGAAAAACTCTAAATTGGTGTACTTATGACACATTTACCCTAAACTAATTTTTTGACCATAAAAAACCTTAAGCTGATACATTTGTGATAAATTTACCCAATATTAAATTGAATTAATATCTCGAAAAATTATAAACCGGTACACCTATGACAAATGAAGGGCAAAACCCCAAACTAGTACACCCATAAATTGTTACGTGTCATCCAACTCAGAAATTTGATGGAAAAATTTAACGGAAACTAACGGATGGTAAAATTATCATAGATGTATCGGTTTGGATTTTTAGTAGTCAAAAAATTAGTTTTGGGTAAATTTATTACGGGTATATGAGTTTGGGGTTTTCCGTGGTATTAACCCTTTTTAAAAAATTAGGGAACCTAAGTTGTAAGTTTTAAAAAGTTTGATGAATCTAAGTGTTCACTTAAAAAAATTGTGGTAGTCAAACAAGTATTCATAAACTTATTGGAACTTCTACTATCTTTCAACACCATACGCATGATAGCCAAAACCAACCAAAAAATGTAGGACCATCTCAGTTCTTGCTGCAAAAATCTGCAACACAATTGAAAACCATTTATCCTTTATATAAACCAACAACAATGCACAAACCGTATCATAAAACGCCATTCCACCAAATCGACCAATATGGCCATTCAACCTAGTCAAGTAATCACAAACCAGGCCATTCAACACACGTACATAGAATTGTCAAAAGTAACAATATTCCAACATAAAAACATTCAAAACAACTAACATTCATTGGTCCAAATACAATAACACATTTTATTGTTATTCAACTGTGATAGACTTGGTAGCTTCTTCTTCTTATTGAGGTTACAAATGACCAAAAACCATATTAAACCCAACAACGACAAACACAAACAACACTCGATAAATATCTCTTTGAATTTTCACCCTTGAAACTTCCATCTTCAAATGGTTCACTAAAGATTCCAAATCCTTGATTTCTGCTTGCATTGAGTCAGCATCGTCCAACTTATCTATCAATACAGGTGGAGGTTCATGTCATCCTTGAAGTAGCACCAAGATCATCTTCGTTGCTCGGTTCAAAAATTATGCGTCAACCCACCTAAAATATCCACAATTGAAGTCTTCACTATACTTGGCACATCCATAGAACCTTCTCACGGGATTATCTCTCATTCAAGTTTTTCTTGTTGGACTTCGCTGGCCACAATAGCAAAAATATTGACTTTCATCTTGGCTTTGTTCATAAATTCATGAGTTGCTTCTCCTATTTGTGCTTCCGATTGCAAATTTGATGAGATGATTTGCCCAAATTTGAAGAATTGAAGTTTTGTGCTCGGTTAGGGTTAGGGTTCTCAAAGATGAAAAATGGATTTTGCCCTAATTTGTTGGAGTAAATGAGTAAGCATTGTCGTTTAGCATCTCAATTGTTGACTTCGGCTTGCCGGCATGCCATATCGGATGGTTTAATTTATTTTAATACCGCATCAAATTTTCCGACAAGGCAAATTGCCAATGGCACTTAAGTGATCGATTTTTCAAATTTGTAACACTCAAGCAAAAATAACCTTACCCAAAAAAAAAGTAAGCAAAAAAAAAAGTTATGTCACTCAAGTGAACGTTATACAAAAGTTGTGTCACTCATATTATTCTTAACCCTTTAAGCTGCGTTTGGTCGTCCGGATTTCTAGTTAGGTAAATTAGTCATATATATATATATATATATCAATTTGGGGTTTTTCATGATATTAACCCTATCAAATAATGCAAGACACTAAAGCTTTGAAATTGCTATAATACGAGATTCTTTGAACCACGCTATGCAAGGGGTTCATCTTTTGCCATGTTAGAGATGAAATAATTCTAATTTGTATTGTATTTTTTTGGTTGACTTTTGTATTGTTTTTAGGAAACGCAATATAAACAATAATTATATTTTTCACAAAATATGTAAAAATGGAATAATTCAAAATGTTCAGTAGCATCGATGAAAAAGTGAGTAATTTTTTCTTGGATTAATACCACGAAAAACTCAAACTAGTACACTTGTAACAAATTTACCCCAAACTAATTCTTTGACCACCAAAAACCTCAAACTGATACACATGTGACAAATTTATCCTCTATTAATTTCCGTTAAATTTTACCATCAAATTGCTAAGTTGGATGATACATAATAGTTGACGGGTGTACTAGTTTGGGATTTTACCCCTCCATTTGTCATAGGTTTAGTAATTTTTTATTTTTCGTGGTATTAATCCAATTTCACGGAGGGTAACTTGCCACAAATGTACTAGTTTAGGGTTTTTGGTCATCAAAAAAATTAATTTAGGATAAATTTGTTACATGTGTACCAATTTGGGATTTTTGGTGATCAAAAAATTAGTTCAAGATAAATCTATCGCAGGTATACCGGTTTTAGATTTTTCGTGGTATTAACCATTTTTTCTTATATCTCAACATTCTGGTTATATGCTTATATAGTTTAATTTTCTTAGAATTAACATCCTTTTCATATATAAAGCAAATAACTTTCAATGTCTATAATTATTGATAATATTATTACAACTTTAACATACGTAGTTTATGATTGATCAAATCCCTAATAGCTTATGTGCTTGATCGAATGTAACAATAATATATTTCACTTTTTGCATGCATGGTTTCTAGTTTTTCTTTATTTTATGTATCGCGAGATTATTATATAACTAGAATATCGAGTTAAATAGATAAACCAGTAATACACATATATATAATATTTTGTCTTAATAAAAATGAAATTTCTTACATATTTCTACGTGTGAAAATTCTAGTAAACTATCTACTAGTTCAACTTAATCCTAAATGAAAGAACGAGCCACATGTTCACGAGTCAAAGAACAAGTAAAGAGAGGGACTTTGAGTCCTTCAAACGCCCTATTCGTAGGGATCACAAATCGGTTGCTATATGGATGCTGGGTTGCAAACAATTTAAACCAAATGTCTGACAAGACCCATGGAAGTGTCCCACGAAAAAGGTTGCACAAAATTATATATCACACGTGGGAGTTTGTCACAAGTTCGCAAAAGTAAACAAGCAAATAAAGTAAATCAACTTCTCAACTGATAATAAATGAATGCAAATCTCCTATTCTCAGGAATAACAGCAGCAAACATCTTCTCAAGCTTCCTTACCCAAAGAAAAAACATCTTCTCAAGCTTCGAGAGCTCTTAAACTCCAAGTTCCAACCTCCCGAAAACAAAACAACAATAAGTATAGATGATCACACGACATTAGTTTTAAATTAGAATCACTAGAAATTGAAATCAAACAATTATTGGAATATCTCACCACATATATATTCCTATCACTTCAACTTGTAAAATCTATGTACCATCAATCTCCACGTTAACATGATCCATATCTAACAAACAATAAATAAATAAAGCATTCACTCATTAGATGTAATTCTAAGATGAAAAAAATATGGAATTACCCAACTCAAACTTTTCCGCATTCTCAATGCACTCTTCAACATTAATCGGCTCGAGAACCGCTCTCAATCAATCTTGAGTACAAATCAAATCTTCCACGACTCTAAGAGTCAAAGAACTTCGAAAGCCATCAAGCACATGACCAGATGTATTGAAGGTCGATTCTGAAGCAACGGTAGTTACAAGAATAAACAAAATATGTCGAGCCATTAAAGATAGGATTTTAAACTTTTGGCCGGCCGTTCTCCACCACACCAAAATGTCAAGATCATAAACCTTTTCAAGTTCAGCTTTAAGATACCAATCCAGCTCAAATAAGTTACCCTCAGACTCCTTTTTCTCCTTGTTAAGAAAGGCTTCATACGAAGGCTCTTGCACATAGAAATCTAAACCGCAATCTTCCCCTTCATTTCCCTCGTCGCAACGAGGATCGCAACTACTACCGGTATTAGTAGAACTCACAAGTTTACCACCCAAACTTTTGTCACAAGAATCAAGAGAAGATTTCTCATAAAATTTAAACAAATGTTCCAGGGCGAACTTCACCTTATCAAACATCTCATTAGCTATCACACTATCATTATAAATGAGTCTATAACAATACCTCACGTAATTCATCTTTTTTTCTAGGGTCCAACATTGCCGCAATCAGCAGCATCTTATTTGTTTTCTCAAACTCTCATAATATTTGTCAAACTTATTTTTCATTTTCGCACCCATAACTCTCACCCTAAGATCCGATGCCTTCGACACTTCTTTTAGATAATTATACAAAGAAGCTATCCCCTCAAAATAACAATTTGAAATGATATACAAAGTCCCGGACATCTTGTTGGTGGCATCATAAAACTTCTTCAAAACTTGCAAAGAATAATGGCATTTTCCCAATCAACACTATTTGGAGTATCAAAGTCAAGCTCAGTTGAGAAAGAAATATCATCTTCATCCATCCTTTCAAAAGCTTTCATTAGCTTTATGGCAGTGTCTAATATTAGGTAAGTGGAGTTCTACCTAGTGGAGACATCAAGACAAACCAAACCCTTATAAGTGATCCTTGCACTCTTAATGCAATCTTTAAATGTTTTAGCTCTTATAGAAGAACTTCTCACATACCTAACCACTTTATGAATACATGTAATAGAATCACGTACCTCAGCCAAGCCGTCCCTCACAATCAAGTTTAACACATGAGCCATGCACCACATGTGTAAAATTTCACCATCTAAGATTAATAGCTTATTTCTTGAAAAATTTTATTTCAAATAACCAATGGCAACATCATTTAAACTAGCATTACCCACATTCATTGTGGACACTTTTTTCTCTATACCCCACTCGTAGATGCATTTCTCAACCATTTTCCCAATATTCCTGCCCTTGTGACTAGGCATCCCCACAAAATTAATAATTCTTTTGTGCAATTTTCAGTTTTCATCAATAAATGTGTGGTGACACATAAATAGTTCAAATTCTGGCTCGTCCTCTCTTTTCACTCCCCTCATTCCGATTTTCATTTGGTCGCGACATTCTCTCGGTCGGTATCGAAATCCCCAACATTGACAGTTCACATTGCAGATTAGGGATTTAGGGTTTTATTTTTTCTAGGGTTTTTAAGTTAGATTGACCAAACAAACAAACAACTTACAGATTTAGGGATTTAGCGAGTAGATTAGAGATTAGGTATTTGAACTTACTTGGAGGCAACCAAGAGCAAGGGCTAGAGGCGCAACAGTGTGGGAGTTGACAGTCAAGGACTCAAGGCCTTGAGTCGAGGCCGGAGAGACGGAGAGCTGGAGATGGTGAGGTGAGTGTCGACCAAGAAGAGTGAGAAAGTGAGCGTGAGGCAAAAGCGAAAGAATGTGTTTCTCTGCTCAGCATGAGCCTGTGAGCGTCAAGCGAGTTAGGTTTAATTTAGGGATTTAAGATTTTTCTTTTTAAAAATTAAAAATAAAATATATTATATTATTATTATATTACCGATCCAGTCCAGATGGGTGGATGGACGATTCCACACCTGGAACCAAGAAAAATCGGACCGGTACCCACTGGTTCCCAAAAATTGGAACTGGGAACTGGTTCCCTTAGGAACTGCCGGTACCGGTCCAGCTCCGAGCGATCCCAGGTAGTCCAGGTGGTTCCCGGTTCTTTTGCACACACCTATTACCTAGACAATAGCAGATCAAGATACAAAATAAATAAAGATTTTCTCTTTTCAGGGCATACTTCTACTCTCGCCCTTCTCTCCGATCGTGATCTAAGCTGCCTTCATCCGCTAAGAACGAGCGGCTTCACGTTGAGCAAGGGATAGTATCCCAAACAAAGCAAGAGCATCTGGAGGCATGAGCCTAACCCTCCTCGTAACAAGGAATCGATTGGTCAAAAAAGAAGTAAAAGAGCTCAAGAAGGAGGTATTAAGAATAATTTCTTTGAATTGCATAAGTTTTTATTTATATCCTACTTTTAAAGAGTCTATAATCACACTAATTAACTATTTTTTCGTGGCTTTTTTTAATTACGTAGACAATGTAATTTCGAATTACCAAATTATGTGTTCATGCCTCACATATGGCTGTCTTTATTTGCAACCATAGCATCTATAGTTTTCTGATTACGGTTTTCATCTTTTCATTTATTTTTAACACCTTGTAACAAAACAAAGTAAACATTCGCAAGTCAAAAGTTGTCCTAAACACGGGAAAAATAAACTTATGACCGCCACCATCAATACTTATGCTTTTTAAGATATAAATTTGTTAGCCTCTATAGTACTGAAAAGTTCTATTTCATTTTTTTTAGTAACTTTGGAAAGAAGAGATCTTAAATTAGCAGGTATCATTTATTTATCTTGTATTTTTTTCATGTGGAGATTTTTAATTTGGTCATTAGTTTATTAGCCAAAATTACACTCAAACATGTCTTTTAGTTTTATTTGTTTTGTGACATGCAAATAGTTTTAAATTATGGAGTTCAATAATTGGATGGATTTGAGACTAACTTGTACAACAAAGTCACCCCCACTTCATGAATTTTTAGATAGTACATAATCCGTGCAATACAGTTGTTACACAACCCACTTCCAACAATATTAACAGCATAATTATAGTTTGAAAATGAATAAATCTTTCGAATTAAGGGTAATGTACTTGGGTCGTAGAAAAATAAAATCACACAAAATTACGCAAAGCTAAGCTTGTGTATATAAAAGTAATCACTTCTACTTAATTCAATTGAAGTCCAGTATTCCTTCATCACAGTCTTGCAAGCATCTCTCTCAGAATCAAGCGCAGACAATTGAAGCACCTCTTCCCGCAATTGATGATCAAGAACGTGGAAGAAATTCAAACGTGATCCCCATACTATGGAAGCACTCAATCTCAAATTGTCGACAAATTTCCCAATTACACCAGATCTGTATAGAAAATACATTCACAACAATTCAAATTATTCATACTTAGTCTGCCTTAATTCTACTTCTAAATTTAGCAGAGTGAAGCTCGAAAATACATTCACAACGATGTATTTCTTTTCTTTTTACTCCATGAATCGTTCCTACTTTTTGTATACATAAATAATGACATGGTAGATGCCCCATAAATCGTCACATCATTTAGTAAGAGTGCTCAATAAACTTTTGGTACATCTAGCCTTACTTTGAGAAGCGGTGCTGAAAAATTGAAAGATGTTCCTAAAGAAAGATAAGTAGTAATCAAACCAATATGATTCCAAGAGTATGAAATAAGTAAATCATCCTAAACCAAGGGTTAAGAAACATGAAACATGTAATATCCTCGTACCCAATTAAAAGAAAACCTAAATAAACTAAAAAGTATCCGACAAAAATAAACCAAAAGATCCTAACCAAAGGTTAAGAAACATGAAATATGTAAAACCCTTGTACCCAATTAAAAGAAGACCTAAATAAACTAAAGAGTATCCTACAAAAATAAACCAAAACACACTATGGAGAATCGCAAGTTGCTTCAACAGCAAGTCTATAAACATTCTGATGGCATCCCGTGGGTCCGAAAGTGTTCTCCGAAACATCAAGCGTACAGCTCTCTTGTCCAAGACATTGCTGCAAAAAACCGATTTATATCTTAGTTTGTGTCTTGGAAAAAATAATCCCAAAAATAACCTAAGCATTCAATAATAGTAATTAGGAAAAGGGTATTTTTATTTGTTCATTACCTTCTGAATGACGGAGAGCGTGTTGGGAGCTTCGCAGCTACCCCTCGCGTAAGACCCACAAGCACCCGTCGGCTCGCCGAAGCTGGCGAACCGGATTTCTGACATCACGCGCCTACCTTGGCACGACAGCTCCAGCTTCTTCCCCTCGTCGGTAGTGGCACAGATTGTCCCGGCCGTGACAGTCTGGAACCTCACGTGGAGCGGCGTGCCGCCGAACTCCTCGAAAAGTACCAGCTTGTTGCCATCGTCTTCAAGGAAGGACCGTGGGATGTGATACCTACACGAGCAAAAATCATCATCCATAGTCTCAACAAAACCCTAAAAACAACATGTCTTATGACGAAAGAAATTCACAATAACAAGTGGATGTCTACTGTTTATTACCATCTTTGACTAGGTTGCCCGCAATTGGTCAAGCACTTGTTGGAATTATAGGCTCCACGGTAATCGCAGGTTGTAGTGCAACCATCCTCACCAGCAACGTAGCTCGGCCAGAACCTGCCAATGTTGTGGCCATTGACCCAAGCGACGCCTTTGCCAAGTCCTTGCAAGTCCACGACCACAGGGTCACTGCCCAAAGGAGCCTTGAAGGTTGTCTGACGAAATTCCAAAGAAAAAATACAGTAAATCAGCAAATTCAAGCAAATAAATCAAACGGTCTGGGTAAAAACCATTCCTCTCTTTTTACCTTGTACCATATGAACAATCTGTTGGAAGGTAGATTGTAAGATTTCCATCCATGTTGGTGACGAGCGTTGTCCAATTGGAGTCCCTTTACTTCCATGCCGTTCAAGCCCACCTTGTACGTCCACGGGTTGGTCGACAAGTCCTTGGTCACCTCGTCGCTTTGGCCTTTGTTGCCGATCAGCTTCACCGGGCCATGAATCCCGACCTTGGTCGTGTCAAAGTTGGCCCCATAATTCTGCTCGAAATATTATCAAGCAACCAAATTAATGAAAAACTAAAAAGCAAACTTCAATTTTTTTAAAGAAAGTTCTGTAGTATAAATTTTTATACTTGCAAACCAACGGTGACACTGAGGAGCGAGATTGTGTTGGCTTTGCCAAGCTTCAGTTTGATGTCTTTCTCCATGATGAATTCCAAGCGATCACTTGAACCCCATTGAGACCCTAGACTCAGATAAAATTTAACCTCAACGTAAGTAATAAGAAGCAGCCCTTGATACTAATCACTGTATTTTATAGTAATTGACATAATTAAATGGAGATTATATAGATAAGAGCTCAACTCACCGACGTGCTTCCCGTTAACAAAAGCATGAACGATGTGTCCGTTGGTGTGGACATGCAAGGTTATCTTCTTGCCCGCGAGACTATCGTTCTTGCTCAAATCAAGACTGTATAAAATTCATGAGGAGGCCATTAAAAACTGTGGCAATTCCATAACCAAAACAATCAAAAACACCATATAATACATCAGAGCATTCATTGTATTTACCTAGTTAGATACCACAAGTAGTCGCTAGTGTCATTAGTGACGGTCTTTTGATCCAAAAGCTCGTTCACGGTCATCACACTTCCTTTAGCTAAGCCATCATGCAAGTGCTCGGGATGCTCGGGCCTCCAATCCCATGTCAATTCGTAGGGCTCCGTTTGATCGTCAGCTTCATTGGGCAGTTTCACCATTAGCGACTGTTGGGTATTAACCTGCACAACATTTAGGGTTTCTTCAGCACTAAAGTACACTTGAAGAGCTTTAGCAATGTACTGAATTCAAAATGTAAGAGACCGATTTTCACCTTCGCCGTGTTGTAGATCTCGGTGTAGCAGTCAGGGAGGATGCTGACGGACCAAGCCGGGACTGTGTAATTGTTCCCCATGAGATTGACGGTAAAGTCTTGGTTCGAGTTGGCATTGCCCAGGAAGCAAATTTGCTTCCCGTCGTACATGTACACGGTGCCCTAATCGACCAACGTAAATATATATTATTATTATCGGGGACATCGAGGAGACTATGTTCAATTAATTTCAAATCTCAATTAATTAGCTAAATTACTCACCGACATCATGTTTCCGTAATCCACATCCCTCTTCACTCCATGCGTAAGGATCTCCTCCATGGACATGATCAATTCGTGGAGCCGTTTCAGATGTCCCCATTTTGGTTGATTCAAGTTGCCTGTCGAACGCGATGAGTATTAGCAAAAAATTTGGACAAAAATTGCTTTTTTTTGTTTATAGCAATGGAAATTGAAACTAAAAAACAGGTAAATAAAAACCATATTCATCAAGTGGTGCATCATAGTCATATGATGTGGCGATATAGGGACCGCCGGCTGTTCTACCAAAGTTCGTTCCGCCATGGTACTACGAAGGGAAAAAAAATAATTGTCATAAGTACATTAAAATAATATAATTGTAATAAGTATATTAATTGATTAATAAATATATACTTACCATATAATAGTTCTGAAGCGATCCACCATATTGGAAAAATCTTGCTACAGCAAAAGCAAGATCCTCGGCAGTCCTATGTGGATCCTTCATACCCCAATCCTTGAACCTAGTTAATTTTTCAAATTAAACCCGAATTAGAAAACTATATTTTGGACATTACAAAAAAATTCGGAAGAAAATAATTTTTCCCTTACCATCCAGACCAGTTCTCGGTCCACCATTTAGGACTCTTAGGATTATTAGGAGAAAATTGGTCGCAATACCATCCATTACATGTATTGATCTGCGCAAGTAAACGAAAACATGTTAATTCACTCAAAAATAATTCTTTTCTTTGGGAATTTCACATTATATTGATGAGTGATTACAATTAATCATACCAAAGGTGATGGGGCGTCGTTCTGTTGACACATGATCCATGGAACATCGACGCCATAACTTAGGGCCAATTGCGCGCACCAATTCATGTATGACTTCCCGTTGTTGCCATAAGCCCATTCCACGTTTCCGTACTCATTCTCAATCTTGACCAAATCACAAAGTAAATCTCAAATCAATAAATCAAAATTAAACCACTTAATTAACACGCAATCGATTTAATTAGTAGTGAAAAAGGTTAGAAGCTAGACAACAATCAAACCACTTAAATAAAACCCAAAAAACAAAAATTAACCGAGTATGAAAGTCGATTTACATACCTGAGCAACGATGATAGGGCCACCTTGGATAGCAAAAAGATTGTGCCTTTTCATCATGTCTACTATCACCGTGACAAACGTTTTCATCTCATTCTAAATTACAATACAAAATAATAAAAAAAATCCATCAGAAATTCAAATTAGAGATCTTGAAGTTAAAAAAATTGAAGATAAAAATTGCATAAAAATTATATTACCTGATAAACGGTGTTGTTTGTTCGCATCTCTATACCGGGCAAATTATGCAACCAGACGGGAAATCCGCTGAATATAAAAGTTGGAAGCAAAAAATAATTATTATTATATGACTCATAAAAGGAAAAATAAGGCAATGCACGTTCATAAATACTAATGCAATTCCAAAAATTTTAACAATAATTACCCGTAATTCCACTCCGCACAGACGTACGGGCCAATGCGAAGAATGGCGTAGAGCCCGGCGTCTTGAATGGTTTTGATAAACCGAACTAGATCCTTATTTCCCTCGAAGTCGTACTAAAAACAAAGAAAACACCCCCACCACATAAACGATAATTAAATTCACAATTTAGAGTGAAAATTTACGAGAGAGATAAAAAAAAAAGAGAGAGAGTAAAATTCACAACGAAATAAAGAGTAAATTAGTAAAACACAATAAGTTCTTCAAAAATTGTTGAAATACCTGACGGTACAGGGGCTCGTGGGCATTCCAGAAAACGTAAGTCTCGATGGCATTGAGGCCGCCTTCTTTTGCTTTTCTAATGAGATCACCCCACATCTAACAAAAAATTTGCAAAAATTAAAGATTCAATTAGGATCCGAATTCGCGAACAAATACACGATAAATTAGCATATAAACACGTCAAAAATTCGGCAAATTCACTTGAAAAAGACCAAAAGCTTTTACCTCAGGAGTGCTACGAGGGTAATGAATCGAACCGGAGATGATGATCTTGCTCCGACCATTGATCTTGATCCCCCTCTCGTCGTACGAGACGTCAAGAGGGATTGCAGAGGCGACGAGAAGGAAGCTCAGAACGCTTAGAACAGCAGCAAACCGCAAACCGAGGGTCGCCATGTCCGTCCGACCAGCACTACTTCTGCTCTAAACTCTGCTCGCAGAACTGCAATTGCAGACTGCGAAACTCGCAACGCAGCGCTATATATATAACGAGAGCTCGTAAGAGCACTCGGAGAAGGAGGAAAAGGGTGAGACTTATCTAGTGTTTCGGGATAAAGACGAATTAAAATCTTTCCTATCTGATTGGATAGGGTCTCTCGATACATGCTGTCTCTTGTTACGAAGTATTATCCATGTACGAAATTAATGATTAGCTAGTATCTTAATCGGACGATGTTCTGTCACTTTTTAATTTGGTTACCAAGCCATTATGGACGAATGTCGCGACTTTATCTTAGTAAACAAAATTGCATCCTCAATTCGAAAGATAGAGTTCGAGAAAAACAAGATATATATTCTCGCTTAACTCGAACTAGGTCATCCTCGAGACGCGATAAAATTTGAATTTTTTTCTATGTATGTGTTTTTCATTATCTAAATTCTAAAAGGTGGTCTTTTAAGTTTTTTTGTCATGTCTTAATTTCTAACACGAGAGCTTTTTCCTTTATAGGTGGAAGACATGATGTGGGAGGTAATGTTTCCTCTGATTAATTGGAGTATATGCATTGTCTTCTTTTTATTTTCTTGTTGACAGCTATTTAAATTCTTTATCTGTAATTATAGTTTTAGGAAAAGATGCTGCAATGGATAAGCAAGATCATGAACTAAGAAGTTTGAAATCGTGTGGTTTGTTGTTGCGAGCCTCAGTGTCCACTTTATCTTATTTTCTAACAAAAAAGAAAATTGATTCGGCCTATTTCACTATGATTTAATTGGCTACATGTTCACCTTCGCAAGTACACAAAAAAAAAGGTAATACATTTTTAAAAATTCAGCAAAAATTTTTTGAAAAACCTCAATTGAACAATATAATAACATGTCTAGGTCTGATGATGAGAATGAACTTGGGTTTGTCATAGTTTCAGTTAATCTATGTTTTTGGTCTGAAAATGTTGATATGTTAACTATAGCATATACCATTCAAGCAAATCCGTATACTTTGAAAATAAATTTCGGGCACATACAAGTCTATGAATTTTTTCTTTTATATCATAATCCGAATAAATTGGAAATTAAATAATATATAAGAATATATCAAGAAGATACATTATCTTTATCTACATTTAAAATTTAATTTTGATAAGAAAGCAAAACTCAGAAAAAGGAAAATCAATAAGCTAATGATTATTTGGTCGAACGTGGATCGGACATGGCAATCACAAAAGCAAAGTGAAGTGACACGTGCCGAGCATGAGAGCGAGCATTTTCTCAATTTTTCCTTTAAACATTTGTAATAGAATTACAAATATGAAAGCAAAAGAGAAAAACCACCAAATCCTTGGACACAGATATTTCATAGGCGGATCTGTTGGAAACAATCTACTTATGATCTTTGGTAAGATTCCATATGGAAGTACGTTTGCGCAACAAAAATATTTAGGACACTAACAAGAACAAAGGATTAAGGGTGTGTTTGTTTCGGTAAAAGTGTTTTCCGAGAAAGTGTTTTCCGGACTTTTTGTTGTTTGGTTCTCTAAAAATGATTTGGTCAATGAAAAATAATTTTCGGTCAACACAAATATCATGTTTAATTTTCGGAAAGTGAATTCCTCGACGTGAGAAGATGAAAACATTGTCCCCTCTTTATCGAGTTCTCTCTCACCTTTGGTCTTCTCGAGTCTCTCCCGCCTTTCTGAGGTGCGCTCGCTCTTCCTTAGCTCTTTCGCTCGCTCTTCTTCAGATCTTCTTCATCGACGCTCTTCTTCTTTGCTGGTGACGGTCCAATTCGTCTTCTTCGCCATTGAAGGTCCAACTCGTCTTCAATGACGCTCAACACAGCTCCAGGTTCTCTCTCCCCTCTCTGATTTGAAAATAATCTCGGAAAATTTGATCAATGCTTTACATTGTGGACTTGATGTTGATCCTCTGTGCTACGGTCGTTTGATTCTCATTTCAGTTCATCTTCTGCAAGCAAAATTTTAGAAATCAGATCCTAGAGATACCATTTATCTAAGCGCTTGACCTTTTTACTCGATTTGTAGTTGATTTGCTCGAAATTTTCGGCGATATATGCTTTTATGAAAACACATATCAAAGGTAATCTACCAAGATGAGTCGAGTTGGTTGTTGTTTCATGGTTTGATGAATATTCCACTTTTATCATTGGTTATGGTTCCGTTCTTGAGATATATATGTGCTTTTATGTGTAACATATCATGCCCTGTTAGGCAGAGTGATGGGTTTACATGTTTCTTCAGGAGTTGGTTCTGCTCTTGCTGAAATTGCGACCCTGTTTTTAGGTTTCTTAGGGTTGGATCACGTTTGTGAGGTTGTTCTTTTTTCTTTTGTTTGTTAAAATGTCCAGAGGTAAAGAAAATCATTGATTATAAATTTTTGTTGGAACACCTCGTTGAAATCATTAATAAGCCTTGTTGTTTAGAATCTATCATTGTGCACATGTGATGCTGCTGTTGCACTGAGTCTAGCTCTCTTGAGCAGTAAACTCATAGCGGAATCAAGTTTCGAATCGTGATAAGTCTAGCCCTCCTGAGCCTTTGAACATGTTTGTTAAAATGTCTAGTTAAAGTGCACTTGTCTTTACTTTTTGATGATATTTTTTTATTTTATTTGAATGCTTGCTGTTGGGTTTACCTTTGAGATAAAACCTGTGTCTTTACTAACTCTGAGATTAAGAAATGAACCCTTTTGGTCTTTTGATACTCAAGTTGATGTGGTCTTAACATGTTGTATTTTACATAACTTCATTATGGGACACTACAAAAAAACGATTTTTTTCCGACAAAATTTCCAACGAAAAATTCTGGAAAATTCGTTGGAAAAAGAATTTCCAACGAATTTTCCAACGAAAAAAAATTCGTTGGTAATTCGTCGTCGGAAAATTTTCCAACGAAAAATTTGAATTTTCGTTGGAAATTTGCGACGAATTTTTTTTCGTTGGAAAACTCGTGGCTAAATTCGTTGGAAACGAACTTTTTTTTCCGACGAATTTTTTTTCGTTGGAAACTACAATTTTTTTTTTGTCGAAAAATCGTGGAAATTTTTTTCCATCGAAAAAATTTTTTTTGGTCGAAAATTTTTTTTTTGGTCGAAATTTTTTTTTTGGGGCGAAAAATAGCCCTCGCCGCCGGCGAGGGCCAGCCTCGTCGCCGGCGAGGGCCGAGCTCGCCGGCCATGGCAAGCTCGGCCCTCGGCATGGCCGACGAGGGCCGGCCTCGTCGCCGGCGAGGGCCGAGCTCGCCCAGATCTGGGCGAGCTCGAGCTCGCCGGCCATGGCGAGCTCGGCCCTCGCCATGGCCGGCGAGGGCGAGCTCGTCGCCGGCGAGGGCCGAGCTCGCCCAGATCTGGGCGAGCTCGGCCCTCGCCGACGACGAGGCTTGCCCTCATGGCCGGCGAGGCTGTTGCGCCTCTCCAGAACAAGAAGATGAAGAAGAAGCAGCAGCAGCAGCAGGGGCGGGAGCAGGGGTCGCCGCCCGTCGTCGTCTCCTAGCCTCGCCGGCGACGAGGCTTGGTGGCGTCGGGGGCGTCGGGGGCGTCGGAGGTTGGAGTCCATGGCGCCGGAGCCGGAGCCGGAGGGGGGGCGGCGGGGGAGGAGGCGGAGGGGGAGGCGGAGAGGGAGAAGGACAGAGAGGGCGCAGGCGAAGGAGAGAGGGTGAAGGCGAAGGAGAGAGAGAGAGAGAGAGAGAGAGAGAATGGATGTTCAAATTGAGCGCGAAAATATTTGATTTTTTTTGTAATTCGTTGGAAAATTCGTTGGAAATTTCCAACGAATTTTCCAACGAAAATTGTACACACTGAATTAATTTCCCGGAAAATTGAAATTCGTTGGAAAATTCGTTGGAAATTTCCAACGAATTTTCCAACGAATTACAAAAATGTGGGTTTTTTTGTAATTCGTTGGAAAATTCGTTGGAAATTTCCAACGAATTTTCCAACGAAAATTGTACACATTGAATTAATTTCCCGGAAAATTGAAATTCGTTGGAAAATTCGTTGGAAATTTCCAACGAATTTTCCAACGAATTACAAAAATGTGGGTTTTTTTGTAATTCGTTGGAAAATTCGTTGGAAATTTCCAACGAATTTTCCAACGAAAAATGTGCACTCTGAAGTAATTTCCCGGAAATTTGAAATTCGTTGGAAATTTCGTTGGAAATTTCCAACAAATTTTTTTTCGTTGGAAATTTCCAACGAATTTTGCGACAAATTTTTTTCGTTGGAAATTTCCAACGAATTTTGCGACGAAAATTTTTTCGTTGGAAATTTCCAACGAATTTTGCGACGAAAATTTTTCGTTGGAAATTTCCAACGAATTTTGATTTTCGTTGGAAAATTTGTCGCAAATTTGCAACGAAAATTTTTTCGTCGGAAATTTTCGTGGCAAAAATCAAGTTTTTTTGTAGTGGGAGTTGACCCTAATGATCCTTTTATGCAAGAACTAAACATGGAGGTCGAATCTCAAAGTCAAGAAAGAAGACATCAACAAAAACAAAGAGAGGAGAGGGAGAAAAATAGAGAGTGGGCAGCAAAAAGAGATAGTATCACACGTGCAATGTGGGATGACTATAGTGGGCATAGAATGAATGTTTAATACTTGTATCTTCTTGGAAGTTGTCTGTTGTTTTTAATGTGACATGAAGTATAGATTACTGCTTTGTGATTGAAGTAGTTATTGTTAATTTGAACTTGATTTACCACTCTACATCATTGTGATGCTTCCCTTGTCTCAATAGTAAAATGACAATCTATTTTTGTGTTATTCTTTGTTTGTCACTATTTCTTGTGTTGGATATATCCAATACTGTAGAAATGGGCAAAACTAGAGAAGGGAAGACCAAGCATTTCAATAGAAGAGAAAGTGGATATTGACAAGCATCTGGCTTTGGATGTTTGTTCTGGATGGTATCTGAACATTATACTTGTTCTTTGATACCTTCTTGTAGTAGCTATCCAAGCAGCTCTTTGTGGCACAATTTTTTCCTAATATTTCATTGCGAAGATAGAGACATTAGTACTAAACTCAACTATGAAATGTTTAGCTCATGTACTGCATGGGATATTGTGAGGAAAAAATGTAATAGAGACCTCTTGTTTTCTATCTGATTGCCTTTCGAAACTTTACTTGCTATAGCAACCTGAGAGACACGAACCTGCTTGGCAGCTTGGGTTGCTCGGCGAAACAGGAAATGTCCTCCGCGGAGTCCGCAGGCAGTTCAGGATAACTCGCGAAGAGCTATGTGGAAGGCGTATCTCTCTGAAGAGTGCCGAAAGTATTGAAGTGATCGATGCACCGTGTTGACCTGCTCTTGTAACTGGGAAATCAAGTCCATTTTCGATTTCCTATTGTAGAGTTTCTAATGCATAAGTAGCTCACATAATTCCGCAAAGAGGAGTGCTAGAGATAGTTGCATGTCACAAAGAGCGAAATGCGCATAAAAAATTAGGGACGCCCACGACGGCGAGGTAACAGGAGAGACGTCAATGATGAAAGATCTTATAAGAGGGGCTAGAGACGGAGAGAGAGAGTCACTGGCAATCCGATGGGGCGCGATGGCAAGTGGTGAGGACGATGGAGACCGACGAGGATTTAGAAGAACACGTGTAGGAATTCGGGTTTCCTTTTCATTTTGCGAGTTTAAATTCTAGATTCACTAGATTGATTGAGAAAATCGGTTTATTAAGTAACATGGACTCAATAAATTAATTTGAAAGTGAGGCACACTAGTGTAAATTGTTAGTTCAAATGTTATTGATGATATTGAAATTATTTTTCAAATGTGATCCAAACACCAGAAAGTGTTTTCGGTCACATATCACCAAACAAAGGAAAAGAAATCATTTTCCTTAATCATGGAGTTTTCCCCCAAACAAACACATCCTAAATTCATATAATAAATCCTCCAATAAATCTCACATAAGAGGCACATCTGAATAGCTGGCGTGTCCCGACGCATCTTTATCCTTTTTTGGAGCACATTTGGAGACTTTCGAAATACATATAATCATGTCAATTACAATTTCACCGGTGCCGGCGCGGGCGAGCCTCAATAGTGGCTGATGAGGAGCCCCCTGTTGCCGCAACTGGCCAAGGGAGAAGGAAAGCAAAAAATAAAAAAAGGAAAAAGATTTTTAAAAAAATTTGAAAATTGCCACGTCAATATCAGTTGGACGGCCAGCGTCCATATCAGCGCTAGCAGCCAATATTAGCCGGATGGACTGAATTGACACAAATACAAAAGATTTAGGACTAAATTGTAATAATTACAATAGATTTAGGACTGTTTTAGTAATTTTCTTTATTTGGAGACTTTCGAAATATATATAATCATGTCAATTACAATTTGAGAAAGGCCAATATATTATATCTTGTTATATAATCGAAAAAATATTTAGGGCAGAGTACTTTAGAGCCTTTGCCCCCACCGTCGTAGATAATTTTCATCGTCACATGCGTGCAAAACGACGTGTGTCCCTCCTCCGCCGCACGCCCTCCACGTGTCGCTCCCTTGCGCGGAGAAGACACGTGGCAGCTGCTTGCTCCTCTCCCAGCTCCACCTGTCATTTTGCCAATCTCGACTTTCTCTCGTATAAAATGCCCCCCATCGACCGATTCAGCAATACCTTAAACTCTGAAGAGAGGAACCAAACAAACGTGATCACCTCAGAAGAAAAGAGAAAAATGGCGTCGAGGCAAGCTAAGGAAGAGAGGGCCGAGGCGGCGGCGAGGATCGCGGCCTCCGACCCCAGGGACGTGAACCGCGACTGAGAGAGGGAGCGAGAGTACAAAGCGGCCGGAGAGAGAGCGGCCACGCTTGACACGACGGACCAGCCGCAGCAGCAGAGGCCCGGCGTGATCGGGTCGGTCCTGAGGGCGGTCCATGACACGCACTAGCACGTGAAGGAGGCGGTCGTCGGGAAGAGCCACGACGCCGCCGAGACTGCCCATGAAGGCGCGGAATACACGGCTGACAGGTCCCGCGAGGGCTACGACGCCGCCACGGGCAAGGCCAAGGGGTACAGGGACTACACGACCCAGAAGGCAAAGGAAACCACCGACTCGGCAGCCCAGAAGGAGAAGGAGAAGACAGGGGAGGCGGCTGAGAAGGCAGAGGAGACGAAGGAGTCGACCAAGGGCAAGCTCGGGGAGTACAAGGACTCCGCAGCTGAGAAGGTGAGAGTGACCAAGGACTCAACGCTGGGGAAGGCAGCTGAGTACAAGGACTACACTGCCCAAAAGGCCGAGGAGGCAAAGGAGAAGACAAAGCAGAAGGCCAGCGAGTACAAGGACTACACGGCGCAGCAGGCCGGGGAAGCCAAAGAGAAGACAAAGGAGAAGGCAGGCGAGTACAAGGACTATGCGGCGCAGAAGGCCGAGGAGGCGAAGGAGAAGACGGGGAGACCAAGGACGCAGCATTAGGGAAGGCAGGGGAATACAAGGACTACGCAGCTGAGAAGGCGAAAGAGACCAAGGACTGCACAGCGGAGAAGGCGAAGGAAGGGAAGGACACAACAGTGGGGAAGCTGGGTGAGCTGAAGGACTCTGCCACGGACGCGGCGAGGCGGGCCATGGACATGCTGTCTGGCAAGAAGGAGGAGACCAAGGAGAAAACGTATGAGAGCCTTGAATCTGCCAAGGCGAGATGGTCTAGTTGGTTCCTCTCTATAAGTGTTTTTTTTTTTTTTTGGTTTTCACACGACTATACGTTATGATAGTATTGACTTGATGACTGATTGGTGATGCTACGGAGAATGGAGACATTAATTTTGGTGAATTTTTCAGGAGAAACTGAGGGAGACGGAGGAGGAAGCGAGGACGAAGATGGAAGAGTTGAGGGTGAAGGAGAGAGAGCACGAGGATGACGCGGCGCGCAGGACCAGAGAGAACAAGGAGGCTTGGGACAAGGAGGGAGACAGGTCAAATATAATTCACAAATATAAGTCGTTTGGATTGTTTTGCATATTTGCATTGAAAATGTGCTCCAACTTTGGATCGCTCAAATGTTCTTGGCGCTCCATGTGTTACAAACTCGATAATGGTTTTATATGTATGTTTTAATGTGGTTAGGGGCAAAGAGGAGAGAGGAGGGATTCTGGGCGCGATAGGAAGCGTCACAAGGGCAATCAAAGAGAAGCTGACATAGCCAACCGACTAGAAAAATGAGTCGCGCATGGCCGGCAGGGATGAAGGCGAGGGGCGGGACCAGAGGGCCGAGGCCGAGAAGGTGGTGGAGGTCTACATCGCGGACACCCAGCCGGGGGCCATAGCCTCCACGCTGAAGGCGGCCGATCAGATGAGCGGCCAGACTTTCAACGACGTTGGGCGCATCGACGACGAGGGGGTCGTGCGCGTCACCACGGACCGCCATGGCAAGATGTGAGGCGTGCCTCGATGAGGCAAATGCTGTACTCGTTACCCTTTTCTTTGTCGCGTTTCCTTTTGGTTTCATCTCGGATTTTGCTGGTTTTGTTGCATGTAACGTGATCATACATGAAAATAATCTTACCAAGTATATTTCTGTGTGTGATGGACAATGGCGACTAGTACTCAGCTAGGGAAGTCTAATCCGAACACCATTCGAACAATACACCCCCTGTACCATTCACACGACAACTGAGCAAGCTCCGGGAGTCTTATTTCAAGGCAGGAAGGGCACTTGTTACATTCATTAATCTCTCTCTTCCATAGATTTTCGATAGTACATTGAACTTGATCACACCATCCAAAGGAAGTTCTTAATCTTTGCCGCACTGTTCAAAAGAGTGTCATCAATGTAGTGTGAAGATGAAAGCTCTCTAATCAAACCCCCTCCTTTGCTCAGCTTTTTGAAGGTGATAAGCTGATCTTAATAGTGAGGGCAGCCCTCCTATTAGCTGGCCATACCAACTTTGACCCTAGTACATGGCTTAAACTCTCTCCTCTCTATCCTTTCTCATGTGGTTCTTCCATGCAAATTGTCCCTCGAAACACCAGTCTTGCAAACCTGTATCAAATAACATGTCTTGAAAGGGTTGGAAATTTCTCCTATCCTTAGCTTACATCCCCACTCTTCTCTGACGTGACGAACCATCGCTCACATTCTCTCTCAAGTGCCCTCATTTCGGTAATCTCTCATCAAAGAACACCCTTGAGGACAGCCATCTTGAGAGATCTTAATTTCTCACATTTTGATTTACAGACTCTTCCTTCCTCCTTCCTTCATTCCTCCGTCGATCCTTTGACTTTCTCTCTTCCTGCCACATGCCAGCTTCCTTGCCTGAGAAGTTCTCATCCATGGACCAAGCTTCACTTTCAACTCTGATTCATCCCACCAGCATGTCCCTTCAGTGTGACCAAGCATCCTGCGGGAGTAGCAAAAGTCAGCAACTCTTCCATACTCGCTGTGTTCCTGGCAAGTTTCACAAATATCTTAAGCACACTCATTATGCCCTGTATATCAAACTCATATAACAGAACTATGAGCCCCTCTCAGACTAGGACTTTTACTTCACTAAGGAAAAGAAGCCTTATGGGGTTGAGACATCTATTTCCACTCTGGCTCTTAGAAAAGCCCGACACGACCTGTTCAAAAACGTTATAGGTTCCCACTCTAGCTGCTGACCAATAGAGTTCACAACCATCGTCATGTGAGCTAGTATCGGCACGTTGATCTGAACCCCTAATGTAATCGTAGCGAAATTAATTTCCTCCACCCTTTGATGCATGTCCAAGCGTTTCAGGCAGAGGGCTGTCAGACGTACCATTTTGTTACGATGCGGGCATGAATAACCGAAACAACTCGAGGAAGATTTAAATTGCAGAAATAAAATTTGAAAAAAATGGACTTTTACCTGATTCGGTAGTGTGCCTGCTCCAGAGGGAGAGAACAACGAGATGGTTCCAATACAATCGACTAGATTAGATTCGAATCCATAAAAACTAATCGGTGTTCTCTCGCACTCGGCTTTCTCAGATGACCTCTCGCTACTAGCTGTGTTTCTGGCAAGTTTCACACGCATATTAAGTACACTCGTTATTGCACTATGCATCACATATTAAGTACACTCGTTATTGCACTGTGCATCAAACTCAACAACATAACTATGAACCCCTCTCAGCCTTCGGACTTTTACATTAATAAGGAAAAGAAGTCTTGTGGGTATCTATGTCCCTTTTCTTGCATCACCCTACGATTTAATTTACAAGATTTCAATTTGAGCTTCTCTAATATGGGCTGGTTTCTTTGCAATTAAATCAAGGGTCGGATTTCAGATCCATCGATATCAATTTCGAACCCATGATGGACCAAGGCCTCCTCTCCAGCACCTTAGAGACTCCCCGTGGATGATCAAAGGCTAAAGAGGAACTCGTGCCGTGGAGACGTTGCAGGCTTTTCCCCCATGCCTTGTGCAGGATCCCTTCTACAGCTCCTTGATTCACCAGCTTGGGACACAAGGTTTGGCCCATAAGCATGACCACACCTCTAGCATTGGGTCAGTCTGTCCCATACTCTCCCCATGAGTAAATGAGATTTTTGCCTCTTGCAGCCATTACTGAGAGGAAAAGAGCGCAAGGAACGGTGAAGGCAACGAAAGTGACGATCAACAGTAGGACATTGAATGTTTTGCGTAAAGGGATGTGCAATTGGGAATCGGTCCCGTTACTGGTTCCGAGTGAAAGACCACTCAGGAACTTGACCAACCGCAATGAATTTGGAGCTGGTTTCGCGAAGCCTAGAAATCCTAGTTTTTCTCCATCTCTTTTTCTATGTTCTCTCTAACCTTTGCCGAACACTTCTCAACTCTCTCTCTCTCTCTCTCGACTCACCCTCCTCCTTCCTTACTCGCTGCTCGAACCCTCACTTGTTCCTAACTCACGTTCGCTCGCTCACCTTGATTTATCTTTTACATTGAATCATTTTGAAAAATGAAATCAAAGAAGGGAAAAAAAAAGAAGAAGAAAATTTGGTTCTTAGATAGAATTGGAATCTGAAAAAATAAGGTAGATCTAAAATTGGTTCCAATGCAAACAGAATAGGTTTCAGATTCCAAAAACTAAGAACCAATTCTAATAAGGTAGGTTCCAGATTTCAAGTTTAGAACTTACTCATTCTAAAATCGATCATCCCTATTTTGCATAATAGGATAATGAATATGGCATGCGAGTAGAAATCCCAAGATATAACGGTGTAGAGAAAATCGGTGATGTAATACAAAAATCAGAAAGAATGTTATTAAGTACAGACAAAACAATAAGAAAGAATCCTCAACTAAAAAGTAATATTTGGCTCCCATCTTGATAAGAATTAGGTAACTTTTGCCCCATAATGATATCATTTTTATCGGTTCACTTATAGGCGGTTTCCCCAAACAGCCTGACCATACATTATTGCTTTATGTCGTAAGAATCAAATCGAATCAAATCATGGTACTAAGAATCAATCAATTACACAGTGCCATGAACTAAGACAACTCTTCTCTTGGTACTAAGAATCAAATCAACCGATGGTGAGCCACAAATGCGACTCAATCGGCCCCATGATCTTTGGGCCTGACCCATGATCCTTCGGGAACACGCAAGTCAATTAATAAATTATGTTGTCTTCCATGCATTTCGAATTTAAGGCTCCGTTCGTTTGGCGAAAAATATTCTCCCAGAAAATATTTTTCGGGTTTTCCGGTGTTCGGGGGGCGGAAAACGTTTTCCGTGGGAAAATATTTTCCTTCCCCCCCTCACAAAATAGCCTAAGTTTATGGAAAATGACTTCTACTTCTTAAAAAACAGAAATCATTTTCCGGAGCTTCTTCTTCTTCTTCACTAAGGTCGCCGGCGGCGGCCGTCACCCGCCGCATCGCTGGCCGCCCGCCGCTGCCGCCGCCGGTCGCCCGCCGCCCCCGGCCGCTGCCGCCGGTCGCCGCCGCCGCCGGTCGCCGCCGTCGGTAGTCGGTCACCCGCCGCCGCCGCCGGTCGCCGCCATCGGTCGTCGGTCGCCACCGCTGCCGCCAATCGCCGACCACCGGCGAAAAATATTTTCCGAAACTTTTTCATATTGGTCATCGAACACCGGAAAATTATGTTCCGAGAAAACATTTTCCAGGAAAATGACTTTCGGAAAAATATTTTTCGAAAGGAGAATATTTTCTGTCAAACGAACGGAGCCTAAGACTTGAAATCTTTTCTATCCTACGACAAGCTTCCGTAATGGTTCACTTTCGAAGCATAAGACTCGCGGTCTACAATTACTTAAAATTCATTTTCTAAACTAATTCATCCATTTCCACGCACATTCAAACCCTTGTTTTTCCCTCTCTCTTCGCATACGCGCGTGCTTTTTTACCGATATTCTCCGTCCACAAGTAATGAAGGCAATCGATATATAGGACATATAAAAGGGGAAAAGTACAAAAAAAATTATAAATATACTATATTGATACCAATCCATTCATAAACTTTTCAATTGAACCAATTTAGCTCCAAATCTTTTCACATTGATGCCAATTCAGTCCATCTAATCAATTTAAGTCGAAAATCGCCGACGTGAACACCAGCTATCCTATATGGTACGGCCGACAATGACATGGACATTTTTTAAAATTATCTCAATAACTTTTTGAATTTTTTTATAATTTTTTCTTTACCTTTCTTTTCTATTTTATTATTTCTTTCTTTCTTTCTTTCTTTTCCCTACATTTTGGCTATCGAGCATGAGGCAAGGGCCAACAAGCCCTCGCCAGCCGCTAGGGAGGGTTGCAGCCCTTGCCAAGGCCCTCCCTCACGGCCAACAAAGGCCGCGATGACCTCGCTTAGGGCCATCGCGACCTCGTCGATCGCAAGTGAGGACGCTAAGGCCCTCGCAAAGGCTAGCAAGGGCTTACTTGCTGGCCCTCATGAGGCCAAAATGAAGGAAAAAGAAAAAAAAGAAAAGAAACAACAATACAAAATTATAAAAAAAAGTTTGATATATTATTAAAAAAATATCCACGGCAGCATTAGCCATAGCACGTAGGACAGCCGGTATCCATGTCGGCGATTTCTAGTTTAAATTGGCCGAATGAACCGAATTATACCAATATGAAAAAGAATAGAATTAAAGCGGTCCAATTAAAATATTTAAAACTGAATTAGTATCAATGTAATAAGTTTAAGACTTTTACAGTACTTTCCCCTTAATAAAAGCCGCAGCGGATCATAAATTTGATTCTTCGAAAGGTTAAATAGAGATGGGCATATCTCCCAGATCCGATCCGATGTGCGAGTGGGATATTCAAGTCGCCATTTGTGGCTTCGAGCGTTCCCGCTTGGCCGTATTCGTATTGACGAATGCGCGGACGAGGAGCGAAAAGCAAACGAGGCGTCGGCAGCAAACGAGGTGCTTCTTTCTGGACAGGAGGACAGCAAGAAAGTCTCGTCTTCCTGGGATGCTGTCCAAGCTCGTCGTCAGGCGTGATGGGGGGCAGGCCGCGATGAAACTGTCCTTGCCAAGAATCTTTTGAATCGGATCGAGTCGAGAGGCCTGAGAATCGTGGAGCATCGCCCTCTCGGTCCGTCACCGTTGCCGACGGGTCGGAGTCGGGACCATCGATCTCTTCTTGGGGAGCCACTCGCGGTGTCGTGAAGTGTGCGGCGGGGATCTTCTTAACGAGTTCGTCGACGCACTAATTAAGCATATTCACTAGGGGATATTTGGACGTCTCGAATGTTGATTACACACGACGAGAGAAAATCATGATACTGAAAAATTCTTGGCGAGATTCGTCATATTTACCCTATGAATAGCTTAGTGATTCAAGGGCGCAGCCCGTTATCGAATGGAGATCTACCGGACCTCTATCCTCGTAGAGTTTTCATCATCTCTTACATCAAATTCGGATTCGTGTCCAATCTAATTTTCGGTTTTTACTTATCAAACCGGATTATTTTATCAACTAAGCTCTCCACCGTCTCTCTCTACTCAAGCCCCACCCCCCGCCGTCGTCGCTCCTTCAACCACTGCAGTCGACGACGACCATGGTGAGCGCCCGCATACTAAAGGCCGTGTAAGTTGGGAAAATTGATAAATAAAAATGTCCATTCTAAAATCTCTCGTCTACGTCCCGCCAAGTTTTAGGATTCAAACAAACGAAAGAAAAAAATTTAAAACTCGAGTGCACTACGGTAAGGGCGGTAACGATGATCCGCCTTGCATGGAAATTACTACTGGCCAGCTCGTACTTTGCTACTCCCTACTCTGTCTCTATCAAACTCATTTTCAAACTTAAAAAAGGACCCAAAATTTGATGTGACCAAAATAATAAAAAAAGAAATACATGCACTGCAAATCATAATACTTATCACGAAAATATAATTGAATCCTAAAACTTGTAAAAAGTGCAATTAAATCTAAAAATTTGTCAATTGTTACAATCAAGTCATTTCGTTAACTCCGTCCAACTTGGTTAACGAAAAAACGATGACATGATTTTTTTAATATTTTATCTCTCTTACGTGGCGATGACGTAGCTAAGATGACGTCGTTTTTATCCAAATCTGATTTTTAATACAATTTTTATTAAATTTAAATTTAAAAAATAAGTTTAAAAAAAAGGGAGACCCTTGCCACTGCCCCCACCATCATCGGGAAGGGCCAACGATGGTGGGGACATGGTTGGCAAGGATCGCCGAGCCCCAGCCAAGGGCCCTGGCCCAGAACTAGCCCGGGGACGCCCACTGACCAAACACTCCCCCCCTCCAAAAAAAAAAGGGGGGGAAGAAAGAAAATATTAAGATAAATCACGTCAACATTTTCTGTTAACTTAGTTGACGGAGCTAACAGAAGGACTCAATTGCACTAATTTGACAAAGTTTATGATTCAATTGCACTTACATGATAAGTTTTAGGACTTTTAGTAAACATATCCCATAAAAAAAAGAGAGAATAAAAGAATCGATTACAAAGCAATGATCTTCAATTTAAAATATGAAAAACAAACCCTTGAGCCAGAAAAAAATCAAAACCAGAACGCGATCCTAGAAGATCGACTCGCATGGATGAAGTACTGACGACAAACATCTCCTGACTTAACACAGGCTGCGCTACTGCAATCTCAAATCCAACCCAACGTTTCTGGACTTTTGCGTGACCGTGCACAACTGATGCGCGAGATTATTCTATGGAGGATAGGAACCCGAGAAGTAGAATTCAAAGAGGCAAATATGTCTGTGCATGATGTGTGTACTATCATCCCTTAAGCAAATAAAGAAAGCAAAACATGGTCACCAAATGCTTAAGCCTCTCCATACACGATTGATTGAGCGTGCGAGGAGCCCCGTTTTCCGTCTGTAATTTTCAAAACCGGGCGCAAACAAGCCCGGAAGGACATAACTATGCACGGAGGAACACCAAGATACCCGCTCGATCGCCTAATGGATCATCTCGCAGGCAGAACGTATCGCGTCGATGGTACTTTTCTCCCACCCGAATGGATCGGGGGGGAAAAAAAGGATGAGAACTTCTCGTTACGCGATCGAACGGGACAATAAGATTAGGATTCTAAGCCTCGGAGGGGATGATATAAGGACGGAGAAAATAATGTTGTTTCCCCACTTCTTTTCACGGGCCATATGATCAGCGCAATTGATGGGTTTTTGTTTTGGACCCCTCTTCTAAACGTCAAAAAATCAAAATAATATATAATATATATAATCAAAATATAATAAATATGTGTGTGTATATAATGAGGGCCTACCAATAATGGACGGGTTACGATATCTCGGGGCCTTAACATGAGCTTGTCTAGACCACACAGCTGTACTCTTTCCGTGGCTTTCATCACATAGAAGATCATTTTTGCACAGGTTGCTGTCAATGGCCATGTTAGCGCGTGGTCAGATTGGATAGAAAAGATTCTCTTGTCCGATGATAGATCAAGGCGTAATTGAGTGGTAAATTGGGTTGGAGAAGAACCGGGCGCGGTCTCTTCGTCACGAGAAAATTACCAAAAAAGTTATAAGCACGTTGTAATGACGATTAATTCAGTCATCAATATTTTAATTGTGTCAATTTAATTATAAATATTTTGACGATTTGACAATATAATTCTTCCAGCTAATTTGGACCAGATATTGCTAGCATGAACGACCGGTGCTAACATGGACAATTTTGTAATTTTTTTTAATTTATGAATATTTTTAAAAAAATTATTTTTTTTCTTTTTTCTATTTTTCTATTTTTTTCCTTTTTTTAGCCGACCACGGGTGAAGGCCTCGCTCTTTGGCCGCAGGCAAGGGTCATCCTCTCCGACCATAGGCAAGCCTAGGTGAGCGATGGGCGACAAGGCTGCGACAACCTCGTTGCCCAGTTGCCACAAGGAAAAAGGAGAGGAAAGGACAAAAGAATATAAAAAAGAACAAAATTCATAAAATTAAGAAAAATTATAAAAATTATTCATGTCAATACTGGCTGTCCGCCGGCTATGCCACATAGGATGACCGGCATCCACGTTAGCAATTTTTTAACCAAAATTGACCGGAATGATTATATTAGCAAATTATCAAAAAGTTTAGAACTAAATTAGCACAATTAAATTCGACCAAAACAAATTAGAACAATTAAAATGTTTATAATTAAATTGGTCACTCTATAATAGGTTTGAGTTCCGTCACGGCACTTACATCCGAGAATTTTCGTGTGGGACACCTCCATGGACGAGGGCTATTTCAAGGATGTCGATGTGCTGATGATGATGGTGCCCTAATTAAGTTCTTTCATCAAACAATGGCGTAGAATATATTAGTAACGGATATATTGATTAGGTAAATCATGCCAAGACGACCTAAAATATTGATATCTTTGTAGTTTGCGACTTCTTGACTAAAAAAGGGAAAGAAAGAGTAAAAAAATGATTACGACATGGCATTGTTTCATCGTTGAACTCGTGCTCACTATTTTGGCGGGCTCATGTCGTAGTCGTGCGAAATAGTAGACCACCGTGCGTTGCCCGGATTCGATGTATGGACAAATATGCTAAAAGTAGATTAAAGCATTTAGGTGCAAATTAGAGCAAATATGATAAAAAAATTCCAAAATTATATCCACAGTGATACATATATTTCGAACTCTTTTTGTATCACAAAAAATTCTAAAGTTTTCTGCTGTAATATGAAAACCCAATTTTTTTTGTCACAAAAAAATCCAGACTTACACATTTCTATTCAAGGAATATTTATCATTGGTATATAGAGATTTTTTATAACACAAAATTTTTTTTGGGTATTTGTGTCACAATGGGCAAGTTTAAGATTTTTAGTAATATAAAAAAAAGTTCTGGGTATTTGTATCACGATGAACATAGTTTAAGATTTTCTATGGTGTTAACCCTAAAAATTATTAAAGTCAATTATTGTATTTATCATCCGTGTTATTCACATGAACGAAATAAATCCTTATGCCCCACATCAAACGGTAACTCTACATTGAAGTTTATTGCTACACCCTATTTCTTTCACGAAAAAACAAAGCGAGTGCCGCTAGCGACAAATAGACTTCTTTATGTAAACGGCGCCATCCGCTCTTGATTTGAAAATTATAATGACCCGTTTTCTCAAATCGATAGTGCCAAAGGTCATTTGTCTGTAAAAATTTATTTTACGCAAACGATATATGCTATAATTATTCTATTTCATAATAATTTTGGCTCTCTGCCACAAGAGCTTTTTGTCTCTCTCTCTCTGCAAATAATTTCTCAAACCTTGCCATTCATCTCGGCTGTCCTTTCAACAGGAAAGCCTTCTCTGGAATTCTCTAGATGTCCGTGCTTGGTTTTCAAATGAATGGTAAGAACACTTTTCATATGAATGATAAGTTGATAATATTCTAAACTTAAAAAATTAAATTCCTGAGGCGAGTCGCTCGCTTCAAATTTAGGGTCTATTTATTTTGCAAAAAAGAATTATTTGAAAAATATATTTTTTAAAAAAAATAATTTATGTCGCTTATAAAAATGAATAGACGAAAATATTTTCAACGTCTACGAAAATATGTAGACACATATTGTTGTCAACAATTGAAACATTTTTCATTGATTAATTATTTCAAGCGATATAAACGATTGTTTTTAGGAAAATATTTTTCAAATAATTGATTTTATTGGAAACAAACAGAGCCTTAAATTGAAATCTTCATAATTTTACACCCAATTAAATTTATTGGTTGGCACTAATCAAAATATATGGATATTAACTCTTTATTACACATTTATAATTTCCACTACAAAAAAATCGGTTTTTTGCCACGAAAATTTGCAACGAAAAATTTTCGTTGGAAAATTTGCGACAAATTTTCCAACGAAAAGCAAAATTCGTTGGAAATTTCCAACGAAAAAATTTTCGTCCCAAAATTCGTTGGAAATTTCCAACGAAAAATTTTAGTTGGAAAATTCGTTGGAAATTTCCAACGAAAAAATTTTCGTCGCAAAATTCGTTGGAAATTTCCAACGAAAAAAAATTCGTTGGAAATTTCCAACGAATTTTGCGACGAAAATTTTTCGTTGGAAATTTCCAACGAATTTTCCAACGAATTACAAAAAAACCCGGTACTGTTCGGAATTTTTGATATTCGTTGAAAAATTCGTTGGAAATTTCCAACGAATTTTCCAACGAATTTCATTTTTTCGACAATTATGTCAGTTGTGGACAATTTTCGTTGGAAATTTCCAACAAATTTTCCAACGAATTTCAATTTTTCAGGAATTATTTCAGTGTGTACAATTTTTGTTGGAAAATTTGTTAGAAATTTCCAATGAATTTTTTTTCGTTGGAAATTTCCAACGAAATTTCCAACGAATTACAAAAAATCCCGGTACGTTAGGCATTTTTTATATTCGTTGGAAATTTCCAACGAAATTTCCAACGAATTTCAATTTTCCGGGCAATTACTTCAGAATGTATAATTTTTCGTTGGAAATTTCCAACTAATTTCAATTTTTCGGTTCGCGCTCGTTATTCCCACTCAAATTCCCCCCTGCCTCTCTCTCTCTCTCTCTCCCCTTCGCCTCCGCCTCCTCCCCCGCCGCCCCCCTCCTCCTCCGGCTCCTGCGCGCCATGGACACCGACGCCCTCGACGCCCCCGACGCCCCCGACGCCTCGTCGCCGGCGAGGGCCGAGCCGCCCAGATCCGGCGAGGGCCGAGCCGCCCCCGAAGCCTGCTCCCGCCCCTGCTGCTGCTGCTACTTCTTCTTCATCTTCTTGTTCTTCGGCGCAACAGCCTCGCCGGCCATGGCGAGGGCCGAGCTCGCCATGGCCGGCGAGCTCGAGCTCGCCCAGATCTGGGCGAGCTCGGCCCTCGCCGGCGACGAGCTCGAGCTCGCCCAGATCTGGGCGAGCTCGGCACTCGCCGGCGACGAGCTCGAGCTCGCCCAGATCTGGGCGAGCTCGGCACTCGCCGGCGACGAGCTCGAGCTCGCCCAGATCTGGGCGAGCTCGGCCCTCGCCGGCGACGAGCGCCGGCGACGAGGCTGGCCCTCGCCGGCGACGAGCGCCGGCGACGAGGCTGGCCCTCGCCGGCGACGAGCGCCGGCGAGGGCTATTTTTCAATAAAAAAAAAACATCGATGGAAAAAAATTTCCACGATTTTTCGACAAAAAAAATTATAGTTTCCAACGAAAAAAAATTCGTCGGAAAAAAAAGTTCGTTTCCAACGAATTTAGCCACGAGTTTTCCAACGAATTTTCCAACGAAAAAAAATTCGTCGCAAATTTCCAACGAAAATTCAAATTTTTCGTTGGAAAATTTTCCGACGACGAATTACCAACGAATTTTTTTTCGTTGGAAAATTCGTTGGAAATTCTTTTTCCAACGAATTTTCCAGAATTTTTCGTTGGAAATTTTGTCGGAAAAAAATCGTTTTTTTGTAGTGTTCTGCTAGAACAATACTAATCCACATTATCATATCATAAGTACATGCACATATATGTTTGTGTGTGTCTCTATTTTCAAAAAAGAAGAATTGGGCAGATGACTTGCCCAAAACCAAATATCTTCCTGCCCATAGATTATATTGAATTTTATAAATACTATTAGATGCAATGCCATCTTCTACATTATAGTTCAATGAAATACCTGCAATTTCAATTAGGCTTATCAAATCAAAGGGATAGTTGCTCAAACTCGTAAACCTACTATATAATGGCCAATTCAATTTTAAACTTTTCAATTTGGCCATTTTAGTCATAAGCCTGTTGAAGATATTTCAATGCAATCATTTCAGCCAATTTTGTCTAGAAATTGCTAACATAGACGAATTTTGCAATTTTTATGTTTTATATTTTTTTCTTTTCTCTTCTTTCCTTTCTTGTTTCCACTTGCCTACCATCGTCGAGGCCCCGGCAACCGCCGCTAGACCTTCCGGGAAGACGAACAACGGTCAGTTGGCTTGCCCAAGGCCAATTATCTTCCTGCCTCTAGATTAAATTAAACATCATAAAAAACTGGTAGATGCAATGTTATCTTCTACATTCTAGTTCAATGGGATACCTGCAATTTCAATTAGATTTATCAAACCAAGAGATACCGACAAACTATTGGCGAAAATAATTCTAGCCTACGACGAATCAAAAAGATCTCATGTTGCTAAATGATAAGAAAGACAAAAGTCTGAAAAAAAAATTTGTTTGATCGTTGGTGAAATTGGCAAGACAACATGAATGTAGACGGCACGATTTGAAAATTTCAGCATATCACATCGTGTGGACGGGTAGGAACTCACAATCTCTTACATATTTTATTGTACAAAATCTAATTAAAAGCACGTCTCAACTGAAGAAGAAAAATATATCATCATAATTTTCCAAACATGAAAATAGGAGGCAAGTTTTATGATTTAATTACTTCTGGACTTAAATATGAGCATTATAGGATTATTATGCAAAATTTGATTTAAATGGAGTATTGGAAATCTAAGCTCATATATAATGATCGATATGTTCGAATTTTTTATTAATTGCTAACGTGCACATGAAAGCTCACCAAAACTAATGTTTTAATTTCGTCGAATAAAACACAGGGTGTTGAACGAGGTAAGCGCGAATTTTAGTTGAAAACAAAATGAGTAGAGAATGTAATAAAAGTACTCCTCACAAAGAAAATGAGCAATCCCTTTCAATTGCAATTCGGAGTTTTATATGTCACCTTTAGAGGCAGTCGTTAAGAAGGAACTTTCTATTATATAATTATATATATAGGTAGATATTTGAAATTTTCAAAATGGATCGGGTCGATAGTCAAAGTCGAAAAAAAAGAAGCACATAGAATGCTTCTTCTTTTTTATTGTTTAAGAACGTAAATTTTTGTTTCTTTCAGCTTGTCAAATATAGGTTGCTCCAGACAACCTCAACGTTCACCCATGTCAAACGGGTGGGTCGAATCGGGTCGGATTGGGTCAAGTTAAAAATAGTCCAGCCCCAGATTGACTAATTTCAATATAATACGCATTTAGTGACCCATACCCAACTCGACCCATGCACAACACATACATGACCCAACCCTTGCACAACACATACTCGATCCATATTACCAAAATACTTATATATTTAACTCAATTTAAGAAAACTCGTATTCAAATTGAGGTGAGAGCACGGAGTAATAGAATGCGAGATCAAGTGAGGGAAAAAAAGAGTCATAAAGGTGGATTGAGTTTAAATAAGTTATAATAACACCTATATTAAACCCATTTATGACCCATAGAATTAGGTCTAAACCCATCTATAGTCAATTTATTATATATAACGAATGCATATAACAACCCAGCGCATCAAATATTGATTAAGAAATGCATCTATGACTCATTTTGACATATATAATTTGCACCACGTTCATTGCCTTGCCAGATGAAAATATCATGTTTTAGTCATAATCTAGAACATAATGTTCAATCGTACCAATATAAGTATCTAATAATAATGCCTTCCCCACAATTTGTCTCTAAGGTTGACACGTATGACTCTAACTTGCAAAATTGATCATTCTTCCAAAAATACTTTTCTTACACTCTACCCTACGTATTTATTGCCCTTGTCCCTCTTCCTATCAACTCTCTTCATTATTTCTTCATTCTAATTTCAACTCTTGTATATTAAAGAAGCTTCCTACCTAGTATTGACATTATATTTATACTAATATACAGGTAGGTATACTAAAATAAAAGTATATAAATTATGTATATAAATTACGTCTACTTGAGACATAGTAAAGGACGAACAAATATAAGAGGTTAAAATATCACGTTAAATATTGTGTTACTCAAAATGATAAGATCATATTGATATTAGATTCTTATGCTTAAACTATGTCAATTGTGACATATTTATCCTAAACTTTTTTCTGTGATGCCAAAAATCTCAAACTTATACATGTATGATGCATTTACCCTCCGTCGAAGAACCATTATAAATTTGCCTACATATGGTGCCCACCAAACTTAAGTGAAATAAAAACAACGTTGTTTTAACTAAAAAATCATCTAACGGAATCTTGATGAAGGGTAAATGTGTCACATAAATATAAATTTGGGGCTTTTTTTAAGTCACAAAAAAATTTTAGGGTAAATATGTCACAGTGGGTATAATTTAATTTTTTTCATGTAACAAAAAAAAAATTCATGGTTAATCTGTCGCAATAAGTATATTTCATGGGTTTTTTGTGGCTTTTCCCTTTAATTATAAATTTGTACATACAATCCGCGCAAAGCACAAATTCCATCAAACAAAGGTTGTAACCACACCATTTAGTAAATTCATTTACTATATTAATTATACAATCTTTAGCATCAATTCTAGATCTATTAAAAAAAAGTTATAACTTAGTGACTTGGCTTAACAGTCCAGCATTATAGTTACCCTTTTTTTTTGTCGTTAACTTCAATTTGAAGAAAAGCATGTGTTTTTTTTTTTGTATGTTTTTGCGCATACAATAATTATGCAGCAGTCCAAGTTTGAGTCTTATTAAAGCAACAAATGTCGACAGCTTCCTTGCGTCTTTTGACTTTGATTACGAGGCAATGCGCGGCGCAGACCACCATACAGTTTCTCAATGGAGTTGTGAGAACCAAAAGCTTGCCAAGGTCGTAAGCTTCCAAGCATTTTGCAGTCGAGTCCTGAATTATTTAATTATACTAACCTAATCATTAATGGTCTGATTACATAACTGAATTAAATGGTGAAGCAAATTGATAAGGTGGTTGGGAAAATCTTGTCCTATGTCAATAATGATTCTTTAATAGAGAAAATCTGACCTTAGATAGATGTACCGTGAATCACAAGTACATGAAATACACTAATAAATTAATGGATCAGATAAGACGAGGGTCAAGATACATGTGCATATTTACTCATGGTAAAATATGAGATTGTTATCGACAGGGTGTTGGTTTAGATTGGAAAGGGAATTTGATCCTCTTCTTGCGGTCTTTGATACAAGTTTTGTTGGGAACACTTCAGGAGTAAAATCTTGAATGCATGTGGAGGAGTGCACATAATAAAAATTACAACAATTGTTGACGTCGGTGCTAGACGTGGGGGAGTGCACATCACACGAATAGGTAGATTAATTAAGATTTGTGAAAAAAAATAAAGGAAAAAATAAAAAATTCATAAAACTACAAAATTGTCCACATTAGTGTCGATTGTATCACACAGGAAGTCAACATCCACGTCAACAATTGCCGGCCAAAATTGGCCGGAATGACTATATTGGCAAATCGTCAAAAGATTTAAAACTAAATTGGCTAAACTGAAAAATTGATGACTAAATTAGCATCCATAGAATAAGTTTAGAAATTTTTTGATAATTTTCCCGTACTCAAAAAGTACAAGCCTATCCTAGTATGCCAAACTTGGCGAATGCCTTAGGTAAGTTGGCAAAAGATTTTGAACAAACTCTTACCAAAATTAATCTCATTTTTCCATAACGGGGTAGTCCATCTTACATGGTCAAATTAAAGAAAAATGTCATATGGATTGCATATCATGTTCGAGTTCTAATTTGCTTGATATATTAAGTTACTGCGTACTCGAAAAGTACATGTATATCCTAGGATGCCAAACTTGGCGAATGCCTTGGGTAAGTTGGCAAAACATTTTGAACAAATCCTTACCAAAATCAATCTCATTTTCCGTAGCGGGGAAATCCATCTTAAATGGGCGGATTATGATCTCATAAAATGCTTCACTAAAGCGGTAACTTAATAGATCAGGCAAATCATAACTTGAACTTGCCGTGTAATTTATACGAAATTGTTCTTTAATTCATCGCTAACATTCCTTCCCAACGCCAAAAAAAATTAATTCCCATAAAAATCTGAAAAATCAAGGATTGTGATGTTCATGCATCCGCTCATCTTGTGGACGTGCTTGTTTCTTCCCCTGCATTATCATTATCACTTGGCAAATTCTTCACGGCACAATGTGTGAATTATATTTTCCTTTTTTTTCAAACCGAACGTAGAAAATATAGAAACAAAAATAAAACCCAATTTCGTTTTTCTTTCTTGTCAATTATTTGCAGAGACGTATTCAATTCGAACTCGAAAATCCTAGACCTAAATCGATGACTCAACGACGGGGCAACGTGAGGACAACTTGAGGACCAGAAGGTGACCCACACGATATGGAATTGGAATCACGCGAGAACCTTCGACGAAATATGTCAGGCGTATATGACAAGTGCATTGATTTCGGAACGCTATAGAGACGAGACATCAATTAATGTAATTTATGGGGAAGGAAACTGAATTTTGGTAGGTCGATTTTATTTTCTTGGCAAAAATAAAAAGACGGTCCTGTTTTTTTTTTTTACACAATCTAAGCATGCCGAATATACATTGTTATTTCGAACAAAAAAAATAATATACATAATTATCCTCTAATTATAAATTTTAAATTACTCCCATCCCACAATTATTCGAGTTCATTTCTCCAAATGATTCATATCTTTTGGGCTAATCTCGAGATTGCAATTTTCTTTATTGTTAATATGATTCTCATGATCAAAAGGGGAAGCAAATTTTATTTTATTTTTCTTTATTTGGAAAACTGCCATTCTTATTAGTAGCTTTTTGGCGCGAGCAGAATTTCTCGCCCTGGATTTAGTATGCATGTCCGGAAGGCATATTCAGTTTGGATCCAATGGGTAAAGATTAGAGGTGTCAAGATGGGTTGAACAAAAACCCCTTTTTTGCATGAATGAAAGATTTAGAAAATCGTGAAAATTAAATTATGATTTTACATGTCAATGTTTGTTCACTTATTGATTTTAGAAGATGTCGGATACTTCATTGTAAAACTTGAAAATTTTGCAATAAAGAAAAAAATTGTAAACAAGTCAAAAATCTTATTTTGAACCTTATAAAACTACTAAATATTTTATCTTTTACACACTATATGCAGAGCATAAAAGTTCATGTTTTTTAATATTTGTGTGTTTTAGTGATGTGGGTCTGGTCATGTATGAGCTGGTTACGGATGGGGTCGAACATGGGTCACTGAATTTATATTGCATATAAATTGGTCAACACGAATTAAACGGGTTAATTTTGATCGGAATATTTTCAACCCGATCCAAACTTGATACGACCGACCCATTTTGGGCAGTGGGCAGCCGACAAGGGGTGGCGGCGGCTCCGTGTGGCGGCCGGCGAGGACAAGTGATGAAAAGATGTTTTATTTCTCTTTTTATTTCGGAAATAAAAAAGTAGACATTTTTTTTTCTATTCTAAACCTATTTTTAAACTAAAAATTTGTTCTAAAAATAGAAAAATGAAATTGCGTTACAAAATGAATTTCTGTTCCGATCATGTTCCTAGAAACAGAAAAATAGAAAAACAGATAAACATAATAATTACCATGCGCGCCCCTGATGGCCCTAATAAATAATATTACTGACTATGTAGCTTCTTATCTTAGGCCCGGCTCATCTTATGGCGCATCGGATGGATCTCATCCCACGAGATCCTCGACATTCAAAGGTTGCAATCGACCCGGTTCACATAAACCGGATTAAAGTCTAAGTAGCTCCCTAACACGACAAGACTTTTGGCGACCGTCTTAACTTAGCACCAAGCAGGAGAGAGAGAGAGAAAAAAAAATTAATGGAAATTTTCATTCTTTTTTTAATTGTTTTTCATAATTTAGGGAAAAAGAGAAAGAAGACATGTCTCACTTGATAACCTCCTTCATCGCTTGCGCTTTGGCGCTGCATGCCCTCCTTGCGCTCCCGGTCTGATCCGGCTCTGAACCTAAATTTTGTCCCTTCTCCTGCCAGTGGCGAGAGGCATGTGATCCTGCCATGTGCTCGTTCCGTGAGTTCACCCCTCTATCCTCTATAAGATTATTGGTTCCAAAAAACGCACCGAGCACCCTCCGTTCTGGTCGTCATCCCGTTCCTTTCATACGATCGTCAAAAACAGGGCTGACTCCAGGCCGCGCGCCTCGCGCCGTGTTCTTCTGCTCTTTTTTTATTTGAATACCCACAAGAGGTTCGGAACGTGTCTATCTGGGTGTTGAGAACGGAGAGGGGGGAGATACAGGGTCGCTCTGTTTTTTTATATCTTTGCTCTGGGGGAGTCGAAGGGAAACAGCCAGGCATGGCCACGAAGGGACTCGTTGTTTATCTGATATCTGGTTTCGCTCTCGCCATTGTGTCTGCGTTTTTTCTTGCCAACGAGACGCGCGAGGATGCGGAACCGAGCGCTCTCGTTTCGTTGCGGTCGACCCTGCGCGGATCAGACACCGAGAAAGTCTGGCCGGTATGCTGGCTCTGTTTTTCGCCCTGTTTTTTGTTGCTTTTTGCCAATGCGAATCTCGACCGATAAAGGCGGTTTCTTTTGCTTTTCTGGGTGATGGGGTGGAGCAGAAATTGGAATTTGGGTGGAGGGTGGTGGTGGCCACGGTGATAGGTTTTCTGGGGTCGGCATGCGGGACGGTCGGCGGGGTCGGGGGTGGCGGCATTTTCGTTCCGATGCTCACTCTCATCGTCGGATTCGATACCAAGTCTGCTGCTGCCATCTCCAAGTGTGAGTCAACAAAATTTCTCAGATATCATAATCTCATGTTCAATCACTTTTTTGTTCCTTCTTTTAGGGTCGTTTTTTTGGTCATATTAGTACAGGATACAGTGCCTAACATAGGTTGCAGCGAGATTATAGTTGGGATGAGATGTGACATGGTGGTGAACACTTTTCTTATTAATTGCTACACGCGTTGAAGAGCACACGGAACCAAAAGGAAGCAAATCATTTATCAACGAGCTTAAAAATTGATGGATAATCATTAGTGAAAAGGAACTCCTGCCAGTAACTTTTTTTTCTTATGATGAGTTCCTGAGAGTCAATTTATTGTAGGCTCGAAAAGTGGGAACTTTTTTCTCTGTGTTTTTTGTTTCTAGTCCAGTGTTTTGTTGTTGATTTGAGGTTTGTTTATCAATTGTTTCCTTCTCTTTTGTGCCTTTCCTTGCTTCTCTAGCCAAAGAAGCTGGGAAGAATTATGCCGACTTCAGAGCTGAATATCTCAGCAAGGACTTCTATCGATCGAAAGTAGTGGTATTTGTGCAGGTATGATAATGGGGGCATCCGCGGCATCCGTCTGGTACAACCTGAGAGTACCCCATCCAATGAGGGAAGCGCCCATCATAGACTATGATTTGGCCCTTCTATTCCAGCCCATGCTCATGCTCGGTATCACCGTCGGTGTAGCGCTCAGTGTGGTCTTCCCTTACTGGCTCATCACTGTCTTAATCATCATACTCTTTGTAGGTTTGTTACTGGGAACTTCTGTTCGATTCTTTCCTGTTCTGCTTTCCACTGTGATTTCTTTAGCTTCTCTTGTAAGTAAAACAGCTTAGTCATTGACCAAAAGACTGTCAACGTTTTTCTTGGCCATTTGAATGATTAGGAACCTCATTAAGGTCCTCCTTCAAAGGGCTGGAGATGTGGAAGGAGGAAACAATCCTGAAGGTTAGTTTGATTCTGATTAACTGAAGCATTTCAATGGTAGGGGTTATTTAACGCACTTGACTAATTTTGATCTTAAAATTTGGCTGGGGATTGCAGAAAGAATTGACCCAGCAGCAAGAGACTCTCGTGAACTCTCGTGGTGAACGTAAGTTTCTCGACTAACGAAATTAGAATATGCGCATTGTCTCTTACTAATGTCCATTTCCTCAGTCAATTCCGAAAGCTGTTTATGCGACTGTTTCTGTTTCTTGCAGTTCTCATCGATACACAGTATGATCTGCTCATTCCAAAAGAAGAGAAAACGGAATTGGTGAGATTTGGACCATCCTGTTCTTGGATTTTACCATGAGTTAATTTATTTATAGTATATTATTGCAGCAAATACTGTGTCTGAACCTTAGGTGGAAAAGGACTTTGATACTAGTCCTTGTCTGGGTTGCCTTCCTGCTTCTTCAGGTCATCAAGGCAAGTGATCTCTCATTCTCTCTCATATTTTGACTTTTGAGCATTTTCTGACTAATGCCTTTATTATATGCTCTCATCATTTGCAGAATGATCTAGTAGTTTGTAGTGCATGGTACTGGGTGCTCTTCTGCTTGCAGGTACATAGAAAACAATACAAACCCCCTTTCCTACTGAAATTCATCTCTTTATCATTTTCCTGAATGAATCTTACCATGTCTTAAATCTGTTGTTTTTCCAACAGCTCCCAATTGCAATAGTCGTATTTGGATATGAAGCAGTGAAATTGTACAGAGAGCACAAGAGGAGGATGTGCACTGGTAACACCGAAGCCATATGCGAGGCCACGATCCAGTGGACAGCAGTGCACATTGTGTTTTGCGCGCTCTGTGGCATCTTAGGAGGCTGCGTCGGGGGTCTTCTGGGTTCAGGTGGCGGATTCATTCTAGGGCCACTTCTCCTTGAGATTGGAGTCATTCCTCAGGTATATATGATGGTTAACTATCCAGTGTATTTCTTTAACAAGCAAAGTTCAATTAGATATTGTTGCCTTAACTATCAGTCAAATGTTGTGATCATCAATCATCCGTGAGAGTGAAAACAATTGGCTATGTAATTTATGCAGCAGGAGCTTTCTTTTTGTTTGTGAAAAAACGAACTTTTATTGAAACACTCCATCTTCAAGAAGTTGGTAAACTGGCAGCATCACACTATAATAAACTAGACATTCATTGGTGCAGCAGGTTGGTCTTCTGAAAGATAATATTATTTTGAAGCATCGGGGCATTGATAAACTAGACATTCAATTATAGGTTGGCATTCTAAAGTATAAAAGATATAGTATTTTTGCTTTGTCCATCTCTGAAGTGTTACATGTGCAGAGCAAATTGGTCTTTATAATAGAGGAAATTGCTCTTGGCTTGCATATTCTACGGGGTAGTTGCAAATGATTAATCGGGATTCCTTATGAAATTTCTCGTAAATAACTGCAATTTCTCCACCTAAGTTTCGATTTTGTTTTGTTTACAGGTCGCTAGTGCGACGGCGACATTTGTGATGATGTTCTCATCATCCTTGTCTGTGGTGGAGTTCTACCTGCTTAAGAGATTTCCCATCCCCTACGGTATGACTCTTTAGTTGGCACTCCTCTTGGTTTGTTGCTAGTTCAGCTCCAGACAAGACAAATGTCGATACTTGAATCAACGTTGATCCGTGATTTTTGTGTTGTCCTTTTTTCCCCTTTTGCAGCACTGTATCTCATGTCAGTTTCGATATTGGCTGGTTTCTGGGGACAATACTTCGTAAGGAAACTGATAACGTTCTTGAGAAGAGCTTCCCTCATCGTATTCATTCTCTCTGGTGTCATCTTTGCCAGTGCCCTCACCATGGGTAGTCCTAATGCTCCCTTTTCTTCTCCATCCTGAAAATTGAAACTTCTGAATATTTTGCATCACCTGTTTTATCTTTCTTGGTTCATGGATTAATTTTCTTTCTTTTATTGCTTTACAGGGTTCGTTGGCATTGAGAAGAGCATTGTGATGATTGAGAATCACGAGTTCATGGGATTTTTGAGCTTCTGCAGTAGTCAGTAAAAACCATTGGAGTGGCATTGGTGGAGAAAGTTACTAGTGGGATCAGGTGCCAAGAGTAATGTGAATTTGTCTTTCGTGGGATAGTCCAAGTGTTGGCCAATTCCTAGTTGACCAACCTAGGCAAAATAATTTTACCAACAATAAAAGCTGTCAAGATTAATGTAGTGTTAGCTTCTGGCTAACACCCCCCTCATTCTTGGAGGTGTTCTTTTTGCTCTCTTCAGACTGGTTCGCGTGCCTTTAGGTTTCTTCGCCTTGTATTTTGGATTGGTATTAGCCTCTTTTAGAGACCATAATTAAAAGATTAGAAAGATGCAAGTACATCTCTTTTTGAATTATTTGTGTATGACTGGTGTGGATCCCGTTGCTGTATTAAAGAAAAGAGCATGCTGGAATGTATAAAAATGTGGATCTGTAGAGGTCAAATGAGTGCTATTAGGCCACTCAGAACGATCCAGGAGTTGTTGAACTGGTCGAACAAAAAGAGTGTCAGTGTAATTTAATGAAGTAGGCCACCCGATGAAGCAGTCCATGTGCGTTATATGAGAAGTCAACACCCAAGAACGCAAATTAACTTGGATGCTGCCTTCTGGTTGGCCATTGTTGACTCGCGTGATCATATCGGGGGCGCCAAGCATGCAGATGATAGATAATATTAAGAATGTAAAGATTGATTTAATGACAGATGTGTCTTTATATTGCACCAACCTCTGTTTAACGTGGGGATAGGATTGCAGTCGCCGAGCCAACATGTCTTACAAAAGACAGCACAATCAATTAGGCAGCCATCAGATCATGAGTTTTCGGAACCAAAGTTCATTGCAGAAGAATGCAAGGAACTCGAGTCGTTAAGCTTCACCCAACAACCTGAAATGTACCCACCAACGAGTTTTTTTTTTGGTCGAAAGAAAATTATATTCACTTATCAAAAGGATACATGAGAAGTACATGGACTTTCATGGCAAAGGAATCTGACAGAGCAAAGCCCAAAATATAACAAATCAAAGTCAAATCCAAATAACAAGGATGATCAACAAAGCACTGGCAGGATTAAGCATATGCTCGTTCCATAAAATCGAATTTTTCAATCAAAATGATCGGCGGCCGGTTACTGGATCTCGTATCATTATCAATGATGAGTATATGTCGGAAATTCATTCCCCAATAACTACGACGTTGCCAGTTGGCAGTGCACGCCTATATTCGGCTTCCTCTACACCATCATTATACGGAGACAATCAAAACAGGTTAAAAAAACACAGATCCAACTTTTGGAAGAACAAATCTTCGTGGTTTAACAAGCCAAAGCTTCTATAATCATCATTAAAACTGGAGCAGAGGATCTATACATGAATAGAGCACGGGGTATCAAATCCCCGAAAACATTATTAAAATCCTAGATCTAAAGAAGGAGAGAAAAACTCATGGATCTACAAATAACTAAATCAGTAGAGTTTAAACTTTCAGATCTAGAATTAAATCGAGAGAAAAGAGCTCCTAGATCTAGATTGGGAGAGAAGAAAGAAAAAAACCAAAATACTCAACAAAATCAACAAGAGGGGAGGATGAGACTAGCTCAAACCCTCCCCATGGCTGAAACTTGGAAAATACAATGGAGAGAGGAGAGAGAGAAAAAAAACTTTTCGGCTCCTTCAAAAGAACTACTTAGCTCACTTTGGATTTTCACTCCATGGTCTTCTTCAAGCTTTTACTAGGCAATTTTTCGTAACTTCTTTATAGATGTAAGGTGGCTTTCTTTTACCCTGACCCAAAAACAAAGGGTGGCTATCTTTTACAAACAAGGAGCTTGTCTTCACAATCTCTCCCAAGAAAGGAACAGAGCCAAGAATGTTGTCAAAAAGAAACTTACATCAGCAGCTCATGGAGCTGTGTCTTCAGGATTACATCAAGAAAGCCTGCTTAGTACCTATCAAGAGGGAGACAATACAGATTTTTGGGCAGCAACAAAACTGTAAATTTCTTGAAGTTTATAGTAAACATAAGGATCTGCTTCGACAGAGTGAGAAGATGAATCTGCCGCGAAAACAGCTTGGCACGGAGCCACATGCTATACATTAGCACCTTGTCAGATGTAAGAGAATATTCTTTTTGCCAGGAACTGATGGATTTTGCCATTGGACTTAGAGGCAGAGTTCCTGTGGTTAATGCTCTCAACGCATTGTAGTATTTGTCAATATGCATCTAGTTCCAGTTTCTGCCTTACATGGGAACAAAGTAGGATGATTTTTTAAGCCTCACATCTCACACTACCAGTCACATGGCATCTTTATCATCTCTCTCTCTCTCTCTCTCTCTCTCTCTCTCTCTCTCTAGGTTTATGCTCTTCTTCAGGATTGACTTTTTCCACAAAACTAAACAAACATAGGTAACAATCTCCTTATACCATGCAAGAAACTTCTGTTCCTGAGCATATGATAAAAAACCAGTAAAGCAGACCAAGAACAAGGAGCTGTCTAACTAGGATGGTTAAAGATGTCATTCCCTCAGCAGAGATTGGTTCAATACAAGCTTCAAGCCATCAGAAAAAAGGGCTATGGCAGAAGCCACGGATCTTGCTGCTAGATCTACTTTGACAATCCTCAAGTGATTAAAGAGCTACAACAAGACACCAAAGAACAGAGGACCATTTAGTTTCAGATATCCTCGAATCATAAAACAGATGGAACTCTGATTTGCAATGATTATTGAGAGTACTACACATCCAACAGTGGCTGCAGAGGAAGAAAAATTAGGTGAATCTCTTGTTCATCGTAGTATTCAAGGAAAATCGATGGAGTCAACATGATCTCTTATTTGCATTTTGTCAAGTTTTAGGATTCAAACAAACGGAAGAAAAGTTTGACCTTAAATTGGCCCAAAATCTGGCGTGACCAAATGAATGATAATAAAAACAAAAGAATCAAAGAATCAAATACAAACCAAGGATCTTCATTTTTTTAATATGAAAAACAAAACCTCCGGCCAGAAAGAGACGTGCATGTGTACTATCATCTCTTAAGCAAATCAAGAAAAAAAAATGGTCTCAAAACATTTGAACCTTTATATAATCCATTCTCGGTATTGGTTCGAAGCGTTTGAGGAGCACCATTTTCTTTTATAATCTAAAACGGGGGCGAATAAGCCCGAAATTACGCGTGGAGGAACACAAATGCCCGCTTGATCTTCTAAGGACAAACGTGATGAATCATTTCGTGGACAGAACGAGTCACGTTGATGTTTTTTTCCGCAATGAATCGGGGACCAGAAAAGGATAAGAATGAAATGTAACAACAAGATCAGAGCCTCCTTGGCTCTTTCCTCTATTCAAAGTATGATGAATTGGACTCATGGGTCCAAATAGGTCGCTTTCTTTATTCCAAAACCCATCATGATAATTGGTTTCCGTCCGGAAATAATGTCGAAGTACCTTCCAAGACTTCGGAAAACTAGGAGATAAAAGAAACAATTGCGAGGATGGAACGTGTGTTCATGTTTGGTGTCGGATTCAAAGTTGTCAAGGGGGAGGGGAGACAAGGACGGAGAAAATAATGTTGTTGCCTCGCTTCCATCGAAGCTGACATTTCATGGGCCACGGTCAATCAGAAGAACCGCCGAGAAACACACTGTGATGAGGAGTGATAGGTTTTTGTTTCGACCCTTCATGTATGTCACAAGATCAATCATCGAAAGATGATGGTATAGCAGGAGATTGAGATGAGCTCGACTACTTTACCACACCAGCAGCATTTTCCAGTGTCCACAGAGTTCTCTTTTCGGGGCTCAAATCATGTAGAAGATGTTTTGGCACAGGTTCCTGTCAAACGCCCCGTTAGCAAGCGGTCAGATTGGATGAAAAGGCTGTTTGTTTGGCGATAGATTGAGCGGTTGGGTCAGTAGAATCGTTCTTTTCGTACTGTACAAATTGCGTTACTGCTGCACGCTACTCCGCACTTTCGAACAACAATGCCCGTCATTTAGTCACTACACGCATCTTGAGACTCGCCAAGGCATCTGTGTACAGGAATTTGCACGGGACGCCTCCATGGATGGGGTTATTTATGTTGGAAAACATCTCTAAGGAATTTTAACAATTCGAAAACTATCATTGATATAATATCTACTATGATAAATGCATCATATATTTGTGGTGATATCTGAAAGACTGATGATATCCATGATAGTTGAATAGCTTAGCGAAGACCAATTACAATGATGTAGATTTCGACAGGAGAAGAAATCGGACATGACAATGTGCTCGTGAAAACTTGGAAGGGCCATGATCGATCTCTTAGAGTCTTTGGAAGCTGATATGCTCAGAGTTATCATTGGAAGTTGAACTGCAAGTCATTTCATGCGGCTTGTACATGAACAGCGTCAACAGATTAGTGATAATGTGCACGTGCTAAAGCATCCAACTGCTCGCCCCACGTCAAAAGGTCATGTTCTCAGGGGGAGCCGCTAATGCTGAAGGACACTGCGGAGGATGAACTTACCAATGCGCAGCTTCAAGAGAAAATGAGGGAACTCAAAGCCCTTGTCAATGCTCTTGGACGACATCTCCTAAAGATAGAGCCGGCTATTCTATCTCTAAATCGTTACAAACCTTTATGCCAATTCCCTAAGTCCTCTGTTGCTACTAAATCCGCACCCTCCTCTCAGCAAAAGAAGCGACCTAGGAAGCTTGAATCGTTTTCTTTTCTTTTAATTAGGTTTACTAGTGTTTTTCTTTTAATGATTATAATATGAATCTCTCTCGTTTTCATTGGAATAAAGGTCTCTTCAATCATTTATGTGCGCTGTTCATTTTTTTTATTCTGATGACAAAAGGGGGGAGAAGTATTATGGGATGTGATTGATATGGATATGTGATTATCTGAATACAGTGAAGACAGGAACATATTTGTTGTTATTTGCTAATACTTGAAGATATGATCACTGCAGCTTTTAAATGGTCTTTCTTGAAACGTTCACTGTAAGAGACACGGAGAAACATTTTTTAAAATAGTTTAAATCAATTAGAATATATTGTCTCTCAATGCTTGTCTCCATAATAAAATTTCATGATGTATTGTCCAAATATTTCATCTAACTTATTATCATGTTTTTCAAAGATATCCGTTATTCGCTAATTATCACCACTAGTTGGAGATGTCGAAATCTGGTCGCTTACAATCAAGTGAAGTTTATCTAAATTCCGAGCAAATCTATTAACCTAATTGCAGATACTTCTTATGCTTCATTATCACATTGCGGGTAGTTTTGTCATCATAAAAAAAAACAGATTGTTGGGAACACAACCCTACGAAATTTTGATAATTCTAAAACTATCTAGTACTAATATCTTCATGATAAGTGCAAATGTGTTTGGTAGTTTCAAAACTGATTATGATGATGTCAACAATCCCTAAGAGTTAAGCAAAGATTGATGAATATATCGACAAGAGGAGAACAAGTATGATATAATGAAGATTTCATGAAAACTTGGAGATACTGTGGCCAATCTTAGATCAACTTAATGTCTTTGAATGCTGACATATTCAAAAGGATTATTGGATAGTAAATCACAAGTTGATTCTTTTGGATCAACGTTGGACAGCGTCAACAAACGGCGATACCGAGCACATGTTCATAATGAGTATTGGATCTTGCTAATATCAAGTCTCTAGTGATGCTAGTGACGTATTCGTCTGAAGATGGCCATTGAACAAATAAGATATATTAGTCACAAGCTGAGAAACCACGGTAGCGAAATCAGGTAAAGATAAAAAGAGAAGATCATAAAAGCAACTAACAACCCTTTGGTGAAATAGTCAGGGAACCATTGAAGTGACAGCTGCGACAGACTCCATTTTAAAAAAGGGTTAATACCACGAAAAACTCTAAATTGATATACCTGTAATAATTTTATCCCACACTAATATTGACCATCAAAAACCCCAAACTGGTACACCTTTGATAAATTTACCCTCATTTTGTTTTAGTTAAATTTTACTATCAAATTGCTTTGTTAAATGACATAAGACAGTTTACTGATGTGCCGTTTTATGTTTTACCCTCTGTTTGTTACAGGTGTAATAGTTTGTGATTTTTTTTTATGTTAATTCAATTTAACGGAAACTAACGGAGGATAAATTTAGTATAAATATACCAGTTTTGGGTTTTTAGTGGTCAAAATATCAGTTTGGGGTAAATTTGTCATAGGTGTATCAGTTTGGAGTTTTTTGTAATAAAAAAAATTAATTTGGGATAAAATTATCATATGTGTACCAGTTTGGGGTTTTTTATGATATTAACTCGTTAAAAAACTTGTTGATGTTGAAAGAAAAGATTATATGAGCAATCCTAACATTGACAGCAGCTCCTGACGACTCTCAAACAACTCTTTGCTCCCTATTTGAGTCTCCAATGGCATGATTGAAGATGCCTATATAAAAAGGATCAAGGAAGCTTGAAGAGGGTTGGACCGAAAATTGAGCATATGGATGCTGGAATCCACCTTTTTTGTCTATAATCAGAAGTTTCATTGTTCTCTTATGATGGTTCATGTGTAGAGTTCAAGATGTATTGTGATCATGATAAGAATAAGTGTACAAGCATAAGAGTGGTGATTATGTCTTGATAGTGTGATTTATGGGTTGATAGGAATATTGCCGATTGTAACTTGTCTCGAAAAATACTAGTGAAATTCAGCCCATGTTAAAATTGTTACTTGGAGACTAGACATAAGCTTGAGGATAAAGTCGAACCACTATAAATTGATGTGTGCTTTACATCTTTGGCTTACTATTATCAGCATCTGCTCACTAGCACCACCAACACATAAAATTTGTTAACTAGCATCTTTTGTATATAAAGGAAAACCCGCAACTCATCGATAAAATCTAAAAGTGAGCTAATCTAAAATCGATAAAGGAAAACCTGCAACTCATCGGGTAATTATTACAAATTTGAACCAAAAACCCGAGACATGATTGGATTGGACATTGGTCTATAACCTCCATTTTCAAGGGTTTCGGCCACCTCCTCCTTGATCCGCTCTGGTGGTGTCGGTTTCACTGGAACCATTCACTCATTGTTTTACACATCCACTTAAAAACCATTCAAGTAATGTCACCAGCTAAACATCAAACAATGCAAACACGGAATGGCCTTGGGGCCGGCTTTTGATTTCCATGCATTTCGATCACCCCCCATTCCTAAGGACTAAGATTCATTAATTGATGGTTAGTGATAATCGGTCACCATTTACATTCACAAAACGATGATCGATATCACTTAACCCCTAAAGTCGGTTCAAAGTGTTCTCGATAGGCTACCTGGCGAACAAGCATCACGCCTAATCATTCATCCAGCAAACACATGCATAAGCAAGAAATTAAGCATGCAATTCGGCTAAGTGACCTTGTTTCTCAATCAAACATATAAGGGGAAGTGAGCCTCTTGTTCAAGTAAAGTTTATATTTCAAGCAAGTTCTATACAAACCCAATTGGCTTATCAAGTGAAGTCCGATTAAAATGGTTCAAGTGTCATTAGAAAGCTTAAGACGTGGGGAACAAAGTTCATGAAACCATTTCGACTAGTTCTTACCCTCAAAAAATGTGACTTAACCCAGATACCCTAGACTTTATTCAGTTTCAACCCATGATTTTAAAAAATGCCTTGAAAATATCAAACAATGTCAAAAACATGTCAAATTTGATAGGGAGTTAGAAAAATATGTGCTAAACAACTTTAGTGTTTTAATATTTTTCTAAAAAACCCGTGATTTTGCTCAATAATTCAGTTTTCATCCGGGGCTCAAATACAAAACAATTTTGAAGGCCAGAGTGACGTTATCTGCAATTTCTACCATATTGGCCCTAGAAACATTGCTATTAGGTCCCAAAATTTTCTAGTCTACAAATTAAGGCTCTAATGAATAACTTTTAAGTTTTGAATTTTTTGCAAAAACATGACCTCAAGTTTACCAAAATTGCAAAATATGTTCGGATGTTCAAAGAAGTAAATTCTCATATTTGAGTGCAGAATCCAATCGGCACATTGATCAAACCTTTGAACATTAAAACGAGCCTCAATTTTAATAAAATTGATACCATTGGAAATCTTATTATCTCAGTTAAAACTTTCATGAGAACACATCTCAAAATTCGAAGCACAAAAAATCACAAAAATCGTAGAAGAAGCAAAGGTCGGTCAAAAAATAATTTTCACAGAACTGAAATTTTCACTTTGTACACTAATTGTACTAATCAAATCAGCATGGGATTTTATGAAATTTTTTTATTGGAAAGATAAAGACATTGTCTAAAACTTTCATGAAGACATTTTCCCCATATTATGAGCACAAAAAATCATAAAAATCATGGAACTAGATAGGAGTGCGTTTGGTTCAGTATTTTGAAAGCCCCTCAGGGGAAATTTGGGATGTTTGGCAACCATTTCCCAAGGGACTTTGGGGTGAAAGCTGGCCTTAAGAAGGCTGAAAGCTTAATGCTGGTAGAGAAGGCTGAAAGCTCAATGCTGGTCCCTACCAGCATTGAGCTTTCAGCCTTTTCGAAATGCTGAAGACTTTTATTAATAAAATTTTGTTGAGTTCCTTGTTTGCCCTTAAAAACTCATTAGAAATCCAAGTTTACCCCTTTTTAAAAAACAAAACCCTAGACAACCCTTGGCATATCTTCTACCCTTTTCCTGCTCTAGACCACTCCTTCACGTCTGCTCCTTCTTCTTTGCGTATGCTCTCTCTCAACGATGCCCGCTTGACGTCGCTCCCTCGACCATGCTCTCTCTTGCTCCTTCGCTCGCTCGACTGCTCCTCCACGGGTTCAATTTTTCCTTCACTCATTTTTGGGTTTTCTTTTTTGCCTTTTTTTAGGGTTGAAGTCACTTTCTTTTGGGTGAATATGTGAGCTTGGTCCTTTTGGGGTTGCTGATTGTGCCCTCTGGATCTCGAGGCCCCTAGTAAGATATACAGTAATCCGCTCTTGGCCATTTTGCCTTGATTTCTTTTGGTTGTTTTTGGTCAGTCTGTGATGTATGATTATGACTTTTGTCTTGATTTATCATTGAGCTAAGTATTGTTTCATCTTTGTGAGAAATTTCTGAAGTTGATTCTCTTGGATTAGTTCAGTTTAGGATAGATGGTAAATTGGGATAACTTAAATAGATTTTTGTCCTTTTTGTGGTTCATTCCTTACTTTGAAATTTTCTCTGTGTTTTCTCAAATTGATGTAAATATGAAAGGCTTAGTTCGGTTGGTTTAATAGGGTCACCAGTTGTGTAATCTGAATTGCTAGAGTTAATGGAAAGAGCTACTAGTAAAATCTCAATGTTAATCACAATTCACAGCCCATCTCTCGAAATTGTCTCTGTTTGACCACTTTGTTGCCATGTTGGCATTTCTCATGCTGTTGGCATAATGTGGCTCCTAGTATTCATCGATCAATGCACGAGAAAGGGATATAATCCAATTTGGCTTGCCATGGCATATGATTCATCGGCATGAGTTGCCAGTTTGTGACAAACCTTGCTTATCCAGGACACAAAATCTAGTAATTTGGGTTATCGATATTGTAATGCATGACTCTCTACAACCTACTAGTCTTTGAACTTGAAAACTCTTTCTACTGTATATGTAGTGAATTAGCAGAAAAATATATGATAAGCCTTAAGGTTATACTTGATTCAAGTTCTTGCTTCGCCCTTGCTCATTCTAAAAAACAGGTTCCTTTTCTTGTCAAATTCTTGATTTTCTTTGTTCATCTTTGAACCTTAATTCGTTCTTTTGTGCCACAAATCTCTTGGACCAAAGAAAATTTAGAGTCTACTTCACATCTTAATATCTTTACAATTATCTTCAACTTTAAAAATTATAAGACTAGCAACATGCTACAATTTTGTGCAGGTCAGAGAAAGAAATTATTTCAACATATGTAACTTTTGTAAGTTGTGCATTGAACATTTTATGTTTTTATTAGCTTATTTTCATCATTTGAATTTATTCATGTGATTTTACCAGTAGATGACAAGTTCATCAAAGGAAAAGGCATTTTGGAGCTCGGAAGACTAGTAACATACTGTCATTTTGTGTAGGTCAAAGAAAAAAATTATTTCAACGTACGTAACTTTTGTAAGTTTTGCATTGAACATTCTATATTTTTATTAGCTTATTCTCATCATTCGAATTTGTTTATGTGACTTTACCGGTAGATGGCAAGTTTATCAAAGGAAAAAGGCATTTTGGAGCCCTAAAGACTAGTAACATACTACCATTTTGTGTAGGTTAGAGAAAGAAATTATGTCAACATATGTAACTTTTGTAAGTTGTGCATTGAACATTCTATATGTTTATTAACTTACTCTTATCATTCGAAATTTGTTCATGTTACTTTACCAATAGATGGAAAGTTCATCAAAGGAAATACATTTTGAAACCTAGAAGACTAGTAACATACTACCATTTTGTGTAGGTCGGAGAAAAAAATTATTTCAACGTATGTAACTTTTGTAAGCTGTACGTTGAACATTCTATGTTTTTATTAGCGTATTCTCATCATTCGAATTTGTTCATGTCACTTTACCAGTAGATGTCAAGTTCATCAAAGGAAAAGGCATTTTGGAGTCCGGAAGATGTAAAAACCTTTTGTAAGTTGTGTGTTGAACAAATTGATAATGACAATCGTCCTGCAAACAAAATAAGGGATGGATGAACAATCATAATTAAGAGGTTTGAGGACCTAAGGGGCAAAAAGTATGATAAAAGTCAAATGAATAGTAAGATAAATTTAAGGAAGAATGGAAAAGATGGAGGACATTGGTTTTGAAGAAAATTGGATTAGCGTATGATCCAAAAAAGAATATACCATTGATGCAAGCAATGAATGGTGGGATAAAAAAATTCAGATTTTTTTCCCTTCTTTTGTTACTTTTTTTTTAAGTTAACATTTTATGATACAACTCACAAACATGTTTATCATAACAGGAAAATCCCAAGGTTAGAGTTTTTAAAATGAAAGGCATATTTCTGGATCTTCAAATTTTATTGGATAGAATGTTTGGAGATACAGTAGCTACTCGAAATGTCACATGGAATCCTACACAAGGTTTATGTGTTGATGAGGATATTATGGTCACGCAACTTGATATTGATGATTGTGCAAGATTTATTGATAATGATATAGAGTGTAATGTAGCTGAAAAGATTGTTCAACAGGCTTAAAGCCATAAAGAAGGCAATCTCAATTAAAGAAACAAAAGAAAATTACCATAGCTGCTAAGCTAGCAACGCAAATAGACAAAATTTATTTAGCTATTAAAAATAGGAACCATGTGATGGGGTTTAACACTTACAAGGAAATCATAGAAATGTTGAAAGCCATAACTGAGATTAAGTAAGATGAAGAGTTATACTTTTTTGCACTATATCATTTAGCAAAAAAAAAAAAGACAATAAGCAAATCTTTATAAACATGGATGGTGATCAAGAAAATATCAAGTGAATCAAGTATAAGTTCGTTAGCTACTTATTATAATGTAAGATCTATTTGCATTACTTATTTGTACTAGTTGGTGAGACATGTCTATGTTCTATTTTCTAATTGGTGTTCCCTTTATTGAGTGGATTATATATATATATATATATATATATATATATATAATGGTTGATAAGTGTTTTGTTGATGGATGATCTAGATAATTTGTTACATCTCTTATTCTAATTATATTTTGTTACTTTAATCAGTTATGGATGATTCTCCTCAAAGGGAAAATCATGAAAAAGAGGAAAATGAATGTTTGCAACTTTTAGTAGCCACACATAAGGTAGTTGCTTATCAGACAATATACCATCACAAAGAACAATGCATAACCTCATCGTACACAGGAAATGCATGATTAAGAGAGTTGGCGGGTATTGATGCTAATCCGATAAGGTATTTTTGAATGTTTATAATGGATAGAACTGTATTTAATAATTTAAGGCATGATTTAGTGACACGATATGGTTTCTAAGAATCTAGGAATATTGATGTTGTAGAAATGCTATGAATGTTTCTTCATATTTTAGGATATAATATAGGCAACAGGTTAGCACAAATGCGCTTTCAGCCCTCTGAAAAAACTATATGCAGGCTATTTAGCTTAGTTTTGGAGAAAGTATGTGAAATGGGAGCATATTTGATCCAACCATCTAATCAACAGTTTAGGAAGTCCCAACAAAGATAAGGAATAATCAAGATTTTATCCGCAGTTTAAGGTAAGTTACAATTATACAATAGCAAATGATCAACAAAAAATAAATCAAGTCATATTTGCGTTCTTGTTTTAGGATTGCATTGGAGCTATAGATGGTACACATATCCTAGCGGTGGTACTTACGAGCGACTAACTTCGTTTTATCGATTGAAAGGGAACATCGACGCAAAATGTATTGGCCGTGTACAATTTCAACATGAAATTTACTTATGTTTGGGCCAGTTGGGAGGGAACAACTCATGATACTCATATCTTCTACGAAGCCATTAGGAAACGTGATTTACAATTTCCTCATCCTTTAAAAGGTTCGTTAATTTATGGTTTTTATACATTAATATATGCATGTGGTATATGTTGATTCAATTTACAATATTTTTATGTAGGTAAATACTATTTAGTAGATGCTAGATATCCAAATCACACAGGTTACTTGGGTCCATACAAAGAAGTTAGATATAATTTGCTTAAGTTTCAACAGGGTCCGGCACCTACAGGCTATAAAAAAGTGTTTAACCGTGCCCACTCATCACTACGATCAAAAATTGAGCGTGACTTTGGCGTTTTGAAGAAGAAGAAGATTCTAAAGAGTATGTCAAGTTATCCATACAAAAAGGAAGTGGAAATTGTGATAGCACATATACAAAGAATGCCGTGAATAATGCACATTTTGTAGAAGTAGATTTAGATCCCAAATTGTATATCGATAATGTAAATGAGGAGTGTAGTGCTTCAAATAATGACTCATGTTTCTGAAATGGCATGTTTACATGATCAAACAGCTATAAGTTTATAAAATATTTAAGGATGTTTATAATGTCAAGCCCCGAACTCCCTTCGAGTCTGCATCATCCATACTGCTAGTCGAATAGTGCGATATCCCAGGGTATTACCGACCTCACTACTGCTGGTCGAATAGTGCGATATCCCAGGGTATTACCGACCTCACTTAAGATCATCAGAGATTTAATTCAACAGCAGAAACCACAATATCACCCGGGCAATTTAAAACTGAGGAATATCAGGGAGAATATACACATATTCATTTCACATCATCAAACTTATACAATATTCCCAAATTTACAACCGCCATATACATTAGCACACTGTACTACAAACCACCAACAACAAAAAGGATTCGATGACCTGGTATTCTAACCTCAAAATTAGTGCTCTCCAAAAACCTATTCTCAACCCCTATATTAGCCCTTACGCCCCTTGCTCGGCGTCCACTCTGAGTCCGACTCCTCGTCATCCGAATCCGAACTCTCCTGAATAGTTTGCTCCTCCGAAGGATCCGGCTCTGCCTCAATCTCGATCGGGTGATTGATGTCACCCGACTCAACTGGAACTTCGTCCTGATCCTCCTCAACTAGTCCATCAAAGAAATTATACTCGGACACAAAATTGGGATCCATAAACTGCTCATACGGGAGTATATACTCCGGTTCCTCCGCAGGTTCCTCAGACTCGTCAGGTTCGTTCTCGGGTTCTGCCTCGGGCTCTACTTCCTCTGGTTCTTCCTCGAGAATAGGCTCTAAATCTATGTCCATCGGGTCGTCTTCAACTTGCGACGCTTCGGGCTCGGGTTCATGCTCAGCCCCCGAAGATCCCTGTGCTGTGGGTGCTGGATGCATTCCAGATTGTGCTAAGCTAGTCTCTGCACTAGTCAACTCTCCGTCTATAGGGGTTATAGCAGACGATCCCAGTCCCCGACCAAATCAAAAGGAACATCAAAACCCCTAACGGGCCCGAACTCATCGACTCCGTCCCGGAAGAACCAAGCAGTATACACACGTGTCTCCCATAAAGGTAGTCCTACTTCTATGAAAACCGTCGTAGTGTGCTTAATCCAGGTCACATTATCGCCTACAAAAAACTCTGCAACTTTATACTCGGTGTGCACTGGTACCCCAAAACGCTCAGGTGGCGGTGGTGGAGGATTTATGGGTCAAGTCGGGGTTCTGAAAAATGTTGGTTGAAATAACCATGAGACTACATCTCAATAAGTACACCCCTAAACCACACCTGGGCTATCATGTACCTTCAGACAATTACACAAAACACGATCACATACATACAATCACATAGCAGGCACATCAATCATTCTTACCCGGCCTATCATGGGGGCTACTTACATGTTAGTCCCAATCACAACATACGCAATCACATGCATGCTTAAATCACGTGTCACACATTTCCATTTGCCTCATCACAATCATTCCCATACCACTCGCCAGTGACCCGCGTTACAGTACACGTCTCAGGTTCACTGTGACCAATTATCACAACACTCCAGGGCTTGCGTTAACGTACACGCGCTCAGGCCATGTTTCTTGCCCATGTTGAAGTAGACGCCTCGGGCTCAACACCTATCACCTACTGCGCAACCCGCGTTAAAGTACACGCCTCAGGCTGGCAGTCTTCCGGTAATACCGGGCATCGTCTCGCGTTGAAGTACACGTCTCAGGACGGCACAGTTCTCACGATCGTACATGCCACACCAAATTCACTTTCTTTCTCATGCACATGCTCAACAATCACTTGCCACACACAATTGGCCCATCACACGTGGCCCTTGCACGCATCAATTCACATGCATTTTTCATGCTCGCTAATCATTTCACATGGCCAATTCGATAATTAATTCAGTCCGGCCCACGCGTGCACAAATCAAGCATAGTTTAATCAATCAAATCACACATACTATTGCACCCAATTCATCACCACAGATCAAACCTAGCTCAAATGTGCATTTAAACACAGAAATTGCCATTTTTCTCCAACCAAACGGCGGCAATTAAATTCCGATCCTTCACGACACTTTCTCAGAATTAACTGCCGGTTCTGAATATCCAATTCACACCCTGATCGGCACATCACAGCCCGTTAAACAGTCAATCACAGCCAACACTCATCCCCTAAATTTCCCGAACTCATCCAAATTTTGTTCCTAAGGCTCGCTAATTATTTTCGCACCTTAACTTATACAATTTCGCACCCAAATCAAATTCGATTTCACCCGAAATTTATCCGTTGATACCCGACGTCCTAAATGGGTTTTAGGGCGCGACTTACCGAGCTCTAGACTATCTCGGCTAGAGCGAAAGCGGTGGCAAAATCAAGATCTAACGGCGGCTCGAGGCGGCGGTGACGATCGGCGGCAATCGGGAGGAACGGCGGGCGACGGAGGCTTGGGCGGTGGCCGGTGGGGCTCACGGCTAAGAGAGGGAGACCAAGAGGGAGAGGGGAGAGAAAAAGGGCGGCGTGAGGCGACGGGACGGTGGCGCGGTGCGGCACGGCGGCGGTCCGGGCGGCGACGCTGCCAAGGGGCGGCGTTTGGCGGGGGAGGGGGCTCACGGTGGAGAGGGGCCGAAAAGAGGGGGAGAGAGGAAGTGAGAGGAGAGAGAGAGACTTATCCATTTAAAAGTCCACTTTTGGCAATTTACCAAAATGCCCCTCTCTAACCTTTTTAATCCAACGATCGAGATTCAATCTAATCTTGAAATCAACGACCCGGATCGAATCTTACTTTAAAATATCCAAGGGTGTTGTGTCTTATCCAACTTTGAAGGCAAAATGACCAAAACGCCCTTGCCTCACAAAACTAATCCTTTAAAAAGTCTTAAGGGCAAAACAGTCACTTCCTCATTTCTCATCAAAATCTAATTTTTCTGAAGGAATCGAGACAATCCAAAATTGCACGATCCATCCGCAACGTCGTTCTAACGTCCCATTGTGACTTCCAAATTTTCTGATGTCCAATTTGGGCTTAATTAAATAATCAAATTTTATTAAACGCAACTCGAGCGTTTCTCAAACTAACGGGTGGCTTGTTGGGGAAATCCGTATATTCGACCCGTGACTGACAATAATTCAAGTCACATGTAAGTTTATTCAGTTCGTGACGACTTTGGTTGTCATTTAAATCGTGAGGGTCAATTACTAGATCCGAGGGGCACGATCGTTTGGTTTAGGTTTAGGATCATTTGTCAATTCATTTCGTGGTCCGGCGGAATCACCCGCGATCTACTACTATGACAGTGGCGAACTGATCCCTGACTATCCTTGGATCGACCAACAGTGGTTCAAAATATCCCCTCGACGATTTCATGGTCAAAAGTTAATTCACGACCGAATTTCCTTTTAGTCATAAGAATTTAAATCCCTAATTAGCCTTTCCTTAAAGGTTAGTATTCCAGGAATGATCAGTTCCGGGCGAGAACTTATTACGAGTACATTCATAAAACTCAATATTTTATAAATCCCAAATGAATCAATTTTCAGGATGTCACATATAATTTTTAAGGATAATGAATTTCTTTTGTCAAAGCATTTTTTACCACGTTTATTGGAATGAAAGTATTCTTTTTTTAATTGAGAAAGATACTATTTTGATGTGAATTTTTTCCATTTAAACTTTTTTAGCTAAAAGAAAGAAATTTTTATTTTCTTAATAAAAAATTTTACGTAATATCCTTTAACAATGTTGTCAATATTTAAATTTGCAGACATTTTTTTCAATTTTAAATCAATTAAAAATTAAAAAGCTTAAATTAATCCCCAAAAGGGACTTTTCAAATGTTTTTTCACCAAACAGTTTTTCTCTCAAAGTTGCTTCTCAAAACAAAATTTACCAAATAGTTTTTGTATTTCCTCAAAATTCTTTAGGCTAAACTACTTTGTATTTCCCCAAAGCTCTTGGAAATGCTAAACAAAACACACTCAAGGTTGGTCAAGAACGGATCATCTCATACAAGAAGCATATTTTCCAGATTCTATCTTGAAATCATGAGGTCAATTTGACAAAGCAAATGATGTTCAATTTCAACACACGGCCTATCAAATCGAAGCTCATGGTGTCAAATTTAATTCTTTAGTCAAACATTTTTAGAGATTTCGACGTTTTCAAGCTCAAATCAGCAATCATAGCCAACTGGTTCAGCAAGCATGCAAGCAATCAACAAACCAGCAACCAACAATCAATTCCATCACAACATACACTATTCTAGCATCAATATAAGGCATATAACAACAACATATCAGCTACCATGGCCATCATCACTTCAAGATCAATCAACCTCACGATACTTCTTCTATATGTTAAAACTAGTGAGGCACCAACCTTGTTCGACGAAGTTGTTGAGCTCAATTGAGCTATTCGGCCACCAAAATTATTTCATGAAATGGCCAGAGATAGCTCACCGATCACTGAATTGAAACACAAAAGATCAAAGTGAGAATCGCTTCAAATAGGTTGAAAGAACAAGTAGTAAATTGAAGTGAGATTGAAGAATCCGGTGGCTATTTTATCAGAAGCCAGCTACCACAGCCTCAAGGACGAGCTGAGGATGCTAGTCGCAAGGCTAGGAACACTAGAGGACCGCCGATCGCCGGAGCAATAGCTAGAAGTCACCGAGCAACACACCGGCGTGGGAGCCATTAAAGGAGGACCAAGAGGAAAATTAGTCGGATCAAGGGAATTTCGGTTGTGCTCCAGCATAGCTAAGCCTACAATCGGTTAAGGGGAAGTGTGACGGACGTCGATGAGGCGGTGATTCACTAGAGGAAGCCAGAGGTTAACCAGTGAAGGCGGTGGAAGAAGCTCCGGCCGAGAGAGAGAGAGAGAGAGAGAGAGAGAGAGAGAGAGAGAGAGAGAGAGTTGTGTCTATCAATTTTAGAGAGAGAATTTCACATTTGAAAATGGCTAAATCCCCCTAATTTTGGAGGGAAAAATCCCTATATATTCCCCTAATTCTGAATCAAAGGGTTCCAATCATTTGCTTCTTCAGTAAACAAGCAATTGATTGGCTAAATTCTATTCACTTAATTCAATGATATGTCACATTGGATGGCTAAGTGGTGCTATTAATGAATGACCAATATTATTTGCTTAATTATTAAGAAAATACTCTAATTGGCCTAAATTTGATGACATGACATTAGGGGCATTTTTATAATTTCACTTTGAAGTATTGTAGTAATTTTGGCACATGGGAGAGTAGCTAGCTGGCTGAGGACTTGAGCTGGCCAGACGTGGCTGGAATCCGGCCATTCTCACTGGATTGGCCCTCTTGCCGGTTAAATTGTAGGACTGGTTCGGTCTGGTTCAATCGATTCACTACTAGATCAAGCAAATAGTTTTATACAATTTAGTCCAATTTGCACTATGAGAGACCTAATTGCAAATAATTTTTAATCAATAATCAGTGAAATGAGCCAAATTGCAAGAATAATACTTAAATCTAACCGATTAAACTCAATCAAACTCATTATTAACATCCCGATTAAATTAATTTGTCCCAATTATATCATGGATAATGTCAATTTCATCCCAATTGATTTGCCTCAACAAATTGGGGATTTTCATTAATCAATGATTCAATTGAATTGGTTTAAAACACTCCAATGTGCTCAAATTGACTTTCACATATTGGCTAAAATTAAATCCCAAAAGGAAATTGGAGCTTTATTGTCAAATTGAAGCTCAATCTATCAAATTAACCCCTAAATTAGAATTGATCGAGTTGAATTGCATCAATTTGGACCAAGCTAACTTGATTTTGCATGTCTTAGATTAGCCAAATTGATCAAATTGACTTGAATTGTCAAAATTGATGTTGGATTTGAGTTGCATATAAGAAAACGGACTCTTTCACAATTTAATGGTTCTACTCATGAAGAACTGATTGGACCCCTAATTATGGCTCAAATTGGGGTTTTTACCTTCGACTTGGAATTATGAAATTGTCTAGAAAATTATGTATGAAATGACCTCTAGATCAAATGTCATGAAGGAAGTTATTCTGAAAAATGACTAAAAACAAAGTAATTTCATTTTTGGTCGATTTCGAACCAAAATCCACAAATTGGGAAAAAGTTGATTCTAAAAAATTGATGTTACCAATGTCACATTGAAGTAAAAATAAGTTGATTTAGGGGTTTTCAATTTTTTAACAAAGTGTTGACCGTTCAACACTTTAGTAAATAGTTACTAAAATGTCAATTAATGGGTCAAACTTTTGATTTTTTTTTAAAATTGACAATTTTAAAGTGAAATTGGCATTATTTGTGGGCTTTCTATGCAAAAAAATCAAAATTTGACTTAGGGTTGACTTTTTGGTCCAAGTTTGACTCAAATGTCAACTCAAAAGTCAATGTTTTATTTTTTAAAACCATGTGTAAAAATTTTAGAAATGAGAGGCTAATGCAAAAAAAAAGTGTTAAATGACTCTTTTTAAATTTTAGAAATGAGAAATCCTAAGTTCAAGTTTTTACTTTATTAAGATACGTCGGCTAAAAATCAAGTGTCAACACCTATTTACCCCATCTAGCTTGTCTCTATTAACCTCAACAAACTTTGGCACATGTTCAATTTAATCTTTTGAATTTATGAAAATGTTTAATATTGTCATTCCATTAATTCAAGTTAACAAAATTTGCTAATTTGGCTTCCAATCTGGTACATTTCAAAGGTGGACAAAAAAAATTACTAGTGGATTATCCACGCAAGACATTCAACTTAGATTTAAATATAATGATCATTTTAATTTTTTTAATTAGGATAAATGTTTATCTATGTCATTTGAATATCTTACATTTAAATCCACTTGTCACGAAATTTTTTTGTTCGCCGATCAAACTTACCGGGTTGGAAGCCAAATCAACAAATTTCATTAACTTAAATTAATGGAAGAATTATATTTGATATTTTCATATAGTTTAAGGACTAGATTGAACATTGAAGTTAAGGAAACCTCTTAATATATTTTGAAGTTGACAAAACTATATATGATCTATATCGATCTAGATAAAAGCAAGAGTTATTTACGTTTCAAGTAATATTTACATTGATAGGACTCTTGATATGATCATAGAAAGGATTTTTTATGACCGGAAGAACCTATATGAATAAGTCTAGAATAATGGCATGGAAGTATCGAGGATTTAAGTCTATAGGACCTACATCACTATCATTGTTAAAGGATATAGGTAAGAACAGTTGATTATATCTAAGAAGCCAGAATCAACAAATGCGTATATATCAAAAGCGTATTGCATGAATATCAATAGCGTATTGCGAAGAGATTAGTAGCGTGTTGAGTGGATATTGGTAGAGTAATGCATTGTGGAGTATTGCGATAGCTAAATATAAGAAGAATAGGGATACTACCTGTGACGAAATTCTTGTAACGAACTTCAAGATTATTATTTTGAGATATTTTATCTCATTCCTTAACAACTTGTGATTTGGGATAGATTCCGTTTTTTGGAATATCTTGATTGACTATCAATCTTAAAGATTATCTTCGCAAAATATTCAATCACGCAAGATATCACAATCTATTGACAATTATCCCAAGGACAAGAGAACTTCCAAAGCTGAGGCATTCCATTTTTGGAAACCAAGATTTGATTATATGGGCAATCAAATCAATGTGGATTTTGATTGATTGACCTCAAAGGCTATCTACTCTTCTTAATAATTGTCTAACAGTTGGATTGAAGATTCATCATCCTAAAAATTGTCCAACGGGAAGTTTGGATGCTAAGGAATACAAAAGAAGACCAAGGTGCCGAAGAGAAAGATAGATCATGGATCCAAAATTCCAAATTTCGGGAGAACTTCATATCTTTTTAATTGTCTTTTGAGAGTTTTAAGTTTGTAATCTTTAAGAAGTGTTGGCAATGTGAAAGTTTGTGCTTAGGTGTAACAGCATCTCCAACGAGGAGAAGTGCTTGAATATAAATAACACTTATAATTGTAACTTCTCAACGATTAATTGGTAGAAAGGCTGTTAGTTGGGAGAATGGACATATAGGATTACGCTAAGTTGAACCACTATAAACTCTAAGTACTCCGTTATCTATCTCTTTGGTCATATTCATTGTTTATTTCAAACTCTGCAGTGGTTGATATAACATAAATCTGCTCATATCAACACTCTATTTTATCCGGTCGCACTTTTTGCATAGTTGATGCATTTAATTCTGCATCTATTTGTCAAGTTATTAAAAATCACCTATTTACCTCCTCTAAGTGATACTGCTAGCCACTTCAATTGATATCAAAGCGTGATGCTCATTACTTTGAAGAGTTTACTCCAGAGCTGATGATCTATTATATATAGCACTCTTGGATTAGGTATTGTCAAAGGGCAGAGCAACGCTAAACCTCCCTACTTCAATATAGGAAAGACTATGATATCTAGAAGAACAAAATGAAAGCTTTCATTAGATCCATAGACCTTTTTATGTGGAACATGGCGCAAAATAGTGGATACTACACCTAAAGTAACCTCCACACCTACATCGTCAGGGACAGGAAAAACAAATGAAAACATAATTCCCACACCTACAATTACTCCAACAAAGTTGGCCAATTGAGAAGCTTTAGATGCTAAAACTTTTTATTCTCTTTATTGTGCACTATCACCTGATGAATATAATCGCATTTCTTCATGTGAAACCGTAAATGAAATTTGGTACGTGATTTAGATGACCTTTGAAGAAACTAACAGAATCAAGGGAATTAAGACAGATATTCTTCTTGGGAAAATGAATCATTCAAAATGAAGCAAGATAAATTAATCACTGATATATTCAACAGATTCACCGATATCATTAATAGACTTACATGTCAAGGGAAGCCAATCTCATAAAAAAAAAGTGAAAAAGCTTTTTCTCAAAGAAATGGAACAACATCAAAACTTCCATTCAAGAAACACAAAGAATTATGCCCCTCACAATTGATTAACTCATAGGAACTCTCATATCCTATGAAGCTGAATATATCAATAATGAGGATGATTTTAAAGTTAAGAAGTCAATTACTTTAAAATCTAACATTCATGACTCTAGTTAAACAAATTTTGAGCAAGATGAAGATGAAGTGATGAAGAGGTGGCCTTGATGGTGAAGAAATTCAAAAGAATGGCCAAAAACAGAAGAAACATAAAACAAAATAACAATAAAAAAAAGTGATCCAAGTGAGCGGAATCAAAAATATCATTTACTCACAAAGAAGAGGGTAAGGATGTGATATTTTTTGAGTGGAACAACGACACTACAAATGCTAAAACTTATGTACGATACTCACTTTAATGTCAAAAGTTTTCGCCGGATCACTTAAGTGCCAAACTTTTTGAAAAGCAGTCACTTAAGTGCCAACTTTAGTTAGTTTGGCCAAAAATCCAACATAGCATTTTTTTATTAATTTCTGAAGCCAATGTGGCTCGCCAGAGATTTAGTCAACATGTACGGTCAACATTTTTTATTTTAAAGAATTTTTTTCTTTTTTCCTTTTCTTTATTTTTTTCTTTCTTTTCTTTTTTTCCTTTTTTGATCTACCGGCCACCAGCGAAGCCCGAGAAGGGCTAAGCAAGGGCCTCGCAGGCCATGGGCGAGGCCGGCCCTCACTAGATCTGGGCGAGGTAGGTCTCGCTAGCTGCCAGCGAGGGGTGGCCTCGCCAGATCTGGGCGAGGCCCTTGCCTAGCCCTTCTCGGGCATCGTCGGTGGCCGGTCCAACAATCGACCGATAGATCGGAAAAGGAAAAAAAGAAAAGAAAGGAAAAAAGGAAAAAAATATTTAAAATAAAAAATGATGACTGTACTTGCTGACTAAACCTCTGGCGAGGCACATCGGCTTCAGAAATTAATAAAAAAATGTCATGTCGAATTTCCGGCCAAACTGACCGAAGTTAACACTTAAGTGATCGTATTTTAAAAAGTTTGGCACTTAAGTGATCCAGCAGAAACTTTTGGCACTAAAGTGAGCGCCGTACACAAGTTTTGACATTTGAAGTGTCCTTATTCCCTTTTTGAGTGCATAAAATGATGATACATCAAACCAAACTGTCATATGCTAAGGAAGAATAAAGGAAAGTTTGAGAAGAAAAAGAAACTTTTAAAAAAAGAGACCTGGAGCAACATTGAATGTGAAGAAAGTAATGAAGAATCATATGCATACATATATGCTTAATGGCAGACTCTGATTTACAGGAAGAAATTGAGGTAAATCACTCTAAAATCCCTGATGAAGCATCAAATTATATCGATGAATTATGTTTGGAATATAAATATGCTCATAAGAAAATCTCTGAGTTGAAGAAGGAAAATGCAAAGTTAAGATAATTGGATCTTTCTAAAAATGAAAAGATTGAGTTTTACAAACGGAAATCAAGGAAAATTGAGATTTACTAGCAAAAGAAAATGATTCTTTCTAAAAATAAATCTCAAATGTCTCCAAGAAACTTTCTCTTGATTCAAAAACCTTGGAGCATATTCTTTCCATACAAGTTTCGTATTATAACAAATCCTAACTTGGCTTTGAAAATAATGTTTCCTAGAGTTGAGGAAAGATTGAGGCGTTGACCCTCAAAAGTTACTTGTAAAAATAATTGTGAAAAGCAGTTTGTAAAACCTATTGGCCCTCCTTCACGTACTCAAACTGTAGGGATCCAAATTATTTTAAGAAAAATCATTGTGAAAACTTACTAGAGTTAAGGAAAGATTGAGGCGTGGACCCTCAAAACTTACTTATAAAAATCATTGTGAAAAGCTATTTGTAAAACCTATTGGCCCTCCTTCAAGTGCTCAACCTGTAGGGATCCAAATCATTCTAAGAATGATTGTTCTAAAGTTTGAAGACCAAGAGAATGGATCATCTTAAGAATTGGTGAATCTTCTAACTCGAGAGGATCCAAGCAAATTTGGGTACCAAACAAAGCACATAATTACTTATTCATTGTAGGTACCTCAAAAAGTAAGAATAAATAGTACTTGGACAATGAATGTTCAACGCATATGACTAGTGATTGTTGACATCTGATTTTTAATCTATTTTTTAAATTCTTCCAAAAATTACAAAATTAGGATTAGAAACCTTGGCCAAGCTTAGCAACCTATTTCTAAACCAAAAAAAAATTAGAATTTTTCTTTAATTTATTTTAGTCAAAATAAGGGTGAAAATCAAGAAAAATAGCAAATGGAATCCAAAAATTTCATAAAAATAGTCATTAGTCCTCTTTTAAATCCAATTTCATCAATACACAATCAATTTTATAAAATTTCAATTGGGAATGTGTTTTTCCCAAAATTGGGTAAAATCAAGCCCAAATTGAATCAAAAATTCAATTGAACCATTTCCAGTCATTTCTAGGTCATAGTGTCTTCACAACAAATGATTCTGGGACCTTGAATTACATATTGATCAATCCAATTGCACAATTTGTCAAAGGAATTAAAAGCCCCAAAAATCAATTAAAAAATAGGAATTTTAAGCTCAAATTGGGAATCTTGGTCAATTTGAAATTGTTGAATCAAGAGAGTACCATTCCTAGGGTTAGTCAATCATGGGCAATCCAATTTTGGCATCAATTTTACCCAATTAGGTCATCTAGATACAGAATTGAATAAAAACCCTAGTAATTTGAATTTAAAATTTGAGAATTTTGGGTTTAATTGTAATAAAAATTATGACAAATTTCATATTTTGGTGCAAAATGTGCTGAGAAATCCAATTTTGGGGTCAAAATCGAATAACTGGGTCAAAATCGAGCTTAATTTGCCTTTTTAGACCAACCCGGGTCCGCCGGGTCGGTCAGATCGACCCAACCTGACCCGAGTTGGCTTTCTCCTTCGCCCGCTGGGCAGTGATGGGAAAGAAGAAAAAACCTTCTCCGGCCCATGACTTTGCCGACATTCTCCAGCCAATTTAGCACATGCAAAATTACACTAACAGCTGGAGAATCTCCGGCTAGCATTGGAGATTAGTTTCAACCAACTCGGAGGTCGGTGGTAACAGATTTTGAGAGAGAAATCAAGCAAGAAAAAGAGAGGGGATCGTTATCCAACGCAGACCAGACTTTCGAGAGAAGTCTAGAGAGAAAGAGAGAGAGGAAACGAGCGCGAAAGAGAAAGAACGAACGTAAGCATGAGTAAAGACTCCCAAGGCCAAGCGATCGGCGCTTTTCCATCGGAAAAGCGTCGACAAATCGATCTCGCTGGTGAGTTTCCTCACTGGTGAACTTGTGTTGAAGCTGGTCACATTAGCCTGAAAGTCAAGCTCAGCCGACGTGTCCAGACATTCTCCAACGAAACTGAGGCCACCAGCTTGGAGTTTAGGTGCTAAGGAAGAGTTCTACAGCCGCAAATTCGCTTAGAAACTTCATTTGATTCTCTGACGAAGTAAGTAAAGTTCATTCATAATCACAATTCTACAAAATTCCAAAAGATGAACTTGAGTTCAATCTTGCTGTTCACGTGATTTTTTTTGTAACTTTGAGTTCATTGATGATTAAAACATGTTTTTGAACACTTTTTTTATTGCATTTTGATGGTTAAACCTGCATAAACCGAGTCGATTGTCCATAAACCACCTCGCCGAAACTTGCACATCCTCGCCGGAGTGTTCCCCATAGCCATAGGCCATCCAAGTTAGCTTTTTATCACCTTGTTTGATGATTTTATATTGATCTGGACCGAGAGACAGCTAGGGCAATCTGTATGAGAATCTATGAGCTTAAATGGCCTATCTAGGATAGTTTGTAAGTTAGGCTTTTTTTATCGATTTTTCACTGGCCAGTGGCGGCCCGGCGGTGACTTAATATGCTAGGACTAATGGGGGGTGATGAGCACTCTACTTAGAACTTGAAAGAATGACAGAATACTCATCGGAAGGTCGTCGACAGTGGGCTCAAACCGACAGCCTTAAGAGCTCTAAACTAAATTTCATGCCCACCAAATGTTCGATGAAATGCCACAAAGAAAGAACCCCCAAACGGTGTCGTTTTGGTGCTGTGCCCACCGGGGCAGGCGATCGGCACCAGTGACGACCGGTTCGGCTTGGCCAAACCGAACTGAATCGGCCAATCCAGTTTGCATCTTCGGTAAGAAAATTTTAAAAATTAATAATAAAAAAATCAGAAAATTAAAAAAAAATAGAAAAAATTAGACAAACAATTTTAAAAAATCAGAAAAGACGTAAAAAATTTGAAAATTTTGAAAAATCTAAAAAATTCAATAAAAATTTAAGAAAAATCCAAAAATTTTCAGAAATTCAGAAAATTCAAAAAAATTTGGAAAATTTCTGAAAATTTCATAAAAATCTAAAAATTCAGAAAATCAAATAAAAATGTGAAAATTTCATAAAAATACAAAAAAATTGAAAATTTTCAAAATCCCATAAAAATTTCAAAAATTTCCACAAATTTTAGAAAAAATCAAGAAAATCAATTCCCGGGAAAAGTAATTTTTAGAAAAAAATTTCCAAAAACAAAATAAAAAATTTCAAAAAATTTCAAAAAATTCACAGAACGATACAGAAACACTGTGGCCAACCTTTGCAAGTAAAACTAGAATTTTTCGAAGGGCCTAAATGGCATTTTTAGGAAATCCTTAGTTTAGGGATTGAAAGAGGTTTCAACCCCTAAAAAACCCTAAAACTACATAAATCATTAAATGAACAAGCCTTTAAGACTTTACTAGGATTTGGGTGTTTTAGATTGGCTTCCTCTTAAAGACAATTTAGGATTGCTTTGCTTGATTGCAATTGATTGTGGTGTTAATGATGATTGATTGATTTTCTACGATTAGAATGGTTAGAATTAGTGGATAGACCTCATAAACTCGTGTGACATGTTAAACACATCATATCGTTTTAGGTACCGAAAGGACGTTAGAGATCTCAATTCGATATCATTAGCATAACCAAGTCCCCTTACTCAGAATCTCTAGTTTGCAGAATCGTGGTATTTCTCCCGTACCTCGATTAAGTTTCTAGTCAACCTATCAATAATGACTAATGACAACTCTAAATCGAAAATTTAAATAGAACAAAAATATAAAGATTACAACTCGCTGTCACGTGAGGTATGGTCTGGGAGAAGCCCCTGTTTGTCTAGTAATGGGATGTCTCTGGGATGTTTGGGCAAAATATCCGTATCAAAACCTAGTAACCCATTCGGGAATAGATTCCCCATTCATGACAAATGGAAGTACCTTCTAAGCATGCCAAAAGCAAATTTGTTCGATTCACCAAGCTGAATGGTGGAAGCGTGTCGTTTAGGGGCAACAACAAAGGAAACAAAGGTATAATCAAAATAGGAAATCTCACTATCAACAATGTCTCTCTTATGAAAGGACTTAACTACAACCTGATCAACATAAGCCAATTATTGGACATTGGGTTCAAGATAAGCTTCCAAGAGGATAAGTGTTATGGTGCAAGCAAAGATAATACTCAATCCTTTACTGGCGAAGACATGGCAATATTTCTCTCTTGGGTGTAAAATCTGATGATATCAAGTGTCTTGTTTCTATCATATATGAGACAATTCTTTAGCACAGAAAAATGGGACATTAGTGTGAGGCAAAGTTCCAAACTTTCATCCAAACTCTTTGTACGAGAATTACTTAAGATGTGTTGAACGAGTTGAAGGTTTGAATGTTTTTTGGAAAATTCAAAACTGCTTTGACCTTTCGGTGTTCAATGATTTTCACGGGAAAATTGGCTTAGAATCAGGAAAAGTTGTCTTCTAGTGAATTGTAGCTAATCGTAGCTTTAAATTGATATACATTTTATTAAATTTGAAGATCGTTAGGATTGTGAACATCAAGTCCAAAGATGCCGAAGTAAATTGGAGTTTAGTCTGAAAATTTTGTCTCCACATCAACTGATTTTGGTTTGCGTATAACAATTAGTTTGAGGAGTTAATTTACAAAAACTCAAAACATGAAATTATTGGAGAGATCATGAACTGCAAATACCCAAAATTTTATTAAATTTCATCTAGGATTAGTTGGTCAATTTAAATGAATAAGGTCAAAGTTGAAATTGACCTACAAAACTAATACATATTGAGTCCTCGGGGTAAATTGCATAATTTTATATAGTTGCAGGGTTAGCTTACAAAAGTTGAAAAAAAAAAAGGTTATAAAACGTACGACGAACTATCTGTCTATAAAATTTGGCACCATTTGATGATTGTTTGATATTTTTGCCACATTAGTCATCCTAAAAATCTGTCGAGAGCCGCTCGTTGTCTGAGCTCTCTGGCCCCGGTGACCACTCTCCACCCTCATCGAACCAAGTCATTACAAACCCACCAGCTTCCGCCTAGTTCTTCCTCAAACCACACCCCTACTAGAGAGGCTCTCTCACTTTGGCATCCCTAGATTATTTCATATAACCGACAACGTGACATTGACAACTCATATATCGACAATGTAAACATCGACAACCGAAAGAATTGACCACGTGATTAATAAACAACACTTAGATAGTAAATCGTTAAGATGATTAGTCATCCAACACTTGATCAAAATCATGTGAATATCCTCGTCAAGTCTAAATTTCATGTGTTTACACCTTTTCATATAGGGTTAATACTACAAACCCCATATATTTGTAACAAATTTACCCCAAACTAATTTTGATGGGATAAGGATACCAAGAGTGCCATAACTTTTTTTTCGCTCACTTGAGTGCCACATCGGAGAAAAATTGATCATTTGAGTGCCATTTCTAGAAAATCATACTACATGGATTTTTTAATTAATTTTCCATCCGACGTGGATTTTTTTAATGTTATTTTATTGAATTTTTTATCTTTTTTTTATTTTTCTTTTTCTTTCTTATTTTTCCTTTATTTTTTTCAAGGTTGGCGTGGGTCGTCAGTGACCCTCACCGGAGGCCTCGCCCTCAGCCAAACTGGGAGATGGCCGCCTCACCATCAGTCGGTTGGCCACAAAGGCCCTTGGCGAGGCCATCGCGGCCTCGCCAGCCACGAGCGAGGCGGCGAAGGCTCTCGCCAGATCTGGTGAGGCTACCTCGCCTACGGCCGCAAAAGCCCTAGGCGAGGCCATCATGGCCTCGCTGGCCACAAGCGAGGCAGTGAAGGCTCTCGCCAAATCTGGCGAGACTGCCTCGCCCTCAACCACGTAAGCCCTTGGCGAGGCCATCACGGCCTTACCAATCATGGGTGAGGCGGCAAAGGCTCTCGCCAGATCTGGCGAGGTCGCCTCGCCCACAAACGCCCAGATCTAGCGACGACCTTCGCGGCCTCGACCGCCGTTGGTGAGGCCGCGACAACCTCGCGTAGGACCTTCACGGCCAAGGGCAAGGCGGCCCTCGCCCAATCTAGGCGAGGCCTTCACAACCGACAAGGGTCACCGGTGACCCTCGCCGGCATTGAAAAGAAAATTTACAAAAACAAAAGAAAAATAAAAAAAATTCAAAATTTCAAAAAATATTTAAAAATTATACATGCCAACTCCGACAAAGCCATGTAGGACAACCAGTGTCACGCCCCGAATCCTACGATGCGCAACATCCCTCGCAAAGGTCGAATTTGCATGCGACGTCCCAGGACGCGTCGCCGACTCAACACTCAACACAGAGACTCAAGCACATGCGAAAGCATTATAACACCCGTACAAATTAAACACATGACCAAGGATAGAGTAAATAGTAGGATTATAAATATACACTTACATTAATAGGGAGAACATGTACAATATCCATTTACAGCTTGTGCTCAAAAATCAAAAGCGAGTCAATAGTCACTACTGATAAAAAGGAGTAAGTGGTCCGAGCAGTCATGGTTACTAAAACTAGAAGAGGCTCCAGTCAAAAAAGTACTGGCTCGATTTATCTAGGGCTAAGGCTAAACCTACGGAACCCAGTCCGGATCGGATCTCGATGACTCGGAAGAGCTATCAGACAGCTCAACCTCAAAGTCAAGGGAATTCAGCTCGGACTTGACCTCAGCTAGCTCCTCATCAAAATCCATCTGCTCGACCTCGTCCTCCTACTCCATGGGCTCTGGTTTCTCATCTGCCTCCATCGGCTCCGGCTCATCCATTTCACAAACAACCGGTGTGACGCCAGAGCTCGAACTCCCATCAGGCGTAGCCTCGGGGCTGACTAAGTCTCCGTCGGGACACTGCGGGTCCACCTCACCTAGCCCGTTAATCGGGACATCAAAAGTCCGAAGAGGTCCATGCTCTCCGAATTGGTCCCTAAAACACCAGGCCACATACTCATGGCGTTGGTAGTACACCTCCCCCATATCTACCAATACTATAGATTTATACCTAATGTACACATCCCCATTCCTTAAGGGGTACTCGGTCGTCGTCCGCCCTAGCTGGTGCGGAATCCCAAAACGCACAGGAACATCTGGCATCCTCAGGGGCGGGGGTCTGAAAAGTTAGGTTTTATACAATAGTGAGAATAAATCTCAGCGAGTAGGCCCCCTAAACCTAAACTAGGCTAACATGCACCTCCTAACAAGCACCAAACAGCACACATTCTAGAATCTAAATGACTTAGGCCCTCAGGTCCAAATCCAATACTTACTTGGCCCTACAGGTTAGGCACTCTATAAATTCACAATAACAACACAGAACCCAATCGTGGCACATGCACAACACCACATGGTCACAACGCATGTCATACATCTACTCATGCTCATGCTCATGCTTATGCTCACACTCGTGCTCGTGCTCATCGGGCCACACTTGCACACTTGCACACATGCCATTTCTCAATTCACCTCCGACCCGCGTAAAACGCATCAGGTTCGACCCGCGTAAAACGCATCAGGTCTATCACTTCGAGATCGATCTCTGGCCCGTGTAAAACGCATCAGGCTCATGACACAAAACCCACGTAAAACACATCAGGTTAGTCATCTTCCGGTAGTCCAGGCATCGTCCCGCGTAACACGCCTCATGACGGATTCAATACCCCGCGTAAAACGCATCAGGGTTTTATGTGATCACACGTTCACAATCACCAATTATTATCTGAACCCCGCGTAAAACGCATCAGGGCATTTTAGGTGATCACATGCTCATGTCATTCGTGCACACTCGCATATGCACATGTTATGTCAATGTTCGAGAAGCACACTCATGGCCATAACGTTCACACTTGGGCATTCATGAAATTCACAATGAGCATTCAATTGCACAACATCACTTGTTCAATTCACAACACAATATGCTCAATTCAACATATCACAAGCTCAACTAATCAAATCATTCAATCCAGCCATAGCACAAACTTGGCACACGAGATCACGAAATTATATCATTAAAATTCACAAGTCCATGACCCCCAAGGCTCCCTCAAGTCACTGCCACATAAGTACTCAACATGGCATCAAAATACTAACGTCAATTCGCGTTCAAATCAACCTCCTCATTGTTCGTTCACAAAACACTTGACGATTTCCGCTAAAGCCGTGATTAATCAAATTTGGCCCGGATCATCCCAATACCAAATCAGCCAAGAACAGTCTACCCTAGGCCATTAATTCACTTCCAAATCGCCACATTATACCACAAAGATCACCATGAAAACAGCCACCACTCGGCCCACAAAATACACTCGTCAAATTCACATTTTCGCCCAAATCAAGGCACCTATGCTCAGCCACCACACAGCACTATGTGGACCCCTAAACCTCAATTAAATTATCACACCAAGCCACTAAAATAGCCACAAGATCAGCCCCTAACATCCTCCACAAGTTAACCCCTAAATTACCCTAATTAACCCCTAAAACTCATCTAGAAATGTACATTAGCCTAACTAGGGTTTAGGGTTGTACTCACCGGGATTCCTAAGCTCCAAATAAGGCTGAAAAAGTGGGGAAAATGGGCGGTCCAAGGTGGCGCTAACGGCGGCGGCAAGCGGCGGTCCTCGGCGGCTCTAACGGTGGCGGCGGTCCGGCGAGCTTGGTGGCCCACACGGCCGAGAGAGAGGAGACCGGTGAGAGGGAGAGGAGAGGGGGACGGGATGGTGGTGCTAGGCGAGGCATGGACGGTGGCGGCGCCGGCGTGCAGTGGTGGCGGCTCCCCGGCGGGCGGCGCATGACCGAGAGAGGGAGAGAGAGAGCTCACGGGAGAGGGAGAGAGGAGGGGTTGGCCGGCTGACTTGGGGAGGAAGAAAATGGTAAGGAGAGAGAGAGAGAGAGAGAGAGAGAGAGAGAGAGAGAGAGAGAGGTGTATATGGATTTGGCTTAATGGGGGTTGGTGAACTATCCCAAAATGACCATCAAGTCCTCATTCCAATGGCCATGATCAAGACTTGCTAAATATCTTGGGGGCATTATGGTCCTCGATTTTCAGCATTATTGAGCTGAAATAAACTAATTTAAAGCCCTAAAATATTCTCCAAATGATCCCAAAAATTCGGAATACAAGGTTAGGGGCATAGGGGCAAAACGATAATTTTCCGGTCCCGGGTCGAATTTCTAATTTTCGACTCTACTGATCCCAAATATAATTGGCCACACTTATACGACGTTGTCCTTGCAAAATAGTCGCGTACGCCCACGAAATTCGACACCGAAGTCCGGACTCAATTTCACGATCGATTTCGCTCAATTTGCAATTTTAGCGTCTCTCACTAATAGGCGGCTGTTTAGGGGTTACGTGTATTGACCTAGGGTTACTCGAGTCACGACGGTCTTGATTTCCCAGAGAACACGAGGATTTATCACTAGTTCCGGGGGTCGCGATCGTTCGGATTAATTTCTGAATCGTTCGCCACGCGCACTCTCGGTCGTACAGAATCACCCGCGATCCGATCGTACATCGTTGGCTAAACTGAATCCATCACTCTCCTCGGATCGGCCCACATTGGCACAAAATATTTCCTCGTCGTTTATCGGGATCGGACTCAATTCACGGTCGAGTTCTCGGGTCCACGTACCGTTTTTCCTAGTTAATCATTCCCTATTGATCAGTATCCCGATAATGATCAATTCCGGGCGAGACTTACTAAAACGAAATGAGAAATAACCATCTATTTTATTAATCCCGGAAGTGGGCGAATTCAAGACGTTACAACCAGCATCCACATCGGATTTTCCGATGAGGCAAATCGCCGATGGCACTCAAGTGATCAATTTTTCAAATTTGTGGCACTCAAATGAGCGAAAAAAAAGTTATGGCACTCAAGTGAGCGCCGTACGAAAGTTATGGCACTCAAGTGAGTGCCATCCTTATCCCTAATTTTGACAATCAAAAATCCTAAACTGGTACATATATAACAAATTGTTGACACCTAAATTTTGGCGCATCACTTAGTGTAATTTGCATAGAAAATTAGGGATTAAATTTTTAACCCCTAAACAAAAAATATTTAAATTGCATAACATATAGTTTAAATTCATTAATTGCATTTTTGCATCGGACTGGTGGTGACGAACGAGCTTAAATTTCATCGAATGGGACTCGGCTCGCTTGAAATGCAAAGGCCGGGAATTATAAGTCAAACGGGCTCGGTTGTTTTAATTTGAACTTAATTCAACCCATTGTCATTAATTAATTCAGCCCATTTAAATTAAAGCCCAAGCCTAAGCCCATTAGGACTAGAAAGCCCATCTAATTGACTTAGATTAATACTATATATACATTATTAGGTCAGAATTTTTGGGGGGGGACACACAATTTTCAGATCAGAAAATTTTTAGAGTGTGAGAGTGAGAAAGAGAGAGAGAGGAGGAAGACATCACGCGACGCGCCCGCTGCCGCGCCCGCTGCCGCGCTAGCTCCCGCGCCCGCCGCCGCGCCCGCCGCCGCGCCCGCCGCCGCGCCCGCTGCCGAGCGTTGCTGCCTCTCCCGCCGATGTCGCGCGCCGCCGCCTGTTGCTGCTGCTCCCCGCGCGCGCCGCCGCCTGCTGCTGCTGCTCCTCGCCGCGCGCCGCCGCGTGCTGCCGCTGCTTCTCGCCGTGCACCGCTGCTGCTGCTGCCGTCGCCTGCTGCCGCTCCTCCCGCCGCACGCCGCCGCCTGCTGCTGCTCCTCGCCGCGCGCCGCCGCGTGCTGCCGCTGCTTCTCGCCGTGCACCGCTGCTGCTGCTGCCGCTCCTCCCGTCACGCGCCGACTGCTGCTGCCGCTCCTCCCGCCGCACGCCGCCGCCTGCTGCTGCCCCCTGCCGCGCGCAACCGCGTGCTGCCGCTGCTTCTCGCCGTGCGCCGCTACTGCTGCCGTCGCTCCCGACACCGCGCCGCCGGTCCACCGTTCGCCGTTCATCCCGATCCGCAAGTTCGAATTCGGGAATTATCTGCAAATTAGGTAATTAGATATTATCCGATATTTTCAGAATATCTAAGTTACTAATTTGGGTATTTGAATATTGCGTGAATATCGTGTAGAATATTAGATATGTTGGGATAATTATCTGATATCTGCAATATTTTTAAAATATTCAAAATTAGGAAACTTTTCTAATTCAGCAACGTATCTGGACAACTATCCGACCTTATCCCTAAGGTATGATACGTGGCGATACGGAAAATCATTATCTTGCCCATAATCACTTGGGTACGATAATGATTTTTATTTGCTTTCCAAATTTGAATGATCGACTTTCTGTCAATATCTATAACCCTGTAGATATGACCGATAGTTCGATTTCTGTGCCTAATCCGAGTTTGAAACGAATCTTGTGGATTGCGTGGCTATCTTAAATGTAGATGCTATCTCCGTTTAGATTATTTTTCCTTTTCAAATAAAAAAGAAAATTCAAAAAATATCAGTTAGAATTTGAATTTGAGTTTTGCATGTTTAGGAATCCTAAATATATCTAGACGATAGAGTAATTATTTAATTTAAATTAGGACTTGAGATAATCTATTTCCTAGTTTAAATTAAGTAATTTTCTAATCTTAATAGATTATTTAGGTTATTTTTTTATTCCGAATTTTCATGAAAACCCCAAAAAAAGAATGAATTGTTTTATGGTAGATTAGGATAGATTGCATTCTTAATTTAAGTAGTTTATTATTTCGAATTTTAACAAAAATCCCAAAAATAAGTCATGTTAGGATACGTTAAGTCATCATAGGTTGCACGTTAATTTAGGCATATTTTTATTCCGAATTTCATCAGAAAATACCAAAAATAAATCATTTGCCCGTCATCAGAATTAGGTCACGTCGTCGCATGACATATAGTTTGCGTGTTAGGTTACATTATTCGCGTGTCAATTTTTGCATGTCATTGCATGTAGATTAGGCTTCATTTAAATAAGCGAAAATCCAAAAATATTGAGTGAACTGCTTGTTAATTAGAAATCATATTAGGATGGTTGATGTGATTTTCTAGCTAACCATGCAGATGCTTACGTTGCTTCGAGGTAAGTAATTCTCCCAATCTTGCAATTTATTTAATGTTTTGATTATTGGGTGTTACTTTGGCGGTTTGCGCACCCGCATGAACACCTCACATGTTAGTGACTAAGTTGAAATGGATCTAGATTGCTTGCCAAAATATTTTTGAAAAGAAAAGGTACCGAAAGGGCGTTAGACTAGATCTAGCGTAATCAAGTCCCCGAGCTTAGAATCTCTGGTTCGTAGGAATAAAACATATCTCCCTATGTTTTATTTAGGTTTCTAATCGACCTACCACAAATAGATTAGTGGCGACTCCAAGCATGAAAACATTTGCATGTTAAAAACTTAAATCCTAAGTTGCGAATTGGTAGGGCTTGGGAGGGCTCGAGTTAGGCTTAGTCTTAACAATCCATTAGCCTGAGAGGTAAAAATTTTAGGTCACGACAGCTTGGCGACTCCGCTGGGGATCAGTGTTAAAACTCTTAGTGGACTTAGGCCAGTTTTTCTTTTCAAAGAATATTTTTTGCTTGGCAGCGAGGATCCCAGGTACGTCCCTAACATTTTAGGTGTTAAATGTTTTTGCAGAATGGGAGGTATAAGGGGAGGTGTGATTGTTAACCCTTGTTTTGCAGGGAGGCGTTTGGATGTATGGTTTATTCTATGCACGAAGCGCTGTATGATATAACCTGCTGTGCATGCCTTGCATTTACACTACACCGCACACACTACCCGCTGCCGGACCTGGGCGGCACAGGTTTAGGATGGTACTGAGACAGTGGATACCCCGACCACACCCGCGTGGTACGGGTCGCCCTCCTTGGTCCCGAAAGTTCTTTCATGGTGTCATTGAATACCTACCACGGTTGCACCCTTTGCAACCCGGATCGGCTCTTTGACTAAGCCGGAGTCAGGGGAATCCTAGCCTAACCACCACCATGACTGGTTTAGCTCGGTAATCCTCATGTCTCCATTTTGCAAGCCAGAGTCTAGGTAGAAATCGAACCTCACGTTTCATGCGCATGTCTATGTGATTGCCATCATTCTACCCGGTGAAGTAAGATTTCTGAACCTTTATCTCGCAATTTATTTATGTTTCGTCTTTTTCTTTGGTCGGTCCATGACATTAGGTCGGTCGTGAGTCTTGGTCTATACACTATGGGAGGGGCAGACATCCGGATTCTTGATGCTCCTAAGGACGAGCTCCGTGCCTGGTGGAATCTACTCAGTCCGACCAACCGCAAGCTAGTTGAGGGCCACATCGGGAGGCTGCTCCCCCTACTGGAGGTCAAAGTCCGTACCGGCCTCGTTCGAGTATTAGCGCACTTCTGGTGTCCCGAGACCTCTACCTTTATATTCGGTAAGCACGAGCTCACCCCGACGTTGGAAGAATATAGCGTGCTCATTGGAAAACCATTGGAGTCGGATTTAGTCACACCACCTTTGGGAATTGATCCTACTTTAATGTTGGCTGAATTTTTGAATGTCAGAAAAGATGAATTGGGAAAAGTATTAAAAGCAAATCGTGGCACATGCCCATTTTCATTCCTAAGTCAGTGTTTTGAAAAAGCCACATCTTTTCAAAAGGGCAGAATCTTTTTGCTAGCGTTTTTCGGGTTCGTGATTTTTCCTTACTATAAGAATGCATGTAATCCGTCAATCACATGGTTGGTCCAACAGGTCTGTCTTGAAAAGAATTTTATCAACATCATTTTAGCCGAGACTTTCATTTCCCTCACTAAATTTAAGCAACATGTTGACAAAACTTTTCATGCTCCCCTCGAACTTTTGCAAATTTGGTTTTTGTCTCACATAAAAGGGTGTGGCGATTTACTCACAATATCCGAGCTTAGTGACTCTAGCCATCCTGTCTTGAGGTATAAAGAAAAACAAGGGGGTGCACCCGATTATCATTACTCTGAATGGATCATTTTCATGAAAAACGCTAGACCCCAAGGTTTCCAATGGCATGCTAACTGGTTCAAAGTCGAGGAAGCTCGGCTTACATGTAATGGTATTGGACCGGTTCCACTATTGGGTTTCACCGGCGCGATCGAATACTACCCCGCCAGAGTGTCTCGTCAGTATCAGATTCTCCAAGGGCTCCCTCCAGCGTTACAACCAAAACTCCTCCAAGTCGACTTCGCCGATGATGATAAAGACCACGAAGCGACCGTAGCTCAGCTCAATAAGATGTGGAGGAAGTGCCGTGTGTTAAAGATAGCTCGGCCCGAAGGAGAACTAAAGGGAGAGCAGAAGTCCTATTTCGCGACGACCCAGTACATTCGAAAGCACAGAATCCCGCAGGATTTGCTCCCGAAGATACCCAAGGTGCCTCTCAAGTCCGCCAGTCGCTCAGAGAACAATCGCCTCAAAAGGAAGGCCGAAGAAGCTGAAGAAAAGGCATCCAAGATAGCTCGAGCTTATGAGCAATTGAAGAAGGAAGTCGCCTCCCATATGTCTGTAGATCAAGCTAAATAAAAAGCTCGAAATTCTTTTCTCATTTCAGTTTCAGTTTTCAAAATTTGTTTAGGAATTGAGTCAGTTGTCTTTATATTCAGTTCAATTTCAAGTCATTAATTGGTGTAAAAATTTTCGCCATTTCAATAAAGAGGTCCTTTCAATTCAAAGCGGTTAGACCAATGTCATGGATTGGCGTACGATTTTGCTTAGCACTCATGAATGCCTGTTTCGTTCCGAAATTAGGTAGCTACGGACCGATCACGATCGCCCATTCGTACACGGTCGAGAGCCAGAATGGCCGATCAAACCGACTTGCAAGAGCGTGTTGTTGGTGTAGAAGACCAGATCAAGCAACTTGTCATCGCAATGCAACAAATGTCCGCCGAGATCAAAGCTCTCCGGTCGACTCCTATTCCGGCATCCCTCGAAGCGTCAGTCCCGAAGCAGAAAGTCAGAAAAAGTGTCGATGTTGATGGAGATGACGATATTCCTGATTTAGAAGATGACCCCGTCCATATCATCGTCAACAAGGACAAACCTGATGAACGGGTCAATAAACTTGAAGAAAGAGTGAAGCAGCTGGAAGGTTCGCAGGATTCACCTTCGATCGATCTGTCCCTGTACTCACAGATCAAAATCCCAAAGAAGTTCAAAATGCCGGATTTCGACAAGTACAATGGCACCACATGTCCAAAAGCCCACCTACAGCTCTATCACGTACAAATGACTTCGTACGTTGATAACGAACTCCTGATGATCCATGCCTTTCAAGCAAGTTTGACGGGTCCTGCTTTGAGCTGGTATCTCATGAAGAAGATAAATGGCCTCAAAACTTGGAAAGAAGCCAGTGAAGCATTCTTGAAGCAGTACAGATTCATAACGGACATCATTCCTACCCGTGATGATCTCGAACGCGCTTAGATGAAAAAGACTGAGTCCTTCAAAGACTATGCTATCAGATGGAGGAATTTAGCTGCTCAGGTTGTTCCAGAACCCATAGACAGTGAGTTAAAGAGGATGTTCGTGAAAACTCTCCCGTTCGAATACCGTAATCGGATGGTTGCCATTCCGACTGACAACTTCAACCAACTCATCCCCATGGGCGAACAAATTGAGATAGGGCTGAAAGATGGATGGTTTGTCGAGCCGTCCTCCTCGACCAGAAGATTTGGTGCGAGAAAAGAGAAAGAACCGGCAACTGAAGTAAATGTGGCTTATAACCAACCGAGCCGACGGAATGCTAACTCCGCCCCAGCAATCCAAATAGCAGAAGCTCAGCAACAAAACTCGGGTCGTCAACCTTTTCAGAGGAGGAACAACAAGAGGCAATTCACCCCTCTCCCCGGATCGTTGTCTCAAGTATTGACAGTGCTTCAGAAGAAAGGCTTGCTTACTACTGAGCCAAAGTGGCCCAATCCTGAGCGGTTCTATAACTTCGACCCGTCAAAGAAATGTGATTATCATATGGGTGAGCTGGGACACTCAACCGATGATTGCTATACCCTCAAGCACCGAATCCAGAACCTCCTATATACGAAGGCTTTCTCATTTCAGCCTGCTAAGCCAAATGTTCAAAGCAACCCACTCCCTGATCACGCAGGCAATGTGAATGCCGTATTTAGCTTCGACGCTGGTCAAATCAAGAATGTTAAGGTGTATACTACTGATGTCTACGGTGAGTTAGTGAAAGCCGGTTGTTACCCGAGTAATGAAGACCTTCCCCTTGCCATCATGAGAGAAAGAATCTCAAGGATGGTAGAAGCTGGGATGATCGTTTATGCTGACCACACTGGCATCGTTTCTACTATCTCTCAAGTGGTTGTTAATTGGGAGGAGGAGTTTGCTTCATTGAACACCGGGAGCGACGAGGGCGACCCTCTGCTTGAAGACATGCCTCCGCTTGAAAACGCGTCCGATAATGAGGAGATCATAGTAAGCACGCCTACAACTGATGAAGGGATAGTGATCGAGATACCTCAACCGTATAAGTACAGTGATAATAGGGCGGTTCCTTGGTCCTACAGTCTCGATGTCGACTTAATTACCAGATCTGGGCGTTCCTACGGCCAAGCTAATGCTCAACCTGCAAAACCTGTTACTGATGAAGAAGCCAAGCAGTTCCTAGCCGTGATTAAGGCTAGCGAATACAACATAGTTGAACAATTGCGCAAGCTGCCCGCGCAAATCTCTTTGCTTGAGCTGCTCCAGACATCTGTCAAGCATCAGAAGGCCTTAATGAAGGTGTTAAGTGAGGTCCACGTGCCAGAAACGATCGATCATGACAAATTAGAGGAATTTGTGGGTTCTATACTCCTCAAGGACCTCATAGCCTTTTCAGATGAAGAGTTCCCTCTGGAAGGGAGGGGGCATACTAAGGCACTCTATATTTCTGTCAAATACAAGGCCTCGCATGTAGCCCGGGTACTCATTGACAACGGATCAGCCTTGAACATCTGTCCTTTGGCGACTTTACACCGCCTTAAAATAGATCCTTCTAAGATAAATTCTGCGAAGACCTCCGTTCGAGCCTTTGACGGAACGAAGAAAGAAGTGATGGGAGAAATCCACCTTGACATACAAATAGGACCAACGGTGTTTAATATCCTATTTCAAGTGATGGACATTCCCACTTCATTCAATTTTCTGTTGGGTCGTCCGTGGATTCATACCGCCGGAGCTGTGCCATCTAGTCTACATCAGAAAGTGAAGTTCGTTGTGGAGAGAAAGTTAGTCACAGTCCACGGTGAAGAAGAGCACCCAATTTACCACGCAACGGCTATCCCCTATGTTGAGCCGGATTGCAAAATAGAATCGAGCTATCAGTCGCTCGAGCTCGTATCAACCATACATGCGTCTAGAGGATCATCACCGCCTATTCTTGAGGTGTCAAATGCTGCAGTCATGGTTGGCAGGGTAATGGTGTCCCATGGCTTTACTCCAGGTGAAGGCCTTGGTAGGAATGGTCAAGGTATCCGCCAACCGGTGGAAGTCTTTCGGAGGCCCCGCATTACTGGATTGGGATACCTGGGGTCAACCGAGTCAAATAATGGGGCACGTGGACGTGGACATGGACGTGGACGCATTCGAGGTCGAGGTCGAGGAAACAGACAGATTAGATCGCGATCCGAAGAAGAACCAAATGGTGAAGAACGTGGGCGTGATAGGTTACTTACACACATCCGCACCACATTCCCGGGCCCTGCAAGAATGATGCATGAAGAGAAAGAAGTGATCGACACTTTGGGGCAATCAAGCGGCAAGTTCGATTATTACGTGAAATACTCAGCACCCCCGAGCTTTTATGTTGACCCCCGTGATATTATCCCGGATGGATGGGGAGGTATGGATGATCCAACACCTCTAATGACAGAAGATTCTGATGATGAAATGGATGGAATCACTGCCCTGTTCGATGATTTCTTCATTGGAGCTATCGAGGAAGGACCGTTGGAGGGAATGGGCATTGGTCCGCAAGAGTAACACATTTACCTTTTTCGCACACTCCCCTACGCGGGAATTTTTACTGCTTTTTAGGACTCGCCCCGTCTCGGGAGCTGCTTTTTAGTACTTTTCGTTTCTAGGATTTGATTGTTGCAATTTCCATTCCAATAAATGTAATTTATTTGATAATCAATGAAATTACAACTTATTTTTGTTTTGAGGGCATGTTGAGGTATATCAAACCAGCCCGGTGATGATATCCAACCGATAAAAGAAAATATAATCCAAGGAGAATTCTGAGGCCTGGGCTTCTTCATGCTTCCTCGTGTTAAAACCTTTTTGAAAAGAATTTCAAAATAAAAAATCAATAGAAATACACTGTTTAGCCCTGTTTGTCCTACTGAACCCCCTACTTTATGTTTCAGGGGCAATTTTGTGACACGTGAGGGTATGGGAACGGTCCAATATGATGAATTATGTGCTACCGAACCTGATCTCGATGACGCCGATGAACTCGAAGATTCCTCGGACCTCCAGCGTGATCTAGAGCATCATGAAAGACCTAAAGTCCTAACGGTAGACCAAACTATTACCGTCAACTTGAGTGATTCTGGAGAACCCAAAGAGGTGAAGATAGGGGCAACCCTTCCCGAAGGTGAAGCTAAACGCCTGGTCCAACTGCTGAAGGATTACCAGGATATCTTTGCCTGGTCATATGTCGATATGCCGGGTTTAGACCCTTCTATCGTGGAGCATAGTCTACCCACTAATCCAGACATGCCGCCCAAGAAACAAAAGCTGCGAAGAACCAAACCTGAGCTTTCGAAGAAGATAGAGGAGGAGGTCATGAAGCTCTTGAAAGTGGGATTCATCGAAGTCACCCAATACCCCAGCTGGGTGGCTAATATTGTGCCAGCCATGAAGAAGGATGGTCGAGTTCGGGTTTGCATTGACTATCGCGATCTAAACAAGGCCAGTCCTAAAGACGATTTCCCATTGCCACATATAGACGTTTTGGTGGACAGTACTGCAGGGTTTGAGCTGTTTTCCTTCATGGATGGTTTTTCGGGCTATAATCAGATAAAAATGAAGGACGATGATAAGGAGAAAACGGCGTTCATCACTCCTTGGGGCACATTCCACTATAAGGTCATGCCTTTCGGCCTTAAAAATGCCGGAGCAACATATCAACGGGCAATGGTGACGCTCTTCCATGATATGATGCATAATGAAATTTTAGGTCACGACAATGTCGATGACATGATCGCCAAGTCTCGACCTGGAAGGAGTCACGTCGATACTTTGAAGAAATTATTCGAGAGGCTCCGTGAGTTTAAGCTCCGTCTCAATCCAGCAAAGTGCGTATTCGGAGCAACCTCGGGTAAATTACTTGGGTTCATAGTAAGCAGTAAAGGCATTGAAATTGACCCCTCCAAGGTGAAGGCTATATGTGAGTTGCAACCCCCGTCGACCGTGAAAGAAGTGCGAAGCCTCCTGGGTAGATTGAACTACATAGCCCGTTTTATTTCTCAACTCTCCGCAACTGCTAAGCCATTCTTCAAACTTCTAAGGAAGAATGCTCAAGTGAAATGGGACGATGATTGTCGGGAAGCGTTTAACGAACTAAAACAATACCTGATGAAACCACCAGTGCTAGTCTCACCAATGCCAGGCCAGCCTTTGATCCTTTACCTCACGATTCATAGTGAGTCTTTAGGTGCGATGCTAGCCCAGAAAAGTCCTGAAGATGGAAAAGAGCGAGCCATTTATTACCTAAGCAAAAAGTTCACTGTCTCGGAGTTGAATTATTCTGAAGCCGAGAAGACTTGCGCTGCGTTAGTATGGGTGCTCCATAGGCTGCGACAATATACACTGCATCACCAGACTTTGCTGGTGACTGAAAACGATCCCATTAAGTATTTACTTGATCAGCCAGCTTTGGTAGGGAAGTTAGCCAAGTGGCAGATTTTAATTTCAGAGTTTGATATCCAGATGAAGCCACAGAAATCAGTTAAAGGTCGAGTAATTGCCGATGTGTTAGCTGAAAATCCTGGAGTCCCTGATGATGATAGATATTCTCCAGAAGATCGCATTTTGGTAATAAAGGAAGATACATGGACCATGTTTTTCGACGGAGCTGTAAACTTGGCCGGTTCCGGTACTGGGGCAGTTTTAATATCCCCAGATGGGCAACATTATCCAGTAGCAGCAAAGTTGGTGTTTCCCTGTACCAACAACATAGCCGAGTACGAAGCTTGCATCCTCGGACTCCAAGCCGCAGTGGAAATGGGAATAACCAAGTTGAAAGTGTTTGGTGATTCTGCTTTGATTATTCTCCAAACTGTGGGAGAGTGGAAGACGAGAGACACCAAACTAGTGCCGTACCATGAATACCTCGAAGAAATCATAAAGGAATTCGAAGATATCTCTTTTGAGTACTTATCGAGGTCTCATAATCAGTTTGCTGATGCGCTAGCTACGTTATCATCCATGTTGCAAGTGATTGATGGGTTAGAGGTGGAACCCTTGAAGATCGAAGTCCTGACAAAACCGGCCTACTGTATGGTTGTGACCGGAGAACCTGATGAAAAGCCATGGTATTATGATATCATGAGTTACATCCAGAACAAGAATTTCGTGAGGGAAGTACCCCCGCCGACAGGAAATACATAATGAAAATGGCTTCAAAATTCTTTGTTAGTGGTAAGAAGCTGTACAAAAGATCATATGATTCGATCCTATTGAGATGTGTGGATGCGACTGAAGCTACCAGAATCATGCAAGAAGTACACGAGGGGATATGTGGTCCGCACATGAATGGCCACATGTTAGCTAAGAAGATCATGAGGTTGGGTTATTATTGGCTCAGTCTTGAAAGTGACTGCATCCAACATGTTCGAAGATGTCATCGTTGTCAGGTTCACGAGGATAAAATAAATGTTCCCCCGACAGAATTACATCAGCAGTCTGAGCCATGGCCCTTTTCAATGTGGGGCATCGATGTGATTGGCCCGATTAATCCCAAGGCATCAATTGGACACCGATTTATCTTGGTCGCGATTGACTATTTCTCTAAGTGGATTGAGGCGTCATCTTATGCGAACGTCACCGCGAAGAATGTTGTAAAATTCATCAGGCGAGACATAGTCGCTCGTTATGGCGTCCCCGAGGCTATCGTCACTGACAACGGGACAAATTTGAACAACAAGGTCATTGATCAGTTGTTCAACGAGTTCAAAATTCGGCACCTGAATTCATCTCCTTATCGTCCACAGATGAATGGAGCAGTTGAAGCCGCTAACAAGAACATCAAGAAGATCTTGGCCAAAACGGCTGAAAACTATCGTGACTGGCATGAAAGGTTGCCATTTGCACTAATGGCGTATCGAACTTCGATCCGAACCTCTGTCGGAGCAACCCCTTTTTCCTTGGTGTATGGCATGGAAGCAGTCCTACCCGTCGAAGTAGAGATCCCTTCCTTGCGAGTATTGTCTCAAGTGGAGTTGTCCGAGGCAGAATGGATGCGACAAAGGCATGAGCAGTTAAACCTAATTGATGAGAAGCGATTGAGAGCCATTTGCCACGGTTAAACCTATCAGCAGAGGATAGCTAGATCCTTCAATCAAAAGGTGCGTCCAAGACACTTCGAGGTAAATGATCTAGTCCTAAGGAAGGTACTGCCAGTCTTTCCTGTTCCTGGAGGAAAATTTACCCCAAACTACATTGGTCCGTATGTGGTTAAAAAGGTGCTTCCCGGAGGTGCCCTGATCCTCGCAGAAATGGATGGTCGTGAGTTCTCCACTCCTGTTAATTCTGATGCTGTAAAGATCTATTATCCCTGATGGAATTTAACATTTTGCAGCAAAAATTTTCAAAAGTTTGGTTTTATACTCTGAATTGCAAACATTGCATTTATGAATAAATGGTTTTGATCAATTTCAAGATGAAATGTGTGCCTTGGCTTTAAATTGTGCTTGATCATTTTGTCAACCTGTATCGATTTCAAAAGGGAAAATCTATTTGGACAATCTGATAACTCATGAGGAATGAATTGAATGTGTTGAATGAGGTACATCGGGATGATGAAAGGCGAGCCATATCCTATACACAGTCCCGTGCACTAATCCCCAGTGAGTTGAATGGAAAAATTCCATGTCTGCAAGGCAAAGGGTTATCTCGCAAAAGGTACGGCAACTGAAATGACGAGAGGCGATTCATTTCTCTGTCCCAAACACTACAGGTTATCCATTGTTTCGCCACTTTGAGCCTAAACACTTGGAGAAATTCATTCAAATTACCCCTGTCAAGAACCACCCCATATCGGGGCAAACTGGAGGTAAGCCAGCGTCATAAGGTGAAAAATGAGTAGAAATTTTCATGCTCTCACTTGCATCAATCTTCGAGTGTTGCTTTTTCAGATGAACTCACGTGAAGTTCAAGTGCCTTAGGATGACGAAGAGCATTTTTTTCTCTATCCTATACACATTTTATCTTTTGCTAAGTCCAATTGAGCCTGTAAATTCGTTTCTTAAACCCAGTTGGTGATCATCCCCCACACTGGGGCAAGGCAAAAATCATCATTGTTCAGGCAACATATCCGGAGCGCCGATAAAAGACGAAGACCCTGAGAGTCCAAATGTTAGTCATTCGATCAAAACAAGCCAAAGTGTGACTGGCCAATGTATGCATTGTAGACAGTGTGTGTCAAAAGTCAAAAAAAAAACTAGAGGGCATGAAAAAGCAGTGTGCCTGGTAAAAGCAAGGCCAATGCCCGTGAAAGAAAAGAAAAGAAGAAGAGAAAAAATGGAGGAAAAAGTGACGACTTTAGATTAGAAAATGTTGAGGTGTGTCAAAGTCACAAAAATATCCAGAGTCTTAAAGAGTCAAGTGATAAGCTCTCGAGGCCAATGGAGCATCTACCGAGAAGACAATCCCTGGTGAAGAAGAAGACCGGTGGCAATGCCGAGATGATCACCAACTCTCACCCCAATTATACACATTTTGAGCCTTATGATCCATTCATTTCTCAACCCCTGAGCCTAGCCTGCGTTACGTCCCTTGCAAAGTCTCTTCAGATTAGGGCATTTGAACTAACGTAGGATTTGGATGTTATAAGCTTAGCTCGAAGAAGTGCGAGCAAGTCCATTTCTATCTCATTTTGTAGGGTTCTTGACTTGTAAATCCGGAGACAATTGCAGAGTATTTTCTTTCAATAGCCTTGACTCGAAGAGTCTCTTTTGCTAAGCCATTGACCAAGCCCATGTTACGGTCCTAACAAAGACCTCTCGGATTGGTAAAGTCGTACTGCTTGCGAGAATACTCAGACCCTTGTCAACATGATGATGGTGAGATAGAGTGATTTTCGTAAATTAGCCACTTCTCGACGAGAGTGAGTGAAAGCCCTTTTGGACCGGAAGTCTCTCATTCGACATTTTCAAGATAGCCGCTTGTGTGTTCGGATTGTCTTGTCATGATTTTCCCCAGCGAAGTTTGTAATGCTGATTTGACAAAACCATCGTGCATGCAAATCAGTTGAAATCATAGTGCATGTGTATATGTGTTCTTGACAGTATGCGAATGCATATTACATATTACTTAAAATTGTGTCTAACAGGAGACACACCTTCAGAGTTGGAGATATCACCAGGTAAGTATATCTTTATCCCTAGGATGTCTATGACTATCTAGGTATCCTTAACCTGTTCAAGCAATTGTCAGGACCCACATTTGATCATTTTTGCGATCTCTAGATGCCTTTGATTGTGTTCAGGTGTCTATTGATCAAACCTTTCAGGTACTTCTGATGATATCCAGGTACTTTGTCAAGGAACTCTTGAACACTTGGGCTAGCCCCTTTGTTCGTCAAATCACAGATTTTTATACAATCTCGAGAAGATTCCCCCGTTACATGACTATGAGCAGGTATAGCCATGGCGGCCAAATCTTTACATATGAGCAGGTATATGTAAAGGTCGGAATGTTCTCCCCAAATTTCAGGTATTCCCCCGCTACTCACCTATGAGCAGGTATAGGTAAGGCGGCTAAATCTTTGCATATGAGCAGGTATATGTAAAGGTCGGAATACTCTCTTTATCTCAGATGTTCCCCCGCTACTCACCTATGAGCAGGTATAGGTGAAGCGGCTAAATCTTTGCATATGAGCAAGTATATGTAAAGGTCGGAATACTCTCTTTATCTCAGATGTTCCCCCGCTACTCACCTATGAGCAGGTATAGGTGAAGCGGCCAAATCTTTGCATATGAGCAGGTATATGTAAAGGTCGGAATATTCTCTCAATCCCAGGTGTTCTCCCGCAGTTCACTTATGAGCAGGTATAAGTGAGGCGGCCAAATCTTTGCATATGAGCAGGTATATGTAAAGGTCAGAATATCCTCTTGATTTCAAAAGTTTCCCCCGCAATTCACTTATGAGCAGGTATAAGTGAAGCGGCCAAATCTTTGTAAACACCTATAGAGATGTATAGGTAGTTCGTAAAGATCGGAACTGTTCTCACGAATCCAGATGATGATTGGATACGTCGAGCTTTCTTCGTGTGTTTTGACTTAACTGCAGATCACCGAAGTTCATCAACGTATATCAGGCAAGACCTATGGGACTAAGCCCATACATTTGCCAAAACAACATACAAGTTAAGGTTGTGCCTCGAATTGCGCTATCGTCAGGTAAGTAATTCCAGGTATGTTTTCTATTCAGGTCAGCATTGCATCATTTCTTAATGCGTTGTAAAATGGGACTCATAACCCCGACAAAAACAACATTCATTGCATTTGCATGGTTGAAATTTAGGTATCATTTAGTCTTTGAATGCAACCTCTACGAGCTCACCTTCAAAGAGGGGCAGCTGTTGACACCTAAATTTTGGCGCATCACTTAGTGTAATTTGCATAGAAAATTAGGGATTAAATTTTTAACCCCTAAACAAAAAATATTTAAATTGCATAACATATAGTTTAAATTCATTAATTGCATTTTTGCATCGGACTGGTGGTGACGAACGAGCTTAAATTTCATCGAATGGGACTCGGCTCGCTTGAAATGCAAAGGCCGGGAATTATAAGTCAAACGGGCTCGGTTGTTTTAATTTGAACTTAATTCAACCCATTGTCATTAATTAATTTAGCCCATTTAAATTAAAGCCCAAGCCTAAGCCCATTAGGACTAGAAAGCCCATCTAATTGACCTAGATTAATACTATATATACATTATTAGGTCAGAATTTTTGGGGGGGACACACAATTTTCAGATCAGAAAATTTTTAGAGTGTGAGAGTGAGAAAGAGAGAGAGAGGAGGAAGACATCGCGCGACGCGCTCGCCGCCGCGCCCGCCGCCGCGCCCGCCGCCGCGCCCGCTGCCGAGCGTTGCTGCCTCTCCCGCCGATGTCGCGCGCCGCCGCCTGTTGCTGCTGCTCCCCGCGCGCGCCGCCGCCTGCTGCTGCTGCTCCTCGCCGCGCGCCGCCGCGTGCTGCCGCTGCTTCTCGCCGTGCACCGCTGCTGCTGCCGTCGCCTGCTGCCGCTCCTCCCGCCGCACGCCGCCGCCTGCTGCTGCTCCTCGCCGCGCGCCGCCGCGTGCTGCCGCTGCTTCTCGCCGTGCACCGCTGCTGCTGCTGCCGTCGCCTGCTGCCGCTCCTCTCGTCACGCGCCGACTGCTGCTGCCGCTCCTCCCGCCGCACGCCGCCGCCTGCTGCTGCCCCCTGCCGCGCGCAACCGCGTGCTGCCGCTGCTTCTCGCCGTGCGCCGCTACTGCTGCCGTCGCTCCCGACACCTCGCCGCCGGTCCACCGTTCGCCGTTCATCCCGATCCGCAAGTTCGAATTCGGGAATTATCTGCAAATTAGGTAATTAGATATTATCCGATATTTTCAGAATATCTAAGTTACTAATTTGGGTATTTGAATATTGCGTGAATATCGTGTAGAATATTAGATATGTTGGGATAATTATATGATATCTGCAATATTTTTAAAATATTCAAAATTAGGAAACTTTCCTAATTCAGCAACGTATCTGGACAACTATCCGACCTTATCCCTAAGGTATGATACGTGGCGATACGGAAAATCATTATCTTGCCCATAATCACTTGGGTACGATAATGATTTTTATTTGCTTTCCAAATTTGAATGATCGACTTTCTGTCAATATCTATAACCCTGTAGATATGACCGATAGTTCGATTTCTGTGCCTAATCCGAGTTTGAAACGAATCTTGTGGATTGCGTGGCTATCTTAAATGTAGATGCTATCTCCGTTTAGATTATTTTTCCTTTTCAAATAAAAAAAGAAAATTCAAAAAATATCAGTTAGAATTTGAATTTGAGTTTTGCATGTTTAGGAATCCTAAATATATCTAGACGATAGAGTAATTATTTAATTTAAATTAGGACTTGAGATAATCTATTTCCTAGTTTAAATTAAGTAATTTTCTAATCTTAATAGATTATTTAGGTTATTTTTTTATTCCGAATTTTCATGAAAACCCCAAAAAAAGAATGAATTGTTTTATGGTAGATTAGGATAGATTGCATTCTTAATTTAAGTAGTTTATTATTTCGAATTTTAACAAAAATCCCAAAAATAAGTCATGTTAGGATACGTTAAGTCATCATAGGTTGCACGTTAATTTAGGCATATTTTTATTCCGAATTTCATCAGAAAATACCAAAAATAAATCATTTGCCCGTCATCAGAATTAGGTCACGTCGTCGCATGACATATAGTTTGCGTGTTAGGTTACATTATTCGCGTGTCAATTTTTGCATGTCATTGCATGTAGATTAGGCTTCATTTAAATAAGCGAAAATCCAAAAATATTGAGTGAACTGCTTGTTAATTAGAAATCATATTAGGATGGTTGATGTGATTTTCTAGCTAACCATGCAGATGCTTACGTTGCTTCGAGGTAAGTAATTCTCCCAATCTTGCAATTTATTTAATGTTTTGATTATTGGGTGTTACTTTGGCGGTTTGCGCACCCGCATGAACACCTCACATGTTAGTGACTAAGTTGAAATGGATCTAGATTGCTTGCCAAAATATTTTTGAAAAGAAAAGGTACCGAAAGGGCGTTAGACTAGATCTAGCGTAATCAAGTCCCCGAGCTTAGAATCTCTGGTTCGTAGGAATAAAACATATCTCCCTATGTTTTATTTAGGTTTCTAATCGACCTACCACAAATAGATTAGTGGCGACTCCAAGCATGAAAACATTTGCATGTTAAAAACTTAAATCCTAAGTTGCGAATTGGTAGGGCTTGGGAGGGCTCGAGTTAGGCTTAGTCTTAACAATCCATTAGCCTGAGAGGTAAAAATTTTAGGTCGCGACACAAATTTAGCCTAAACTAATTTTTTGACCACCAGAAACCCCAAATCGGTACACCCGTGACAAACCAACCCTCGGTTAAATTGGATTAATATCACAAAAAATCACAAACTAGTAAATCTATGACAAACAGAGGGGTAAAACCCTAAACTGGCACACTCGTCAACTGCATCAAACTCAACAATTTGACGATAAAATTTAACGGAAACTAATAGAGAGTAAATTTATTACAGGTGTACCATTTTGGAGTTTTTGGTAGTTAAAAAATTAATTTGGGATAAATTTGTCATAGATGTACCAGTTTGGTATTTTTTGTGGTATTAACCCTTTCATATAATATACAGCCAAGTCTTTTGTGAGGTCGATCAAACATTTTCAATGCATGACAATATTATAGATTCAACACAATTACTCAACATGCTGTTATCAAAGCTTGATCACACTCATGATTAACATTCAAACTAAATTAACAAATATCAACCAATTAAGTCAAGAGTACTATTAGAGTTTTCACTTACCTCCATTAAAGACTTGGACAACTCAAAACCTTAATCACCTTCAAAGCAAAATAACAAGAGGAAAGATTAACAACCTTCGATCTTGAATAAAACCAGTTTAAGAAGAGGATAAAGCCCACAAGTTTACCTTGTAAATTCTTTGAAAGATGGAATTTAGAAGCTTTGATAATATAATAATGGAATCTTATCTTTCACTTGAAATATTGAAAAGCAAAACAAGAAGAGCAAAGTGACTGAAGTATCTCTTGCAAAAACAAGTTTGGATTCTTTTTTAGGCTTGACGACATATAGAGACCTATTCATAGGCTAAGGGAAGTAAGAACAAGTAACTCAAGTTAAGAGATATGATAACGTGACGTTAAAAGGGCAAGGTTGAGAGTGTAAGAGGTGTTTTTAAGTTAGAGAATTACAAGAGGCATGATCACATGGCGCCATACAAATGTGTGGCCACGGGGAGTGAATGACAAGAGAGAAGAGTGGATGACCAAGGTTAAAAATAATGATGGTTTTGGGTTAAAAGCCTTAGGTTTAAAAAGGTGAATGATTTTTCAATACAAAGAATACAAGTGGCCGTACAAGTGGCTTAATATGAATAGCTAATGACAGATATTTTGAGGGAAAGTTTCTTGGCCAAGTAAAATGCATAGATGATGACACATTATTTGTGTTGTAATCATTCAAGCATTAATGATGGAGATAGAGAAGACACCTAGATGTGTGTTTCTCATAAGTTAAAAATAATACATATTAGTTAAATAAGGTTAAAAACCATTATTACATTAGGGTTAAAAATACTTAATTAATATATTACAAGCGGCATATTTTGAATAGCTAAATGAAGATAATGATTGAAAAGAACATAAGATCACTCAAGTAGATGCATGAATAAGAATCATTATTGATCTGTAATCATTGAAGCAAAAGGGTGAGCTCATGCATGAAATAATTCTCCATGTGAAACTTATGATTGAAAATGAGGGAGATGTGGCACAATGAATGAGGACTCTTGACTTGCAACCTTAAAGAGCATTATGACGTAGCTAGCAAGGATCACCTAGAGAGGGGTGAATAGGTCATCTAAAAATTTTGATCAATTTTTAAAGCAGAAACAAATGATCAAAATTAAAGTCTGAAGATATTCAGATTCCAAGTAGACTTTATAGACAATGTGCTAGTATACAGTATAAAAGATAGAATAAGAGTTTAGGGATAGAGAGACTGCACACAAGAAATTATAGTGATTCGGCTTAGATCAAGTATACGTCCACTCTCCCACACTGACAGTCTACTAGTTAGATTCTATGTCATCAAAAAGGATTACAAGTTCTGAGTGATATCACTCTGTGAATGATAGAACATTCTATCTCATACAATCACTCTTACAAAATATCCCTCAAGATCTCAATGTTAGGCTCAGGAAAGATAAGTAGTAGAATCGGAGTATGCTCAGACTTTAAACTAGTTGATTCTTAACTTTTGTTCTATACCTTTTGCTCCTCGTTAATCTTCTTGTATACTCATCCACTTCCAAACTAGCTGTTAAACAGTTTTTAGAGGATCATTTTCCAATCTTCAACTTGGAAAGATTTGTATAAAATCGATTGAGTAACCGTTGGTTGACAAAATTATAATCCCGCTGAATCTGATCGCCTATACAACCAGAATATTAGTTTCCATAAGTACAACTTTATCCGTTGTGATACATACTTGCCTTAATATTTGATTGTCAATCAATTTTGCATTATAGCCTTTTAAGATTGAGTCAATCGAAACTTTCCTTCTGTGAAATCCATGCCAGATCACTAATCGTTATATTCATTCTGAATAGTTTCAGAGTCTGGATAACTTCTGATTCTTACTTTACATCCAGAACTTAAGTCAATGTGGATCTTCAATAGGGTATGAACCTTTTAGAAATAAAGTCTAAAGTTCTTCATCTGCTTAATATAAAGTTTGAATGACTTTTATAGTAAAGTCTGAACTTCTTGATCTGGTTCCCGTAAAGTCTAAGATCTTCCTTTTGGTCATCTTAAAGTCTGAGTGTCCAAAAAGTTTAGTTCTCTCGAAGTACTGGAATTACCATTTCCAGAATATATCTACTTGGATCAAAATACTTCAGAGTATTTATCAGACTTACAAAATTCACATGGACAGTTTTGTTAACTTCAAAATCTATTATGAGATTTCCTTAACACATTATCAAGCTAAAAAGATGTTCAAATAGAAAAGTTACAAGTGGTATAATTATATGAGTCCAAAGTAGATATTTTGATAAGTTACCAAAGTATTTAATAAACTAGTAATAAATAAGGAAATCAATGTCCATTTCAAACATTGATAAATCTGAAAAATATTTTGAACTCACTAAAATTATTAGTGAAAGATATCAGATGTTAGGAAAATCTCAATAAATTTAAAACTTGAATATCATCAAATATGCAATTTGAGGACTATCACTAATATGGCAATAAATCAATTACCCACACTCTATACCACCAACATATATGTTAATATCTATCAATTTAATTCAAACACATCGAACTCCGGGTGATAACTATCACGGAAAATTATCCTAAATACTATTATCGAAAGTCGAAAATTTTAGATGTCACACCAATCCTAGAAAATCTCTGGTTGCTTAGGAAGTAAGGCAAACTCTCGTGCTTCACTTGATTTCTAGCCGATCCAAATAGGTTAGTGGCAATTCCCGTTTCACCTAGGATATTTATAGACTAAATCAAACTCAAAATGAATCCATTGTCGCGCAAAATAAGGGCTTGGGAGATCCCACGCCTAACTGAGGGCTGATGACCCGTCTTTAGACATTACTTCCAAACCTGTCTTTTCTCCAACCACGTGCCAAGTCGAGGGGTTGCAACAGCTCCTAGTTGCAAATAAAATGCACAAACAGTATAAGAAATGTACTCCTTGCAAGAAGAATAATCGATCTCTTGTAATTTAGGATCCTTAATATAGAACTTGTCATCGTATATTTAAACAGATATAGAGTTGGGTATACACGGTATTTCAACATGGAGCATAACAACATGTCCATTTGCTCGATCGAAGAGAAAGACGGCAATATGGAGACAAGCACTCCCATTCATGCAGACCGTGAATAGTAGGCGCAGCAATGGTCCTAATCCGGTATAATGATTTTCGAGATAGCTTAGCTTGGGAGGCCTCCAATAAAAGCTTCTTAAAAGTAGACAAAAGGCATTTATGGGAAGTAAATGAAGTAGTGATAGTAAATGTAGCCAATTATTATTCTATATCGTGTACCATGTACCTCATGTGTTCATAATTTCATTTGAGTAAAATTTTATAAAAGAGTCTAAAGTAGAACCTTTTTTCTCAAAAGAGGACCCCGAGTGATCCTTGAACCTTATCTCAAATTAGACTTGAAGTGCCCAACCTAATATCAAATAAGACTCTTGGTTTCCTCGCCAGCCAAATCTTAATCGATAAGAGTGTGACATTCAAAATTTTCATTATGGTTGATATTATTTAAGAAAATAAGTTGGTGAGAATTATTGAAAGATATATAATTAGTACAATAATTGTCAATGGGGACCAATACACTCCTGAATACATATCAAATCATTTTCAAACATTAAAGTTTTACTGAGTTAAAAGTGTCCCTATTGCTCTATGCATTTTGTTAATAATTTTAGTTGTTTCAAAATAATTTTCTTACCGGCGTTTCGAACTGATACCGATTTCCGTGTTTATTTATCGCAATGTAAAGTATATATCCAAAATAACCTAAAATCTTCATATTTTCAATCAAACCATTCCATTTTGTCACTGTTTTAGCTTAGACAAATGTCTTAAGTCTCATCTTATTTTATCCCACATGCCTTAATTGAATCCATTGAACCTAGTTCTTATGGCTTCATGCATTATATACTATTTTTAATCCTAATAACTTTATAGCTAATATTAGCTCTAGTTAATTGACATTATTATTTTTAACCTAAGCTAATAAATGTGACTTCAAAGTACTCTTCAATATAGAATAATTATGGAAGACAAGAGATTAAAAACATTTTCCCTTCCTCTTGGGCATAGAACTCCATTTTCTTCACAAATTCAAGTTCAAAAAGTTTTCTATTTCGCTCTCTTTCAACACAATCAAAGTCCAAACTCTCACTTTCAATCTAGTATCTTACAAGGTATATTCACAAAATTCCCTTTCTTTTTATCAAATTAGTTTTGTTGTTTTCTAAAGAATGAGACTTGTTAATTCTAGTATTTATTTTGATTTTAGGGTGATTAAAGATTTGCTATTTCACTCTAGGTAAGTGAAAACTCTAATGACTAAGTTAGAATGAACTATTTGGTACTCTTGAGCTTGGTTGATTGATTGTTTGTTCATTTAGTTTAGATTACTCTATGTGTGATTAACTCTCAATAATTGTATGTTAAGTTATTGTGATTATTGGACTTGAATTAAAAAGCTTTCCTCATGCCTAGGATGTCTTTGGGAGACTACTAAAAGGTTTTGTTGAATTTTGAATAAGAAAAATGTGACAATGGTAAAACGAGGCATAAAGAGGGTATCTTGGTAAATTTTTGACAAGGTTAAGGGCAATTTAGAAATTTACAGAAGTGAGATTAATTAAAGGAAATCAAACCAGTTAAAAAGATGATTTAGAAGCTTTAGGGGCACATTTGTAATTTCTATTAAGTTGAGGGACAAATTTGCAAAACTGAAAGTGTTAGGGATTGTTCACAACTTGTGGAACCTTATTATGATAGGTAATTAAGTTATTTTTAGAGCTAATTGCTGAATCTAAGCATTTACGACATCATGATTCCGGCTCACCTATTTTAATGCGCAGAAATAACATTTGGAAATGTTATTTCGCAATGGCTATTGAGGAATAGTCTTTGGATGATTAATTCATGTTTTATCTACCTTTCTTTTGTGAATTATCGATTTTGCGATGATCGTGATTTTGAGGTGCACAAGCTTTATATAATTTATGTTGATGTGGCGTGAAATCTAGTGGGCCTAGTGATGGTGGCGCCTTGCATTTTTGGTTCATGGTGTTTATTAGTAAGTAAAAATAGCTCGGTAGAAATATCGTAAATTTTGGAAATTACATAGGTATTTTTGGGAAAAATGCCATTTATAAGTCAAACTTTATTTTCCTTTGGAATCTGAACAAATCCCATCTCTCTTCTCTTTTTTTCATTTCTTATCTTGCTTTATTAAAGAAGCTTTGAGTCCAATTATGCGTAAGCAATGATAACTTTTGAGCTAAAGTCTTTCTTCTCTTTTCTTATCTCTTTCTCTCTCTCACACCGTTCTCTCTCCCTCTTCCCCTTCATTTCTTTTGTCTTGTCTCAATTGATAATCTTTGAAGTCCATATGTTGCATTATATAATATTTTTATTGTGACCGAGGATCCGCCACCATTCCCCGAAGACGAGCCCGCACAAGTAATCGGGGCGTCTATACTTCGGGGGAGACTAGCCCAGCAACCTACCGTCAGGGCGCCCTACTTAAATTACAGAACCGAGCGGGGATTCGAATCCAGAACCTCTGATGAGGGAAGAAAAGTGCCCACCAACTCGGCTATGCGCAGGTGGGTTGCATTATATAATATTTAGAGTTGCATTGATTGAGAATGATGATGAGTCTTGACTTTATGGCTTTTTTCTTTCTATCTTTCTTCTTTTTCTCTTTCTCCTTCATTTCTTTTCCTCCACCAACCGAACTGCCTTTCTCCGCTGTGCTCTCTCTTTACTCTCATTTTCTCATCATTTGTCTTCTTGAGATCTTGCTCATTTCTTCTCTATTGAAGCTTGAGTTCCAGCGTACCTCAAGAAAGACGAAGGACGAAGCTCTACAATCGCATCTAAGGCGAGTATTCTTGCCATTTCTCTTCATTTCAACCCTTTATGTTATGATTAGAGGTGGAACTTGGATTGTACGTTGTACGTAAAGCCGACCGGTAGTCGCGCGAAACTCGTGAACTTTGATGGAAGCTTCGAAATGAAGTGGTTTTGTGACAACGAGGTTGTTTACTTTAAAGACAGAGGAAAAATGTGATTTTTCGTCGGTTCGGAAATTCTGACGGTAGCCATTCATGTTGATGATTCGGCTGGTGCTAATTTGGAGGAAGCGAAAATACTTTTTTCGTAGTTAAATCGGCACGATGAGGTCGTGTAGTGGTTCCGTATGCGAGTGACAAACGTGATTTGCTTTGCATGGCTAGCTTTTATTGCTTACATGCCTTTTACAACTTTTAATATATCTTGTGAGTTAGTTGTGATGAACTGAATGATGTGATGAACACCAAAAAAATTTCCGTGGTGACGAGATTGAAACGATGCAACTGGTGGTGTAGCCATGGACGCTTTGAATAATTATTATTTCGACTATTGCCAATCGTATCTTATTTACGATATTGATATAACAATTGTTATAATAATTATCGAGTATTGAAGTTGACATGTCGCATTTCCATCATGTCATCCATATACATTACATTGTGAGGATTACGGTGAGGACTTTCGGCTGGAGTACCAGTGATACCCCGTGGGAGCCAATGAGGGAATTTGGGAAGCTCAAGGTCATTATACCTTGAGGCCGTGCCGTGTGGTCTCGGTGATAGATGTGCAAGTAAGTCACATATCCTCGGAGTAGGAGCAAGTGCAAAAGATTGATTCTTAAAATCGATGGTTACGAATGAAAGTGGCGTTCGTAGGGAATTCATAGGCATATCATATGCATTCTAATATACATATTGTCATTATTCATATCATGATGGAAATCGATGATCTTGTGGTAGACTCTTTAATCGTGATATGACTGTTTGAATAATATAGTCATGGCTTGATTTACTTGATGGGTTTATCTCACCGTTGTTGCTTTGCATGTTTTTCAAACTGTTAGCATGGCATTCCATCCACCCAGTGGACTTATCTCCACATATGGTTTGGTACTAGATATCGAGGGATCATTTGTTGAGAGTCCCGATCCCGTCATACCTGGAGTGGTGTAAGAATGCCATTCGACCATTATCTAGGTCAACTGCTTTATCCCCTTAGGACGGATGCCATTTCGTTTGGTATCAGACTAGTTCCGTATAGGTGGTCGCCTGTTTGGACCCGTTCCCTTCCCTTGCAAGATTGTGAGGAGATTCGCGGCCGATGGTTGATCAGGCCAAGTGTTGATGCAGCAGCCCCTTTTTGTTTGAGCTGGATCATGGCTGTTGGCAGGTAGTCTCCTAGGGCTTTTGTATGGCAACTTTAAGACAGGCGTGGATGTGACATTTTGTAGCTAGTGGAAGGAGTAGACTAGATCCTTGCTTTCCAGTTGTCTCCTTTGTGACGTAAATATAAATCGCCTAAAGAAAAAGATAAATAAAAGCTGTCTGTTATGTTTCTTATGATATATCTGATTTACATTTTCATCTTCCGCTTGCATTTTTAATCAAATCAGATAATTAAGCCACATAGTTTTTATGACGGCCTAGGACATCATGGCTCGAGTCGATATCGTCACATAGGCGATGTGTCAACTATGCAAAAATTGGAGCTAACTGTATAATTAATTAATTATGTGGGCTATTTTGAAATTCTTATAAAATATTTGGTGTGTCTATAGTCTAATTAAAATTTTAGTATGTCTTAGATAACAAAAGAATAGCCTTGGTGTTTAATTTAATTGATATGGCTTGGTTGGTTGAAAACCAAAAGTTAGGGGCTAAATTATAAAATGAGAAATTTTACTAGGACAATAACCTAATTCTAAGAATCTGAAACCTTGGTAAATAATCCTTGATCTTTGAGGTAAAAAGTGAACTTAATCTAGGGTGGTTTAAAAAATAAATAAAAATGAAATTATATGAGTTACTTAAATTAAGGAGTAGTAGTGTCTAATGCTAAATGCATATCAAGAATACATGAACTTATAAATTTTCTCTACCAAATGATGTTGACTTGGTGAAAAGAAAAGGTAGGTTGATATGTCGAAATGTACGTAATGAATCAATTGTCATGGTGTATACGAGGAATGCCAAGAGATTAACTTGTTGTTATCTGCAATTGTAGATATTGAAAAACATGTGGCATTTATTGTGTTATAATTAATTGCATATGTCTTTGATACCACTTGATTAAAACCATTGCCACAGCCTATTGACCACCTTGCAATTCCCGTGCATGAATATGTGTATGAGACTCTGAAGTTAGCAAGATATTCTATCATATGTAACAGTTCTCTACAAGGTTAAAATGACATTAAATCCCATGATGACATGGCTCGTGTAGTCATGGTATAACATGACATGTATAACCATGGTATGTGTTAAGAAATGGCCGATATTATGCAGATGTACAATGGTGTATTGATCCTCACTAGTAGAAGACACCCGTGATGTATGATTTCGTTCCCCATGCGTTAGTGGTGATGATGCCACGTTAGTCGTATTGCCTCATGAATCCAAATGGTAATACCCAGTGATGAATATGAACTCATGTGTAAATCAATGAGATATTATGTGGTATTTGTGATATATAGTAAGTCATCCGCTTGCACATGACTAATTGATCGAGAAAAGTTTCAAAAAAGTTATAAATCTTTTGCATTTGTGCCAATTTATCCCTAAACTTTTTTTGTACCAATTCAGTCACCAACTTTTTGCATTGGTACCAATTTAGTTCTAAACTTTTTTTTATGCCAATTCAGTCCTAAACCTTTTGCATTGATACCAATTCAATCCTAAACCTTTTTTTTGTGTCAATTCAGTCCTAAACTTTTTGCATTTGTACCAATTCAATCCTTCCGGTTAATAGCTATTCACGTGTCAAAGGACTAAATTGACACAAATGCAAAAGGTTTAGGATTGAATTGGCATCAATGCAAAAGATTTAGGACTGAATTAGCGCCAAAAAAAGGTTTAGAACTAAATTGCACCAATGCAATAGGTTTAGAACTGAATTGACATCAGAAAAAAGTTTAGGACTCAATTGGTACCAATGTAAAAGGTTTAAGACTGAATTGATACCAAAAAAAATGTTTAGGACTAAATTGGCACAACTACAAAGGTTTAGGACTTTTTTGACACTTTTCCCCTGATTGATCTTATGCAAGGTCGTTGATGTTTCATCGACTTGTCATGATAGGAAAGATAGTACTTTTACTCGTGCACTCATCATATATGATTGTTTTGTATTGTCTTGAACTCACAATTATTGTTAATACTAGGTTGAGTGGTAAGTAAATGTCCTACCTTAGACTTAGAAATTTCGTTTACTAAACTTCGGTTCACTTCTTTATTTTTCAAATATGTAGGATGGATCCCCCACTGCCACTGCTTTCTAGAGCTCCCATGCATTTCGATTATGTTTTTGAGGATATGCTGATACGTGGATCACCGGTAGTATATACTAAGTATATTTCCACTGTAGGGTTGATGTAGGGCTTTTAGAGTGAATTCCCCATCGAATTGTTGCTTCGTACATGAACATCGAGTTTGAACTAGTTGGACCATTGAGGGGTTTCGACAGCGACAACAACAAGTCATGGGCGAAGTTGTTGACCCGTAACAGGTAGCTTGACTTTTGTAAGAGCAGGCTTTTGAGTAGGAGTATAATGCTGAAGTAATGTGACCCTGACCCTTCCCAGGAGTTATGTGTTTTGTATTTTGCTTGGACGTTGTATTGTAATAATTGTGTTAATATGTAAAAAAAAAAAAAGGGACGCGCATGTATTCTATTAAACTCGTGTAATCGTTTTATATGGAATATTGTGAATACTTCAATGTGTTTTCGCATGCTCGTAATAATTAGTAAGTAATAATCGGAAAAGACACATGTCATGCATGACATTATGGGGCATCACATGGCGAGCCCATGTATTTCACGTGCATCTCATGTGCTTCTTTCGTGTATCTTACATAAGATGTGCAGGCTTGCCAACGTGTGAGATTTGGCATGAGAAATTGAGGTTATTCAACGCACTCGACTAATTCTGATCTTAAAATTTGGTTGGGCATTGCAAAAAGAATTGGCCCAGCAGCAAGAGACTCGTGAACTCGCGTGGCAAACATAAGCCACTCGACTCATGAAATTAGAATATGCGCACTACCTCTTCCTAATGTCCATTTCCTCAGTCAATTCTGAAAGAAGTTTATGTGACTGTTTCGGTTTTAAGCATTTCTCGTCGATACATAGTATGATTTGATCGCTCCAAAAGAAGAAAAAATGGAACGGTAATTTGGGCCACCCTCTGGTGTTCTTGAATTTTACCATGCTTCGCTTGAGAAAATTGACAGTCAGCAAGACAATTCTGTTATTGCGGCAAATACTGTGTTTGAACCTTGGGTGGAAAAGGACTATGATACCAGTTCTTATCTGGTTGCCTTCCTGCTTCTTCAGGGCATCAAGCCAAGTGATCTCTCTCACATATTATTACTTTTGAGCATTTTCTGATCATTATATGCTCCCGTCGTTTGCAGAATAACCTAGCAGTGTGGAGTGCATGGTACTGGTTGCTTTTCTGCTTGCAGGTACATAAAAAACAGAACAAATCCACTTCCCTAACGATTACATCGCTATAATTTTCCTGAATAAAACTTGTCATGTCTTAAATCTTTTGTTTCTTCAACATTTCCCAATCGCAATAGCTGTATTTGGATATGAAGCAGTGAAATTGTACAGAGAGCACAAGAAGCCTATGTGCACCGCTAACACCGAAGCCATTTGCAAGGCCACGATCCAGTGGACCGCAGTGCACATTGCGTTCTGCGTGTGCTCTGCGGCATCTTGGGAGGCTGCGTCGGGGGTCTTCTGGGTTCAGGCGGCGGATTCATTCTAGGGCCGCATCTCCTCGAGATTGGAGTCATTCCTCAGGTATATATGATGGATAACTATCCAGTCTTTCTTTAACGAGAAAAGTTCAATTAGATATTGTTGCGTTAACTATCAGTCAAATGTTGTGATCAGCAATCATCCGTGAGAGTGCAAACAATTGGCTATTTAATTTATGCAGCAGGAGCTTTCTGTTTTGTTGGTCAGAAATAAAGTTTTGTTGAAACGCTTCATCTTCCTGAAGTTGGTAAAATGCATGCATCACACGATGATAAACTACACATTCAGGTGTACATCAAGGGGGCATCCTAAATGATACAATATTTTGAATTTGCTCATTGATTACTGCAGTTTCGCCTTGATCAAAGAAAGGAAAATAGTAAATCTTCCGAATTTGAGGTCCTGGAGTGTGCTTTCCGCACAACTCTCTACCCACGTAACTCTGGAGCTTGTTCTCGTTTTACAGGTAGCTAGTGCGACGGCAACGTCTGTCATGATGTTCTCTGTCATCCTTGTCTGTGGTGGTGTCCTACATGCTTAAGAGATTTCCCACTCCCTTCTGCAGGACTCTCCAACTTGCACTCCTCTTAGTTTGTTTCTAGTTCAGCACCCAACAAGACGAAAATCAATATTCCAGTCGAAGTTGAACCGTGATTTTCGGGTCATCCTCTTTTGCCCTTTTGCAGCGTTGTATCTTGTGAATGTTTCGATATAGGCCAGTCTCTTGGGACAATTCTATGTGAGTAAACTGATAAACGTTCATGAGAAGAGCTTCCCTCATCGTATTCATCCTGTCTGGTGTCAACTTTGCTCGTGCTCTCTCCATGGGTAATCCCACTCCTCCCTGGCCTTCTCTATCGTTAGAATTGAAACTTCTAAATACGTTTCACCACCTCTTTTGCGGATAGAATCTGTTATCTTTCCGTTATTCATGTAGTGGTTTTGTCTCTTTTATTGCTTTGCAGGGGTAATTGGCATCGAGAAGAGCATTGTGATGATTGATAATCACGAGTTCATGAGATTTTTCAGCTTTTGCAGTAGCCATTGAATAGGGTGGAATTTGTGAAGAATGCCTTTCGACACATTGTAGTATTTGTCAATATACGCGTAGTTTTAGGTTCTGCCTCACATGGGAACAAAGTCGGATGATTTTTCAAGCCTTACATCTCACGCTACCAGTCACATGGCATCATCATCATCATCATCATCATCATCTCTCTCTCTCTCTCTCTCTCTCTCTCTCTCTCTCTCTCTCTCTCTCTTACAAAGTCAAACAAATATAGGTAAAAAGCATATTGAGATTGGACCTTAAAAGGGCGTGACACTAATACCCGGGTAACAATCTCTTTTTACCGTGTAAGAAGAACCTATTTATGAGCCTGTGGAAGCAAAACCAAGTCAAGCAGACCAGGAACAAGGAACTGTCTAACTAGGAAGTTTCAAGATGTCATTCCCTCACTCGAGATTGGCTCAATCCAAGCTTCAAGCCATCAGAAAAAGGGCTTTGGCAGAAGCCACCGATGTTGCTTCTAGATCTACTTTGACAATCCTCGTGAGATTAAACAGCTACAACAGACACCAAAGAACAGAGGACCATTTCTCCTCAGATATCATCGAATCATAAAACAGATATAACTCTGATTTGCAATGACTATTGAATGTACTACATATCCAACAGCACTGCAGAGGAAGACAACCGAGGCTTACATCATACCAGAGGACACCTCGCTAAAGGCCCTTCTATATGATCAAAATTCATTACGCATGAACAGCATAACTGATATGCTTATATCAAGATCAACTCTCAGTCACGCATTTTTTAGCAAAGAAAATGGTTAATAAGTTCTGAGACTTCAATCATACATATTTTAGGCTTTTGTAAGTAGGTCTCATGCAATCCAACAAGTTGATGATCAAACATGGATGTATTCACCAAGCTTTAGTGAAATTAGACTGTTGCATTAATTAACAACCCTAAAAAATATTCCAGTTGGATTAGGAGTCTTCTTTTTTCTGGTTAAGGATTCTTCTCCTAGTTTTTTTGGTCGAACTTCTTCTAGTTGACTTAGTAGAATCTCTAGAGAGTTATGTCCCTATATTCTACTTGAAGTAGGATTTATGCTTCTTAAGGTTTTATGTTTCAAGTTGGAGTAGAAATTTAGAAGAGTCTATGCATGTATTTTTAGTTCTTCTGATTCAGTAGTGAGTGAAGACTATTATTTTAGCAATTGTTTGCTTTGAATTGTGTAATGCAACTCTCTGCTTAATATGATTCTTTTTTTAATCCCAGGATGTGATGTGTATGGAGCTTTTAGGCGCGATACCTAAAGTAACTTACTGGTTTTGAAGTATAGTTCATTGTGATTTATCTTCAAGTTATCAAGTTAGCTTACTTCTTTGGGACTCGTCCTGCATGAATGTCTCATTAAACTTATCTCTTAAGAATCTACGCAGAAGTACTGACAAATAGGTCTAATCACATTAACTCTTGGTCCAAACCGCACAATATGAACTAGTGCTCAGGTGCTGAACCTCGCAAGCACAAGATGCAGCGTCCATCACCTCATATCTCCTCTAATGATCATACCTATTGCATGAGAATAAGGAAACTCGCAAGCCCTGCAAAATTTTATCAGCCAGCGGAACCATGCCGGGATTTCCCATTCAATTATCTAGAAGAAGGTGGCGTAAAAATAACACACAATTCTTGTTCTGACAAGTTCACTATTTGTTACAAAGTTCATCTCTACTACCGTAAAGCTTTCCACTCTTAAAAGAAGGGGACGGAAGAAAAGGAATGTACCTTTGTATTCCTCTATCCTTCCCACGCTAGTCCGATGTCATTCCACATAGTGTTTTGCTTCTTCCTACTTCATTTTTCAACCTCTCACCGATTTCATATTTCAATTAAGCCAGCCAGATGGGTTAACTGAAGAAAATATGCTCAAGCAAGTACAATGTTCCCAGTCCATGAAGGCACAGACCAATCAACAAAGATAGAGCTTGCACATGATAAGAGTTTACTTTACATCTCTAGTATTCAACATTTATATTCTAATCTGCTAGCTCTTTGGAATAGTTTGTGATATTTTAGGCTCGTATCTACCTCAAGAGTAACACAAAAGTTGGTATATCAAGTACATTAGTTAAAGAGAAAATAATTGCCAACGTTAGAACTCAAAATTTTTTAAATTACCAATCAGTCCAATTTCAACAACGGTGTGAGGTACAAAAATTGCATTAACTTTTCATTACATCGGGCAAGTCAGCAGATAGCAAAGGCTACACTGACCTGTTACACATGAAAGAATGTTACATGACGCCACATAATTTTTCCTGAGAAAGTGATGCTTGGAAAATTCAAGTCTCATCTTTCGCAGTCAACAAGCTTCCAAGTCTCATCTTTTGCAGTCAATAAGCTTGAAATTCACCTGCATTAGGGCTTGATCTTATCTATCCGCAGGACAAAAATGAACGTCAAAGGCAAAAAAATACTGAGGACTTCTACAAGAAGATCACAGTAATGCAGAACACTGTATGAGGAAAAGCACCTAAAAATAAATAATACAAAAACAAACATCCTACCTCGATGAACTAACTGTGGCTGCCTCTGGGGCTTTACCTCCAGATGGGGAATCTTCGATGGATTGAGAATCAGAATTGATGGCAATATTTCGTACACCAACTTCCACCGCCTCCCTATCATCCTTCTCCTTGGTAAATTTCTCTGAATTGACAATGTCAGTCACCTGATTTTGATTAGAAGGAACAGAAGGCTCCAGCAAACGAGGGCCCGCATTAATCCACGGATGTAGAAGGCATTGCGCAGCAGTTGGTCGCTTCTCAGGAACAAAGTCCAGGATGGGAATTAGGAAGTCGGTCATTTCATCAGCATCTTGCTGATTAAATTCATATTTCTCAAGAAGAACCTTGTTCAATGGCCAGAACCGCAACCTCCGGATATGTCTCAAGTCACCATATCTATTAAAGAAGTCTCTAGAGTACCGACCACCAAGAGCAATCTAATATTGGACACAATGCGATGCGTTAGATACAATGTGTCTGTGAACATAGGACGCAAAATATTCACAGAGAGACATTCTCACCTTGCGAGGCATCATTCCTAGGAGCTCCATCATCAATGCCAAGTGATCCTAAAACAGATTATTTAGCATCAACTTAAGTGAACTTATACTCCAAATTTATCTGTTAGCTTAGCTGAAAACAAACTAGGATGGTCGAAATTCTATAAATACAATACTCCACATTTCTTGTTCATCTTTTTAGGATAAGAATCTATTAGATAATGCAGAGAGGCTATGGAATTCATCATTATCAACAAATCTCAAGGAGAAAATTGCTGAAATGAACACATTTACCATAAGAAGGAAAGCAATCTCATTAGCAGAAAAATGTATGCCCCTCGAATAATTCAGTCTAATCCTTTTCTGAAGCATACATGTGGCTGTATATATTTCAATGAAAAACGCATACGATAAGTCCAACATATTTATTATGAAGAAATGATACACATCTTCACTCGAGTTCCCTCCTTAACGAATATTTAGGTTGTTAAGCAACCCAAAAGCATCTAGAAGAGCTTTTTTTCTTCGAGAGACGTTGCATATGTAATTCTAACAGTCGGCAAAAATGGTCTCTGTTTCATGGGAAAATTAAAGTTTTTGTGCGTATGACATTATTTAAGGTACTTAACCAATAACATGCCAAATCAACAATAGCAATGTCATCCAATGATTTTCTGAACCTTCAGAACAAAGGATGATTATTTGCAGCATGCAAATGGAGAGAAAGGAAGTCAATGTCTCTGACAAACAAAAGATCTGCAAATAAATGTAAATAGCTCCAGACGATGCCATACCTCATCCCTATCGAAGTTGTCACCGCTGTGAGGATCAAATAGTACATCACCAGTGGCAAGCTCGAAGCAAATACAAGCAAAAGACCAAAGATCAGCTGAAGTAGAATACTTAGATCCAAGTATAACCTCCGGACACCTGTACTGTCTTGTTTGGATGTCATTCGTAAACTGTTTGTAAGTCCAACATGCATTGCCAAAGTCGACCAACTTGCATTTCAGGTCTACAGATGCAAGCAGCTTCTGCCTCACGGAGCGATTACCCCTCTTATTACCTCGCATGCCAGAATCCTTTATTCCACCGGCCTCAGTCAATTTTGAAGGACTAGTGGGTTGATCATCATTAGCCCCCAAGTCGGATTTTGTGTTCTGACAAGTATCGTTTGCAGCAGACGTTTCAGCAGTCAACTCAGCTTCCACAGAAACTTTTTTCTCAACACAAACCTGAGCAGCTCTCTTTGCTTTTTGTCTGATCTTTTTCTTCTGATTTTTAGTCAGACTCCCATTCAAAGCTCTAACATCTTTACCAACCCCAGCAATGGAAACATTATTTTCCTTACTGTTAGGAAGGATGAGAGGAGCACCCGACTTTCTGGGATCCTTCAACGGGTCAATCATTGCCAGCAACAAAATGTTCTCTGGCTTCAGATCAGTGTGTATGATGGACAGCTGCCTATGCAAGTAATCCAAACCCACCAAGACATGAAAACAAATTTCCTTTACCATATGAAGAGGAAGTCCACGGTAATCAGTGTACTTAATGAGAGTCAAAAGATTGTCCCCCAAGTACTCAAAAACCATACAGACATGCTGTCCATTTGGACCTGAATGCTTAAAGTGGTCCAACAGTTTCACCACGCATTTGCTATCATCCGGGTCTCCTTCCGCGATCTGTTGCAAGATGGTTATCTCATCCATGGCAGCCTCAGTGTAGTGCTGAGCGCTCTTTTGCACTTTCAGAGCGACATACCGCTGGCATTTCCAACAATTTGGAGAAGAAAAGGCAGAAAGATAAGAACCATTCATCAGAAAATTCAAATCTGTTGGCTAAACAGGACCTAAAGGAGCAGGGACAAGAAATTATGAACAATAGCGGTGCCACAGGTGTACTTGCTGGGAAAATATGGGGAAAACTCCAAGTTTCAACAGAGCACATAGCATATGAGGAACTCATTCTCCAGCCAATAATGTCCAATTACATTAATTTCTTCAGTCTCTAATCTAGTTTCCTCCCCCTAACCTGTTGCAATCTTCACTAGCAGACGTAAACCAAACGCACGCACGCACGCGCACAAAATCACTTCGTTTCACTATCAAGTATCTAACTTTACTTCAGTCCGTGTCATTCCCCGACTCCCTTAGAAACGCAGCAAAGCACACGAAACAAGTACATGTCGCCATTTCACCTACGGGAGAGAGAGAAAGAGAGACAGAGAGAGAGAGAGAGAGACGTACGGAACTCTGCGTGTCCCAAGCGAGCCAGACGGTGGAGAAATGGCCCCAGCCGAGCTTTCCCTGGACGACGTAACGGCCGCCCTTGAAGGCGTCCCCGATCCGGACCGCGTGGTAACCCCCGCGCCTGTAGTCCTCCGTCCCTTCGTCCTCCGAGGTATAGCAGTCGTCGCTGCTCTCGCAGCTCCGGTCCTCCACCTCCTCCTCCTCCTCCTCCTCCTCATCCCGATGCTGCTGCCGCCGCCGCTCCTGCTTCTCCGCCATTCCCCCGCTCCCCCCTTCCACAGAAACCAGAAAATCCCAACAAAAAAAAACACGGGAGTCACAATCGAGAAACCCCTCCTCGGCGATTCCGGTCCTCGACGAGGTTCCCTAGGGCCCTCGACAGCTCAAACGGAGTCCCTGATTCGGCGGCGGCGACGACGGCTGCAGCGGCGACGGCGGCGGCGGCGGCGGCGGCGAAGAAGTAGAAATTTCTCGGCGGGCGTTGCAGGCGTTTTGTCTCGGAGCGAAAGTTCTCGGAGTCTAGGTCAAGTCATCTCTATGAAATTGTCGTTCGTGCCTTCTTGAGATTTGACAAGTAATCGGGTCGGCCCGAAAGTCAGCGGGTCGGGTCGGGGTCTTTTCCTTTTTTTTCCTTTTTGCTTTTTCATCCGGAGCGCTTTGGGCCCCACGGGGGCTGAGGTGGCATCGTGATCAATCATTGGGGGTGACGGTGGTGGTGGTGTCCTGTCCCTGTGTCCTCCCCACCGTCTGATCCGTAAGGGGGCACCATGTGGGCTTGGGCCGGCTTCGCTGGACATGCGGTGGGGGGCCACACATGTGATTAAACGCAAGCCCGATTGCGTTTGGTTTGAGCTAATCCCACGCTTAAACACGATTTAATTGAATGGATTAACGTGTTACGCATAAAAATATGAGTAGTCTATATTTGTACGCGTGTCCCGACGGCCACCCTTCCTACTTTGGAGAGAAGGAGGTGGGGAGTTCGATTTCCCACCTTTTTAGGGAGTTATGGGTAAGGACGTGTAGTTTCAGATGTGGGTTTCGATTCCCAAATTCTGTAAAGAGGCAAGATAAAAATCTGAGAATAAGTTTAGAGTTAAAGTAGGACAGACCAAAAAAGAAAATTGTACACATCCTGTGCACTACTAAACACATCTTGACGAGCTTAGGTTGCATCTATTTCGCGAAGAATGAGTAATTTGGATAATATTTTACGAAAAATAATTACTTGTATCGCTTACAAAATAAATTAACGGAAAATTTTTTTATCACCCATGAAAATAGTTAGGCATATATTGTTATCAATGATGAAAACGTTTTCCGTTGACTGATTTTTCTAAACGATATAAGTAATCATTTTTCAGAAAATGTTTTCCAAATCACTCATTTTCCATGAAGCGAGCGCACCCTTAATATTGTGAGGTTTTATCAAGGTATATACCAACACCTAATGAATTTAGCATTTAATATCCATTATTTAAATTTTCAGCACTTATTTTTTGGTTTTGCCGATCGAGTACTTACTGATTTTCTGGCCACAAATGTATCATGATACTCAAATTTTAAGTATCGCGAATATATTATATTAGAAGATTCAAATTGCAGGTTTTTTAAAACATTTCAGGTACTCCCCCCCTCAAACAATAGCAAGATAGCATGACCCGCAAGGGTCGAAAGGTAAAAGATATAATGTAAAAAAGAAATGAAAGACGAAGTCCTTGCATAGAGAAAAGGTTGACAAATTCGTGTTTTTAAAATTCTACCCTTTATTTTTTCGAAAAATATGAGTTCACTCCATACAATTTGAATTGATCGCCGCTTCCATAATACTAGTCTAGCACGCTCGCATATGTTGATGTACGTACATTCACGTGTACTTTTGCGTGTGTATCGTTTAGAGCTGTAACCCACTAAGTGTAGAAAATACCAAATAAAGGATTTTTATAAGTTAGACATATCCAATGCTATTTGAAATTTTGATCTCGAAGTTTTTGCTAAGTAGATGAATCGTCAAAAAAATTAGAAAATAAGATTTTGAATCATTACCTGATTCAAACCTTTCTATTTTGTTTTATTGCGTAATATTCTTCAAATGTCGCTTTCATTCAATGTTTTAAATGCCTACATTTATATTCGAGATCATTTCTTTTTATCCATTATTTAAATCTATTTTTGATTGTAGTATTCTAAGAAAATCTGTCGAACAATAAAGTACTACACTAAAATTTTTATCTCTTTTATCCTATCAAAGTGTTGTTATTGAAATAGCTATACTTAATTAGCATTAAGTAAAAGAAGTCAGAAAGCAAGCTATCCTTCACATCATTTGAATATAAGTTTAGATTAAGTGGATAAATTGTGCACTTATTCACATGTAGAAATAAGCTATACTTCAAGTATGAATATTATTTATCTAATAAAATATACTTCTCTTTCTAGCTTAATTTTCCATTAACCGAATAAATTATGTATATCAAAAGATTTATATATTTTCACTTTGTTTCAATTTTGTGATCCAAATAGTTTTTTTTTTTGGTAAGGGTGATCCAAATAGTTTGTCTCTACTTACTTTTTTCTTCGAATTTAAATTAATGACAAAAAGATGAAAAGATATATATAGGAGCATATATTTGAGATCTTTTTCTCTTTTAAAAGATCAATTGGAGAATATATTTTAGATACTTTTCTCTTATCGGTTTTATTCTTTGAAATTTAAACTCAATAAAAGACAAAACTTTGGGATAACAAATCAATAAACCAATTTTTATTGGTCAAATGTAAGCCAAATGACAAAATTATGCACCACGTGGCAATCACAGAAACAAAATAAAGTGCCATATTGCGATCACAAGAATGAACATATCCGGGGCTTATACATACATAATAAAACAAAGATGACAAGACAGTGGATGTGTATTTTTTTTTTTTTAGGTTATGTTAATAGCTGTATGAATACTCGCCAAGCATGATTTACGAAAAATGTTTCTATTTTCTAAATATTAATTATACATAAAGTCAAGGGACTGAAGATTTATTTTCTTTATTTCGTTAACAAGCAAATGGAATTCGTTCGCAGTTGCTCTCGCGCCGCTCGTCAAGTGATGGAATGAGAAAATATTTTAACCTTTTATGCATTGACTGTTCTAATGAAGTGTGTAATTGGTGTGTTTAAAATTGAAAATTTTCTTATACATCATGAAGGTGACCAGTGGGGGGGGGGGGGGGGGGTCCGGTGAGCCTTGCGAACGGGCCTACATGTTTTTTGCAAGCCCGTCCCTCTTAGAATTTTTACGTATAGACGCCGCGCCAGCCTTTCCAAGTATATGCTCCCGGTCCAAATAAGTCTAGAAAGTCTTCTAACCCTCGTGAATCAGGCCAGGGACTGAGCGAGCTCGAGGCCGTGAGACTCATGGTCAAGTTTAATTTTTTTTTTTTGTGTCAGAAGATCAAGTCTAATTTAGGCTGCGCATGGCAACCATTCTGTGCTCGGAAACAGATTATGCTCAGAAATGATTATTTTTTATTCCGTGCCCGGAAACAATTTCTAAGCATTTGAAGGCGTTTGGTAACTGTCCAAAATTTCTATTCTTAGAATAAAAAAAGAACAGAAATGCATTTAGTAACTACACGAAATTTCATTTTATTAATAATATTTTGAATTTTTTAATATTTCTTTCTTTTTTTTCTTTCCTTCCTTGGCCATGGCCGGTCACCGGCGCCAACGATCGGCCACAGGCCAGGGTCGGTGAGGGCGATGCGGCGCTCGCCCCCGCCCTCGCCGATCGCGACGGCGAGGTCGGCCTCGCCGTCACCACCTAGGTGATAGACCTGGGTGGCAACGGCGAGGCCAACCTCGCCTTGGCTGGGCAAGGCCTCGCCGTCGCAGCCGCGAGCCGCCCTCGCCCAAGCGGCGAGGGAGACCCTCGTCGGCCCTGGCCTGTGGCCAATGGTTGGCGGCCGGTGGTCTGTGGCTGATCGCCGGTGGTCGGTAGCCCGTGGGTGACGGGCGGCAGGCCGAAGAACAACAACAAACCAAAAAAAGAAGAAAATCAAGAAAAATCAAAAATAAAAAAATTGTTATAGAATAAAAAACCTACTTTTTTTTTATTCTTGATTATATTCCAACACTGATTCTCGGAACAATTTTTGGCAAAATTGTGTCCGGGCACAAAAAACTTAACAAATGAATTTATGCTCTCAAATTGATTATGAGAACAAAAAAATTGAAATTTTTACTATTTGATAAGTTGTCAAACGGGCCTTAGTATATTTAATAAGTGCGCCGGGAACAAGTTTATTAAGAACGCCAAAACTCTAGTTAATGGTAGTTGTTGGGACCCGAGTGGAATTTCCCCTTTTTTAAAATTTAAAGAAGTGGGACTTCAGTTCAAAGCTCAAGAACCCCCACCATTGGCTTTCTAAAAATAACGATTGCCGTGCATTGGAAGCGATGAAAGTTGGCCAAGTGACCCACCATTTCCGAACATCGTGGCAAATGAGCTCGAGACACCCATTTGTACCACAATCAACGTCAAGATGTTTTACCTTAAAAATTGGCCATATATGCCGTCTAAAATTAGAAGTTGATATGGTCATGGGCTACCAAATAGAATTGGCCCAAGAACTATCCAAATTATCCCCTGAATTTATATAAAATTCTCAAATAGCCCCCATAATTGTGCGAAATGTGTCAAATCGGCCCAAGAGCTATCAAATGTTAAAAAAGTTGGATGGCCGCGAGCCACATGCCTCTTCACGTTCAAAAACCTGATTTAATCTCTAAATTTGTGCGACAAGGATGATGGAGATGCAGGTGGCGGCGGCGGCCACGCCAATGCCAGCCACTGCCACTGCCACTGCCACTGCCTTTGCACAAAGGAGAGATGAAGGCGGTGGTTGTTGTTATTACTTGCCGTCACCACATTATAATGAGGCATCATCTTAGAGGGAACGAATAAGAAAGGCATTTCGTGCTCCACACTTGCTCTCCAACCAGCATCATTGCTGCCGCTCATCGCTCTTTTAAAGCGGCCGTGGATGCATAGAAGAGAAAATGAAGGCGGTCATTTTTTAATGAGACAGATGAGCCAAGAGGAGAGGGGTTTGTTCACATAAATCAAGATTACAAAAACAAAGTAACATATTCCTCTATCCAATCTTTAACCCTAGCGAACCCAATGACCAACTTCAAGCAAGTTTGGGCTATACCAACGAATGATCTCTTCTCTAACAAAGCCACTTGTCAATGATTCTTCTATGCCCAAATGATCTAATCCAAAAGAAAATGAGAACGCAAAAGAGATGGATAAGGAAAAACCAAGTGAAAAATGACTCATAGCAGAACCCCCTTCGCTGCCTTGGCCTCTATGTGCAAGCTCTTGGAACTCCGCAACTTGTTAACGTCCATCAACAAAGTCGAAGACAACAGAGTTCTTCTTGTACTCCTCCATGGACTTCCCGTTTAGTCCGTGTCCCCTCTATCTATTGCCATCGTGGTGATCGTCGGGTTAACACGCCACACCGGCCGGGTGATGCCTCATCGGATCACGGTGGTGTCGGCGACCACCAACGCTATCTCCTTCATCCTGCTTCAAACTGTGCCCTTCTCGGTCTCTCTCCTTCAGTTTTCTTTTGAAGGGAGCTTCTACTTCCACGGCCAAAATTAGCTGGGAAATGCAATGGACCGAGATTTTCACTGCACTAAACTTTGTAAATGTTCGATTTTTAATGAAATTAAACGGAATTTTCATTAGCTTGATTCAAATATAATTTACATGTGGGATTGTCGGTCAAATTTTTTCTGAATTCCACGACGGTTGCTTTTTTTTTTTCCGTCTGGTAGGAATTGATGGCTAATTTAATTCGAAAGAATGACTATCGGTGTTCGTGGCTTTCATTAGTCAAATTTGGACAAGCATATGTCTATCTTATGTCCTCTGGGTAATTACAAAAAATGTCACTTTGCCAATTTAATCATAAATCTTTTGATTTAAACAAATTAGTCATAAACCTTTTAATAATTTGCCAATATAGTTCATCAGATTAATTTTGGCCGGAAATTGCTAATTTGGACCTCGGCCGTCCTATGTGGCACACTGGTAATGATGTGGACAATTTTTGCAATTTTTTAACAAAATTGTTAAATATTTTTAATATTTTTTGCTTTGTTTTTTATTTTATTTTTTTCCCTTCTTCCTCCATCAGTCGCCAAGCCTCCTTGATGACCAACAACCAACCATAGGCGAGGGCCGACCTCGCCGGCCTTTGGCAAGGGTTAACCTCACCCATTGAGCAAGGCATACCCTCGTAGGGGCAAGGTCACCCAAGGTTGGCAAGGGTCAACCTTTTTGGCCTCAAGTGAGGCTCGCTCTTACCAGATCTAACGATGTCAAGCCTTGTCAAAGGCAGCAAGGGTCGGCCTCGCCAACTTCGAGTGAGGCTCCACAAAGGTCACCCCTCACTAGCCTCGAGTGACCTCACCCCTACGAGGGTGAACCTTGCTCGGCGGGCAAGGCTTAAATTAGAATTCTAGTGATCCCTTGTGAAAATAGATGAAAACAAGCTAAATTGGTTTGATTTTTACGCTTTGTTTTTGGTAAATAAAACTTTATTTCATCCCTTATTGTTGTCTTCCATTATGATTTCTAAAGATATTATGTTATGTAAAAAAAATTGGGGAAAATTCCAAATAAGGGTATGAAGTGCCCTCATTTTCTCGAATAAGGATACAAAATGAACTTTATGTCAAATAAGAGCTTGAAGTGGCATGTCAGTATCGAATAAGGGCCTAAAGTGGCCAAGAGAGTTTCAAATAAGGGTTTAACCTCGTTGATCGCTGGCCAATGAAATATTTTGACCAATCAATGGCTCCAGAGACAATTTTAATTTTAATTTACTTTTTTATTTTTTTTCTTTTATCCTTTCTTTTCTTTTATCCTTTTTCTGTTTTTCTCTCTATTCTTCGCCAGTGGCTGGTCGCCGGCCACTGGCGAAGCCCGAGAAGGGCTAGATGAGGGTTGCCTCAACAAATCTAGGTGAGGGTTGCCTCGCCAACTACCAGCAAAGCGACCCTTGCCCTGGGCAAGGCCACCCTTGAAAGCCATAGGTGTGGGCCGGCCTTGCCTGGGCGAGGGTCTTGCTGACCGCCCTCAAACCTTGCCTGTGGCTTTTGAGGGCAGCCTCACCCATATCTGGTGAGGCCCGTCCTCGCCCATGGCCGGCCAGGGCAACCTCACGAAGGACGAGGGTTGCATCGAGCGAGGCGACCCCCACCCGAGCCCTTCCCGGGCTTCGCCGGTGGCCGGCAACTGGCGAAGAACAAAGAGAAATCGGAAAAGAAAACAGGGAAAAAAATCGCAAAAAGTTAAAAGATGAAAATACCAATGCCTTTATTTGAAATAAATATAGCCACTTCATAACCTTATTTGAAAAAATGAAGACACTTCAAACCCTTATTTGACACAAAGTCTATTTCATGCCCTTATTTGAGAAAATGATAACACTTCAAATCCTTATTTGGAATTTTCCCAAAAAATTCAGCCTCCTTTCTACTAAAGATAACGCCCCATATGAATCTCTTTAATCGACCGACGTCCTCTCCGCTTGAGACTTGAGAGCCATCTGACTTACAGCAGACTCGCTTCATCATCACAGGGCAACCCACGTAATGATCCATGGCTGCTTCAATACCAACAGAAAGCTAAGAACTGGATCGGATCCTCCGATCCCTCGGCCTTCCTAACGTAATGATGAGGATTTGCACCTCTCCGTGATGGATACTCTACTTGTATCTGCCGAGGAATGGAGTGGAGTTGACTTATCAAGCTGGTTAGCCATCGCATCCTCATGCCAGACGAAGCATTCCAGCGCTCACTGAACACCAAGCAAAGTCCGGTCGACTTTTTTGTTTTATGAGGAACGATTGGCATCGGACATGAACATGTGTGTCCCTCATCTGTTTGGTGAGTTTGGGAGAGTTCGAGCTCGATCTAATGAACTCCACGAAAGAAAAATAGCTGGGCTTTGTCTCATGAGTCGATGCAGTAGAGAGAGAGAGAGAGAGAAGGGGAGGCGTCGTCGAGGGCATTTCCGTCACTCCAGCGGTCAACAGTTTGGAAGGCTGTGGCTTATCAGTGGAGGCTATGGAAATAGGTGGACCATTTTTCTTGATGCTTTCTAAATTTCATATCATTTATTTTGATTTTGTTAAATATGTATAATTTCATACGTTTCGGACAATTATGCCCTCTCCCAGACGAGCACAGATGCACATGAGACGGACATGGCTCACGACCGTCTATACTTTTTTCAACGTCCATTCGCTTTCGGTGCGACTCAGACACACATGGACTGCTGTTCCTGGGCAACTTTGAAAATCCCGAATTGATATATGGGCATATTTGGAATTGGTCATTCGAGATAAACTTTCAGTACCTTATGGAGAAGGTAATTTGGTCAAGAGAGACTATCACATTGACAGTTTGACCAAGAGAGACTCATGGACAAGGTAATTTGGTCAATTAGTTAATTAGGACATTGATCTATCTTTGACAAATTATACTTAGTAGATGGAATATAGAAACTCTTCTTCAGAGAAATATAAAAGAGGGAACCTCCAAAGACCTCCACGACAGGCTTGAAGATTACTCCACACCAAAGCTATATAGAAGCTCGATTAAAAAGTTTGACTAACTCGAAAGTCTATGGAGTTCAACAAAAGGTCACCAGCAAAGAGGGGCACTCCCCTTCTACTTCCCTAAACACTACCATTGATCAGTCCCTACATACCCTATAAAGCTTAATTAAAACACTCATCAAGCTTGGAGTCAGAGGTTACAGTGTTTTCTTTCTTTTTTTCTGGGGGAGGTCAGTTCTCATCATGGGTATGATGAAGGCAGGACGCCCCAGTAGGAGTTGGACTCGTAGTCTTGCAGGGTGAACAGCTGATAGCTTGAGCCTGTGAGGTGGTGGTGTTGGGTGGTTGAGGCCGTCGGCGTCGCTCCTCCTCCTCCTCCTCCCCCCCTTGGGAGGTCGCTGAAATGGCGGACCTCGCCGGAGTAGCGAGTGCTTTCCACCGTCTCGTCGCCGGAGATGTCGGTGTAGCCGGTGGAGACTTGCTTCTTCTTGGCCACTTGGATGTCGCTCACAATGGCTTTCAATCTTGAGACCTTTCCGGGGGGGAGGCCAAATTAGTCGAAAGATGTCAGTCAGTCGTATTATTAACTTATTGTGGAAAATAACCCGAAGTTGGAATTTCGTATAAAATTAAGTATGATTCTAATACATTATGAGAAGTAATTATGCAATTTTCACATGAAAATACTATTTTTTCCAACTAGTAAATTTCACGGATAAGCCGTTGTGCTTTAGTAGACCAACTTATATCTCATGCTATTCGAAATTTTGTTTGCAATATAATTATATATATATGATTTCTTAGTATGTGCATGGATTGCATTTTGAGAGAGTGTAAAATGCTCATTTTGCATCGTCATACACAAATAAGTACCTCCTCCTGGAGCCTGAGCTTCTCCCTCGAGACCGCGTCGAACTCCAGCTTGAGGGCATCGTAGAGGCGCTCAAGCTGCTTCGTCTTCCACCGGGCCCGGCGGTTCTGGAACCAGATGGTGATCTGGCGCGGCTGGAGCCCGAGCTCGCGAGACAGCCGCATCTTCCGGTCCGGGTCCAGCTTTATCTCCTCCTGGAAGCTCCTCTCCAGCATCTCCAGCTGCTCGCTCGTCAGCTTCTTCTTCTTGTCCATCGCCCCCGCTACCACCGCGTCGTTCTGGGCCTCGGCCATCGAGGACGACGGCGGGTGGTGGTGGTGGTGGTGGTGGTGCTTCAGCTCCATACCTACTAATGATGAAAATGTATGATGTCCGTGCACCGTCATATTTGCTTTGTGGGAGGCATCAAGAACGCAATAGTTTTCCCATATTGTTTTTCTCACACGTTATAACTAATCATTTTCTGCTTTTTACGACTTCCCCAGATAATCTATGGAAGATATCAGTTACCCTTATTAGAATGCTCCTTTTTTAACCCAATAATTGCCTGCAAATGGAGTTTCCTCTTTCGTCCTCCTTTCTTTTGCTGTTCTCTTTAAGGAAAGGTGTTGGTTGAATTAATTATGCATATCTTCTTGAATGAAAAAGCCATTAGAATCTACAGCACCCAGAAAATGAAGAATAAATGCATTCCATTGAAGTCCAATGATTTCGTCAGAAGAAAGCTCGAGAGGAGGAAAAAGAAACGATATACATGGAAACATACCAGGGTATTGAGCGAAGTTGGGGTTGAGAAAGCCAATGGAAGATTCAGGGAAAGAGACGTTACTGAAACTTCTCAAGTCGCCATGCCAATCCATCTCTCTTCTTCTCTGCGTCTTCTTAACTCACGCAGACACTCAGCAGCATACACTCTTTAAATCTCACAGAAGAGGAACAAGAGAATCTACGCGGTGTCTTATATTATGGGCAAACGTGGAGAGAGAGAGAGAGAGAGAGTTGGACCACAGGAGAGAGAGAAGAGGAGGCGTGGCAGAAAATGGTGGGGGAGGAAGACAGCAGGCTTCTTACAACTCTTATTACTTCTCTTTTGGGGTACAACAAAGTGAATACGTGGGTTTAGAAGCTGTCATTGTATCGCTCCGACCGTGACAACAAGCATCGCCTGTTAAACAAAAGATTACATGGATCGGATACTCCCACGAACCCGTTAAACAATACCCGTTCCCGAGACAACCATGGCCCTTGGACAAAACCCACCTGTCTAAGAGTGCAGTGATTGAGAGGATGGGGGACAAACAAAAGTAGGTATGCAAACATTGAGCCTACGTGTTTATTTTTTTCACCGGTCGAATATTTGATTGATGGGTTATAAATATAGATATAATTTATTTTTTATTCTAGTTAAACTTATATGCGGCTCGCGATTCAAATTTGTGATTCATCAATCAAAGATATGAGTATCTCAGTTTGGGTTATATTTTATTCCAATTAGTCTTCCGATTGGTTAATTATGAACATGGAACTTGCCCACGTTTATTTATGCCATGGTTTTTCTCTACATCTTATTGGAAGAAACCTCATCTAATCGTTTCTCTGATTGAAGGGTTACAAACATAATCATCACACACTTCTAATTCAAAAGCTAAGTTTGTATGTGAGAGACGACATCTACACATTGTGACTTACTTATCAGAGATATTGTCGGAGGAAATTTCCTTCAAATCAGAGATGGAGATGAATATAGCCCCACCTATTTATCCTTAGTTAAATTTGCATGTGATTAATTAATGTTCACAACTTGGGAGTCCATCGACCAAAGTTTCCTCCAAATAAGATAGAGGAAAAAATTACGACTTTGATTTGTTTTGAGGAAAATATAGCCCCGCCTATTTATTCTTATTATGCTATTTTTATCTAAAATAATTATTAATACAGAGGTGATTAAAACTTAAACTCAAGTACCATGAAATTCTAGCCCCTCCCAAGTCGAATTTTTGGCTCCGTCACTGGTCTAACCTAGTAAGCACAAATAACAAATTTAAATCGAAGCATGCCTTTTATTATATAGTTTTTTATTTTTAGATTTGCATAACGTCTACCGTAATCCTATAGATCACATGAGATCATTTTGTCGCTAATCACGTGTTTAGTCTCTTTATACATGGTCAAGAATTTTAAGGAAACTCTTAGCAAATTTCAAGTCTAGCTTTACAAGGGTACGGATGAATCTTTCTATATTTCAAAAATATATAAATTTTGCTAAGGAGACATGTATGTATAACTGTCACTTTTGGGGAGCAACAAAGTTGATGTCGATGACAGAGAGAGATGGGAGAGTACTTTGTCGGCTAGAGAAAGGAGGGCAGACACAATTGTGTGTGCGTGTGATAAGGTGGAAACTTTAAAGTGGGATCAAAGGTCTCCATCAGGTTGGTCCCCAGAGACCCACCCCCCACCTCCTCTCCAACTTCTGAATTTGCTGCTCCTACGATCCCCTACAGCACGACTGAGCTTGACCCACAAGCACACTCTTTCCCCCCCTATTCACCTATGTTTGTATCCATCTCTCCTTTGCATGAGTATGGTACGTCTAGGTCGGATATGGATCGGATGGATGTGATCATGTACTCAATGCAATGTGCATATCTCTTCGCGAACATTCGATACATGTATTGCGTATGTATCGATGGGGAGGAAAATTACCAAAAACAATCTCAAGTCTATTGCACTCGTGCCGATTCATTCCTAAACTCTTCAAGATGGCCATTTCAGCCATTGAACCTTTTGATAATTTTCCAATTCATTGCAGTTCATCCAGTCAATTTTTATTGGAAATCGTTAATGTGGACGCTAGCAATTCTAAGTGGTACTGCCGATATTGACGTGGATATTTTTTCATATTTTTTTAACAAATTTTAATTTTTTTTATTTTTTATTTTATATTTTCTCTTTTCTATTTTCTTTTCCTTTTTTCATTGTGGCCGGCGAGGTCGTTGGCAACCCTTTTAGACGAGGCTTGACCTCACCATCGCTGGGCGAGGTTGACCTCGCCAGCCCAACCCCTAGCAAGGTTGGCCCCGCCAACGACCTAGCCGACCACAATGAAAAAAAAAAGAAAATAAACAGAAAAAAGAAAAGGAAAAATAATAAAAAATTATAAAATTTGTCAATGTCAGCACCAGCGATGCCACATAGGGTGCCCAGCGTCGCCACATAGGGTGCCCAGCGTCCATGTTAGCAATATCCGATCAAAATTGGCCGGATGGACTAAATTGACAAATTGTCAAAAGGTTTATGACTAAATTGATCAAATTAAAAAACTTAGGACTGAATTGGCAATAAGTTTATGATTTTTTGGGTAATTTTCCCCTTGATAATATGATGTGTGGTATCCATTCCTATGTGTGACGATCGAGTAGCAATTCGGAAATGACGGACCTTGCATTCAAATATCAACGTTGCCCATATAGAGCGTTAGAATGCATCAACCGAAGTTTAAGCATATAGATGAAGAAAGATTATATGCATAAATGCGATGCCCGGGATATATTAACAGACCCATCTTTGAGTGTTGATTGAATTGAAATTGTATTGAGAAGAACGCATGCGCAACTAAAATGGGAGCGGCACATGCACACTCTGCTCTGATACTATTTTAGAATGTCCAATAAAAAAAACTTGAGCTTATAAGTGAAGAGAGATCACATTTATATAAGACAGTAAAACCTTGTAGACATGCAACACAAGATGTTTTAATGTAGAGTAACCTTGAGGGTAATGTCTATCATTTTAATTTGAAACTTTATTCGATGCATGTGAATGGGACGATTTGCATGCATATGGAAGGATTGATTGAGTTAAAAAAATCCAAATACTAAGTGTTATAAATAAAAATAAGTGCTGTCTATTTAGAATTTAGATTCTAATCGACGACTTCCCTTTATTTTTCTTCAAAATGCTTTGATCTTTTGAATATTAATAGGTAAAATTTTACTTTTGGCTCTTGAACTTTGTTCTTTTTTTCCAATCAAGTCTTTGTACTTTCAATTCGTCTAATCAAGTCCTTTAACTTGCATGATTTTTCAATCAAGTCCCCCAAACTCCAAATTCAGTTAACCAGAGCTGATGTGCTGATTGGAGCCTGCAAGATTTTTGACGAGAAAAGCTCAAAAGCAGTGTTCTTGTTGAGATATTGCTCATGGTACGGTTGCGATGATTTTCAACCTCCAAGATATTAGTCACCCCACATTAGCCAGTAGCCCGTAACGACGGCAACATTTAAGCACGTCATACTCTCGTTGTCACCACCAAATATATTGGCTCTAATTAATCATATCCGAAGTCGGAGGGATTTGATTAGGCACATTTAAAGTTCAAGGATCCTATTGGAAAAACACGCAAATTAAGGGACCAAAAGTGGACTTTTTACCATGTTGATAAGCCATTTGTACGGAATCACTCAAATGAAATTCACCTCCTATTCACCGTACGGTGCATACACTTTAGACAAAGGCCATTGCATATTGCATTATTGCTTTGGTCTGACACACACAGATCGTTTCTTCTCCTCATGGCTCAACAACAAGCAAACGAGTCAGCACCAAACTTAATAAAATTGGCATCAATCGGATAGCTATAGCTATACACACGATGTAGAGGTTCAAATTTAATGTTTTTTTTTACCAGCTAGAAGCGAGTCATATCGTGGTAAAATTTCTTGTGTGATTGGTGCTCTGACAATTACAGAAAAGGAATCGAATATTTTCGATCAAGTCAAGCTTTTCTATAATTTTCAATTTAGAATTTGGAATACCTGAGTACGGATTATATTAAAGCATTAACGGAGCCGAGAAAATTAAAATTGGCGTGTCTCGATAAATATAATTATTACGCTATTTATGCAATATTATAATGGAAGAAAGTGCATGGAATTATGTCATTTTAAGCACATTCATGTTTTCTAATTATTAGAGGAATTTACACAATACATAAATCAGCAACAATAAACTGAGTTTTTGACTATGAAATTATATATAAAGGGAAGATAACTTTTACGTCTTAGACATGTATTTTATACTGTTATAACTATATGTCTATTTTAAAGATACTCATATATTTGAAATGATTTATCAAATTGAAATCCCATATAAAATTTGAGCATGTAATTGGGTAGCATAGGCACCGATAATTCCTTTCAAGTAATAGTTCTGAGAATTCGAAGCCAGTTGTTGTTCGAGAAATTGCTTAATTCACTTAACTTTCAGGAGTTTTTAATGTATGCACCGGTACATTGAGATTAGAAATAATAAATAGTTTTTTGAGAGTTTTCTCTCGCTGTTTTCTTCTAGTTATTTAGGTTTCGTAACCGTTCATATATATTTGTCGGTAGAAACTAATTTGAACAATGCTAAATGTCAACAAGCTATGATAACCATTGATTACACAATTAGAAACCTCTTTCTTAAAAAAGAGAGAATAGTGAGGATCAATGTAGCGAGAAGAACTGCATTTTGAAAATTTTATAAGAAAACATTTGTCAATCATCTAATATGGTCCAAAATTAAAATAGAAAGGTAAACGGAATCGAGCTTTGCAATCGACCCCGGTGGCGATGCTGCTCCATTCTCGCCACCCCTTTTTTGTACATTAACTAGAGAAAACGGCGAAAAGGCTTAATTACCTCATAAAACATCGATACATACTCCTCTATGAACATAAAAAAAATACTCGAGCATAATCGAAAGGGCTTCATGCAGAAGCATGCACATTCAACACAATGAATGTTTTTTCCTTTCTTTAGCACTCGCAAACCTGCAAAAAAAGAAAGAGAGAGTACAGAGAAAATACTCAGATGGAAAGGGGAAAAAGAAGTTGGGGCTCATCCTACGTGCTGTGGCTCTCTCTCTCTCTCTTAATTGCACTTGCAGACAGAGAGAGAAAGAGAGAGAAGACAAAGCTGAAATTTTCTCTTTCTTGGTGGCTCAGTTTCAGCGATTTTGTTCAAAGTCGGGGCATTCAATGAGTAGCGCGAGCAGGGTGGGGATCACATCTACAAGAGGAGAAGAAGAGGAGAAGAAGGGGTGGTGCTGTACTGTTTCTATTTTTAGTTTTCTTCTTTTTTTCTAACTCTTTATGATAATAACTCTCTTATAATTTATTTATTGGTTAATGACACAAACAGTCCATTAACTTTAACTCAATGTGCAATATGATCCCTGAACTTTTAATTTGTTCAATGCAGTCTCTGAATTTTAACCTTTGAATTTGAATTAACGAAAGGACTAAATTAAATATTTTCATATAATTCATAAATTAAATTGAACATATACTAAAAGTTTAAGAAAGACATTAAATAAATTAAAAATTTAGAGATCACATAACATATTAAGTTAAAGTTTAAAAATTATATTAAATAAATTAAAAATTATGTTATATATTGAGCCGAAATTTAGAAATTATTTATATCATTATTTTTTTAGGTTACTGGCTGATGCGCAGTGGATCTTCCCGTAAAAAAAGAAAAGAAACGAACGTGGCGATGCCAAGAGGTATCGTGCACTGACTTTCGAAAGAGACGAGACAGATTAACCATAAAATGAAAGGCGTTCTCTCTTCTTCTTCTTCTTCTTCTTTTTTCGGTCTTTTGTTCTGATGTAATGATCACTGTCGACCAAGAAATTGGGAGGGAAAAAATATAAAAAGAAAAATTGCTGCAAAATGGAGGGAATATTACTATTTGTTATTTACCATACTTGGGGAAAGTGTTTCTTTTTTTTGCTTGTGTCTGAACCGTACGATAAAAAGTGCATTTTGGCATATTTATTTTGTGTCCCTTTTGGGATGACCTGCGCATTTGATTAAAGTTGATAAGCTCTGACTTGAATTGATGATAACAACGTCCCATCGAATAGCGTGAGCCCCCATTTTAATTGCAGATTGATGCAATTTGTTTGAGGAGTGGGGTGAGGCAACGGCGGAAATTGCAATTTTCATTTTTTCCCCATCTAATTGGGACACTACTACATTGGGTCATTTGCATTTTCATCTGTAGTGCAGAAAAAAATTGAATTGAAACAAATGACGGTGATGCGCATTTATGAATTGATTTACCACCTTCTGAGATAAGAAAAATGAGTGGGTTGGCAAAGGTCATTACTTAGCATGCAAACTACTTTAGGTTAGAACTGCGAGTGCATGCAAAAAAGCCTAGACTTAGACGATTTATGAGATTTACAGAATGTATTAGGAGCTTTTCAGGTTAAACTTTATTGGGCCATTTTTATTTTCGTGCAAAATACTTTAGGTTAGAATTGATCTAAGTTTGAATCACATGCGAGGGTTAAAAAAAAACCTAGATTAATCGGTGTATGAGATTTGCAGGACGTATCATGAGCTTTCGATAGCAGGACCTTTATGATTGTGCCCTAGGTTATCCAAAAAAAAAAAAAAGATGAAGATCGTTAGCCTTGGATTCTCTCTTACTCTCTATTACCACCGTTGTAACTTAAAGAAATAACTTTAGAAAGTAATTTAAAAAAGAATACTTTTAGATGACCCATATGTCAATGCTCGTATATTTAAAAATCGCCATTATTTCACATAGAACAAAAGTCAAATTTCAACTTATAGAAAAAAAAATTGGATTTTCAAATGCTAAAAGGAAATAAGACTAAAGAAGGGCAAGAGCCATAACAAGGATATGTCAATTTACTTTTATAATTTCACTTATATCAAGATGGTTTCAGTCCTTAACTTAGTAAAACTCAAATCATGATCGAGCCATCTTATCACCGTTAAGGATGATGGATGGCTTCAGAAACACTAGAAAATGATGATCCATCACGTCCAAAGTCTTACTTCAAATTAATATACGGGGGCCTACATATTCATATGGTAGAATAAGGGATGGAATAATTTATTACGGAAGTGAGTACAGTTCATGTACTACTTAGCTTATTTTATTTTTTCTCTTTTTTTCCGGAGGAAATGGGGTACATTCGCAGCGCATCAGATCGAATGGAAGTAAAAATTCAAAGCAAGAATTTATTTTTTCTTCAGTGATATTTAATATAGGGTTAAAATCATGCAAAATCATAGACCGGTGCATTTGTGACAAACTTAGCCCAAACTAATTTTTTTACCACAAAAAACTTACAAACCGGTACACTTGCGATAAATTTACCCTTTGTTAATTTCCATTAAATTGGATTAATATCGCGAAAAATCACAAACTGGTACACCTGTTACAAAAGGAGAGTAAAATCCCAAACTGGTATACCGGTCAACTACCATGTGTCATCCAACTCAGCAGTTTAACAGTAAAATTTAACGGAAACTAACGGAGGGTAAATTTGTCATGAGTGTACCAGTTTGGGGTTTTTTGTGGCTAAAAAATTAATTTGAGGTAAATTTGTCACGAATATATTAGTTTGGAGTTTTTTTGTACTGTTAACATTTTAATATAAGTCAAAGCTCAGATAGAATCACTACCGCTAATTGTTCCTCCCTGCCTTGTTATCAGCTAAAAAACCTCCTCCGAACCAACGTCATTAGTTTTTTTTATTATTAATTCTAGGAGTAGTACTTTTCCTATTATGAAGTCTTATCGAAGCATATAGTTGTACTATTGAATACTCTTTACCAAGAAAAAGGGCTTTCATGTATGGTAAGGATTAATAAGATCAACTAATGTTGGGCACCAAAATTTTGAAAAAAAGGGTTGACTAATCATTAGGGTTAATCTGGACTTTAAAAAAAAAGCTGGCCTTTTTCTTGATTTGGTGAGTTCTGATACTTCAACATCTATCTCAATAGATCAACCCATTCTAGGGATAATCTGGACCTTGCAGTAGCATCTTTGGGTACTAAAATTATTGAAGAGTCATGAGTCTAAGATTAAGGGAGACTTTCTTGGAGTTACCACTAATCTCATTAATGATTAAATGAGTTTTTAGCTTTGACCAAATTCTATCTTCCATAAGAATGCTTTTCCCAATTTTATGTAAGCAGATAAACCCTCTTGCTTATAAATTGATCAGAAACAGATGCATAGCACGAGAGTCTAGCACTCAAAAGATCAATAGGGTCTCTTGTAATTTGTGTTATGTGCACATCAGGGGTTCTATGGCTTGCTTAGAGGAAGTGGTTTACTATTATGCCACGTTAAAAAAGAAAAAAATGTTAAAAAATGCCCTTGCCCGGGGCACTTTTTAGACAATTATTTTGGGGGTCAAAACATCTGATAAACAATTAAATAAGAAAATAATGCGGCTTTTCAACGCATTAATTAATGGCTAGGCTCGAGACATATGCAATCATTTTTATAAAAATCGAATGTCCCCGATACACTCGTTAACAAGACGGGAAAAATCAAAACAGATTCTAAGATGAACTTTTCAGCTCCAAAAATAAGCTCTTGGGCTAGATTTATAAATGGATTTCTCAGACATTCAAGAAAATAGTCACTTGTCAATGATTTTGGCAATGAAAGGTTAAGACAAAATATGTGGCCATAGGACACGACATTTTTTTTCACAAAACCTCGAGTGCAACAACTTCCGCAAACCTAGCTACTACACAACGATACGACGGATCACATGTGTAGATATATAAATCACCATGCATAGACTTGGTTTCGAACATGCATGCAAATTTCATGGACAGTCCAAACACAAGCGGGCGTTCCACCAGATGATTGCGACCATACATTCATGAGATTGTACCCACGCACACCCACGCAGGCATGTGCTCCTACGGCGAGAGAGAAATGATAGGGGGGGCGCGCAAGGACGATGATGTCTCGCCATGCAATTGATTCGATCTGGCACCTCTTGGCAACAAGAAGAGAGAGAGAGAGAGAGAGAGAGAGAGAGAGAGAGAGAGAGAGGGAGTAGGTCAAGGGTTGAAGACAGAGAGGCGGTGGTCCCTGAGAAGCAGCGAAACAACTGAGACTGACTGTGCGAGAGAGAGAGAGAGAGATTGATGGGTACAGAGCATTGGGGGGCTACGGCTTAAAAAGCCGTCCTACAAGGCCAGGCCTAGAGTCTCGGGAGACGTCTTGGACTTAAATTTTGAACACAGACGTATGATATACAGTTCTATATGTCTATACATATCTTGATTTATGACATTGTTTTTTAGTGACTGTTGTTGTTGTCGTCGTCGGGTCCTGCCTAAGGCATTCAAAACTTTGGATGGATCTACTGTTTCCATTTCCATGACCCTCGCCGAGAGAAGTTAGTGCAGTGCGTACCGTTTTTAGGAGAAAAGACAAGACCCATTCAGCGCAATTATAAACTTTGTGGGCGCTGTCGCCCTCTCTCGGCACTACTTAATCAGAGTCTCTCTCGCTCATGAATACGCCGAAGAATCAACACGAGTCCATTGTCGTCGACCTATCCTTCCCACGGCAAGGAAGTGACCCGGCATCTTTTTGAGGTCTAGGGTTCGAATCCCTCACCGTCCCTAGATTATTTAACGACCTGCATGCGAGTTTGGGTTTCCTTTCCTCCCGATCAGCACAAAAGGAAACCCCGTGTTCCTAGGGGGATATCACCGCGTTTGCCAAGGATCCATACACTGAGCGAACAAAACTCGGGTCTGATAAGAGCTCGTGTGATTAGCTCAATTCAGACTAGTACTTCATTACGTTTGAAAGATGCAAAAGCACGGATACTCCGTGCAATGTCAATGGGCATAACTAGCGCAGCATCATTTAGGTCGTGTATCTCACCATTCATGGACAAGTTTAGCGGAAAATCAGGATGGTCGAACCCAACCATATTTTGAGGTCCACATGCTTTGCAAGGAGAACAAGAGCACTGAGCCAGCAAGAACTAATAATTGTGAAGAAAGGTGCAAATGGGAAGGTAAACATGGGAAGATTTAGTTGGGTGTAAGCATCGGATTCTTGGTCTAACCTAGCATAAGATCAGCTTTGAATCAAACCAACAAAGGAAAGGAGAACCGTAGAGTAAGCAGGAGCCAGTACGACTTCACCGGGAGCAATATCACCTCAAGATAAACGTGTGAACCAAAAACAAGACAAAGGAAAAAGCTTGTCCTTCCTACTGGATAAGTGACCAAAAACTCACTGTATAATTCCACCCTAGTACCACAAGGGACAATTGAAAGGTGGTCTCGAACATGAAGTCGACCAATAACAACAGATACAGCACTCGATCTAAGCCAATAGGCTGAGAAAGTGGTATCTGAACATTAAGCAAAAGAAGAATCAGAGTTTAGCAAAGAAACGTCAAATTTGAAGCTCACGGTAAATACAACTTTACACCTCTTTAGCATCAGAGCTGATGCTGTCTTTTGCATAAAAAAATATATCAGCAAAGAACAGGCCTAGAGAAAGCGAGTTATTATATAAAAAGCACATTCTGTTGCTCCTGAAAATGGGAAAAGTAAAACAAAAAAAAAATCAAAATACAAGGTGAAGATTACATAAACAATAGAGGATACATACCTAATCCAAAAACCACATAGATGTTATCCTCTAAAACCTCTACGCCTTGAAAAGGTATGAGCTGTGTTAAAATCATACTAAGAATCAGCTACAATCACAGTATGTTGAACAGAGAGCCAATTGAACTGTGTGGCTACTTCAGAACTCTTCTTTTACGCTGTCTCAAATCACTGGGAACGATATATACAGCATCTACGCAAAGACCACCTTTGGAATGCGTGCAGTCAATCTGTTTCATGGAAAATCTTACTTCCGTTGCCGGATCCGTGTGACTTACTATAAATTCACCTACTTTGTAATCTATCCAGCATCCACGCTTATGATTTCCATTGATCTCGTCTTGCACAGTATCATCCAAGCGGCACTCACTTGATGCTTGTTGGCCATCCGAAGTAGACAATTTAAACTTCACTGGCTTTATATCCCAACCATGGGTATGCTCGAAATAGCAGACTCGTCGTCCCAGCCTTTTGGAAAATTTTCCAAGGTGTAGTCTGAAGGAAATAGTGTATATATCAGCAGGGAAAGGGAATTTTACTGCCCCATCAACCTCGAACCACCATATCTGCTGCAAATAGGCCACTTCATGGAATCTACCAACGAAAGCACAATACAACAAGCTATCAGATAACGAAGTATCTAATATTGCAAAATGAAAGCAAAATGAGCTTAACTAAACACTTTGACTGGAGCACGATCACTTCAATAAGTTCTCAACTAGAACACAATTACAACTACTAGTAACCTCTTTCTTTTCCTTTTACTTATTCATTTTCTTGAGGGTGGGGTTGGGTTGCGAGAGGGTTTGTCAATACTCCAAACCATGCCAAACTCCTGGAAAACAAATTAACCGAACTAGGTTTCAACACAGATGGAAATCCATTGCTATTTGCTATTGTTGTTATCATATTTAATATCTTCATCACCTACATGTCAATGCAAACAAATTCCTTCCACAACTCTGAAAGAGGAGTGTGCACATAAAACAGCTAAATAATGAAATCGTATTGGTGGCAAATTAAGTTTGTTAACCCAACGAAATGAACTCTCTATGAACTTAAGTAATTTGACAAAGAAAGAGCACAGGGAAATTCACTCAGAAAAGATGGCCTTCAGCGTAGGGACATTGACAAGATCCTCCACACTTTTACTTTTAGGAGAAAAGTATTGACGGCTGAAACTGTAGAAAGTACCAAAAACCGGTCAACTTCAACATCAGATAATTGGCTTGAAATCAGACAATGAAACTAGTTACAGCTTGGTAGCTTCTGTTGCATTAAATGCAAAGTGGAACTAACTTGAGTCCCAGTCTCACCATTAGAAGTTCATCAGATCGAAAACAAGTGCCAAAGCAACATAAATAAGCTGCTCGAAGTTGGAAAGATTCCAAATGAACTAATGATTAAATCAACTTGTCCATGTTTATAGATGCCAAAATTCCATCAATAGTGCAGTACTTCGTCCAAATTCTTGATGCCCAAAGCTCTAAAACCTGAATTAGGCTTATGCAAAATTCAGCGACACTTTATTTTCCACAGAGAGCCACAGAGAGAGAGAGAGAGAGAGAGAGAGAGAGAGGTGATTAATTCAAAGTTTGAACCATTGCTTTCACACAACTTTAAGGCTTTGTTTGGGAAGAGGTCAGGTGAGGGAAAATTACAGAGCGGATAGAGAATTATTTAAAAATTAAAATTACTTACTCCCTAACAAAATATTCATATTTTTACCATTCTCCTCCCCCACCTCTCATTTTCCTCACCTCCTCTTCTTCCTAAATGAAGCACAAGTTTACCCTCAACCATATACATAACCCCCTTTTATCATTCAAAGAATAGCTTCTGGATAAAATAAATTCTCTGGATGCTCGCTAGTGGGCCGTCAATTGGATGGGGAAGGACTATAGAGACAATAACCAATAAGCAACCACCCTAATGTCGCAAATCATAGTTCTACTTGTTAGTTAATTTAGCAAAAGAAGAGGCCAGAGATCAAAACTGATCAGCTCCTTATTGGAGATGGAAGTTGCTCCTCACCAACACGGAAGAACAACTGATGAATGTCTGTTACGAAAACAATCCAATTTCCGAATTTCAGCATATCAAAGGGAATCATCTAAAGAAAAGAGGCAGTAGCTTTTAAATTTGGAGAATTAACAACTAATATGCACTCTTGGCTTCATGTGAAAGCACATGACACTTATATAAGTTTCAGAAAACTTCACGACACTGTTCAAGAAGTGACAAAATTCATCTGAAAGCAATCATTCTTACAGCCGTAGTAAGGAGGACTATATGAATTTCTCTCCTTCATGCAGTCTACAACTCCATTTTTCGTACTTCAAGCATTTCTTGCAGTAGTAATAAGAATGATCCTATATAAATTTTTCCTGCTTCATGCACGGTCTGCAACTCCATTTATTTAAGTGCATTAAGGTGGCAGATGTGTGAATGGCTACTGTTCAAATTTCATCCGGAAACTTCCTTGTTCTTTCTCCAGCTATGGGCATCAAACTTGTTTGAGACAAATCATTCCATCATGCCACTAAATCATTTGTAAAGCAGAAAGAATGCGATCTGATCCTTCAGGGAGCTCAAGCCAAAAAGGATAAAATCGTCTCAGCAACTTCTCCACAAAATTGTAAGACAAACAAAAGCAAGAAAGGTTATATCACAGAATATAAATACCAACAATCTCAACAGGCTCAATCCTTGAGCTAGCAGTACTAGAGGATTACCAAAAACTCTTGTATAGCTTGTACTTTTTGTCAATACCATTACAGGTAAGTATAATCGAGAACAGATCATTAGAAAGTAGGCAGGTTCCACTCAAACAGAGGAGTCAAATTAATTTATTTTTACAAGACTGAAGGAGAAGAAGCACCAGCACAAAATAAGAGGTAAAAGCTAAACACCCTCTAAAAAAAGTTCATTAAACAACACTTTATATGTAACGCTTCCATGCGAAAGTTTCAACTGTTCATCTAAAATTACCATATCCTTTTAAGGAGTAACTCACACCCATTACGTCTTTCAGACCTATCCATGCCTCTTATTTTTCATGAATTTAGCGCCTATGTGATATCATTGGCAGACCAAGTCCACTTTCATTTTAGTAAAGTCTTAATTGCTCTAGCACTATTCTTCCCTCAAATATTCACCAAGGGCACTTGATAATGATTCTTCAATTATCTCCTTTGTCATTTTTTAAACTATTCTATCACGGCTTCACTAGGTACATAGTCCAAAACAGCCTGTGTTAAGGAAGGAAAGATGTGTGTCCTCCCATATATGTGCTTAAAACACTTTGGTTCATATATTATTGAATACTTTTAACGATACAGAATCCTATACTCATGGATCATTACTCTTTGACAACTTATATTGATAAAGATGTTCTCAATAAAGTTAGACATTAATTGCGTGACATTAAATTTCACTGAGCAAACATATACAAGTAATACAGGTTACTAATGACTGTAATATATACCTCTTGTCAGGGAAATATCAAGTGATTCAATTATCATTTAGATGTATCTCAAGAATTTGGCAGTTCTGCTCAGGGGTGAGCATGGTTCGGGTGGACGGTTCCCACCCCTGAACCATGGACCGCCCGCTAAGGACTTGTTCCAAAAAATTGAAACCGAGAACCGCCCGTCAATTCCATGGACCCACCCGAGAACTGGACTGCCGGTCCGGTCCGGTTCCCGGGTGGGTCCATGGAACCGGTCTCACTAAGTTTTCCTAGACAAATCAAAAAATGGATTGGTCTAATTCTTGCCCGTTGGTGGATTATGTTCACCACATGCTACTTTGACTTACCTTAATGCACATGTGTGATGTATCTTCAGTGTACACGGAACACCCCTACCTTGGCATTTGATTTCACTAGTCTGATGCAGAAGTCATGCACTTCCATCTAAAATGGTCCAATGCAAAAATGCCCTCTACAACTTCCAAACTTTTACACAACCTGCTCAAGCCTCAAGAGTCCAGAGGCTCTCATTTAAACTAACAAATTGAATGAGCCTAAAACCCTCCGAAACAATGACAAGAAGATTTCCCACAAAGTTCAATTACACATCACAACAAGATTCGTGACAAATTTCACAACTTCACAAGCTTCACATCAAATACATCCATAGCCTATATTATATATCACCCGTGGGAGTTTACCACAAGTTCACAATAGTCAACAAGCAAAGAAAACAACAACTCTCCTATTTTATTTTTTATTTTTTATTTTTTATTTTTTTTGTCAGCTTTTTTAATTAAAAATTAAAAATATATATTATTATTACATTACCCGTCCGATCCGAGTGGGCGGGTGGGTGGTACCACACCAAGAACCGGGAACCGGACCGGTACCCACCGGTTCCAAAAAATTGGAACCGGGAACCGGACCGGTTCCCTTGGGAACCACCGGTTCCGGTCCGATTCCGGGCGGGTCCCGGTTCTTTTGCACACCCCCAGGTCACTTGTGCTTCTTCTGATAATGTTTCCATATTTAACATGTTAAAGTATCTCTCATCGTTTTCTATTGTCCCATCAGATCAAATCTTCCAGCTTCACCCCCGTTCACAAAACTACAAGCTTTACAGAGTTTTATTGCTCTTCAAACATGAGCACAACTTTCGCCCCCCCCAAAAAAAGAACACACAAAACTTCCGATGGACAGAACAATAAGGCAGCAGAAATGCCTATTATCTCCCCGGAAGCACATTACCAAGTATCAAAGGAAGAAAGGCATCCTCCGGAAACCTGAGAACCAGACTTTCAGAAAAGAATCAACTTCAAAGTTTGAAGGAAATCTGTGAGAGGTTTAAATGTATTCAGCAAACCAGAAGGGCTAGATGCAGGCCTTAAAGCTCAAGGGGGCAGGAAACGATGTATGTGTGAAGTCATAACCTATACATGAGAACTTTAATAAACCTGTAAAGCTTTATTGTATTAAAGATAACTTCATCCGTGTTAAAATATGACTCATAAACTTTTTGGTTTATATCCCTTTCGCACCTTCATCATTACGATTATGCAATACTTGTCTCGCATTGTTCAGACATTATTCAGAACGAAACTCAAGCAAAAGCCATGCCAATTTATTGTGGCAGCATCACTGGTGGTGTTCAATGGGCTGGGGGCCAAGCTCCGTGGCCCCGCTTGGTTGTATTCACCAATTTTACCACGACTAGTGGATTACTCTCTGCTTTATCATTCTTCAATCCACTCTTCTACAAATCTTCTACTTAGAATAAATCTCCACCAACTGAAATTAACAACCTTAAAAGGGAAAATTATGTGCACAATCAGATTCTATTTGAATCCTCTGGCTTGTTGTGTGATTTTGTAAATATCTTCACCAAATGTCAATTCTTTTTGCACCAATCCAGATGCGCCCATCTCTAAGCACTATTTAAAATTTCCAAGTCTTGTGCTGCAGAAAAAAGTTCATCCTACGATTCTGATTAATTCTTCAAAAAAAAAAAATGTATAAGCCTCATATACCCCGGCATTAATATAAACACATCATGGCCACGTCATTCCCGCAGTATACAGGGGAGTTCCGCCCAGATGCTAATTTAGCGACATGGTCAACAATTAACATCATTATCAGCTGTGCAAGTGGAATTTGAGATTAATAACCAACCTGGATTCTTCGGTGGGAAGCCAGTTCCAGTATCTTCTGTCCTCAATTCCTGTTATCGCCATCGCCCTCGCGGATATCGACATACAAACTCTACCGGTCACTCTGTCCAGCCACACTTCCTGCCGAAAACAAACTCCAACGCTCATCTCTCGTTCCCACAAACCTTAAGAATCCAAATTGAACAACACATAAAGCAGCAATCGGGGACAGTGAACCGGCGCGGTCGCCAAAAAACCTTATTGCCGTCACCGACCGGGACAGGGCGGGACAGGAGGGCGAAGATGTCCTTCTTGGACAGGTTCCGGTACCGATCGGGGGGCAGCAGGCCGAGCAGATCCTGGTAGTTCGCCGGCAGCTTCGCCTCCCAGACGGCGTCGGAGGAGGCGGCGCCGCGGAAGGCCCGGTTGAGCCGCGCGAGGTTGCAAATCTCGGGGGGCGTCAGGTAGAGGAACACGCAGGCGACGCAGCTCTCCGGTATGTCGCCGAGGCCCGGGCCCACGCCGGAGCCGTTGCCGCCCGAGAGCGCCGCGCCCATGGTTCGGGTTCCGGGCCGGTCGTCGGGGGGATTCGGATCCTAGGGCTTCCGGGCGTCGCCGGTCATGGCGAAGAGGGGAGGGGGGGCCGGGGTTTAGGGGGGTGGAGGTTAGGGTTTGGGGGGAGTGATTTTCTCGGGAAAATTCGGTGGGAAAATTCGTTGTGGGGGGGGTGGGAACTAGGAAGGGTAGGTTGATGGCGGATACGACGGGGCAGAAGGAGGAGGGGGACGCTGGTTTCGGCTGGAACGCGGAAAGATCGTGCGAAGGATCCATAAAGAATTCGGTTTGACTTTCTTTTTTTTTTTTTTGTGAAGGGGAAAATTAGGAAGATGGGGTTTTTTTTTTATTACGTCGTCATCGGGCCTAACAGAATTCGATTGCAAAATTAAACTCCCAACGCACACGTCCGATAATTCGACGGTGTAGCGAACCTGATTATAATATAAAAAATCGGTTTGATTTCATATGTATATATATATTTTCGGTTTGAGTAAAGGGGAAAATTCGGGGTGCTTCATCCTTAATCACGTATAATAGAGATGATCGTTGGACCAGTTTAGCATAATTTAATATGTCGTCTAAATCTATCCATGTCATTGAAATATAAGGAAAATTTCAATTAAGGATATGAAGTGCTTTTATTTTCTTAAATAGTAGCCTAAAGTGAACCGTGTGCCAAATAAGGACTTAAAGTGTCTTCATTTTCTCAAATAAGGGGCTAAAGTAAACATTGTGTCAAATAAAGATCTAAAGTGACATATTAGTCTCAAAAATGGGTCGGATCTCACCAGAGTCAATGGCATTTTCGTCTTTTAATTTTTTGATTTTTTTCCTTTCCTTTTTTCTTTTATGTTTTTTTGCATAAAAAAGCTCAAAAATGAAAAAAAAAAAGCTAAAGTTTAAAAAAAAAAAATCAAGGGGGAGGGTTGGCAACAGCCGTCACGCCTGTAGCCGTCGCCCCATCACCGGAGGGGTGGCGGCAATGGCTGGCGGGGTCGTTGGCATCTCAGCGATGGCTGACGACCCTCGCCAGAGCTGAGAGAGGTAAGTGACCTCGCCCAAACCGAGGCGAGGTTCGGCAACCCTCGCCCAAATCTGGGAGAGGGTCGCCACCCTCTCTCGACTCTAGCAAGGGCCTACTGGCCCTTGCCTCTGGCTTAACTAAAATTTATATTAAAAACATTATTGGACAAAAATGCCCTTGGTCAGCCGGAAAATTTGGACTGCCGGCGAGCCGACATGGTGAGGCCTTCATTTGAAATTGTTATAGCCACTTCAAGCCCTTATTTAAGAAAATAAGGGCATTGTATGTTTTTATTTGACACAAAATCCACTTCGGGCCTTTCTTAGAAAAAATGACGGCACTTCGAGTCCTTATTTGGAATTTTCTCTTAAAATATATGTAGAGGTTCGAATCGGGCCAGGCCCAATTTTAAAATGGGCGTGCTGGGCTTTTCCATGGCAGAATGTTGTTTACCTGCTCGTCCACTAATCAGCTCTGCTCACGTATGACCAACGTTATCATTAACTACAAATGACTCAATCAACGTATGACCGAGATCATTTTTTGCTTTTGCTTTTTCTTGTTCCTGAGAATAAAAAATAACTTCCTAGAAAAAAAAGGAAAAATAACACAAACAGTTTTTCCTCCACTTTGATTCAATGTGCAATGTGGTCCTGAATTTTTAATTTATTCAATATAATCCATGAACTTTAACCTAATATACAATAATGGTCCCTTAACTTTTAATTTGTTCAATGTGGCCCCTGAATTTTTTATATATATATATTCAATATAGTCCATAAACTTTAACCCAATGTGCAATAATGGTCCCTTAACTTTTAATCTATTCAATGTGACCCCTGAATTTTTTATATATATTCAATTTAGTCCCTAAATTATATGAAAATGTTCGATTTAGTACTTTCATATAGTTTAGGGATTACATTGAACATGTACTAAAAGTTCAGGGACCACATTGAATATTTTCATATAGTTTAGAGACTACAATAAATATGTACCAAAATTCCAGAAACCACACTGAACAAATTAAAAGTTCAACGATCACATAGAACATTAGGCTAAAATCCAAAAATCACATTATACATTGGACTAAAATTCAAAGACTGTTTATGTCATTATCCCTTAAAAAATTCAGGCCGCGGTTGATCTGACTTTGCTGAATAGGTTATATAAGAGTTGAATATGTGTCCAATGAGCACCAGACAAACAAGTGGAATTAAACTAATCCGACATTAGATCCCAAGACAAAAAAAGACCTAATCGCCGCCACAACTTGTTCATTATTTAATTGGACTAAAGTATGGAATCATGTACGCAATCACCCTTCATTATGGATAGACTGTTGTTCTTTTAGGAATTTGCCCATCGATCTGAGAAAGTCGAACGAACCAAGAAAAATCTACTAACCTCTTTGCACTTTGTCTTCTCACGCTAACCACTAATCTTTCATTTTATTTCTTAATGAAGGGTGCGTTCGGGAACCACTTTCCCGAAGCCCCTTGAGCAACTACCCTTTGGAAAATTTTCGGGAGAGGTTTGGGAAGATATGATTGTATTTTCAAAAGCCTATGAAGGCCTTTAACCTAAGGCAAGCTCGGAGGTGCTTTGAGCATTTCCGAAATGCTAATGCATTTTTTCCATCCAATTTTGCCCTAGCTAAACTTTCATAATTTCGAAAATGTTGTCACCTCACGTGACGTCACCTACGAGTGTTCAGGCCACTAATGAGGCCAGATTTGGCTGCCGACTAGCCTCAGGGTTGTGCGAACTCAGCCGGCGACTCAATCGAGGCTGCTAGCGCCAGATCTTACTCGCCGGCCGTTGAGTCCTTCACCGATTTTGAGTTTTTTTTTTTTTTAAAGCAAAAATGTTTTACAACATGTGATTTTTCCAAACACCATTTTTACAAAAGTTGTTTTCCAATGCACTTTAAATTACAATTTACCAAATATTATTTGCATTTCGAAAAACCCCTTTCACCTGAAGGCTTTTGCATTTTTCCAAGTAATTTCCATAAAAGCTAAACCAAACACATCCTAAGCATACCACGAGGATTATATCATCAGTTAATGTCGGTGCTTTGAGCTATTATCTACTGATTAGATAAGGATAGATTTTGGAGAAAATATTTTTTTTTGTAATTGTTTAGAAAAGAATGAAAGAATCGTGAAAAAAAAAACATAAGTATTAACTGTATTTCAATATATGAAAGAGAAAATTTTGGATTGTGATGGAAAAAAACTCTCTAAAGAGAACCTCGAGTTTATATTTCAAATGGAGAAAAAAAGTTGGAGGCCTGTTTCATTGTTGAATTAAATATTCAGCACTTGATAAGATCGTGCTTATTCGGAAAGTTCTAAATAAAAGTGAGTTTAGTCCGGAAAGTAACAGAGGGACTACTTAACTCGTTTGACGTAAAAACAAGGGATAATATCACGAAAGATCCCAAATTTGAAGATTTGCGATAAATTTATTATAAACTAATTTTTTAATTACAAAAATCCCAAATCAGTACATTTATGACAAATTCAGCACAAACTAATTTTTTAACCACCGAAAACTCTAATAAGATATATTTGTGATAAATTTACCTTCCATTAATTTATATTAAATCAGATTAATACAACGAAAAATCACAAATTAATAGACATGTGACAACCGGAGGGTAAAATCTCAAACTGACACCCGTCAACGGCCATATGCCATCAAACTCAGTAATTTGACAATAAAATTTAACGGAAATTAGTGGAGAGTAAATTTGTCATGTGTGTACCGTTCAAGATTTTTCGTGATGAAAAATTAATTTGGGGTAAAATTGTCACAGGAGTACCAGTTTTGAATTTTTTGTTGAAGGAAGAGCATGTGAGCTTAAAATATCAAAATTATTAAATTATGCAGACTCATCAAGACAAACAGGGTGGTAATACAATGACGATCCACAAAGTGCACGAAGAATATTTCGGACCGAATGGCAAAGAGGCATGTTTTAGCAAGTCGGTCGGAAAAAAATCGAGCATGTCTCGAAGCACGAGATTAATCTCGTTATTGTATTTGTTTTTGCTAATACATTTTCACTTTGATTCGGATTCGACCGAATTGACTTTTATTTATAATCGAGAATTTTTGCAAGACTCAAACATTACAATATCAATCTACCTGTAATTTTTTTTATACAATTTCTAATAGTGAATACGAAGAAAGAAAAAAAAGTAAAGAAAAAATTGTCCTTGGACGAAAATATCCCTGGCTATGAACAAGATTTGGAGTTCGGATTTTTATTTGAGACAAGGTAGCCACTTTGGATTCTTATTTAATACAATATCGACTTTGGGTTATCTTTTGAGAAATGAGATTCACTCTCGGTCTTTATTTGAAATTTTCCTTTTTGCATTGAAAATTCTAAAACTTATTACAAAAGTGCAATTGAATCATCCTAAAACTTTCAAAAAAGGGCAATTAAATCCTAAAACTTGTCACTAAAATGCAATTGAATCATCCTGAAATTTTTAAAAAGTGCAATCAAGTCTTAAAACTTGCCACGAAAGTCCAATCAATTGACTAAAACTCTTTGATAGTTTTAGGACTCGATTGCACTTTCGTAATAAGATTCGGGACTCGATTACACTTTTTCAAAGTTTTAGGACTTAATTATATTTTCACGATAAATTTAAAGACTCAACTGTACTTTTTGAAAGTTACGGTACTCGATTGTATTTTTACGAACTTCGAGCGCGCTTGTCCCTAAAATTTATTGGGAAAACAATTAATTTTTGTTTTCACTTTTAAGTGCAAACGGACGGACTACGGGACAGAGGAGCCAGACGCAGAGATCTCGAAAACCGCTACTGGGTGGGAAGCTCCGGCGAGAGGAATGAAGAAGGAAGACACGGTGAAGCTGATCAGCGCGGAGGGGTGCGAGTTCGTGATCGACAAGAAGGCCGCCATGGTCTCCCAGACCATCCGCAACATGCTCACCTCTCCAGGTCTCCTCCCGCACCTTCCGTCCCCCCTTCCCTCCCTCTCCCCGGATCGAAGCGGACGTCCGCGTTCTAGGGTTTTCTCCCCTCAATCGATTTTTGGGGTGGGTGGGGGGCGTTCGATTCTGGTTTTTTTGAGGGGGTTTTTTTGGTGTGTGCTTTTTTGTGTGGCGGCGCAGGGAGCTTCGCCGAAACGCAGCTCGGAGAAGTGACGTTCCCCGAGATCAGCACCACCATCCTCGAGAAGATTTGCCAGTACTTCTACTGGTCCATGCAGTACGCCAGGTTGCGAAGATTCGTCTCCTTCCTCGCCCTGATTTCTAGCGTTTCCCGGTTTGTTCTTGTGATGTTGTGACGGTGAGCTTTGGTTCGTGTTTGGATGTGCGATCGTCTCCATGCGAAGTGTGGAACATTGGGTATCGTGCTTGTGCTGTTGATCCTCCAGGGAAAAGATTTGTTTTTTTCGAGTTCAGAGGCCTTTTTTTCTTCCAATTCTTGTAGGCGCGTCCTTATGCGTGATCATGGTTAGCCTGCTTTACTTTGAAGGAGAAATATTCGAGACCCTCGGCCCTCCCCATTAAGCTTTGAAGACGCATAATGAACTGGGATCTCTTCTTTCGTGTTATGTGTGAGCTTTGGTTCGTTTGGATGTGCGATCGTCTCCTTGTGATGTGAGAAAATGCGGTATCATGCTTGTGCTGTTTTTCCCGAATTATCTTGAGGGAAAAGATTTGTTTTTTTCGAGTTTAGAGGCTTATGAGTAATCATGGTTAGCCTGATTTACTTTGAAGGAGAAATATTCGAGACCCTCGGCCCTCCTCATGAAGCTTTGAAGACATTTATCTCTCTATCCGTGATAAATGTTTGCTTTCACATGGTAGTGTTAAGATTATAAGCTGTTCCTTGTTTCTACTAATGATTAGATTCTTAGATAAAATTTGACTTAGATCAATGGGCTGCGGTGATTAGCTCTCGGAAGGGAGGGATCCACGATAACAATTCGGGAACTAGATATGCTGTGAGGGAAGTAATGCATGTATTGGAGTTGGTTGTCATTCAAAACGATGGCAGATAGCACTACAAACTCATTATGTTAATGGTGAAATTGAACATTCTATCCAAAAGATGTGATACTTTGGCAATTTGATAACTAGTCATGGTGCATTTGTGCTAACATGCAAGATGTCTTCATTGTTGAGTAGGAACCATCATGAGCTGCTTGAACGTGTATTTTAAGTAATATTAGTGTCAGATGTAGCACAAAGTCATTTTAAATTTTGTCAGAGATGTTTTGCAGTTTCAAGCTCGAGATTTATGCATTCTGTAAATCATCTCATAATATGCCACATCATTACTTTAAAAAAACCGGGGAGTTATTTTGAAATTTAGATACATGGAGTTTGTAAAAATTAAATGTTATTCTTTTCTTTAAAGAAACTGTCAAAAGTTTTTATATGACTGAGGTGTCAATGAAGTTAAAAATAGAAGTCCCCAAACAGAAACTTTGTTTTTCTTTAAAACATCAGGTATAAAACAGAAACTTTTTCTGTCTTTTTTCGTTTTGGGGGGGCGGCGGAGAGGGGAGGCTCGGCACATGACTATCTCGGTATCTTGTTTAGTTTATCATTTAATCCAATTAGTTGAGAGAAGGCACCTTCCCAAACTAAAGCATCATGGTTTAAAATTTCTAGGGGTGTAATCGGACAGGTTTAAATTGGTTGGAGATGGCCTGTTCAGTTCATTTTTAAGCCAGTTTCTGGATGAACCTGTCCGGTTTTTTATTTCATTAGGAACCAGCTGGGATCCGGTTCTTTTCTCTGGTTCTTAGTCTGGAAACCAGTTAAATTGCTGAGTTAAACAGATTTACATATTATTTTTCAAGAAAAGAAAACGACTAACTTGGTAAATGGCGAACTCAAGCCTGGGAAGGTTGCTTGGGGATTCCAGACAATCACCCCCTAGCCAAGTTGAACTTTCTATTAAATATCCCAAAACATGATTATAAAAGCAGTTTTTGTTAAAACTTAATCAGGCTGAGTTGTTTTTACTTTTTACCTCCATGCCCTCTCGTCCGTTCTGTTTTAAAGATCTCTTATTCTCTGTACTTTAGTCTACTATCGTGTCTCTCTTTTGTTTGCCACTTTCTGTCTCTGTCTGTTCCTTCCAGGTTCTTTAGTGGATCTTTTTCTGTTCATAAGCATGTGTGTAGCAAGTATAATATTGGTTTGAACATTGAAGGTTTTCTTTTTGTGCTCATCCCTTGTTTCAGTTCTTAGCGCTTCTGCTTCTTTTTCTGTGGTTTCGGCCCTAATTGTAAAGCTGAAGGAAAGAATACTAGAGAACTACAGTTGTTGGTTAATGAAGTGAATTGATTTGTTCATTAATTAAAGATTTGCTACCTTGTTTCTGTGCCTTTACATGTAAAAATCTGGTTCTAGGGTCTACCTAGGAACCACAATGGAATCATTTGGTTCAGGAATCAGCCAGTGCTTGTTCCAAATTTTTCGATGGGATCTATATAATGTCTGTTCCATGTTCCAATCTTTGAACCAACTCACCCAGATCATGCTCACCCCTAGTTTAAACTGAAATCTTATAACATAGAAAATTATGCAGGTCATATAGCGATGTACTATACAAAATCAAGAGTATGTGAGAACACTCTAAAGTAGCATCTTTGCTTGGTACTTCAGATGATCTGGTTTTATTCTTAAGTTCAAAGGAGATGAGAACTTGGAGAAAATTAGGGAAATTGCTGCTGTTAGCATGTGATGGCTACTAAAACTAGGATGAATATCTCGACTCCCCTTGTCTTTAGTCATGAGGATGTATGGATGAAGAGGAGGATGCAGAAATCAGAGTTAACTGTATCGTGATCTCTAAAACTGGAAAAAAAAAACTTGTTTAGAGTATGATGGTTACTATTGCATGTTGAACCCAGCAGGAAGGGAATCATCTTCTATCTTTATTTTTACCGTACTGCAATAATATGCTATTTCCTTCCCTTTCTGGTGGTGGTGATTACAGACTGAGCACGTATTTTCTCATGATACTAAGAATATTTTGTTAAAAGCCTTGCACACAGCAGTGTTACAATGAATAATTGTATTGGTAAGGTGAATCTTTTCTTTTGCTTAAATTATAAGGTGAATGATAAATATGTCAATTGAGTCTAAATTGATTATAATGTTGACTGGAGGACAGATTGGCCACCCTTGAATGTACTTCTATAGTGGGGTTAGGACTCGATTAATCAAATCAGAACTTCTAGAAGTCAGTTATATATCGTACAATAAATTTAGTGATTCTACTGGAACTATATTAGTGCTACAATGGAAATTGGGAGATGCATCTTTGATCAATATCTTCAATATTTTGGGCTGGGTTTGCTTTGCTTGCCTATCTGTCTGCCAAATCGACAAGTGCATGAAAATTCCTTTTGATATCCATGCTTTATTAACTAAGAAATACTTTGGTTTTGCCAGTGGAAAGGAGACCGAGTTCCATATTGAACCTGAACTGACGTTGGAGCTGATGATGGCTGCCAACTATTTACATACTTAGATCCCCGTCATTTTTTTGGGTGACCACTCTTGAACAGAAGAAACCCCTGGCACATGTATCTCTAGTATATGCCATGTATCTCAAGAGGATTCTAACGCTGGATTCAATAATACAACCTTTCCCTTCGCTCCTTTTCTGTTTTGCCTGCTTTCTTGTTCTCTGTCATCTAACTGGCATTAGTTCCCTACACAAATTGGTTGCTTTGCCAGGTCATTTAAGGGTCATTTTTTCCCTAACCTCCCTCTGAAATCCTAATGCTCTAGATATAGCACTGTATGTGCATGACTTGCCTGTCAAACTTTAGGTATACCTAGGATTTCACAGTTTGGGTAACCCATCTTGGGTTGAATCGTTGAGATTGGGTGTCATTCATGGCTGGCTGAGATGGGTGGGTGAAGAAGTCTTTGGCGTGCATCACCATCTCACTTTGAACACCCAATTTGATTCTTAAGCCGTGTTGGTGTAGCTAATGACAAGGATCTTTGGGCAACTCAATTGTCTGATGCAAACAATATGCATAATAAGCGACTGCAATCCTTCTTCATTGCTTTCTTCTGAAGGAAACAGTTCTTTGAATCCAGGATGGAGCGTAACTCTGCGGGTGTAGTGTTGTAGCTTTTCATTTCCTTGTTCTTCCCTAGGATGGAATTTTCCACCTTTTCTTCTTGTTCTAAATATGGTGTCTCATCTGACGCGATGTCACGTTACGATGTTGTATGTATACCGGTTCTAACGAGGAATCGATTTTGGAGCAAGGCGAATCTGTGTGTCGAGCATGGGATTAGCGAGAAAAAAGGAAAAGTCGGAGAGACAGAGAGAGATGGGCAGCCTAAAAAAGTCCCGTGCCATAACAAGATCCCATACGCGAACTAAGGGTGCGTTTGTTCGAGAGAGTATTTTTTCAGAATTAGTCTTTTGAAATGATTAGTCAATCAAAAACACTTTTCGATTAAGGAATACATATTCATGCATAAAATTAGAAAAGTGAATTAAAAAATCTAAAAAGGTGAAAGCACTTATCGAAATTGCTCATTTTGCATTTTTTAATATTTCATTTCTTTCTCTTTTATTCTTTCTTTTATTTATTTTTCTTTTTTCTTTTCCTTCTTCCTCCTCTACCGATCGCCAAGCCTCGGCGACAACCGGCAATCAGCCACAGGCGCAAGCTCTAGCCTCGCCAGCCTCGGGCAAGCTCAACCTTGCCCGAGGCTGGCCAGGTCGGGCCTCGCTAGTGGCTTGTCATGGCTATCGCCGACGCCCGATGACTAACGGAGGAGGAAGAAGGAAAAGAAAAAAAGAAAAAATTATTTAAATATTCGATTTTTTTTTTACCTGAGATAAAGACATGAAATTAAAATCATTTTTTAAATGAGATCCAAACACAATGAATATCACCAGACAAAAATAAATATTTTGGAAAATATTTTCTTAAGTCGCCTAAAATTATTAGTTAATGAAATTTTTTTAATTATTAACAATGATTAACGTCTAGACACATTTGCGGACAATATCCTTTTTTGTCCTTTCATTTTTTTTAAAGTAATATTAATAATAAATTTAGAAAGATATTTTTCAAATCGCACGATGACTAAAGATTCAAATGTCACCCACCTATCGGTGGCCGCGTTGGTTTGCGCTCAGTTCCTTTCACAAGAGTTCCTGGGTTCAAATTCGCCCATCGGTGATTTAAGTGGGGGGTCGTGACGGTGGGATGCTGCGCTAGCCCCTCTCGAGGACTAGTCGGGTATCACCGCTGGTTTGAGCCCTAGCTCGCCAGCCGCGCGAACACCTCGATTATAAAAAAAAAAAAAGATTCAAATGTCAAACTTGGATTTTCCATGCTTGTTTCCCATAAGGCAATGGGGGTGGGGAACATCTCTATACCAATCCTCGTACAATGCCACGACGAATCAGATTCTTCACTTTCTGAACACGCTTAGGGAACGTGTCCCATGAAAACTCCGATTCGAGCAACAATTGTCTTCGAAGCACGTTTGACTGTTGGTAAAAGTGCGTTTGACTTTCCTACAAAGCGGTTTTTCCTCCCTTTTAATGACGTTCTTGTCAACGCCACTGTTTATTCAAAGCTATTTAATTTCGACAAAAGATCCACGTCCACAAGTTCATTGACCTTAGGTCCGCTACCCCGATCATGATTTTCTTATCACGATAGGGAAAGGTCCTTCCCCTATAGGGCCGGTTGTGGAGCGAGTAGAGATTCGAACGCCCGACGCCGTGATTCGTAGTCGCGTGCTCTGATCCTTTGAGTTACAAGCCCAATCCCGTCTCCACCGGATTCATTCCCCGGAATATCAAAAAAAGAACAAAGGAACAGTTTCTCTCCCTGGCAGTTTCGGGTTAAGAAGACATGAAAAGTCATTTCTCTCTATAATAAGGGTGCGTTCCGAGGTGTGAAGAAGATATTTCAAAAGTGGGGTTTTGAATAAAACGGCATTTACCTCTATTTTCTTTTTAAATATATATAAAACAACAATAGTAAAAATGAGAGGTGTTGAGCTTTTTATCATCCATTTAATGTGCACGACTCCCCGTGACCAAAAACGATGTACATGGCTAAATATTCTAACTCGTGGGAAAAATCGAGCATAGGGATGATTTTGTAATTGAATAGATTGGTCATTATAAGATTTTCTCGTAGAGAGTAAGATCTTTTCAATGCTAATATCTTACGCACGTGCAAAAGGAATAGAATTTAGAAAAAGCGAGAATGATACGTATTTGCCGTATGCTCATTTAATTTTTGTACCGACTAAAATATTTCGTCGAATAAACTTGAATGATGGTAAATGGAATTTGATGAGAAGTCAAGAATTTTCAGTTAGCTGGGGGTGGGGGGTAAAAAAAAATACCTAACTTTCTAATAATATCTAAATTTAATTATAAACTAGGGAAGTGAGGACCACTATCAGCACGTGGTTTCCTCGGTCCGCTTACAGTTCCATGATCTTACAGCAAGAATCTAGGGATGAATTGGGAATAAAAAAATAACCAAAATTAGGTAAGACGACCTTCAAAGTCTCCGTTTTTTCGACAAAAAAAAAAAACTTCGTTTACTTCGCGAAAGATAAATGGTTTAAAAAAATTCGAAAAATAATTACTTGAAATAATTGGCCGGTAAAAATATTTTTTTATTTATGTCTAAATATTGCCATTCATGTTGAAAATAGTTTTTGTTCATTCATTTTTATAAGCAATTGTTTTTAGGAAATGTTCTTCAAATTATTCATTTTCCACGAGACAGACGGAGCCTAAATCTCTATCATTTTTCGCATTCAAATTCATATCTTATTTTAAATTCCCTAAATGGATCGGACACTTGAGTGACTTTTGGCTAGGGAGTGGAATAAGGCACATAGAAAGACGGATATATTCCATGAGAATGGAATATAATATGGTAGGGATTAGAATGGAATAGCTGTTCTCTATTAAAGTTGGATTGAAAGTCGAATATAATTCGAGTTTGGAGCTAAATTACTCTTTTCTTTGGGCTAAACCTTTTGGGTAAAGAAAAAATTGTATTGTGTTCGTCCACCAATTGGACCTAGAGCCATTTTTTTAAGTCCGCTTGATTAGAATTTTTGTGAGATATAATCATATTACTTATCTGCTAATATTGATTCCATAGGGTAATAATCGCAATTGGGGGTGTGCATCGGACTCGGTCCAACCCTAAAACCGAACCGGATGGTTCTGGGTGGTTCCCGGAGGGGCTTGGTCGGTCTCCCGTTCCAAAAATTTGGAATTGGGAATAACTGGTCCGGACCAACTGACTAGTCAAGATTTCTTATTTTTTTTATTTTGAAGCGAATACTAATTAGTAAATTATTATTTTCTTTTAATGTTGTGATACTCCCACTTGTGGGGATTAGAAGAAACAAAAAACAAAAAGAAATCACCGATTTCGAGACCAACTCTGAAATTGAATTGAACCGATTAGTTCTGCTCCGGGACTAGGTGGACCGATTCCCGATTCCATAAACTAGGAGCCGACCCTACCCGGTCAAATTCCAGGTTCTATGTTCTAGGGTTGAAAATCGATCTACCTTGTAACCGATCACTTCTAATTGCAATAACTTTTGCTTATAGTTGATAGTCAATAATAAAATGGGAAAAGCTATTCAGGATTTGAAGGGAGGGAATATCTAGGAACAGCTACTCAGGATCTAATTTATAAGACAGAGAGAAGGAATGACTATCTTCATTGAATGTATTCGCATAATTTCCTCCTCTAAGATCATGCATTGAACTTCTTTATACAATTGAAATTTTTGGCGACAAAGGATAATATTAAGAGTTAAATACCACGAAAAATACCAAATCAGTATACCCGTGATAAATTTACTCCAAACTATTTTTTGATCGCCAGAAACTTTTTTTTTGACATCACCAAAAAAAAAATTTAAATTGGTACGCACGTGATAAATTTACCAAAAACTAATTTTTAGGTCATCAAAAATCCCAAATAAGTATACTCGTAACATAATTATCCTCCGTTAGCTTTCGTCAAATTATACTAGTATACTCATGACACGACAAGTCCACGTGGAAATCCATATCAGATTATGGCAAATTCGTTACGGATATACCAGTTTGGGAATTGTTTATGACCCAAAAATTAGTTCAGGATAAATTCGTCGCGAGCGTACCATTTCGAGATTTCTGAGCGACCAAAAAATTAATTCATGATAGATACATTGTAAGCATACCGGTTTGAGGTTTGTCAAGGGGGATTAATCCTACCTAATATTAAGAAGCCAGCGGCATCATCAAAAAAAGGTGGAAGTGGAACGGTCTTCCTCTCTGTCTCTCTCTCTCTCTCTCTCCTCCCGCCCCACCCGGTTCCGGCTTTTCGAATGGAAAACCGTGGGTCCTTGGGGGCTTCCAAAGCTGGGTGTTGTGGTGGTGGCTTTGGCTTTCCTCCCTCCCCTCAAAACCATGGGCAGCCCTTCCCGTCAGCTCCCACCAGAAAACCTCCCCCCCTTCCCCCCCACCAAAACCACTTGCTGGGCTCGCTGTATGCGCCACACGCCCTTGTCTCCCCTCCCCCACATCGCCATCGCCCTTATCGCCTTCCCCCCACCCACCCACCCACCATAAAACCCGTCCGACCTCATCCCTGCCTCGTCCTCAACTCTGCAGAAATTTTGCTGGTCTCCCTCCTATATCCTGAACTGGGTTTGAGGAAAGAAGGGATCTTGCTTCGGGGTTTCTTGAGGTTTTGCTGACTTGGGTACGTTCTTTTACCTGTTGGGTTGCGTGGGGATATCTCCGTTTTTGATCGCACGGGGGGGGGAGGGAAACAGAGTCTGGTTCTGTACGCGGCCTTTCGGCCTTCTTGGGGGGAGGGGGAGGTAAAAAAATTGTATCTTTATTGGCAAACGAGGATAGGAGGTTCACATTTCTGAGAGGGGAGGAAGATTCGTCGGGGGGTGAGCTGAAGATAGGATCTTGGCCCTTTTTTTTGTTTTGTTTTATGTTGATGGAACCCAATGGTTTAGGTGGCGGGATCTTTGGAGGCATTGGTCCAGGGATGCTAGGTCTAGAAATGCCTCTGCACCATCAGCAACAGAACCCCCCAAATGCCCAAAACCCTCACTCCTTGCACCACCCGCAGGTGGTGGGCTATGCCCACCACGAGGCTGACCACCACTCTCAGTCTCAGCCGCCGGGGAAGCCTGGGTATGCCTACGCTTCTAAGTCCAAGCAACAGCTGACCCTTAGCGACGACGACGAGGCCGGGTTCAATGCCGATGATGGCGCCGGGGACGGCAAGAGGAAGGCGTCCCCGTGGCAGAGGATGAAGTGGACCGACACCATGGTTAAGCTCCTGATAATGGCCGTGCTCTATATCGGCGACGAGGGAGGTTCGGAGTCGAACGACCCCAAAAAGAAGCCCGGGGGTTTGCTTCAGAAGAAAGGCAAGTGGAAGTCGGTGTCGCGAGCTATGATGGAAAAGGGGTTCTACGTGTCGCCGCAGCAGTGCGAGGACAAGTTCAATGATTTGAATAAGAGGTATAAGCGGGTGAACGACATACTCGGGAAGGGGACGGCTTGCCGGGTGGTGGAGAACCAGAGCTTGTTGGAAATGATGGATTTGTCGCCGAAGATGAAGGAAGAAGTTAAGAAGCTGCTCAACTCGAAGCATCTGTTCTTTAGAGAGATGTGTGCTTATCATAATAGTTGCGGCCATGGTCCTGGCGGTAGTGGTGGCGCCAGCGGTGCCCACCACTCACCCGAGGTGGCTGTGGAGCCATCTCACATCCAGCAGCAGCAGCAGGTGACTCAGCGAGGGTGCTTTCACGCTACGGACTCTGTGGCTGGTGATCATTTGGGTAAAACTGAAACTGAGGCTTCAAAGATGGTAAAGGGAGGAAGCGGCGAAGAAGAATACGACGACGATGAGGACGAAGATTCGGAAGACGAGGACGACGATGAAAGTGATGATGAGGTGGGTGAAGGTGGTTCGAGGGGTCACAGCGCGCAGGGACATGAAGATGAACACGATCATAGCGAGAGGACATCGTTGCGCAAAAGGCCGAGGAGATGCCTACTCTCGCTCTCCGCAGCACTCGTGCAGCAACTGAGTGGTGAGGCAACGAGTGTGATGCAAGACGGCAACAGGAGCCCGTGGGAGAAGAAGCAGTGGATGAAGGCGAAGCTGTTGCATCTGGAGGAGCAGCAAGTGAGCTACCAGCTGCAGGCGTTCGAGCTCGAGAAGCAGCGGCTGAAGTGGGTGAGGTTCAGCGGCAAGAAGGATAGGGAAATGGAGAGAGCCAAGCTCGAGAACGAGCGGAGGAGGCTCGAGAACGAGAGAATGGTGCTTGTCATCCGCCAGAAGGACCTCGAATTGCTCGATCTTCAACAGCAGCAGCAACATTCATCCAACAAACGGAGTGAACCGTCGTCGGTCACGGGATAATTTGTACATTTTGTAAGATAGAGTAGACACAAAGAACTGGTTATTCTTCAGCAGAAGTGTTAGTTGTGGTCTCAGTATTTCTGTATGAATTGAATTGCTTAGCTGCTTTCTTTAGAATCCTTTCTCTCTTCGACCTTATTGCACACTCGCTTGCTTCACTGATGGCACAGACACGTGACTTCCCATGGGTACGATGTCTGCCAGAGTGATGTATATCTTTAGGTGCAAATGTACGCACGCTCGGTCACATTCATGGTATATTTATGAAGTTGTAACAATTTGAGTACCTATCTCAATTTAGTATGCCGACGGTCAACTCTAGCTTTTTAAGATGCTGAGCGTTATGAATCTTTTTCTGGTACGCTATGCCCCGGTTCGAAAAGCCAAAAGCTGAAAATTTAAAAAAGGGGCTGCTATTTGCGCGTGAAACATGGGAGAGATTGAAATAGAACGACATTTTTCTGTCAAAATGAAGTGATGATGTTGTTGGTGTGTTCAGGTCACAAGCATTTGTGCTGTAGGCCCCGTTTGGTTCAGCTTTCCGAGTCCGAAAAACCGAAAGCTGGCATTTGGAATGTCGAACCATTCCACAAATGTTGACTGTTTCCAAAAAAAAAAAAGTTCTTCAGCAAAGCGTGGCCGACTAGGGTGGCCGGCTAGGGCGGTCGGCGAGGTCGCCTGGGGTCGCGCGACCGCTCAGGTGCCGTTGCTTGGGTCGCGCGATGCCGGCAGCGACGGCCTGGCGCCTGGGTTGCTCGACCCAGGCCGTTGCCACCTGGGTCACGCGACACAAGCGGCGACGGCCGCCGGCGCACGGCCGTAGCCCTTCGCCGAAGCCGACGGCCGTAGCCCTTCGCCGAAGCCGGCGAAGGGTACTTTAAAAAAAAAAAACCTTCCAAAGCCCATTTGTAAAAAGGAATTTATCAAACACAATTGCATTTCCCGAACTGGCTTTCGAATGATTTTTTTACCAAACACCACTTGCATTTTCTCAAGTGACTTTCGGTATTTGCATTCCCCCTAGTAGCATTTGAAAAGCCGAACCAAACGGGCCCATAATGGGCTATGACCATTTGTGCTATAAAGGGCTATCCATCACGCTCATGGTTGAGTTTATAACACGAATTCTGTTGTAAAAGCTAAATTCGAAGCAGCAATTTCCGATTTATGCTTGCACAAGTCATTCTTGACATGTACAATGCCCCAAGGTTCATTCTTGACTACTGTTGTTTCCGTAGTCGCATAGCGCATCGCAGCTTCCGCTCGCTACGATCCCCAACTGAAGCTAGACATTGACATTGATAGAGAGTGGCAGTTGCTTTAGCTGTGCGCGCGCGCATGGCCTTCCGTAGCATCTCTGCCTTCTCTATTTTCTCAGCATCTTTTCACGAGCTTTTATCAGATCAAAATAGCCGAAACGAGTCTTGCTTCGCCGAGTTAACCGGAATTTGATTCCGTCTTGGCATTCAGGAACAACACCGGTCTTCTTTTAGCACAGTTTACTCTCTTTTTGGATGAGCAAACTGTTGTTCCCCTTCACCGAAGACGCCCTGGTATTGCGAAGCAATGTTCTGTACTTACTCGAGAGTTCGAGCATTTCTACAGCGACGCTTCTTCGAACATACCGAAGCACCAGCCGATGCGAGCACACTGATGAGAATGTTTCAGCTTTGGTCGAATCCCTTTCGCGCCGCTCGAGATGAACTTTGTCATGTGGATCTGCATGTCGAGCCCTCGGAGGAAGGAGATGGGGCAGGCGGGGGCCCTCTGCGGGGTGCCAGCCATCCTCCTGGTTTCGACGACGGGTCCAATGATGATGGAGTTGCTGCAGCGGCTCGCGAGGCGGCGATGGACCCATGAGCAGGGTAGTAGCGTGGAAATCGTGCGGACAGGCTCGCTGTTGGCTGGATGACATATATGGTGGTGCTAGGGATGATGTGGTGCGTTTCACTTTTGGATGACTGTATTGAGCCCCCCGTGCTATACACTCCCCTACCACTTGGCTCATGGGTCGATCACCTTAGATGCCGCTAGAGCATGAGCATCCCCATCGTAAGAACCTTTGTCGAAAACTGGAGGACCATCAAACCCGCTTAGTGGCCCGAACCCCTCGCCTTGCCTCGCCATCGGCATCGGCATACCTGGCCACGAAATGATCCGCACGAGGCAATCCGGTAGCAACCCCAGCTATCAGGCGACACTTAATTCGCTCCACTGCCGAACCAGGTGCCATGCCCAATCGCAATGCTCAAGTGCACTGTATCAATCTGGCCCTAGCAAGAAATTTTGTTTATCCAATGGCAAAGCCGTTTATCACATCGCGTTCGTGCTTTTGCAAAGCGGGCGTCACCGAAAAGGTGTTCTTTGGGTAGAAAATAGAGAAATCATAATGTGAATAATTTGCATCCTGCTGACTTTGCCATTCAAAAAAACTGCTTTGCACATTCTTTTCCGAATTTGCATCGACATCGTAACTGTTGATTTATTAATCAAATCCGCAATTGAGATTCGATATTGGCGATCCAATTGTCATAAAATGTAAAAGCATGATGCCCCTACGGTACCGTAATCCAACCCACTCAACTAGTTAGTTTCTAACGTTGAGAACCGAAAAATTTAAAACATAATAGTATATATAAACTTACACAGTAAACTCCATTTTCCATTTAATCATATGAGTCTTCAGTGTCAGTGGACTGGGATCATGTCCGAATAGCGCATATGGTGTGCACTGTTGTCGGTTCATCTCCCAAAGAGAAGACAGATTCAACGTCGTCGTCCTGAACAGAAAATTGCCGGTTTGGACCTGAATCTCTTGCTCTGGGATACAGAAACGATTTCGAAAAGTAGTTTAATCTTGGAGATCCGTGAAAAAAAGAAATGAAAAAGAAAAAAAAAAAACCGTAGCCAACGGTCGTCGCCGTTAACGCCCTAACGCGCCCCAGCCTACCTTCACTCTGTCCACGCAACCCCGTTAACGGGACGGAACCTTCACCCCCGGGCCGTTACAAACGTCACGGCCCCCCGTCGGCTTCCGTTAAAAAGCTTCACAAACTGATCTCACCGTCGCATTTTCCATCCCTAACGTCGTCTCCCTCCGCCGCGCGCTTCCTAACCCTAACGTCCTCCTCCCCCCCCCCCCGGCTCCGCCCCGCTTCCCGATGGCCTCCTGTGACGACGACTTCTCCCTCCTGGGCGACGACCACCACCCCCACGCCCACCACCACCACCACCCCCCTCCTGCCGCCACCCCCACCACCACCACCCCCCCACCACCACCCCCTCCTCCCTACTCCTCCTTCTCACCAGCTCCACCCGCCGTACGCGGGCCAGCAGCGGTACACGCCCCCTCCTCCTGCCCCGACGAAATCCGCCCCGATCCACGCCCCGCCGCGGCCCCCGAGCCCCAAGCCGGCCGGCGCCGAGGCCCGCGAGGAGGAAGGCGGCGGCGATGACTACCCCGAGGCGGCCTTCCACGACGTGAATCCGTTCTCCGCCGACGAGAGCTCGAATCCGTTCGAAGCGGCCGGATCGGATCCGAGCAAGTCCCGCGCCGATGCGCGATCCGACAAGAGGAAGAGCCAGGACGAGCTCAGCGACGGCGGCACGCCTTATAACTACAAGAAGACGAAGGCTTCCGCGGCCGCCGCCGGGGGGGCCGGCGGGAGCTCCGGCGGAGGGGGGGAGTATAGGAAGGATCGGGAGGAGTGGAGCGACGCCGCGATCGCGTGCCTCCTGGAGGCCTACACGGACAAGTTCACGCAGCTGAATAGGGGCAATTTGAGAGGGAGGGACTGGGAGGAGGTGGCGGCGACCGTCAGCGAGCGCTGCGATAAGCAGACGAAGAGCGTGGAGCAGTGCAAGAACAAGGTGGACAATTTGAAGAAAAGGTACAAGTTGGAGAGGCATAGGATGAGCAATGGAGGCATATCGGCGAGTCACTGGCCATGGTTTAAGAAGTTGGAGGAGATCGTTGGCAATTCGTTGCCCGTGAAATCTGCGAGCGAGGACGACAAAGGAGGTGCTACTTCTGTTACCTCTGTTAAGCAGTCCAAAAGGTGATTTTCTCTTTTGATTGTTGTTCTTGATTTGAATCTCCTAAGGCTCGTAGAGATCTTTCATTATGCTCTGGTTGTTCCGTTCATACCTGCGTGGGAGACTGGAGACCTTTTGGGGGAGGAAGGGGGGGGGGAATTGTGAATGCAATTTTTCTGGGAACGCAAGGAATCGCTGTGGCAGGGACGGTCTGTTTGTTTAGTTAGAGTTCTGATGCTGGAACATGTCTGATTTTATCGTGGAGGGGCCGTATATTAGTTGTGCGTGCTTTCAGTATCTGTGGATGTTTGCTTTGCTCGTCAGGAGTCGGACCAATTGTTAGCTCCCGTCTTTGGGACTCATTTAGTTGTCAAAGGATATGGTGCAAGTGTTGTTGGGGAATTTACGATATTAGTTGGTGGAAAGGACAAACTAGCCTCTTGCTAGTCGGAGATTTATAGATTTCAGAAACAGGGAACGCGCAATACTTGATCCATCTTTTGTTGAAGTTATAGATAGTTCAGCTGATATCTAGTTGTATCTAGGCCAATGTATGTTCGGCATACTTTAGTTTTGTCGAAGAATATTACTTGTTCGCAAAAATTAATGAATTTCAATGACATCTTAATCTTCTATCCAGTTGACTTTAATCATTTACAGTTCCAAGACCCTGAACTGCCCAGCCAGCTGCATGGAAATGTTCATTCTAATACATGCGGAAACTTTCATCCCTGTATGATATCTCTCCGTGGAGAAACCTGCACTTCTTTCACTGGGATGGGAATTCAATAATTGGAATGTTAAAGATAATGCACAGAAATGCATTGGAGACTCGAGAAACTTTGCGCTATGTTTGTCAATTTTACTGGAAGTTTGGTGGAGTTTCAGTAGCCGTATATCTGAAGATTGTGACCGGTTCTGTTGGCTTAGTCTGGCTGTTTTAACTACAAATTTTGGTAAAGTTTGTCACTAACGAGTATGATGGGCCAAGATCATTAGCTTTTGCTTAGTTGCGGTCAATTTTCATATTTATTTTGCCTTTGGCATATGATATATATGGTTTATCTGGAATCTATTCTATTTTGTGTCTTATGTTCATTGTCTGGCTGGCCACTTCTGGAACCTATAATTCACGTCCTGAGCTCTGAAATTGTGATATCAACAACAATTTATATGGAATAGAGCCTACTTTTCTTTGTGATGTTGCTCTTCTTGTTTTCTCCGTAAGTATTTTAAATGGGAAAACGGCAGTTGATCTCTAAGTTTTCTTGATATACTTCCATTGCTCTGTAGAATCACTATCCTCTTAAAGAAGTATAAGATAAACACAAATTTGATTTTGCACTTGATAGCACTGTGTAATCTGCTACTTACGATGATACAATCAAAGCATAAGGTTCATTTTTGGACTAACCTCTTTCTACCCACGAACTGTTTCATTTTAATGGTGTTTCTCTTGATTGTGTGATAGATATGCAGTAGCAACATCCTGCCAGGGAACCCCGGTGAATAACATGAAATCCAAATCATTATCTAACCCCAGATGGCGGAGAGTTGTATTCAAGATTAGTGGTGCTGCCCTTGCTGGTACTGGACAAAACAATATCGATCCAAAGGTTATCGTCGATTCTGTAATTTCTTTTGATTGCAGTGGTCTCATTTGATAATCACTGGTGCTGGCCTCTCTGATCAAGTTTTTAGTATAATCAGAGTACTTTGGTTGAATAATGAATTGTAGCCCAAAATGATCTTTTCTATTCCGAATTTTGGTCGTCAGGTGGCAATGTTAATTGCGAGAGAAGTTGTGAGTGTATGTCGTCTCGGTGTACAGGTACTTCTAGCTAGGTTTTATGTATGGCAATGTCATGGCCAGATGCTTGATCAGATATTCACTTGATCAGATATTCAAACTCATATTCTTTTGTGATGCTCTAGGTCGCTATTGTTGTTGGAGGTCGCAATTTCTTTTGTGGCAACACATGGGTGACTGCTACAGGCTTAGATAGGTGTACAGCATACCAGATTGGGTAATGTGGTGTGCTACTCTAGAACCTTTAAATAAATATTGGGTGACTGGCCTCCTCAATTATTATGGCTATTCCTCTATTATTATGACTACATTCTTTGCCCATGATTTTTTTTTTTGCTGGAATTAAAAAATTATGCTCTGAAACTCTCCTTCCCGTATGAGTAACTAGCCAGAGAGGGGAGGTCCAATACAAGATTGTGCGATGATCCATCATGGTCAACCCCTCCAGAAAAGTGAAAAAATGCATTAACTGAGTTTGGACTAGTAAGGACTCTACAATTTTTTCAGTAAGCTTTACTGGATTTTTCATTTAAAAATTATAAAGTAGATACAATATTTTCAAAAAATCGTTGGCATATGACAATTGTCTTATAAGGTCAATTCTGTTGGTGATTGTGTCAAAGATTGATGATCAATTGTCGTTTCAATAACAGAATCTGACACACGTGCTGTTATTTCATTTGTTTATTGCTTTTGGTGCTTTTGCATGGATGTATTTGTAATTATCCTTTGTAATTATTTGTTACAGTATGATGGCGACCGTGATGAACTCTGTACTTCTCCAGTCAGCACTAGAGAAGATGGGTGTTCAGACGCGTGTCCAATCTGCATTTCCAATGCAAGAGGTTGCTGAACCATACAGTAGGCAGCGAGCAATTCGTCATTTGGAGAAAGGCCGAGTTGTAATATTTGGTGGCATTGGAGCTGGTACTGGGAATCCTCTCTTTTCTACAGACACTGCTGCAGCTCTTCGAGCTTCTGAGAGTATGGTTCTGCAGCGTGACTAAGCTTCCACTTCAAAATTCTGTATTCACTCGTGTAGTCTCAATTCTATACCTCTCCTTCCCCCCTTCTCTCTTCACCTGACACATGCGCAGTTGTTACACTTTCATGTGCATAGCCAGCCTCATGTGCATAGCCAGCCATGAGATTGAAGCTGAGTGTTCCCTTCATTGTCTATGGCTCGCACATCAGATTCATGCACTCAAATTCATGTCAAAATTGTGTTGTTTGCATGATGTTTCCGTGATTTGGCTCTAAGAATGAAATTATTGTTTTATCTCAGTCCATGCTGAAGCTCTCCTTAAAGGTACTAACGTGGATGGTGTTTATGATTGCAACTCCCAAGACAACAATATCACTTTTGAGCATATCACCTACAGGGATTTGGGTTCACGTGGAGTCACATCCATAGACATGATGGCATTGACATTCTGTGAAGATAACGGGATTCCTGGTTAGTAGTTGTTTTCTAACCGTGGTTCTTCTGGGATTTGTGTAGGGGCAGAGTTTGGGAAATTTCAAGATTGACTGTTAACACGTTTGTTACTCATGAATCATGATTTCGACATTGTGTAGCCTTATTATCTGTGTTTAATTAATTTTATCTCTATTCTATTGGGCTGGCATATTTTCTGTTCTATTCCCTGCCTAAGATTGCACGAACAGCCGGAGCAATCACCTTCTCATTGTTGTGCAGTTGTGGTGTTTAATCTTCTTGAGGCTGGGAACATTTCAAGAGCGTTATGTGGTGATCAAGTTGGGACACTGATTGACCAAGCTGGCAGGATAAGCTAGTAGAATAACTATATGCGGGTTCGAAGCATTATTAGGCCTTCTATCCCGAAATTTACTTAAATCTTATTCCTAAGTTAATGCTTCGTAGAACTGTTGGCACTTAATTTCTGCTGCTAAGTTGATCAACCAACCAGTTCTCTCCTCTAATTGAAGCGAGAAAGAGGAGAAGGAAAGTCTGTATCATTTCGACGTTGGCGCTGGACACCAACCATTTAGAGCGACTTTTATCCTCTTGGAAGTGCATCACAATATAGCGAGGTGTGGCTAATTGTGTCATTCATCTGCGTCACCATAAGGCGCCATCTTTAACTGTATACTAATGTATGTAATTGTGCTAACTGAAAGCATTAGTAGGAAGATCTTGTGGTCAGTGCAGATGATGAAGTGGAGAGTGTACTAATATTTCAAGGTAGGAAAATTATTTTCACAGGGATTGTAATGACATCTTGAGATCAATGACAAATATATGCACATTTTCCCTATAATGTGACTCAGATGCTTTTATTCATTTTGTGCTTGGGCTATTGTTCACTGGATTTAGAATAGGCTGATGAATTGGCAGAAGGCAATTCGGATGCTTTTTGCATGGTGATAATCCTTTACTTCTTTATATTATAGACAGATGCATAAAATATTGCCGGCCGAAGTTTGATCTTGGCGGTGTGCATGGTAAAGTAACTTTCATGCATCTTTCTTTCCCGCAGTCTTGTAGTAACTAGAAAGTTGGTCACGGCTCAGAGAGAGCACTGTCTGTCTGAAGATTTTAGAATTTGTGTTTGAGATGGCAGTTCAAGCAGAGTAGTATTTACATCTTATTGCATTTTGTTTATCTGTTGATTCAGGGGGTAAAGGAAAAGTTGAGAACGCGTGTTCGTTCGACCAACGCGACCCATTCAGCTTCCTTTAAGCGAAAGTATCATGTTAAGCTTAGTACAAAAACATCCAATCTTTTGCTTTATACCAAGACAAGAAGATTGATCCAGGGCGTTTCGCTTTAGTTCTTGTGTTGTTTATGTTACTTCCGTCGTCCCGTGCTGGTCATGCATGTCCGCTTCGACTTGCCTCTTGTGTATTTGCAGTTTCAGGTACTAGACAGAGTTTACTCTGAAGTGAGGCTCAGATCAAGCCATGTCAAGGTTTGGTCTTCCAGAGCATTGAAATTTCTTTGATGGCCGTACAAGAAGTATAATTCTTTCAGATTGTTTGCTTGCTCAGTAACGGTAGGATGATCTAGAAATCTATTAATCTCTTCACGCCTTTGCGTTTAAGTTCAGCGATTTGGCAATGTACCAATCCATGTGTTACTACTCTTCTCGCCTCGACGACATGTGCTAATGTGCGACACTTGCATGATTGAGGTAACCTGGGAGGCTGTGAGCACACTTTGCTAGTCCTGGAACGACGAATTACGCCTTGCCAGCCGGTCCTATTGATCAGGAATCAATCATACCTGCAAGAAGGGGCTCGGTCACCGCGGTGGCGATCGATGAGATCCATCATTGGATGTGATGAGACACAGTCTCTCTAAATCGAGATGCCCTTGGTCGTGCGTCCGTTTATAGAGCCATGGGGATCTTTCCTCGGCTGAGTCAGGAGACAAGATGTAAGGCCAATCGCTCGACACACATGTTGCATCTTTCCAAATTTGGGCGAGAGGGGACCCAATCCAAAACACACCCACGAGGCTCGATCCATGCGCAAATATGCCCTCCATTCCGTTGTACTAGACAAGCACGATGATTTTGTCATTGTCGCCAAATCATTGTCCATCTAATTGCAACAAAAGCAAAGAGCCCCACCACCATATGAAACCCATTTACTTTCCCACGCCGACGCCCTTTTGTCCCTCTCTTTTCCCTCTTTTTCTCGGCCAAAACTTTCACACGACACTCTTTGATCCGGGGCGAACGTCCCCCGGGTTCCTCGGCATCTCGTCTTCGCGGCCTTCTCGATTTGCGAAACCCCGAACCCAAACGGGCGCGGCGCGTGGCCGACCACGGCTAACTTTTGCAATCTTGCCTTCGCACATGGGCCGTGTAGAGGTCGAGCTTCCCGTTGAATGCGACGTGTCTCTAGCCGTTTCGGGCCTATCGAAAAGGAGTTTACTTAAGTTTGGAAGGAAGGAAAAAAAATGTGATGAGTGACAATGCAATATTAGCCTCATGAACGCTAGGACCTACATGCCCCGAAAGCTCGCGTCCCACAATGACCTTTGCATGATCAGACTATACCGATTCTATTTTCCAATCTTTTTCATTGTCTATCAATGATTTTTCACCGTTGAGTTCTCAGTTTCAATGCCATACACCTCTTGAAACAGTAATTCTCCTCTTCCTCCTTTTCCATTTCTTCCGTTCTTACTTTTCTAGGGTCCGATCCGAGGGGCTCGATTGAAGAAATTATCGAGTGAATCTAATGCATGCGCCATTCATTTGAACCGTGGGCACCTTATGTAAAGTAGGCGGGCCTCGCTAAATCGAATGATCTCACCTAATTAGTATTATCGTAAGCGTCGCATTAGCGGTAATGTTCGTGTCATGATTTGAAGATAATTAGTGAGCCAACAAGTAATTAGTGAAAGCCTGCTTAGCCTCTATGCACGAATGGAAGTACCCCTTTTTCCACAAAAGCTTTGTTCCTATCTTGGCTCCACAGTTCGTCCCAATGCTATTGTAATTGAACCTCAGAACTTTTGCTCCTCCCTCCATCGCCGGCCGGTCTTAAAAACCGCCGGCGAGCATGTGACCATTACGTGACTTCACGTGAGTTAATCAGGGGCAAGATTCGATTTTTTCGTGACGAAAGTTCCCCTCCCCGACGACCGGAATGAGCACGTGACTGCCGGACGCTCGCCGGATGGCGGCTTTCGGCACAGCCGATGAGGTCGGAGATCAAGCGGAACACGGCGATTCACTTCGGAGGATGTTTGGAGAAAAGTCCCACTTCGAGGGTTCTTTTGAGAACTGGCGGCTGAATCGGGGGGGGTCTCTTTCGACAGTTTTCAAAGAATGCAACGGAGGAACATAACAATTGCAAGATACGGATCGAGATGGCACCGGCTTCGGCGCCAGCTCAGCAACCAAAGACACGTGGGAGCACGCAAGGATGTCAGTCCGAGTTGGCGAGGCAATGCACGTGACGGCACGTGACATCAGATGTCATACCCCCTTTGGTGACCCCTCTCATCCAACACGAGCATGGGAGCTCCATATGACCCTTTCTCTTCGATTTGTCACATCCCAATTTCATTTTCATCGTCAATTCTTTCTTGTTCGTAGCCCTAATTGACCTGCACATTCATTGGCCAATTACTTTGCGGTTTCTACGCGGTGTTAGCGATATTATAATCTCCCTTATATGTTATGCCTGATTTGATAATTCATGATCAAACCTTTAAATAAGCGTGTCATATTTTACAGCCGATAGAATACTGTCGTATCACTCGGAATGCTCATGAATGAAGGTATCGGAAGTTCCTAAAGTAATGTAGTCTAACTCCTCTATCTTTCCTTTTTTTTTTTTTTGCATTATTGGGTCCTTAAAGTATATAATGTTTTTTTATAGATCAAGCTTGTTGCGCGTAATTGAGCATCATTCGGTCCTAATTGCCTCGACAAAAATTTACCATGTCGACTTTGCTCTACGAATTTTAGTAAATTTAACACGTAAGATTTCTTTGCAGCAGTAGCCTCTTTTGACAAATAGTCTAGATTAGAGTACTTGAGAATCAAAAGAAATGTACTAATAAGGTGTTGGCTTAGATGGTTAGGAAGTTTGCTCCTTTTCTTACCGACTCTAGCTCAAACTTTTTAAGGTTCTCAAGATTGCTCGGGAAGGTGGACTGGTCAAAATGGTGAAAGCTAACTTGGACACCATTTGACCCATTATACGGAAAAAAAAAGAACAATATAACTTGTGTGTTATAAAGTGGTATATGGGTACAAGAACATGAAGTTGGAGAAGGGCATGCAAGGGGGACGTATTACTCAAAACCAGGCATGGATGAATTTGCATCATTGTATGGTAGTCTCTACTCGTGCTCGTGTCTTGCAAGCAGAGCAAGACCACACGATAAGGCACAAGACAAGAACATCATAACTCAAGTCATATGCATCAAAAACTTTCACATTTTTAGAATTCCTCCGAAGACACGGGCCGCCAAGAGCATGGAGATTTGCCCAATCCTACAAACAGGGGAGAAAACCAAATTAGTGTCCTTAAGAAGGTCATCGCATGTGATAGATTGACCCGACCACTGTCGACTTATCGGCTTTTTGTTAGGTACACTGGTGACGGACTCCATGGTTTCCATCTGTGAGTTCTGCGGTCATGACCACTGTCCGCTTTCGAACGATAACCAGTGTAATGTACACTCCGTAAAGATCCATGTCTTCAGTTGGTCCGTCGGCCTAGTATATAATAGCTTACCAAAGTGTGCGTGAAGAGAGGAATTATCAGAGGACATTACTGAACAGGTCCACCCTCCTGGTTTGTTAAATAGGCACCAAAACTAACGTCCACTCTTTCAGAGCCTCATCTTCTCATCCCCTCCTCAACATCATCGTCTGTCATCATCCCTGAAGCTTTTACTTCCATGGCGTCACCGGTAGAGCAACCCAACTGTGACATCTGCAACATTGTGAAGCGCAAGAAAATGACTTCTATGTGGCGGAAGTGCAACAGAGCCGGTGGCGGCAGAAGGAACCCACCCTCTGATGTCCCTCCAGGCCACCTGGCTGTCCTCGTTGGGACATCTCGCCGGAGATTTGTAATTAAGGCAGAGCACCTGAACCACCCCATTTTCCGGCAGCTCCTGGACCAGGCATATGAAGAGTACAGCCATCATCAGAGGGATGGGCCACTGGCTTTGCCATGCGACGAGTCTCTCTTCCGAGAAGTGGTGGGCTTGATAGAATGTGCCGTGTATGCAGATCCTTCCTTGTGTCACGTCGAAGAATGGACGGACTTAGCCCCGCTTATTTGTGGATCAATGAGAAGATCGGCGCGCTAGAGGAAGTGAGCATAGCCTAGGCAGTGATGGTGGCTTCAGAATCTACTTCATTGCATTGCATTGCGCCGTTAGGTCGAGTGCTGCTTCATTATTGCAGTTTATAAGCTTATACTTACCAGCGTCACCAGTTTGTCAAATGTGGTAATTTGAGAGCCATCGATGAGATGCTTTCATCTTCATGATAGCCTGATAGGTATTGGGTACTTCCGCCTTGTAATAGCTTACAATGTCTTGGTTGAGATATGATGCATTCCAACCCACACATGCAGCAAATCAATGTAAATGAAGAAAATCCCTTATCGTTCATCTCTTTTATAAGCTACTAGTGACGGCTTGAGGGGATACTTCAGAGAGATAAGAGAAACCCAGGCAGAGAAGAAGTTATTCAGTGAACTTGGTCTGGCCTCTGCGTGAGATCCGCCATATGGACCAGAGTGCAACCATAATTCTTGGAGGCACTGTCTTGTGGATAGCCTAAAATCACCGAGCTTTGCCTGCTTGGCTTTGTGCCACTCACAACATGTTCTACACTTTCTAGACCTTTCACAACACTGATATTTTACATTGCATTTTGCAGAGTACGACATGATCAAAGAATTGATAGAAAATTAAAAAAGTTAAACGCATGCGCAACAAACAGAACGCCACACCTTGTTATCAAAGTTTTAATCAGTCTGCTAAGAACGCACGCTAAAAGAGGCAGCTTTAAGCTGTTAGTAATAACACTTCCAAATTTTCATCCTGTACTTCAGAGTTTTCGGTCGAAACATCGGGTGACAAATTAACTCTCATTAACAATGAAAGAATTGATAAAGGGATACTACATTTTTGTCCAACTACGATTGAGCACAGCTAGAATTGCAAGTATTTTTCCTCGGTGTTTCCGTTCTTTGGTATTCAATGCCGATCCCCCCCAGAGGTATTGGCAGCAGAAAAAATGTCAATGTACACTTTCTAGTAATGTCTTAATGTGTTTGGAGCCTCTAACGGAGAAACCATCTGAGAACATGGGATTCAATTAAATTCCAAACCTTGCCAACAACACCACCTGAGAGCGTATTGAATGCTTGTCTTGCAGCTACTCTACGTTCTTTCAGAACTTGGGCATCAGTGAAGAGTTTGTGGAGAACTTCTACAAGCTCATCATGGCCAGAAACCTGCGGAAGCAGAGATTTTAAGAACAACAATGGTGAATTACTCAGAATTTTCTAAGGGAATACTGGAAAGCTTGATGTGTGTTGAATTGAGAATCCTGTAGTAGCGTTGAACACAGGTTAACTAAAACAACAAAACCAAGCCACTTTTCCAACTGCAAAGAACTTCCATAGAAAAATATCTTCAGCAAGAAGAACTAGCACTCTCTATTAAACCTCCAATTTTTTTCTTTCTTTAAAATTTTTTTTTTTGATGGCTTAGTATGTAACCTTTAACAAGATGGTTACTGAACAATGGACAACCATCCACTGTATCTTCCTAATTTCCAAATTCCTACGACTCACATGTTCCCTTGATATAGTATTTGCATAAACCTCCTTACAAACAGTATGTGACTGAAGAATGGAAGGGAGAACATCTTTTCTCTTCAACATAGAAGGATTCTAAGTGGAAAAGATCATTTCAGATGTTTACAGTGTCTGATATGTCACATGTAATTGCACGATGATTAGCAAATCCGGACAGCTCAGTTAGCAAGTTATGTGGTGAATCACGATTCAAGTACCCGTTAGTCGAAAATCAATGAAGCCATACTGCAAGAAAATGTTGTGATATTGGCAAGAAAATGCTAATTTAAATAATCTTTTACAGTTCAATAAACAGAGGCAGTTAATGAAAAAGCGATGTATCACATACCTGCAAAACAGATAATGGATTCACTTTTTGCATTTGAAACACCATATGCGAGAAATGTCCAACATGAAGACCTGAATTTAGCAGAAGATTCTCAGGTTCTTGTGCTTAGAACCTTGTCCAAAGAAATTCATATGCTCAGAGACAAAGTTCACCTGTTAAAATAGCACAGCCAGCTGCAGCAGCTTCTGACATGTTATGACCAGCTAAACCGGGGACAAAGGAACCACCAATTACAGCAATTGGAGTAAGCCGGTATAGGTGTCTCAATTCACCTACAAGGAAATAGAGACGCCATAGAAAAGATGTCAACCACAGAACAGATACATGAATGCAAAAGGGCCAGGGAAACAATAAGGATACATTATTTGGAGGAATAGATAAGAGCCAGGGATATAAAAATCAAAGCAGGGCATGGAATGACAAACCTAACGTATCGACAATGTATATGTTTGTGCCTGGCTCAAGCTTTTCATGCTGAGATCTCAAAGCTACATTATATCCTCCTTTCTTCAATTCCTGCATACAAGCGAATGCACATTAATCATGGCCACACAAAAGGGAAAAAAAAAATCTTTGTAGCACCCTATTAATATCAAGAGAGCCAAGAAGGACTGCAGTGGAAATGAATACTAGGATTGGAAATTAATTAGAGTTATAGTCCCCTCATTTTACTTTACTATATTAACATAACTACCCAAGAAAAGTAATCCACTTTTTAATGAAATAGGTTAAATCAGAACGTACTTGATATATCTCTCGACCGTGTTCTGGATATCGAGGAACGATAATACTGACTACATCATGGTGCATTTGCATGAGATGTTTGTGAATCCCTAGCATAACTGTAAACAGTATCTACTATGAGCATAAAACCACAGGAACATCGTGCCACAAATCATTTCACTTTCAGACACTTGCACTGGCGAGAGCTTCAATTGAAGCTAGAGGAATTATGTCCTTAATGAAACAAGAAAGTCAATGAAACAAAGACTGCATGTCCAAAGGTTATTCTTGTATACAAGGAAAGGGGGGAAAAGGCAGTCTATCTGAGGGTAAGGAAACATCAAATCTGCGGTTATTAAGCTTCAGGGAATGAAAAATTATTATTTAGGAGGAAGAGAAACTATTGTTCTGACTTAAACGGAAAAAAAGAGAGAGAGAGAAAAGTATTGTTGAGCAATGCTTGAATGTGTGAAGCCTCTACAAGGATAATCACTTTGATGACCATTTGATGGACCTTAAAAGTGCACAAAAGCAGAGTAATTCTGGTCAACAGTTCTGCAGAGCACATTAATTGTGGCTGAAATTTGCAATGTGGAAAGGAATGATAAGCATGATAAACATCCGACCTTCTTCTTCACCCCTATGTATAGAAGAAGCCATCCAAACCTTCTTGTGTGCCAGTTGCGCTTTCAGACCTTCAAAGGTCACACCTTCTTTAGAAGAATAACATTCTCCAACAGCTGGGGAGAGAACAATACGCACCAGAAATATAAATTGATGAGTCCACTTGATGCTTGTTGAAATGAATCCACAGAAACCTCTTATACAATGTTGTCAATAACAACAAAACATAAACTATACATATGCAACCTCCAAATGCAGCAATTCTAACATGAATAAACAATATTTACAAGCTCACCATATTTTAAGTCTCCAGAAAAGTTGATCACAAGGGGTGGGGCTTGCAATAGTTGAAAGTGAACGGCCTGCACATTGCTCTGTAGCAGGAAACGGGGTCAGAAAGAATCAGACAAATGGCAAAAGGCTCAAACAACCATGACCCAAGAAGGCAGAAGTATACCAATGGAATTATTAAAGAAAACTTTGATAGCATGAGTGACATGAGAGGAAGCAGAAATGGTCTTGACCAACGCTCAAATGATTTGGCAGACATCCGGGCATTTAGCAACGCCAATGCAACCTGACAATATACAGAGAACTCCAAACATGATATTCAAAATGCAGTTCCTCCTCAAACTACCGATTACGGTGACAGAATCATGCATAGTTTCTGATCTTCTTGAAGAGAAATGTCACAAAAATAAGACATGCACGAACCTCCATAAAGAATGATGACGACACTTACACCATTTTCTGAAGCACCAACAATAAGATTTGGCCACAATTCACTCTCCACTATCATGATAGCATTGGGTTTCCAGTATCCGAAAAAAGCATCAATTGCAGCAGGGGTATCAAGAGGGGCAAGCTGTTAGTCCAAGAGAGGCAACAACCAGGAGTGTTATTAGTGTGTATCTCTATATAACGGAACAAGAGTAATGCCCAACAGATCAACATCTAGGCTACAAAATGAGTGGTGACCATGAATTGCTTCAGAGTGCATTTCATAGAAGCAGGTATTTAGCATCTAAGGTGTACATATAATAGAGCCTTCACAAAAATGAGGCGACAAGTTGAGATTTTCACTTCAGAGGGTTCTGGAGTTCTCATTTGCCAGGAATCCTTAGAGGAAAATTCTCATACTACTGTACCTAAATCATATGACCAAAAAGAACTCCAACCTACAAATCACTCTAGCGGGCACTGCAATATGCCGAAACAATAATAAGCAAAAAGAACTCCCACCTACAAATCACTCTTGTGAGCACTACAATCAGCTCAGATGCTAAATCATGGTCAATATGGATGACGAAATCGATAGAACTCTCAAGTATGACAACATAGAAGGCAGAACACATAGTGAAGCTACATGCATCATTGTAAAAAGCTCTCATTGAACCAATGCTAATGTTCTTTGCTCCACTTATACAAAATGGAAGAGCTTTTTGACCCCAGCGACAATTTGGATTCTCTGCTGGCAATACTTCTGGGAACAATCAATTCTACTTTATCTACACAGGATGGCCTGCAAGAAGTACCTGATGCAAAACCCCACTTGGAAGCTGATCCTCTAGTACTTCACTGCACAAGTACTTAAAAGAAAACTAATAAGCGAACAAAAAAGCACGGTATAAAGGGAAAATAACTTTTTCTAATGGGGCAATTCTGGGCTATAATTCTTTTACTGAAATTAGTTCATGCAAAAAATAAAATAAAAAATGACGACTTCAAATAGAGCAGAGAATTATACCAAAGTGTGACTCGATAAAATATACTGAACTATGCCAATAAAGAAACGACAAGAAATCAGAATTCGGAATTTCTTAAATAATTTCTGGAGAGAGAAACTTATTTCCCGAGTCTGGTCTTTTCTCTTGCTATTGAGTCCTTTTTTGGTGAGTTGCATGTGCTAAATGAATTTTTGTTTCAAGGCCTTTATCTGATCAAAATGCACAAATCCACCAAGACAAGTCTAGCTCTCTAGCGTCAGCTTATAAATTGGAAATGGAGATCAGGATCTGTCTTACAATGCAGACATTCTTGTTGTGGTTAGCAAAATGTTGACTTCAGGTCTCTTCTGCAAACAGTGCTTGATAACAGATATTGCTGCCATTGCTTCACCTGATTAAGTTTATTTACAAACAAAGGCTTAGCAAATGACAGAAGCAAAATCAGCAGTATGTGATTATGGGTAACTCCGAATGCCCCCGGAAGTGGACAAAAAATCTCAAAGGTGTTACCTTTTTTGTCCCAATTTAGCCAAACACTTGACAAAGGCACTTCGAGATTTTTCTGTCACACTGAGGGACAGTTTGGAATTAGCCTTGACTATGAGGATGCAACAGACTTAACACATTGGATTGATGGAGCTACCCATTTCGGATGGCATAAAATGTATCTGCCAATCATGGATTTATGCACACCATCCTGTCTGTGCACATTTGTGAATATGATGACAAATCCTAAAGGAGCAAGGAACTTAATGATGTGCCCGGGTTCTAGTTCTTCAATTTTCATCTTTACTGAAAATCTTCTACTCCGAATTGCCATGCAACGCAAATCGGGTCTTCCACATTGCAAGCACTTTCTACGGTAAATGTTTCCACTCTCATGTTGGTTCAACATAAAATACCATTAAAAAAAATGAAAAGATCTTCACGGGATCATGGGTTCTTCGTCATTCCAATCAGAGTCTATTGTCCTTCGAGTTCTCCGACAACATATATGTTTTTTTTTATCTTCCGTCGATCAACAAACGCATTGCGAAATCGAGCAAACTTGGCATCCTTCACTCCCCAGCGGCAATGACAGCTAACGGGGATCGTACAGCTAAAGCAGCTCGCCAAGTTAAGGCAAGAAACCAATTCTACTCGTCCGTGTTTCCAGCAGCTGGCGGTTCGATTCAGGAGAAGGGCATCGACAGCAAGCGAGATGCTCAGCGTTTCTTCCGACTCCTGAATCGGCGCAGGCTCAACAGTACGGCAACGAAACCGCCTCTTCCGTTCCAACCGGAGAGATGAACATGGAAATGAAAGAGAACGAGAGAGGGGAAGGAAAGAGAAAGAGATGGAACCTAAAGAGACGGCGTGGAACCAGAGGAGTGGGCCGGGAGGGCGCGGGAGGGACGCCCGGCCGAGGCGCTCGGCCCAGCGGAGCGGGTGGTCGAGGCCACGGGCGGCGCGCCACCGCAGGTGGAGGCGGAGCAGGGGCGAGAGGCCGCAGGTCAGCGCCCTGTATGCTCTGTACACCAGCATCCCCTTCGCAGTCGCCATGGGCGTCGGTGCCTCGAGTCACTCGACCCCTTGCAATTTGCAAACTTGCGGGGGTCAACGTTTTGAAATTTTGCCGATTCATCTCGGAGGGTCCCGCCGGCCCTTCTGGCGACGGTGGAGCGGCGGCGCCGCCCGAGACGAGGGCCTCGTTTATACTTTCTATTAATCTTTGTGTTTATTTTAAGGGTTAACGCAACGAAAAATGCCAAACCGGTACGCCTCTTGATAAATTTACCCTCCGTTAGCTTTCGTTAAATTTTACCATGAAATTGCTTTGTTAAATGACACGTAGCAGTTAACGAGTACATCAGTTTAGGGTTTTACCCTCCGTTTGTTATAGGTGTACCGATTTGTGATTTTTTGCGATATTAATTCAATTTAACGAAGTGTAAATTTATCATAAATGTACCAATTTGACATTTTTGGTGGTAAAAAAATTAGTTTTTGGTAAATTTATCACAAGTGTATTCGTTTAGGATTTTTCGTGATCAAAATATTAATTTGAGATAAATTTATCGCAAGTGTACCAGTTTGGAATTTTCCGTGATATTAACCCTTTTCAATAAAGAACATTTAGTCTTGTATCTTAATCTAATTTAATTCAAATTTGGATTAAGAAATTAGAATTTGGACCAAAATTACGTCGTTTTAGTCTTATGCTTCATGCTTTAGTAACATTGAGTGAGAAAATAATAGGAAAAAAATACATCAGTATGTTCCGTTAGCCAAGTTAAACACGATTAACAGAAAGACTTGATTGCATTTTTTAAAAAATGTTAAGAGTTCTTTTTTTTTTTGGTCAAAAAATGTTAAGAGTTCAAATGCTCACTTTCTTGATGTGTTTTATGAATTCTAGTGCGCTTGTTCCAATAATTAGGGAAAATTATTAATTACCAAAAAGGTTGTAAATCTATTGTATAATGGTCAATTCAGTTTTAGACTGTTCAATCTAGCTAATTTAGCCAATTTTGGCTGGAATTCGATGACACGATCGGTGCAGATGTGATTTTTGTAATTTTTTATAATTTTTGGTAATCATCCCAAAAGTATCCCCAGTAGTTAACTAAGAGCATTGAGGATCCGTTAAAATCCAAAGGGTACGCAATGATTTAAATAGAACCGGTTTTGGAACATACTACAAAATCCTACAGGGTCTAGGAAATAATCCAAAGTCAATTGGATGAGTTAGGGAATGATCTCATCTCATCTCATCACATCAAAATCATAAAAAGGGTACGCAACAAGTAAGATGAGAGATCGGTCATGGAGACGACAGCAAAGTCCATTTCTGCTCCAAGTTCTATCTAGAGATAATTACACAAACGGTTCCTGAATTTTGACCTACTATGTAATTTGATCCATAAACTTTTAATTTGTTCAATGTAATGTCTGAACTTTAGCTTGATGTTTAATGTGGTTTCTGAACTTTTAATTTGTTCAATGTGGTCCCTAAACTTTTGGTATATGTTTAATTTAGTCAATGAGTTATATTAAAATGTTCAATATTCCCTGAACTTGAATTAATGAAAGTACTACATTAAACATTTTCATATAATTCAGGGATTAAATTGAATATGTACCAAAAGTTTAGGGATTACATTAAATAAATTAAAAGTTCAATAACCAAATTGCATATTGGGCCAAAGTTTTGAGACTATTTGTGTCATTTTCCCTTCTATCTATCATGGAAGATTGGATTAGAAAAAAAGAAAATGATACAAACGGTCCATGAACGTTAGTTAAATTTGTAACATGATCCCTAAACTTTTAATTTGTTCAAAGTGGTCCTTGAACTTTCGGTACATGTTCAATTTAATCCTTTGATTATACGAAATAATCAATGCCATTCCTAAACTTTATGAATAGAAGGATAACATTGGATATTTCATAGAGTCTAAAGATTAGATAGAACATTTTTCTAAATGTTCAGGGACCACATCAAACAACTTAAAAATTCAAGAATCACATTACACATTAAAATAAAATTCATAGACCATCAAACAAATTAAAAGTTCATGTATCACGTTGCACATTTGGCCAAGGTATAGAGACCATTTGTGTAATTATCCCATAGAAAAATGGTCACTCTAGACAGCTATAATAACCAAGAATGACAGAAGTTATTGTTTAGATAGATGTGTTAAATGAAGCCGTCCCAATGTTAAAGAGTTCATGCGTCCAACAAAAAATTTCTGAATTCTCTCACACGCAGCACTGGCGCCGCTGCTGCCGTTGCCGGACGACATCTCCGCCATAAAAGGGTCTTTGTCGAACGACATGCCTCTCTTCCTTTTATTCGAATAGTGTCATAACGACCGTCGTCACGCCTCTCTTCCTTTTATTCGAATAGTGTCATAACGACCGTCGTCACGTAAACTTCAGATGATTAAAAGAAACCACCTTTTTGCAAGAGAATTATAGTATGAGCTTAGCTTTGCAGATTAGCACACGCTAAGATAATATATTCATGCAGGCACCTGTGTAGCTGAGCTACCAATCTGCATTCCCAACTAAAGAAAAATCAGTCGGAATTAACTACCAGCACAAGCCGAAAGGACGAGATAAACAAGCAAAAACTATCGAAAAACTGCTTTACAGGGATAAGAACTAAGTTACATTTGCGAGTAACCCGAAAGCTATGTACGAAAGCACGACCCACAAGCTATGCCTGCATTCTAGTCATAACTCCTACGTCCTACTTCTATCCAGCACTATTTTACACATTCTATAAGAGAGATAGGGAATGCCTTCAACCAGGATCCAAGCCGAGCAGCAAGCACTTCGATTTCATGGTACCGAATGCGCTTACTCATATTCCACATCATGCAACCTAAAGTTACCGGCTCGCAAATAAAACGAATGCTGGCGTCCGAAGTCCATTTCAGGCCACTAGTTTGACCAATCAAGAGGAAAATCGGTTTTTCAGACTGAAAGAAGCACCTCCACGGTCAGATTAATCGCTTTGGTATCCCAAAGCTGCAAACCCAGATTGAAAACCCTGGTCCACCTCAAGAAAGACATTCATGCGACGCGCAGCTAGATGGCTCCTGGTTTGTCTGAATCCTCTCTCCATGATGGCAACAGAAATGTTTGATGTACACCAGTAAACCAACTGAAGAGGTATACACTCAATCTAGCTCGTCTGTTAGTTAATCAAGACCTAAATTACATCGAGAGCCATCTCATTCATTTTAACTAAGTAATCATTGGAAGCTCTCTGTCCAGTGAAGCCGGCCAAAGACCTTCCTTTCATGTCTCCACTGATCCTGGAAAGATAGTTGAGACCGACAAGCAGCTCGACAATAGCAGTTTCAGTTTTTGCTTGATTGGCAAAGAAAAGAGTCTGTACTAGATGTACACTTGTTCCAGAGACCTCATGCTGCTTCTCAATGTTTCGTTCAGACTGCCACTTAATCGTGTTATGAGCAAGAGGAGCCAGCCATTCCAACATCTGCGCAACAGATAAATTCCATTGAGCCGCAAGGGAAGCATCGTAGATCGATGAAGCCAAACTTCTAGCATAAGACCTCAGCCTGGTCCTCAGCACAGTTCTTAAGGAATTTGATAACATATTGTACAAGTCATCTCTTGCGTCAATGCTAATCAAGTGCGGCGCAGAGGCAAGCTTCTCAATGAGTACTATCACTCTTGCGTAGTGGAAAGCTAAAGCAGCATCTCCAAGAGTACATGGTGGGGCAGAGATTGATCCACACTTTGAATAGAGAAGGGTGAGTTTTGCATAAACTCTGTTGCTTTGAGGCTGAAAACGCCTATCAGAACAGCCCATCTTCTCAATATCATCTTTGCAGACACCGCTTACCCTCATGGAGCCTCCAAATGCCACTCGATGCCTTTCAATAACTGGCGAATTGCTTCCGCCATTCATGCATCCTTTAAAAGGTCCAACAGGAGCCAATTTTTTTGATTTTGAATGCAAAAAATTTCCCTGAATTGATCCAGACCGGTGATGAGCTAGTTGTTTCTTCCTGCTAGCAGATGTCAGTACTGACTTTGATGAAGACATCCCGAGCGGCCCTGAATAGAACCCACATAGATTGTCCTCAGATGGATAGACTGGAGAATGCATTATAGCAGAAAAAGACTGCGTCCGGGAAACACTATTAGAATTCACCCCGTTATAATCACTCGCCTCAGCAGAAGACACTTGACCATTCCCAAATAGATTCTTAATCCTCTCTATCAATGTGAACAGTGACCTTGCTAGAAGCCGGACTACATAATCATGAGTTTTGGTCCATGGAGAAAGTTCCTGCAGATTTTTCACTTCCTGACGCTGCCACATCACCTTCTGCTGAAATTCAAGTAGCTTCACCTGATCAGTGTCGGTGTTGGCGCGCATTGTCCTAAGAGTTTGTTCAAGCTCTACCAGCACATCTTGCTCTTGTGTGAACTGCAGCATTATCCCAACAAACCCTTCCATCTTCTTCACTTTCCGGTCCATCTTTTTCGACTTAAATTGCCACCCAGACCACTCAAGTTCGTATTGCACAGGATCATTGAGGAAAAGCTCAAGCCGATGAAACACAGGATCGGTACATCGCATCCCCAGCCTCACCACTGCCCTCGCTACGTACACCAAATCATCCATCATCTCACTCAAAGCAAGATCCATGAGGTAATCTTCGTCTTCTGATACAAGGTGTCTAAGCCCAATCGAGCACTGAACCTCGTCTTTCAACCTGCGAAACTCTCTGTCAGTCGAAGAATGCCATAATTTGATCACCTTCAACATCATGCTCACGACCTCAAAAGCCAATATTCCAACAACTGCCTTCTCAGGCTCTGATGTCTTGCTCCTCGACGCCCGCCACAAACTACTAAACCAAGAGTCATTCCGCCTCTGGCCACCCATCGGCCACCACTCAATAAGATGACCGATTTCCAACAAGCGCCGAGTCAAAAAACCTTCATCCCTGGCAATGATGTAAAAGTAAAACCAACAAAAATTAGACAACTAACCCCCGACCATTAGTTAAACCCCCAATTCATCCACACAAAGTGCTACTAAAATGACTAAGCTACACACGATCGCTCAAAAGTGAGATCAAAATGCAGTGAACACTGAACGCCTGCAGATTACAACAGTCACAGGAGCACATACCAGCTCTCGGCAAGAACCACAAACACGAATCTCGCCGAAAGCTAAATTGACGCAGATTGGCGAAATTAAGGAACGAAGATGAATGAATTCTTTACTCCTTTCGTCCAGAAAAAAAACAAGACAAGGGGCAGAAAAAAGAGAGTTCTTTTCCGGACAAAAATCCAATATTTTGACGAGATAGCCAAGAATCGCCACAGCAGGCCAGTAAAGGTTCGGCCATTTTCAAGTAACCCAGACACAGTCACGCCCACCCATCTCTCCCCAAGCAAATTCCCCGACAACCCCGCAAGAGGGCACGCAACAAACCATCCACCAAAAGGCAAGCGAAACCGCACGAGCTCGACCCCGGAGGGAACTCACCTTCGAATTCACGGAACCCCTCGAATGCGGATCTAACGGGAGCGACATTCGAAGGAGGGAGAGCGCGTGGAGCTCACCCCGCGCGCGCGCGCACGACCCCGGTTCAAACCGCGACGGCCGAAACCAGGAAGAAGGGGGGGGGGGGAGCGAAGAGACAGGGACAGGAACAGTCCAAATTCGGTCCGACCGAGGCGGGCGAAGGAGGAGCGAGGGGGCGCGGGGGGGTGGGTAGGGGGGATCTTTCGGCTTCGTGTTTGGGTTTCGATGCCTCCGGATCTCGCGGCGACGATGCTTTTTGGACAAATCGCTAGCACGAGCAAAGCGCCCCCCTCTTCCTCGTCTTTTTGTCCGGTGCGCGAGTGGGAGTGGTTGCGAGAGGCGGAGGTTACGCTGTCGTTTCTACGGCGTTGACTTTGACTCGCGCATTGGCGAGCGGAGGGGTCGCGATCGGGGGGAATTTTCAGTCGCCGCATTAGCAACGGAGGGGGAGGGGGGGGGGGGGGGGACATGGTCATCCCGTTGCGAATGTTTTGATCGGGCGGGTGGGTCCGGCGGAAGCTTCGCCGATAGGGTCCGTGTGATCCGATTACCGAGAAAAGCCCGAGCTAGCAAACACGGCACGTGCTGCTGCTGCTTAGGCGGCCGGAGGACCGGCGTCCATCACAGCCGTTGATCGAGCCGTCCTATGTAAGAACTTCACTGATTGGGAGTCCCGCATGATTGGTCGTTGGGAAAGGCCCGAGCCGGTAAGCTCGGAACTCGCCGAGGAATCCCTGTAAAGATGACGATGGGCGTGGCCAGTGTTAAGGCATGTATCGCAACCTATGTGAGCGGTTTCGCGGGCTCAGCTTCTGAACTTTTAATCGATTCGAGATTTTTACTCTCTGCAAATCTTGCGAACATGGGCATTTGTGATTTAAGCATCTCGAATTCTCGCACAAGTCGAGCAAATGTAATTGCTAGTTCAAGCACTATTCATATTCTCTTACGTCCCATAAATATATATCCATACATTATCGCACTCTTTTGTAGTCCTTGAGCTATATCTTGATTGTTACTAGAAAGGATCGATGCGTTGTCGCAACAAAAAAATCAAATTTTTTGTATTATACTCATTTTAGCGATAATATTATTTCATTATTATTATTTTTCTTTAATGATGAATGTTTTTGATGAAATTTTATATGATCAAAGGAGAAAAAACAGCCGCAAGTCCTTTCGTATGATGCATTCTTGTTAGATTGTAAGTGTCAATACTTCACATCAAATTTTTATGGGTTAATACCATGAAAAACCTTAAACCGGTATATCTGTAATAAATTTACCATTCAATAAATAGAATTAGTATCACGAAAAATCACAAATTGGTAAACCTGTGATAAACGAAGGGGTAAAACCACAAATTGTATATTCGTCATCTGTTGTGTATCATCCAACTTAGCAATTGGACTGTAAAATTTAACGGAAACTAACAGAGGGTAAATTTATCGCAGGTGTATCAGTTTGGGGTTTTGGTGGTCAAATAATTAGTTTAGGTTAAATTTGTCATAAGTATACCGGTTTGAGGTTTTTCGTGGTATTAATCCAAATTTTATTTTGTCAATTGCAAAAGATAAATTTTAACCTTTTCAAGTCACTTGATGATAGAATCGAAGTACTTTTAGTAAAAATGAATATGTATTTTTCATAATATCTTAGATGCAATAACAGAACACAATGATTCGTCTACGGTTTAATTAATCAAAATAAAAAATTAATGGATACAAACAAAGTTAACTAAAAGGGTGTACTTGTACAGAAAGCTTTTTTATGAATTAATAAATAAAAATAAAATGAACTAATTTGGTAAGTAAACTAACTTTTTATAAAAAAAACAAATTAAACCTTGTTTTGGTAACCCTCCTTTATCATGCTAACTCTTCTTTCACTTTAATTTGTTAAAATGAAGTACTTTGATATTATAAACGCAAACTAAAGTCTGAAAATGTATCAGTACGTTGGAGCTAAACAGAGCCTTATCTTTGTTTTTAGATATTATAATAAAATGTAAATTCACATACAACTTTATGCTAATGGTCTGTGACAAATTATAAACTGACAGGGGGCATGGTAAATGGTGGCTCCTTCTAGACATGCCTATTAGCGAAATACAAATAAACTGGGATGGAATTTCTGAATAATCGTTATATCATTTGATGATAATATGGAAGTATCCTCTTTCGTTATCAAATATATTCAAGAAAAATGGAAGGAGAATTTTCAAGTTAGGATTTGATTGTAAAATGTTTGCAAAGGTCGATCAACAAACTAGAATCTGATCCAAAGCTCCTACAAGGGCATTTGCGGCCTGTATCTATCCTAAAAGGCGGGCTCCACTTATGTGTTTTTTATTTTAGTGTGATAGTGGCCGCACGCCTCGCCACTTTCCTTGTATCTTTATCTTTCCCAAAAAGAAGGAATACTATCTTAAAGTTTTACATCTGGGCGATCTTGAAATCCAAGCGAGAACCAAGATGAAACTTTTTAAGGATTTGTTTAGATTCGAACAAAATCACAATTCTATTTTCAAAAGATAAGTTGGGCAAAAAAATAATAGGAAATTTTGTCTATCACTACCCCATTGCTAATGCGCGAGAAAAAGTCAAAATTAAGTATTTATATAAAAAAAGAGATTGTGGAAAACCTTATGCTTTTTGAGGACAAAAGAAAAGAAAAAAAAGCCAAATTTGGAAAAAAAACCGAAAAGGGGAACAAAATTAAAAAATAAGAAAAAAAGCACATATCTTCATCGTGGTAAAAGCTCGGGCCTTTATCTCTTGGTAGGTTGCATTAGTGTTTTTTTATAGATACTTAATTTCGGCAAAAAAAAGAAGTGTATTCCTATATTTTATTAATGAGTACTAGCAGCACCAAAAATTTTTAAAAAACGGGGAAAAATGAGGTGGTTTTGGGAAAGTCACATGGAGAAAAAGGGTAAAGCGTTTTTGTTTAGGCCTTTTAATTATGTCTTTGCAGCTTTCTCTCGGAACCATGCTTGCAGTTACAGCTTCTGGGGCGCTTTTTATTTATTTATTTGTCTATTTTTATTTTGTTTATCATGGTAAGGACAAAAAGAAATCCCTTGGGGTCAAGTTGATAAAAAGAAATCCCCCACGATCTTTCTTCTGTTCAAAGAAATCCTTCTTTATGTGGGTTCTTCAAGAACAAAGCAAATTTATCTGGGGAACCTCAAAGGTAATCTTGCATTTGTGGCCTTTTATTTTCTTGAAATTTGTGATGAACTTGACTTATTATTGTTGTTGTTTATTTTTTTAATCTCCTTTTGAATTTCAAAAGTTGAAGTTGAAACACAATTGGGAAAAGTGGTGCCTCATGTCAAGGAAATTATTATTTGAATGTTCTTTAATTTTTTCCTAAATCAACAAAAATATGATATCTTTTATTACCCTTTTTTTTTTATCTTTTTGGTCTTTATAAATATTAGCATAATTTCATTTGAATAAAATTTAGCTTATGATTCTCGTAATAGTAAAAGTAGAAGCTCATTTAAAGTTGTATCGTGTTGACAATCATGTTTTTTCAAGTCTAAACTTTTTCGTAAGGATATCCAAAAGCGATATTAAAATATTTATAGATACTCGAACTCATATTAATCTAGATCTTGTTCCTTATTCTTTAGATAATTTTCAATAATCTAAATGCTTTTCCTAATTTGTTAGATTGATAAAAATTTCAATCTGTTGTGTTTCATGTTTCCCAGAAAATAATGAACAAGATCTATATTAATATGAGTTCAAGCATTTGTAAATGATTTAATTCGCTTATGGATATTCTTATGAAAACGCTTAGACTTAAAATAGCAAGAAATAAATCTGATACAACTCTAGATGATTTTATATTTTTACTATTATAGATATCATAAATTAAAATTTGCTTAGATGAAACTATTGTAATATTTATAAAATCCAAAAAGGTCAAAAGGTAATATAAAGAAAACATATTTTTTAAATTGATTTGGAGGAGTGAAATGAAAAAATACTCTAAAAATAGGTAATAGTGTAATTGTTGAGATGCACACGAGAGTTGTGTTAGAGAAGTTTCACATCAGAGAATTTGTATGGTATGGAATAGTTAATATATTTTAGTTGACCTATAACTCATTGGCTTAAGGGATATATTGACAGGTTCGAATTTGGGCTTTTTCTTGGCGATTTCCCTGGCGAAGGTATTGAGTTTTGCTATGAGTTCCCAACAAATGGTGTTAAAGCAGATTGTAAATTGGTAGGTCTCCAACTTGTTCCGATAGGATCAAATGGTGTTAGAGCCGATTATAAATTGGGGGGTCCTCAACTTGTTCCTGTAGGAATTTGGTTTCATAGTTTGGTATGGAGGAAAGGAGACCACTGTCACTTTTAACAGTAATAATAATAACTTGCGAATGATACTAAATGGCTGATTTTCTTTTGTTCAAAAGTCAAAAGAAAATATTGAATAAATTGAAAGTTTAGGAATGTAATGAACATTTAAGAATAATTCAAGAACTGTGTTGAACGAATTAAAAAATCAAAGATGATATTACGCATTAAGCCAAAATTTAAAAATAACAGTATCATTTTTAGTTTCATTTATTAGACATGCATAATGGAGATGTTCATCGAACCTACGGATTATGAAGCACGAAAGTGATTGAAAATGGGTCGTTGCATCATGCGAAGAAAAATATGACGTTGATGAGAAGAAAATCTCGACAAACTACAAGGCCATGCATTTGTTCTATTGTGCTTTTAGCACCAAAAATGAAAAATCAATAGAATATCAACGTGTAAAATGGTAAACGAAATCTGAGATAGATTGGTGGTAATCCATAAAGGAACGAACAAAGTGAAGGAGAGCAAAATAGCTCTCTTGCAAGATGTTAAAAGACGGATGAGAACGAGGCTATGAGTGAAATGCATCTTCGTGTTACTAATATTGGGAATGAACTAGCGTCTCTTAAGCTAAGATTTGGAAAAAGCGTAATTATTTCAAAAGTAACTGAGATGTCTCCCAAAATCGCGGCAATATGAGAGAGACACAATTCCCGAGTCAAAGGATCTTAATGCTACGCCAATAGAAGAATTGATTTGATTGATGGCGTATGAAGTTGAAATAAACAATTTAAGTGGAATTAAAGATATCAATTGCTTTGGAGGCTAATGTTCCTCGAAAGAAGATAATGTTATATAAAGATAATAATATGATTGAAAATAATGATATAAATAATTTATAAATTTTAACTTAATATGTAATTTGATTCATGAATTTTCAATTTATTTAATATAGTTCTTGAATTTTAATTTAATATTTAATGTGATCCCTGAACTTTTAATTTATTTAATGTGGTCCATGAACTTTTGGTATATATTCAATATAATCTCTAAACTATATAAAAATGTACAATATAATCCCTGAACTTGAATTTATAGAAAAACTATATTGAACATTTTCATATAATTTAGGGATTAAATTGAACATGCACACCACCCGCCTGGGTGGCGTCGCTGGAACGGGCACTCTTCCTCTCGCAAAAGGTTGAGCGTTCGAATTCCGGATGCCGCAGAGTGACTTAACCGGTGGCACGTGTGTGGTGGCTAGCACGTGTCGTCCCCAGGGTTTACCCCCCAGCTGTCGACCGTGTGGGGGTTCTCTGGGTTATCAAAAAAAAAAAATTGAACGTGCATCAAAAGTAGGGATCACATCGAACAAATTGAAAGTTCAGGGATCATATTGAATACTAGGCTAAAGTTCAGGGACTATATTGAACAAATTAAAATTTTATGGATCAAATTACATATTTGGCCAAAATTCTGGGACTACTTGTGTCATTTTGCAATATGATTATACTGATAAGAAAGTTCAAGCATTTTCTCAGGTACTTTAGAGGAAAAAAATTGTCGCAAAATTGGTAGCAAAATAAAAGTCATAAGGACAAAAATGACATTACTTGCTTTGAGCGTCCTGTTTACGAGAGAAGAAGGTCTAAATAAAAGAAACACGAGATGGCAAAATCAACTTGGAGCGATCTCCAAATTTTTAGCGAAGAGGAGAAGGAAAAGATAAACTCGCGTTTAGAGGTGGAAAACGATGCCATGGAAGATATAAACAAGTCTCTTGGTTGCGATGTCTTTAGTGATTATCTCAAAAGTGCGGGTCGAAAAAAGTTGGGGAACGTACTTTGCTATTTTTTGAAATAAATAATAATTTTAGGGAGGATTTTTAAATAATACACTTTCAAATTCATGAAAAAATTGTTTTAATTATGATAATATCGATTCATGTTACCAAAAAGAAGATATTAGAAAGATTTTCATGCAATGATATTTGAATAATCGATGAAAGTTCGCTATTTTTTTTTTAAAAACGGATAGTTTCTTAAAGAAAATATAAATTATGTGGGCAAATTACTGTGATTAATGGAAAGAGGTTATAAAGCATGGTCAAGTGGGCCTGCTTGTGGACGAATTTGAACGTCGTCGGTGTACGAAAGATTTTTCCTTTTCCCTTTACCGACACTATTTTTTGATTTTTTAATCTTCGCCGTCTTCGGAAAATTGGTCAACTAGAGTGCGCTATTTGCGTTTTTTAAATGAGTTTAAATAGTTTTTCTTTTTTAAGATAGTGGGGTAGCTTTTAAAAAGTAGCGGCACTTTTCTGTATTTTTTTTTTTTACTGTTTTACGATTTTTCTTTTGGAAACAAGTTTATTTGATTAGAAAAATAAATTGATGTGGAGAACCACTGAGAGCTTTCCTTCGATTCGCCTGTGATGACGGATGAGTCCGTGCTTTTTGATTCGGATTGAGCTCCAAGAAACCCTAATGTTGGTGGACGAATCTGAGCTCACATTACATCATTAGAACCCATGAACGATGATATACTATCTATCACCATTCAACATCACCTGCCTATTTTGGATTAAACCATTTGTCCCATATTGCTTCTGGTGAGCCGGACCGGCTTGGCCGAGCTTTTAAGGAATGAGAATTTTTTTTCACAAATACAAAACAAAAATAAAGTAAGAAAGAAAGAAAAGGATAGAGAGTTAATCATCTACGACCGGAGATGGATAATTGAAGTGCCAAAGTTGTGTACGGCGTTTACTTTAGTGCTAAAAGCTTTTTTTAAATCACTTAAGTGTCATTAAAAAAAAATGATCACATAAGTGTCAATTTTGGTTTGGATCGTTGAAAATCCGACGTGCCATATTTTATTATCATCTCCTACCTATCCGTCAACATATTATTCCCTTGACGACGTCGTTTTCAAGTTTTGCCCTAAATTCAAAACCCTAATTCGAATTAAATTTGAAACCCTAATTCAATTTTCCTCCCAAAATCACACTCTTCCCCTCCAAGAAGCCACCTGCACGTCGTGGTCAACATGATCTAGCACCAGATAAACGTAAACGACAAGGATAACAAAAACGGCAACGGAGGAATGGAAAGAGATCGAGCCAAATCAAACATGCCTTGAGCTTTCGACGGAAGAAATGACAATGCATCTCCGTTCGCCATAACGCACCTGGCCCTCTACAGCTCCTCCTCGAGCCTGTCAATGAGCTTTGAATCCAGTAGCCCGCTGCTTGCCTAAGCACCGATGGAAGCCCGAAAGCGGTGAATAGATGAGTCGAGCGTGAGTGTGCGTTGACGTAACAACGGCTCCTCGCTCGACGTACGGGCGATGTTTGCGGTGGCGTCCTGTAGCTCCTTCGCCTGCTCCACTGCCCACCACATCTCCTTCTCCATCCACCTTTCAGCCTCCTTCGCCTCTTTCGGCGGCGGCGTCATGTGTTTTTCTTATAGAATTCATATGTCAACGTTGTTTTTTAAGAATGTGGCATGATTCATTGCTCGTTACAGACCTATGGCGATTATCATTGACAATGGCTCACGTTTGAACAATAAGATTGTGGAGTAGTTGTTCCGCGAATTCTTGATTCATCATTTGAATTCATTGTCATATCGTCCTCAAATGAACGGAGCAATAAAAGTGAAAATAAAAATATAAAGAAAATCTTGGCAAAAACGGTCAATAAGTGCCATGCTTAGCATGAATGTCTTTTGTATACACTAATGGCATATCACACACTTATTTTCTTACCTCGACTGGGGCATCGGCCTTTTATTGGTGTATGGCATGGAAGTTGTCTTACAAAGTGGAAGTTGATATCCCATCATTAAGGCTTCTATCACAAACGAAGCTATTAGAAGCCGAAAGGGTTTAGCAAAGGTGTGAGCAACTAAATATGATTGATGAGAAAATGCTACAATTTTTATGTTATGGACAGTTTTATTAGAAACGGGTGGCGAAGTCTTTCAGCCATAAGGTTTGCTATCGGCACATTTTGAGATCAATGATCTCGTGCTACAAAAAGTGCTACCAATCTTATCGGATCCCATGGAAAATTCACTTCTAGTTATGATGGTCCATACATCGTACAGAGCCTGGAGGTGCTTTGATTTTAGTGGAGATGGATGGTTGTGAGCTTCCAAATCCTGTAAATACTCATGCATAAAGAAATAGTTTACATGAATGAAATCAAGACCAAAGAGCTATTTCTCATGCAATTCGGGTCAGTATAACGGTTTATCGATTCCAATTTACCCTAAATGATCCGTTTTCCTAACATGTTTCAATTCTATTCTTAATAAGGAAGTGTTAAAGCTCGAAAGGATAAATACTAGAAAAACGTAATGATCGTACTCAATTTTCATTCCCCAGGGATTCATTCACCAATGCATTCTCTCTTATTCTTTATGGGGTTGCCGAATCGTTAAAATGTAGATTAGTACCATTTTTCTTTAAAATCCTTTAAAAATCGATAAAGATCTGAAAGAAAATTTTATAGAAAAAACTTAGTGTTTTTCTATTTGAAAATGCCTCTTCGCTTGGCGGTTCATGCATCTAGAATCGACATTCCCTATAGAAATCAGTCTAATAGATGATCTCAATGAAATGATAAGGGATGTTAACCATGCCAAAGGTGGGTGTTTGAATGAGGAAAGGCAAGTCGTGCCCTAAACAAATCCTATAAACACTTTGAAAGTTAAGGCTAAAAAACAAACTCATATTGTTTAAGGATGAGGGACTTATTTGCGAATGGTACATGGATTGAAATAACGAGAGACATTTCTTTCCTCTATTTCAAACACTATAGGCAAACTGTCGTTAGTTTTTTTGAACATTAGATAGGGAGAATTTTCAAAAAATACCCATATCAAGAATCATCCCACATCGGAGCAAGACTAGAGGTTCTGGTTGAAAAAAAGGTCAGAACAATTTTTTTCCCTTTACTTGCATCAATTTTCGTGGTGTCTCTCATATGAATTCAAATGGAAGCTTGAAGCATCCCAAAGCCACGAAGAACATTTGTTTTTCTATCCCTACACAATTACATTCCTTGTTTAACCAACTTGGGGGGAGTGTTAGAAAAGTCTTAAATCTTTTGTATTGGGGCCAATTTAGTCCTAAACCGTTTTTTTTGTATCAATTCAATCCTAAATCTTTTGAACTAGTGCCAATTCAGTCATTCCGACTAATTTTGACTGGATTTTGCTGATGTGGATATCGGTTGGCCTACGTGGCGCCGCCAGCAATGACGTGGATAATTTTTAATAATACTTTAATATTTTTCAAATTTTATTTATTTATATATTTTTCTTTCTTCTTCCTCTAGCCTGTCACCAGTCTGGCGACCTGTCGGAGGCCAGGGGGCCTCTGGCGAGCCTCACAAGTGGCTAGGTGAGGTCGGGCCTCACCCATGGCCAGCGAGGCTCGACCTTCGCTAGATTTGGTGAGGGCGAGCCTTGCCCAACCTAACGTGAGGCTCGAGCCCTCGCCGGATGGCCGCGAGGATGACCTTGCATTGGGTTGGGCGAGGCATGACCTTATCGGATTTGGCGAGGTCGGGCCTCAACCATGGCCAGCGAGGCTCGACCCTTGCCAGATCCGGCGAGGGCAAGCCTCGCCCAGCCCAATGTGAGGCTCGCCCTCGCACAAGCAAGGGGTCGGCCTTGCCCAAGCCAGATTTGGCGAGGCCTATCCTCGCCCAGGCTAGGGCGGCCTCATTCGGCATCGCCTGCACCAAGGCGACGACTGGCGAGGCCATCATGGCCTAAGGCGAGGGCCGACCTTGCCAGATCTAGTGAGGGGAGCCCTCGCCGGGGCTCGCCCCGCCTGGCCGGGCGACGGCGACCCTCACCCAAGTGAGGGCAGCCTGCCGGCCATGGCCGATGGCCAGCCGTCGCCTGTGGCCAATGGCCGGTCACCGACAAAGGGAGCAAGGGAGGAAGAAAGAAAAAAAAAAGAAAAGAAAGAAAAAAATCAGAAAAAAAATTAAAAATGGAAAAATATTATTAAAAAGTTATTCACATCACTGCCGGCGATTCCACATAAGCCGATCGGTATCCACGCCAATAAAATCAAGCCAAAATTAGTCGGAAGGACTAAATTAGCACTAGTTCAAAAGGTTTAGGACTGAATTGACACAAAAAAAAGGTTTAGGACTAAATTGACACAAATGTAAAAGATTTCAGACTTTTCTTACACTTTTCCCCCAACTTGGGCCTTATTATTCATTTTTTAAACTCGGTGGTTATCCCCTACACTATGGCAAGACATGTGATTTATCAGGAGCAGCGACCAAAGACAGAAACATCCAAAGTCGCAAGCGCTCAAGTGGATAGAAGTTGTCAACATCAAGTGTATTAGAGTTGTTGTAAAGTTAGAAAAAGAAGTCAAGCTTAAAAGGGTTAAAAAAGAAAAAAAAAACATATGCCGCGTAAGAGCAAGGCCCTCAAAAGAAAAGGATAGTATTGAAAAATAAGGAAAATTAGCGTATGTATGCAATTAGATGTTTTGTAAGGAGCAAAGCCCTCCCGTGTTCAAGTCAATGTAGTAGTCAAATTTAGCAGTTGAATCAAAGTGGACTGTCGAGACTAATGAAATGTCAAAAAAATGAAGAATTATTGAAGATGATTGGTAATGATGCTAGATAGTCACTGATCTCAAAACCCTAATGATGAATTTTGAGCATGATATACTTTTTCGTTTCTGAACCCATTCATTGACCCTACTTTACATCCCGTATTAAGTCTCTCAAGATTGAATTGTCAAAGCTAACGTGCGAGCTTCACATGGAAAACTCCCTCTCGAGGAAGTGGGGGTGTGGTTATTTTATCTCACCTTTAGGTTTCTTGACTTGTAAATACGATAGATGTAACAAATGTAGATTATTTCGTTTCTTTAGCTGATGATATTTATCCTTAGTTGAAACCATGACGATGACCATATTATGGTTGTTGGAGAATAACTCTCAGATTGATCACTATATATTTATTGTGAATGTTTCCTGAACCTTCAAAACCAATATTGCGAGGTAATTTGGGTGTTCATGTTTATTTCCCATGCAAATGAATAGGAACAAACAGCTTTTACTAATAGTTTATGAGAAGCGCTTTTAGACTAAGGAGCTCTCATTTGACATCTTTAATCAATCCCTTTTTATGAGTTAAAATCATTTTGAGAATGACTTTTCTTCTATGAGAATTTGATAATTGATATTGACTGCCAAGCTAAATGGCACTTCCGTGATATTGAGCGATTCTGCCGTAATGAATGCTTTCGTGATGATAAATGTTATTGAAAGAAATGAAGTCATCCTGATTTGCGCTCTCAATCAATGCACTTTCTATGTTGTCACCCGCCTGTAATATATGGCTCAAAGTCCAGCCCATGTTCCTAAGCCACAAGCCCAGGCCATTTTTCTTTCATCCTTCAACAGATTTGTGCGCGAGCGTGCGAAGCGGGGGACTAAACAAGAAAAATAAAGAGAGAAGAGAGCGAGCTCGTCCGTGAAGAGAAAAAAGGGGGAACGAGAAAAAGTTTTGCCCGTAATCGAACCAAACATCCCGATAACCCGAATCAACTCCAAAGTGTAATGCTTAGTAAGTACTCAAGCTTATTATTCGTCCAATCGGAGTAATTCTCGAAGTTAGATCTTAAATCTGGAGTTATGTGAAATTTGAACTATGAGATTTGATTGAGGAGTTATTGAGTTTAAAAATTATATAGAAATGGTAGATAAGGACGTTGTGGAGCTGTGAGGTTTGACGAAAACCGATTTCGAAATATAGTTTGATCGGAATGAATTTATGAAGTTTAGCATGTGAGTTACGTGTAACGGATAAAGACGAACATTCGTTATAAAAGAGTTTTTTTGTTAACACGTAAAAATCGTTTTGTCAACGAATATATATATATAATTCAACTGAGTCGTTCGTTAGAATAGTATATTACTCGGTTTTTTATATCGTTTTTCAATTAATTGTTAAGAATTTGAGTGCGTCAACTCAAGTAACCATCGTAGGTTGGTTTTTGATTTTCTCAAATGAGTGGTACTATCTCTTCTATAAATTTATAAACTTATGTTTAGAAAGTGATAAAAATTTGAGTGTCGTATGAATTATTAAAGCATGCATATAGCATAAAATCAAAATCGAGCATTTACTAGGTTGTATATATATTGACTTATGAAATGCTTTACGAAATGCATTCTATTTGACAAATTGAGTTATGAAAGGTGATATTATTCGGTTTGTGAAACCGGTTTATGAGACAAATTATGGTTTTGATTGTGAGATTATTGGTGAATGAGGTTTGTGCTTATGTCACTATGATTAGAACCAATTGAGGAGGGAGTATGCATACCATTGTCGAGACGTCCTTTTGGGCTGAACCACTAGCTGATATAGGTGGTAGACCTAGTCAATGGGGGTAAACTTGGTCGCCTTTGTCACGATCATTAAGCATGACCATAGTTAGATATTAAGCATTAGATTAGTCGATGGAATGGACTATCGATGTTTGACTTGATAGGAGATTGATCAATGGAATAGACTCTTGATATATGACTCGATATTATTGATTTAGATGAGGATTTCCTATACATACAAAGTTTTGTAGAAAGACATAACCCACTTTTAGTATTATATGTATACAAACTGTGGTATTTGAAAATAATGTGTACTTTGGTATTTTAGTATTTTCATTGTTCATTTTGATTGTATGCATACGAATTTCTGCCAAAAAGAAATGACCTATATTTGAAGTTGTACGCATATTATCAACCGGATTTTGGATTATTGAGTTTCGTTATGGTTTTGTAAATATATATGGTGAGTGTTCGATCTGGTTAGAAGAAATATGTGATATTCACTAAGCTGTAGTTGCTCACCCCTTTCATTCCAAATCTTTTTTAGGTTATTTAGTTAGCGACAAGTAGCAAGAGAGCAATATTGACAGGTAACTTTTGATAGTTGAATTTTGGGTTTGTATTGGAGATGTATTCATACGTTTTGTTGGATTTTAGAAACTCCGATATGCTGTTTTCACTTTGAGGCTGCACCCTTCAGCCGGAAAGAAGAAGGATGGTACTATAATGTTTTTCGTTCGGTGCACAGAGGTACACTAGAATCACCTTGTTGTTGAATCGGTGCATTATTGCAGCCTATTGCGCTATTTAGGCTGGTGCATTATCGCAGCCTGGTGCACTGCCTTCTCACGGTCCATTACTATAGCCCATTATGTCTGGTCAGCCCAGTGCCTTATCGCAGCCTGGTGTGTTTATCTTTTCCACTTTTGCATTAAAAAGAAGTCAATCAAAAACAAAATAAAGATCCAGGAGAGAGAGGGAAGATGGCCAGAGGCACTTCAAGCGATATCAAAGTCCCAAGATAAGTATCTTCAGGTATGGCCCTAGTCAAATTTCGTTATGTCATTTGCATTCCATTATCTGTTAACAAAGTTCAGGTCTCTTTTTGTCTTTGAAAGGAAGTTACCTCTTCGAACTTCCTTCCAAAGAGGAAGGCTATTGACACCTGAATTATAGTTCCGCAAATATGTAGAAATGAAAATAAAAATATGATAGTAATAATAAAGCATGTTATTAGAAAAAAAGAATAGACAAAGGGGTTTTCGTTTTTCCAGTCAAAAAACATAACGTGTTCAACACAAACACAAGATTACTCGGCTACATCGATATGGAGTTGTATGAATCAAAGCGACTTACGTGCCCATTTATGTCTTATGACCAAGTTTAAGTGGCTTTTCTTTGTTTTTATTGTCTTTTTAAAGATGGTGGGTAACTTTTGAATTCAAAAAGCCGGTTGTAGTTTTCTGTTTCGATGTTTTATAAATATAGCCTTTGAAGAAAGAGCTATTCAGCCTAATGAGAGCTTTCCTTCAAAGATAACATAGATAATGCAAAGAAAAAAAAAAAGAACTTTTGGCTGAACGTATAAAATACACATGTGAAAGTGGAAAATTATGTTATGTACCAGTTTGTTACGTGATTGATATGACATGACCGGTCAATCATAATGAATCCTGATCAACTTTGCATTTGAATTTTAAAAAATTTCAAATCGAAAAAGAATGCTCCACATTTCACTTTCAAAACGTTTGAAAACGTCATTTAATTCCAAAAAGAACCTCCTAAGAAAATTAATTTGTTTTTGCTGCTTTTCCATGTGTTCATTGCTTTTAGGTCCTCAATCTAAATAATTTCTTTTTTAAATTCACCCTTTATGCCCCGTTTGGTTCAGCTTTGAAAATGGACTTTCGGCCTCGAAAACTCCTTCCCAAAATGTTGAACCATTTGGTTTAGCATTCGGCCTAACATTGGCTAAATGCCAGCATTTGGAATGCCAAAAGCCAGCATTTGGAATGCCAAAAGCCCAAAGTTGGTCCGGACTAGTTTTGGGCTTTCTGCATTCCACAAATGCTGAATCCAAATTTATTGTCCCCAAACTACCCCCACTTATTTTAGTTTATTTCGGTTTTGCCCCTCTTGGTACTGTTCATCTTCTTCGTCAGGTGGCTAGCGAGGAGGCCGACACCGAATTGAGCCAGCGAGGTCGCACGACCCAGGCGACGGTCACCTGAGGTCGCGTGACCGCCCAGGCGTCGTCGGCCTGGGTCATGCAACCTCAGGCGGCCGTTGCCTGGGTCGCGCGACCTCAAGCGGCCGTCACTTGGGCTGCGTGACCCTCGTCGAGGGTCGCCTGGCTTTGGGCGATGACCGTCGTCGGCAGATCTAGCTCGCCGAGGGTTGCTCGACCTCGGGCAACGGCTGCCGGTGCCAGATCTAGCTTGCCGGCGGTCGGCGGTCGTAGGCCTTCGCCGGCTCTGGCGAAGGGTAGGATAGGTTTTTTTTTTAATAAAAAAGATAATTCCCAAAGCACTTTTGCAAAAAAAAATTTATCAAACACTACTTGGCTCAAAGTAGCTTTACAAATGATTTTTTACCAAATGCTACTTGTATCTCTCCAAGAGACTTTAACCTAAAAGTATTTACATTCTCCCAAGTAGCATTTTAAAAGTTGAACCAAATGGGTCCTTAGTCCACGAAAAGTGTGTGTAAAAGAGAAAACAGCCATCATGAATAATTAGGCCACACTCACACGCTTAAGAAGATATTTCTCAGGCTCACCACTTCTAACCTTCTTTTGAATTCATGGTGCCTCCCACACATCATTAGCGATATATGTCCGAAAATGACAGGAATGAAGACGACCAAAATGTAGGATTTTGCGAATTAATTTCTAACTAAAATCGATGGTGCTAGAAAAAGGAAAAAAAAAAAACCTATGTATGTATTAAAAGTTCCGTCGAAATCATGGGGCGAGCTCGGACTTAAATATAATAAAATTTAAAAATTAATTCGAACGTTCAATTTAGTATGAAAACATGAGGTTTGAATTTGATTAGGGTTTTGAATTGGACGAGTTCAAAAACAAAACGTAAGATGGCGGTTTGGTACTTATCTCGATGGTATCAAAGCATATTATATATAATTAAACAAGATGAAAAGGCATCAACTTTTTTTTATTGGGGTCTCTTTGCTTTAACAGCTGGGCAGGTTTGACTTTGACCGAGTGGTTGTCCCAAAATGGATTCGCTTCATGTGTTTCATCCTTTACGCGACCGTTCTTTTCCGGGCATAAACTCAATCTAATCTAATCTAATCTAATCTAATCTAAGTCTAGTAAAGAAATGTTTTGTAGCATCTGTTTCAACGTTCTCCTTCGCGTATAAAGCTGCGCCTCGCGCAGAAATAATTTTCAATTAGTCTCCCGGAGCCGGGCCTTGGCGTTGTACGCTAAACGCCAAGGGGTGAGAAGTGGTTGGTTGTTGTGCACGTGCATCTCACATTCACAATTTCTCACGATCACGTTATTATTTTCTTTATTTGCATCCTAAATCTCGTACTGCGTAGAAAATTTAACTAAAAGTGGAGCCTAGAGAGAGAGAGAGAGAGAGGGAGAAAGATGGCACGCTGCTTAAGACCAGCAAGGGTTTGGAGTCTTTAGCCTTGCTCAATCAAACACAGGATGGCCACCGCCATCACCGGTACTGTCAAGGATGTCATGGCGTCATAGCTCGAGTCCCACATCCCTCCAAACCCTAGTTCCCAATATCGACAATTGTGAGCTCGCTTGGACATAGCAACAAGGTGCGACGAACTAATACGCATGGATGCTTTCAAAAAACAAGACCAATTCCGAGAGCTAATTGGAATTTTGCTCTATACGAGAAAGTATCTCGTATGACACTCAAGCTACGTGAAAATGACATGTAAAAAGGCCCGTCAATAAATAAGCAAAGTTTTGAAATTGAAACGCAAAAATCTATTAAGATACATATGATGTGGTTAATGTGATCCATTGATTTTGCCTTATTAGCTGTGTTTTTACCTTTCACGGGACAGTACTCATCAAACGAACAATAGTTCATTCAGCTAATAAAACTTCCAAAAAATAAACTCCCCCAAAAAAAACAAAGCCCCACTTCATGGATTGCTTTATTTGGGCATTCATTTCAATATTCTTTTTTATCATGCTATCATATGGTCAATGTATCTATTGCGTGTAATGTCATCCACTACTGCATTTATAAGTGTACTGTCACCTTTCCTTTTGTTCGTTCGCATAATGCTCTGTTGAATTTGCCCTTCAATAATACCAAAGATTCCAATTAATAACCGACCAAGTCTTGATTTTAAGACTCCCTACAAGAGTAGGTGAAACTATAGCCCTTTAGTTGGTGAACTCTCTCTCTCTCTCTCTCTAAAGCTAATTTAGATTCATAAACTTAGGGTGTGTTTGGTAACTTGTCAATAGTGACTGATTCTATTATTTTGTTCCCAAGAGCAAAAATAGAACAGAAATTCATATGGTAAATTTTTTATTTTCGAGCACAAATTTGTTTCCAGAATTAGTTTTGGAATAAAATCAAAAATAAAAAAAAGTTGCTTCTTAATTGTGGGAACAAGAATAAGAAATAGAAGACAAAACTTTTTTTTCTTTTTCTTCTTTCCTTCCTAGTTGTGGCCGGTGACCGGTCATCGGCCACAGGCCAAGGCCAGCGAGGGCGAGGGCTAGACCCTTGCGGCCTGGGCCAGGGCCGCCCTTGCCCAGGCTGCGAGGGTCTAGCCCGTGCCCTTGCCAGCCTTGGCCTGTGGCCAGTCGTTGCCCAAGCGACTGCGGCCAAGAAGGAGAAGAAGAAAAAAAGAAAAGAAAAAAAAGAAAGAAATATTTAAAAATTAAAAAAATATTGTTAATAAAAAGAAATTTTGTGCAGTTACTAAATGCATTTATGTTCTTTTTCTATTACAGAAATAGAAATTTTGGACCGTTACCAAACGCCTTTAAATACTTAGAAATTATTTCCGATAATAGAATAAAAAAATCATTTTTAAGCAGAAATTATTTCCGGGAACAAAATGGTTACCAAACATGCTTTTATTAGTCTACAATATTTCTTCTATTAAGTATTCATAGTAAATGAACGTCGATATTATTACCTTTTGTTGGCCTTATCACAATAATTTGGAGATAGTTAGGAAATTTTTTTCTTTAATTTTTTGTTTGAGATGATAATTTTGTTTCCATAAGATAGAGCTTCATATAAAACCTATTTAATCTATATTATTTTCTGGATCTTATGTTCACAATCAACATTTTATTTAGACAAGTTAGTATATCCTGGACCGAATAATTAAAAAATAAATATCAAGCTTTTCCCTAAAATCCATAGTAAATTGTTCTTAATAGTTGAACAAATTGAAAGTTACCTTAACAAGGGATAGAGGAGAAATTTATCTAATAAGTTTTAGGGCCTGCTTGAATTTACTTTTGCTTTTTGCCTAATTTAGATCTTTCCACTCACGCATTTATTTTTTTAAAATAATTTTTTTTAAAGAGTTTCACAATACTCAAATGCTAACATATGGAATCGTACACAACTTTTCAATCCAAACCCAAAAAAATATATATACATCAACGAGAAAAAAACAAACAAGCCGTTCCCAGAGTAAAAGTTCTGCCAGCATTAATGACGAGGGAAGTCCCTCGTGAAACTACAGCGCCAATAGCCACGACACTTATCGAGCCATTCCGTGAAAGGAAAGAAAAAAAGTCTTGTTCAAATCTCCATCGATGGAAGATTACAATGTTGCCGCACTGTCCGGTTCGACCGGAAACGACTTGGCTGTGGAGGCCGAGCTGCCACTATTGCCACGGCGGGTGGTAGTGCTGGAGGTGATGATGATGGCCATCGAAGAAATCAATTGCCCTGAGGCTTATGCTTGTGATTCGAATGAGGATAACGACTCTCTAGATAATGATGATTATTTTATTATTATACTGACAAGAAAGTTTAAGCCTATTCTCAAGAACTTAAAAAAAAATTATCGCGAAATTGATTGCAATAATAAAAGTGACTAGGACAAAATAGGAGAAAATTATTTAAAAAGTTTTAAATTTATTGCAATCATGCCAATACAATCATAATTTTTTTTGCCAAATTGAGTCTCTTAACATTTTGCATCCGTACTAATTCAGTCAATCCGGTCAATTTTGACCGAAAATCACTGACATGGACGCCAGCTGTCTCATGTGGTGGGATCGGCGCATGACCGCGTACTGATATAAATAATTTTTAATAATTTTTAGAATTATTATTTTTTCTTTTATTAATTTTTTCCTTCTTTTGTTTCCTGCTATGATTGGTGAGGGTCGCCGCCCTCACCTAGCCTCGCCTAGATCTGGGCGAGGCCATAGTGGCCATGGGTGAGGCCACCTCGCCATGGACTTGCCGGCTGCGGGCGAAGGCGACCACACCTATGGCTGGCAAGGCCATGGTCGCCTTCGTTCGTGGCCATGTGCACCTCGCCTAGACCAATGCGAGGCGCGGTTGAAGTCGTTGTTCATGCATTTCCTGATGAGAGGACGCAGGCATGCCAAAATTTGTGAAAACCCCACTTTGAAACTTCACAAAAGAAAACAAAGTTCGAGACTTTTCCTGAATTTCTTGCTTTGGAAGAGCGCATCGAGCTAGTGTCATTACTGCTAGTGTCATTACTCACAGGGTCAATTTCAGAAGCTGGGAGCCCGAGGATTTGTCCAGAGGGGCGAGGCCGGTCCTTCTGGCTTGCCAGAGAGTGGTGAGTAAAGCGTCAATTGCTTCTTCAGAGGTAGCAGCAACTGAGAGCTTGTGGAGTGGCAGGTAGAGGGTTGTGTACCGTCCTCGCAGGTAGAGGGTTGTGTACCGTCCTCCTTCCATTGCCTCCTATTGTCGAGCTTGTCTCTTCTTGCTTTCTGGTTCTTTTTGGCAAAAGGGTATAGCCGATGAGATTGGTCAGTGTTCAGGAAGTTCGAGCTTCAACAGTCGACACCTTCTTGAGGGAGCCATTATGCACCTCGCCCGTACCATCTCAAGGCACGGCCGCCTTGCAAGGGCCTTGCCAGCCGCGGGCGAGGCCATGGCGAGGCTTCCCTCACACAGATTTGGGAGAGAGCGAAGCCCTTGCCCAGTGGCCGACGAGCTTTGGTGACTCTCGCCGGCCACAGCTTGCCAACAATTATGGAAAATAAAAGAAGGAAGGAAAAAAAGAAAAGAAAAATATTAAATTTGAAAAAATATTAAAAAATAAAAATTTTATCAACGTTAGCACCGATCGCGTCACGTAAAATGGTTGGCATCCACGTCAGCGATTTCGGTCAAAATTAGCTGGATGGACTAATTGGCACAAATACAAAAAGTTTGTGACTCAATTGGTCATAAAAAAAGTTTAGGACCGAAATGGCACAATTACATAGGTTTAAGACTTTTTTGGTAACTCTCCCAACAAAACAACATAATTGGCTTTGAGTGTAAGAAACAGGACATATCAAAATCTGAGTGTCCAGGTCTAAATCAAAGAAACACGAGGCCATAAAATCAACTCGGAGTGTTCTTGATATTATTAGCAAAAAAGAGAAAGGAAAGATAGTCGATATTGTTGCCATAGAAGAGGTAAGCAATCAAAAGTGCCAGTAGAAAAAATTGAGAAATGTACTTTTGTTATTTTTAGAAATCAATAATATATTTTGGAAAGTTTTTGAATTTATATGTTTTCAAATTCATAAAATGATTGATAATATTAACACATGTTACCAAAAAAAGATATCCGATAGGTTTCACCGAAAGTCTGCTTTTTTTTAGAAACAATTAAAGAACTTTTAAATTTTGTGGGGAAATTACAGGGATTAATGAACAGAGGTTAGAAAGTGGTTAGGTGGGCCGGCTTGGGAAAGAATTCGAATATCATTTATGTATGAAAGATTTTCACTTTTGTCTTGGACAATTTTTGTTTTTTGGATTTTTTAATCATCAGCGTCTGCCGGATAATTGGTCAACTAGAATCAATGCACCTACATTCGTCATCTACATTTTATAAATAAGTTTAAGTAGTTTTACTTTTTAAGGAGCTTTTCCTTCGATTTGCTTGTGACGATCAATAAGTCCACGCTTTTTTATACATAATAGACTCCAAGAAACCCTAGAATTGGAATACGAATCTGAGCTTACGTTGCATCAACACTATCCACAAACGATAATACCATGGACCATCGTTCAGCATCACTTACCTTATTTGGGTAAAAACGGTTTTCCCATATTGTCCCCGGTGATTCAGTTCGGGTTTGAGCTTCCGAGGAATGAGAATTTTTTTTCACAAATACAAAAAAAATAATAAAGAAAGAAAGAAAGAAAAAAAGAAAAGGGGAGATAGTTGACATCCACACCTATTTGTTCGGACTTATATATTAATGAAATGTACTTTTTGTTAAGCCACCAAAATTTATAGTATTATTCAAGTTTTAGAAATGGTGGCCTTATTTCCACATTTTTTTTTACTAAAACACATCCTTTTATGATAATTGACCAAATAACCATTATCAACCATATATTAATATTTATGTTTAATACCACCAAAAATCTCAAAATAGTACATTTATGTCAAATCTACCACAAACTAACTTTCGTGTTATAAAAAAACCCAAATTAGTACACCGGTGCCGTATTTGATACTAAACTAGTTTTCATGTCATCTAAAATCCAAACTGCAATACTTGTGCCATATTTATCCGAACTAATTTTCATGTCACAAAAAATCTCAAATTAATCACCCGTGACAAATCTACTGCAATCTTAAGGCAAAATTAGGGCAAATGTGGCACAAGCGTACCGGTTTGGGATTTTTTGAGACATGAAAATTAATTTAGGATAAATGTGACATGAGTGTACCAGTTTGAGATTTTTTGTACTATGAAAATTAGCTTGAGGGTAAACATGGGACGAATGTACTAATTTGAAATTTTTCACAATAAGAAATTTTTTTTGGGGTAAATGCTATATTAGTTTGGAATTTTTTGTGTTATTAGCCCTAATATTTACTAACATTTTTTTAGGCTAATTAACCAACTATCATTTATTACTTTCCTATTTCGGTGTAACTCAAAATTTTGTTTTTTATTTGTTCTTTATTTTTTTTGGTCAGAATATTCTTTCTTTAACCTGACCTAAAAAAAACCATGTACCTTTATGTCCATAATAGCAAAAAAAAATTCGAATATGTATTCAGCTAGAAAGTCAATTAAGGATTTTTTTTTGGGTCGGAAAATAAACTTTTAATTGATCTAATCCAAGATGAAGAACCCGAGAGATGAGTTTCAATATATAGTAAGTTCCAAAGAGTTAGGGAAGGGAGGATACCAATTCTGAGAAGGCATTTTTCCTATTGGATTTAGCCACCCAATCCGCAACCACATCGGCCTTTCTAGGACAGTAAGAAATTTGAATATTGGGAAAATTAAACAAAATCTCCTTACACTTCTGGATCGGCACGTGTGCTTCCCATGTGAGCAGGTGAGGACTTGAAATTGCTTCGACCAAGACCAAGCAATTTGTTTCAACTTGGACTACGTCGTTGGGTGCAGCTTATATCTCCACCTGCTGCATTCCGAGGAGAGAGAATGCAATTGAGGGCTTCAACCAAGACAGGGTTACAGCCAAGAGGGAAGAAAACACTGCCACCGATTTCCCGTCTCTGTTCAGCAATCAATAGGTGAAATCACGGCAGACCCCTGTGATCGACCCAACTGTTTCACTAGGGACGAAAGCCCCATCAATTAAGGATTTTAATTCATTCATGATACTCATATTTTTTGAAAGAATTTTGACAAAAATGATTAAATTTTGATTGCATCTAACTTTTTCATCTGACGTCCAATTGATTCGATTTTTGCACCTACGGAAAGTTCATTAGTCGAATTTTAATGTTTAGCGATACTAGTAATGATTGCACGTGAATGGACGTTATTGTAGAAAAATGTTTATTGTAAATATAAGTTGATTAAGCTCAAATTTAATATTGTTGTACAATATGCTTATTTGGAGAATGAAGAGGAATTGCAAGTTGGATAAAAACATGCTATTCCTAATCTGAAAAAGAATCATCTACAACATTATATCTTCGACAAATCAATGAACTCATCATTGCAAAGGGGAAAATTATTTTTAGACTTTGAAACACACACTAACTTAAAACAAATATATTTTTTGCTGATTTAGAAGGATATTGGAGACAAATTAACTAATTTATTTGAGGAAACTTGAGCATGCCCCGATTTTTCAATGCCCACATTCTCCGTGATGTACTGAAAAAAAGAAAGACTCAAGCTCGAGAGCATCAAGTACCTTGGGTTAGTGCTCCATTCTTTAGTATCTTAAAAAGTAATTGTGATTGGATAAGAAAATTAACCTGGAAATTATGGGTTAAAATAGCGAAAATCCAACATGCTTTTAGCTTTTGCTACAAGTACTCGATTGACCTGAGTCTCCTTACTGCAGAATTTGCTCTAGAATGCTTGTGCTTCGAGAGTGTTAAGCGTTTTGCATTAAATGATGGGCTTTCTACCATCGGGGATTTCCCGGTAAAGACAATAAAATGTTACATGATTTTTGTGACGCAAGGTTCACTGTAGCTGGCTCTTGTTCCGAGAACTTTGAGCTCTCGTAGCTTTCACATCTGCAAGGATTGTTGGAAACGGCCTGTGTTCCTACATAGTTGAGCGTCCAATGGCTTTCGTTAGGATGAGAACCAATCTTGTGCACGCGTCAAACTTGGGTGTGAATGCTTCTACGGTCAATATGGAAGCTCACTTTCATTTCTTAAGGGGCTCTCCTAGTCGACAAGGGCTTCTGTCACCTTCGCTTGGAATGGCTTTTGTCCCATTACTTGATTTGGGATAGATTTCAATTGCCTTGGACACCACGGTACCATCTTAACGGTCAGATCAACTTGCAAGTGATTCAATTTGACCGATCGGAAAGGCTTTTTATTTATTCCATAATGTTGGTTTGATTATGGATTTAAACAAAAAATTCATTTATGACCATGAAAAAGATTGTTTGTCAGGTTTATGAAACAAGAACCAAATAGGAAAAACATCCCTGCCCTAGCGCTCTAGAGTATGAAATTCTTGTCTTAAGCAAGACAAATTTTGAAAATCACTTGAAGTCTCCAAATAGATTCACCTTTTCGATGAGCAAAGCAATATAGGTCTTGAGTACTTGTTTCAGTATTTCTGCCCATCGGGCACTTGCCTTTGCTTTCACGTAATTTGATTTTCAATGCACCCGGCTCTTTCTGTAACGATTAGTTTTTTTGTTTTTTGTTTTCATTTTCGCTCTTATTCTCTCATCTGTTGCACTAGAGACTGTCGAGACCTGATTCGTCATTGTTTATATGATCTAAGGCAAAGACCTTTGCCACCTAGAATTTATGTTAGTATCTTTAGGTGAAACGGGAAACACAATTCAAGACGCAATTAGAAATGTTGACATCAAACTTACATCCAGATGTTGTCTTCATTTACTTTTGTAATATGTATTTTAGGACATGAGAGGTTCTTGTTTCTGGCGTCTTACTTTTAATCATCGCTTCTGTTTAATGTTGTGCATTTCCCAGTTGATACATTGCCAAAGAAAAAAGCTATTTTGGATATAGCTATATGCCGTATGTGGTAATCAAAATGTTACTTTTTTTTATCGTCAAAGTAATTCTAGTCTTCATTTTTTTCTCCTTTGATATCTTTAGTAAGTCAGTCCAGTCATTTTGTGCTACTCCCCTAGGAAAGTGGCTTCAATATAATTAATGATAAGGGTTAATGCCACGAAAAATTCTAAACTAGTACGTCATTGATAAATTTACCCCAAACTAATATTTTGATTACCAAAAGCCTCTGATTGGTACATTTGTGACAAATTTTACCTCAAACTAATTCTCTGACCATCAAAAACCCCAAATTGGTATATTTGTGACAAATTACCGTTAGTTTCCGTTAAATTGGATTAATACCACGAAAAACTACAAACTGGTACACATGTGACAAACAAAGGGTAAAACCCTAAACTGGTACACCCGTCAACTACCACGTGTCATTCAACTCAGCAATTTGGCAGTAAAATTTAACGGAAACTAACTGAATGTAAATTTATTACATATATACTAGTTTAAGGTTTTTGGTGGTCAAAAAATTAGTTTGGGTAAATTTATCAAAAGCGTACTCGTTTTGGATTTTTCGTGATATTAATGCTAATGATAAAGGATTTCTAATCATTACATTTACATCATCTTGATCGCATTAGAAAAAAGTAGACTATATTTAACCAAAATTGAATGCATTCCCATGGCAGTCGTGCTGCTACGGTGGCCCACGTGAAAAATTCATCTATGCTTTTGTACTACTAGTAATAAAACTTGTGATTAGATATAGTATTAGACAAAAGTGTGTCCATTTTTTCCCTGCGCCTACGAGCCATTTGAGATTTACAAATGAATTTAAGTAGTTTTTCATTTTTAAGAAAGCAGGTAAGTTTTGAATTTAAAAAGCAGTTTGTACTATTCTATTTTCAAAGTTTTACAATTTTAGCCTTTGAAAAAGAGTTATATGATGAGTAAAATAATTTGAAGCGGTGACCCAACGAGAGCTTTCCGTCCAAAGATAATATCGGTAATGCAAAGGCAAATTTGAGTTTTCGACGTTTTACAGTTTTAACCTTTGAAAAGGAGTTATTTTGATGAATAGATTAATTCGAAGTGGAAACCCAACGAGAGTTTTCCTTCAAAATATAATATAGGTAATGCCGTGGCAAATTTGAAAAGTTTCTAAAAGCAAGGCAGCAGAGACTTTTGACTTAATGTAAAGAAGATACATGTGAAATGGAGAAATATGTTTTGCATAATTTTGTTGTATGATTGATATGATTTGACTGATAAGTTATATTACGCCCACGTGATATGCATCCCGATCGATTTTGAATTTGAATGTTAAAAATTTCCAAGTGATCAACGTCCCTTTTCAATATGAGCAAAAAGCACAAGGGAGTTTGGAAGAATTCTTCCACAGCTATGACTAAAGGCATGATCCTCCCTTGGCTTTTTACTTTCATTAGTCTTTAGACATCCTAATACAGATAAGCTTTCGTTTATTTCGCGGAAATAAATGATTCAAAAAATATTTCCAAAAAAAAATTATTTATATTGCTTAAAATAATTAGTCAATGAAAAATATTTTCATTACCAATAACAATTTGTGTCTAAATATTTTTGTGGACAATAAAAATATTTCTCATTTTGAGAGCGACATGTGCATGAGGCGCTACGGCACTGAACTAACCCATGCCATACTCCTAGGAAAAGCTCAAACGATCTTCAACAAAAAGGTACCGGAGTTCACACCTATGGTCAATCAATAAGTCCGTTCTGACCCTCTCTTTCCATCTTAAGGGTCGGACCAAGTATCTATAAACCTTTTCTTTTGATAAACTTGAACAGATGTAGAAGCCTCAGCCTCATCAACTCCTCCTTCTAGTGTTGAAGGAAATTTACCCAAAAAGTTTTAAACGTATTGCATTTGTATTAATTTAGTCATAAACTTTTCAATTATGCTAATTGAATCCGAAATATTTTGACTATTTGTCAATGTAGTCAATCTGGCCAATTTGGTTGAAAATTGCTAACGTTGATGCTGATCGTTTTATGTGGTATGACCGACGCTAACGTGGACAATTTTTTTTAAAAAGTTCAAAATTTTTAATAATTTTTATTCTTTCTTTTTCCTTCCTTCGCTGGCAAGGTCAATCGTCACTGGGACTGGCGATTGGTGGAGGAATAAGGAAAAAAAAAGAATTTGTTTTAAAAATTTATCCACATCAGCATCTGCTATACCGTGTAAGATGGCTGGCATTCACATTAGTAATTTTCGGCCAAAATTAGCCGGATGGATTACATTGACGAATCGTCAAAAGGTTTAGGATTCAATTGACACAATTAAAAGGTTGAAAATTGAATTGGCACAAATTTAATAGATTTATGACTTTTTTTTGGTAATTTTTCCTCTTGTGATGCTGCTTAAACTTGCTCTCTAGGATCTATGTTTACCCAATAGTTGAGAAATTTTCTACCAATTTGGTCACTAATATGGTATGAGTGTTTCCGGCTATCGAGGAGGACAGGCGTGGCAATATGAGCGTGAGAAATGCAATTAGGACCATCATATTGGAGCATATGAAGGATGAGAACGAGAACCAATTGTCATTCTATGTTTCGTTCCTTCCTTTTGCTTTCTATTTTTCGAGGAAAGGGCCCATCCTTGAATATCATCATTGGGCCTGTGAATAGAAAATCGAAAACGTACATAGTTGTTCCAGCCGAAATACTTGGAATAATTCTACCACTTCTACGAGGAGTAGCCTTTTTAGTGCTAGCTGAACATAAAGTAATGACTTTTGTGCAACGTCGAAAGGGTCCTGATGTAGTGGGATTGTTTGGATTGTTACGGTACCTAGCAGATGGTTCGACATTGATTCTAAAAGAATCTATTTCATCAAGTAGTGCTGATTTTTCCGTTTTTGGAATGGCTCCAACGGCTACATTTATGTTAAGTTTGGTCGCTTGGGCCATTGTACTTTTTTTATTATGGTATGCTATTGTCATATCTAAACATAGGGATATTTATTTGTTTGCCATATCTTCGCAGGGGTTTAAAAAAAATCCTCTTCTTTTTTGTAGTTTTAGCTAATGTGATATGAAGGTAGAAAAGCACTCTTAATTCAGTTTGGTAGAACGTGGGTCTCCGAAACCCGATGTCGTAGGTTCATATCATACAAAGTGTGATCCCAATCTTAGTTAGGTTTGCTTGAAAACTACACTTTTATAATCGAACAGTAATCTTAATTTGACCTACTTTTTTCAAATAATTGATTTTCATAAAACAAATGCATCCTAAAACTCTTGGAACTTGTAAAACTGTATTGCCCGTCTCACATAGGAAAAGAGTTCTCCACATTCACTTTCAAAACGTTTGGAAATGTCACTGTGATTTAAACAACAACCTCTTAAGAAAAAATATATTTTTTTGTCTGTTTCTATCTGCTCATTGCTTCTAGGCCCTCAGTCTAAATAATTTTTTTTATTCACCCTTTAGTCCTCAAAAAGTGTGTATGAAAGAGAGAACTGCCATCATCTTCCTTGGCTTTGCATAATTAGGCCACCCTCGCACGCCTAAGGAGATATTCCTCAGGCTCACCAATTCATACCTTCTTTTGAATTCATGGTGCCTCCCACAGATCTACCAACCGCACTGCACATCATTAGCTCAATTTTCTGCAGAAAATGACGGGAATGAAAGACGGCCAAAATGGAAGTTTATTGTAAAATTTTGTGAAACTACTATAAATTGTTTAAAAATTCAAATTAATAGACGAAGGCGTAGTTTTAATGATTAAATACAACACTCCCCCTCTCGCACGGGCTAAACTTTAACATATAATTGAAGTGTGGAATTATATAATAGGAGAGACAAATAAGGGCATTGGAAATATTTAAACTCAAAATCTCGTGTTTTGATATTATGTAAAATTTTACGGCGTCACCGTCAATGGTTCAAAAAGTTTAAGCTAATTGATAAATGGGTCATTTTAATATTTAAATATTACAGTTTCTCCTGGTGGAAGCTCTTCTCCATATTTTATTTAGGACTATGGATAAACGAAATAACCCTTGATAAATAAATTGCGTACGTTCATTAACTCCATTCATATTTTTATCACTTAGTTGCTAACTACAATCAATTGCGAGGAATCAAGAACGTGGCTTGTGCCAAAAAAAAAAAAACACAAACAATGTACGTATAAAAGTTATTTTGAAATCACTGGGTGAACTCGAACTTAAATAGAACGAAATCAAAATATTCATTTCAAACTTTCACATTTAATATGAAGAAGATACCAGATTTAAAATAGGGTTTCGAATTGAAAGAGTTCAAAATAATTAGACTTGGGGAAACGTAAGATGGCAGTTGAGGACTTGTCTCGATGGTATCAAAGCATGATATTATAACAATTGAGATAAAAAGGCATTAATTTTTTATTAGGGTTTCTAAGCTTTAACAGCTGGGCAGGTTTGAGTTTGACCGAGCGGGTTGACCCGAAAATGGAAGGTATTTTCTTGGCACAGCATTTCCCGGACCGGCTCTTTATTGTTCGCTTTCGTCCATGGGAGCGAAATGATGTGTTTTGTCCTTTAAGCAACCGTTCTTTCCTCCGCTCAAATTCAATCTAATCTAATCTAATCTAATCTAATCTAATTCTAATTCTAATCTAATTTATTAAAGAAATGTACTACCAAATACATATGGGCAGCATCTGTTTCAACATTCCCTTTTGTGCGGTTGAGTTTTTAGTTAAAATGGTAAACATTGGCGGGTTAAAGTGGTTGGACGTTGCGCATGCGCATCTCACTTTCACAATTCTAATTCTAATTCTGATTTATGACTTTTCTTATACTTCTGTTGGCCACGAAAAATGACATTTCTAGGATCATCATAATCAGAAACCGAAATACGATAATGGAGAAATTATCGATTCGCGTACTTGGTTTGGAATCCATCGAACTTGACGCGGAATTTGCGACAGTTACCGAACACGAACTCAAGATCTTCTCCCCTATGCCCTTCGTTAAAACACTGGCCTAATGAGATTGCCACTCATGAGAAGAAAGTTCTCTTTAGATCCGTATGTGAGTCAAAATGTGCCTCATCAGGTTAGGGGAGGGATTTGAGCACTATTTATAGAGTCTTCGACCACGGGCCCTCTCATTACAGGCTGGGCCGTACTCGGCCCACACCAGCCAGCCCCATATTAGACTGATTGAGAATCCATATATCTTATCTTTATTAGGCTCCATTCGTTTGGCGGAAAATATTCTTCTTTTGGAAAATATTTTCCCGGAAATTATTTTCCTGGAAAATGTTTTCTCGCAACATAATTTTCCGGTGTTCGGCAATCAATATGAAAAAGTTTCGAAAAATATTTTTCGTCGACGGCGGGCGATCAGCGGCGGGAGCGGCGACCGGCGGCGTCGGCGACCGGCGGCGGCAATCGGTCGGCGGCGGCAATCGGCCGGCGGAGGAGGCGGCGGGCGACCGGCGGCGGCGGCTGCGGCCGACGATCGGCGGCGGCCAGCGACCTTAGTGAAGAAGAAGAAGAAGCTCCGGAAAATGATTTCCGCTTTTGAAGAAACGGAAGTCATTTTCCATAGACTTAGGCTATTTTGTGAGAGGGGGAAGGAAAATATTTTCCCACGGAAAACGTTTTTTGCCCCCCGAACACCTGAAAACCCGAAAAATATTTTCCGAAAAATATTTTCCGCCAAACGAACGGAGCCTTAGACCAAACTAATTCAGTTAATTTCAATTAATGAAGCCCACATTAGGAAATTCTTACATTCTCCCACTTGGGCGATATTAATTGAAATAGAACTATGTGTGCACCCTTATATTGGTCTAAAGATTATTCTTAATAGTCAATCCGATCCCATAAAGTCTCGAACGTCGAATCATGCCGATAACTGCATGTATTCACGCAGAGCCTTCCATGGTCACGAGTGCTTTCAACTTTACTGATATGGATTTAATATGGTAGTGTGTCAAATGGACAATACCTCAAAATGAGTGATACTTCAGTGTTATCCATTTGGTTAGTCCAAATTCTCTCTCCTTAAGTGTCACCAAAACCTAGTGTGTTACCATAGAATATCCTTCATGGTTCCAACGAACCTGCATATGTCTTACCTTGATAGTTAACTATACTTTATGTGTAACGAGACATATTATTAAGGCTAATACCAAGAATGCCCCATAGCCTGTACTCAAGGTTTACACAATACTTCGAGATTTTTATCAAATATGTGTACTCAACTTGATAAATCTACATTCATAAATACCTTATTGAATGCAAAAGAGTTGATACATATTCAAATATTACAAAATGTAACGAAATCAGATACAAACTTCATAAGAGCAACATAAAACTAAACAGCTCCCACTAATTAACAGTATCCCATAATACTCTTAAGCCCATGTTCATGACATGTCGATCAAATACATAAGGGCGAAGGCCTTTAGTTAGCGGATTTGCAATCATATCATCTGTTGAAATGTGCTCTACTACAATGTCACCATTCTGAACTTTTTTCTTTATAGTCAGGTACTTGACCTCCATATGCTTAGACCCCTTGAGACCTCTATTGTTGTTAACAAACAACATTACAGAGTTATTGTCACAATACAACTGTATGGACTTATCCACAAAATCAAATACGGTCAACTCTTTAATGAGGTTTCGGAGCCAAATTGCCTGAGTAGCAGCCGAAAAGCATGCTACAAACTCCGCTTGCATGGTAGAGGATGTCATTGATTTCTGTTTCTCACTTGTCCATGATACTGCACCTCTTGCTAACTTAAAGATGTAACCCGTTGTCGACTTCTTTTCATCCTGACAGCCAGCAAAGTCTGAATCCGAATACCCAACTAGTTGTAGATCCTGAACATGTTTGTAAATCAGCACATAGTCTTTTGTCCTCTTTAAGTACCTCAAAACCTTCTTGACAGCAACCCAATGATCGTGTCCTGGATTTGACTGATATCTGCCTAGAAGTTCCGTTGGAAAAGCAATATCCGGTCTAGTACATACTTGAGCATACATAATACTCCCAAGTGCACTAGCATAAGGTACATTATTCATTTAGGCTTTCTCAAAATCTGAATGAGGACATTGTGATAGACTCAACTTATCACCCTTAATGACAGGAGCAATTCCTGGCTTGCATTGCTGCATGTTGAATCTTTCTAAGATACGATCAACATATGCCCTCTGAGATAAACCCAATAGTCGGCGAGAACGATTTCTATGAATCTCAATGCCAAGGACAAAATACGCCTCACCAAGGTCCTTCATATCAAAGTTCTTTGACAACATCCGCTTTGTCTCATGCAGTAAACCAAGGTCACTGCTCGCAAGCAGAATATCATCTATATAGAGTATAAGGAAAATGAATTTCCTCCTACTGACCTTGCAGTATATACATTGATCTATTTTGTTCTCAACAAAACCATATGAAGCAACAATACTATGAAACTTCAAGTACCATTGTCTAGAAGCTTGCTTGAGATCATAAATAGACTTTTTCAGTCTACCTACAAGTGTACCTGAATCATCTGTCGCAAAGCCTTCGGGTTGCATCATATAGACTTCTTCATTAAGGTCTCCATTGAGAAAGGCAGTTTTAACATCCATCTGGTGTAACTCCATATCGAAATGAGCTACTAATGCTATGATCACTCTGAAAGAATCTTTAGAAGAAACTGGAGAAAAAGTTACTTCATAGTCTACTCATTCTCTCTGAGTGAAACTCTTGGCTACCAGTCTGACTTTAAACTTCTCAATCTTTCCTTTGGAGTCCCTTTTAGTCTTATACACCCATTTGCAGTCAATGGGTCTATGACCATCAGGTAATTTAATAAGTTCCCAAACTCTATTATTCTTCATAGACTGCATTTCATCTCTCATTGCATCCAACCACAGTTTTGACTGAGGACAAGAAACAGCTTCTGCATAAGTCACTAGATCAGCCACAAAACCAATATCGTAGTCTTACTCTCCTATATAGACTAAATAGTCCGGTGGTATAGCTGATCATCTCTCCCTAATGGATCTCCTTACTGGAGTAACAACAGCCTCATTCTGCACCTGAGAGCCTTGAGAAACTTAATTAGGAGCTGTCTCGACAACAGGATCCTTTGCTCTCCTATATAGACTAAATAGTCCGGTGGTATAGCTGATTGTCTCTCCCTAATGGATCTCCTTACTGGAGTAACAACGGCCTCATTCTGCACCTGAGAGCCTTGAGGTACTTAATTAGGAGCTGTCTCGATAACAGGATCCTGAGCCTCAACAAGTTCAGTCTGTGGTGTGGGAGTCTCTACAATTATCTGTATGGGATAAGATAAAGATACAACATTATCCACCGTACTATTATCCTCAATAGTCTGTGAGCAGCTACTTTCTTCGGCCACATCAAATTCCAGAAACTTGGCTGTCTGTAATTCCATAATTCTTATGCCTCTATTGAGATTATAAAATTGATATCCCTTCGAATGATCCGGGTAAGATACAAAGTAACACTGAGTGATTCTGAAGTCCAACTTACTTAATGTTGGATTATATAACTTCACTTCTGCAGGACATCCCCAAACCTTAAGATGGTTTAAGCTAGGCTTACGTCTAATCCACAACTTAAAAGGAGTCAATGGAACAACTTTAGTAGGTACACGATTCAGAATGTACAAAATTGTTTTCAAAGCTTCACCCCATAGAAAATTAGATAAATTTGTCCTACTAATCATACTCCTCACCATTTCTATAAGGGTACGATTGCGCCTTTCGGCTACACCATTTTGCTCAGGACTCCCAGGCGTAGTGAACTGAGCCACTATCCCAGAATCCTCTAAGTATTTGGCAAATGGCCCCTTAAGCTGTCCGACATCACCATGCTTGCCATAATACTCTCCACCTCGGTCAGATCTAACAACCTTTATGACTTTTCCCAATTGTTTCTCGACTTCAGTCCGAAAATTTTGAACTTGTCAAGAGACTCAGACTTTTCTTTAATCAAGTACAGATAACCATATCGAGAATATTCATCAATAAATGTGATGAAATAAAAATTTCTACACAAGATTGCCGTATAGGGTCCACTTATATCGGTGTGAATGACCTCCAACAGGTCAGAACTTTGGACTGCAATTTTCTCCCTTATCTTGATCATTTGACCTCTACAATAGTCTACGCATGTCTCTACGTCATTTTTAAGAGCAAGCAGGATGTTAATTTTTATCAGCCTTTCTACTTTATCCTTAGAGATATGACCAAGCCGTTTATGCCATAATGCATAAGACTGTTCCTTAGGTAGTGGCCTTTTAGAAACAACCTTTTCAGCCGTATAAGCGACGTATATGTCATTGGGAGACAAACACAATCTGTACAATCCGTTGGACATATAATAGCACCCAACCTTATTTGAATTAAGAAACAAAGAAATAACATTGTTCTTGATTTCAAAAGAGTAGCCATACATGTCCAAACACGATACGAAAACTAAGTTCCGTCTAAAAGAAGGTACATAGAAAGTGTATTTCAACATTAATATAAAACCAAAGTCTAGAATCAATATAACATCTCCCACAAACACAACATCGGCTTTCTCGTTGTTTCCCATAGTGAGTCTTGACTCATCTTGACTTGGCTTCCTCCGGTTTATGAATCCCTGTATGGTAAATGCAACATGATTAGTTGCACCGCTATCGAGCCACCAAGAACTGGATGGTATTTCTGATAGGTTGGATTCACAAATAAGTGCCAAAGAATCATTATCTGTAGGCTCACGTTTGGACAACCAAACTTTAAACTTTCCGCAGTCCTTCTTTATGTACCTTTCTTCTTACAAAAGAAGCAGTGGTCACCATCCTTTTTTAAGGATGTTTTCTTTAGACCCAAATTGTCAGATTGACCGATAGTGTCATGAGTACCTTTATGAGTACGATTTCTGGACTTCTTATTCTTCCTTTTGTGGGAACTAGAAACATATAAGGCTAGATGCCCTTTTTCCTTTTTAAGTTTCTCTTCCTCTGCCACCACCCTTGCAATCAAGTCATTCACCGATCAAGTCTCATCTTGAGAATTGTAATTTGTCTTTATAATCCCAAAATCACGTGGAAGGGTGTTCAGTGCTTGATTGTTGACACCTAAATTTTGGCGCATCATTTAGTGTTAATTGCATAGAAAATTAGGGATTAAATTTTTAACCCCTAAACAAAAATATTAAAATTGCATAGCATATAGTTTAGGTTCATATAGATTAATTGCATTCCGCATCGGATCGGCGGTGGCAAACGAGCTTAAAATTCATCACGTACATCGAGCTCGGGTACCGAACGAGACTCAACTCACTCGGAAGACGGGGGCCGAAAATCACACGTCAAAAGGGCTCGGTTGTCTTAATTTGAGCTTAAATTAGCCCATCAAGTTAATTGAATAAAAGCCCGAATTAATTCAGCCAATTTGAAATTAAATGAAAATTAAAGCCTAAGCCCAAGGCTAAGTCCATTAGGACTAGAAAGCCCGGTTAGTTGACCTAGGTTTACATTATAAATACATCGTTATGTCTTACAACTAAGTGGGGGGTTCTCATAATCTGAAAATCAGAATTTTCAGAGAACACACGAGTGAATCACTTGAGAGAAAGAGAGAGAGAGAGAGAGAGAGAGAGAGAGAGAGAGAGAGAGACCGGTGGAGCCTCTCGCGGCCAAGCCCCTCTCTGCCGTTGCTACTGCCGCCCGACACCATCGCCTTGTGCCACTTCCTCCGTTGATCTGCTAAGCCGGCCCACGACGATCGTTGCTGTCTTCTGCCGCTCCCGAGTTGACCCGTGACACTCGCCACTGCCCTTCGACGTGAGCTGTTGCTCCCCCTGACTCGGGCTCCTGTTGTTGCTGCTCATCGAAGCCATCTAGTCATCGATGATGACAAAGCAGTCACCATGGAGGCCCCTGCAATACCGATGACACTTGCTGATCCGTGGCCAATCGCTTGATATACGCGGAGGGATAGAGGTCAAAAAAGTGGAAATTTTAATTGTGGGGCTTGGGAAGTCAAAGTCTTATAATCAAAGAAGACTTGGACAAATTGGTTTATCTCCTCTGCAAGGACACCCACTTTCACGAAGCAGGGAGAAAAGAGAAAAAGTTCACTTTTTTCTTTTAGTTATTTCTCTCATATTTGGGTTCTATTGCTTGCGGTTCTTCGTCGTCGATTCACCTTGCTTGTAGACGCTGGTTTGTTCGCTGTGACATTACTGCACCATTGTTCATCAATACTCGACACCAGCCGCACATCCCGAATTTCTGAGAACCTACACTTTGGCCGCAATCAGCGACTACGAAGTCCAGCCGCGCTGCCGCTCCCGACGCCGTACCGCCGCTCCCGACGCCGTACCGCCGTTCCCGACGTCGCGCCGCCATTCCCGACGCGCCGATCCGCAATCCCGATCCGCTGCAAATTCAAATTAGGAAATAAATCTGCAAATCAGGTAATTATCTTATCCCGATTTGATTTGAATATTTTGTTGCCTAATTTATACTTATTGATATCTAATCTTGCATATTTAGATAATAGGCAATATTTCAATTAGGATTTATTTCCTTTTTTTTGAAATCTTAGATATCTATTACTTGTCAAATTTGGATAGAATTTAGAATCTTCAAAATTTTTTGAACATATCCAATATATTTAAGATATCAGAATTTCTTTCAAGATGTGATTGATTAGGAAAATTTCCTAATCCACAACCGCACACATGGAAATAAATCTATCTATCAGGCTTTAGACAGAATTATTTCCATAGCGGGAATTTCGAATTTTAGGGTTGATCTGTCAGGCTTCAGATCGAAACTTAATTCGAAAGATTTAACGGTTATATATATATATATATATTTCACTTGATTTTAATTTCGAATTTCATAAAAAAAAATACCAAAAAAGATTGCTTTAGAATAGGTCAATTTCTTTAGTTTAAAATTGCATGTTTAGATAATTGACATTTTTAATTCCGAATTTCATTAAAAAAATGCAAAAAAAATAATATGCCCGTCATTAGAAATAGGTCACGTAGTCGCATGACATATAGTTTGCATGTTAGGTTGCATTAATCGCATGTCAATTTTTGCACGTCATTACATATAAGTTAGCTTTCATTTAAATAAGTAAAAATCAAAAAAATTTCTGCACCTTTGAACTCTAAGTCAGGATTTATCAAAATTGTCAAATTGAGTATTTTTCTCGAAATTGGTACTGAAAGGGCGTTAGGGAATCTAGCGTAACCAAGTCCCCGAATTTATGATTTCTGGTTCGTAGAAATAAAATAGTACTCCCGCTATTTTATTTAGGTTTCTAATCAAACTACCCTAAATGATTAGTGGCGACTCCCGTTAAAAATATTTGCATGCTCACAATTGGACCTAAGTTGCGATTTGGTAGAGTTTGGGAGAACTCGAGCTAGGTTAGTTAATTTAATTGATCTAGTAATCCATTAGCCTAAGATCGAAACCCGATTTTTTTAGGTCGCGACATTGATGCACGATGCAAGTATCAGGAATAGAAACATTAAGAGCTTGAAGCTTCATCTTTAGGTTTACCATCCTAAGGACATAATCTCTAACCCCAGCAGTACCATCATACTTCATATTGAAGAGCTTTTGAAGAAGTGTACCAACCTCAGCATTAGATGAAATGCGGTTTCTAGCCTCTAAGGCTGCCATAAATTCCTTAACAGTACAGTCAGCTGGCAAATCACTTTTCAAGTGTTTTTGAATGGATTTCTTCATTGTCAATAAGCAAATTCGATTGCTCTTTTCCCAGGCAGCATAGTTCGTTTTCTCAGCTTCAGTACTGGTGGCCGTGATATCTGCCGGCTTATCCTTTGTAAGAGCAATGTAAACATCCGCCAGCTCCATTCCAAATAGAAAATCCTTTTTTCATTTATTAAAGTTCAACCCAGTAAGGACCTCAATGGAAATGGAATTGCCGTTTACAGAAAAGGTGACTGGAAAACAAACAAATAATACAATCAGTATTATGTGAGTACTTATCTAGAGAGTTACATACATCATCACATAATCACCTTTGGGTAGAAAATATGACATGCAGTTATACACTCTCCACATGACAGCGGCCACGAGAACATATTCTAATTTTTCGTGAAATCACCACCTTTGGGTGTATGAACCACTAAGATTAGTCATTTTTCAAGCACATGCTATACATGTACCCCTCCATGAACTAATACAAGATCACCTCCTTTGGGAGTATAATCACGTAATAGACCAGGGGACATCCCACCACAATATGAGACCGATATTTCTCAAAACCTAGTCAAGTGTGCCACTTTGGCGATCACAACCCAACTGAATCCTTGAAAATCTCTTATACCAGGGATATGAACTTTATGTATCACATTTACTATATGCATGTAATGCTAGACGTAAAGACAGAGGCGTATGTCTATGAAATTACATGCCATGCTAATTATATTGTTCCATTCATTGATAGACAATGAATTACACCCTACACAGTCCTTATGTGGTGATATACATGTGAGCTACCATATGTATTTCCGAAATCATAGAGAAATACAAGAAAATACGCAAAAATACCCTAAAAATAAGCGTATATAGGGTTCTATACGTATTTTCACATCTCTAAAAGCTTCAAACATATAAAATAAATACATCACAGTGTAGAGAATCTCGATACGAGTGTGTCGGTACCAAGAACGTCCAAAACGGACGTCGGACGCGCCCACACGCGCCGCCGGAAGGCGTGGTGCGTGCGTGTGTGCTCAGCCGGTCAAACCAGTCTGAACAGCCGGTTCGATTGGTTGACCGGTCCAATCGGTCAATGGTCAACAGATCGGTCCGATCGGTTGACCGGTTGGGTCAACTATCGGGTCGAAACTCTGGTCGGGTCAGGATCCGGGTCAACTGGATTCGCGCCCTCGCTGACGTCATGCTAACGTCAGCCTGCGGTTTACCGGCGAAAAGACGCGCCGGTTCGGAATGGCCGCGCGTGGCCGTCACGCGACGCCGCGCCTAGGGCGCGTGTAGGTGCGTGACGGCGCGTCCGGCCTCCTTCGAAGACGTGCCGCCCACCATTTTTCTCGTCTCAACGAGTAGATTCCGAATATGTAATAAAATTCTACATTCATCCGATAAAAAATTCCGAAAATGAGCAAAAATCTCTCGGACATAACAAAAAACGGTCCTAATCCGCATGTTTCGATTCTAATCTATGGCAAGCTCTGATACCACATGTTGGTCACGAAAAATGGCACTTCCAGGATCACCATAATCAGAAACCGAAACACGATAATGGAGAAATTATCGATTCGCGTACCTGGTTTGGAATCCATCGAACTTGACGCGGAATTTGCGACGGTTACCGAACACGAACTCAAGATCTTCTCCCTTATGCCCTTCGTTAAAATACTGGCCTAATAAAATTGCCACTCACGAGAAGAAAGTTCTCTTTAGATCCGTATGTGAGTCAAATTGTGCATCATCAGGATAGGAGAGGGACTTGAGCACTATTTATGGAGTCTTCGATCACGGGCCCTCTCATTACAGGCTGGGCTGTACTCGGCCCACACCAACCAGTCCCATATTAGACTGATTAAGAATCCATATATCTTACCTTTATTAGACCAAACTAATTCAGTTAATTTCAATTAATGAAGCCCACATTAGGAAATTCTTACAACTTCTCCCCACAATTTTTGGCAATCGCATGGGTATTTTCGTCCTACATCACTCGTTGCATAGAAAACTAGACTAAAAGTGGAGCCTAGAGATAGACTAGTGCATAAGAGGTCATCCGAGATAAACGAATGGGTACTTTTCGTAAACAAGACCAGTTTAGGGAGTTATTTGGACTTGTGCTCTTCACGAGAAAATATGTTGTGTGGTGCTCGCATCATGTGGAAATGAATCAAATGACACGTAAAAAAAAACCTGTCAATAAGTAAAGAGAATTTCGAATCGAAATGTATAATTCTATTGATATGCATATAGTGTGGTCAATATGACTAGTTGATCATGCCTTACTAGCCATGTTTTTTCCTTTCATGCATCATAAACTCATCAAACAAGCAACAGTTTGGTATGCTAATAAAACTTCTTATCTGGCCAAAAAGAGAGAGATAGAGAGAAAGCCTCAATTTTTGGATTGCTTGGTTTGGCTATTTATCTCGATTTTCTATTTATCACCCTATCATATTGTTAATGTATCTATAGGATATAATGACATTCAATATTGCATTTATAAGGGGGCCCGCCACTTTTCTTTTTTTTCGTTCGATAATACCAAAGATTCCAATTGGCAAATAAAAGTACGGTTGCCCAAGTCTTGACTTTAAGGTAGGGAGACTACCTCTTTGTAGGAGTAGGTGAAATTATAGCCCTTAGTGGGGTTCTCGACTTCTCTCTCTCTCTCTCTCTCTCTCGAATTTTGTATTCTATTAATTATTCATGCTTGATGAATGTCGATATTGTAACCTTTTGTTGGCCAAATTTTGTTACATTAATATAGAGATAACGAGAAAATGTTTTTTTTCATTTATTCTATGTTTTAGATGAAAATTTCGTTTTCCATGAGATAGAGCTTCATATACAACCTATTTTTTCTATACTAATTTTCAGATATTATTTCGACAATCAACATTTTATTGGAACCCGTTAGCACGTCATTGACCAAATAATCGAAAAAAAAAATAAAATTTGCTCTGAAATCATATTGAACCGTACTTAATAGTTGAACAAATCAAAAGTTACCTTTAATTATGTCGGATTAATTTTTTGGCATCATACTATCATCTGTTGTGATCATTTAATGACGGACAAATAAACCACCTTTACACAAAAAAAAGGGGTGCCACATTAGGTATATAATAATTAGGTTTTATTTTTCTTTTTAAAATTCTGTTTATAACGGTTGTTTTAGTTATGGAAAGAATAGGGACAATGTTTCAGAATCACACAAGCTTAACAGGCTAATAGTGCAGTGTTACATAAGTAATATTTTTGTTTGATATACTATTTGCAAAGCTCGTATTACATGACTAAAAGAATAAGTGTTAAAACATTATAAATGAAAATGGTTAATATAACTTTACTCGTATAAGATTATCACAACCGTTCATAGCACTGGTAATCTTCTAGTATGGCGTACACATACTACATTGCTCTATAAACAAGTACACAAAGATTACTTACTTTTAAAGTTTGACTTTTTATAAGTTCTGTCCAAATCAAATTTTGACTTTTATTTAACTCGAAACACTTAAAACCTTTCAAATTATACTCAAATATTGACCTATAGAATCGTAAATAAAAAGTTTATAATTTTTCGAAACTTGAATAATATTTTTTTTGCAATTTTGGAGGGAAAATTATAACCAAAATTGTGAAATGACTTTTTTTTTCGAAGCGAAATGATTGATAAGGTGCAACAACCAGGCCACGATGATTTTTTTTCCATTAAGGTTTTTCTCCCTTTTTTGCTTTGTTGCAGGCGAATCAATTGAGAGATTGTTAACTGTAATCGACAGTTTCATCTTAAACGTTGAATTCGAGTTATGAAAGTATATCAACTCGTGTCAATGCAATCCATCATGTTGTTACAAAATGCTAAAAGTATATGATGTATTTTAAGTTCATGTTAACTAAAGCCACTTACGTGTTTTCATAGTATACATTGTTATAAACATGTCAATTCGTATAATAAATTGATAACCTAATACATACAACCGAAACAGAAAATATGCAGATAGATACATCGGCTTTTGACGTATAAATTTATCAAAAGATGATTTTAAGTAATTACTCATGTATTCAACCGAGCTTCGCCATCGGGGGTGTATATACGAGTACTTCAATGTTATGCAAAGGTTTTTATACATGATTTTTGAAATATAAGCGTGTGTTTTGAATAGCATTTCAGTAGTTAAACATCAAAAGCAACTCCATAAACTCCGCCTTACAAAACAATCACGGATCACGACTTCAAATCACTTAGATTATATTATTTGTTTTTCAGTTATTGAAAGTCTTCTTCGCTATCAAATAAAAGTAACTTCTTGAGAAAGTGAAAATAAAATAATAATAATGTCACGGGTTATAAATATAAGATATCCCAATACATACATTTGCTTAATTTTTAAATAAATCCGATTAATATTCTCTTTCAGTGTTGATTCTAGCTTACTAGGTTGTTTGGTATAGTCTTTCCGCATTAATTTAAGCTACTGAAGAAGAGCGATGCAGTTTTGAAATGTGCTCAACAAACACCTCAACAGCTGCAATAACTCCAAAGTTGCAATAGCGCACGGTAAATCCGGCTTTAAGATGCCCAAACTTTAAAATATGCATCGCGAAAAATATAATATATCGCGTTTCGCAACATAATTACACTTCAACCGAAACCATATCAAACCGGCTTTAAGTAATTTGAGCTGCCTCAGCACGGAAATAGAGGGCAAATTTATCTAATAACTTTTAAGGCCTGTTCGAACGTGCTTTCGATTCGCGCTTTTCATTTTATGCCCACTATAAAATCTTTCGGCTCGCACACTTGGTTTTCTTTTTAAATTTAAAACTTTTGAGGAAAAAAAAATCGTACATGGTTTTATCGGATTTCTTATGATTAAATTAATATTCTAAATATTGACGGAAAAGTCTTTTGCTTTAAGCGTAAACTAATAGTGCCCTTAATCTTTGATAATAAAGGGGGTTGGGTTTGGTAAAAGTCGACCTGGACTTTTCGCTCTTCTCCACGCTGATGAGCAGTGTCCAATACTCAACCCAAACCAAAAAATAAAAAAATAAGAAAAAAAATAAGAAATGAGAAAGAGAGAGAGAGAGAGAGAGAGATATATAAAAATAAATAAATAAATAAATAGAATAGGGATTTTCCGTGGTAAGTGTCTTTTTCCTCCATTAACGAAGGAGGAAAGTCCCTCACGAAACCACGACGCCCAAAAACAAAAGCCATAAACACTTCCCGTTCTCGCGCCATTCCCAACCCGAAGGAAAAAAAAAACACACGGACGCTCAGTTCAAATCTCTCCCTCCCTGTCTCTCTCGCTCGCTCGACATGGAAGCCGGCAAGGCCGCCGCCGCGCGGCCCGGCTCGACCGGCAACGGCTCGTCCGCCGCGGAGGCCGAGCCCCCCCAGCCGCCGCCGCCTCCGCCGCGGGCCGCGGTGGTGCCGGAGGTGATGACGATGGCCGTCAACATGAGCGTGGGGAGGACCCTGCTGCCGCCGCCGTCCGAAGCGGCGCCGCCGGCGGGAGCCGCCGGCGTCGGCGTCGGCGTCGTCGGCGTCGTCGGCGAAATCAGCTCGTTCGGGCAGGCGAAGAAGAGAGGGAGGCCGAGGAAGTACGACTCCGAGGGCAACCTGATACTGTCGCCGTCGTCCCCTTCCTTCGGCCTCTCCTCTTCCCCGCCGCGGAGGAGGTACCGCGTCCGGGGTCGCGGCCGTGGGAACGGCAACTGGCAATTTCCGGCATCTTTAGGTGAGCCCCCTTTATTATTATCATTTACATTTTCGTAACTGCACAGTTTTTTTTTTCCATCTTCAGCTCCAAATCTGGGATAATTAAATCGTTTGTGCCGATATTCGACTTCCCAATTTGGTTCTTCATCTCCAAATCCTTGATGGGTTCATCCCAAAATTTCTACTTCTTCTTTCCCCCTCGCCAACGTCATTTCCATTTTCATTTTCATTTTCTTGAACGTCGAAGCTTCGCCCGAAATGGCGGAAAGAAACGTCTTAAATGCTTTCAAGGGTCAGTCTCACCTAAAACCCAACTGCATTATCAAGCTCAGGGAAGCTTTGCTTGGTGCGAGAGGTGAAGAGAGGTTTTTGCAATGTTGGGTATGGTGGGTTTTGGTTTGGTTGCGAGGAAGGAGAAGACAGAGACATTGGAAAAAGGGACGGTCTTTGCATTATTCAAATGTGGTTTTGTCCAAAAAAAAAAAGAATATATTATTCAAAATGTGGTGGTATAAAAGACATGATGAGCTTCCTTTACTTTCAAGCAATGTTGTGGACTTTTTGATCCTCATTGGGGTTAACGTTTCTTTTTAACTTGTCTCTATGTTTGGACTTTATCTTTTAGTTAGGAGGAAAACATGGTTCTTTTTTTCAAAAGTGCTGTTGTTTAATTCTGGCCACAATAATTTGAATTGATGTTGTGGTGAAGGAGAGCTATTTGCGAGCACGGCAGGAGGGGACTTCACGCCGCACGTGGTCACCGTCAATACCGGGGAGGTATGCCTTCTCCTTTTTTGGCCTTTACTCTTTCTTTCTTTTTTATCTTTTCATTTATTTGTTTTTTGCATTAGAGATTCAAATTCAAACTCTTTAGGAGCTTAGACTTAGGATCGTTTTAAAGTCGAACCAATTTCGTCATGACTTCTTGCGAAGCAATAAATTTTATCAATAGTTTGAGGGGAAATTCGAGTGTGACCCGTAAGTAGACATGATCATGAGTTTGTCCCACGAACCGGAGGTTTTCAAGACATAATTAGCCAAATAGGCGGCCAAGATGATATAGGGCATGGCTGGAAGTTTCTAGGGGTCTAGGGATTTCTTGCGTACTCTAGAATATTCTTAGGGCCACTAGGAAATTGGATACTTGTATTCAAAAGCATTCTTGTATTAAGGAGGGTAATTGGTAGATGGAGAGTTTGGATCTCCATAGTTAGTTCAAGGGGAGATGTATGATTATAATTTGAGGGGCTCATGTATATATGGCAGTCCCGCCCCCTGATTTTAAATCTAACATCGAACAAAATAAGAGAAATAGTTCTTTCCCATAATACTTCTCTCTCTAGAGTTCCTCTCCATGATTTGGGTAGGTCAAGTGAGCGAGTAAGTGATTGACTCGGGGAAGGCTGAGCTTAGGAGGCTAAAGTGAGAGGTGAATGAGTCATTTGAAGCTTGAGAGCTGCACGACCACAATCTCAAGTGTTAGCCCGAGACAAGTGGTATTAGAGCACGATTGAGAGAGTTGCAGTGCATCCCAAATGGTTGAGAGAATGTTGGAATCAGATGTTCCCTCTATTGTTTCTACTGATACAAATCCCAAAAGAAAGATTCTCGTGCCAAGAAACCCAATCGAGGGATATCATCTCCTGATTATTTGAGGAGAATCTTACCAAGGTATTATTGGTTGTGGGCGAATTGAAGGATGGGTTTGAGGATTTGAAGAAGCGACTCAATGAGGTCGAGGAGATGCTTCATTATGAGTTCTTGGCCTCCTCGAATTAAGTTGCCAGCCCATTGCATGAGCAGGAGACATGCTCTCGAGTCCAATGTGTACATTTGAAAGGAGATAGCGACGGTCAAAGAGGAACTCAAGACTTGCAAGATGGCCATGTCAAGCGGGTGACCACCATTGATGCCGAGTACAAGAGTGGACGTTTCGAGGTCGAAGGAGTTTAGGGTGACCGGTCTGCCAAGGAGGTGGACAACTACATATTGGGCATGGAACAACACTTTGATGCCATGGGGATCAAGGATGACGAGACCAATGAACAGATTGCTTCATGTACTTAACTGAGGTTGCTATGCTTTGGTGATGACTTAGGTGTGACAATGAGAGTCGGGGAGCCAAGTAGGTCAAATAATGGGCCTCACAATCTTTTTGGGGCAGTTCTTCCTGAAGCTTACTATCGCTGTTTCACTCAAAAGAGAGACGTTCGTGAGTGTGCGCGGGAGCTTACCGAGCTCTTGTTGGAGATTTTGGGCATGACTAAGCCCAAGGTGCTAATTACTTTAATGGATGTGACCCGTGGAGGGGAAACTGAGAGTTGAGAAGCCGTTGGCCAAGTCGAGAGTTAGGCCACAACCTTTGTAGGGGCTAAGGGTGGAGTTGGAGCAATCTCAGCCAACTCATGAGGTGAGGGGAAGCCAATTCATGGGTTTTTTGGGAAGTGGGGACTTGTCGAGCAACATGGACTTGGTTGAGCCGAGGGAGGCGTCACTTGCGAAGCCAGTTGGCGTTCAAGAGCCGTGCAACCTTGAAGTCAAGAAGCGAAAGACTAAATGGTGGGGGAGACAAAGAAACCACCAGCCTTCGAGGGTACTTATGATCCAAAAGAAGGATTTGATCTAGCAAGCAAAAGATTTCGAGTTGAAAGTGCTGAGGGTGTCGCTCAATCGGGTGTGGGAGAAAATTCATGGATTAGAGGTTTTCAAGGTACAAAGGGCAGACGAGGTGGCTGATAAGACCCGATATGCCTTGAAATTTTTGGGGGTCTAAGGTTTTATTGGATAGTCTGGAATGTTTTTGGGGGTATTATGAGAATTATATACTTATATTCTAAAGCATTCTTGTATTAAAAGGGGTTGGTAATGGATGGGAAAGATTGGATCTCCTTTGTTAGATCATGAGGAGATCTATGATCGTAAATCGAGGAGCTATGCCAAGTGAACGATTGAGTGATTGACTTGGGAAAGTCTAAGCTTAGGTGAATTTGGTAAGGGGTGAACGGGTCATTTGAAGCGTAAGTGTCGCATGGTCTCGATCTCAAGTGTCCGTATGTGACACGTGGCAATCCACGTCCAGTCCCACATGGGCAAAATATGCCCGAAGGCCAATTCGAACGTGTTGAGTAACAGATTAGTTAATATGAAGCTCGGCTCACCCACCTAGCCCATTAGTACATACTACATTTTTGTCGATCATGTCTAGGTAATGAGTTAATTAGACCAGCTTGAGGGCTCGACTTAGTCTAGATCTAGACCCTTCCAATGATCATCTCAAAGTATATATAACCAATATTTAAGTTTAACCAAGCAAGTATTTATCAGTTTTTTTTCTTTTTTGACGGGATCATGGACAGTGTTTTTTTTATTTATAAAATGGGTCAGAATAATATTCTTTTGAAATCTATGCAGACGCCCAATTAATATGAGTACTATTCATTTTTCAAAATACTATCGCCTCCTATCTATTATTATATAATTAAGTACGTTAATAATGAATGAAATTCAATATGAATTTGCAGGACGTAGCAGGGAAAATAATGACATTTGCGCAAGGAGGGGCACGAGGAATATGCGTGCTCTCTGCCAATGGAGCCGTTTCCAACGTCACCATTCGACAACCTGGTTCTTCTGGTGGCCTTTTGACGTACGAGGTATGTCTTCGTTTGTTCCATACTCCTGCTCACAGCATTGTCCATGCAAACTTTTTGTTTTTTCTTCTTTAACACTGTCCTTTTCTAGGAATTTTTCAGAAAGTAGTGATTTACTGACGAACATGTGCCTCCGCGCACGCAAATGAAATTGGAAACTATTTGTTATTGATCTATATGAATGCATGCTGTCATGTCCAAGAAGTTTGGGGTTACTTGCGGAAAGTGTTTTTGCCTCTTCATCAGGATTTGACTTTTGTTTCTAATATTTATTAGTGTGGATATTATATGCTTGCAGGGGAGATTTGAGATACTGTCATTATCGGGGTCGTTCACGTTCACCGACTGTGGAGGAGTTAAGAGCCGGACTGGTGGTTTGAGCGTCTCGTTGGCTGGTCCAGACGGTCGGGTCCTAGGTGGTGGAATGGCTGGTTTGTTGGTGGCCGCAAGTCCCATTCAGGTAAGAGCTTACCCTTTTCGTTCTCTCCCTTGCTTTCTTTCTTTCTTTCAATTCTTTTCTTTTTTGTGGGTATGACAGGAATATAACCGAGTCTCTTTAACAAATTCGTTAACTGCTATGGATATATGCATGGTATTCTCGTTTTGCATACGGGGGCATCTGTGTTGCTGAAACATGTTGCTTTCTCGTGAGCGACTTGAGTTTAACTTCATGAACATTGAGTTCGAGTTGGCTTTAACACGTTCCGAGCGTCAATTCAAGTCGAATTCAAGGGTCCTCACTAGTTGATTCTAACTTCGCAAGCCAATACTGGTGCTGTCATCTGATGAACTGACTTAAGAGGGATTAATCTCATGGATCTCTCTCATTTGAGTAGTATATAGCACGTTAGGCAGTTAATTTTGTGCTTTAAAGACGAGAGGCAAAACCTGCCACATCCGCAATGTGATGATACTTGTCAGGGATTAATCTTCCATAATAAGATCTGCAGTTCAAATTGTTTTTTTTTTGGGCCCTTTTTTTCAGGTTGTGATTGGAAGCTTCACGCCAAATGGTTACAAGCCTCACAAAAGAAAGTACACTCGCAGACAAGGAATTGCACCAGCTCCCACAGCCATGGGCGGACCGGATGCCGTCCAAGGGGCTGCCCCGATTTCGCAACTGAAACCCGATCATGCGGAGATTTCCTTCGCCCAAGCAGAACCAGATTGTAAAACAGACGAATTCGAACCGATCGAGATTCCAAACACCGATACGCCGGACACGGAGGAGGAGTGGGACGATCCCGAGCCCGTGCTCATGCCTGATCAGGGGCCTTATCCTGACATCAATGTGTCCGTTCCCGGTGACTGATGGGTCTCTCTAACTCTCAGAGTTCTTAGGCTTTTTGATTCGGATCTGATCGGATCGGATCGGATCAAATCTATTTGAGGTCTTTACAGGCTGCTGACAAAATGACTGGACAAATTAGAGAGAACTAACTTTGTTTATGGCTTCCTTTTCTGTGTTTATGAACGACCTTGTAGGAAATGCTTTTTCTTTGTCGATCAGTCAACGTTGTGGAATTTGCTCTCTTTACATTGTTCTTTTTTTTTTGTCTGACTTGGGTTGATAAATAAATCTATCTATCCAATAAAAGGGTCGACCCGTCAGTCATGATCGAGAAATCTTGGATGAGCAAATTTCATTTCTCAAACAGCAACTTTTTAGAGGCAATCACATGTTTTGCAGCTAAATATGAAAATTGGAGAAAAAAAAATTTGATTCTATAGATGGCTATATATGCTTCTAATTCTCATGATTACTTTTAGAAAAATCAAATGAATTACATGATAATTTACTTAGAGTCTTCTTTTTATCCTCTTAAAGTAATGCACCGAAGCAAGCACAATGAGAATAAATGAAGTAGGAGATAATATTTTCAATTTGACATTAATCTTAAATTAGCGATGGTGATTTGCCTTAAATATCTTCAACTAGTCTTTCAATCATTAATTTGCCTGCCTAAAGAATTTTCTCTACATTCTTAATAATTAGAGAAACCATTTCAGAAACTGAAAAGTATAATCTTGGAATATTTGTTCTTAGCTCTTATCTTCTTCTCTCCAAACTCTCTCACACTTATTTTACATTTATTGGGAACAGTGCAATTTTCTATTAGTTCAACCTTTCAGAAAGACGGGAAAGGAATTTATTTCTCATACCATTTACATCTAATGTGTGCTCAAATGATCGAACTTTGTTTACCAATGCCACGACCCTCTCGAGGTGGACCCTAGGAAGCTAACGCATTACTAGGCGGGCACGCATATTCTCTCGAGAGGTGGCGCTTACGCATCGGACAGGCTTTTGAAATAACTAGGAAGATCTTCTCATCCTTATTGGTTGATAATTACCCTAAAATCGTGGTTAACCTGTTCTAGACTGGTAGGAGCCTCGTAAGATGCCAGATGCGAGAGGCTGCCTTACTTCCTCAAATGAAAGAATTGATTTCGGAGACATTGATTAAGCTAGATTAATCGAATGCGCGTTAAAGGAAATCTTTTTTTCTTTAAAGGAAAGCTTTTCATGTGATCTTATTTGATTTTATTTTCTAAAATGCAATTCCAGATGTCCATGCATTAAAGGTAATAAATGAAAACTCGTGCAATTATCAAAGAATGACTCAGCTACGATGGCAGTAAATAAACGTACTGATGAAGTTTCCTAAAAACAAATGTACTAAATACGACAGTAATAAACATGCAAATTCTTCCAGAATAATAACAACAATAAATAAGGCAACAAATAAATCATAAATGGCAACAAAAAAAGCAAATGAAGTAGCCTAAGCCATCTCCGACTATAATTAAACAACGCCTTGTTATTAAGCCCGGGATAGGACTGTGTGAGCAATAAAGGAAAATGTCCAAGAGGAAACTAAGGGCGCGAATGGTAACCATTCTGCTTCAGAAATCAAATTCTTGCCAGAAATTGATTTCCGGAATTCTTGCCAGAAATTGATTTTTGGAGGAGAAATCTATTTGATAAAACATGACTAATTCTGCTCTAGAAATTGATTTCTGGAACAAAAATCTATTTTTATTTTTTTTTTATTTTTTTGGGCACATAAAAAAAATAAATTTCACTCAAAGTGGGTGCCCAAAGGTATTCTAAGTCATATTGTGAAGTTTTGAAATTTTTGATTTTTTTGATTTTTTTGGGCACCTCAAAAAATTAAATTTCACTCAAAGTGGGTGTCCAAAGGTATTCTAAGCCATTTTGTAAAGTTTTGAAATTTTTAATTTTTTTGGGAGCCTAAAAAAAAATAAATTTAATTCAAAGTGGGTGCCTAAAGGTATTCTAAGCCATTTTGTGAAATTTTGAAACTTTTGATTTTTTGATTTTTTTGGGCACCTCAAAAAAATTAAATTTCACTCAAAGTGGGTGCCCAAAGGTATTCTAACCCATTTTGTGAAGTTTTGAAATTTTTTATTTTTTGATTTTTTTGGGCATCTCAAAAAGATTAAATTTCACTCAAAGTGGGTGCCCAAAGATACTCTAAGCCATTTTGTGAAGTTTTGAGATTTTAGATTTTTTGATTTTTTTGGGCACCTCAAAAAAATTAAATTTCACTCAAAGTGGGTGCTCAAAGGTATTCTAAGCCATTCTGTGAAGTTTTGAAATTTTTGATTTTTTTATATTTTTTGAAAAAAATTCACCAAATTTCCTATTTTCTTGAAATCTGACTTTTTTTTTATTTTATGGAAATTTTTATGAATTTTTCTGGAAATTTTCAATTTTTATGCATTTTCTGAAAAAAAAAATTAGTGAGAAAAAGAGAGAAAATAGGGAGAATGCATTCTGGAAGAGAGAAGTTACAAAAAGTAGCTTTTCTTTTTCTTGCCCAAAACTCATTCTGGAATAAAAAATGCATTCTAGAATCAAGAATGCATTCTGGAATCAAGTATTTTTAACAAACGCATTTTTATTCCAAAATGCAAAAATTGCTCCAGAATGCATTCCGAAAATTTTTTAACAAATGCATTTCTATTCCGGAATCCATTCTAGAGCAGAATTTCTACTCCAGAATGGATTCCGTGCGCACCCTAAGGAACCATTTGGTAACGTTTTTATTTTTCTGTTTTTCTGTTCTTTTGTTCCTCGAAATAGAAAAGAAATAGAAATTCGTTTGTGTACGTCAGTTAATTTTTCTATTCCTTGGAATAAAAAAGTGGTCAAGGAATAGATTTGGTACAGAAATAAGAAGTAAAAAAAATTTACTTTTTTGTTCCCATATATAAAAAGAGAAACAATGTCATTATAAGAGAAACAATTTCATAAATCATTCAATCCCGAAACCCCATACCCTAAAATTTGAAACCCTAAACCCAAAACCTTAAACCCCCAGCCCCTAATCCCAAACGCAAAAACCAAAGCCCTAAATCCTAAAACTCTAAACCCCAAACTCTAAACCTTAAAACCTAAAATTCTAAAACCCGAAACAGTAAACCCTAAAACCTATTACCCGAAACCCCAAAATCCAAACCCGAAAATCCAAACCCCGAACCCCAAAACCCAAACCCCGAACCTTGAATACTGAACCCCAAAACCCAAAACCCAAACCCCAATCCAAAAACCTCAAAACCCTAAATCCCAAACCAAGCCCAAACCCAAACCCCATAACCCTAAACTCCAAACCTCAAATCCCTAAACACAAAACCCTAAATCCTAAATCCTAAACCCTAAGGCTGCGTTTGGTCGTCCGGACTTCTAAACAGGATAGGACCGGATAGGATAGGATAAGAAATCCTAGGATTTTTTCATATCCTATCCACTGTTTGGTGGACTACGGATTTAAAGTCGGATAGGATAATTTTTATTTTAGTTTTTTGCTATTCACAAGGTCCGGAGTAGTTGGTGAAGGAAAAAAAAGTTGAGAAATTTTTTTGGTGAAAGCGCATAAGATGTGGGGATGAAGATGATGGCAAGTGGAGCGTAGGATTTCTAGAAAAATAGGCATTAGAAATCCTATCCGGGTCTATCCCACCTCCCCCCTCGGATTTTTTTATCCGGTCTATATCCGGTCTATATCCGACCTTATCCTATCCTGGACCACCACCAAACACAGGATAAGATAAAACATATCCTATCCTGGCTTTTATCCGGTCGACCAAACGCAGCCTAAATGTTACATCCTAAACCCTAAACCCCAATTTCCTTGACCACCACCCAATATTTGCTTTGTCTATAAGAAGTAATCTTATTTGTGATTGTATTAAGGTCATCCAATTCTATATTATAATATATTTAGATTCTATTTCTAGTCTAGTTTTATCCAAGCATGAATTGTTAAAATATTTTTATAATTAAATGAAAAAAATTAGGAATAGAAATTTTTAGGATTGTACCAAATGCATTTCTGTTTTTTTTTCTATTCCAAAAATAGAAATTTTGTGTAGTTACTAAATGCTTTATTCTGCTTAGAAATTGTTTCTGGGAACAGAAATGTTATCATAGGCACCTTAAATGTTCTAAGTGAACCAAAAACCAATTTAACATGAGATGATATTTATTAAAAGAAGCTAGTGCAACCACGTGAAAAAAAATATGTACATCGAAATGCATTTTAAGACACTTTACTTCCCCGAAATGAAATTCTCGAAGAGGCGAATAAATATCACTAACCTCAAATAGAATGATATGCATGGCAAGGAAAAATCATTTTCCTTAGATGCAATATTATATCAGAAAACATGGAATATACTCTCTTAGTATGCCAACTTCTAAATGGTAATTTTTATATTTTTCATGATACTTAAAATCACATACGAAAATTAGGAAACTAAGAATAAGTATTTTCTAACATGGAATTTTTAATTGATGAACGAATCTGAAAATGCTTAGGATGCGATTTCCTAAACCTAAATGTTCCTTTCTCTTTATGATGTACGAATGACAAATCCTAACTATTAATTCTCTAAATAAGAAGAGAAATTTGTGATAGAAAAAAAAATCATTTATGAATCCTAATACTATATGATTTCCTAGATGAATGCATGCAAAATGGGCAACAATTCTATGGGTGATTTTTAACGATATGTAATGTGACACAAATATGGAATGCAATAGTATGCTAATTTTTAGATCTTTCAATTTTGTAATTTTTACTGTTTTTATTATTAACAATGCATGAAAAAAAATTAAGATTCTACACTAGCATGCTGCAAAAAAATAAAACAAAAACATTTCTCGAGAGACGCGAATGAAACCTACGGATAGACTTATTAAACGGGTGGATCGGGTCGGATTTGGGTCGGGTCATAAATGGTCCGACCCAAATTGACCCATTAACCTGTTTATGACCCATTTATTTGTAGTGTAAATATCCCGACCCAAACTCGACCCGATCCATACCCAACCCATACTCGACCCGACCCATATTGCTAAAACACTTTTATATTTAACATAATTTAGGAATACTTGTTTCTTATAATTTTTTTTAAAATTATACTGTTAAAACATTTTATGCAACATAGACCTGTTAAACGGGTGGGTCAGGTCGGATTTGGGTTGGGTCATAAATGGTTTGATCCAAATTGACCCATTAACCCGTTTATGACCCATTTATTCGTAGTGTAAATATCCCGACCCATACCCGACCCGACCCATATTGCTAAAACACTTTTATATTTAACCTAATCTAGGAATACTTGTTTCTTATGATTTTTTTAAAATTATACTGCTAAAATATTTTATGCAATACAAAGCTAGTGAAAAATTTTTATAATTTTTTTTAAAATTGAGGTTCCCTTTGTTTTGCGAAAAGTGCGACATTTCAAGAAAATATTTTCCATAAAGTCATTATTCAAGAAAATAAAAAAATTTCTTACGTTTGGCCGAAACCTGAAAATAAACTAGAAAATATTTTTCGATATTTGGTATATAAAATCTGATTTGATTTTACTTTGTGCATTCATTTTAATAATAATAATATTTTTTTATTTTTTAAATCAAATTTTTAATTATTTTTAATTATTTATTTTTCCTTTATTTTTGGCCAATCGCCGATCGCCGGCGCCGGTGACCGACCACAGGAGAGGACGAAATTGCCGGAGGCCGACGAAGCTCGTTCTCGCCGATCTGGAGAGGCTTAGGCCTCGCTGGTCTCAGGCGAGGCTCCAACTCGCCCAATTCCGGCGAGCTGAGCCTTGCTAGCCTCGGGCGGGGCTCCACCTCGCCAAATCCGGTAGGGTCGAGCTCGCCTGAGGCTGGCAAGCTCGAGTCTCGCTAGCCTCGGGCGAGGCTCCACCTCGCCGGATCTGGCGAGGTCGAGCTCGCCCCAAGGTTGGCGAGCTCGAGTCTAGCCACATGTCGGCGAGGTCGAGGCCTCGCCGGGATCGGGCGAGCCTCGAGGTTGTCGGAATCGGGCGAGATCGAGGTTCGCCAGATGGGCGAGGCTGGAGCCTTGCCACAGGTCGGCGAGGCCGAGGCCTTGCTGGGATCGGGCGAGCCTCGAGGTCGCTGGAATTAGGTGAGCTCGAGGCTCGCCAAATTGACGAGGCTCGAGCCTCGCCCGAGGCCGGTGAGCTTGAGCTTTGCCGGACTCTGGCAAGGTCATCTCGCCCCGGTGGCCGATCGCCGTGGCCGACCACCGGCCAAAAAAAAAAAGAAAAAGAAAGAAGAGAAAAGAAAAATTTAAAAAAAAATAAAAAGAGAAAAATAAAAATAATTAAATTTTTATTTTTTTAAACTTTTTTATAGAGAGGGAGAGAGTGTGTGGATGGGTCAACTGGATGGGTTGGACATGGGTTCCAAACTCAACCCATTAGATCAATTTATCTTTAAGTTTTAAAATTTAAAACCCATTTAAGGTTGACTTTTTAAAATTAAAGTAACCCATATATGACTCATTTATTTTTAAATGGATCATATATGGGTTTAAGATCCATTTTGATACCTCTACCTACTAGGGGTGAGCGGTTCCAGATTCCGGATAGGTTCCACCTGGAACCTGAAACCTACCCTCGGGTACAGGTTCCTCAAAATGAGGAACCTGAAACCTACCCTATCACAGGTTCCAGGGTCAGTTCCAGGTTCCAATAGGTTCTTTTTTTTAATTTCGGTTCCAGGTTATGATTCCATTCCATACAATACAATCAAACACCCCCCTCGAAAAAAAGAAGAAAAAGAAAACCTATCATTCACAATAATGGTGCATCGCCAAATCATCCCCAGGTGATTCACTATGATCAAAGCAAGAAGAAAGCCGAAACCTTGTATAATATCTCCAGTCACACGCTCAGGCAAAATAAAAAAGTGCCAACGGATTAACAGAGAACACGATAATGTTGATTAGATTAAACATCGAGAATTAGATGACAATGAGATTCAATGATTAGTTTGACAGGATTAAGACCTTCCTCTGTACTTCATTAGAGAAACTACATTCGAAAATTAGATGAGAACGACAATCAATGCAACAAGCAGAGAGATCTTGTTCTCCCAACAGACCAACAGTTAATCAACTCAAAAAGTATGGAGTTTATCATGTATTACTAACCAAGAATTAAAGCCAAATCTTGGCACATTAGGGGAGAACCACACATGTCTGTGCCAATTTCCCGAGCATTCTTGTTTCTGACAATTTCCAAAGCAACAAAAGAGTTGAGCCAACCAGTTGAAGAAACTGTGCATACAACATTCTCTGTAGCTGAGGAATTAGGAAAATTCACACCGAAAACAGCAGCTTGGATGGAGACCAACTCTCTAGACCTAGCAGCAGGCAATGAGAGTTACGAAATACAGCAGATACTTTGGCCTGCAAACGAAGAGAAGATTCATAAGTTATTCTCCTCGGGAAATGATTCCAGCAAAATCCTAGCATGGTATCACAAATCATACCAAGAGAAATATTATCTCCATTACCCACTATGTATCTAATGCGGGGTTTCAAAATATTCCCGACTTTTAGTAACTTTTTCCAAGCATAAGCAGCATCTGGTTTACAGTCAAGATGATAGCTATAGAGCCAGGAAAAACATAGAGACCAGACCTCAACAAAATACTCCACAAACAATTTAAAATACAAGCAAGATTTCACAAATCCAGTCTTCGAATGCCAAGGTCTCCAAACTGCTTAGGAGCCAACGGCTCGTCAGCGAGAACAACACAGACACACGCCATAACTTATGGCGTGAATGGCGAGGGGTTGTTCGAAGACATTACGTACTCGGGCGACGGAGCTTCAGAGGAGGAAGATGGCGGCGAGCCCGAATAATCGGAGCGAATCCGTGTGGGGAGATCACAGGACCTGCGGCGAAGAAGGTGGAGCGAGGCGGAAGTGGGAGAGAACCGTGGAAGCCGAAGCGGAAGCGGGAGCGAGGGCGAGGCAAAAGCGGAAGCGGGAGCGAGGAGCGAGGCAGAAGCGGAAGTGGGAGGGAGCTTTGGAGGATCAGGTGTGATTCAGGAAAAGAAGGGAGCATTTGGGAATTAGGGTTTCTAATACTAAGTTTATGTTTTTGGTTCCGGTTCCAAGTTCCGTTTTCCGATTCCAATTCTAGGTTCCGGTTCCGGTTCCGATTCCAGGTTCCGATTCCGGTTCCTATAGGAACCGGAAACCGGAATCGGAACAGCCGGTTCCTAAAAATGGGGAACCAGGAACCGGACCCTTTGTCCATGGAACCTGGAACCGAACCGGATCCACTGGGTCCGATTCTCCGGTTCCCAGTTCTACCCTGGAACCGCACTCACCCCTACTACCTACGGAGCAAAACCATCAGTAACCATGCAAGATAATTAGCTTCAACAACAGATTTCTTACCTCCATTTTTTGTCCACTGTCCTTGTCTTGTCAGACTTTATCCTGAAGATTATTGTCCCCCAAGGCCTTTTAAGTATTCTCTATTTTCGGAGTCAATATCCTGATTTCTTGCAGGCAGTGAGGGACGCATGGAAGTGTTATAAAGCTGGTGTTCCTATGTTTGAATTCTATGAGGAACTCAGGAATGTCAAGCTTTCTTTAAGGATTTTTAACAGGCTGCACCATAGTCAACTTTCTACTCAGGTTGTGCAGGCTAAACGTCAATTTGAGGAACTTCAAAGCCAACTTTTGCAAACTTTACCTGACGATGAGCTAATAGCTAGAGAATTTGAAGCTAGGGCTCAACTTTGGAAGTCGCAAGAAGCCGAGGAAGCTTATCTTAAACAAAAGTCAAGGGTCAACTGGCTTAAACTTGGTGACCAAGTATAGGACTTTTACAAAGTCTCTTAAGAGTCCTTTACACTGATGATGGCGCGAAAATAGTGGGTCACCATAATATCGCAGTAGAAGCAGTAGATTTCTCCATAAACTTAATGGGAGCTTGTGATTCTTCTCAGCCTGATCTGTCATCTCGGCAGTCTTTGTTGAGCTATAGATTAAATGAAGAGCAACAAGCTAGTTTGACCAAGCCTGTTACTGCTTCTGAGATCAAACAGGTCTATGAATGGTGAGTCCCCTCGTCCTCGGGTTTTACTGCATTATACTCAGCTTGGTCTGTTGTCAGTGAGGACTTCACATATGTCATCTTAGAGTTCTTCAAGTCTACTATACTTTTGAAGGTCAATGTTACTGCAGTAACTGTGGTTCCTAGGATTGAGAATGCCCCTAAAATGACTCATTTCAGACTCATTTCTTACTGCAATATCACCTATAAATGTACTACAAAGATCATTGCTAACAGATTCAAGCAAATCTTGCCTCTTTTCATCAGCCATAATCGAGCAGCCTTTGTAGAGGGAAGGACCATTTCTGATAACAACCTCTTGGCCCATGAATTGATAAAGAACTGCCATAGGGCCGGTATTTCTCCTCGTGGGATGATTAAGGCTGATCATATGAAAGCTGTTGACTCAGTTAGATCAGATTTTCCGATTGAAACTCTTTTTTTTTTCTTGGTGTAAATGTGTAAGTATTATTAATTGGATGGAGTTCATAAGCTTAGTGGCATCCCTCAGCATTACAAATAGAACTACTTACACGAGAAGTGGAGATAGGAAGTTTCCACATAGTAGCTAACAAAGCATTTGCCGGGGAAGGATTAAAACTTTGGTAGAGTGAAGCCCCGCCACTTACAATTTTATGTATCTTCGCCAAAAACTGAGGATCTCAGTTGACTTGTTTTGAGCCGCGGTTGTTCTACTTCATCCAAATACAATATGTAGTCACTAAGAAAAATTCCTTGAAGGGCCTCGCTACCAAGTCATTGCCCTTAGTGGCCCTGATTGAAATTTTTATGATAATTCAAGTTCCCGAGCCATTCATCTCTTGGATTAGAACCTGTATTGCTTCTCCTTATTTCTCAATCTTTCTAATTGAGGGTTAGAAGGTTTCTTTAAAGGAGATGTTAAAGATTTATTTAAAAGATTTTGTATATTTCTCTTAATTGGTCCTAATTGATTGTAATTGATTTTTATATCCATCCAGTAAAGCCTGTAAAAAGGTTAATATACTCTTCATTTGATAGTGCATAGAATATTATATTTTTCTTTCATCACAATTCTCAATTTGGTATCAGAGTCATATTATTTTCTAAGAAAGTGCCCATCTACTTTGTTTCGTAACAACGTCACCCGCATTGGCCGTGTTTCTCCTCAGTGGTAGTCATGACTCCAGCTGAATCAGCTGTGTCGCTCCCGTTTCTCTGCCAAATCTGCAACTTTAGTTCTTGTTCAAGACTCTTCCATTACTCGTTTCAAAAAAATAGACACCATGGCCAGACTACCCGCCCTCAAATGAGCTAAAGCCTAAAATTAGATAACTGGCATATTTGGTTGGTGAAAGATAATAACAAAATGCTGAATGAACCTCCAAGCCTAGAAAGTAGCTTAGTCACCCAAAATCTTTCATTTCAGTTGACTGAGAAATTTCTTGAGTTTGGAAATTCCAATATGATCATTGCTAGTAAAAACCATGTCGTCTACATATAAGAGCAGCATAATATACCCATGACATGTGCGTTAAACAAAAAGAGCATAATCATAGGGATTAGATTTGAAGCCAAGAGATTCCACGGTGGAGCTAAACTTGGTATCCCATGCACGAGGAGCTTGTTTCAGGCCATATAATGCTCCACGTAATTGACTCACTTTTTTGTGAGGATGAGTGTATTCAGGATGAGACACCATATAAACTTTCTCAATAAGATCACCATTTAGTAATGCATTTTTAACATCCATCTGAAACAAAGGCCAGCGCTTAACCGAAGTGCTATCCAAATCGCATGGAAAATGTTTTTTACAAACGTACAAAACACATTGAAAGAGATTACCATTTCACCCGATATCATGTTCTTTGTGGTCTACCGAGGCATTTTCTAAATCTTTTTTCCAAACTCAAGTTGAACTCTGTCAAATCACTATTTGGGATGTTAAAGATATATTTAGGAGATTTTGTATATTTCTCTTGATTGGTCTTTGATTGATTGTAATTGACATTTTACTATTTAAGATAGTTATCCTGTAAATCCTCTAAAAAGACTCATGTACTTTTCATTTGATAATGCACGGAATATTACATTTTTCTGTCATCACAATTCCCAACCAAAGAAAAAGGACTAAGGTAAGGAGATCCTCTTCTTCCTTACTTGTTTGCATCCCTGTATGATAAATGAAGCTGCTGATTAGGAAAAGCTCAAGTACCAGCCCAAATGTTGTAAAGTTCATTCGAGTCATTTAAACTTTGCTGATGATTTGATGATTTTCTTCAGGGGAGAAAAAATCTTTGCAGGAAATTCTTTTGATTTTCGAGGGATTCCGATTGATATCAGGCCCCAAGTTAAGTCCCAAAAACCGAGATTTCTTTGGCAGGCTGTGGGGACGAGGGAAACTTCCTATTAAATATCTTGGTTTGCCCTTGATCTTAGGGAAACTGATGGGGAATGTCAACCTCATGCGGACAAAATCATTAGTAGATTTAAAGCGTAGACTTTTAAGCACCTGACGTGTGCTGGTAGACTTCAATTAACCGAGTCTGTAATCTACCTACAGCTCGGTTAACTTTTGGTGCCAAAAAATAGGCTGTGAAGATGGTGGAAAGGAAATGCATTGTCCTCTTATGCAAGGGAATTCTGAGAATGCTGGAGGAGCTAAGGTTGCCTGGGAAGTCATTTGTCCGAGGTGGAGAATTGGCATCCCCTTTATGGTTGACTGTAAGATTGATAATTGTCTTTACTGATGTTGTTGGACTTGTAGACTGTAGTGGGTCTTAATCGTTCCACTCTCTCGGTTTTGAGCTAATACAAGACAAAAACAAGAATCCGAACAAAACAAAAAGGGAAAAGAAAATAGAGGAGAACGAAGCACGCGTGTGAAGCTGAATGCACCAAGTGGCAGATTTCTCCAGCACCATGCAGTGCAGTAGCAGGATCACCGCCCTCTTCTCTCTTCCAGTCCCTTCTCGCATCCAATTCCAAATCTTCGTGCACATCTTTAAGCCCTATACATATATACACACCGCAATAATTGGCAAGAGCAACCCGAAAGCACACTAGCATCTTAGTGCAGCACCATGGAGCCCATCGACGACAAGGAGGAGACGGTGGTGATCCGGGCCGTGAGCCACGATGAGGAAGGCAAGAAGAGAGTGGAGAAGACCGAGGTCGACACTGTTGGGAAAACTCATTCCCTATTGACATATTTAAAACATATTTGAAACAAACTCGATCAATGCGAAAAACGTGCCTAATATTCATCAACTTATATCATCGATCGTACATGCATATTATTAGCGTGAGCTGTCTTCTAGAGCCAAAATAGGAAAGTTCTTATTGTTTTATATTCTTTCTATGTATATTTCCTTTTTCTATGTATATCCCCTGTTTTGTAGGTCAATTAGGGTTGATTCTTTTCTTTGTATATATATATATATGTACTTATAGCCTTGTAAACGTAAGCTAGAATACAGAAATTACAGAAAATTTTTAGAATTCTTTATTTTTCTTCATGGTACCAAAGCCACCGATCAAGGGACTTTATACTCAATCCGATCAATCAGACTCCATTGCCGCGACCTTTGTCACTGCTCCGACCAGATTTCTTAAAGATCACCGCAACCGTGCTGCATCACCCTATGGCAGACACAAACCCGACTGGCAATGTTCTTCCCTTGGTAGCGCAAGAGGGAGCTTCGAATACTGATGCTCTTGTTGAGAGTTTGACCCAGGTCCTATCCCAACATGTTCCACAATCTCATGTTGAGACTCCGGCTCCCTCGATTGCTATCAAGTTAGATGGAAGCAACTATGGTCTTTGGTCCCAAGTTGTCGAGATGTACATCTCTGACAAAGACAAGTTGGGATATATTACTGGGGTTCTTCCCCAACCCTCTTCGAATGATCCCGGCTTCCGAAAGTGGAAGATTGACGATTCAACTGTGAAGGGCTGGCTTATCAATTCCATGGATCTTGCACTGATTGGCAACTTCATCCGATACCCCAGCGCAAAAGCAGTTTTGGATGCGGTGGCTACAACATTCTTTGATGGCGCCGACGTCTCCCAAGTGTATGATTTAAAGCGACGATTGACCCGATTGAAGCAGGTAGGCGGACCCATTGAAAAATATTATAATGACCTGCAAGGACTTTGGCAAGAAATTGATTTTCACCATCCTAATCCTATGACCTACGCTCATGATATTGACATATACAACACTTTAGTTTAGGAAGACCGTGTTCATTTATTCTTGGATGGCTTGGATGATTGCCTCGAAGAGGTTAGGGCTGATGTATTGCAGATGCAACCATTTCCTACGGTTGAACAAACCTACGCACGAGTAAGAAGAGAAGATGTATGCCAGGCCATTATGATGGCATACCCACAGACTCCCACTGCTGCTGCTATGATGTCGCGTGGCAGCAAAATAGGCTCAAAATTTCCAGAATTCAGCTCTGGACATGCTACTATACAAATGGTTCCTAGTTCTACTCCGCCTGGGGGAGGGTGCTCTAGCTCTGGTCCGAGCGCTAAGTCGCAACCGCTGGCAACAGGGGGTTGCACTCACTGTGGGAATTCTCGACATACAAAGGAGACCCGTGTCAAGTTGCATGGCTATCCTGAGTGGTAGAAAGAATTGCAGGCAAAAACGAAGACTGACAATCCGACGGGTAGAGGACAAGCTTCCTTGGCCATAGGTGATTCGTCGTTATCTTTGGTGCCGCAGGTAGACTCCACCGTTGCACCTGATTCCGATCTTACATGTAACAATGGGTTTGTGCTTGTCAATACTTCTCAAGCAGGAGGTAAAGATGGGTGGATTGTTGATTCAAGTGCTATTGATCACATGACACCCCATCCTGATGATCTTTTGCACCACACCGCTCCGAGGAGACAACATATATATATAATGCCAATGGTCATCGTTTTCCTGTGTTGGGGTCTGCAGTGTTGAACTTTCCCCATCTTTATCATTATCTCATACTTTACTAGTGCCATCTTTATCTAACCGACTGCTCTCTATTGGACAAATCACTGCTGAATTGAATTGCAGCGTTATTATGTATCCCTCATTTTGTTTATTTCGGGATATCCTCATGAAGGAGCTTATTGGACGTGGTACTAAGAGGGAAGGACTGTACTTTGTTAATGACTTTACTGAAAGCCGAGCATATTACACCCGCAATCAGTCTACTACTAAGGAGAAAGAAATTTGGTTATGGCGCCGTCGCTTAGGACACCCTTCTTTTGGGTATTTAAAGAAATTATTTCCAGATTTGTTCAGTAGTTTATCAGATTCTAAATTTCATTGTGAGACGTGCATCTTGGCGAAGAGCCATCATGCTTCTTTTCCATTGAGTTTTAATAAGAGCCAAACTCCTTTTTCATTAATACATTCGGATGTGTGGGGTGCTTCACCAATTGTTACTATGTCTGGCATTCGTTGGTTTGTAACTTTTGTGGATGATTGTACAAGGATGACCTGGTTATATTTAATGAAACATAAAGATGAAGTAGGGACAATCTTTCGTGTATTTCACCGCATGGTTATGACTCAATTTGGAGCTCAAATCCGTATCCTTCGCAGCGACAACGGCAGCGAATATATTAATCAACACCTCACAAGTTATTTTCAAGACCATGGATTAATTCACGAGACCTCTTGCACTCAGACATCCTAGCAAAATTGTGTTGCTGAACGGAAAAACCGTCATATCCCGGAGACAGTGAGGGCACTTCTAATGGGTGGGCAGGTTCCGAATCGGTTTTGGGATGCGGTTGTGGTTACTGCCGTGCATCTAATGAATCGCATGCCCTCCCGCGTATTGGCATTCTAGACCCCGCTTCAGGTACTTTCGACGTATGTCTCACTTCTTTCAGTCTTGACTTTACCTCCCAAGGTGTTTGGGTGTGTGGCCTACGTTCATCTGCATAAAAATCAGCGAACAAAGCTCGACCCATGTGCTGTCAAGTGTGTTTTTCTTGGCTATGGAATCCACCAGAAGGGATATCGCTGCTACAATCCGGACATTAAGAAAACTCATGTGACCATGGACGTTACATTTGTTGAATATGAACTCTTCTTTCCTGCCACCAATTGTACTTTTCAAGGGGAGATCCATGGTGAAAGGGTAAATTGGTGGGAAGGTGGCTTGATGGCAGGGGTTAGCAATGCATCTGACTCACGGCAACAACTTCTTAATGAAGATGACCAGCAGACTATTTTGTTATAAGAGGCACAAGGACAACCTCAAGAGCAATCCTCTCTTCCTCAAAATATCCCCTTTTTAGTACCCGATCATTCTCCTGAGGTAAGCTCTCCTATCACACATAATTCTCTTGTTGATACTGATGAGGTTGTTGGTTATAAATTGCCCAACAGACACAATCGAGGCAAGGCTCCTAATAGGTACTCACTAGATGTGGAGGAACGAAGGTCAAAGTACCCGATTACCAATTATGTTTCGACAAGGAGATTGTCGGAACACTTGAAGGCGTTTACGGCCAATGTCTCTGCAATTCAAGTTCCTAGTGGAGTACAAGAAGCCTTGAGGGATCCCCAGTGGGTTCAAGCAATGAAAGAGGAGATGGAAGCCTTGCAGAAAATAAGACCTGGAGATTGGTAGAGTTGCCGAAGGGGAAGAAGGCAGTGGGGTGCAAGTGGGTCTTCATTGTCAAATACAAAGCAGATGGGTTAGTTGAGAGGTACAAGGCACGACTGCTAGCAAAGGGATATACCTAGACCTATGGTGTGGACTATCAAGCAACATTCTCTCCGGTTGCGAAGCTGAATACCGTACGGGTTTTGATGTCACTTGCTACGAACCTGGACTGGCCTTTGCACCAATTTGATGTGAAGAACGCGTTTCTTCACAGAGATCTAGAGGAAGAAATCTACATGGAAGTCCCACCTGGGTATGTGTGTTCTGATCAGTCAAATGTAGTGTGCAAACTTCAACGATCATTATATGGGTTAAAGCAATCACTGCGCGCGTGGGTTGGTCGGTTTAGCTCAGCGATGAAGAGGTATGGATATACTCAAAGTAATTCTAATCATACATTATTCTTAAAGCATAGACAGGATAAAGTGACAGCATTGATTATATACGTGGATGATATGATTATCACAGGGGATGATCTTGAAGAAATTGCAGACCTTCAAGGGCGGTTAGCCAATGAGCTTGAGATGAAAAATTTGAAAGGCCTGAAATATTTTTTGGGACTTGAAGTAGCCAGGCCGAAGGAAGGTATTTTCTTGTCTCAACGAAAGTATGTGTTAGATTTATTAGCTAAGGTTGGAATGTTGGAGTGTAAGCCTGTCAACACTCCTATAGTTCAAAATCATAAACTCGGAGAGTTTCCTGATCAAGTGCCTATCAATAAGGATAGATACCAAAGGTTAGTAGGGAGACTAATATATTTGTCATACACTCGTCCTGATATTGCATATGCTATATGGGTTGTGAACCAATTTATGCATTATCTGAGTGAAGAACATATAAATGCTGTGGTTCGAATTCTGCGCTACTTGAAGTCAGCTCCAAGAAAAGGGTTGTTCTTTGCAAAGAACGGTCACCTTGAGGTAGAAGGATTTACGGATGCGGATTGGGCAGGTAGTATCTCTGATAGGAGGTCTACGTCAGGCTATTTCACGTTTGTGGGAGGAAACTTGGTAATATGGAAGAGCAAGAAGCAGAAGGTTGTAGCCTTGTCAAGTGCTAAAGCAAAATTCTGAGGGGTAGCTAAAGGTCTATGCGAGCTATCATGGCTAAAAATGTTGATGAGAGAACTTGGTTTCCCACCTAAATCCGAGATGAGACTATTTTGCGATAATAAAGTTGCGATTGAAATTTCTCACAATCCAGCTCAACATGATCGTACTAAGCATGTTGAGGTGGATAGGCATTTTGTCAAGCAGAACTTGGATGCTAAGGTGATAAAGTTTCCATTCGTTAGATCTGAAGATCAGTTGGCGGATGTTCTTACGAAGGCCTTGTCGAATCGAGCTTTTCACAGCTCACTTGTCAAGCTGGGTATCAGAGACATCTTCTCACCCGCTTGAGGGGGAGTGTTAGCGCGAGCTATCTTCTAGAGCCAAACTAGGAAAGTTCTTGTTGTTTTATACTCGTTTTATGTATATTTCCTTTTTCTATGTATATCCCCTGTTTTGTAGGTCAATTAGGGTTGATTCTTTTCTTTGTATATATATATACTTATTGCCTTGTAAACGTAAGCTGGAATACAGAAATTACAGAAAATTTTTAGAATTTTTTATTTTTCTTCACATATCACATAACGAACATACCCGAAATTATCATAGATTAAAGGCCACTTTGCACTTGAGAGTGTTCTTTGATTGTCTTTCGTACCCACTTGCGTTTCGAAGCAAACTAGAGAAGACGTTACTTTCGAAGGGGTCTGTTCTTACTCATATGAAAAATTACGTTAGTTTTTTCAAGGGGTGTCTACTATTTATAAAAATAGGCAAATAACCACCTTGTGGGCCTTTGTGGCTCACAAGCTAGGTTTTGCCCATCTTGGGCGGTCCATTATACCTTTCATCTCCCACTCGCCCACGATAGGCTAAACGCAATTCTCTTTTTTGCAAAGTTCATATTGGCAAATAATCCATGCAGTCAGTATACTACGAGAGCTTATTGCTATACATATGTTAGGAATATATAAAAGCTTAAATTAGGCATTATCCATAGTAGAATCAATATATAGTTTCCTAGATCAATCAGTCCCATTTGTATCTCTTTTGATTTCTTTTAATATCTCGTATATTGTATTCACAACTATGATTTATTCAAAATCATAATTAGTCGACTTGTAAATATAAATATAGAATGTGACATTATAAAACAAATTGATCTTCCTCTTTCCTTAAATCTCTCCATTTCAGTCCAACTTACTTTTTATAAATGCCTTGTTAGATCGAATTATCATGATCATCGGCAACATCCTAAGATAGAAAACACTTGATAGAAATTTTGAGAATAAGTAAGAGTCGTGAGGGAACTTAATTGATGAACTATTTTCCTTAAGAGTCTTACACGGCTTAAAAGTTGAGATCATAACTTTTGCCAACTCTTATTGATCGTCCCATGCATACGTAATATGAAATACGTATTAAGGTATTCTCTTCTTTTCCATAAAAACAATACTGTATAGATGATAGTTCAGATATACCCAATGTCTAACTTGAGTTCATAAATCTACTCTATTTGTAAGCACCTATTAGAACTCTCATCTGGCATTAAAGATAGGTAAAGTGAAATATGTGGGTCATTTCACTTTCGGACATAATAAAATATATATCCTCATCTTAACATTCTGTTAAGGCGACATCCATGCTTCAAGCTTGAGCTCTCAATTATCACTTAGATAATAAGCTTGAAATTATCTCATCTCTATTCATCACATAGTAAGTAGAGGCGATTACCCGTGTGAGTGGGCTAATCTCTCATATGTCTGACATACCTTTTCAATATAATGCACTTAGCATCGACATTCATAAACATCATTCAAACTCACAGGCATTGATAATGACAAACATTATTAATAATGAACATCCAAGGAAAATTACAATATTCAGTACATCATATTCTACACAGTTCTAGAGATCTCACATGACCAAGGAAAACTTTTCTAGAAATCGATTTCATTATAAGATCTGCTATCATCGTTTGCGTAGACATGTACTGCACGTTCTCTTTTTTTCATGCAACTATGTTCTTGACATAGTTATACTTGATATTTATATGTTTGGTCTTTCCATGGTACTTGGGATCCTTAGTGTGTGCTATTGCTGCTTAGCTATCACAATAGACCAATACTGGGTTTGCAGCATTCTTAGTAACACCTAAGTGATCAAAAAATCTTCCAAGCCAAACAACTTCTTATGCCGCTGTTAATAGAGCCACGAACTTGGCTTCCATTGTGAATAAGGTCACACACTGTTGGTACTTACTGCTTCAAAATATGGCGCATTTATTCAGTAAGAACACATATCCAGAGTTAGATTTTCTTTCCTTTAAATCTCCTCCCCAGTCAACATCATTATAGCCTTCAAAGTGTAGATTACTTCCTTGATAAGTCAGCGCATAGTCAGTACTTCCCTTTAGATATCTCAGGATTCTTTTGACGGCGATTCAATATGCTTGACCTGGATTGGATTGGTATTTACTTACCATTCCAATTGCATAACAAATGTCACGTCTCGTACATATCATAGTGTACATCAAGCTTCCGACAGTACTAGCATATGAAACTTGTTCTATTTATTCCTTTTCTTATGGATTCTTAGGACACATTCTGTCGCTCAATGTTTCGCCCTTTGCAATATAAGTATCTATTGGTTTACAATATTTCATACAGAATCACTCAAGGATTTTATTCACATACATTTTTTGTGAAAGGGATAGAGATTTCTTTGAGCGATCTTTTGAAGTCTTAACTCCAACAATGTATGCAGCTTCACCCATATCTTTCATCTCAAAATTGAAAGATAATCAATTCTTGACTGTATTATCAAACTCCATACTGCTTCCGGCAATTAGTATATCGTAATATATAATGATAAAATCATAAATTGATCTTTGGATCTTTTGATATATACACAATTATCTTTACTAATCATTACAAAATCATATGTCATTATAGTACTGTGAAAACGTATATACTATTGTCTCGAAGACTGCTTAAGACCATATATCGACCTCAATAGTCGACACACCTTGTATTCTTAGCCTTTTGTAATGAAACCAACAGGTTGTTCCATATAAATTTCTTCCTCTAATTCTCCATTAAAGAATGCAGTCTTTACATCCATTTGATATAATTCAAGATCCATATTAACTATTATTGCTAGAATAAGACGAATAGAGATAAATTTAACCACATGAGAAAAACTTTCTTCAAAGTCAACTCTTCTTGTTGATTTTATTCTTTCGCCACAAGGCGAGCCTTATACCTCTCTACTGAGCCATCAACCTTACGCTTTATTTTGAGAATACACTTGTTCCCAATGGCTTTGCGTCCTTTTGGAAGGTTAACCAATTCCCACACTTCGTTTGATCTTAAAGACTCAATTTCTTCCTCCATTGCATACATCCATTTTTCCTTGTTAGGGCACTGTCGCGACCTACCCTCGGGTGCGCCACCTAGGGGTTCAGCTAATGGATTGTTAAGTCTGGGCCTAACTTGGGCTCTCCCAAGCCCTTACTAATTCACGACTTAAGGTTTATATTCTTAACATGCAAATAATTTCAATCGGGAGTCGCCACTAATCTATTTTTGGTGGGTCGATTAGAAACCCAAGTAAAGTATTGGGAGAATTACTCCTATGAACCGGAGATCATGGACTTGGGGACTTAGTTACACTAGATTACTCTAATATTCTTTTGGTACCTTTTCTCTTTTATTTCAAAAAAATATTTGCAGGCAACTTGGATTGATTTTAAACATATCCACTAATATGCGGGGTGATCGTGCGAGTGCGCAACCAATAATATAACACTCAATAATGCAAAGCAATAAATTGCAAGATAGTAACTTACCTCAAAGCAACGAAAGCATCTACAATGTTAGTTAGAAAATCACATAGACAATCATAATATGATTTCTAATTAACACACAAATCACACGATATTTTTTGGAGTTTTCGCTTATTTAATGAAAAAACTAAACCATATGCAATGCATGATGCTAGTCTAACACGACATACAATTACCTAAATGTCGTAATTCTAGCGACGATTAAATGGACTATTCTAATATGGCACACAGATGAACCTAGACATGCAATTTCTAATGACACGCGAGCAATGACACATGGCAAGGTATGGATGACGTGGCAAGATGACATGCAAGCATGATGCAATTAATCTATATGACATGCATATGATATTTTTGTATTTTTCATGAAATTCGAAATTAATTAAATACTTTAATTTAAGCCTACAATCTATCCTAGGAATGAAAATCTAATTTATTATAAGAAAATATTTTTGGTATTTTATTAAATTCGAAATGAGAAATTACTCTAAATATGCAATATTATAAAAAATAGATTTCAAATTATTGACTGATCTTTTTTTGATTTTTTTTTATGAAAACACAATCAATTCATGTCAAACCCAAAAAAAACTGGAAAGAAATAGCAAATTAACACTACACCAAATCAATAGATATATTATCCATATCTATTTAAATTTAGAAACAATAGATTGACAAATCATATCTCGGGCATGAGGATCGGATTGATCAATCTTCCGCACAATCGCGAATCATATCACGGGCGGGAAATCGGATTGATGATCTTCCGTGCGATCGCAAGTCATATTTCGGACATGAAATCGGACTGCCGATCATATGCACATTGTGAAAATAGGAAATAATTCCTAATTTAAAAGCTATTCGGGAACGTAATGGATAATATCATTTAAAGATTCACACAAAATTGTAATATTTTAAACAAAAAAATAATATACTCGAATATTTTACCTAATTCGAATATTTGCTTTTCAAGTTTGGACCAGCAGACGATGGCTCGCTGTACTGGACTCGGCTCAATAGTGTTTCGGCCAAAGCTTGCGGTGGCGCGGGTCACTTGATTTCTTTGGAAACTTATTGAATGATTTTTGTGTAGGTTGACTCCTCAGATATTTGATCGTGGAATGTCAGGGCTTGCTTGACGTGTCGGTGAGGAGCAGAGCGTCACTGAACGAAGAACAGCAACAACAAAAGGAAATCGTCGGATTGGGGCAGCAGGTCGTTGATAGGGCTTCGGGACAGCAGCGTCGTCGAGCTAACAACAACGGCTCATCGTCACGGTTGGGTGGCAGCGGCAGTAGGCGAAGATCGGTGCGGGAGCCACGGGAGCTCCGGAAGCGACAACAGCAAGAATGGCTCGCCAGGAACAGTAGCGGCGGCGAGGTGGTGGGCGTTAGGCAACACAGGCATGGCGGTGGGGCATCGCGTACACAGCGGAGGGGCCGCGCGGCGTAGTGGCTGCACGCGTACGCAGCCAACTCTCTATCTCTCAGGCTCGCGTGTGTGTTTTTTTTCGTGTGTTGTCTATCCAAAAAAGAGACCCCCCTTGTCCCTGATGAGTCTTCTTTTATAAGCGGGGACGACTTAGGCCGTCAGAATAAGGGAGTCAATATTCTTTCCTCTTAAAAATATATTATAATTTTGTTCTCTCCCATTCTTCTTCCACCTATGGACGCGTGAAGCTCCTTGACAGTATACTCTTTCTTGTTTTGAGAAAGATATATTGCTCAAATAATATATACCCTCACGTGAATATTTCTTTCCCAGTTACTCTTCTTTTTTACTATTTTCCATTGACTGACGAAATCTTGCTTGTTCCACAAATATCCGAAAAATAAATATTCACGTGAGGAACAAGCAAGATTTCGTCAAATAATATATTGACCGAGAAATCATGAAAGATATTTTTGCACAGGTGCCCAACCAAAAATATATTGACCGAGAATTATGCACCAAAATTTGGGAAAGTTTAACATGCACACAAATAGAAATAAAGGCTTTCTTATGAGATTTGTTGCACATTATAAATTCCACTCTTGATCGCTTCTCCCGAACCTCCATGCATATATTCCGGGAATTCTTCATAACCTTTCTAAGTGTAGCATCGCACGTGCAAAAATTTCAGCCATGATAGTGAACGAGTTTGGCGAAAATCTTTGTCCATGGGTTCAATCCACAATTTAGCTCAAAACCTTTCAACTGAGTTCATTCGCCGCTGTTCAATAAATGTGCAAACTATATGGGTTTAATTAACTATTAATGAAATGCTTCAAATATCTATATGCAATTTAACTAATATTTTTTGTTTAGGGGTCGGAGCCGATCCCTAATTTTCTATGCAATTGTTCCTAAATGACTAGTTAAAATTGAGGTGTCAACAGGCATATTATAGCCTAGAGGTGGCCACGGGCCGGTTTTGGCCCGGAACCAGCCAGGAACCGGCCCGGTCAAACCCGGGCCCGGCCCGTTGACAGGGCCAACGGTTCGGAACCGGAACCGGCCCGTGGCATACGGGCCCGGTTCCGGTTCCAGAAAAAATTGAACCGGCCCGGAACCGGCGGTTCCGGGCCGGTTCTACGAAAAAAAAAAAAACGGCCGTGCACGTGCTGCTGCTGCAGGCTGCACGTGCACGCTGCAGCAGCAGCAGCCCGTTGGGCCGGCGCGGAGGTCGCCAGCGTCGGGCGAGAGCCGCCCTCGCCGGCGTCGGGCGAGGGCGGCCCTCACCTGGGCTGGGCGAGGCCGGCCTCGCCCGACGCCGGCGAGGTCGAGCCTCGCTAGATCTGGCGAGGCTCGACCTCGCCGGCGTCGGGCGAGGCCCGACCTCGCGACGCCAGCGTCGGGCGAGGTCGGCCTCGCCCAGCCCCGGCGAGGGCCGGCCTCGCCCGACGCCGGCGAGGCTCGACCTCGCCAGCGTCGGGCGAGGTCGGCCTCGCCCAGCCCAGGCGAGGGCCGGCCTCGCCCGACGCCGGCGAGGTCGAGCCTCGCCGGCGTCGGGCGAGGTCGGCCTCGCCCAGCCCAGGCGAGGGCCGGCCTCGCCCGACGCCGGCGAGGGCCGCCTCGCCTGAGGCCGCCGACCTCCACGTCGACCCCGGCTATGGCCGGCCGCGGAGGAAGAAAAAAAAGAAAAGGAAAAGGAAAAGAAAAAAAATAGAAAAAAAATCGGAACCGGCCCGGAACCGGTTCCGAACCGGAACCGGCCCTGAACCGGACGGTTCAGACCCGGAACCGGAACCGCCAGAGGAGGTTCCGGTTCCGGTTCACACTTGGCCACGAACCGGAACCGCCGGTTCCGAACCGGAATCGGTCGGTTCCGAACCATGGCCACCACTATTATAGCCTCATTCACATTCTTTGGCTCATCTTCATTCTATGGGGCGATCATGAAAGCTTCTTCTTCTATATCAAAACGCCGACGGGGAATCCTATTATAACTTGATTGTCATATGGGAGACTGTACTCCCGATGATTCACCACGCTCTATTGCACTCTCACTCAGATTAATATAATGGTGATGCCGTCTCATTAAGTGATTGCAATTGAGACTGGTTTGCACTCAACTCCTTACTTGTCATAAATGCTCCCACTAACTTTACTATCACGATCCACAGATTCGTATATTGAGTAATCTTCACCTATTTTGCCTTTTTTAGGAAATTCATTCTCTAAGAATGTGACATCCTGTGATTTAAATTCAGTTATACTTTCGTTTTCTTACTCATCTATGAACACATATTCTTTTGAGTGCTCTGAGAATCTTATGAAAATACTTTTTTTGCCTCTTGGACCTAATTTTCCATACTTATGAGAAGACTCATGAGTATAGGCTACACAACCCCAAGATTTTAGAAAGCTGAAATCATGCTTTCTACCTATCCATAACTCATATGGAGTAAAGGCAACTAATTTAGAAGGCACACGGTTAAGTATGTAGACAACAGTTAACAAAGCATCACCCAAAAAAGTAAGAAGCAAGTTAGCTTGTGTCATCATTGCCTTAACCATTTCTATTAAGTTTTGTTTCTCCTTTGCGCAACACAATTTTGTGAATTGATCAGATAGATGTTCTTTACCTCAATTGGATCTTAATGCTTTTATCTTTCTATCTAATTGATTTTCCACTAAGCTCATAAATGTTTGAAAGCAATTTAATGCCTCGGACTTATGAGAAATCAATTCGATAGGTCCGATTCGTGTATGATCATCAATGAATATGATGAAATAAATAGCCCCGTGCCTTGCTCTTACATTCATTGGACCACAAATGTCTGTATGGATTAATTACAAAGGAAACTCAGCTCTTGTTTCTTTTTCAAACGGTTTCCGCGTTATTTTTTCTTTTAGGCAATGCTCGCATGTGGGCAAATCAACTTTTTTAATATTGCCCAATAAGCCATTTTTGGCCAATCTATTCATTTGTTGTTGGCCAATATGACCAAATCTAGCATGCCACACATTTGCATCATTCTCATAAGAATTAGAGGATGTAAATAAGGAATATTAACTTTACAATAGTCAATATCTAATACAATGAAACTATCCAAAAAATATTCGGAACCATAATAACTTGTACCTAAAGACAAGTCTGCACCACTGTTATGGAAGTTTACATTAAAACCAAGTCTTACTAAAACCAACACTGAAACTAAGTTTCGACATATCTCTGGAGCAAATAACATATCATGTAGGAATAATGTGCGTCCACCATGCATAAGTAGTTGATAGGTGCTAATGCCTCTGACGTCCACTTTAGAATTGTTCCCTAAGTATATCCACGTCGTTCCTTGTAGAACTCGTCGGAACTCTACGAAAGCTTCTCTTTCCTTCATTACGTGATCTGTGGCTCCCGAGTTTACAATCCACAAAAGATTAGATTCAGTTAGAAATATTGAACTAGAAACATAAGTAGCACTTTCATGAATGCTAAGGGTTTCTATATTCTTTGGCTTGCCACAATCGCAAGTAAAGTGACCCTTCTTGCCACAGTTGTAACATTTTACTCTTGAAATATTTTTCTTGAAAGGACGCTTTCCCTTCTCTCGTTGGTTAAGCCACGGTTTCTTCTATAAAGGACTTGTTTCCTTGCCTTTCCACTTCTTTGACCTAGTAGGATGCTTCCGCTTAGAGCCCAAAACTCTATGCGAGTTAGAACCAGCAAAGTAAATATCAGTTTCTGGCTGAGCCGCCATGAGATGGTCCTCTTCTAACTTCAGATGCCGCATAGCATCCTCAAAGGTCTTGATTGATACCCTCAATGTGGGTCGAGTGGATTTTCATGTGCTCCTAGCTTTGAGGCAATAAGCAGATTATTGCCTGCACTTGCTATTCATCAGTGAGTATGTGACCAGCATCCTTCAGCTCACTTGTCATATTTGACATCTATCTCAAATGCTGTTTCGTGGTCTTTTCACGAGACATCTTATATGAGTCAAAACGAATAGTGAGTTGTCTTAGTTTGGTTACAGAATTTTGATCAAATCTAGTTGCCAGTGCGGCCCACATGTCCTTGGCGTTATGAAAACGTTCGAACTCTCGCATGATGTCATTGTCCATGCTGTTTGGCAACGTAATGTTAGCAAGAGAGTTCTTCCTTTTCCACACAGCATAGACATCTTTATCCCTTTTATGCTAGGCAGTAGTCCCATCCTCAAGTACTTCCACAACCTGGTTAAGAGCTTCGAGTGCCTCTTGCTCTTCCAGTACATACTGAATTTTGAGATTTCAAATCTCATAATTGTCGTCATTCAATTTCTCTCTCTTATTAAGTTTAGCCACTATATTCTTAGTTACTGAAGCCATAATATCTGAACATTTTAGACACATACGCATTAATTATTAATGCCTATCTTGATACTTTATTAGTATCATAATTACATAAACTAATCACATTAATGAATAGTTTCACAAAAGGTCTTAGAGTCGACAGGTTACTATGTTCCCAATCATCATCTAAGAATCCTAATTTGAAATTATTATTAATATAATCATTTATGTAAAGAAAAATTTAGCTCTTCCAAAGTTATACAAACTTTTAATAACTTCCCACATAACATTGCATATAATATGGCATTATCAAATAAAAGGCCACAAATTTCCGTAACCATATATTTCATAACATATCCACAAATATTCAAGAACATGTAATATGAACTTAAAACATATACACAAGTGATTTCAAATCCTTAAGGAACAACATCAAGTATACTTATGCAATACATATACAGGAAAAGACTCATTAAATTTCTTAGAGAATTTCATTTTCTTTGGAACAAAATAGAGGCCCCCAGAAAACCCTTAGATTTGAGCCATGGTTTGTGCTGAGACCCATTTATGCAGGGTTGACGTTCTCATTGCCCCAACCCTTTTGTGCTCTTGCAGGAAATTCTCCACAAGTTTCTTATAACTTGGACTCCCTAAGGTTTCTCCAATCTTATTAAACATTCTTCCCAACTCCTCAGGAGTAGTGCATTTTAGGGCTCCGACCATCACATATTCTGGTATTATGAAACCGTTCCAAAATGATATCTTATATAATTTTGGTTGGCTTTTATGATGTGTGTCATCATGTCATCATCAGCGTCCCATTGATAAAGAGCTAGCTTGATTTTAAGTTTCTTAAACCTCTCCTTTTAAGCCGCCGTTCTTGGGATTATCGGAGTGTGTCTCCAATGTACCATTATTTTTGTAACGAGTGCAGAACAAAAAAAGATTACTCATAATCCATGATACATTAAGATAGGGAATGCTCATTCATATACATGTGATTCAGCACTTGTATTTTGAAAATCATAGAGAAATAGTACAGAAAATGTCAAAGAATATACCTCAAAGTACGCATACATAAGGTTCATCGTGCATTTTCACATTAATAAGTGCATCAAACATATCATACGAATATAACATAATGTAGTGCATTCTAATACGAACACGCCGATACCAAAAATGCCCAAATTGAAGTTCAAATGAACTCGTACGGGCCAAAAACTGAGTTGGGGTCATTCTGATCGATCAACGGTTAATCGGGTCGGGTCAACGGATCTGTTAATCAGGTCAATCGGGTCAAGTCAACTGGGTTAGGTTACAGGTCAAGTCAATGTGTCGGGTCAGTCAGGATCCGGGTCAACCAGGATCCGCGTGTCGCTGACGTCAGCATGGCGATTGGCAGCGACTGACGTGCCGCTTCGCCACAGCCGCATGTGGCCTTCATGCGCTGTCATGCCCACGGCGCGTGTTGGCGTGTGATGGCACGTGCGACATCCTTCAGCGACACGTCGCCCCTCATTTTATTTGTCTCGACGAGTACTTTCCGTTTGTCTAATCAAAAACAAGTTTTGTCGAAAGGCACAAATCAAAACATGCATGAACAGTATGTCGATGCGAAAAAAAGGGGCAAAAAACGAGACCGAAACGAAAAAACAGTACTCACTTCAATTTCAGAGGGTATTCGCATGCACGATCAGGAAACAAGTAAGCGGCTCTGATACCAATGTTGAGAAAACTCATTCCCAATCGACATATTTGAAACAAATTCGATCAATGTGAAAAACATACCCAATAACTATCAACTGTATCACCAATAGTACAGACATATCATATAACGAACATACCCGAAATCATAATAGATTAAATGCCACTTTGCCTTTGAGAGTGTTCTTCGATCGTCTTTCGCACCCACTTGCGTTTCGAAGGAAACCAGAGAAGACGTTACTTTTGAAGGGGTGTGTTCTTACGCATATGAAAAATCACATTGATTTTTCCAAGAGGTGTCTACTATTTATAGTAATAGGCAGATAACCACCTTGTGGGCCTTTGTAGCTCACGGGCCGAGTTTGACCTATCTTGGGCGATCCACCCATTATGCCTTTTAGACACCCACAACATCGACACGCTTAGGTACGTCGAGAGGAAGCTGATGGACAAGGGCGTGATCCGGATGGAGCGCCACCTCGTGGACGGCATCGGGATTGGCCGCCCGCCCTCGAAGTTCGGCCGCGGCGGCAAGTACACATGGGAGGGACCCGACAGCATAGTGGAGGTCGAGCTTGAGCCGACACCCCCGGCGATCGACGAGAGGGACCCAAATCACGTAGACAAGGAGGCCGAGGGGAGGATCCTTAGGGGGGAGGTGAGCGACGTCGCGACCTACGTGACGGGCGAGGTGGAAGTGCCCTAGGCCGAGGAGGCCGGCGTGGCTAGGATCGACGTCGACCCCCAGTTGCAAGTCAACCTTCAGTAGTTAAATTAGCTAATGGTTTTTCATGTTCAACTTTGTTAAAAATATCAACTTTTGGTCGCGTTATCGTGTTTTTTTCAATCATATTTGCATGTCAAGTGTTTGCCTAAACACGTTTGGACTTCGGTGTTGAATGTTAAGCGAGCTCTTTTCTTTTTCCATAACATAGATAGCATTAGTAAAGATGGGCATAGAGACGAAAATTCTATTTTCGATATTTGTTCAGACCCGCACGAACTGGTCTGAATCTGATAGCAAGGTTTCTCTTAGGCATTTCCTCGAGCATCTTCTCTGCTGCATTGATACGGGGACATTTGGCGCACATGTCGACCAAAGCACTTTCCACAAGGATGTCACATTCAAAACCCCTGTTTAATCACCAAGCAATGAATCTGGTCACTGTGAGACGACGCCATGGTCCCTGCACAGGCAAGTCAAATAGCAGAGAAGGCGAAATGGTTAGGGTAAATACCAGTGAGTGTAGTCCTGTTCCACATGCCCACACAGGCACGATAAAAAGATGCACGAAATTGATACAAATTTTTAATTGTAAAATATAAATCGCAGGTCATGTCGACTTGATACCGTACTAAATAACAAATATTTTTATTTGTTGTGGAAAATTTCACATAATGTAATTTTTCTTTTTGCTGTTTAATACGTTGACATTCATGCTTGTTTATACCAAAAAATATCAAGTCGTTGATACGAGGGTACGAGGAGACACATAATTAAAGTGTCATTTATTGTCAATCACATGACCCACCATCGACAACCAAGAAAATATTGATATAGGCGCAAATCGATAGTCAATGTCAACTAGTTGTGGATACATGACAACATATGGCTAATGATGGTCAATAAAAGCATTGATTAACAGGCTTGTGAAAGCATCTGGACACCAAGAAGAAATTGAACGCATGAGGAGTATCAAGACATGATTACGAGTTTGAAGTTACCACAAAGCAGAGTAATTGAGATCATTGGACAACTGGTGTACGTTTTTAGAAGAAACAATAATTTGGAACAAGATTATGGCATCACGAGAGCATGGGTACAAGACTCTCAAAAGTTGAAGAATATGGGCACAATAGCCAGGAACCACTCAATAGCAGTTACAACACAACCAACACAACCAACATAAATACCACCAGTCATATACTAAAAAGCCCCACACAAATTACATGAAATTACTATCTTTCAGTATCTTTACTTTCACACAATACATTCCGGCGTATTTCTTAGCTGTAGTTTCCAGATTTGCATTGACGATTAAATTCCAACATGTCATTTATGCATGCTGAAGTTTTATCGTCGATTAAATTTTGGTACAGTTTGTTTATGCTTGGTCTCGTTGTAGACTCTCTATTTTTTGGGAAAATTACCAAAAAAGTCCTAAACCTTTTACAATTGTGCCAATTCAATCCTAAGCTTTTTTTTTGCCAATTCAGTCCTAAACCTTTTGCAATTGTGTCAATTCAATCCATCCTGCCACTTTTGGCCGGCCGGCACTGACGTGGACGCCGGCCGGCTGATGTGGCAATTTTTAATAATTTTTTAAATAATTTTTCGAATTTTTTTTTAATTTTTTTGCCTATTTTCTTCTCCGGTCGCCAGACCGGCGACCAGCGAGAGGTTGAGGTTGGCAAGGTGGACCTCGCCGGCCATGGGCGAGGCTGGCCCTCGTTATCACCGGCGAGGTCGACCTCGCCAGATTTAGGCGACGCCTCGCCCGGCGATGGCGAGGCCGCCTAGATCTGGCGAGACCTCGCCGTTGCCTGGCGAGGTCGAGTCATCAGGCCATGGCAACGGCGAGGTTGACCTTGCTAGATTTGGGCGAGGCCTCACCCGGCGACGGCGAGGTCGCCCAGATCTAGCGAGACCTCGCCGTCGCCATGGCCTGGCGAGCTCGACCTCGCCCGGCCATGGCGACGGCGAGGTCTCGCCAGATCTGGGCGGCCTCGCCGTCGCCGGACGAGGCTAACCTCGCCATGATCGAGTGAGGCCTCGCCAGATTTGGGCGAGACCTCGTCGTCGCCTAGCGAGCTCGACCTCGCCCTGGCCATGGCGAGGTCGACCTCTCCTATGGACCTCGCCAGCCTCAGCCTCTCACCGGTCGCCGGACCGGTGACCGGGAAAGAAGATAGGCGAAAAAAAAAGAAAGAGAAAAAAATATAAAAAAATTCAATAAATAATAAAAAATTATTAAAAATTGCCACATCAGCCGCCTGGCGTCCACGTCAGCACCAGCTGATGAAAAGTGAACAGATGGACTGAGTTGGCACAATTGCAAAAGGTTTAGGACTAAATTGGCCAAAAAAAAAGTTTAGGATTGAATTGGCACAATTGCAAAAGGTTTAGGACTTTTTTGGTAAATTTCCCCTATTTTCAGACCTATCAATTAAATTCTAACACGATTTATATTTGTACAATCCCATTCGAATTCAAGTTGTTGATGCCTTTGTCACTTGTGATAATTTCTATTTGTAGTCGACGCATAATTTGTCTCATTCAATTAAAATCCAAAGAACAACTTTCGGCAAAAGATATTTCATCGTGGGAGAGATTTCGGCGAAACAATAATAATGAAATTTATTTTCCATTGAGTTGGCATCGGAATAATGTTCCCCATGAAACTGACTAAACTTGGGCTGAATTTGCAGATAATTTGGGAAGACAAAATCCAATTTTCGCTTAAATATGTGTATAGATATGCATCACTTGTTGGATTTTTTATCATCAAAATAAACGTTGCAAGAAAATGTAGGAGAAATGTTAACACCTGAAAAGAATCGAACCTTAGTGGGTCGGGTCGGGTCAGGTTGGGTCTCTGCTATAATTGAAGTCTGGCCCAAATATGTTGGGCCAAGCCCATACATTTGCCTTTTTTATTAGATTGTCAATAAAAGGTGCACCTGCAAAGTCTGCCAAAATCATATGCACCTGCTAGAATTAATTACTTATCCAAATCGAGCAAATCAAAAACAAATAACCCAACATGCACAGATTCATCAAGGATTAGCCAATGATTTTAAGTTATGATTAAGGTAGTTTAGCATGTGCTCTTAGCTACATGAATGGGCAGGACGTGTCATTTGAAACAGGGGACCCCAAGCTCTCCAACGCATCAAGAATGAGACCACTACAAGCTTCTGCCGCGATTTGAGCGAGGGTCGGCAGCTCTTTTTCTAAAAAATGAACGGAAAATAATGGGGAAAAAAGAGAAAAAAGGTAGAAAATAAAAGGAGAGAAAAGAAAAAATTCAGAATCTTTTGTGAAAATTGCAGAGGTCGTCCACATCAGCGCCCGTCAATTGCTAGCCGTGCCGCGTAGACGGCCGATACTGACCGGACTATCATGTTAGTGATTTCCCATTAAAATTGGCCGAAAATACTATATTGAAAAAACGTCAAAAAGGTGTAGGGCTAAAAATTGGCCCGCTTGAAAAATTTAGGACTGAATTGGCTATCGTATAATAAGTTTAAAACTCTTTTTTGGACAATTTCCCCGTCCAGAGCATGATCCAAGTTATGACACGCCACGACCGATACTCCAAATTAATTACTTAAGTTCACGAGATCAGTAGGAGTAAGCTTCGTTTGCTGACGCTAGCTAGATAATGACGTTATTCAGCGAGCTCGTGTTTGATTTGCTTTACCTTAATCCTGTTTACGGAAATAATAAGAGTAATGACCTAAGTGGTAATCAAATCTCCTAACCTTGCCCTTGGAGACAATTTATTATCCTTCTTGTGGGTACAAGTTGCATTTGTTGTCTCTCACAACATGCACGCAACTCAAACTCGATTAATTTATAAACACAGCAACTTCCAGATAAGCCTCCCAACCGCCGCAACTCTTTATGATGTGAAAGAGAAAGGTTACTAGTACGGCAAGCCTGGATCAAAAAGTTCTTTTGTTTAGCACGCAGAAAGAACAACTAGCTATGTAAGGGGGCATGTGTAATTATTATTCTGCCTTTCCTTGCTGATAATTTTTTGAAAAAAAGAAAAGAAAAGGCATGTCCACTTGTCTTTTGGGTGAAAAAGGCATTAAGAGCAAAGTTAAAGGCAAGGCAGAAGATCCATAATATCATTAAAAAAACTCATAGACTTATCAAATTCTCATATCATCAGAAAAATTTATACTGGTTGTTTACGCCAAAAAATAGCCAACTTGTCGACATGGAAAATACATAACAGAGGAATGAATTACATGTACCATTGTCGATGATTGTAGAAAGCGATATTCATTTAGTGCATCGATGATGGTTCAGCCGTGGTTGATAAATGTTTGAACCAAAGATCATCAAGGGACACATGAAAGCGGTACGAGGCATCATGAAAGCAAATATCATCAAAGGACACATGGTAGAGGCATGAGGTAACGTGCAAGCAAATATCATTAAGTTGCCAACATAAGAGACATATGTCAGAGGCATGTGCCATGTGCATATGTTTACACCAAAAAATGACTAATTTTTTGTTATTATCAACAAGATCGGGAAAAACGAGCAGAAATTTCAGTTTTGCGTTAATTCGGGAAAATGGTCATAACTTTATCGACACATATTGGATTGACTTGATTCTAAAGCCAAAAGAACGAAGACTCCTGTATCTACAACTTTTATGTTTTGAGTTTTCTTAGAAAAGCATCGTAGAGTCATCTATTTTGGAAGAAAGTGGATTGTCGTGACTAGTCAGAATGCGAAAATTTCAGTTTTTCCCTAGTTCGGGAAAATGGTCATAACTTTATCGACACATATTGGATTGACTTGATTCTAAAGTCAAAAGAACGAAGACTCCTGTATCTACAACTTTTATGTTTTGAGTTTTTTCAGAAAAGCATAATAGAGTTGTCTATTTTGGGAGAAAGTGGACGGTCGTGATTGGTCAAATTGAGAAAATTTCAGTTTTGTGCTAGTTTGGAAAAATGGTCATAACCTTATCGATACATATCAGATTGACCTGATTCCAAAGCCAAAAGAACGAAGACTCATCAATCTACAACTTTTATGCCTTGATTTTTCTTAGAAAAGCACTTAGAGTTGTCTATTTTGGAAATAAGTGGACGGTCGTGACTGGTCAGGAGGTGGAAAAAGGATAGGAACTTCAGTGAAGAATTACCAACTTGAAGGAGTTGACAAAAGTCGAGTCGACAATCTCGGATACAACTGTCGAAGAGGTAACCGCCAATGTAATAGAGCCAAAGCAACCGCCAACGTAGTGGAGTCGAATAAACTGTCAAGGTAGTGAACTCAGCGCAACTGTTGAAAAACCCCTAAGGAGCACGCATGTATATTTTGAGGGAATAGTTACTTGGAAGCATGATCATGAGGCAGTTATCACTTATAGAAAAGATTGTAAGATAGCTATCTTGAAAGCAGGAAGCATTACATGGACATGATGATAAGATTTTCGGAACGGAAGAATATAGGCACAACCGTTGGAAACCGCTAAGGAGCAATTACTACACGACCATTAAAAATATCACCTGCCATCTACTGGAGAATCCCCTGACAAATCTATCAACATGTTATTTTTCAATTATCTTTACTTTCTTGTACCACACTTTATCTTTCCTTAGATGTAGCTTTTCGATTCGCGTCATCGATTAAATTCCGGTGTGTATCTTTGTCCTGGGTATTGCGTCGTAGATTAAATTCCGGCGTTACATCTTTGTGTACGTGTATGGCTATATTTCAAGCTTTATCGTTGATTAAATTCCGGCACGGCTTGTACAGTTCGGTTCGAAGTAAAAGTTTGAAGTTATTTTCTTATCTGCTTAGATATTTCCTATCCAAAGTCACCACAGAACCCGTGTCCTCTCATTAAAAGCTGAAAAACGACATTCGATGAATTATATTTTATTGAGGGAGCAAATTCCGGCAAAACACTGGCGTACAACAAATGGTTCAGTGGAGAGCAAGGAACCCTAGCCTGATCTGTCAAGGTTTTGGACTGTTACAGCTGCTGGTCGATCCAGCATGTCATGTGCGTTCAACCATTGAGAGAGAGAGAGAGAGAGAGAGAGAGAGAGAGAGAGAGAGAGAGAGAGAGGTGAAATTTTACTTTCAGATGTATTTCCTGGTTATTCCCATCTGTTAAGCAAATTCTTATGGTCAGATTCAGACTTAGGTGCTGAGATGGGTCAAAAGTGGGGTGGGAGATGTGGAAATCCAATAGGTGATGCGTCTGATTCAGCACATTCTGCTTACTCTACTTTGGAAGTATGCGTGAGTGTTTCTTGGACCGGAAAAAACGTTAGCCACAAGGTTCAGCAGACCAAGCAGATGGAACATCATGGTCCCTGAAAACTCCATGGACCTTGTTGAGCTTAACAATCAAAACCTCCCTCTAGAAATTCCCTGCACAACTGTTATTGCAATTTAATATTCGAACCGCTCATCTAATTATAAGACAATCTTTTTTTTTGTTTGTTTTGAACTAGAGGCTTGTGTTCTTTAAACACCATCATTTACGACATGTATATGATATGCCCATGAACCCAATAAGATTGAACAAGGTGCACGAAAGCCTCTTAACGAGCAGTTAGCGATAGAGTTAATATGAGACTTTGCTAGTAATCAAACTTTGCCAGTAAAATAGAGCTTGAGAGAACGATTGTATCACAAACTGAATGGTCGGCTGATTCTAATTGTTTCTAATTAGACCTATCAAAATGGGTTATAAATCCATTTCTTAATCCATATCTGATGCATTGGGTTGTTATATGAGTTAGTTATATTCGGTAAATTGGTTAAAAAAATGATAAAGGCTAAATTATTATGGGTGTTAAATGGGTTCACAACATTTTTAAACTAAATCCACCTTTATAACTCTCTTCACTCTCTCTCATTTTCACTCGATCTTGCGCTCGCTCGCTCGCTCTGTACTCTCACCTTAGTTTGGGTAAAAGTTTTCCTATATTTAGTTAAATATATAAGTGTTTTAGTAATATGGACCGGATCGGGAATGGATCGAGTATGAGTCACTAGATTTGTATTGCATGGAAATAGGTTAATTTTGATCAAACCAAAACCGACCTAACCCGACTCACTCGTTTGATGGATTTACTCCTAATGTGCCAATATAATCATCTCTACATGCCCACTTAACGAATGCGATCCTAATGTTAGGACCACAAAGCTTTGCTAATTTGCAAATATCCAACTACAACCGAGTCACCCGTAGTAATTGATTCTTGGCATATAGAAAGGACTAAGAAAAGGAATAGATTGAGTTGCCCACGTTTTTTCAAAGCACATGAGAGGGGCCAAAAGGACAGCAGCGTTAGCTCAAACACTGATATTTTCACATTGTCGGCAATGGCATTGGATTATTGTTAGGGGAAATGATCACGTGTAAGGTGTGAGCTCTGTTGAACTGCACAAATAATCATTAGCTTGTCAGCCCTTGTTTTGTACATAGACGTAACATGTTTATTTAGCCACGGGGCGCAAACGACCTAACCTCCGAGAGGTCGTCGCGGAGCCCATCACCTTCGTTCTTCGCGAATGTTGAGGCAGATCGTGGATGTTTATCTTTGTTGGAACTTGGAAGTAGTAGACATGCAGATTATTCTGTTGACTTTGTCGTGGTATTTTAGCTCGATTATTATCATCATCATCATCATCATCAGCCGTAGAATCTGAGTTGTTCGTTAATTAAATATATATTCATTAGCCACGAGGAAGAATATCAAGCTTTGCAAGCACTCGAGCTGAGATCAATGCAGTATCCGTCATGCCTACTCAACAGAGCTCGAGCTCAGGGCTTTTTAGGTATTGGGATAATGCCACAAATGGTTCCTGAACTTTGACTTAATATGCAATGTGGTCTCTGAACTTTTAATTTATTTAATGTAATCTCTTATATATCAGTACAACGATGACGCAATAGATGCTTTCATATGGTAGCAAAAGAGGATCTGTGTTTCCAATTTAAAAAGTGGAAAATGTGGTAAATCAATATGAAAATGTATCGGTAGAACAAAAATGCCATGCGTCTACCATAAAAAAAATCTTAAACTTTGCCTATTGTGACACCAATACATAAATTTATTTTTCTTTCTACAAATAATCCAAACTTGTACCAATGATCCAAAAAAGTATCTTTGTTCACAATTTTGTCCAAGGCAGCCGTTAAAAATCTGGTGTGACAGTTTGTGCAAACAATGGCAAGCAAACGGAGTTGACATGGAGTTGACGTCGAGAAAGCAGCTTGAGGATAGTTTTGTCACCTGGTATGAGTTTGAGGGTTTTGGTGATAAAAAAAAGGATTTGGGGTATTGGTGTCACGGTGAACATAATTTAGGAGTTTTGGTAACACAAAAAAGAGTTTGGAGTATTGGTATTATGTAAGTATAGTTTAGGATTTTTTATAACACAAAAAAAATTAGGGTATTGTTATCACAGTGAAAATAATTTAGGGTTTGTGGTGGTATTAACCCTAATCTGAAAAAAAAAAACATTTTCTTCTGTTCACACTGGAAACACACTCTCATTTTGAGGCAAAAGAAAAAAAAATCATTCTATCATTTGCATCTTTAGTTTTAACACTCTTTGCTGTTCATACTTGTGACTTTTGAGTTTCATCGTGTCATGAATTTGTTTATGGTTCTCGAAGCTCATAGCACTTGAATTGTTCTTGTTACTTTTATTATTTCGTGCATCCAAAGTCTTGCAATAGACGAGAGAACATTTGCCAAGTGATTCATAAGTAACGGCGCACATTCTACTGCTCATCACTAGAATACTCTTTTCGATTAACTCGATTCGCTCGAATCAAGCCACATCATTATAAATGTTATTGGATTTAACTCTAATAATGCGATTTGGTGATGGATCACGTACTTAGTCAATTAGATTTGATACACAACAAAAATATTATGACTTTAATTACTCACTTCAATAATTTTTTCACGTTAAACTTAGCCCAAAATACATATAGGTATTTGATGGGAAAAGTGCCAAAGAAGTCCTAAACCTTTTGCATTAGTACCAATTTAGTCCTAAATCTTTTTTTGGTGCCAATTCAATCCTAAACCTTTTGTATTGATGTCAATTCAGTTCTAAACCTTTTTATGGTGCCAATTCAGTCCTAAACTTTTTATATTTGTGTCAATTTTGTCCTAAACTTTTTGTTTTTATGTCAATTTAGTCCTTCCAGCTAATTTTGATCGGATTTTACTGACGTGGATGTCAATCGGCCGATGGCCGATCAACGGCACTGACGTGGACAACTTTAATAATATTTTAATATTTTTTTGAATTTTTATTTCTTTTTTCTTTTTTCTTTTCTCCCTCCCCTACCTCCTTCCTCTAGCCGGTCGCCAGATCGATGACCTACCAGAGGCCAGAGGTCGGCGAGGTTGGGCCTCATCTAGCCGCTAGTGAGGCTCGCCCTCGCCAGCGGCTGGGCAAGGCCCGACCTCATCGGATCTGACGAGGTCATGCCTCACCCAGCCACCGGCGAGGTCGGGCCACACCTAGCCATGGCAAGGCTCAACCTCTCGTAGAAGGCCGCTGGCAAGGGCTCGAGCCTCGCCATGGCTAGGCAAGGTAAGACCCGACCTCACCTAGCCATGGCGAGGCTCGCCTTCGCCGTCGCTGGCGAGGGCGAGCCTTGCCAATGGCCAATGAGGCTCGACCTCGCCAGCGTAGGTGACCGGCTGGAGGAAGGAGGGAGGGGAGGAAAAAAAATAAAAAAATTCAAAAAAATATTATTAAATTTGTCCACGTTAGCGCCGGTGACTGACTGTCCGGCAACCACGTCAACAAAATCAAGGCAAAATTGATTGGAATGACTGAATTGGCACGAAGACAAAAGGTTTAGGACTTAATTGGCACAAATGCAAAATGTTTAGGACTGAATTGGCACCAAAAAAAAGTTTAGGACTAAATTGGCATCAATGCAAAAGGTTTAGGACTGAATTGACATAAAAAAAGTTTAAGACTAAATTGGCACTAATGCAAACGGTTTATGACTTTTTTGGCACTTTCCCGGTATTTGATTTTACGCTTGAAAATTGCTTCTAGCTTCAATTGTTGAAATTTAATTAGGTCGTGTACAAATTATCTTGTGAATGATGTGATGGACAAAATAAATTATGGACACGCGTGCTCGTACATATACTTTGTGTGAAATTACTTGTCGCGCATTTTCGTTTTTTTTTGCCATGCGATTGACTTGTCGCAAGAATATAAATTTACTCGATTGCTTGTTTTTAAGGAAGCTGATGTTATAGTACCGAGTAGACAAGACGGCCAACCAAATTAGGTGCGTTTAGGGATGTATGTACTTTCCATCATAAATGATAAAGTCACCCAACACACTTCTCATCACATGTGGATCGTACACAAAAATTCACATTACTGCTTATTGGTGCACACGTGAATTCAGATAGATATGAGATAGTATTGCAGCATATAAATAAAACCCACCATGTCTAATTTAACAATGTGATTTTGCATATAATGCGGATCATTGCACAACAGCCCAAAAAGGGTTCGATAATAATGCAAGAAAAAAGGGGCACGACATTGCACAAAAGGGGGTCCTGGGGGTCTCTTTTGAGTTGCCATGAACCCAATGCCTCCATGAGAAGCCCACACTCACATCAACTTTTTCTTCTCTTTGGCATGGCTTGAGGCCACCCTATTTTTTAAAAAAATTTAATTTTTTTTTGAAAGTTTGAGGGGCCTTTTTGGATTCGAGTAAGTGGCAAATGATTCGGCTGGGACCAAGAAATTTTTTTCTGATGATCGGTTTCGGAAATCAATTGATCATCCCGATCAATGGTGTTGGAGGTGAATTGCGTCAAGATGAATAGTAGAAACTGAAGATACTTAAAAGTTATGAAATCGTGTTTACTCTCATTTTTCGTGTTTCTTCAATCAAACTTGTAACATGACATCTTAAATTTAGAGAATCCACGTTCTTGTGAGACCATGGTGTGTAATCCATAGGACGACGTTTCTCTAAGTAATTTTCTTTTTCTTCTGTGTAACTACCTGCCATGGCAAGTTTTTACTATTGGGATGTGCAGCAAAATCGCAGGGAAAATTGTCCAAAAATTTCTTTACCTATTGCACTTTTGCCGATTCAGTCATAAGCCTTTTAATTTGCTAATTGAGTTATAAACCTTTTCACTTTGTGTCAATTGAGTCCACCCGACCAATTTTTTGTGGAAATCACTAATGTGGACACCAGCCAACATTTTTAATAAAATTTTTAAAATTTTTAATTTTCTTTTTCCTTTTCCTTTTCTTAATTCTTCACTTCTTTGGTTTCCCACTATGGCCGGTGAGCTTGGCTGGCAATGGTTAATAGAGATAGCCAGCCACGAGAGAAGGTAGCCTTGCCTGCGGCTGCGCACCTTGCCTAGACCATCAAGAGGCCGCCTTCGCCCACAACCGGCAAGGCTATCCTTGCCCACGGCCTCTACTGCCTCGCCCAGATTCGGGCGAGGGCTGCGATCCTCACCGGTAGCTCGACGAGGACTTCGCAGCCCTTGCCGTGTGGCCAACGAGCTCCGGTGACCCTTGTCATCCACAGTGGGAAACCAAAGAAGAGAAGAAGGAATGGAAAAAATAGAAAAAAAGAAAATAAATAATAAATAAAATAATTCGAAAATATTAAAATATTATTAAAAATAGTCCACGCCAGCGCCGGTCTTGTCACGTGGGACGGTCGGTGTCTACATCAGCGATTCACGGTCAAAATTGATCAAATTGACCCAATTGGCAAAATTTAAAAATTCAGAACTAAATAAAAAAAAGTGTAATAGAACTAGGAATTTTTGGACAATTTTTCCCAAAATCTCAAAACTTTCATCTGAAGAGATCACTAAATAGGAAGATCAAGTTCGAACCAGTCAATATATACAGTTGGATCCGCCTTGAGTTCAAGCCAACGGGTCACGAACTAAATAGAACATATTAATACTCCATACCATATACCCTACCAAATCTTCACCCTGGAAATTTTTCTAAACACGATTCGCTCACGCAGGTCGACATTCTTCGCGAAGAATCAATTTGCATCCTAGTGCATGTAGGGGTATCATTGCAGCCAAAGCCTATCAAGCTCGACCTATGTCGAAATAATTCAATAGATTCTTCCCCGGTACTGCATTTAATCTTAAAATGCCCATGCCTGCTGTTTTCCCACTCTCCATCTTTGTACGCATTGGAAACACTGGCTTTGATTGTATGTATACCATGTGCATTGTGCACTCAAAAGAATCTAGAGAAGCACACTCAAACTTGCAGCACAGCTTGAGATATAAATTCAAAGGCCCGACTGTCGAAACATCATTTTCATCATAGTTTTCATTGAAGAGTTGGGTGGAAAAAATAATTCTATTATTTGGTCTTGTATGGTGATGTTTGTACTTCCATAAGAAGCCAAGGCAGAGTCACCATCATGTTCATTTGATAAATTCCACCATGTGGGAACTTGAAAATACCCTCTTTATCTCTTAAATTATGGGATTATAATAAGGTATGAGTAGCCAATCTCCTTAGTGCAAGCTTATGTCATCGGCCATGGTCAAATTAATAATAATACTGCTAATAATAATAAATAATAGGGTCCTTATATTGGAAATCGCTTTTAAAAAGCACTACATTCTCTCTTTCCCTCTTTTCTTCTTTTAGGGTCAACACAGAATAATCTCTCCGCTAGTTAGGTCTCTGTGCGAATTAGTTGGGGGAGGAAGGTTTAAGGAAAAGCAATCTTAGGAGGCCACGACCTTGGAAAATGTTTGTTTAATATTTAGGATAAAAATATACCTAAAATTATTTCGTCCATTTACGTTCGTTCTTCTTCTAATCAAGTCTCTATATTTTTAATTTTTCTAATCAAGTCGTTGTGCTTGTACAAATTACCTAATCCAAATTCGGCTAAATCAAGCTCAAGGCAGTCCAGCAACGCCGTCGTGTGACATCAGCAATATTTTTCAAGATCAAGAGCCAAGTAAATTTTGAAAAAAGAGAGATTATGAGTGGAAGAAGATGATCTTTTTCTCTTTTTTTTTTAATTTATATTTTCCACGGTAGCATAATGTGTTCCATATCACCTTCGGACATTGCCAACGGCTACGTCAATTGGATTTGACTGGATAAGTGTGGGAGCTGGTTGGATAATTTGTGCAAGTTTAATAACTTGATTGGAAAAATTAAAAATAGAGGGACTTCATTAGAGAAAACGTAAAAGTACGCGGATGAAGAGTATAGTTTTTCATAATTTATACTCAAGAAACAAAAATAGTTCTTGTACTTTTCAATAGTAGCTTGGTTAATTAAGAGAGAGTATTTTTTGTGTAGCAATCATATCGTGTGACAGTGTGGAAAGATAGATTGATAAAAAATGAGAATTTCAAAAATTCAAATGCAAAAGTAAATTGAGATGCGTAACAAGAGGGCAACACGATTGGTCGATCTCATCATAAAATAAGTGTAGTTACACATCAAAATATACTCGTACAAATCTTGGCATGTTAACAAAAGGACTTGATTATGTGACACAATTGTGATGTTCGAATTACAGGACTTCTAATATTGCGAGCCATCGTTAGTAAAGCTTGGGGACTAATTAATGATGATATCAAGGACCACAACAGTTGATGATTGTGATAAAAGATGGGTATATACCATAAAAAAATTACAAATGTGTTCACTGTGACATAAATATCTCAAATTTTTTTTTTGCGTTGCTAAAAAACTTAAACTTGCCCAATGTGACATAAATACTCCAAACTTTTTTTTGTCACAAAAAATCAAGATTTTTACATGTGTGACATACATACCATCTATTTTAGTTTTATCTAGGGCATATTTGTCACACTAATATAAATTCGGGGTTGTTTAAGATATAAAAAAAGTTTGGGATATTTGTGTCACAATGGGCAAGTTCGGATTTTTTAGTAATGCAAAAAAAAAAAAAGGTTTGGGTATTGTGAGTGGGTATAATTTGAGATTTTTTGCGATATTAATCTTAAAAGATAAGGTTACGGATGGCAGTGATCAACCCAAGTTAAAGCGGCGGCGATTAACCCAAGTTAAAGTGGCGGCTAGACCTAATCATTTAGATGCATTTGTCATTCTTGGCTTAGGCCAGGATCTCATCAAATCATTAGGACTAATGGCTTTTGGCTTGGCGCCAATCAGCCTGTGAGACTGTTGAGTATATCATGAAATCGGGGTTTACCTTGCCCGAAGTCGGCTTCGCTTGACAAAGGTAGTGAGACGCTAGCACAAGGTGGTCGATTGGAATGAAACCTAAGGGGAATAGACCCACGTACACCACGAGATGTTTGTCCAAGAAACACCCTGCCAATCATTTTTGTCCGAATTGAGGGAAACTAGAGAACAGACAAGTTACATGAATATCTTGAAAACAAATTTCACTCATGAAGAAAAAGAAAGATCACCAATCGAAATCTCAGTATTCGTTTTTCATCATGAAGCTAGTTACCGAAGTGCCTCACCGTAGCAGGGAAAACCTAAGTTTTTCGACTGAGGCCATCCCGCCTGTTCAGGTGTATACACTTAGCGAGCAAATAGGTTGGAACGTAGCCATCTAATTGGAAATAAAGTTTTACTTCCCTCTTTCTAGAGAATGTTTGTCTTAAGAGCTCGGACGAAAGCTCGGGTCCAAGGGTATTTTCTTCTGCTGAAAAAAAATCAAAATCCAATCAACTTTTTGCACCGAAATGATTCATCACAGTCGAGAACATGTGCGACAGCGTTCGATGAGTTGATGGCGGGACCGGCGTCTGCTGGGCAGACGGAGCGACCGTCCCGTCAAACGCTGTGTGTGTCGGTGTAATTACCGAGTGGCCAAATGTGGTTTGTGTTGTAGGTGCAGGGAGTAAATGAGCTGAATTATACACACTTCTGAGATGACGATTGAAATTTGAAAAGAGCTCATTTCTAGGAACCACGCAAATTGGGAAAAAGTAGATTCGTAATGCGGAAAAGCTTCCTGGGTTTTACACCTCTCAGTGCCTTCTCGTTCCCGTCTTCTGGTTGTTGAGAGCGTCGTTTCGCATATATAGGAAACCTCCTCGCTCTGTTTTGTATCGCAGTAGAGAGAGAGAGAGAGAGAGAGAGAGAGAGAGGGAGCTTTCGTTTCGTTCTCATTCCGTCTCTTCTCCCCCTCTCTTGTTCATCCGTTTCTCGTTCCTGCTTCCGTCTTCGTTTGAGGGCGGTAGCAGCAGCGGAAAAGCGCTTTCATTTTTCTTGACAGAGTTTGTCCGTCCGTCTTCGTCGATTACTGATTCGTCTTCTCTTTTCCATTTTTCGTGTCGTTCTTTCTGGTGGGTCTCTTCTGCAATGCATCAAGAGGAGTGATCTTTGAGCGAACGGTTCACTGACATTTCCAGCTCTGCCTCCCATTTCTTTTTTTCTTGCCTTCTGCTTTGCTTGACCCAGAAGCAATATCGCAAAGCAAATATTCTCTCTCCAACTCTCTGCTTTTTTCAGATAACTCGATTACCAGATCGCAGAGATCTACTTGCTTTCATCAGCTCTACTCCCTAGCATCACGTTCTTCTTCTCTCCCATTGCTCTGTTTCGAGATCGAAAAACAGAGCAAGCGAGTCCCCGTCGAAATGGACCGGCTCTCCGCAACTGGTCTCCGTCCCGACACGTTCGAAGGAGCAAGAGACGACATCTCCATGCAACTGTCGCTGATTTGGGCTCAGATCAAGGCGCCGCTGCTCGTCCCGATGCTCAGGATCGCGGTGGTCCTGTGCCTGGCCATGTCGCTGATGCTGTTCATCGAGAGGGTGTACATGGCCGTCGTCATCCTCCTGGTGAAGCTCTTCGGCCGGAAGCCCGAGAAGCGGTACAGGTGGGAGCCCATGAAGGACGACGTCGAGCTGGGCAACTCGGCCTATCCCATGGTCCTGGTCCAAATCCCAATGTACAACGAGAGAGAGGTCGGTCCCTTTCCGTCTCCCTCTGCAAATTGGCCGTCTCATTAGCTCTTTCCAGTTTAACATTCGAACCGCTCTGTCCTGGCCTCTGGTCACGTCAAGCTCGGTAATTGACACTCCTCTGTTCGAGCGTCAATGCAGGTTTATCAGCTCTCCATCGGAGCCGCATGCGGTCTCTCCTGGCCGTCCGACCGCATCATCATTCAAGTCCTCGACGATTCCACCGACCCGACGATCAAGGTAAGGCGTCCCCAACACCCGCACATACATCCTCACATTCTCTCCAGTCATCAAGAACGCAATAAAAAAAAATACGAACTTTAACATGCTCTGAGGAACACCATACGTTCAGATACAGAAAAATATTAACTTGGAGGGTATACTTTCGCACTTCTTTTTTTTTTTTATAAATATTTTTCTTTGATCGGTTTGAGAAAAACGTCGCCGTCGTTGTCGTCGGGATGGGCAGGACTTGGTGGAGCTGGAGTGCCAGAGGTGGGCGAGCAAGGGGATCAACATCAAGTACGAGATCCGGGACAACCGGAACGGGTACAAGGCCGGGGCCCTGAAGGAGGGCATGAAGCGGAGCTACGTGAAGCAGTGCGACTACGTCGCCATCTTCGACGCCGACTTCCAGCCCGAGCCCGACTACCTCTGGCGGACCATCCCTTTCCTCGTCCACAACCCCGACATCGCCCTCGTCCAGGCCCGTTGGAAATTCGGTAAGCACGCCCTCTCCTTTCGCCCCGCTCGCCGTTTTGCCCGTTTGGTACAATCGTGGCTTTTACGATTTAAGCTGTTTGAATTAACAAATTGACGGTGTTAACGAAAGATTTGGAAAGTGTCGGCGAGCGCCACCTAGCAGATGGGGGGGGGGGTGAGAATCCTCCTCGACCGGTCACGCTTTCTGACACGTGTCCGGGGACATTTTAGGCCCGCAGCTCATAACGAGAGCCCATGATGCTTGTTTTCATCGCGAAGGTCTGACAGGATTGATTTGTCCCGTCAGGAGCTTTTTTTTTTTTTAATAAATATTGATATTGCAAATTAGCCCCTCCTCTTTGGAAAAATTGCGGTTTTTCGCCCCCTTTCTTTTTAACTTTACTTCAATATGGCTCGTGCAATTTCCTGGAAATTTCACCGACTTAAGCTCCGTCGGCAGCTTTTTATGTGGTACATCTACCCTTTAATGGCCGTGAAAGGGGGGCTCTGGTCAGGTCCACGAGCCATTGAATTTTCACTTCATTATCTTGGTCGCAAATCAAAAAACGAATCTACAAAAATTTCTTATTTTTACGTTTTTTTTTTCCAAACTACATTACTATGAATTACTCGGGGGTGTTATAAATGCCCGTGTTAAGAAAAGGGTGTTTCGCCAGTAATGCTACGCATCTCGAGTCGTGTCGATTTCAAATGAACTGCATCATGTGGATAGCATGGTTCGAGCTTTCGAGCATCTTTCTCTCCAAGTGTTTCCTTTTGGTACTTGAGCTATGCTCTTGTGTTGAGCCGAAGAACACTCAAAAAGGGACACGCCCACCCTCCAAATCTAATGTCTCGTCTCGTGAAGAGCGATCGTGTGTTCCCAAAAATTCGACGTTGGCTTGTCTTAAATACGGCCGGATCGGAGCGGTCCATCCATGTTGCATGGACCACCCCAATTTCGTTGCCTTCTTGATGAATCTTTTCTCCGAATTGCCCCTGCTACTTTTCAGCAGGCAGAAGAGAAAAGAACAGAAGAAAAGGGGTTGTCGTGTCCCTCGAAATCTCAGGATTTAGCATTTTGCCAAGATTGTGTCCACTTGATGGGAGCTACCCAATGCCTCTGCCATTAACGTCGTTTGCAAAAAGAATGCGAAAGAGAAGAAGAGGGTCTTGTTGGAGGGGCATTATGCAGTCTTGTCTCGTGTCTGCCTCGAGTGGTGTGCACCATGCCAGTTTGCATGTGCCTCCTTTAATGGTGGACCTCTCTCCCTCTTGTCCCTCTCGTTCTCTCTCTCGCTCACCGACATTTTGGATCCGCTTTTTGGTTTTTTTTTTTTGGGGGAATTTCCACTTTTTCTTCTTTACCCTGTGCTTCCATACCATGAGAAAAACGTTTCAAAATTACTGATTTGTGTGAATTTGCCATGGATATAAACGATTTTGGAACGTACCCTTTTGAAGTGGAGTGACATGATTCAAATATTTTCAAGTGTCTTTGTGTTTCTTCTTGTGGTGAATGAATTTCCTAAATCTGTGAGAAGAGAAAAATGGGAAAAAGCATTGGTTCCCATGATGACGATGGTGATACTTGTCATGTTGAGTGGTTGGCTTGGCCTTAGGATATAGTACATGCAGCTGAGCTGGTCAAATTGATTGCTGGGTTTTGTGCTGGGCTGGCGTGCAGTGAATGCGGACGAGTGCTTGATGACCAGAATGCAAGAGATGTCCCTGGATTACCATTTCACCGTCGAGCAAGAAGTCGGGTCCTCCACCTACGCCTTTTTCGGATTCAACGGTAATGAATGGCCCTTTTCACGTTCTGCCTACGCTTTTTCTGTCGAGGCTCGAGACCCTTTTGATTCGAGTAGATAAAAGTTCGCTGTATGATACAATCAAGGAAAGTAACTTTTCAATTGACTCGATTCGGCTTGGCCTTGATCTGGGCACGCGCGAAAAGTGAGACCGGATGGGATTGAGCTGTATCGAGAACTTCAATGTCAGCTCCGTTACGGCTTGCCTTTGGATTAGATTTTACTGTGAAGTTGTGAATTGAGATTGTTGCAATACAGGCACGGCGGGTGTATGGCGTATTGCTGCTCTGAACGAGGCAGGAGGTTGGAAGGACCGGACCACTGTGGAGGACATGGACTTGGCAGTCAGAGCAAGCCTTAAAGGCTGGAAGTTTGTGTACCTCGGGAGTCTCAAGGTAATCGAAAGAGGGCGCACACTCACTGCTCGCTAGTACTTGCTGGTTTGGTCCGTTCCAATGCACTGTTGCATTGATTTTGTCTCCCTCGTTGAAGAGATCCGTTATATTTTTGTTCCACAGTCGTATGAAGTTGTGAGGAAAAGAATCATGGTCTTATGTGATCCTACATACTTGAGAATGGAAATAGGTGGAGATAGAAGCAAGCCATTAGATCCTGAAAAGAACAATTGCTCGTGTTCTTGTCCTGTGTCGCATTTATGCTCTCTGTCCGAATCAAATCGAGAAAATTTCAGTGCACAATCTGTCCCCTACATGCTCTTTCAGTCACCTGTGTTGTTTTTTTCGTTTCCTTAAGAAAGCTTCTTCATGGGATTTCACTGTCTTTCCTATATCAGGTGAAAAATGAGCTGCCTAGCACCTTCAAGGCTTATCGCTATCAGCAACACCGTTGGTCGTGTGGTCCTGCGAATCTTTTCAGGAAGATGGTCATGGAAATCATCCGAAATAAGGCAAGGTTTTTCATTCCCCCTATGCTTGTGGAAAATCATGAGGATGTCATATTAGGCATAAGACAAAGCTTGTGGAAGTAATTCATTAGCTGACATCGTTCTTGAAATGTCTGCTGCAGAAGGTCAATCTATGGAAAAAGGTGCATGTGATTTACAGCTTTTTTCTGGTTAGAAAGATTGTAGCGCACATCGTCACCTTCATGTTCTACTGCGTTGTGTTGCCGGCAACCGTTTTTGTGCCTGAAGTCACCGTTCCCAAGTGGGGTGCAGTTTATATTCCTTCCATTATTACTCTTCTTAATGCCGTCGGCACTCCTAGGTATTACCTCTCTTTCCTTGTTACTTCTTGAGACCAGTTGTTACGTCTCACGCAGATAAACACTTCTTCAATGTCTTTTAACACTGGGGTGATATCTTTTTCCAAGTTACAAGAATTTTAGCTTTTTCTTTAGAATTCACATACTCGAGCCATCAAAGATCAGGTTCAGTTGGCTCCATGCCAGTCTCACCGTCCCTGTGGTTTATATTTCTCACAGGTCACTCCATTTGATGGTTTTCTGGATCCTGTTCGAGAATGTCATGTCGTTCCACCGAACAAAAGCGACCTTCATCGGCCTATTAGAAGCCGGGCGGGTGAACGAATGGATCGTCACCGAGAAACTGGGGGATGCGCTCAAAGTTAAAGCATCTAACAAAGTGCCCAAAAAGCCTAGATTCAGATTTGGAGATAGGTACACGCCTTCTCACCCACTGGACAGCGCCGATGAAGAGATGACATAACATTTTGTGCCCACCATTCTCATTGTGTTTTGTACTTTAGCAGGTTACACGTGCTAGAGCTCGGTGTTGGAGCCTACCTCTTCTTTTGCGGCTGCTATGACATTGCCTTCGGGAAGAATCACTACTTTATTTACCTTTTCGCGCAAGCCATCGCCTTCTTCATCATGGGATTTGGGTACATCGGCACCATTGTTCCTAATTCATAGAACAAATCAGGCTGCAGAAGCCGCGAATCTGTTCCCCGCATTCTATCATCAGAACCTCAAAACACAAAAAAAGAAAAATGCGGTTTGCCACGCACATTTCCCTGCAATTTCGGCTTTTCCATAAAGGTAACACATTATATTAAATGTCATTCTTCCAGTTCAAGAAGGCTACCTGTCCTCTTTGTAAATACAAACAAGGGTTAGAAACAAGAACAGAAAGGAGAAACTACAAGAAAGAAAAGGAGTTGTAAAAGAGAGTTTGTTTTGCTGTGACAACATTACACGGCCTCAGAGAAGATATAAAGGGAAGGCAGCTTAGCCAGTTCAACTTCTGCGCGAATTCGACCAGAGGGAACGAGAAAAAAAAAAGCACGTGTTTGAGTGAAATTGTTTGTTGTGAGGAGCATTTGTATATTTGTGTCCTCTTTTGTTTCTCTTCTTCCTTGTTTTGTTCTGCACTTCTCTTATTTCGTTGTGATTGAGCTTCTTTGGAAGCAAATAAGTTTGATATCAATTGGATAAATTCACAGTTGCAATCTCTCTATCTCTCTGTCTCCGTGTAGTCGGCAGTAAGATTGTGCAGTTGGGACATTAAGGAGGACTTGCACTTTTTCAGGACGCTAAATGATTTCACTGAACAGACTTCAATGATTCACGAGGGTTGGAGGGGGTCAGTGGTAACAAGACCTGCACTTGCACAGATTCGGATGGTTTCATGAATCAGTACTACTGTCATGTGCAGACAGGATTGACCCCACTCCCATCTAGTATCCTGTAACAAATAAAGCCACTGCTGCTCATAATGATACCAGGTTGGTCGTTGGTGGTTGGTCGTCTTTCAAGAGTAAGTCGAGAAGGATGGATGTGGCAAATTGCATATAAGAGGGCCGTTTGTAACGTCAAGTGTGTAGGTACGTGGGATCCTTAACCCATCCAATTAGGGAAAAATAACTAGACAGCTTAATGATGTCGTCAGGGCTGCTGCAATAAAAGAATCCAACTCAAAAGCCTAAAGTTGTTGGGTAGAGAAGAGAATGCGCATTGGGCCCATGTGTAATCTAGTTGTGATGAGCTAGTAAAGAGGGAATCAAAATTGAATTTCAAGAGTAGAAAATGCTCGAAATTTAGTAGAATTAATGAGAATGCTCTATACCCATCAATTTATCTTTAGCCCTAAAAACAAAGATAGTGGTGATGTAAAGGTACGATTGGGTTCTGCTGCAAGAGCTTTCTAACAACACCATGTTTGATCAAATCAGGCGGTCGGATCGTTGGATATTACAATTTTAACCGCAACCATTTGATCTCAATTGTGCCGGGAAATTCATGATTTTCACATATCGGGCGATGAAATAACGTAGATTTGGTCATGAGCTTTCCAAGGCCTCATGAATCACTTTGATTGGAGTTTTCTCGAGTGTTGTAACTTTTCATTTTGACCGTTTGTTTGGCCCACTTCATAGAAATCTACGATCCTGACGCTTGGAAATTGAACTGCATTTCTGGAAAGTTTGAGTCGTGAGCTTTTCGTGGGAGAAAAAGTCGAGTCTATTGAACGCCAGATGATATAGAAAAAGAGCAGCGAAAGTTGGGTGTAATGTCACAGAATGCACGTTGAGTTTTGAAAGAACGGGATAAGCATACTAGAAATCCTAAAATTCTTAAAATATATAATCAAATCCTAAAATTTATTAAATTGATATAATTAAGTCATTCCGTTAACCCCATCCAATTTAGCTAATTGAAAAAGCTAACGTGGCTTATTTTATTATTTTCTCAAGACACGTGGCGCCGATATAGTATCCACCAAGCGCCACGTAAAAAAATACAAAAATTAAAAAGAAACACATACTGAATTAGATTAAAAAAAAGCTAAAAGTTAAAAAAAGCTCAAACTGATAAAAAAAAAAAAAAAGAGGCGAGCAACCCCTCACAAGCCCTCAACGATAGATAGCCACCGCCGCCCATTGTAAGAAAGGGCCGGTGGAGGTCGTCAAGGCCTTGCCAATGGTCGACAACCCTCACCATCCCTAGTGAGGGCTAGCTAGCACTTGCTCGGGAGGGTGGAGCCTCCGCCCTCCCCTAGATCCTCCCCTAAATTTTGACAGTCACGAGGCCTCACCTAAGGTGGGCGAGCGTCACTGCCCAGGGTGAGGCCTCACCAACCATCGGCCAAGCCCGAGTGACCTCCACTGGCCTTTTCCGGTGATAGGCCACCTACAAGAGCTTGCGTCTCCTTATTTTTTCAGATTGGGTTTTTTTTAATCAAATTTAAGAAATACTTGGGGAAGAAGATTATATAAAATGCAACATGAGAGAGAGAAAATAATAAGAAAATGCCGTGTCAGTATTTTTAGTCAGACAGATTAACAAAATTAACGGAAGGACTTGATTACACTATGTTAACAAGTTTTTTAGTATTTGATTTCATTTTTTAAAAGTCGTATGACTCAATTGCACTTTCGCGTTCTAGTGCGCTTATCCCTTAAAGAATTAGTAGCTTTTGAGGCGGACCAACCCGCGATTCCCACGTGGCAGATTTCGAGTTGGCCTAGTATCGCGTCATTGCCACGCGAACAGTGTGCCTAGTGCGGGCTTGGGGCTAGGGTATTCAAGCCTTGCGCAAGGTTCTTCTTGAGTTTTAGAAGTGCCCTAAAAATAGATAAGGATTCTGGTTTGCAATTTTTTTTTCTTGAAGGTAAGCGTGATTTAAGCTTTTTCTCTAGTGATTTTGGCTCTTTAATATAGAAAATGTCTCTCAGTTGAAATTCTCTTGATTTCTAGTGGATTTCTTGCGGGCGTCGAAGCTCCGTCCGCTGAGGCATGCGTTTTGATCTTCCCTTCTTAAAGAATTAACACAATTTGTATGCCATAGGCAAAGCTCTCTCAAAATATAATCTCGCTTTAGGAACCGCGCCATTATGCTATTGAAATAAATTCGGAAATCTATATGAAAATACGTATTTATTATGCTACAAATTGCACGCATTTTATTTAGGAACCCTACTAAATAAAGCATAATCTTATCTATTTACCGAGGGGATCGATCTGATCGATAATAGCATTGGAGACCCCCCCGAGGACCATTGGTCTGTGAATCGAGACACCGGGCACGTGATTATTTTGGATAATTATTTTAGAAAATTATAGAATTTATTGAAAATTGATTTTGAATAAAACCTACTCCGTATTTTAAAAAATTAGCATTTATGCGTTGAATGTTTCTTTTACTGAACTCTTGACATGCTGATTAGCAATTAATGCCACGTCTAGGTATAAAAGAGCTCGTCACTACATTGTGATCAAAATGTTGCATTCAAATTGCGATTGCCGGGGCAGGCGCGATTGATGTTTTGAGTGATGTCAAAAGAAGTACGGATATATTAGAGCGTGTAGGAATGGATGTTGTCGGATGAATGCAAATGCAATATGGATTACAATCACACCACGGGCCAAACGGACACACCGCCAACCAAGAATCAAAATCAAGATTGACGAAATTCGTCATCAAGACTTAAAGGACAAACTACCCGCTAAGGATAGAGGATTTCATGATAAGAGAAACTCACCACCAAGACCTAAAGGACGAACCACCAGTCGAGGACAAAGGGCTTCTTGGTTTACTACCAAGAAATAATCACCTTTTCAAGGATAAAGAAATCAAGAAAGGAGAAGCTCACCACCAAGACCTTAAAAAAAAATATATCAACCATGGATAAAAGGTTTCTTGGCTTACCATCAAGAAAGTATCCACCTTTTGAGAATTAATGTCATGCCCCGAACCCACAAGCACGCCAACATCCCACCACTGTCATTATAAATGCAACGTCTCAGGACGCGTCATCGACCCAATTGAATTGCTAACGATTAGATGCATGTGGAAGCAAACTCAAACACTCCAATCAACAATCATACAAAGGAATAGCAAAGGAAACACACTTTGATTCCGAAAACAACGAAGCCACTTTTATAAACACATTGTTAACCCAAAGAAGATACAATTTACAAGCCTTTTTAATGACCACTTTCTAACAGAGTACTCACATGCAAAAAGGGATTGGTAGTCAGGTTAACCTAGTTTTGCTATCAAAAAAGAGGGGAGGAGGGACAATCCAAAAAAATGGGATATCCAAACCCATTGACCCTACTGATAGTAACTGAGAGGTGGCTTAGGATCGGACTCCATGCCGTCCGAGTTGGACTCTGGATCAGTCACTTCCCCATCCGGGGGATTGAGGTCCATGGGATTCCACTTGCAAGAGGTCCGTTAAAACCAAGCATTGGACCAAATACCATATCCCCTTCTCGGATAAACGACGCTATAAACAGAGGAACCTTCCACCTGAGTAAACCCTCATTGTCCTAGACAGTGGACTCATGCTTATGGTGTGCCATGTCTGGACCTACTGCATACTTCGAAAACTCCGTGTCTATATCCATAGGCACGCCAAAACGCAAGGGAGGATAATTCATGGTCGAGGGTTTGAAATGGTTAATAAACAACAATGAAATAAAACTCAATAAACAAGCTCCCTAAGCCTTGCTTAGGATAACAAGTACCTCAGGAATGCCTTAACATGCAATTCTAACCTAATCAAGCATACCATACAACAATTACAGACATTCTTATCTTGTCTTGACACACACATGCCCTGCACGTTATAACCCAACAAAACATGACAAATGCTCCCCCAAACACATAACAAAGTCATAATATCTTAAGTGGTATATCATGGCAATTGCTCCCCCGAGCACACACAATACATACCATTACATAAACATGCATCTCAACAATTAATAATCAGACATGCTCGGCATCAATCTCAGTCACATAGCATTCCCCAATGTATGTCACACTCGTAATTGTCCAGATTATTAAATGACCTCTTAGGTCTACAACCGAACCCCGGCCGGTGTCTTCCAGCATAACTGAGCATCGTCTCGCTCCGTCGAGCATGGCAATATCCGGAACCTCGCCCAGACAACATTCCATAAGGAGCATTGGTTCGGCATCAACCGCGACACGGCATCGTCTAGAACCCCCGCCTAGACGGCATCGGAACCCCTGCCGGGTATCATCTAGAATCCCCGCCTAGACGACACTATCATGACCATGCATGTAATCCATCACTTATTACCAATTCTTATCTTCGAGAATTAGCCAATGCAAGTGTTTATAACGTACATATCTCTACGAATGAATGTGTCATGAAACGCACTTATCTTGGTTTAAGCACCAATAACTAATCACAATTAGCCATTATTAAGCCAAGATCAACCATTGAATCACATGATCAACCACCAAACAACATGATCAGCCATTAAACTAACAAGATCAACCATGATCAATCAAGATTAACCATTAAGTCAATAAGATCAATTACGATCAATCAAGATCAGCCACTAACCACACGATCAACCACTACATCAACATGATCATCCACTATTCAAACAAGCTCAACCACTAACCAATAAGATCAGCCACTAACTAATCAAGATCAACCATTAATCAACCACAAGTCTGCCACTAAACGATCCACAAATCAGCCACTAAACAACCCTTCAACACATCCATTAATCACTCATTGTCCTAACCAAGGTTTAGAAAGTCACTTACAAGAAAACCTAAGCAAGAAGCAAAGCAAGCGGTAGCAGCAACCTTAGCAAGGGTGGCGAACAACGAGTGGCTACGGTGGCAAATGGCGAACGGTGGCAATGTACGGTGTGAACGGCGGTGCAGGTAGTTGGTAACGGCGAGGTGGTGACGGTGGCAAGATGGTGGTGTGATGGTGATGGCTGAACAAGAGAGAGGGAGAAAACGATGGTGGCGGGTGAGCAACGACGATCATGACAGTAGCTAGCCACGACGGCGAACGACGCTCCTCCGGCGGCTGGACAGCGTGGACGCGGCTGCTAGTGGCTGGGCAAGGCTGGTCGGTGACGGTGGTGGTGGCCAAAGTGAGTAGGAGAGAGAGAGAGAGAGAGAGAGAGAGAGAGTGAGAGTGAGTGAAGTCTTGTTCAAAATGAATGAGAGAGAGACAAGGTCCAACAATCCCACTAGAAACCCCACTAACAAATCTACTCACAATCAATGGTCTAGATTTAATCTTGATCAACAAGCCAACATCTAATGGTCACCATTCAATATTCCCAAGCAAGCTTGATAAATATCTAGTGGCAAACTTGTAAATAAGAGAGGAAGAGAGGGGCAAGAGAGTCCAATGAGGCTGGCCAAGAGAGGGAGGGCACGATGTCCATTTTGCCCTTCAACACAACAAAGGAACCCAAAATAACTCAGGGGTACAAGGTCCTTTCCAACTTCCGATCCAAATTTCACTTTTACGAGAACCCCCGAGCGAACTGACAAATAGATGAGCTTAATAAGGCAACGTCCAACAGTTTAGTTTTGATATCCTTGAAAGTTCGATATCGAAGTTCCGATTCTAATTTATGGCCAAAATCGATCAATTGCGACTTTAGTGTGTCTCAAACTAACGAGCGGCTTTTAAGAGTTATGCATTTTCGACCCGTGGTCGATTGGATATCGAGTCACGTTTAAGTTTACTCAAGCCATGATGACCTCAGTTGCCATGTAATTGCGAGGGCTAATCACTAGTTCCTAAGGACACGATCGTTCGGAATTGGTTTAGGATCGTTCGTAATCCATATAATGGTCAAGCAGAATCACCAATGATCCAATTGTATACTATTGGCGAATCGTTCCATAATCATCCCTTGATATAGTAGCCAAAAATTATCCTTCGTCAATTCTTATGATCAAATTATCAATCCATGGTCGAGTTCTTAGGTCGTGTATACTTAATTCCTAGCTAATCTTTCCCTAACGATTAGTCCTCTCATGAGTGATCAATTCATAGTGAGATTTAACTAACAGTGCATCGATAAAATAATCATTTCATATATTCGAAAATGGTCGAATTTCAGAGTGTCACAATTAAGAAACCATGGATGGATATTCGCTCAGTCAGAGGAAAATCTCCTTTTACAATGAGCTTACACCTTAATTTATAGAAATATTGCTAAACAAAAAAGAAGACTCTTCGAATACCCGGAAACTGAACAAACACTTCAGGGAATTCACCTAATGACTTTTTAAAGCAACATCACAATAAAAACTCATAAAAAGCTGTAAATTAAGAGACTCATATGCATGAGACTAATTATTAGATACATTGAAACTTGATAAGACTCTTTAAATTCGTGCACCAATCTTGAAGGCCAAATAGTCATCGTAGAAGGTCATCCAATAGTGATAGAAATTGACTAGAACAGCTTTCACTTTTTAGGTAATTAATTAGTAGCTTCGGAACTGACAACAAGCTCGTAAATTGGCAACGAGGTAATCAATGACGCCCACGAAATCGATAACTTATCCACTGAATTGTTAACATCTACACATAATCAAAAACTTCAACCCTGAACCCAACCTATTAAGTTGTAGCCGAAATTGGTCCTTGATTGCATAAAAAATGAGCAGGTTGGTTCTATTGGCAAGACATGAGTGATGCTTGAGGGCTGATCGACAAAACCCGTTGCTCATACGTATGTTTGTGCACGTTGACGGTAAAAATTATGCATAAATATGAATAAACGTGAAAAATGCTTGGAAATCACAAATTGCCTAAAAGTTGCATGCTACTATGAAATCATGCGCAAAAATTGAAATAGCAAGCTGACTTAACAATATTTTGCTCTGGTGATTGTGCACATCTAACTTTCAATTTATTCCAATAATATCAAATATTACATGATTAATTTTATATCATAATCATAAATAAATTTTGAAATAATAGATAAAAGTTTACATATTAGATTTCTATATCTTGATAACATACATGAAGTACATTCATAACCGGCTATTCAACTGATAACTTTAGTAAATAATGTAATATGTTACATGTTATATCCTTGACTTTTGATCATTATCTTAATAAAAGTAGCAATATATATATGTATATATATATATATATATATATATATATATATATATATATATATTTGTACCGAGCTCCTGATTGACTATTAAAAGATTGTCTTTATATCCCGTATGTTTTGTTTTATTTTGCGAGTATTTAAGAAAGGCTTATGCTATTCCCGCATATTACAATTGTTATCGATGAAACCAAACAGTGGAATGAGTGTTAAGTACTCCAATCAAACGGGGTAATTTTCACGGGTGCATTTTTTTAACTGAAAACTTCATCATAAAGGAAAATAATTTTCAAGAAAAACAGTTAGTTTTCATTTATTTGGTAATTTAGGGAAATTCCTTCTTACTAGAAGGGGAAGCCGTTTTCTCCCAATTTAAAGTTATTGTTTTCAATCAATGGTAAACATTTTCCGTAGACCGACTAGCTTTCCGTCATCCCAACACCGGAAATCAGAAAACAAATTTTCAAAAAAGGTTTTCCTTAAAATAAACAAACCCTGCATTGTCATTCCAGCACCACAACTGAAGGGGTTGTTGGGAGCACTGCACGGCCCGAATATCGTGCTCGCATCTTATCTGATTCACGGGACGAGCGACTTCAATGAGCTCCTGAGCACCATTCCGAAAATTCTGAAATGTCAATGCAAGCAGGGACCTGCGCTTTGAGTTTTACCAAGATCAGCATTTGGGCAAAGAGATCCCAAAAATGTTTGCTAAGCACTTAATATTTTGCCTTCAAAACCTTTGGGAAAACTGAACCAAAACACCTCAATTTCGACCGTCACCAAAAGATAGATTTGTGATCAATGAAATACTTCTTTCGTCTATATTCCCACTTGTGTAACCAAGCCTCCGTCGCCAATGGCCCACTGGGCCTTCGTCCCTCCCCCGATCGGCTTCCCCTGAGAACGAGCCAGCCACGTCCGTCCGGCGACGGAACAAACGCACCCGTAATGGCGACGCGCCTCCGCTCTCTTCCGAAGCTCCTCCGCCGCGCTCCGCCCGCCGGAGCCCCGGACCACTCCCCCCTCCTCCCCCCTTCCTCCTCTCTCTGCACGACCCCTTCCCCGCCCGCCGCCGAGCCGGCCCGAGATGCCGGCGCCGGAGACCGGGAGCGCCACGAGCACGTCCGCAGAATCCGGGTGCTCCTGCAGCAGGGCCGCACCGAGACGGCTCGGCGGCAGATCAGGTCGCTCGTCCTCTCCTCCGAGAAGCTCTTCTCTTCGCCTTCGGACGTGTTCGCAATCTTCTCCCTCTCCTGCCCGCTCCTCAAGGGCAGCTTCTCCGACATGCTCCTGTCGGTCTATGCCGATTCCAAGATGACCCGCGAAGCTTCCGAGGCGTACGCGCTGATGAAAGGGGACGGCTTGTTTCCTAGTCTCGGCTCTTTCAACCTTCTGCTCGAGGCTTTGGTGACGAGCAAGCGGTTCGATGAGGCGCTTGGTTTCTTCGGGGAGATATTCGGGTCTGACGTGAGGCCGGACCGGTTTACGTTCGCGAAAGCCGTTCAGGCCGCGGCGAAATTGGGGGACTTGAGGAGGGGTTTCGAGTTGATGGATGATATGAAGAGGAGAGGGATCAACCCGAATGCGTTTATCTACAATCTGATGATCAGTGGGCTTTGCAAAGAGAAGAGGGTGAGGGATGCAGAGAAGTTGTTTGACGAAATGTCTAAGAAAAATGTGGCTGCCACTGTGGTCACTTATAACTCGTTGATTGATGGGTATTGTAAGATGGGGGAGATGGACAAGGCGTTTGACCTGAGGGAGAGGATGGAGAGGGAGAATGTGCAGCCGAATCTCATCACATTCAATTCGTTGCTTAATGGCCTGTGCCGAGCACAGAGGATGGAGGAGGCAAAGAGAGTGGTGGATGAGATGGAAGCTCGTGGCCTCGCGGCCGATGGTTTCACATACAGCATTCTTTTCGATGGGCATCTTAGGTCTGGCAATGTGGATGCGTCAGTGGATCTTTGTGAGGAAGTAATGGGGAAAGGTGTTAAAATGAATATGTACACGTGTAGCATCTTGATGAATGCTTTGTGCAAAGAAGGGAAGGTGGAGAAGGCTGTGGAGGTTTTGGATAAGTTGATTGCGGATGGACGTGATCCAGACGTGGCTGTATATAACACACTTGTGAGCGGATATTGTCAGAGAAACGATCTGGATGGAGCCATGTCAATGATCGAACGAATGGAAGTTGCTGGGGTGAAGCCAAATTCTGTTAGCTTCAATTGCTTGATCAGCAAGTTCTGTAACATGAAGAAGATGGAGAGGGCGGAGTATTGGGTAAAGAAGATGTCGGAGAAAGGAGTTTCAGCAAATGTGGAGACATTCAACATTTTGATTGATGGCTATGGACTCATGCGCCATTTCGATAGGTGCTTTCAGGTTCTAGAACAAATGGAAAACAACGGTTTAAAACCAAATGTTGTGAGCTATGGGTCTCTAATACATTGTCTATGCAGCGATGGTAAGCTCATTGAGGCTGAATGTGTCCTTGGGGATATGGTAGCTCGAGGAATATTGCCAAATGCGCATATATTCAATATGCTAATTGACAGCAGCTGTGCAGCTGGAAAGATGACAACTGCCTTCACTTTCTTTGAAGAGATGCTGAAAAGTGAAATTGCCCCAACAGTTGTTACATATAATGCTTTGATTAATGGGTTATGCAAAAATGGGAAGCCAATGGAAGCGGAGAACTTGATTCCCCGGATGATGAGTAATGGCCATGCTCCTGATGTTATCACATACAACTCTCTAATCTCAGGATATTCTGGTGTAGGGAATTCCCAAAAGTGTCTCGAGTTATATGAGAAAATGAAAGCTTTGGGTATCAGGGCCACTTTAAAAACATACCATCCATTAATTAGTGGATGCGGCAAAGAAGGAACAGCTGTTGTGGATAGACTACTTGAGGAAATGTCGGAGATGAATTTGGCTCCCGATCGATTGGTATGTAACGAAGTCATTCGATGTTATGTTGAGCATGGAGACATTCAGAGGGCATTTGCTGTGTACCATGATATGGTAGACCGGGGACTTCAGCCTGACAAAATGACTTTCAATAACTTGATTAGGGGGCGGTTCAAAGAAGGAACTTTGTCTTCAGTGAATGATCTTGTTAATTGCATGAAGGCCAGTAACTTGTCTCCTAAAGCAGATACTTACCACATACTGGTAAAGGGATATTGTGATCATAAAAATTTTGCCGGGGCATATGATTGGTATAGAGAAATGATGGAGAATGGTTTCTCGTTGAATGATTCTGCATGCCATGAGCTCATTGCTGGCCTCAAACAAGAGGGGAGGTTACAAGAATCCCAGATAATTTGCTCGGAAATGAGCAACAGGAATGCGGGTAATGATGAAAAACTCTCTTTGGTTGCAAAGATGTAGTCAATAAAGCAGGTCAGACTATTTACGTCAACACAGATTGGCCTCAAGTTTGAAATGCATCGAGTTATCTGCCTCAACATCTGTCTTTGGATAAATCCACGAATCATGGTGGATCTAATTCTGTAAATGTGTAGTTGATTTTCCTTCTACGCATTATATTTATAAGGACGGCTGAACTTTCCAGCATAAACTCACAAGCTTCGTCGAAGTAAATTGGATCCCCTAAAGAATCCTAGAGGAATTCAACAGCGACCGAAGGTCGGCTTAAGTTGGTTCCCTGCCAGTCTCATGGTCCATATTGTTGTTTTCTAGCAGGTCACTCCATTTAATGGTTTTCTGAATTCTGTTCGAGGACGTCATGTCATTCAACCTAACAAAACCAACCTTCATCGGGCTTTTAGAATCTGTGAGGGTGAACGAATTAATCATCACCGAGAAACTCGGAGATGCGCTCGAGGTTAAGGCAGCCAACAAAGTGCCCAAAAAGCCTAGATTCAGGTTTGGAGATCGGAACGCAATAGGACTGGGTATTGAACTGTTGAGTAATTGAGTCCATTACTGGATTAAAATTCAGTAAATGCGTAACAACTGTTTTCTTCTATGTATGATTCTTTGCTTAATAAGGACAGCTGGAATTTCCAACACAAATCAACTTGCTTTCTTTTGATGTTTTAAGTAAATTGAGATCCCATAGTGAAAGGATTGATAGATGACCGATGTTCTTGATCTGTGTCCGGTTCTCTAGAGCACTGAACGTGTGAACATCTTCGTTGAAGATTATGATTGCTTCAGGAAAAAAGGAACTTAACGTGCCCAGAGGGTTGTCCCAGGAGGGCTTCAACTCTCTGGTAGAGCAACCCGAGAGCTCGTACATGGAGTGTCGCCATGCTCTTGGCGAATCTTTTGCGCGAAAGGCCGAACAGAATACCCTCACGCATTCGCCTCAAAAATAAGCTACTCACTTCGCTAGTCACTCCATTATAATCGAGCTGGTTAAGGATTGATGAGATCATTTCAATGGCGCCCCATGGTGTATCGCTAATCGATAATCACACGGACGGGCCATTGAAAAAGAGGACTGCCAAAACTGCTGGTCCTTCTGGAGCGCATGCGAAACTGCATTGCGCTGCTTATGGGTGCAGAGTAGCCGAAGCTGGACGATGGTAGATACCCAAATAATCGATAGACACAAACATGAAACCGTGGAGGATCACACAGAACAGACGATCACACACGGTAGGACATTTTCAGAACGGCGACAGCAGGAAATCCGAGGGATACGGAGGACTCTCCTCTAGACCTTCCACCAGAGTCAAACTAACCTAGTTTCTCATACTGCTGCTGCACGGACAGAAACGAGCCCATCGAACAACCGATTCAACCACCACCCGACGTACCTTATTCATGTGGTCCTTAATACATTTCACCTGAAACCAAACCTTGAATCACCAACTAGCTTCTGTTCCCACCTAATTTCACCCCTCACCGGAACAACAAGACAGGCGGTCGAACCAGACGCCTGAGTTCAAGGCACAACGGCATCCGCTCCTGCCTTGAGAAGAGATTAAACTTTCGATTCATACCGCAGAGAAACGTTTCCAGGGTCCGTCGTCCAACGACGCAGCAGTCTCTCTGCAACTGTGAATCGCAATTCGCAATGCAATTTCCCAGCACCAGAACACCCCCCAAACGAAAAAAAGAAGGCGTTGACTCTTATACCGCTGGACTCAGGAACAACATCATCATCCTCATCATCATCCTCACGAAATCAATACAAAAGAAAGGCAACATCTTGGAATCACAGAAGCAAAATCCCTGTTCATTGTGTCTGCATCAAACCGCAGTTCCAACTCCATCTCAATTTATTAGGCACAAGTCAGGAACGAAAACTCCATCAAGCTCAAAACCCAACAAGAACCGCACCCCTCAACACCAGCCAACGACAGCCAAATTCAAAGCCCCAAAAAGAAGAAAAAAATGGAAACTTGAAAACATCTACAGGACTTTGAGCATATCCTCGGCACCACTGAAGGTGAAGGCCCCACCTTCCTCGAGGTTGAGCACCTTCACGACGCCGTCCTCCGCGAGCAGCGCGTACCGCCGCGACCGCACCCCGAGCCCCACCGGCTGGTCCCTCAGGTCGAGCTCGCACCCGATCGCCCTCGTGAAGTCCCCGTTCCCGTCCGACAGCAGCATGACGTCGTCGCCGATGCCCAGGTTCTCCTTCCACGCCCGCATCACGAAGGCGTCGTTCACGGAGATGCAGGCGATGTTGCCCACGCCCTTGGCCTTCAGCTCCCCGGCCTTCTCCACGAACCCCGGCAGGTGCTTCTGCGAGCAGGTCGGGGTGAAGGCCCCCGGGACGGCGAAGAGGATCGACTTCTTCCCGGCGGTGAGGGCGGAGACGGTGGTGGTCTGGAGCTCGCCGGCGGGGTCGAAGTAGGAGAGGGTGGCGTCGGGGAGCTTGTCGCCCACGGAGATGGCGGCGCGGGTGGCGGCGGTGGAGAGGCGGAGGGGCTTGCCGGGGGCGCGGCGGCGTGGGGCGGCGGCAAGGGGGGAGGAGCGGCGGCGGATGGCGAGGGAGGCGGTGAAGGAGAGGGATTTGGGGGGGAGGAGGGAGCAGGGGGCGGCGGCGGCGGCGGCGGAGGTGAGGAGTCTGGAGACGGAGAGAGAAGCTGCCATTGCTGCTAGAGAGAGGGCGAGGGCGAGGGAGGCTGCGAGAATGTGGGAAGGGCCGTGGGCGACGGGGAGATATGGTAAAGATTGTTTTGTTCTGAAAAATATATAATTTTATTTTTATTTTTTTAGTTTTCTTGTTTCTCATTTTTTGATATATATTTTTTACGAATTTTTGTTAGGGCGGAGATGACGCTGGGGAGTAGGGAGGAAGATCTCTACAGCGGGAGGACACGTGGGCTTCTCCTGGGCGTCGATGTGGACGCCTCTCTTTCTTTATCACCTGGGCTTCTCCGATAACCATACACACGAGCGCCTATGTGTTTGGTCGCCGCTGCCTATGATACCCGTCGGCGGTTCGCAATCAGACGTTATCGCATGCCTAACTTTAGCTTTAACGTGTAACGTAGTCTTTAAATTTTTAATTTATTTAATGTGATCCTTAAACTTCAACCCGGTATATAATGTCTTTCCTAAACTTTTAATTTGTTCGACACGATCTCTGAATCTTTCATACATGTTCAATTTAGTCCCTAAATATTTAATCCAAAGATATAATATTTCAAGGATTAAATTGAACGTGTACCAAAATTTCATGAACTACATTGAATAAATTAAAAGTTCGAGAAAGACATTGCACATTGGGTCAAAGTTTAAGAATCGCATCGAACAAATTAAAAACCTATAAATCACACTGTATATTTAGCCGGAATTCATATATGATTTGTGTAATTATTCGTCAGATATTCTTTGGAGACTCCACCCTCTTTCTTTTCCTTACTTCTTATTTTCTTTTCTTTTTTATTGGTTTTGCTGGCCGTTCAGCCTCTTGTGCTTTCGATGCCACCAAGGGCCCTCCTGAAAGTTCAAACACTCTGCGCGACAGAACTTGGTGAAGCCGCGGAGAACGGTGACAAAGCCCGAGTCGCCTTTTCAATGGAGAAAAGAGGGACGGCGACGTCAAACAATGTCGACACTCGGGGGCCAACTATCTCTTCCTCTTCTCGAAAGATCCTGCTGCTCCAGCTCCAGCTCCGCTCCAAGAGGGGCATCTTCGCCTCCCGTCCCCTCTTTTGACTTCGACTCCGATTCCGCTTAAAATATCAGTGCCATTGATTGATGAAAAATGACATAAATGATTTCTAAACTTTAACTTGATATATAATGTGACTCCTAATTTTTTTTATATATATTCAAATTAGTCCTTGAACTATATAAAAAAAGTTATTTCATTAATTTGAATTCAAGAACAACGATGAATATTTTCATATAGTTCGGGGATTAGTTTGATCATATACCAAAAGTACATGAATCACATTGAAGAAATTTAAAGTTCGGGGACGAAATTACACACTGAGCTAAAATTAATTGACCGCATTAAACAAATTAAAAATTCATAGACTATATTGTATATCGAGTCAAAATTCAAGGACTATTTCTATCATTATCCGTTGAGCAATTGTCACCTGTATTCGACACACATAGGGCTTGTTTGACAACTAGCCAAATAGTGAAAATTTCTGTTCTTTTGTTCTCAGAATTAGTTTTGGAACAGAAATCCGTTTGTTAAATTTTTTGATTCTGGACACAAATTCTTGCAAATTTGTGCCCATAATCAGTTTTGGAGCAGAATCCAAAATAAAAAAAAAAGTAGTTTCTTGATTCTGGGAACAAAAATGAGAATCAATTTTTTTTCTTCTTCTTTTTCTTAGTTTTTAATATAACTTCTAATGTCCAGCGCGAGGGCCACCCTCGCCGTATCTGGCGAAATTAAAATATTTTAATAAAAAATATTTTTAATAATAAAACATTTTAACGGCCATGAACAAAAAAATTTATTTTATCAGTCATGGCCAGTGACTAGAATATATTATTAATAAAAAAAATATTTTATCAGCCATGGCCGGCGAATAGGCCATGGCAAAAAAAAGGAAAAAAATATTTTAATAAAAAATATTATTAATAAAAAAATATTTTACCGACCATGGCCGGCGACCAAGTCATGGCAAAAAAAAGGAAAAAATATTTAAATAAAAAATATTATTAATAAAAAAATATTTTACCGGCCATGGCCGGCGATCAGGCCATGGCAAAAAAAATAAATAAAATATTTTTAATAAAAATATTAATAATAATAAAATATTATTAAAAAAATATTTTACTGACCATGGCCAAAAAAAGAAAAAAATATTATTAATAAAAAAAATTTTACCGGCCATGGCCAAAAATAATAAAAAAATTATTTTTTAATAAAAATATTATTAATTAAGAAATTTTTTACCGGCCATGGCCAAAAAAAATAAAAAAAAACTATTTTTAATAAAAGTATTATTAATTAAAAAATATTTTACCGGCCATGGCTAAGAAGGAGGAGAAGAAAAAAAGAAAAGAAAGAAATATTAAAATATTATTAATAAAAAGAAATTTTATGCCGTTACCAAACGCATTTCTATTCTTTTACTATTTCAGGAATAGAAATTTTGGGCCGTTACCAAACGCCTTCAAATGCTTAGAATCAATTCCTAGACACAGAATAAAAAAGAATCATTTCTGACCAAAATCTGTTCCTGGACACAGAATGGTTGCCATGCGCAGTCATAGACTGAATGCGCATGATCCCGTTAGATTTTTACGGGTTCCACGTATGACCAATCAATCCAATAATCAGTCATAACGCATTTGATCCCCCAGTAAAATGAGAAAGAGAAAAGAAAAGGAAGAAAATTATTATTCATTCGGGTGACATTTGTGGTTAATTTTTTGTTTTCATCGACATTGAGTTTTGAGCATGATGTAGAAACCCAATACCTTTACCTAAAGAGATCGCAAATTTACTTATCAATATACCTAGAAAAGGTAGTGGAGAAAGATTACCCAATGAAGTGGGAAATGAACTCAAGAAATCACAATTCCCAATTGATAATACGTTCAAGGAAATAAGGTTTCTGATGGAAATAGGCATTTCTCTTTAGAAATTTGTGCCCCAGAGAATTAATGATTTCTGATGTTCTGGAATCGAACCAAAAAGGTTGCTATTCAAACTGATGTCGAGGATTTCAATGTACACTAACGAGGGTGATATGATATGGTCTTTTCTTCTTAATTTAATTTTTGTGTTTGTTATTATAGCACCTATGTCATAGGAGAGCCTGAGGAGATTGTTATGCCATAGCCTTGGCGGTGAGAAATTTTTATGGATCGGAATGCCGGGGCTTCTTTTTAGCCACTCCAAAGCATGATGTGAAAGGATACGTGGGGTCACGAAAGGCAAAATTTCAAATTTTTTTGGGTTTGCCAAGCTCAAATTCGAGCCCACTAACATATTTAGTTGGACTTATATTTGCTTAAAAGTTAATGAATCATGAGCCAACTGTAATTTAATAACTATTTCGCACCACATCAATTTTTCGATATAAGACTTTTTAGTATATCTCTTAACATGAGTTGTGAACGTAAGCATTCTGTTTGTATAATATCCAAATCTCACACAAGATGAAAAAAGGCTTTTATGAGCAATTCATAAAATAAGACCCTTGTGTGGGTACTCAAGTACTCTTATTGTCCATGTCGCATATGTATGTATGTTTGTATAGTCGGAAATTTGAAACAATATAAGTAGCCTTTTTATTTTTACAAACCAAGACCCAATCGAGAGAGAAAATTTTTTGCACCTAGATTCTCCTCTTGTTCTTTTTTTATAACCCGAGGCGTGGACGCACAGTTCCAACCACCTAGAGATTCAGCGAGTACCTTATTAGTTTCACCAACCGATTAAGTCTAAACTTTAGCTTGTGTACTTGGTCTGAATCAGCAAAATTTGTATGCAATTGATGAGATTTGAATGGATAACTTCTAGCTTTTAAGTAGGAACTCCAAAAATCCAACAACTACGCCGATTATGAGATTGTTAGATTCTTCTCTTATATGAATATAGGGTATATCCTGTTCCATTCATATGAAACATCATACCTTATGCTCGTTCCAATGGACAGGAAAATAAAAACGGGAATGCGAGGTTTGTTCTCTTTCAAAGTTCAGATGTAGTCCTTTAAGGTATCAATAACCCCTCCGTGAGTCGATTGAGCCCCAATTTCGCATGAATGTAACATGAAGCACACATTTCATCGAGCCCATCATTCATTAAGATCCGAAATCCGCGGTGGGTGCTCTAATTTTCATCTCATTCGAACCTCTTGAACATATGGCGACGTTCTTTTGTTGCCACTTAGATTTTCATCGTTCCTCCAAGTTAGGTGCACAATTTCGGGGTCAAAGGAGATAGATCTAAACATGCTATCCCGAGAGACTTTGATCCAAAATTGTATTCCCCATGTCCACTCTTCTCACCAAAAACTCTCGGCAGTAAATCCCTACCTACAAGTAAGTGCAGACCACCAGAAAGTCAGATCAAAGCTTTGAGATAGAGCCCATGGTCATGTTTTCTACCTTCTATATCTTTATTTAATAGACCAATTCTAGATCTCCCTTCGTCTTCACTTGAGTCTAGTCAAAGAACAAAAAAACAAAAACTTCTTAATGTTTCTCTGGTTGATAATTGTTTTGACATCTAAAACCCTAAGTTGTAGATATCATTAGCTTGGACGTTCCCAAGCAAATTTCAACGGCGCCAGCTTTCAGATGGTTTTCATTGTAAAGTTACAATCAAATCAATGAACAAGATGGAAAACACCATTCGCGAGCAAGCTCGCGAAGCCGAAACTTGAGTCGGAATAGGCTTCATGATTAGCTATGTCAGTTTTACACGCAATTGTTGACAGGCGAGTATCTAGGTGCAGTGGTACGATGAGAAGCAAGAGTGGGTTTGGGAGCGCACGGGATGGATATTCACTCTAAAGTTTCGTTCGTTTCGTAAAAAATAACTTTTAGAAAAATATTTTTCAAATTTTTCGACATTCAATTCATGAAAAATAAGCTAATTAAGGAAAATACTTTCTCTCAATTAAAAAAAACACATTCAAAAGTGGGGAAAATGATTTCCTATTTTCCCTCCTCCTTCTTTCACATTTTAATTAATTTTATTTTTTTAAAAATTATAATTATAATTATAAGTTTTCTATTTTTCTTTTTCTTTGGCCAATGACCAGCCACGGCGAAGGCCAGCCACAGGCCACAGGCAAGCTCGAGCCTTATAGATCGGCGACGCTTAGTCCTCTATAGAGGTTGGCGAACTTGCTCAATGCCAACTCGTGAGTCATGAGCTCGAGGCCTTTTTCCAAGTCCTTTTATGATTTCCACACCAAATGGCAGAAAATATTTTCTGAGTCTTTTTCAGATTTTTGCCGAACACTGAAAAATTATGTCATTTTCTCGGAAAATGGCTTCTTGAAAAATATTTTCTAAAAACGTCACGTTTTTCACGAAACAAACGGAGCTTTAAGGTGCGTTTGTTTGGAGAAAACTTCATGATAAAGGAAATTAATTTTCAGGAACATGATTATTTTTCCTTTGTTTAGTGATATGTGACCAAAAACGATTTTTTATGTTTGAATCTCATTTGGCAAATGATTCAATCTCACAAGTTTATCTCAGGCAAAAAAAAAAAACAGTTTGAATTCTTAGATAGCTTTTTATGTTCTTATTTTCTTTGTTTTCTTTTTTTCTTTTCCTTCTTCCTCCTTCGCCGGTTGATGGGCCTTGGTGACGGCCATGACAAGGCACTAACGAGGGCCGACCAGGCCTACCTTGGGTGAGGTCAAGCTTGCCGTGATATTACAAGGCTCAAGCTTGCTCGAGGCTGGCCTACGCTTGTGGCCGGCCATTGCCAAGGCCTTGTAACCAGTGGAGGAGGAAGAAGGAAAATAAAAAGAAAAGAAAAAATAATATTAAAAATTCAAGAGGAGCAATTTCAAGAAGCGTTTTTACCTTCTTAAATTTATGAATTCATTTTTCTAATTTTATGCATGAATATGTTTTTTGACTAGAAAGTATTTTGGGTCGACTAATTATTTTTGGTGAACCAGACGAGTGAAAATTCGGAAAACTAATTTTCAGAAAATACTTTTCTTCAAATAAATGCACCCTTAGTATGCAAAATGTTTCAACAAGATTCGAATGCATGGACGTGAGCATTAAATGAACTTAGAATGCATATGAGGGTTGGATGTATGATTACGAAGAAATGACATTGCATGATTTACCTAATCACACGAAATATGATACGGATTATGAAATTATAACAGAATAGTGTTTAGGATATGTCCAACATTTCTTAAACTCAATGTGTAACCCACACTTGAAATTACTTAGAATCGCCTAATTTTGATATCAGATTAGGTAAGAGGTAAATTGATGGTAGAAACTAGTCACTGTTGTAAAATATTACGTTGCAAGTATATAATAGAGAGAATAGAGATTAAGTAGAGAAAACAGATAAACACCAAAGATATATATTTTCTCCTTTCATTATGTTCTGATTTCTTTTTTTACACAATAACCAAAACTAAGCTCTTATTTATAAGAAAACAAGGATGCACAAATCATTAATGTCAATGTATTGAATACATACATTGAATAGGGAGATGAATATTCATTGGAAATGTACGTAGAATATAGGTTACAAATATATCATAATAGGTACATTGAATATTCATTCATGTGCGTAGGTTACAAATGTACCATAATAGGTACATTGAATATAATGAATATTCATTCATGTATTTCACGACAGTCACCTTGCTTTAATGGAGAGCCCTGTCTAATTATTCGTTATATTAAATTCTTTTCGTTTAAAATGCTTTGAAAAAAGTTAATTTTATCAAACTATGTCATTGACTCATTCATCCATATTCACTTCTTATATATATAAAAGTTCCGCAACTGATTTTAGTCAGTACATAGTTTTCTCTTTCAAGAATTAATTTTTCCAACTAATCAACAAGACACCTTGCACGACTTTAAGCAAATAAACTGGATTATCACTCCAGAAAATTGCTTGATTATATTCCTTTGGTAAATTTAAGTTAATATTCTTTTCCTCGAACTTAAGGCACTTTTTTTCAATCCCGTCCTTAAACTTTTAGGGCGCGAATGATAACCACTCTATTTCAGAAATTAATTTTTGACCAACAATATATTTTTCTTTTTCTATTTACTAGACGAGTTTTTGAGCAAAAATATGTGTTTGATAACTATACAGAATTTCTGTTCCCGAAATAAAAATTCATTTCATAACGATACAAAATTTCTTCCTTCCGGTCGGCTAACGAGTGGATGGCTAGCGGGCGGTGGTAGGCGGAAGAGGATGGTGGGTGACGATAGACGGCAAGCGACGAAGGATTGCAGATGGCGGCGAGAGGTGGCTAGCTAGCTACGAGGGCAAGTAACAAAAATAGTTTTTATTTCTCATTTTTATTCTAAAAATAAAATAATAAAAAATTCTTACTTCTCATTTTTATTTCAAACCTATTTCTAAAATTAAAATTTATTTCAAAAATTAAAAAATAAAATTACGATATTAAACGGATTTTTATTCTAAATCTGTTCTTAAGAACAGAAAAATACAAAAATAGAGAAATCAAGTGATTAATATGTGCGCCCTTAATTTGCATGATCAGGTTCGTGAACTTAAATGAATTTTCTAATTAAACTCTTTTCACGATAATATATCTTTCAACTTGAACTGACATGGCCGTCAAATCATGTCGGCATATGATGTTGGAAAAAAACGAATAGCCTTCGCACACAAACCACCATAAATTACGTTATAAAATTTTTTGCCTCCATAGACAGATTAAAAACTAAAGGACTTGATTGGAAAAATGCGTAAAAGTTTAGGGCCGAAATAGAGAGACTCTGATAAATCGCCCACTTCGAAAAGAAAATCCGCCAAGTTCGTGCGCATTCCGCGGCTTGTCCGAACTTTCTGCTTTGGGTTTACGTGTCACTTCAGTTCTACACACCTCTGGCATTTGCTACTCACTGCAACTCTCTCTCTCTCTCTCTCTCTCTCTCTCTCTCTACCTGAACCTGAGCTTTGCTGTCATGGCTACAATCAAGTGCATAAAGGCGAGGCAGATCTTCGACAGCCGCGGCAATCCCACGGTCGAGGTGGGTTTCATCATCGGACGTCTTCTCGTCCATCATCCGGTCGTTCTTGAACATGCTCTCCGTTTTCATTGTCCACGCTCTTTCAGCTTGGCCTTCTCATTTTGCATAACTTTCTCGGTTTGGTTTTGCGGCTAATCTTGTGTGATTGTGGGCGGTGATTCTTGGGTGCTTTCCTGGGAAAAAAAAGTTCTGATGATGGCGAGTCGTTTCCAAGTGTTGCGTTTCTTTTTCCCTGTGTCGTTTTATCAGTCATACCCGAGGCGGGTTCATTTTTAGTGATACGTAAAGTCTGAATTCAGTGTTGGTGGAACTATAAGTTATGTTGAGTTTGTTTTTCCTACTTGGGTATCGTGAATAAAGAGCGAAAATTTAAACTTGATGATGATGGTTCTTGAACGTTGGTGTCTGGGGCTGTTCTTCAGTTTGCCTTACTGACTCAAGGGTGATTGTGATCTATTACAGGCTGATGTTACTCTAGACGACGGGACTTTTGTGAGAGCTGCTGTTCCTTGTGGCGCCTCCACTGGTGAGTGATCTTTATATGTGTTGATGATCCTCCATTTCGAGCATTTACAGTGATGCAGACTGCACTGGAATCAAGAAAAAGGCCAAATTAGGCCAAGATTATGTAATACTGTCGTGGGGTTGTTGCTTAGATGGAACTGCATGAAGGCAGCTACGGCTATGGCAAAAAATAGGAGGAATAGTTAGGAAATTGAGGGCAATTGCTTATCTTAACTATCGGTTTGCTTCCAGGGATTTACAAGGCCCTTGAACTAAGAGACGGCAGTTCTGACTACCTGGGAAAGGGTGTTTGCAAGGTTGTACCACTTAGTGTTATCATATTGTCTTTCATCATTTATCTGCCACTTGTATTGACGAGTATTTGCCATCTCTGTGCATATATAGGCTGTTGAGAATGTGAACACAATTATTGGTCCCGCCTTGGTTGGCAAGGTTTGTTTTGAACTCATGTCGACTTATATATACTTTTGACTTCATGACTTTAAGTATTTGTCATGGTAATAAGTTTGCGACAGACAAAATGATAGTTAATGCAGACTAATTTATTTTGTCATATCCTACTATGTAACAATTATCTTTACTTTATTTTTCAGGATCCAAGGGATCAGATTGCTATTGATAACTTCATGGTCCACCAGCTTGATGGAACTGTAAATGAGTGGGGTTGGTGTAAACAAAAGGTATTTATCTTATTCATTCTTGCTCGTGTAGTGCGTGTTGGAGTGAACCTTATTGACCGTAGTAAACTTTTTGTTGTAAAGCTTGGAGCCAATGCCATACTTGCAGTGTCTCTTGCTGTCTGCGAAGCTGGAGCTGCTGCTAACAAGATCCCTCTTTACAAGGTTTGTAATGGTTCAGCGCTACCACAATCAGCTGTCTTTTACTGTTTCTTTATATCTTCTCATGCCCTTAGCTACTTAGTTTAATCATACCTACTTCATGAGTTTGCTGTGGACTTATTGCACTAAGATCCGTGTTGGCTTTCTGGATGATGTTGTTCTAGGAATTTTTTTTTTTTTGTTTTTTCAAATAGCCTAAGAAGGGAAACTCAGCTTTGTTACTGGTCATAACAGAGAAACCGCATCACCAAATCACAATCACTTGTAAAATGGCGATTTGTTGGTTCTGTGTTGACCCAAGTAAGGGTATGATATTACTTATCTATGGATGCAGCATATTGCGAACATTGCTGGTAACAGCAAATTGGTGTTGCCTGTTCCTGCCTTCAACGTCATTAATGGTGGGTCACATGCTGGAAACAAACTCGCAATGCAGGTCCGTAATCTTCTATTGAATGCTGACGACACTTTTAAATGTTCAATTTATTCCTGAACATCTGAATATCATTTCTCTGTGCCTTCTACAGGAATTTATGATTCTTCCTGTTGGAGCTTCCTCGTTTAAGGAAGCCATGAAAATGGGTGTGGAAGTTTATCACCACTTGAAGGTATTCAGAAACTTGGAAACCGTAACCTAAATCTTCGTAACTTCGCAAGTATAGCAAGTTCCTTGGAACACATGGTTAAACAAAATTCCTTGTTAGTGTAGTATCATGACTTTAGTTTAGGTGGCTTTCTCTTCTTAGGACTCTTGCAGTATGATTGATTATTTCTCTTCCTTTATGATTTATATCTCTCATTGGGCTATTTCTTGCAGGCTGTTATTAAGAAGAAATATGGTCAGGACGCAACTAATGTTGGTGATGAGGTGGTTTTGCTCCTAACATTCAGGTAGACCTTTTGATTAGTGAACCTTGGACCCGCAATAACCCATCTTGGCCTCAATTTTGTTCGCAATATTTCCAGGCGAGCATTGTAATGGTTTTGTGAATGTACAGGAAAACAAGGAAGGTTTAGAATTGCTCAAGACTGCCATTGCAAAAGCAGGTTACACTGGCAAAGTGAGTTCCCAGGCTTTCTTGTTTTCTTAGGCATTTGAAATTCCAAGAGAACTTCAGAAACTAAGCATGTCATTATCTTAATATCCTCCTCCCCTTGTATATTTCATATAACCTCTTTCATTGCCTGCTATTTCAAGAGGGCGACACACACTGCTCATAGGAGGGTACTGTTGGAACCATTGAAGCAAAGCAATGTTTTCAAGATGTCTGGTGGGGCTCTTTACTAGTTCCCATCTGTTTGTTTCAGGTTGTTATTGGAATGGACGTTGCTGCATCCGAATTCTATGGTGAGGATAAAACATATGATTTGAACTTCAAAGAAGTGGTAAGTTTCTCTTATTATAGAGGATGTAAGAATGCAGTTCTTTAAAATTAAAAGTAGGTGATGCTTCTGTCCTAAGATTAAGTGATTTCTCTCTCAAAATTAACTTAAGTTTGAATTTGGCCAAGAAAGAGCTGATTGCTCATTGTTCTTTAAAATGTAAATTTCTCATTCTTTTGATCTATTAAGAACAATGATGGTCCTCAGACTCAGTCTTTTGATCTATTCAGAACAATGATGGATCTCAGAAGATCTCCGGAGATGCTCTCAAAGATCTGTACAAGTCATTTGTGAGTGAGTATCCTATTGTCTTGATTGAGGATCCATTTGACCAGGACGATTGGGAACACTACTCCAAACTAACCTGTGAAATTGGAGACAAAGTCCAGATCGTAGGAGATGATCTGCTGGTCACCAATCCCAAGGTAAGCTTGTGCATTTAGATACTCGTTATACTTTCTCTCTCTCTCTCTCTCTCTCTCTCTGTGACACATGCATACACACGGAGGGACATGAAAGTGAACAGTTCATTTTCTGCAGAGGGTTGAGAGGGCAATCAAAGAGAAGACCTGCAATGCTCTTCTTCTCAAGGTACTCTCTAGATCCATTCAACTGACAATGCACTGCAAAACAAACATATATATATATATATATATATATATATATATATATATATGTATGTATGTATGTATGTATAATTGCTGATTACTGCCACTGGTATTGACAGGTAAACCAAATCGGGTCTGTTACCGAGAGCATTGAAGCTGTGAAGATGTCCAAGCAAGCTGGGTGGGGCATCATGGCTAGCCACCGCAGGTCTGGTTACCTGGTTTAATTAATACTTTCTTTTTCAGCAAACACATGGGTAGCTAATATCGTCTAGATTATTGATTGCAGTGGAGAAACAGAGGACACTTTTATTGCTGACCTTTCTGTGGGTCTGGCCACGGTAATATATAGCATGTTTTCACCATGTACAATATTATTAGCAAATTAATTTTTCTCATGTCGGTGAAACCCTCTGTAACAGGGTCAAATTAAGACTGGAGCTCCATGCAGGTCAGAGCGTCTGGCAAAATACAACCAGGTTGGGTTTTATCAGTTTCATTTTAGGCGTTGACTTCTGATATTTATTTTGTTCTGAGCCTTGCATTCTATTTCGACATCTGTTGCTCAAATTTCAGAAGATGGAACCCTTGCTTATGTTGCATGATATAATTATAAACCTGTCATTCCCCTCCATACGCAGCTCTTGTGCATTGAAGAGGAGCTTGGCTCAGACGCTGTATATGCTGGAGCAAACTTCCGCATGCCTGTTGAACCATATTAGAATCGAGGTGACCCTTTTGCGGATCCAGGTGTTCTAGTTGCTGTACTTGCTTGAACTCAGTAATTTCGATACACCAGTTCTAACATATGTAAGTAAAACTGCATGTCCGCGACAACCATGTTGAGTTCTATGAGGGACTTTCCAGTGAAAGAGTGTTTTGTGGTTGGCTTTCGAGATTCACTTGCCTTTTCTGAGTAACCACACTATGAAATTGCTTTCATCCTAATCCTGTCGTTGTCGGCTTTAGGCTTGAGCATCCAAAAGTTGGTGCTATGAACCTGTGAAAGATTGGCTGTGCATCGCCCTCTCGGAACCAAGACCAACTCATAATCCAGCTTCGGTGTCTAAACCGAACCCGAACCGACCCTCCTCTTGAGTCGGTGATCGGCGGCCATACACCGAAACGAGGGAAAGCTTCGACACTTAGCTGAATCCCAAGAGGGCGAAACATTTGTGCATCCCACAGTGTGGATTTTAGAGCATGATTGAGACCTACAAACTGCTGCCAGGTTCGACTCTATAGTCTAATACCATGCGGAGTCTTTTATGGGGGCTGCATCTGTATTCTGACTTCATTACTCCTGTGACAGCAAGCTTCGATGCTGTTTTGGTAAATGACAATAACACATAATGGAATTTCTTAATAGAGACAGTAAGAATACACATGGCATCGATTTCGTCAGGCGTGCGTCCATGTATGGAAAATCATTGCATTGTGTATGCATCTAGAACACTTGCGACTTGGGGGTTGAACTAATTCACGCATGGCATGTGACGTCAAGCCTCATGAGAAAAAAAAGCTTCGAGGCATGCCGGTTTGAGCACGTATCACGCCCTTTTTTTGGTCAAACAAAGTTCACGTTTTGTGTCGTCCAGCGTCGGTAGCAACCAAAGAAAAGGCCAAACAAAAAAAAAAAAAAAACCTCCCATTGCCCATCGACTTTCATTGCGAGAATTGCGATGCGGTTCTTATGTCCGATCTAACTTTGCGAACATATAATCCGGTCCGGGAGATTCTGAGCCCGAGATATTGCTAGTTAATCTATAGTCTACACGGCCCGATCAGCCAAAGAACCGAAAAAAACGGAAGGAAAAGAAATCTATGAACAATTCGACACTACAAAATATTTTGTCGTGTCGAAAATCAGAGAATTACCTCGTATGATCGTCGGATACTCGGTAACAAAATCTATCTCAGGATTGACAAGAATTATGTCCATGACCCACTTGCCTTTTTGCAATGGTGACCCTTTGGGTCACGAGTGACTACTCTTCTGTGGCAACATCATGTTGCTTGAACGGACAGGACGGAGGACTTTCGAACTTTCAAAAAACCTCGACATCAACGAATCGAAGAACTTGGGGCTCAAGAAAACCTGTCCTGTGTCGAAACCAAAGCATATTCCTCGATGCTCCCCAAATCATCACTCCTAACCGTGGGCTCCCCTTCACCAAACTCCGAGCCCCTTTTTGACCCACAGTAATAGCACGTGTACGCCCACCTACGAAACCCAACAACACCTAAAGAAAGTCCGTTCCCATCCTTTTCTTCCTTTTTCTCTTTTCCTAATTGAAATCCAGCTCGCAGGAAAAAAAAGAAAACCTCGATTGAATATTGCTGGTGTGATCTTCATACCGATCACCCAGCCGCCACAGTGCAACTAACTTTAACATTTTAGGTGGAGGGCGGATCGGACCGGGCCGCGCTCGTAAGGAACGTTGCGTGCTCCGTATTCAGGTTGGGTCGGGGGCGTCTATTGATGGCCCGATTCAAATCGGACCGACCTGAAGCAAGTCATGTTAAGAATAATTCATACGATAAATTTATGAAGCTAGATGACGGTTAAAAATGCAACCAAATCATTCGACGAAGGAGCCGGGCTTTCACGGACAGATTCTCAGCATATCCTTGACCACTTCGCATTTCGTTCCAGCTTACGAAGCGCGCACGCTTTGTCCGGACGCTGGTTAATTTATTTTTGGTCGGAATCCGAACGCAGATTTGGAGAGGCCAAAAAGGAAGGGCTGGGGAAAGGGAAAAAGGAAAAGGAAAAGGGGGAAAAAAATAGGCAGCGCACGTCGTTTTCTAAACCCGGCGAATTCAGAAAAAAAGAAAAGAAAAAGTAAAATATGCAAAGAAAGAAAACCCTTAATCGGACGGTCAGCATCGCTCCGAGCCTCCATTATTAGTCAAATCCCGTCTCTCGCGCATCATCACTGCTCGTTCATCCCCTCGCTCTTCCTTCTTCTTCTCCTTCTCTCTCGCGTCTCGATCGTCGTCCTCGTCTTCTTCTTCTTCTTCTTCGTTCTCTCCCCATCCATGGCCAAGATCAAGTGCATCAAGGCGAGGCAGATCTTCGACAGCCGCGGCAATCCCACGGTCGAGGTTCGTTTCGCTGTTCTCTTCGGATCCGCTCTTTCGATGCTTCCTGCGTTTTCGCCTGCCCCGATCGCCCGTCCCGCGTCGGCTCTAGCTTCCCTCCGGCCCCGTGTGGTTGCTCTCGATTCGGCCGCCGGAAGTAGCGGCCGGCGGTCGGCGATGGATCCGGACGGTGAATCTCGTTTGGTTCGGCGGGCGTAGCTTAGTGTTCCGCGTGTTTGGCTTCTGCGTCGTCGTTCGTGTGGGCGACGGACGATGTGTGTTTGTGATCCGCGACGCTTGTTAATCCGTCTGGCTTTGTCGATGGATCTCCGCGTAGATCTTCCCAATCGTCGCGTTGGATTTTGTAGTACTTATGCGTGGGAAAATAGTAGCCGCGTGTGCTTTGCGGGTGTGACCGTTTTCGATTGCTTTGCTGATTTGAGATTCGATGCGGTCTTTTGATATAGGCTGATGTGACTCTTGAAGATGGGATCTTCGCTAGGGCCGCTGTGCCCAGCGGTGCATCCACCGGTAAGATTTATGCTTCGGCAATCTCCATTTTGACGCATTTCTTGACATTTCATGTGCAGTTCTATGAATCTGCTATCATCTTGCTAGTTTATATAATCGTTGCTGGTGAAAATGACGTCGAGAAAATATGGAAATAGCGTCTCGGGAATCGGGTCGATGTTTATGTCGAGTTACCTCATGATTTCAGGGATCTACGAGGCACTCGAGCTGAGAGATGGCGGGTCTGATTATCTTGGAAAGGGTGTTTGCAAGGTTGTACACCACTTCATTTCTTGTTGTTGTCTTCTGCTGTGTTCATTGCTATGTTTTCACTGATTGTTCTAACGAGCATCATTGCATTAATGTGTATTTAGGCTGTTGAGAATATCAACTCGATCATTGCCCCTGCCCTAGTTGGAAAGGTTGGTTTAATATATTTAATCTTATTATTATGGCTTTCCATTTCAAGACAGTTGTCCTTCAGTGGTTTTATTCTTTAAGATTCAGTTGTAACTTGTTGTCCAACTGTAAGATGATTGAGATGATTGTTTTGAGCAATTGAAGGTTGTAAGCTAGCCTTTAATTTCTCGCCCAAGGTGACTACTTTATTTGGTTTGTAATTTTGTTTGTTTATGCCTTTTTTAGGATCCAACAGAGCAGACAGAAATTGACAATTTCATGGTTCAACAACTTGATGGAACTGTAAACGAGTGGGGTTGGTGTAAGCAAAAGGTACTTGTTTGAATTGTTTTGTTTTAACAACCATGTTGTGGTGTTGGATATTAACAAATGTACAATTTTTTTTTTCGTGAAGCTTGGAGCAAATGCTATACTTGCTGTGTCCCTTGCGGTCTGCAAAGCCGGGGCTGCTGCCCACAAAATTCCCCTGTATAAGGTGCTTTCAGCATTGCCATTTTTACTATGTTTGCATTTGTCTGCATCTTTTCCAAGCACTTATCTTTTAAATTTTGACTTATTATACTTGCCTGAGTATTGGTCATTGCTATTGACACTCTTAAAATTCTGGATGCTGTTCCTTCATATTGTTGACATACAACATGTATCCTGCAACGTCAAAATTTACGATGGACTGTATGAAACTTAGTTCTGGCTATAAATCTAGTGATAAGGCAATGGGATAGTCTTAGCAGATCATTTCCACGACGATTCTACTGTCCATGTAAATAAAAATATGCTAACTCGGTTTCCCTCTCTTCATGGTTGCAGCACATTGCTAACCTTGCCGGTAACAGCAAATTGGTATTGCCTCTGCCCGCTTTTAATGTTATTAACGGAGGCTCACATGCTGGAAACAAACTTGCAATGCAGGTCTGCAGTCTGCTGCTTAACTACATTTTACTGTATATCTTTTTTAGGATTTCTCATCCTTACAAGTATCTATGAACTTATGCTGCAGGAGTTCATGATTTTTCCAGTTGGAGCTGGCTCATTTAAGGAGGCCATGAAGATGGGTGTGGAAGTATATCACCATTTGAAGGTGCTAAAACATATATTCTTCAAATTATCTTGAAAACCATCCTCCACGAACTGTCGAACTGTTAGAAAACATGATTGTGGAGACCTGTCTGATGTTGTGCATTATTTTTAGCAGATGCGTGAGTCATCCATTACTTTGCTTTGTCTTTCTAAATCATCACATAGCATGAATATATAGGACGATCAAAGATCTCGTGCAAGTTGGTTAATGCAGTTTCATGAAATTTTTAACTATTAAACTCTTCGTTTGGCTGACGATTTTTATAATTTTCTTTAGGCTGTGATTAAGAAGAAATACGGTCAGGATGCAACTAATGTTGGCGACGAAGGTGGATTTGCTCCTAATATTCAGGTGAAATTGTTGGTTTATGATAAGCAATGAAATTGGAGCAATTTTTCTTCTCACAGAGAGTTGTTGTTAGTCCTTTTACTTACACTATTAGTGTTGTTTGCTAATTCAGGAGAACAAGGAGGGTCTAGAGTTGCTCAAAACAGCTATTGCAAAAGCAGGTTACACCGGCAAAGTGAGTTCTTGGACCAACCATCTAATATTGTTGGACTTACAGAGGGTTTTCTCTTAATTTTCCTTTCCTATTTCAGGTTGTTATTGGAATGGATGTTGCTGCATCTGAGTTCTATAAAGAAGATAAAACCTATGATTTGAACTTCAAGGAAGAGGTTAGTTTTGTTCACTGTTTATGGAGTCAAATGCATTTTTTGTGAAGAGTTAAACAGGTGGTAATGCTTCCTCAAGAAATCATTTGTATGAATGTTGATTGTAGCTTGAATATTGGTTCTTGTAGTCGTCCGGAAACAGGATTTGAAGTCCTCATCCTCTTCCATCTCTGTTGGTTAATGCAGAACAATGATGGATCTCAGAAGATCCCTGGAGATGCTCTCAAAGATATGTACAAGTCATTTGCAAGTGAGTACCCTATCGTGTCGATTGAGGATCCCTTTGACCAGGATGACTGGGAGCACTATGCAAAGATGACCTGTGAAATGGGTGAACATGTCCAAATTGTGGGAGATGATCTGTTGGTCACCAACCCCAAGGTGAGCTTGTGAACTTCGTTTATGCTACTCTCTCTCTCTCTCTCTCTCTCTCTCTCTCTCTCTCTCTCTCTCTATAACACAATCGTATGGTACTCTGCAGAGGGTGGAGAAGGCGATTAATGAGAAAAGTTGCAATGCTCTCCTTCTCAAGGTACATCCCAGGTCATCAATTTTAAGCATGCAATTTACGGCTGACTATATCTACATTCACCTGACTGGAATGATCTTACAACAGGTTAACCAAATTGGAACTGTTACTGAGAGTATTGAAGCTGTGAGGATGTCGAAGAGAGCTGGGTGGGGAGTGATGGCTAGCCACCGCAGGTTTGCACAGCCACAAAGCACAGTCAATATAATGTTACCTATAATTATAATTTCTTGCTTTGTCAAGTAGTCAGCTGACGTTATCTACAATATTTTGCAGTGGAGAAACAGAAGACACTTTTATTGCCGACCTTTCTGTGGGTTTGGCTACAGTAAGTACACAACATCAGTTCGACCTCCTTATATCGACTTTATTTAACCATTAACTAATTAGTTCCTTTGGCATTGTTCTTGGGACCAGGGTCAAATTAAGACTGGGGCACCATGCAGGTCAGAGCGGCTGGCTAAATACAACCAGGTTGGCATTATTCTGTTCATTACTTTTTAACATTAAGCTGCTTTGGCCTGTACTTAGATCATTTCGTCATTGGGTTAGAGAATAAAAAAGAGAAGAAAAGAGAGGATCCATCTCTATTCTGTCTATCACTTACCTCTAATTACTGAAAGTTGATCGTCAGCATTTCTCCATGAAAATGTCGTGACTCAGTGTCTGTATATGCACAGCTCTTGCGAATTGAAGAGGAGCTCGGTGATGAAGCTGTTTATGCTGGAGCAAACTTCCGCAAGCCCGTCGAACCCTACTAGAGCGAGAATGACATCCTTACCAGGGCAGATCCGGGTGTTTGGCTTGCTTTGTCTGTTCTTGAGCAATAATTTTGGTCTTAGGGCGGCTCGAAAATACAAGACCTGAACTTTCGTTGTCTTAAATAATCTTTCTTGTTTGATCTTTTTTGAGCTCGAACGATATAACGAGGAGGAGCCTTGTGTTTTTTCTTTATGGAGGATTTATAACTAACGGTCGGCTTTGAGATCAATTGTTTTTTTTTTATTTTCGCTCTCTTATGTCAACTCGGAGTTCGTTTCTGGACAGTGAAGTAAGATCAAGCTCATGAGTTATTTATTATAGATCGGAATAAGTTAATAAGATCCCTTTTTTATGTTTCCATACCCCTCCCGCGTGGCAATATGGCGACGTAAAACGTAAAGCAGAGATGGGGTTTGTCTCGCATTTGACGTAGCGGGTCCCAAAAAAAAAGATGAGTTTTAGCTGTAAGATATCTAATGAATCGAATGAATCGGTCGCTGGGATTAGGGTCTAATTTATTTGGAGTTTCGAGGGTCATGATTGGGAATTTTTTAGTAAGTGTTGGTTCTTTTTATTTATTGTTGATGTTCTATGAGCGACTTGTGCATCATGCCTGAAGCTTTCGAGGAAAATCGAGTTGTGGATATATATATCGTGGAAAGATCAGATGGACTTTTGAAATTTTATGGGCTTGGCACTCGCCTTGCAATCCAAGATTTCGCCCCCTACTTCTCTTTGAAATTGTGTAGGAAAGGGTGTTCCGGTCTACGGAACCTCTTTGTGGGCATGCGATCATCCCTTAGAAACATTTGAGGGTAGTAAAGTAAGTTGCACATGGTAATTATTCTGTACTCCGAAATAGATTCTGTTCAAAAATGATTATTTTTTATTCCGTACTTGGGAACAATTTCTAAATATTTGAAGGCGTTTAGTAACTGCTCAAAATTTCTATTCTTAGCATAGAAAAAGAACAGAAATGTCTTTGGTAACTACACAAAATTTCTTTTTATTAATAATATTTTGAATTTTTTAATATTTTTTTCTTTTTTTTCCTTCCCTTCCTTGGCTATGGCCGGTCGCCGGCGCCGGCGACCGGAAACATGCCAGGGCCGACAAGGGCGTCAAGGTCCCCGCTGCCAACCTCGCCGTCGCCATCGGCGAGGTCGGCGGTGAGGGCGACAGCAAGGGCTGCGACGAGGCCGACCTCGCTGTCGCCACCCAGGTGAGGTTGGCGGTGAGGGTGGCGGCGAGGTCGGCCTCCCATAGCTGGGTGAGGCCTCGCCGTTGCTGCCGCGAGCCGCCCTTGCCGGCCCTGGCTTGTGGCCGGCAGCCGGCGGCAGGTGGTGGCAGGCGGGCAGCAGGCCGAGGAGAAGAAGAACAAGAAACCAAGAAAAAAGAAGAAAACCAACGAGAATCAGAAATAGAAAAATTATTCTAGAATCAAGAAGCTACTTTTTTTACTTCTTGATTCTGTTCCAAAACTGATTCTAGAAACAATTTTTTGCAAAATTGTGTCAGGGCACAAAAAATTTAACAAACGGATTTCTGTTTCCAAATTGATTATGGGAATAAAAGAATATAAATTTTCACTGTTTGGCAAGTTGCCAAACGGGCCCTTTCAAAAACCTGTCCGATGGTATCGACATCATATCCATTTCTATATCTCATATGTCCGTATGTGGACAGATTTCGATATAGACATAAAAATCCGTCCGTCAACTTTGTGTCATTTTCTAAATCCGCCCCTAATCCGTCATGTCTGCGTCTGGTCATCAGGGCTATATTTGTCGGATTGGGTAGATGTGGGATTTCTCATATCTCATGTGCTGTTTGGTAGATGTTCTCAGATATGACATGGATACGGCAAAAGCGCGAGCACCTTGCCAGGCACCGGCATCCTCCCGACGTAATGTCTCTTGCTGGCAAATCCCACCTCTCCCTCCTCGCCGTTCTTGGATTGAATCTCGACTGTTCAAATCTCCGGGCCCTCGTGGACGCCCAAGCTGTCTGGGAATCAACAACGTGCAAAATCACTCTGCAACAGAAAAACTAGTACCCGGAATTTCCATGTCATCTCATTTGCAAGCACGGGCTCTTGAGCAACGGTGGGAGCGCTTCACCTCCGAACCGGTCATTGCAACTGAGAGCCTGATCGCGTCGAGGAAGTGCTTCCGCTCCGACTCCATCACGGTCTCCGGTACCTCCTCCATATACATCGCCGGCCTGAAGAACTCTGTACTTGAGTTAGAGCAACGTCGTGCGTGCGCTTTCGGTGCAATTCAAACAGTAACGGGGAATAGCCAAATCTAGTGTCCCTTGAGGCCGGTAACCTCGGGTCTGAGGTTGCGAACCTCAAATCCGCGGCACGAGATGGTGGAGCTCGTGCCGATTAGAGTCGCGCGCTCCATCACGTTGGTCTGAGATGGTGGAGCTCGCACACGATGTGGCTCGCTCACTCTACAACGTATAACACCACGGCTTACATTTTTCTTTTTCTTTTTTAAAATCTTTTCCTAATAGGATTGTACATCTATGTGGGATTTTATATCTAAACATATCCGGATCTTGTGTTACCCCGAACACTAGATAATGTATAAATTATATTATCTGGAGTTATATCTGGTTCACTAAATGTAACTTATGGATTTTAACTTAAGATCCCGTCAAACTTAAAAAAGCAATCGGATGGTTGCAATCCCCATAGTACTTTTTTCTGATAAATATAAGTATCTCTCGCCATAAACAAGATAGTAATACATGGACGTTTAGTCTTCCCAACATTAATTCTCCAGAACAATTATCTGAAAAGTCCTAAGTCTACAATACAGTTGCCAATTCAATCCTCAACTTTTTAATTTGACCATTTTAGTCCTAAACCTTTTGATCAATTTTCAATATAATCTTTATGGCTAATTTTGGTCGGAAATCATTGCCATGAATAATGGTTGGTGCTGATGTTGACAAATTTTTTCATTTTTAAAAATTTTTCAATCTTTAAAAATTATCTTTTTTTTTTCTTTTCTCTCTTTTCTTTTAATTATTTGCCATTGTTCATCTTCCCCAAATGGAAGATTGGGGTCGTAGATCACTAGGTGAGGCTGCGAAGCCCTCGTTGGCCACGAGCATTGGTCGCGGCCCTATTCTAGATCGCCGGCATATGATTAAAAAAGAATAAGAAGAGAAAGAAAATAAAAGAATAAAAAAGTTTGTACAAAATTTAGAAATTTTAAAAAGAAAATTGCAAAAATTGTCCGTGCCATGTAAGACGCCGGCATCCAAGTTAGTAATTTCAAGCCAAATTGAAAATACTTAAGACTAAATAGGATATTCCTTCAAATTCTGTCTTCACACCATCCTTTTTTTTTTCTTGCAATTTTTAATTTTACTCCACCTTTGAAAAATCCAAAATCCAATATTTTATTCACAGCTTTTATTTCACATTGATAATTACTTTAAATGTTTTCCTCTATAATCTTCAATTACATGTTTCACTTTTGGGGAGAGTAAGGATGAAAGAAATGTCAGTGATTTTTTCAAGTCAATTTAACCCTTTAGATTAGTACTATAGAGACTTGAAAGTTCATTTTCTTTCATCGGTGGAGAGACATTGTCAATTTTATCTTCCAATGTGGAACATGAAGGAAGATGCATAACGACATAGTTCCGACGGGCATTACGGCTCATTTAGTTCTTATTATTCTCTATTCAAAGTTTTGCTACGTATTTTTTCTTTTTTGGTTCTCCATTATATTGGAGTTCGAACATTAATTTTATCTTCCTTTTATTGAGGAGTTTATTTATTTTTTTTGCTTTCAGATGATTAAAAAAAAAATTGGTTTTGACGTAATTTACATTTTCAGATATGAAAAACTAAAAGCGATGGGTATGAAAAGGGTATAAATGAAAGGCGGAAGGATGCAAGCTGTGGGGTTCGAACCCACGCGCACTTATGTGCAGAAGATCTTAAGTCTTCCCCCTTAACCTCTCGGGCAAACCTGCTATTCACATTATACATCTCCAAATTTATTACATCATAATTTATCTTGTTACACTAGCATTGTCATCTTATTCCCTAAATATGAACTGGTAATCGAGATGCAGGCTAGAACCGTGCTTCATAGTTTCTAACATTACAAAGGCGATTACTCTTTCGGATCTGAATTGATTTGCTTATATAGATAAGCTGGAGCATTCTTGGCTTACAACTATGGCACATGGGGCTTCGGCATCAGCAAAGATCGTCGCTGTCGGGTGCACGAGTCATCAATCGACCCTTCGATTTTGTGACAAAATTCCAACGACAATCTTCCCATCATCGACTTAGACACAACTCATAAGGGGCCCTATGGTGCCTACATTGGCCAGTCCACTCTCGTTATAATAATGCACACCTCCCTGCTGTTTCGAGAGGAATGATTCCTGAAAGGGCAATTTCGTAGTCACCCCTACTCCCTGCGACCCGCCATCAGAAAGATAAATTTTGCATTTCCAAAGTTCATTGACGATCACTACGTCTTCCCTCGTTTCATTATTGCCTCTTAACAGAAAACAAAAATTCACTTCCCATCTCTCTTGGTATGAGAAGAAACAAAGCATTAAGACAAAGCTTCACCGTCTTTCTCATCCCATCAGCTCTTTCCAGTTCTATTTACTGACATTATAGTCCGATCTCCAAGCTCAAATTCTATTATACCTGGAACAATCGCCTTTGCACATCAACCATTTCCAAAATTTACTCGAATTTATGGCCCAAACCACCAGTATCAGCAGCTGTTTTGGATAATCCCGAATGCAAAGTTACTTACGGGCTCGACATGTGTACAGCTAACTGAAGGACACAAAAGTGTTTCAAATTCAAATATTGAAAGTTGTTCAGGACCGTTAATACCCATAGTTCCAGAATGGAGTCATGAAAAGCCACAACTAACAACAAAAAGAACATCCCGGTTAAACTTGTAGCGGAGCTCTCGCCGATTGGTATCGCCCACCTCAGTCGGACAAAATCGCCAGTGTCTTTGGACTTCCAAAATTTTTTAGCTTGCACCATGCTTCGCCTTGTTGTGAGATTGAACAGCCTGTTCCGACTTAAATGACCTGCAATAGATGACAACCGCGTCGGTGAATATGACTCTGAAAACATCAAACTTTGACACTGTATAACTCCTATGAACACTGTTTGAGACAAGAAGTATCTACCGGTTGCAAGGTTTGCACGAGAACTCATTGGAGTTTGGTGTTTGTTGCTTAGCTTGACCTTTGTTACCAATCGCCTTCCCAGCTTGCTTAGAAGGGTATGGAGTCGCTACATGCTCACTGGCTTTCTTGCCATCTGCACCAGTATCATATACCACAACTGCGTAAATCTCAACGGCAGCACAATATATATGCGGCTTTATTTTTTATGAGTAAGAGCATAGTTCGCTCATGAATCATTGCATTCCAACTGTAGATAAAAGTAGCATTAAGAATGAAATGCCACATTGTGTTTGCAACTTGATGGTCAAATGACCTTGGCTTTCTTCATCCCCAACCAGACTATAATACTACCAAACTCCAACATGAACAGGTCCTTAAAAACTGAATTTTGAAAATACTTCAACCAAGAAACTTCCATTGCAGTATGAATCACATTAAAAGGAGTTTGCTTTAAATTTTTTACTTTTACTTTTCCCTTTTCTCCAGTAGTTCTTTTTTCCTGGGGTGGCAGGAGCTACTCTCTAGAGTTTAAACAACATACCAGTCTTTTGAGGAGTTTCCAGTTTTGATTTCTTATCTGATGCAGGGGTTTTCAGGACAGAATCAGCAGGTCTCTTCTTACTCGGTCGAACCTTTTAGAATCCAAAAAAGAAAAAGCTATCAGCGAGTCAGAAATCTTCCCAAAAGGAATGAGCAAACATAGATCTTTTATGAATCAAATATATTGCAGAATATTAGGCTCCTATAACCTTACCACTTCCTCTTCAGAACTTTCCTCTTCCTCACTGTCGTCATCGTCTTCATCGCTACTTTCATCAGCTCCATCGACCATGTCCTGAAATAAAGAAAGGCAAACATTGTTGGAAAAAAGGATCACTGCCCAGGAGGGCAATTTAATTATTACTTCAGCCGAAACACACTCGTATGTAAGCAATATAGTCAAGGTATATATCAAGCACTTAAAAGCTTAAGGCTCCACGAGAAACTATTTCCACTGGAAATCCATGAAATAGAAAAGTATCAGGTGCACGTATTGTCCAAATTCTTACTAAGGATTTCCAGGTTCATCCGCAATGCAAAAAGATCAAGATTATTGCACGACACAGCTAGTACCATCATAAATTTCATACATATAATTGAATATCATGGATAGAGTATATTTCCAAGATTTGCAGGTACAAACTCTCAAATTAGAAGATTATAAATCCGACCAAACAAAATTAGAAGATTATAATGATCTCCAGTGGCCCAGTTAATCATTGATAAGTCTACACCTCTCTAGACTGCATTCTACTACAAGCAATCTCCTGCCACCACCATCTGAAGATGGGTCAAATAATTCAACAGTGTTCTGCCACATAAAGAACAAGCTCAGAGAATTTGAAGCCAACATTATTCAGCTTCTCTGATCTAGTTGACACCCATTTCTTTTCTTTTCTTTTCCTTTTTTCCATTGAATCATTTCAGTATTGTCCTTTATTACCAAAAGAAAAAGAAAGTCTCCAAGATCCATAGCAAAACTTCTCAGAACACATCCACCTCAGTAGAAGCTATATGCATCAACAGTCAACAGTCTTAAAGAAGTCATTTACCAAAAAAACGAACTGATTGAAAATGTCATTCATAAACTACCTCATCACCAGAATCATCCTCATCATCGTCTGAAAATGAATCAGCATCATCATCGTCCCCTTTGCTTTTCCCATCCTCATTTAATTCAGCAATCTTTACCTTTTGCTTAGCAGAAGCAAGGTTGGGCTTTGCTGCGTTGGCATTAGCAACGACTGGTGCTTTTTTCGGAGGGACATCGGCTTGAGCTGCACAAGCATGAGTAAACCAAGTTAGGTTTTCTACAGAATGAAGATCTTGTGCCCAACAGGCACAATTGAGCAAGAAAACCATTCCGTCAAGCTTAACAACAGGCACGATCTCTGAATCATCTCCCATTCAATTACTCACCAGTTACATTAATTGGAAGACCCTCTTCAGCATCGGAATCAGAATCTGAAGCAATAGAACAAGCATAGATTGCCAAATCAAATCAGCACACCACAAGAAAAAAGAATAAATGAACCATACATTTGCAAAAATACTCACATAGACTGTCAACGTCGGACGTGATGGCCATGAAGTAGGGTCAAGGAAAGAACAGAAGTAAATGACAAGGGGACATAACTCACTACTTGCCGATTAATTCCAAGAAAACTGGATGCTTGACAAATGCAATATTCAAAGATAAAGGACAAAAAGCATTTGTTGTGCTAAGGGCATCTCAAGAGTCGACCCATACAAACTTTGAAGAGCACAAGATCAAGAAAAAGGATATCCACATGGAAGTTGTGTCTTATATCCACTGAAGAAGACGCTTCCATTTTTCCAATTATGAGAAAGCTCAAAACTTTTCTCAAACACCAGATCAAAAGGTATCTGGGGAAACTTATCGGCAGAGAGAGTTCCGAGGACAAGTTTTTGACCCCCGATATTAACATAGAGGAGTATAGATTCCTTTGCTTTGTCCTTGGCTTCTCCAAGACAGGCCTATGTCACCAAACCAATGTAAGCAAAAGAACAACACAAAGTCTAAGGAGTAAAAAGATATTGCAATGAACTCGATAGCATGATCATCACCTGTGACAGATGCACAACTGTCTCATGCCCAGGTTCGACAACGAGGGGTTCCCCACTTTTGACTTCCACACCTATTCAAGGGCCATACGTAACACCAAAATTCTCATTAGAAACCAGAAGGAGTTCTGCATTCCGTCTGCTCGGGTGCCAGAGAAATGATGCACTGTGATACGCAATGGTAACAATTGGATCCCAGAGCTATGATGCAGTGCACGCACCGGTAACAATGTCAAAAAATCCATCAAGCTTAAACTACTATGTATCTCCACTATGAAATTGAAACTGAAAAATAAATTTGAATGATAGAGATGTCTCCACAAATCAATTGTGGGTTAATGCGAGTCTGCGGAAAATATGAAATCTTCAGCAACTATGAAAATATCGCTGAAGATGCAACAAGGAGAAGAGACATCTCAGACAAGTAGATACCAAACCGGAATAGTCGTAAATATGGCATTTACTCCTAACGGAAAAGTACCTACAGACCAGACAAGTTAGCGTGAAACGGAGTAAATACAAAACCAAAGTCTACAAAACTTTCAGCTAAACGGGAAGGTTATCCCGAGTATTTAACCCATGGCCAAAAAAGAACACAGACCTCATGTGCCGCTCCAATTCGCCGAACACGCAAGCCATCTTAGTACACAGAAATTTTCCATGAGGGCAACAAGCAAGCAGTATCTAACAAGAACCATGATGACACCAACAGCAGAATGGGGGAAAAAAAAAATCAGCAGGACGCAAATGCACCGGCGGTTACACACCGAAATTCCACGAACCAGTCCGCTCGCAGTGAAATCAGATCATACCAGAACAACACAGAACATCACAGAAGCAAAACACAAATAAGCGCGTCCCAAACCCTAGCCATCCCTCAAGTCCACAGAGAATCACGAAAAAAAAACAGTCCTCGCAGCTCGACGGAAACCTCAGCGAGTCGAAGCAGCCACACCGTGCGGTCGACAGCACAAACAGCGACCGTCGCGGCACGCGGAATCACAGCCTCTCGTGATTTCTCACGGCACAGTATCACGGCAGCCAAAAACTAGCACGAGCGATCGTATCCAGGGGCAAAGCGCACGAGAAGCCGGGTTTCACGGCACGCGCACGCAAACGCGAAGATCAAGAAGCAACGATCACAGCAAACCAGAGAGAGAGAGAGAGAGAGTCACCCCAAAACTCCATTGCCGACGGCGAGCAGCGGCGGCGACGTACGGCGGGCGGTGGATTTTTCCAGAAGACGCGAGAAGCGGAGGGATCTTGCAGAGCGGAAGGAGATGGTTAGGGCATTCAAAAGGTGCGTATTTATACGCGCGTGTACACCAGTGGGTTTTGGCTTTGCCTCGCCGGAGCAACGATGCAGTGCGACGCGCGCGACGTGGCTCGTCCTCGCGATCGTGAATTTGGACGGCCAAGATGGAATTGCACGAGTCAAATTCTTGGGAGTCTTCTTCATCGCGTCAAGCTCGCTTCTTCACCCCGTTGATCTTGTGTGTGTGTAAATTGAGGAGACCGACCCGTTGGAATTAGAAAGGCGGCTTTGAATTTTTCCTTGTCGTGGCTGGCTCGTTTGCGGGGATGATCGGGAGCGGAATCGATCCAAAATGTCCGACGTGGTGCCGGTGACGAGAAACACGTGACATTAGGTGGTTATGGGGGGTTTGTGTTTGAATCCGTGGCTGTAACAAGGTAAGTGAGCTTCTCATTTCAGGTTCTAAGTTCGGGTTGACAGGGTGGAGATAATGGAGTTGGTTCATGAATTTTCTTTCCTTTTATTGCATTTCGCTCAAAGAGTTAAAAGGGAGATGGTGCATCAAGTTGTTCGCAGGGCCAACTTGATCCTCTTCCCCGGAAATCCCAAATGAGAGAATCTTAAAAGAGTTGCCGGTTTCGACTATAGTCCATGTACGATTCATGCTAGATTGACCAATTGCCCATCCTACATCCTTTATGTTCTTGACAGCCCCATATTTGTCTCAGTAGTATCTTTCAGTGGGATATTTCAGTCCTCTTCCCCATTGCTTACTTATCGGACTTATGCTTATATGAAGAACGGATCTAAAAATGACAATCCGCCCTAAGATCGTTCCATGTATCATATTGAATACAATTAGAACAATCATATTAATAACTGCGTTGACTCTTATCTCGGTTCTCAAATATGTACTGAGAGTTCCATTTTTGCTTCATGGGTTTTTTCTTGGACGCAAGAAGAACACAAACTTAGATGTTATGTTAATTACTACACTTGGTGGAATTGCTGCAACATTCGATGCTGAAAAGACATCATGCCCTCCTCCATCGTTTGGGAAAACTCTCGCAAGGGTCGTCGGGCCCTCGTTGATTCATTACTAAGATGTTTTTTCCTCTTTTCTTTTAGCTCTTAATTGTTATTGCATATAAAAATGAGTTGAAAGAGCATATTGATGCGGTTCGCTGTGTCATCATGTTCATGTATTCATTCGACGACACGGGTAATTTGAAAAAAAAAGAAAACGGATGATTCTAGATTTCAATTATACGAAAAAAAAGGTTCAAAATAATAAAAAAGAAATTTTCAAGAATCACTTCCTTCTTTTATTAGTAAATGAACCCATGAAAAATTATATTATAATCCACTGATGTAACTTTTACTGATCGAGAGAGAGAGAGAGAGAGAGAGAGCAAGCGATGAAAAGCGCGGAGACCTGTCCGGTCAAGTCTAGTCCAACGAGGCGGGTCGTCGTCCTGTAGTGAGGACGACAAGGCGAGACCTTCGCTTGCGCATTCCCTCGAACACTTCTCCGGCGGGCGAGAGAGAGAGAGACGGAAACGGAGACGGATGGATCTCGCCGCTCTCCTTCACGCTCTGATCCCTTCGTGGAGCTCCGTGAGCGCCTGCTCCCTCTGCTCCCGCATTCGCATTTTCTCGCGCCTCCGATTCCCTTGTCATCTCGCTCTTGTGGCCGCCTCCCGTTTCAGGTCGCCTTGCTGGGGACGTTCTTCGCTTACTTGGCCGCCGCCGGTTCGATCCTGCCCGGGAAGGTCGTTCCCGGCGCGACGCTGCCGGACGGCTCTCGGCTCTACTATCGCTGCAATGGTCTTCTTCTTTCGTCGAGCTTTTTTCTCGCTCGTTGCGGAGACGCGGTTCTTGTGCTCTTAGATTTGTGATGCTCCGTTGCTCCGTTTGTGTCTTCAGGTTTGGTGTCTCTTCTCCTTCTGGTTGCTTTGCTCGGCCTCGGTGCTTGGACGGACTTCCTTCGACCCACCGTATGTCTTGATTGCTCGTGCATTCTCGCTGCTCTCGAGGGAATGAATGTGCTTACAATAAATTCATTCAATGGTGTTGCTTTAGAACTGGGATTTAGACGATCATGGTCGCTTTGTCTTTTCGGAGTATGCTTTTGAAAGATTGTGAGTGGTTAAGTCTGTTGAGATCGGACGAAACAGATGAGATGTTGAAGCGCCTGAAATGTGGATCTATCTGTGCCATTTTACGAGAAATCTCGGACAGCTAGCACTTCTGATTTATACGCAGGAAGGACATTATATATTAATTGGCATGGATGATTGTAGAAACATGGGTTGCTTGTGCATTTACATGTATCTAATCGAATGTTTGCAGATAATAGCAGAAAGAGGACTTGAGCTGCTATCGACGACTTTTATATTCAGCACTCTTGTAAGTTGTGGAAATTCCAGTTGCTTTTGTCTGTTTGTATAGCATAAGCATATTGATGTCATCATAAATGTAGTTGTCTCTTCAGTGCATCTCTGCTGCCCTCTCCGACTCTTTCCTCTAGGCCTAGAGTTTCTTCACGACAGTGAGCTCTGGACCAGCATTGGTGCCGATGCTCTTCTCTGATACAGTTTTTCTCACACAGAGAGCATGTGCATGAACACATTATCAATCGGGATAAGGGTAAATATGATAGCACACTTTTGCAGATGCCGAACCTAGAACAAGAATACTTATGCTCTTGCTCATTAAATAATTTGTTGATTCGTTTTAATGAAAATGAATGTCTTACAGAGACAGTCGATTGTTTTTTGTTGACATTTTTCTGCAACAAGAACTTCGGTCTTTTCTTCCATGAATTTATAAGGATCCTGAATATCAAAAAGTCCCATTACACAATCTTCTTCGTGCTTCACCTCTTATTTATCACAACAATGCAAGGACATTGCATACATAATTTCGATTTGTCAGCAATTCATGTGAAGTACGACAATGAAATCAAGTAGAGGTTATCTGGGCTGGCTAGACCAGTCAAAGATCGATTGAGTCAAGTCGTCAAGTTTCTTCGTGAGAACATGAGAGAGACTTTATGTGGGGAAGCTGGGTCTCTGCATCTGTCGAATATGTGTTAAGTTAAATTAAGTAGGCTTCTTGGCCATTCATCATCACTGTTGCCAATCAGGTAGCTTCAGAGAAAGTATGGGAAGAATGCTACACAAAAGAAGACTATCAGAAGTATCATACTGCAAAACATTGGATTTTCTCGCATATGTTTGTGATTGGTAAATGCATTGTTCCATGAATTGGCATCCTGAACAATGGTGAATCTCCTTTTTTAGTGGTGCACATGCCATTGTGCACCAAAAGTTTATAGCACTGGTAGGTGACTCAACACAATACCTAATTCAAGCTATATATTTGGAGAAGGAAAACACTTAACTTGGTAATGCAACAGTACACTTAGATTGAGCCAGAAATGAATCAATATATGCTGAATCTCAATTTAAGCAAAGTAATTTGCTATCACATTCATCATGGAAAATAAGCTGCAGAATAAATCGCAAGTTTTTGTATGGATAATCATTACTAACAATGTTTACATCATCAGCATAGATGGAAACTAGAAATGTGCACCGGAAAAAGAAACGAAGAAAGCTAGGAATAACCTCTTCTGTTCTCTGACATATGCACGGGGTACAATCTAGCTAGAGGTAAAATAAGTTTCCACTGATTGTCATTTTAAGGGAATTCAATCAACAGACACATGTTATAGGTTAAAAGCAAATGAAAGTTTTGGAAGAAATTTGTATTTGAAAAGAATAAATAGAATACCTAATTTGCCTAATGATGTCTGTGTATGTATAGGCCCCCATGAATCACCAAAGCACAAAAGCTAGCTGATTTAATAGTTCTCTAGAAGAGCCCCAATGCCAGAGGATATTTAAGCTTCCATTGAGTTTGTTGAGCTTGTCAATTAATTGGTTTTGTCCAAACTACATTCAAGAATTTCCTAGTCTTGCTCTTCTAAATGGCAAAACCATGGCAATACAGAAATCGTCTTCATTTCTTCTTGCTTATGCTGCTTCTGTGAGGCAATTTTAGCAGTTTAAATCTCTCTTCCTGTTTACACTAAGAAGGTTGATCTATTTGTCCTGATAAGAAGCATAGAATAGCTGTCTTTGGCTCCTAATCATTTTGCTCTGCACAATGTACTTGTGATTACTGTTGCCAGGTTACCATTGTACTCTATGCTGCTGGGTGCAAGTCGCGTAGTAACAGTGCCTCCCTAAAGCCTCATCTGTCAGGAAACTTCACTCATGACTTGTATGTGTTTTTTCAGTTCAGAAATTTTGGCCTGATAATGGATTTTCCATCTATGCTACTCATTTTGAATCTATCACTACGACATTTTTGACCTCCTAAAAAACATAATTGCCACTTGTAAGTTGCAAGGATTCGAGGCATAGGTAAATTCTAGGAAGTATTCCTCCTTCCTTGCACCAAATACGTGACACTTGTTGTCATTTTTTAGTAACTAAACTGTACAAGTACAAGGTTTAAAAACCAATGATCTAGCTGAATTCTTCAAATTTTTTATCACAATTTATTCAGGACTATTGATTTCTTTATTGCCTATGCAAGATAATTGCCATATTGTGAGATGAAAGTATGATGTTGAGTTGCCATTTTCGGTTGGCATCTTCCATGAACAGAACTAAACATTCATCTTTTGTCCCTATCCATGGTCATGTATTTGCATGACATGGTAAACTGTGGAGGTTTACATTATTGCTTCACCTGATTTTTTTTTAATGAAGAAAATATCTTGTTTTGTATTGGTCTTCTGTAAAATGTGTGGCTGTTTCCATATATGTTGTCTTGGACAACCTACTGGTCATCATCTAATGTTGCTAATGATAGCTTTCTTGTTAATTTACAGGTGGTTTGGAATACAGCTGAATCCTCAATTTATTGGGATAGACCTCAAGTAAGCGAACTTTTCCAGTCATATTCATCGTTTTACTGATATTTAAAATACTTTTATATGTTCACACACATCGTTTCTTGTGTGGAGTAAGGACATCACTAGTGTTTTCCAGACCACGTCTTACCTTTCATAAGTGTGAGGTTCAGCATTCTTCCGTGTTCTCTCACTTTGCTGACCATAGGCTTCTAATTGCAACAGTTTATCCTTTTTAATAGCATGAAACTGCATGGCTGCTTACATGGATCTTACTTTGTATTGAATCTCACTTTAACATGATATATGCAGTTGCTGATCTTTGCTCACTTCTACCAAATGTTTTAGCTTTAAGTTGTAACATTTGTCTTCTGTAGGTTTTTCTTTGTACGAGCAGGTATGATGGGCTGGCTTCTTATCAACCTGTCAGTTCTAGCTAGAAGTGTTCAAGATGGCAACTTAAGCCTATCAGTGATCCTTTATCAACTATTCTGTGTGGTAATTTTATGATAATCTCTTTAGCAGTTTTTACAAGTTCCCTTGTCTAACAATTCTTTTTTCTCTTTTTTCCAGTTTTATATCCTGGACTACTTTGTCTATGAGGAGTATATGACTTCCACGTAAGTGCATACTTGTCTGTCTCTGCAGTCATTAATCTTGCACACTGAAGTTTTCTCCAGGTCGTTAAACCTGGTTCTTTCTTTTTTTGAGAAACTACTTTGCTACTAAAATCTAGGAGCTTTTATCTCCACTTACAACTCTACTGGACTTTACCCTAGATCAATAGTGCGTCTCTTTAGATCATTTAGGAAACGCTGCAATGCTCATGTATGAGCTGGCTGGCCATATGCACTGCTGTTGTTTAGCAGACAGTTCTGCTGCTAAAATCCTTTCATTGTGGCCACGAGTTCTTTCAACCTTTAGTTTGATGGGCTTGCGAACCTGTTAACTTGAAACTTCAATCCAAATTTTTGAGGTGACACCTAAATGGACCGACTGGAAATCTCAACCATAGTTTTGATTTGTCTGACATTGCTAGCGTATATTGTAAAGAGATCAATGTATGGTTCTGATTATAATGCTTTTAAAAGGGACAAAAATATTAACTGAGTAATGTGGGCATTGGAAAGATTAAGGCTTCCTTCTATAGTGACACATAATACTGCATTGATGCTGGTGATTGTGCCCTCTCCTCCTGTCCCTCTCTCCCAAAACCTCTAAACGCTAGCCCAAAAGAGCAAAGAAAGAAAGGATGCTTCTCTGTGGAAATATCGTATGTAAAGGTAGCACTCTACAGCTGATTTTGCTAGAAATACAAGAGTGCTACTTCAGCTTTGAAACAAAAATCCTCTGTTTATGAACTTTCAGACTTAATCACAACATTGTTTGCCAATAACTGTATGCATCAGTAGCTATTCACTGCTGCACAGCAGGCGAGACTTCTCACAACACTAAAACCTATAATAGAAGGAAATTAGGTTCAGCTAATTGGCAATATTATGTTGCATCAGAACCAGTCAGATTCCTGAGAGATAAGTGCTTTTCCTCGGGAGGTTGCCAGGCAAATGTTTGCTGCCTGGTTTTTAAAATTTAAGCTTGAGATATCCACTGTTCAAGTGGAATATCTACTATGGGAAAGTCTACGGCAATCAAAACAATTTCATGATCCTCTTGTTCATATTTGAACCAAGACAAGTAAAACTTGAGCTACTGAAAAGAACAACGAACTAATTTAACCATATTTTCCCAGTAAGGGAGAATCTGACTCATGATGGTCTAACGCAACCTTTTCTAGAGTCTTTGATTCAGGACCTGTCATTTCTATCTTCTACTAAAGAAAAGTCATTTTGAAGCCTACTCATAGATTCTACTTCCCTGCCCTTTGATAGATCATAAGTTTGTGTCTCGTGTACAATATTAGCTTCATTGTGCCTGAATTGATTGATATATATGTGTATGCTTCACTGATCTCGTTCAGTCTTGCTTAAGTTCATCTCCTCTGGGATGAGTTGCTTTGGTGAATATCGCTTACCTATTCCAGTAGAATTCCGATATATGACTCTATTTTGTCAATTGGACTCTTTTCTAGATGGGACATTATTGCAGAGAGATTGGGCTTCATGTTGGTATTTGGAGATCTAGTGTGGATTCCCTTCACGTTTAGCATTCAGGTATGCCGTCTAGAGGAGAAGAACATACAGTACGTTTGGTCATTATTTCTGTCTCTTTCTATAGCTATCAGTTGTCACATTATCACACTATCCACGGACCTCTTTTTTTTTTTTATCTACTTTCCACTTACAGCCTGCTGCACAGGGAGGGGGGGGGGGTGCTGCGCTGGTTGTTGCTGAGTTTTGCCAATCCGACGCTTATTTGATGGTTAATGGGCATTGTTTACCTAGCATTATGGGCAAGCCAATTAAGTTCATGATAAAGCTCCATCCATGCCTAGCAAATATACATATTTCAAATCTCTGGATGCTGTGATTAGTATTATTTTGTTCTTTGGTGTTCAGTGAATTATTGACAGTTCATGCAACATCTCTCTGTTTTCTAGTTGTTCACTTCCAGATCTTTTAGGAGGATTAGAAAAGTTGCCTTATTATACTAATCTTGATTGCCTTTAAAGGATTGCGCCCACAGTGTCCACATCTCACTATGTTATTAGTTGTACACCCTAAATCGAAGATTGCATCTTTAAGGTCATTAGGAACCATTTATTAGATGATTATTTGAGCCATGTTTATATGCCTACATGAGTAATTGTCATCTCTGACACAGGGTTGGTGGCTTTTGAGGAATAATGTAGAGCTAACAACAACTGCTGCCATTGCTAATTGTTTCATATTTCTGATTGGGTAGGCTTTGTTGAAGTTATATTGACTTTTGCCGATGAACCGAATATTTCCTGCCTCCTCTACTAAGATTTCAATTCCTTTGCCTAAAAAACTGCATAGATATATGGTGTTCCGAGGAGCTAACAAGCAAAAGCACGTGTTCAAAAGGAATCCCAAAGAACTTATATGGGGTCGTCCTCCAAAAGTTGTAGGGGGGAAGTTGCTTGTTTCTGGTTATTGGTAAAACAACAGTCCCCTCCTTCTCTTGCTGTGATTTATGGTTAATGTGAGTGATATGAAGGTCATGAATGAAATCCAAGTCTAAGATGAACAGATAGAACCACAAGTATGTGTAATGTAATGTGCTTGCAGCCTTGCACACCTACCTCAATGATATCAACTTGTATTGTTGGATTTATCAGCTTGCTCCTTTGCAGTTTTATGTTAATAAAAGTTCTATTAGCCTGGTTTTTCACATCTTATGCATATCAAACCTTCTTCATTGTCTGTAGTTATACAGCACTCACTGATAGTCAATTCTTTCTGTTTCTGCGAAGCTTGCTATACCTTTATGTTGCTTCTCCTTACACCCCACTTCCATTGATCTCTGTGAAGATGCATGATTTTTCGAGTAAGGCACACTGATAGAAAAGAAAAAAGGTAGATTGATTGCCTCTGTCAATATGCTTCATGAAAGTGAATGTAATTTTGGTAAAACATAATGGAGAAGGCTGTAAAATGTGGTAAATAACAAGTCTTATGTTTCTTTCATTCTGGTCCCCAAAAAGTTCACTTGTTTTCCCTGCTACTCTTGCGAATTTTGACTTCACGTATTCTTTGGTTGAAGGGGAATTGCGAGGCATTGTAATTACCTTGGCGACTTGCTGCTGGCACTGTCCTTCAGTTTGCCTTGTGGACTAAGGTGAGTTTTGACTTTGTGCAACTCTATTTTTGTCTGCCATGCTTGCCAAAACACGTAGATCACAGATTTTCAGAGCTTCCTTTTTTTTTCGTGTAGTTCACCAGTTCCTTATTTCTACCCAATTTATCTCCTCATTCTGCTGATATGGAGAGAGAGAAGAGACGAAGCTCGTTGTGCAGAAAAGTACAGAGAAATTTGGGCAGAATACCGTAGACGAGTTCCTTGGAGGATATTCCCCTATGTTTATTAGAGGTACATAGTTCATTTAGTAATGTTACATCGCGCAACTTCCGTAAGAAAAATCTGGAGTGTGAAATTGAGTGGTCATTCATTTCCTGTACTTATATCCTTCATCTTACAAGTTGTAGTTTCTTGGTACGGTGATGTTACATTTTCTTTCGTTTTTTCTTCATTAAAAAAAGAGAAATTTTGGTAAATCCTGGTAGGGTGGTGTTCTCATTTTCATTATGAACTTTCTGGGGATAAGCCCAGATTTGGTCTTGCTGTTGCTTTTGCTATTTGATCTTTTCCTAGTGATGTGATATCGAGTACTCTTTAACTCGCCCGACGCCAGTGTACAATGAAATCCTTTCATCGCTTGCCATTACTATTAGAAATCTCGTCCAATCTTGTTCTTTTACTCTATTTAATGGTGCCTCGTCCCTATCATTCACAAAAAAGAGGACCAGCATGCTTTCCTTCTGTATAGGCTTATACTATTGGGGTGCATCATTCACTTTGCAGTGCGTGGACAGAAGGGTGTCGAAGCATAGGCTTGTTATGGCAAGGATATGCAATAGATAGAATCAATCACAAGTAAAAATCTTCGTGTTTTTTTTGTATTTTCTGAAGTTTGAGCATTAACCATATAACTGTTGATTAGATCTTGTTAACGAGCATTCATACTTACAAGCTACATTTTATAATATTCGGAAAATTTTAGAAGTGTTTCATATACTTTAATTTTTTGCGATGTTTGAATGTATTGCTTGTACAAGCTTTACGGAGGGAAATATATGTATCAGCTAAAGAGGGTTATGGGGAAAATATAACACATCAAAACTCAATACCATAGTTTTTATTCTCCAACCTTAGAAAGATCTTGCCGAGTGCCTTCAAAATGTTCATTTAGCGTGTGAGATTTCGTGGGAGATAAATAGGGCCTGGAAAGATTTGAACTCAAAACTTCCCGTTCTGATACCATGTGAGATTTTGTGAGATTATTTTCAACTGTTCTAAAAGCTTAAAAGCTGTTAGACGAAGAAGCGTGGTTAATATTTAATTATTTGATCCTATTTTAATAAAAATACTTCTGATTTCTAAGAAATCAATTATAGTAATACATAACACGAGAAAAATAACGTATTAAAAAAAATAGTCGATTTTTCTTGATAGATGGTGGGATGTTTATTAATAAAATCCAACTTAGGATTAGCATAAATTATTTCCACGTTTTACTTCCCTTTTTGCAATTGTGACTCTTTGTGTCCCGATTCAATGTACATGCTTGAAGACAAGATGGGCTTTCGAACTTTCAGACCTTAGTCCAACTCTTAATCGACAAGAAAATAGAGCTGAAGATTGCTTTTTAATCCCGCAAACTTAAAAAAAGAAAAAAAAAATTCAAAACCCTTAATCGTACGGTCAGCATTAGTTCAAGCAACTTTTAGTGAATATTCGCGTCTCTCTCGCAGTAGTGCTCATTCATTAATATGCAATTGATATTTTACAAGTCTTTTTTTTTTTTTTTCGGTCCGTGATATTTTACAAGTTCACGCTTACGAAATCATCGAAGATTAGCTAAGAGGTTAAAGGGCTTGATTTTGGCGAAGCAAATCTAATCTACGTTCAAATTGTAACGACTACCGCTTTAAGAATTTAGCCTTCCTCCCTTCGGTTTTTTGAGGGACCGACACATCTAATCATATCTGGATGCTCGACTTTAAGCATGTCAAAGGGCCATTCAATTTAGAGGGGGCCGAAATGAAAAATTCGACGTGCACTAACTTAGTCCTCCTAAGTGCAAAGCTAGGATAAGAAAATACATTGCCGAGTTTTATGCGCTTTTCGGACCTATCGACATGGGGTTTGAGAGAAATCTCCCGATACCACCAGGCTTAGAGCAAATGAAATTGCCAATCACGAATCACGCGATGCCAAAGCCAAATAAGAATTACAAATTTGCTAAGACTTTAGTACCGGGATTACCTATGTCCGTAATTTTGAACATTTCATCAACCGCTACCAAGGGTTCATTCTAACTTTCGTAAATCTATGGACGCCCTTATCTAATTGTCTCTGCTCGTTAAAGCTTGTCTTTGGTCCCCTTCTATTGCTACGCTTCTCAAGACCCTCTTAACCGTCGCGAAAGTCCGAAAACGAATTGTACATCCTGAAAGCAGACAAATGGACGCCTCCATTTTACAATCTTGCCGCTACGCAAGACTTCCTTGCTTTCGCCGAGTCTTCGTCCTCGTCCTCTCCCCCTAATGCGTCTCCTTTTTTGGCGTGCCAAAAGACGACGGGTGGACTGGCAAAAGTTGGTGGTACGATTGTTCATATATCTTTACACGTGGAATTTCTCATAAAAACGTGATGGTTTCATAGGAAAGGAAAAGAAAAATGGTGGGTTCGGTTCATGCTTACCCGAGATTCCTTGTGTTCAATTGAGTCGGATTTGGAATTCTTAATTTAGAAATCCTAAGGATGTTTAAGCCGTGTTTACTGTTTGGGATATACTCCAAGACTATGGATGAATGTTGTGGGATGTGACCGGCGTCTCGAGCCAAGCTAATCTATCTTCCATCCTTCTCTAGAAGATAAGATTGAAGAGAAGAAATTGGAAACGCAACTCTGGGTGGCGCCGCCCAAGCTACAGGCCCTCTTTTGCCTTTACTGACGGCTCCTGCTCCCCTTCCTCCTGTTTTCATTTTGAACGTACGTCCCCTTTTTCTTTCCCCCCATGTTCCGTAAAGAAGAGGATTTCGTATCACGTGTTTTGCCTAGGTGACGATAGACCGCTTGTAACGCCTCAAAACGTCACGCGCAATACGTATTCATTTTAATTTTATCTTTTAATTTATTAATAGCATGCTAAAGCACAATTGAAGTTTTCATCATCCCCAACGAGAAATTGGACGAGTTTTATAATATACATATGCATATTCTTTATAACGATATTACTAGCTACTTACTTGTTACAACATTAAACAAAATATAACGAAATACATAATCCTAGAAAGAGGGTCGGGTCAAATAGCGCTACTATTCCCACATTAGCGCAAAAGCGACTTGCCATCCAACTCAAGGGTTGATGACGGCATCATCTTATCCCATCCATCATACTATTTAAATGACCATCCTACAAATCAAAAAAAAAAAATGAGCCGAATCCTAGTAAATGAAATCTTTAATTTTAAGTTAGAAGGATCATTTTACCACTTTACCTGATATCAACAAAGTTAGGAAAATCTTTACCAAAAAAAAAAAAACAAAGTTAGGAAACTTACCCTGTTCTTGCATCAAAGTTAGGAAAAGATCCCAAATTATGATGTGCGCGTACCAAAACATCTCATCGCACTTCACAAGCTCTAAATGAAATGAAATGCTCTGGTCGCACTCCAAGCCATTCACCTTGCTGTACTTTATCACTGCTTTTGGAATGCATAAGGTACAAATCAATGTCCACTCGTTGTTGGTCTCACATCAACATGTTTTGAACCCAATCAAGCGTTAATTTCAGTTTATGCATGTCAGTTGACGTCCTCAGAAAACACCAATTTCCATTTCCCCCTTTCGGTCACCCCATTTGGCCGTGGCAAAGACATCGGGACGAAAGTCGCCTTCTTATGGTGGGAAAAGTCTTCCCATGCATGTCTGCACAATTAAAGTCGTCTTCTTTTTATGGTGGGGGAATTCTTTTTCGGTACGCGGTTGTCTTGATCCGCCATATCCAAAGAAAGCGAAAGCGCTTCTGGCGCATGAACAAGAGCATGTGCTTAAACTAAACGCAAGCAAAACAATCAGCCCATCGCTGAATTTAATTGCTGACCTATCGATTTGTTTGCGCAAAAAAAATGTCCAATTTTTAGGTATTATGGATATGTGATAACTTACGAAATTGACAACCCGAAGAAATCGAAAAAAGTGGAGTTGATTTGCATCAAAGAAGTAACCGCCAACGTAGTGGAGTTGAAGAAACCGTCGTCAAAGAAACTGTCAATGTAGTGGAGGTTACGTAACCGTCGATAACCGTTTGGTAAGTATTTGTAACCTCTATTAATAACTTTTTTTTTATAACTTCTCTTTGTAACCTCTTTTTGTAATTTCTCGTAACCACTAGAAAGTTTTTTCCTTATGATAATCGTTCGTAACTTCTATTTGTAGCCTTTGTTGATAATCATCGATTATAGGTTTTAAATAGCCAAATCGTACTCTTCGAAGAGGCCTCCCAACAAATCAATCAAAATATTATTTTTCAGGTATCTTTACTTTCCTATATTGTACTTTATTTTACCTTAGATGTAGCTTTCCGATTCGCGTCATCGATTAAATTCCAGCGTATATCTCTATCCTGAGTGTTGCGTTGTCGATTAAATTCTAGCTTTACATCTTTGCATGTCTCAAGCTTTGCCGTTGATTAAATTTCAGTACAGTTTGTGCACAAGTGTTGATGTGAAAGTGGCTGTATTTTTAAGTTTTGTTGTCGATTAAATTCCAACATTGTAGAGTTCAGTTCGAAGTAAAAGTTTGCAGTTATTTCTTATCTGCCTGGATATTTCTTGTCTCGAGTCGCCAGAGAACCCGTCTCCTCTCATTAAAAGCTGAAGAATGACTTTCGGTGAAAGATATTTCGTCGCAGAAAAAATTCTGGCAAAACACGATTACTTTAGAAAAACTTATTAAACAGGTTTGGTCATTGGTGATAGAATAATGGTTTGGATAGAATGAGGACAACCCGCTTGTTGAAGTTTTACTAACTACGTGCAAACTAGGGATGAATATCAGTCCAGGGTCCACCCTAGATCGACCTTAAACTGGTCCAACCCGATCAGTCTTTGGTCCTAAGACCCCTAGACCTTGCATTGTGCGGATTGATTCTCAGTCTTGGGAGTTTAGGATTGATTCAACCCGAACCAACGATGTATACATTATATATAATATAGATATATTATATATTATATGCTTTTGTCTACTTTAAACCCTTGCGCCTCCTCCTATGTTCTCTTCTTTCTTATGCAGTTCAGTTTGTTGTGTAAATTAGAAAGTAGATAGCCCTAATTCAACAAATAAAAAAAAAAAGAAACGCTCTTCGTTTGCCTCGCTCACCTCTTGCCTGGCTCGCCGCTCGCGGCTCACCTCTAGCCTCTCCTCGCTCGCCTCCTGAGCACAGCTCAGCTGGTGAAATCACCCGCGTCTCTTGGCCCACCTCACGAGCATAGCTCGCTCACCTCTTTGCCCACGCCCCATGAACGCAGCTCGATTGGTGAGTTCCCATTTTATGCTTGATCCAAAAGCTTCAAGCTCATGTGATTTCCCAATTGGTCTTGGATTGACCCTGGAATCGAACTGGACTCGTTTAGTCCTCGGTCCCAGGCTCTACATGGTCGGTCCTTGGTTCCAAAACTTGGTCACCAACACTGTGCAGGTTGGTCCATAGGTTAGGTATTGGACCGACCCAACCTGGACCATACTCACCCCTAGTGCAAACTGCTCTTGAGTAGGTCATTAGCACAAGTCAAAAATCAACACTCAACCAATTTATGGAATTTGTAAGATACTTCGTGAACCTCCAGATAGTTTGGCCTTTATGCTCGTGCCATGGATTATCCAAAAAGAAAACAAAGAACGAGGATAATTAAAGATAATGAGTTGGTTTACGAGGAGAATGACCACCCATTTTAAGCTTCATAATAGAGAGCACACACTAATTAAGTCATCATTAGTTCTCTCCACGCGCATCATGCTCAAGGATGTCCTTTCGGAATAACAAGCTATGGATCAACATCATTGAAACTTTGGTTTTTCATGGGAAAAAAAGCTAAAAAAATGATAATATAAGTTGTTCATTCTTAGTCCCCTTCTCTTGGATTAATCTATCATACGTCGGGCAAATGGTAACACATCATACTTATTTGTTATTAACATGTGTCAATTGGGTGCATTTTATTATTTTCTTAGCATTTTCCATAGGTGCTTGAGCATGGAGTATATCAACAGTGGCCCAAAGGTGAGGTTCATTTATATGAATGGCATTTTTTTTATCTATATTATTATCGATGGCTTATTTTCAACATTATTTTCATATATTTACACGTGTGTGTGATTCTCTCTCCTCTTGTTTTATCAAATACGCTACTATAGTTCTCTCTCTCTCTCTCTCTCTGTCTCGCTTTATCAAATTCGCTACTGTAGTGAGTAGCGGTCTCTTTGTTATTTCAGCACATGAAACCAATCAGTTTTTGGAAATTATTTGCTTTCCATTATGAGGATAATAAACTAATTTCTAAACCTTACTTGCCCATTAAATTTGTCAAAAATTACAGTCAATAGTAAATTCATGGAATGATCATCCACAAACAACTGGCTATGTAATTTTTGTCCCTTTCTCGTAATAATCTTCAATAGAAAAGAACAAGAAAATAAAAAAAGAAAAGGATAAAGAAAGTGATTGGTATACTTTAATTTTCACGATGTTTGAATATATAGCTTGTTCAAGCTTTTACAGAGGCAACTGTATGTCTCAGCAATTTCTTCAGAGAGTTATGGGGAAAAGATAACTCATTAAAATTTAATACTCATAGTTCTTATGGTCCAACTAAGAAAGATTTTGACAAGTGCCTTCGATAACTTACTCGGCCTTTCTAATGAAAATTCTTTTGGTTTTCTAAGAATTCAATTAATACGAGGAAAAAAAAGTATTAAAAAATCGTTGGTTTAGCTCACGAGATCATTGGATGATTATTAATAAAATCCAACTCAGGATTAGCATCAACTATTTCAATGATCCACTTGCATTTTTCAGTTGTGACCTTTTGTGCCCCGATTCAATGGAACCTGCTCGAATCGACAAGATGGACTTTCAAACCTTAGTCCCGCCAAGCCTCAATCAACAAGAAAAGATAGCTGAACATTGTTTTCTAAACCCACAAAATAAAACAAAATTCAAAACACTAGCCGTCCAAGTTAGCATCAGTCCAAGCACCCTTTATAAATAATCGAGTCTCCTCAAGCATCAGTGCCCACAGTTAGTGCTACCCAGCATTTCTATTGGTCCACCTTCCCAAACATCCGACAGGTGACGTCTTGGAAATCCGACAAGCCTGGGGAATCGTAACTTGGATCCCTTCGGACATCCAAAAAGAGCTCATCGTGGAGATTTGGCCTTTTTCTTATTGCTCTCTTCATCATCATCATCAATTCATGAGAACCAACTTTAATCTCACGCTTTCTCATTTCATTCATGCACTTGCACATGAGGTCCCATCAATTAGCAAATAAACGTTTGTTAATTTTTCCTTTATGTATGTAAAATATGAAGAAATCAAATCCGTGCGAAGCACGCACAGAGTAACCGGCAATGGCCTAAACAATAACTTTCTGCCCATCAAATTTGTCAAAGAAATTACACAAATGAGTCAGTAGTAAGTTCATGGATTGATTATCCACAAATAACTGGCTATGTAATTTTTGTCCCTTTCTCGTGATAATCTTCAATAAGAAAGAACAAGAAAATAGAAAAGTAAAGGATAGAGAAGGTGGTTGGACAAAGGAATATACTGATCAAACTATTATATGCAAGGAGGCTTCGAATCTTGAAGATATATTGGTTTGTAAAACCCTCACAAGATCGATGTGGAGAAGCGTACACTGAAGATATTGATGGTAGAAGCGATCGTATTTAGGAAAATATTTTTCAAATAATTCATTTTTTTATTTTCCGTAAAATAAACATAGTCTAAATTTTCGCTGCTTGTAACTCTTAATGGAGTTAAATCAACACGCACGAGTGTTTTAGGTTAAAGGTAAATGAAAGGATTTGGAAGAAAGTCGAGTTAAATCAACGCGTGTGAGAAATTTTTATTATTACGCAAATTGTAGATACCAAAAAGAAGAATCCACCATCCGTATCTCCGTGATCAAGCCATTCTCATGGTACTTATGCTTGTGGGATCCTTTGGTCTTAGAATTTCCAGTTTGTTTACTAATAATCTTTTCCTTAATTTAGTTATTTTCGGATTTAGGTGGGGTTGGGTTGACAGTGGCTTGAGGCTTCCAACCCACCATCGTGACACGTGAAAATTTCGAAACCAATCATGGAGAGTTCCAAAACCGATTATAACACGGGTCAATTCCTTAAAAAATCCTAAATTTTAGGTTAAGTCTCAAATTTGTCCCGAATTTTTTTTATCTCAAAAAAATTCCAAATTTTAGGTACAGTCCCAAATTTGGCCCGAACTTTTTTTTGTCTAAAAAAAATCTCAAACTTTAAGTTCCGTCCCAAATCTGTTTCGAATTTTGTTTTATGTAAAAAAAATCAAAAAATTTTTAATTTATTTTCAAAAATATACTCTCGTGATCTAGTCCTAATTTAACGTGACACTTTCACGTCGATAACAAATTCATTCCAGCAAAGTAATGGGGTGATAGGTACGGACCAATATCGCATTTCCACTTTGATAACATATCAAACAAACTAAAAATTGTAAACCATTCTAGGATGTGAAAGTTAGAGACAATAATAAATCCACCTCAAATTTTTTTTAATTTAAGAGAAAACCTAATTTTTAGGTTCAGTCCAAATTTGCTTCGAACTTTTCTTTGTCTAAAAAAAGCCAAATTACTTTGTTAATATGGATTTGTTATCGACATGGAAATGCTATGCCAAGTTGAAATTGGATCACGGGGGTATATTTTTGAAAATAAATTGAATTTTGGTGATTTGTTTTACACAAAACAAAATTTAGGGCTGATTTGGGATTTGACTTAAAGTTTGGGGTTTTTTTAAAATAAAAAAAAAGTTCAGGGTAGATTTGGGACTGAATATAAAGTTTTGAGTTTTTTTTTAGACAAAAAAAGTTCCAATCAAATTTGGGACTTGACTTAAAGTTGGGGTTTTTTTTAAGGAATTAGGCCATGAAAACACACATGAAAGTTATGTTGATAATTTTTCATGAAATAGTTAACGGATTTTACAATTCAAATTTAATGCAAAATAATTGATAATACAAAATCAACAAAAAATGAGGCATCTACTCGACGGGAAGAGTAGGCAGTAAAAAAAAGAAAAAATGACACAAATAGTCCTTAAACTTTAGCCCTATGTGCAATTTGGTCCATGGACTAAATTGAACATATACTAAAAGTTCAGGACCACATTGAATATTAGGCTAAATTTTAGGGATTATATTGAATAAATTAAAAGATCAGGGATCAAATTGTATATTGAGTCACAGTTCATAGTCAATTTGTATAATTTTCCCCAAAAAAATCCAGGGTAAGGACAGATAATACGAGCTTACATGCACACTAATGCTTTGTCTGTAGCTGATATAAAGATGGAAAAAGAGCCAAAAAAAAAAAAAAACGCGTCAATCGTCAATATAAATTATAACAGCTCCCACTGAAACTGCTCAACTCAGTCTCCCCCACCTCTCTCTCTCTCTCGCATCTCGATCGTCTTCTTCGTTCTCTCTGCTCCGAACTCGAGCTCCATTAATGGCCAGGATCAAGCACATCAAGGCAAGGCAGATCTCTGACAGCCGTGGCAATTCTATGATTGAGGTTGGTTCCTTAATGAATGTTCTTTGCATGCCTCCGCATAACAGAATGTTGTAACATAATACCAGAGCTAGACACAATCGTTTGGTTCTGGGCATTTGTCAGAACCAAGCAGTAAAATCAAAGCCAGGTGTGCCCACGTTCGTAACTGAGCCTGGCGTAGGGGACCATGAAGAAAGAGCCAGATTCGTGCGCTTGATTTTGGGCGTTCGCCCTAACCACCTTCTACTAAAATTAAAGACGCGCGGTGGAGGACCGTCAAACTAAAGGCAGAGCTAGAGCCTACGAGAGCCAGAGCCAGAGCTAGAGCTAAAACAAAGGCCAACATCGCCTCACAAAAAAATAACCTTCTCTACTTTCGATGGGAACGACTACACATAGAATCATTTTGCTGGCCCGATACTTACGGTTTATCTTTGCAGAAAGATATGCAAATTCGAAGGAAAGTGCAAGTGTTCCAGTAAGTGGATGCAAGGGATCGTGGCACGAAAGCTGTGAGAAGGCAATGGACAAATTACTAAAAGAACTTCAAGGCTTGTCCGAGACATTATGAAACATATCTGGATTACCGCGAGAATGAATCAAGGGGGAAGTGGTGGAAATTGCCATCCATTTTCCACATTCTCTAGAATTCTCAAGAAGTGGTCAACAAACTTAATCTTGAAGGAAGTCTTAGGCTGCGAACTAAGACCGTGAGAAGGCAATGGACAAATTTCTCAAAGAACTTCAAGGCTCATCCGAGACATTATGAAACATATCCAGAATACCGCAAAAATGAATCAAGGGGGAGTGTTGGAAATTGTAATCCATATTTCACGTTCTCTGGAATTCTCAAGAAGTGGTCGACATACTTAAACTTAATCTTGAAGACAGCTTGAGGAAACCTTGCAAATAAGTAAAAAATGGCTGCTGCAGAAGCGAAGATCGTGGACTGCGAGAAGAAGCAGAGTTTTACACCAAAAAAAAGAGAAAGAGAGAGAAACAAAGTTGGAGATGCAGCTTGAAGTCGACAAGTATGAACAAGGAACGTCCAAGCAAGCGTACATCTCTTTCTTTTTCATTTTTTTTGGTGTAAACTCTGCTGAAGCCATTGTCCTACTACACACGTACACACTTGCACACTTGCACACTAAACCAAAAGCCATCATGATATCAAAACTAAGCTACCGCACAATCAAATTTCTAAAAACATACGTTATCTTCATCACACCTATTAACTAACATTCTAACATCTCTTATCTCTTCGGCTAGTTTCAAGAATTACCAAGTCTCAGGTTAAATTCTCTCTTTCCATGTGCTCTTGATTTGGTCTTTGTAAGTAGTGGCATGTTATTGATGAAGGATTTTGACGGTGAGTCACATTTAGTTCAGTCGGAGTAGTAGCTCACTTAGCATCATTTCCATAATTGTTCCGCATGTTTCCTTCTTCGTTGAAGTAGTTCAGTTACACCCGGTGCGCGTCCATATATGATTACTTACAAGGCAAAATATTTGCCTATGCGCTTTTCAGTGGTGACTGTTTTTAATTGCTTCGCTGATTTAAGATTTGATGTGATCTATTAAAGGCTGATGTGATTCTTGACGACGGGACCTTTGCTAGAGCGGCTGTTCCTAGTGGTGGATACACCGGTAAGATTTATGCTCCGATAATCCTCATTTTAACACAGTTCTGGATATTTCATGTGCAGTTCCACGAATCTGCTATCATATTGGTAGTTTATATAGTTTTGCTGGTGAAAATGATGTTGAGAAAATGTGGAAATAGCGTCTCAGAAATTGCATCATTGTTTACCCCTATTTACCTCTTGATTTCAGGGATCTATGAGGCACTCGAACTGAGTGATGATGGGTCTGATTATCTTGGAAAGGGTGTTTCCAAGGTTGTACACCACTTCATTTGTTTTTGTTGTCTTCTGTTATGTCTATTGCTATGTCTTTACCTATTGTGCTAACGAGGATCATCGTATTAATGTGTATTTAGGCTGTCGAGAATGTCAACAATATTATCGCCCCTGCCCTAGTTGGAATGGTTGGTTCAATTTGTAATCTGCTTGTTACGTCTTTCTGTTTCATAACAGTTGTCCTTCAGCAGTCTTAGTTCTTTAAGGTTTAGTCGTTAACTTAATGTCCAACTGCAAGACAACTGAGATGATTATTTCATGCAATTGAAGGTTGTAAGCTTGCCTAATTTTTAATTTCTCACCCAAAATGACTGCTTCATTTGATTTGTAGTTTTCTTTGATTTTGCCCTTTGTAGGATCCAACAGAGCAGGCTGCTATAGACAATTTCATGGTACAGCAGCTTGATGGAACTGAAAACGAGTGGGGTTGGTGTAAGCAAAAGGTACTTGTTTTAATTGTTTTGTTTATCAACATGTTGTGGCGCCGGATATTGACAAATGTACACTTTTTTCGTGAAGCTTGGAGCAGAAACTATACTTGTCGTGTCCCTTGCAGTCTGCAAAGCCGGGGCTGCTGTTAAAAGAGTTCCCCTGTACAAGGTACTTTCAGCAATGCCATTTTTTGTTATGTTTGCTTTTGTCTGCATCTTTTCCGAGCACTTAATTCTTTATTTTTTTGACTTGTTATACTTGCCTGAAAATTGGTCATTACAATTGAGACTCTTAAAATTCTGGATGTTGTTTCTTCATATTGTGGACCTACAAAAAGTATCCTGCAACATCTAATATCAGGTATATTGATACGTTGAATGGGCTATATGAAACTTATTTCTTGTTATAACTGAAGTTATGAGGCAATGAGATAGTAGCAGGACTACGGTTAACTTGATCATTTCCATTGTTTATTTCACTGTCCATTCAAATCAAAATATGCTAACTTGGTTTCGCTCTCCTCATGGTCGCAGCATATTGCAAACCTTGCCGGTAACAGCAAAGTGGTATTGCCTGTTCCCGCTTTTATTGTAATTAATAGAGGCTCACATGCTGGAAACAAACTTACAATGCAGGTCTGCAGTCTGCTTCTTAACTACATTTTGCTATATTTCTTTTCTAGGGTTTCTCAGTCTTATGCACCTATGCTGCAGGAGTTCATGATTCTTCCAGTAGGAGCTTCATCATTTAAAGAGGCCATGAAGATGGGTGTGGAAGTGTATGACCATTTGAAGGTGCTAAAACCTATATTTTTTAAATTGTCTAGAAAATCATCCTTCTCAAACTGTCAAACTGTTAGAAAACACGATTATTGAGACTTGTCTGTTATTGGGCATTAGTTTGCATCGTCTTTCGATATAGCATAAACAAAAAGGAAGATGAAACATCTAAGGTGAAAGTTGGTTAATGTAGTTTCGTCACATTTTTAGCTGTTATTTTTTTAATGACGAGTCTTTGTTTGATTGACAATTTTTGTACTTTGCTTTAGGCTTTAATCAAGCAGATATACGGTCAGGATGCAACTAATGTCCGTGACGCAGGTGGCTTTATTAAGGTGAAAGTATTGGTTTATGAAATGCAATGAAATGGGAGCAACTTTTCTTCTCGCAGAAATGTTATTGTTAGTCTTTTCACCTTTGTTGTTTTCCACTAATTCAGGAGAACGAAGAAGGTCTAGAGTTGCTAAAAAAAGCCATTGAAAATGCAGATTACACTGACAAAGTGAGTTCTTGGACCAACCATCTAATACTGTTGGAGGCATTTCCATTGTTCTTTTTCTCTTTTATATTTGCATTTATTTATTTATTTTTGGTTTTGGGGGGGGGGGGGGGGTTGACTTTGCACCCTTTTCATCTATGGAGAGGGGACTTACAGGGAGTTTCTTGTAATGTACCTTTCCTATTTCAGGTTTTTATTGGAATGGAGGTTGCTGCATCTGAGTTCTATGGACTAGATAGAACCTATGATATGAACTTCAAGGAAGAGGCTAGTTTCTTTCATTGTTTATGCGGTCAAATGAATTTTCTGAAGAGTCAATAAGTGATAATGCTCCTTCAAGAAATCAATTTCCACGAACGTTGATAGCTTGAATATGCGGTTCTTGCAGTCGTCCAGAAACAGGTTTTGAAGTGCTCATCCTCTTCTATTGGTTTATGCAGAACAATGATGGATCTCAGAAGATCCCTGGAGATGCTCTCGGTAATGTCTACAAGTCATTCGTGAGTGACTACGCTCTCACGTCGATTGAGGATCCCTTTGACCAGGATGACTTGGAGCACTATGCAAGGATGACCGATGAAATTGGTGAACACGTCCAAATTGTGGGAGGTGATCTGTTGGGTACCAACCTCGTGGTGAGCTTGTGAACTTCATCTATGCAACTCTCTCTCTCTCTCTCTCTCTCTCTCTCTCTCTCTCATAATCATATCGTACTCTGCAGAGGCTTGAGAAGGCGATTAATGAGAATACTTGCAATGCTCTCCTTCTCAAGGTACATCCCAGATCATCATTTTTAAACACGCAATTCGTGGCTGACTATATCTACATTCAACTGACTGGAACAGGCTGATCAAATCGGATCTGTTACTGAGACCATTGAAGCTGTAAAGATGTCAAAGGCAGCGGGGTGGGGAGTGATGGCTAGCTGCGGCAGTCTGGGACAGCAACGAAGCATAGCCAATACATTCTTACCTAGAGTGGGTTGCTTTAGCGAATGTACAAAACTTCGCATTGGAGAAACAGAAGATGCTTTTATTGCCGACCTTTCTGTGGGGCTGGCCACGGTAAACACACAGCAACAGTTTGACCTTATATGGACTTTCTATAACCGTTAACCAACCAGTTCTTTTGGCATTATTCTTGGGATCAGGGTCAAATGAAGACTGGAGCTCCACGCAGGTCTGAGCGGCGGGCTAAATATAACCGGGTTTGTATAGCTCCTTTTTTTTTTAATTGGTTACATTAACTTGCTCTGCCTGTAGCTATATCATTTCTTGTCATTAGATTAGTCATGACTCGTGTCTGTACATGCACAGCTGTTGCAAATTGAAAAGGAGCTCGGCACCGAAGCTGTTTATGCTGGAGCGGACTTCCGCAAGCCCGTCGAACCTTACTAGAGTACAACGGACATCCTTATCAGTGCAGATCCAGGGGTTTGGCTTGCTTTTGCTGTTCTTGAGCAATAACTTAGGCCTCAAGGCGGGTGTAAAATACAAGGCCTGAACTTTCGTTGCCTTCAATAATTTTCAGTTTGGATCTTTATTGAGCTCGAACGATGTAATGATGAGGAACTATCTTCCTGGAGGGATTATAAATACCGTTTGCTTTGAGATCATTTTTTCTTTTCTTTCCCTCTCTTACGAAGTCAGATTGCAGCTGTTGGTCCAGGAGAAAATATTAGGCACAACGGTTTTGCCAAGTCAACAATATCCCACTCCATTCAACGCTCGACACGTTCATACGGATCCCACTATTCACCTTTATTCTCCCCCTTCCGTTACTCTCTCTTCCCCGTTACCGTCAAAGTCTGTCTCTTCCAGTCTGCACTTTTCTCTTCTTCTTCGTTCAGAGAAAAGAGAAACGACCAAACATATGTCCAGGCATCGCAAGGTCTCTTTCTTCACTCCCAACCACGACCGAGAAGGAGACCAAGTCCCCCTGGTCCCAAAACAGGGTAAGCTGGAGGCACGTGTTGTATAAGGTCCGGTTTGAGGTCTGGCAGTTCCTTGGGTCGGATGACCACGTCGACCTCCCCCAGACTTGTCGGTGCGATTTAATGAGCTATGCCCATAACTTGGATCACGGCAAGAGATCGTTGGAGTTCGTCGAAGCTTATTGATTGATTGATGTAATGCACAGTGAAAAAGCCAGTAAGGGAGATCGAAGAAGAATGAGAATGAGAAGGAGAGGAGAGATCGAGAATCCTTGGAATAAAAGATCCCAAGATCTAAACTCCAATGGAGTGAGTTCCTTGTATTTTTTTCTTCTTTTTCTAGCTGTTACAGAGATTGTTTCATGCGATTATTCTTTTCTTGTTTTTTTTCTCTCTCTTCATGGTGGTCACGTTGATGAAAAAGATTGCCCTTTTTTTTCTTTCTTGTGAGCCTGAAATTCGAGAGAGAGAGAGAGTTATGTCAATTAAAGCTAGATTCTCATTATTGCAGTATCAAGAATTGTTGTTGTTAGGGTTGCTCTAGATTTAGCAACATTTATTCTTCCTGTGCACAAAAATTTGGTGACAAATGCTTGGAGATCAAGCACATTGCAGAGGCTATGGCCAAAAAAAAAAAAAGACAAGAAAAATGAAGCTCCACTTCTGCATTGAGGATTGATTATGGCGGTGGCGTGCGTAAGTGTATCCAAGAAGAGGATGGTGAAAATTGGGTAAGAGAGTAATGGTGGGGATAAAAGTTTGGGTGAGAAAGTCTTATAGAAGAGAGAGCAATGGAGGAGAGAGAATAAAGGTGAATAGTGGGACTCGTGTGGACATATATCGAGGTGAATGGAGTGGGATATTGTTGACTTGGCAAAACTGTAATGTCTAATATTTTCTGGTCGGTGTTTTGTTTTTGTTCATTTTTTACCTATTTTTTTACCCAAACTCGTGTGTTTACTGAATCTAAGGATGCTTGTCCGCTGTCACTGAGATCAGATGGACTGTTCATTTTTTGCACTTGGAATTCTATCTTGCAATTCAAGATGTCACCCCCATTTTCACTTTGAAACTGTGTTAAAAAGGGTGTTCCAGCTGACCGATCTTCTTTGGGGTCCTCGACATCCCCTTAAAAACATCTCTAGACTCAAATTCGTCTCGCAATTTTTTGTCATTTTCCAAATCCATCCCTAATCTGTTATGAATGTTAACATAAAATCCCCAATTCGACTCACTAAAGTAATCGAGTAGCCAGTGCAAAAAGCGCATCAAGCTAACTTCACTTCCGACTTCTCTCCGCCGTCTTCTTTAACCTTTACCATGGGGGAGGATCCCTCTCTTGCTGATTTTGTTTGAGTTTTTTTTTATTCTTTTCTTATTTTTTCTCCTCTCCCAATTTAGATCAAAGAACTCTTTTTTTTTCGATCTAATTTTAGCTATGAGAGTTGGAACTCTCCCGATCTAGTTCTAGATGTAGGGTTAACCTCTCCCAATTTAGATTTGGGAATTTAATAATGTTCTTGGGGATTCGATACTCCTATGCTTTGTCTATGTACATGTCCCATGTCTCCGGTTTCAATGGCAATCGTAGGAGCTCAGGCGTCTCACTGAACTACGAAAATATCCTTCCAAATGTTATATTTATGTTTGTTCAACCTGTTTTGGTTGTCTCTGCACGTCAATGGTGTAGAGTAAACTGAACCTAGGTGCTCACCGCCAACTGGCAACACCGCAGTTACTGGATAAGGAATTTCCAACATGAGCTTGTCACTGACAATGATTTGAAGAGAATTCTGGAAGCTAGTCCATGGTATTTCTCTGGCAATTTACTCATCCTACAGAAACTTCAATGTAAGGTACCTATTCACCAACATGTTTTTACTCATTGTGAATTTTGGGTGCAAGTGCTTGGATTACTGGTACTTCGCATCACAGAGACAACTATGATGGAAGAGGTAGGAAAGATCGAAAAGGTGGTGGAGCAAAAATTAGATGCAAAAGAGGGGAGTCCATGCAAAGTGGGAAGAACGCAGGTGGTCATAGAATTATCTAGTCTTTTGTTGCCTAGAGCTATTGTGAATCTTGATGATGGTGATCAAGTATGAGTTGATTTCAAGTAGGAGCGACTCCCCTACTACTGCAATTCATGTGGATGCATAAGCCACTATGCCACTAACTGTGAGGATATCCCCTATAAAGAGCCAGGGCCTGGGGAAGAGGGACTAAAAAACTACGGCTACTGGCTGAAAGCGAAAGTGCATGAGAATAGTCCTATCTGGAAGTTATATTATGGTGAAGTTGATCTACTCGAAGAAGTGGAAACAGTTCCGGAGACACCGATATTGGCTGATACTAGGGAAACCCTAGCCCCCATTAAAAACTATGATATGCAACTGGGAAATCCCATTGAGTTACAGCCATCGGAATCATTAAAAGCGAAAGGAAAAGGCATAGTTGAGGGATTGATAATGGCAAAAGGGAACCTTACAAAAAAAAAACGATAATGGCAAAAGGGAAGAGTTGCAAAGGTACTTAGCTACTGCTACTAGACTCACCATGGTCGGCAGCTTCTTCCAAAGGCACATCTGTCCCACACAAAAAAGGGCGGAAGAGCCATACTCCCCCAACAACAAAGAAGATCAAGAAAACCAAACAGTACAATTTATGGGAGTTAGGTGCAAGTTCTGTTGATGAGACACTTCTCCTCGACACTCCTATTTAGGTGGATAAGGGGGTTCAGGAATGGGCTTTAGTGGTTAGCCCTAATAAGCCACCGAGAGATAGATGAAAATATTGAACTGGAACTATTAGGGACTGGGCGCTACCTTGACGTTCTAGCATGTTCGAACCCTAGTGGCTCTTGAAAGGCCCAATTTGGTGTTTCTCGTGGAGACCAAGAATAAAAGATCAATGGTGGATAGGTTGAGACAACATCTTGAATTCAAGAATTCAATTATTGTCGACCCTATTGGCACATCAGGGAGATTGGTAATTATGTGGGAAGGGGAGATATCGGTGAATGTACAGAACTACTCTAGGGAGCTAATTGACATTATATGCAGGTACCCCATATGTGGAACTTATATGAGAATATCCTTTTTACATGCCTCCATGGATTTTCATGCAAGACTTCGTTTATGGAATTAGCAATAGGTTATCCACCACACCAATATTCTACCATGGATTTGTATAGGTGACTTTAATGAATTTAGGAATGGATGGGAAAAGGTAGGAGCACAAGGGGTAGATAATTATAGAATGGTGGCCTTTCGGGAAATGTTGAATGATTGCTTGTTAATGGATATTGAAAGCAAGGGATGTGCCTGTACGTGGTCCAACAATAGAGAAGAGGAAGCTTTGGTGAGACAACGTTTAGATAGGGTAGTATGCAACTTGGAGTGGAGAGTGGATTTTTCAAAAGTGGAGGCCTTCGCTCTACCAGCTATAAGTTCTAACCACAACCCTCTTCTCCTTACACTTCACCCAAATACCACCAAGAAGAAAAAGGAGCTCCGCTTTGAGGCATTTTGGGTAGAAGACTTGGAATGTGAAGAAGTTGTTAAAAAGGCCTGGCATAATGAATACTGCTCGCGTGGAGACTTAGGGGGGAAATCTAGGAAGGTGACTAGTGCGTTGGGGACAGAAATACTAAATATTTTCATGCCACTACGGTCTAACAAAGAGCACAGAATCAAATATCAATGTTGAAAGTAGAGAATAATCAATGGTGTCATGATCCAAAAACACTAAAGCAACATATCGGGTAGTTCTACAGATCCTTATACACTACGGAGGGGCCCAAAAATTTCCAACCCGTACTCGAACAATGTCCAAACCTTGTCCATGATGAAATGAATGTGGCCTTGATGAGGAAAGTATCGTTAGAGGAAGTGAAGGAAGTAGTGTTCCAAATGGGAGCAACTAAGGCGGCTAGTCCGAATGAGCTTAACGGGCAATTCTATCATCACTACTGGATCGAAATTCAGCAAGATGTGTTCAGGATGGTGGATAATTTTTTCACTATAGGTACTGTTAGAAATATGATAAGGAGGGTAGAATTGTAATATTGTGTTTAGAGGGTTTTACATTATGTTAAGCATATATATTGTAATTCCTTCATTGAATAGAAACAATTCATTATCCTCTCAAACATGGTATCAGAGCTTCGTTCTTAACCCTAATCCACTTGTCGCCGTCGTTTAGCCGCCAGAACCGTCGGCCATCGTCGCCGCCACCGTTGCGGCGGGCTCCACCTTCACGCGACCCTCGTGCAGGCGATCCTCACGCTCTGCTTGCGCGAATCTCGCGCTCGCGCGTTGCTCATGCGACACTACTCGCTGTCTCTGCTTGCACTGCCTCGCCATCGCTGACTATGGTTGCTGGATTCTTCGTGTCCCCATCAATTAATCTGATCCATCTGTCACCAGGTCTGTAATCTTTTGGCCAACACATGAATACCTAAAGTTGCTTCTGTTAAAGTATTGCACTAGATGTCGCTGGATGTTGTGGTGCACTGAGGAAACTTGTCGGCAGTGATAGAGTTTGGAATTAAAAGGGCTTCTTCCTCTCTTTTTGCAATTCATGGGTACTATGCTGAAGTGAATTTTAGGTAATGGTTGGTCTTTTAATCGGTGGTGTTTATGGGTTGTGGAGAATTACAATTGCATTGGGTTATTGGTCGGTGGCATTCTTCCACCGAATATTGTGTTCAAGTTCTGATAAAGGCGCTCCTATTTCTAGTCGTGCGGCTATTATGAACAGTAGCTAGGTTTTTCCAAAAAAAAAAAAAAGAAAGAGGAGCTATATTATCTAATGCAGCGATGACCACTGTCTAGTAGCTAGAGTACCTTGAAATATTCAATCCTCTCTTATGAAAGTAGTTACTCTTCAACATTGACTCGATGGTTGTATGATTTTTCCATGAATTGTCATGACTAGTTGTGATTCGATTGAACCCTCATATTGGTGATTACGATTGGCTGATTGTGTTTTGGAGACTATTATTGGAGTTGAAGTCTTAGTTGTTGTGACATTGTTTGTGGGTTCAATCATATATTTAGCTTATTAATGGCTACTGCTGCATCTTCCGTTGGATTACCACATTTACAATTGACTTCAGTCAAGTTAGATGGTAAAAAATTATGCATCTTGATCTAAAGCTGTTGAGGTTTACCTTACTGCTACCAAACAACTGGATTATCTTACGTCTGAGGCCCAATCAGATCAGAGTAAGGTTGCTGATTGGATTGCTGGTGATGCCTTGATACGTACATTATTATGGAATAGTATGGACTCGAAAATTAGTCCTCATTTTATTCAATGTAACACAGCTAAGGAGGTTTGGGATAAATGTGCCTTACTATATACTGGGCAAAATAATATGACACGAGTTTATGATACATGGGAGGCACTCTTTGATCTTAAGCGTGAAGATCAGTCATTATCTAAATATTATGCTCATTTCACGACTTTATGTAGACAGTTGAACACTTATCTTCTAGCTTCAGACAATGCCGCCACCCTTACCAAAAGACAAGAGGATCTTCGGGTAATACTATTTCTCAAAGGTTTGGGACCTGAATATTCTCATTACATCAACAAATTGCTTCTCAGAGCTCTCTTCCTACAGTAGATGAGGTTTTCTCTCAGGCTCTTCGTTCGACACCTACTGAGAAGATTTCAACCTCAGGTTTGGAGACCAGTGCTATGGTTTCTCATGGCACTATTGGATGTGGAACCTAAGGTCGCGGTTATAGGGGTCGTGGATGAGGTTTTGCTATGATTGGTGGTCATGATGGTAATCGTTGTGGTCGTGATGGTAGTATTAGTGGTCGTGGCTCTCGCTATTGCACCCGTTGTCAGAGAACAGGCCATACAGAGGCTTATTGTTACAATCTTCATCCTAAGCTCCAACCTACTGTTGCTGCATATGTTGATTCTCTAGCATTAGCATCACCAAAACCTCCTATTGTGCATGGTACAGGTGACACCATCACATTGTCGCGAGCTGAATATGATGCATGGGTCGCTTTCAATAGGTGACAGGCTCTTCAGCTCCCACTGCAACTATGGCATAGACTTCCCAAGGTAGTTCATCTCGTTTAATGTCTACATTGTCAGACTCCTGGGTCATAGACTCTGGAGCCACTCACATATTACGGGTAACCCTAAGCTACTATCTTCTTTTCATTCTACATCTCCTGGTGTGTCTAATTCTATTACATTAGCCAATGGTTCCCAATATCATGTTAATGGTACTAGAGTTGCTCAATTAAGTCCTTCTCTCTCTGTCATATGTCTTACACCTCAAATCTCCGTATAATCTGATTTCTGTTAGCTCATTGACCAAGGAACTGAATTGTTCAGTAACCTTCTCCGCGTCTCGTTGTGTTTTTCAGGATCTGATGACTGGACAGATGATTGGTGGGGGAATGAATCAAATGGCCTGTACTATCTTGACAAACAGATGGTTGCTGCTACAGTTGGAAAGCAAACATTATCTGATGTGTATCACATGCATTGTCGAGCTGGTCATCCACCACCGAACATTCTTCGACGTTTATTTCCAGAGTCTGTGTCTGTGAGTTCATTTCAATGTGAAGCTTGTAAGTTCGGTAAACATCATAGGGCATCATTTCCTTCTCATTTTCAGAGTCGTGTTTCTAGTCCATTTGAGTTAGTTCACTCAGATGTGTGGGGTCTGTGTCGTATTTTTAATACTTTTGGTTTCAAATACTTTGTTACATTCGTGGATGATTTTTTCAGAATGACTTGATTATTTTTAATAAAAGATCGTACTGAGATTTTTCATTGCTTTCGCATATTCTATTATGAAGTATTGAATCAGTATAATATCTCTGTTAAAACTTTACGATCAGATAATGCAAAAGAATATCTTGCCTCCACTACTGGTTTTAAATCCTTCCCTGATTCTCATGGTATTATTCATCAAACATCATGTTCATACACTCCACAACAAAATAGTGTAGCCGAACGCAAAAATCGTCATCTCTTTGACGTTGCTCGATGTCTTATGTTTCACATGCATCTCCCTAAACATTTTTGGGGTCATGCTGTACTTACAGCTTGTTACTTAATTAATCGCCTTCCAACTTCTGTTCTTTAGGGGGAGACACCATTTTCTTACATCTGGATCATCCTCCCTTTGCGTTACCTTTGCGTGTCTTTGGTTGTGTCTGCTTTGTTCATCGTCTTACTCCTGGCTTAGATAAGTTAGATTCTCGTGCTGAGAAATGTGTCATTGTAGGATATTCTCGTACTCAAAAGGGCTATAAATGTTATAGTCATACTTGTCATTGTCTTTTTGTGTCAGCTGATGTAACTTTCTTTGAGGATCAGGCTTATTATGATACTAAGTTTGTACCTGCGGTGGCTACTAAAGGCAGTGAGTGTGTCCTCCCTGCACTTCCTCCACTCTTTGTACCTCTAGCATCATCAACAGGATTTCAGTTTGCTAAGCGCACGTATCATCGGCGTAATGCAGTTCCTACCACGATGGTACAGGTCCCACAGACATGTGATTCATCTGTTCCTCCACCAGTTGTTGCACTATTCTCCGATCCTGATCAACCCATTGCTCTTTGAAAAGGTACAAGATCTTGTGTTGGTCGTCCTAGAGATCGCTATGCTCACTACTCTGATCTTTCTTCTTATCTTCGTACTCATCATCCCATGTCCAATTTCATATCATATGATCGTTTGTTTCCTACCTTTTCTACCTTTGTCTCTTCTTTGTCCTCTATCTCTATGCCTAGCAATGTCGCTTAAGCTCTTGCTCATCTTGGATGGCGGCACGCCGTGGAAGATGAAATGAAGGCACTTCTTGAGAATCGTACTTGGCAACTCACTCTCTTACCTAATGGGAAATAACCTGCTGGTTATCGTTGGGTTTTTACTGTTAAGATTCACCCTCATTGTACCCTTGATCGATTGAAAGTTAGGTTGGTTGCCAAAGGATATACTCAAACATATGGTATTGATTATGATGATACTTTCTCACATGTTGCTAAAATTCCATCTGTTAGTGTTTTTATATCCCTAGCAGCACACTTTAGCTAGCATCTTCATCAATTGAACGTCAAAAATGCCTTTTTACATAACGATTTAGCTAAAGAAGTCTATATGGAGCAACCGCCTGGGTTTGTTGCTCAGGGGAAGAATCTGGTATGTCGTTTACATAAGGCCTTATATGGATTTAAACAATCTCCTCGTACTTGGTTTGGTAAGTTCATTGATGCAGTTACTAAGTTTGGGTTAAAACAGTGTCAAGTTGATCATTCAGTATTTAGTTCCGTATCCTCAGCTGGTTGTGTACTTCTAGTGGTATATGTGGATGATATTATTATCACCGGTAGTGATTCAGATAGTATCCAACGATTTAAACAGGTTCTACATACAGAATTCGATACTAAAGATTTGGAACATTTACGATATTTTCTTGGGATTGAAGTTGCCTATTCACAGGCAGGTATCAATTTATTACAACAAAAATACATAATTGATATTCTTAATGAGGTTGGATTTCTTGGAGCAAAACCAGTTGATACACCTATGGAGCCTAATGTGACGCTTGATACAGAACATGGAGAACTGTTACATGATCCAGTGAAATATCGAAGGTTAGTGGGTAAATTGAACTATCTCACTGTCACAAGACCCGATATATCCTTTGCCGTCAGTGTAGTGAGTCAATTATGAGTTCTCCTTACACTACTCACTGGGATACTGTACTGCGAATTATTAAGTACTTGAAGGAAACACCAGGTAAAGGATTACCTTTTAAGAGTCATGGTCATCTGAACACTACAGGATACTCTGATGCAGACTGGGCTGGATGCCCTACTAATAGAAGATCTACATCAGGGTATTGCGTATTTCTTAGAGGCAATTTAGTTGCTTGAAAAAGTAAGAAACAACATGTGATTTCTCGATCAAGTACTGAAGCAGAATATAGAGCTATGGCACATGTGACAGGTGAATTGCTCTGGTTAAGGATGTTATTGTCAGAAATTGGTGTGTCAACATCAGATCCATCAACATTATATTGTGATAATCAATCAGCTATCCATATTGCGAACAATCCTGCTTTCCATGAGCAAACCAAACATATTGAGATTGACTATCACTTTATACGAGAGAAGGTCCAGAAAGGGGAAATCACTCTTCAATATGCAAGGACAGAGAATCAACTAGCATATATTTTTACTAAATCTCTACGGGGGAATAGAGTGAGTTTTTGTGTAACAAGTTGGGACTATTTGATATCTATGTCCCAACTTGAGGGGGAGTGTTAGAAATATGATAAGGAGGGTAGAATTGTAATATTGTGTTTAGAGGGTTTTACGTTATGTTAAGCATATATATATATATATATTTACGTTATGTTAAGCATATATATATTATAATTCCTTCATTAAATAGAAACAATTCATTATCCTCTCAAACAGGTACTTTCGATCCCTCCCTTAACTTGACACATATTATACTTATCCCGAAAGTAGCTAGCCCAGAGAACATCTCACAATTCCAATCAATTAGCTTATGCAACTTCAGTTACAAGATCATTTCAAAAGTGATGGCTAAACCGCCTTAAGCCATGGCTCCCTAAGACGATTGCAATAGAACAAAGTGCTTTTGTGGGCGGAAGACAAATAAATGACAACATATTGATAGTCCAGGAGATGTTTCACCGGCTCCGCATCAGAAAGAGGGAAAAGAAAGTCTAGGTGATTTTTAAACTTCACATGAAAAAAGGCCTATGATAGAACCGAATGGTATTTCCTATGTGTCTGTATGAGGAAAATGGGATTTTGCGAGGAATGGGTACGGCGAGTCCAATAGTGTATTTCCACAGTAGCCTTTAGCGTAAAAATGAATGGGGAACCACTTCAACAGTTCCAACCTTCCCGAGCGATAAGACAGGGAGACCCACTATCTCCATACCTCTTTATCTTAATGGCAAATGTACTATCTATTCTTATGAACAGGGCAATCTCGAATGGTAGTTTGCGAGGGATCAAACTTAATAGATGGTGCCCTACAGTTTCTCATTTCCTCTTTGCAGATGATGCCATATTCTTTCTAGATGGAACGATTCGAGAGTGCCTAAGCCTGGCAAAATCCCAAGTTGGGCATTTTTTTTAGTCTAAACTGTCCACAACCTTCAAAGAGGAACATGACAAATGAGCTATGAGTCCCTATTATTGATAAGACAGGTAAATACCTGGGAATTCCTTCAGACTAGGACAATCCAATAAATAAATGTTTGCTTGGGTCTTAGCGCGAGTTAACTCAAAACTAGATGGATGGAAAGAGAAACTGATGACTAAAGCGGGCAAGGATGCTCTCATTAAAATAATGGTCCAGGTACTACCACAGTATGCAATGTCCATTTTTAAGATTCCGATTTCTATATGCAAATCAATTGAAAAAAAAAAAGGATTGCTTGTTTTTGGTGGAAACAAAATGTCGAACACATAGGAATCCATTGAAGGAAATGAGAATCTTTGAAAACAAGAAAAAAATGAGGGAGGCTTGGGATTCAAGGATTTACTTGAATTCAACAAGGCAGAGCTTCGGAGGCAGACATGGAGACTGATTCAGGCACCTAATACCCTATAGAGCCAAGTCATGAAAGGCATCTATTACCCGCAAGGAGAATTCTGGCATGTTGGAAAGGGACATCGTCCTTCATGGGGATGGCAAAGTTTATTAACTAGGAGAGGGGTGATCGAATCGGAGGTGAGATGGGTAGTGGGACATGGTAAATACATCAGAATCAGAGAAGACGTATGGCTCCCTAGTAGCTGTATCGGAGGCCCCGTGAATCAACATGACCCCAAGTATGTAGAAGAACTAATTGAACCATCAAACCAAGAGTGGGACCAAGGGAAGCTAACAGAACTTTTTGACGAAAGGGTAGTCCGGGAGATCCTCTCCATCCCGCTTAGCTCTAACTCACAAATGGATAGGCTAGTGTGGAAGGGAAACAGCACAGACTTATATTCAGTTAAGAGTGGCTACAACAGATTGTGCTCTCAGGCTAAAAAACCTAACGCCAACATAGTGTCAACATCATATCTACCTCATAGGAATCTATAAACTCGCATATGGCAACTTCAGCACTACCCAAAAGTTCGCTTCTTCCTATGGAGTGTATGTACTAATGCACTCCCAACAAAGCAAAAGCTCCATAAGAGGAAATTAGTACCCGATCTGATATGTCTGTTGTGCCGTAAAGCTCTAGAAACGTCCGAGAGAGAGAGTTCCGAGGGAGAGAGCTCGAGAGAGCTAAAGGGGGGAACACAGAAGCCAGAACGGGGGGACCGAGCGAGAAACACAGGGACCGAGAAAAAAGAAGAGCAAAAAGTGAGAGGAGAGACGGGAGGAAGAAAGGGAAGAGAGCAGAGAAAAAAACAGAGAGAGTTGAGTGAAATCGGTGAGTTTTGAGTCTTACCCATTCGCCGAAGGGCCACCTGAGACGCCGCCGAACCCCCCCAGCCGCCGTGCTTCGTCTGGGACAAACACGAACAAGGTGAGGGTTGGTTCTGCTCCCCTGTTTTACTTCCTCCTCCCTTGCCTCTCGGGTGCCGGGCACACCGAGCATATTCGGTGGTCGCCCGGCCCCGTCGACAGAGGCTAACATTCATTCGACACCCCATAAACCTTTTCTGAGCATTGTATGTTGAGAACATGTCGCGAACCCCGTCAAAATCGGACCTGTGGATCCTTTTTTTTTTCTCGCCCACCACCTATTCGACAAAATGTCCAAATGAAACTCCGAATCCGTTTTTGTAATACCGACGCCCTAAAGTTTTGTTACATGCTTGAATGGTTCTAGTGTAGTTACTAACCCCCAAGCTTTCCCTTTTTTACGTGTTTGCATGGCATATTCCGTTGTCCCCGATATCGGCCACGGACGAGTGTACGAGTCGAAGCTACTGTTTGTTTTCCGGTGATGCCTTGGTTTGGAGCCCCACTGTGTCAGTTTTATATGCCTTGCTTGGTGCGTGTATGCCTGTTGTTTCAGACTTAGAGTCTGTCGTCGGGGCCTAAAGCTGGGTGGTTGGAAAATGCGTTTGTCGTCGTGGAAAGTTGTGGCCGTTTCTCTAAGTGGCTGGTGTGGTCGCCGAAGCGTCGTCTGGCGGTGACAGCATACGGATAGCGTTCGCCGTCAGCGCTAGCGGCTCGAGCCGATGGCCGGCGGTGAGGTTCCCGGCGTGGTCTCGGCTGGACGCGTGAAGAAGTTCTTAGAGAAAGCATCAGAAGTTGTCTTGGTGAAGAACAGTGAAGAAGGGAACGTTCTGGGCAGAAAGTCATGCAAGAGGGGAAGAAAAGTCAAAGAGAATAAATTTATAAAAAAAAACAGAAAAAGAAAACGAAACAAAAAAGGGGAAAGAAAAGAGGGATAAAAAAAATCAGAAAAGAAAAAGAAAAATGGATCCTGAGCAAGTCAGAGAGAGTCGGGCGGATCGGGTCAGGGGACCCAGTCCGGGAGTTCTTATTTTATTAATAAAAATATTTAAATATTTAAAAATATTTAAAAAATTAAAAATTCCAAAAAATTCGAAAATGTTTAAAAATCCAAAAAAATGTTAAAAAGTCTGAAAAAAAACATTATAAAAACATTTAAAAATTCAGAGAATTAAAAAAATAAAAAATCCAGAAAAATTCCAAAAAAAAATCTGGAAAATCAAAAAACATTATTTGGGATTTGGAATTGATTTTTCTTGCCCTTTTGTGTGATTAGTATCTTGTTTGATTGCACGTTGCTTGATTCACACACTTTGAAATGCTCGTTTAATTTAACCTCGCATGTGGTTGATTATGTATTGATTGTTGCTTCCCTTAGCTTGGTTAGGGATGGAATTTTGATATTCCCAATTAGTGTGAGCATGTTAGGGGTAATTGAGCAAAGTTAGGTACCGAAAGGATACTAATTGATCAATTAGTGTAATCAAGTCCCCGTACTCATTGAATCTCTAGTTCGTAGAAGTGAAACATTCTCTTGTGCTTCACTTGGATGTCTAATCGACTTACTAAAAATCGATTAGTGGCGATTCCTAGATGAAATTGATTTGCATGTTAACAACTTAAACTTAAGTCGCGAATTGGTATGGGCTTGGGAGTGTTCGAGTTAGGTTTAACTTAGTAATCCATTAGCCTAACCCCTTAAGCGGCGAGCCGGTTCGGGGAGGTCGCGACACCTTCGCCGACCATTTTTAAGGCCCAGCAATAGCCGGTGGAGGGAAAAAGGGCAAAAAAAATAAAAATAAAAAAAGGAAGGAAAAGAGAAAGGAAAGAAAAAGGAAAAATTAAAAAATTTAGAATCGAATTGGTCTCTGTACAATACATTTAGGATTTTTGGACAATTTTCCTACTAAAACATAGTAGTTGATTTATTATATAATTGACGTTAATTATGTACACATACTGCCATAAAAGGCAATAATGGCGTTCTAGTAGATAACAGGAATTGGGTTCGGTATCGGGTTTCTAAACTATAAAATCCCAATACCCATAGCAATTTTTCTCAATTGGTCACATGCTCGGCACACTACCTAAAACTCATTTACGTTTCATTGGGGTTTGGGCGGATGGGCTGCCCAATTGTACCGGTCCCATCTCCATCCCTAAACAAACATATTGTTATATCCAATTACTTTAGTGAGATAAGTTTGGGATTTAATGTCAAAATCCTTAACGGGGTTAGGACGAATTTGGGAAACAACAAAAAATCAATAGGACGGGATTGGGACGAGGTCCCTCGGTGAATGCGTTAGCACCATTGAAGATTAATATTTGTCAATAGTGTCAGTCTTGTGAACTTGATAAATATACAGAGTTGCCATCTGAAATTAGGTCAACGAATCGTCTTCAGCCAGAACTCGGCTTCATGACTTTCAAAGGATGCATTTTTTTCTATTTATTCCTAGTAGACTCATGTCCTCCAGCTTAAAAGGTTTGCATATGTATAATTCTCCAGAGAAATCTCACTATAAGATGGACAAAAGGTAATGGATGAGTGGATCGGTTTATCAGTTAGTTGTGCTTCCTTTCTGCCCCAATGTCGAAGGTCTCCACACTCTTTTGAATTTTGGATTTAAACCATCCTTTCTCTCACAATTTTTAATTCCACCCCACTCTTTTTTTTTTTTGCAACAAAATTCTACCCCATTTTTGAATGATTCAAAATTCAATATTTTATCCACTACATTTGTTTCAATGTCTACAAATTCTAAGCGCATGTTTCACTTTTGAGGTGGCAAGAGTAGGTTGAACGAGATCTTAATTTTTCGTAATTCAAATCACCATAACTATTTAGAGATGTACCCTTAAAAACTTGAAATTTCCTTCTTTTTTTTCACAGTTGAAATTACTGTCAATTTTATCTTACAATGTGGAAATGATGATGCATAATGGCATATAATCCGATGGGCATTTCAGTTTATTTAATTCTTACTATTCTCTGTTCAAAGTTTTAAAAGGTATCGTTTTTGTCCTCCGTTATATTAAAATTCAAATATTAATCATGTGTTCCTTTTATTAGGAGTTTATTAATTTTTTTTGTTTTTTAGATGATAAACAATTGGTTTTCGCGACCACCCACCTGGGTGGCGCTGCTGGAGCGCGCACTCTTCCTCTCGCAAAAGGTTGAGTGTTCGAATCCCGGGCACCGCAGGGTGACTTAACCGGTGGCACGTGTGTGGTGGCTAGCACGTGTCGCCCTCAGGGTTTACTCCCTGGCTGTCGGCCATGCGGGGGTTCCCTGGGTTATAAAAAAAAAAAACAATTGGTTTTCGCGTATTTGCATTTTCAAAGAGACTACCTATAAATAATTAGTTTACTTTTTTATTTACTTAAATTCTATGGATTCTTTGTTTATGATCCTAAATATGAAAAAGTCCTATTGCCCCTCAATCCTCTTCATGGTCCACCTCTTATCCATCACGACAATGCAAGCACATTTCCACATGGAGTTTCAATTTGTTAGCAGTTCCTGTGAAGTACAACAATAAAATCAAGGAGAGGTTATCTAGGCATTCTAGATAAGTCAAAGACCGACTGAGCCAAGTCGTCAGATTTCTTCCTGAGAAAGTGAGAAAAACTTTGTATGGGGAAGCTGGTTCTCCACATCGCATGAACACGTTTGAAGTTGAACAAAGTAGGCTTCTTGGCAGTTTACTGTCACTGATGTCAACCGGGTATCTTCACTTGAGAAAATATGGGAAGAGAGCTGTAACGAAAGAGGACCATATGAAGTATTCTACTGTCAAAACATTAGATTCCCCTATTTGCGGGAAAATGATACTGAAAGTGTCAAAAGTTGTGTATAGCACTCACTTAAGTGTCAAAAATTTTCGACGGATCACTTAAATGCCTCCGATGATAAATTACAGCCAAATTTATTATGTGGCCTTTATAATTAAAATATTAATATGACTTGGCAAAATTTTTAAAAAATCCAGTCCACATGGATGTCCAAAACGACGTCGCACAATGCTGCGTGGCTCAGTCAAGCAAACAACATCGCATCACCTCTGGAAAAAACAACGTCACACGGGTTGGATCAAAATAGCATTGGGGTCACCGTCGTTCAGGCCTATGAACTTCTTCTTGTCGTTTACTCACCGTCGCTCATCGTCACTTGCTCAGTCGCCGTCGCTTGCATACCATCTCAGTAACCTAGGTTTGTCATCTTCTCTCCCCAGCTCAATTGGCTAGCAAAATTAGGGCTCGGAGGGAAAATTAAGGGTTCTTTGTGCAGCCATTGGAATGACAGTACTAGAGAAGGAGTCACGAAACAGTGAAGTTGTGATTATGGGGACCTCAATTTGTTTAATCAATTCAGTGTTGCTTTCTTTTCACTAAACAATGCGTTACTTTCTTTCCACTAAAAGACAACCGCTGAGTTATTCTTTAATCAATTAGTTGCAATTGTGGGGACTTTAAGTGAAGTTGTTGTCCCAAAGCTAATTAATTTTGTTCCTTGGGTGCAGCTTCGGCATGGGGGACAATCTTGCAACCATTGTTATTTGCCATGGTGGGGAATTTGTTATTGGCATTGAGATATGGGAATGTGCCGGTAGAAATGAAAGTACTATTTTCATCGATGTAAAGAAACCTCATATATTGAATTCGCAAGGGATATAGTACAATATTTAGGATACAAAGTATAGAAATTGCATTATTGTGTTCTTGGGGAAAAGTATCAAAAAAATCTTAAACCTATTGCATTGGTACCAATTCAGTCCTAAACCTTTCAATTAGACTAATTTAGTCATAAATATTTTTACATTTATACCAATTCAGTTCGTCCAGCCAATTTAAGCCGGAAATTACTGACGTGGATATCGGTGGTCCTACATGGTACTACTGGCACTAACGTGGACAAAATTTATAATATTATAATAATTTTTTTAGATTTTTTTAGATTTTTTTATTTTTTTCTCTTTTCTTTTCTTTTTCTTTTCCTAGAACTGGTTGGTCGACGAGGTCACCGGCTAATCATCGCCGGCCACAAGCGAGGGCCGGCGACCTTTGCCTGGTCTAGGCGAGGGCCCCCATGCCCTCCCTGGTCATGGGCGAGGGCGTCGGCCCTTGCCCAGATCTAGGCGAGGGGTCGATGCCCTCGCCCATGGCCGGCGAGGGCGCGGGGACTCTTGCCCAAATCGGCTTGTAGTAAATTTGTCACAAATATACCCATTTGAGGTTTTTTATGGTAAAAAAATTAGTTTTTGGTAAATTTATCACAAGTATACCGGTTTAAGGTTTTTTGTGATTAAAAAATTAATTTAAAATGAAATTATTATAAGTATATTAATTTAGGATTTTTCTTAGTATTAACTCTTCTTTTTACGGGGGAATATTTCTACGCATATTGGATGCACAATTAAAGCATTTTCAGGGTATAGAGGTGTTTGACTGTTGGGAGTTTCGTACATCTGTACACATCATCCGTTAGTCACACCTGATGAAGTAGCCAGTAAGGGTGCGAATGGTAACCATTCTGCTCCAGAAATCAAATTCTTGCCAGAAATTGATTTCTGAAATTCTTGCCAGAAATTGATTTCTGGAGGAGAAATCTGTTTGGTAAAACATGACTAATTCTGCTCCAGAAATTGATTTCTGGAATAGAAATCTGTTTTGATTTGTTGATTTTTTTTGCACCTAAAAAAATTTAAATTTTACTCAAAGTGGGTGGCCACAGGTATTTTAAGCCATTCTGTAAAGTTTTAAAATTTTTTATTTTTGAAATTTTTTTTGGGCACCTAAAAAAATTTAAATTTCACTCAAAGTGGGTGGCCACAGGTATTCTAAGCCATTTTGTGAAATTTTGAATTTATTTATTTATTTTTTATTTTTTTGGGCACCTCAAAAAATTTAAATTTCACTCAAAGTGGGTGGCCACAGGTATTCTAAGCCATTTTGTGAAATTTTGAATTTTTTTATTTTTTTATTTTTTTAATTATTTTTATTTTTTTGGGCACCTCAAAAAACTTAAATTTCACTCAAAGTGGGTGGCAACAGGTATTCTAAGCCATTTTGTGAAGTTTTGAAATTTTTTATTATTTTTTATTATTTTTTGGGCACCTAAAAAAATTTAAATTTCACTCAAAGTGGGTGGCCACAGGTATTTTAAGCCAATTTGTGAAGTTTTGAAAATTTTTATTTTATTATTATTTTTCTTTTTTTTGGGCACTTCAAAAAATTTAAATTTCACTCAAAGTGGGTGGCCACGGGTATTTTCAGCTATTCTGTGAAGTTTTGAAATTTTTGATTTTTTTTATTTTTTTAAAAAAATTCACCAAATTTCATATTTTCCCGAAATCTGACTTTTTTTATTTTCTGGAAATTTTTATGATTTTTTCTAGAATTTTTCAATTTTTATGCATTTTTTGAAAAAAAATTATAAGAAAAAAGGGAGAATGCATTCCGGAATCAAGAAGCTACAAAAAGTAGCTTCTCTTTTTCTTGCCAAAAACTCATTCTGGAATCAAAAATGCATTCCGGAATCAAGAATGCATTCTGGAAACAAGTATTTTTAACAAACGCATTTTTATTCCAGAATGCAAAAATCGCTCTAGAATGCATTCCGGAAATTTTTTAACAAACGCCATTCTGTTCTGGAATACATTTCGGAACAGAATTTTTATTCCGGAATGCATTCCATGCGCACCCTAACTGTTATGTCCGAGGAAATCTCCACCTTGACTTTACCCCTTTTGTAATGATGAAAATCGATATCGATGATGCAACTGCTAGAATTAAAACACTTCATCAATTTATTTGGCATATGAAAAAGTACCCTAAGAATTTTCAACCGTAGTGTGTTTATTTCATAAAAAATAAATAATTTGAAAAATATTTTCTTAAAAATATCATTTGTATCGCTCTTACAAAAATGAAAGCGAAAAATATTTTCATTCTCAATGAAAATGTTTAGACATAAATTGTTACAATAATAGAAATATGTTTCATTTACTAATTATTTTAAGTGACACAAATGATCATTATTTTGGAAAATATTTTTCAAACCATTCATTTTTTGGGAAACAAACTTTTGTTTTGCTGAAAACAAATGATTTATAATTTTTTTTAAAAAATGATCGCTTGTATTGCTTTTAAAAATGAATGAACGAAAAATATTTTCATCTTCCATGAAAATGTTTAGATATAAATTATTGTCGATAATGAAAATATTTTCTATTAACTAATTATTTTAAGAGATGCAAGCGATAGTTTTAGGAAAATATTTTCCAAATCATTTATTTTTTACTAAATAAACATGGCCTTTTTTAACATGTGTCAATTGGGTGCATTTTATCATTTTCTTAGCATTTTCCTTTGGTGCTTGCGTACGGAGTATATCAACAGTGGACCAAAAGTGAGGTTCATTAATATGAATGGCATTTCTTTATATATATATTTTTATTGTCGATCCCTTATTCTCAACATTACTTTCATATATGTGTGTGTGTGTGTGATTCTCTCTCTATTTTTTTAATCAAATTCGCTACTATAATTTAAGTAACCGATCTCTTTGTTATTTCAGCAAATGAAACCAATTAGTTTTTGGAAATTATTTCCCTTCCATTATGAGGACAATAAATTAATTTCTAAACCTTCCCTCGCCTTTTTCTGTTGATGATATATTTAAATATTTATCAGATATATTTTTTAAAATTTTTCCTTTAAATATGTAAAGTATAAAGAATATAAACCTGCGCCAAGCAAGGACAATATAACTGGTAATGGCCTAAATAATAACTTTTGGCCCATTAAATTTGTCAGAAAATTACACAAACGACTGGCTATGCAATTTTCCTGTAAGTGGTGCGCGGTAACTGAGGCAGTCTATTGTAATAATTTTAATAAGGAAGAACAAGAAAATAAAAAAGAAAAGGACAAAGCAGTGTAATAATCGATGTGTATGTGTTATATGATAATCGAACTATGTTAGGACTTGGTGCGTAACCTGCACCAAATTCGACATTGGCAAATGGAAGAGTCTAGAACCATTTAAGAGGAGAAATTTGTGGAACCACTAGATAGTCTGACATGGTATGTTTGTTTTTCTGACAGCCAATGACAAATTGCTACGTATCGACACAAATTGCTCCGACGTCGGTGGTAGTGCTATGCCCCCGGTGAGAAACTCAAAACAGATATTTACTATCCCACAAATTGCTAAACCCGCAAGAAGAGTCCGGCAGTGCTATCTAGTGGTTCCACATTGTTTTCTAAACCAGGCAAATTTTTAAAAAAAGAATGTACAAAAAACTTCAAAATCCCTTAATCGAACGGTCAGCATTAGTCCAAGGATCGACGAGTTATTCAAGTATTGGAAGAAAGATGACCGCATCAAGATACAGTTGCGAGTTTAAAGTCACCGGAAAGCAAAGATCGTGGGACAACCAAAATACGTTTAAAAGAGCCACCACTTAGAAACGAGATCATGGCATCGTGAAAATATCACCATGAGAACATGGGCACAAGACTTTCAAAAGTGGAGGAACATGAACACAATCGCTTGAAATCACTTAGGAGCAGCTACAACACAACCGCTATAAGGATCTATTTAGTAACGTTTCTGTTTTCAGAAATAATTTCTGTTTAGAAATAATTTTTTCTATTTATATTCCATAGATGAGTTTCTGAGAAAAAACGCGTTTATTAACTGCATAAAATTTCTATTTCCGGAATAGAAAAAGAATAGAAATGCATTTAATAGGACACTAAAAATTTCTACTCCTAATTTTTTTCATTTAATTATAAAATTATCGTTGGAGACTTAACGATTCATGTTTAGATAAAATTGGACTAGAAATAGAATAATAATATATTATGATATAGAATTAGATGACATTAATATAATTATAAAGAAAATTACTCCTTATAGACAAAGCAAATACCGTGTGCTGGTCGAGGAAATTGTAGTTTAGGGGACTTAACAATTCATGTTTAAATAAAATTGGACTTAAAATAGAATAATAATATATTATGATATAAAATTGGATAACCTTAATATAATCATTAAGAAAATTACTCTTTATAAACAAAGAAAATATCGGGTGGTGGTCGAAGAAATTGCAATTTAGGGTGTAGGATTTTAGGATTTTGGGTTAGGGGGGTTAGGGTTTTAGGATTTCGGTTTGAGGTTTTGGATTTTAGGTTTCTAGGTTATGGATTTTAGGGTTTAGGAGTGGGGTTCGGGTTTTAGAGTTTCGGATTTTGGGTTTAGTGTTTTTGGTTTCAGGTTTGGGATTTTAGGGTTTGGGTTTGAGGTTTAGGATTTTAGGGATTCGGGTTTTGGGTATTGGGTTTTGGGACATAGGGTATAGGGTTTAGGGTTTGGGGTTTTGAGATTTTGCCGTTTTAGGATTTAAGATTTGGAATTACAATTTTAGGGTTTAGGTTTTAGGGTTTCGGATTTGGAATTTTGTGGTTTAGGGTTTGAGATTTTAGGATTTAGGATTTGAGGTTTAGAAGGTTTAGGGATTTTGATTTCAGAGTTATGGGCATTAGGGTTTGGGTATTAAGGTTTTTGGGTTTAGGGTTTGAGGGTTAAGGTTTAAGGTTTTATGGTTTAGGATTTAGTATGAGAATATATTGTGAAAGAGAGAGAGTTGATCTTATTTATCTATTGTTTCTCTTTTGTTCCAAAAACAGAAAAGTATATATTTTTTTACTTCTTATTTCTGTTCCAAATCTGTTCCCTAATCACTTTTCTATTCCGAGGAACAAAAAAACTGACTGATGTTGCTTATCGGATTTCTGTTTTTTTTCTATTCCGGGGAACAAAATAATAGAAAAACAGAGAAATAGAAACGTTATTAAACAGGCTCTAAAATACCACTAGCCATCTATTGAAGATCCCCTGCGCACAAATCAAATGAATTTATTATTTTTCAGTATTTTTACTTTCTCGCATTGTACTTTTATCTATCAGACTCGAGTTGTTGATTAAATTCCGGTATATTTCTTACCTATAGTTTCCAGATCCGCATCGTCGATTAAAGTCCAGTATAAATCTTTATCTCGGGTCGTGCATCGTCAATTAAATTCCGGCGTAATATCTTATTATTTATGTATTTTCCAAGTCTTGTTATCAATTAACTTCCAGCTCGGTTTGCGTTTTTACAATCCTGTTGAAATTCAAGCAATTTTTCTTTGTTATCTGTGATATTTCCTAACCTATTTTCCTTAATTAAAAATCGAAATTTGAAAAATTTCGGCGAAACAATAATAGAAGGTAAAGATGGCTATGCACGTTGTCTTCTAAACCCACAAAATAGGAGGTGATGTTAGGTTAGCGAAACACGAAAAAGTAAAAATAAAAATCGGTGAAAATTTTAAAAAAAAATAATGAAATAAATCGAAGGGGAGATGCTGCGAGTGGCATCTTGCCATCTACATTGACGCGGCTCGTGTGTCGTTTCCTTGCCCGCAATTCGTCAACTTCAACGTCGGCTTTCCGAAATTACTGTTTCGCCCCTCCTCCTCGACGGAATATCGCCACCAACCACAGCGCAATTAACTTTACATTTTCGATTAAGTGATTATGTTAATTCGTATTTAGATCATGACCTAAATTGAGTCGTGCTAAGATTAAATTATAATCACTAAAGCAATCACAATTAAATAATTGAATGAATGAACCACACGCAAGACGGCCAGATTCCTTAACAAGTCCATTTTGCAAACATATTTTAGCATCCCTATAATTTGAATTCATCTTATGAAGTGCATGCTTGGTCTTAACTTTGCATTTTAGATGGAGTGCTTGGGTTCATACGGATCAGGTCTCGGTCAGTTCGCAATGGACATATATTTTTCATATTCGGGTTAGATCGGATTGAGCATCCGAACCGACCTATAGTTAGTCATGCTAAGATTAATGTATATGATAAATTTATTAAGTAATACGGTGGTAGAAATATAACTAAATAATTCAATAAAGGAGTCGTGCTTAACACAGTCAGAATTTTAATGAATCCATTTTACGAACACTTACAATGCAAATTCACTTCTGTGGGTGCTTCATCTGAACGCTGATGTTCTATTTTTTTTTGGTAGAACTGAACGTTGATTTAAACATGAAAAAAGGAAAGAAAAAAGGAAAAGGAAAAGAAAATAGCAGCACCAATTGTTTTCTAAACCCACAAAAAATATATATATAAAGAAAAAAAAAACTCAAGCCCCCTAATCGCACGGTTAGCATTAATAGCCACCTTAATCGCACGGTTAGAAAAAAATAAAATAACATATATATATAAACAAAAAAAAAAGTAAAACTGAAGCCCCTAATCGCACGGTTAGCATTAGTAGCCCTCAATCGCACGGTTAGAAGAATATATATATATATAAACAAAAAAGAAAAGAAAAACTAAAGCCCCCTAATCGCACGGTTAGCATTAGTAGAAAAGTAGCCCCCTAAATCGCACGGTTAGAAAAAAATATAAAAAAAAAACTCAGGGCCCCCAAGATGGCACCGCACGTTTGGAACTTGCGTTAGTAGTCGACATCGCACGGTGAGAAAATATTAGATTCCACCGTGGCGGACAAACGAGTGCCCCAAGCATCCTATATAAACAGCTTTTCTCTCTCTCTCACTTGCTCACTCTTATCTCGATCATTTTCTCGTTTGGTCCTACCCAAGCATCCTATATAAACAGCTTTTCTCTCTCTCACTTGCTCACTCTCATCTCGATCATCTTCTTCGTTCTCTCTTTTCTGAACTTTGAGCTCCATTCATGGCCAAGATCAAGAGCATCAAGGCAAGGCAGATCTTCGATAGCCGTGGTGATGCCATGGTTGAGGTTCGTTCGCTATTGTACATTCTCTCTTGTTAAAGCATCTCATCTCTCTCTGACTAAGGATTTTCATGTTCTTTATATATCTTTTCGGATCGTTTCAATGCTTCCTGATCTTCACCTGCTCGATTGTTCGTTCTCGTTCCGCCTGCTCTTGATTTGGTCTTCGGAAGAATTGGTCTGTGATCGATGAAGAATTTGGACGATGAATCTCTCATTTAGTTCAGTTCGTGTAGCTCACTTAGCATCGCCTCTGGAGATGTTACGCACGTTTCCTTCTGCGTTGTGCTTCCTGTTTTGCAAGGATTTGTGTTGCGATTCATGAAAGTTGTTCACACATCAGACTTGTTGGTGGATCTCTGTTAGATTATATTATGTTTATTATTTAGGGTTAATTTAGGGTTAAGTTAATTGTAATTTACATTAACTAGTATTAGGTCTAATTGTATTCCCACTTTCTATATATATGTTTGTGTGTGTGTGTGTGTGTGTGTGGGTCTTGTAACTCTTCATCCTGTAATCTACAGCATATTACATTTTCTATTTTTCATTTTAATTCTGAAATAAGATTTTCTCAACCATCAGGAGAAGGTAATATGTAGGGGCGGCCGTATCTCTTCTTATCTCTTATCGTATTTATTGTTTGTATTGATCTTTTATTAATTTTTTTTTTTGGTCTTGGATCTTTTATTAATTTACTCATGAATATTCAATATGGGGATGGCAAAACGATGAAAAACGCGTTTAATCTCTTTTGCAACCCCTTTTTTCTTTATTTCCTAGTCTTTGAATCTATGTTCCTAGATCACAACTCGATCCGGTTCCATTTATATGTATCTTGTTTTAATTTAATTTGTGACGAAATGGGATTTAAAAAAGTTGGATTTTGTATTACTTACTGGGAGCCATCGGTCCTCGGCCTAAAACCAAAAATCAACCCACTGAATTGCCGGTTCCTAAACTGGCCAGATCCGATCCGGTTCCATCCACGAATGTGGACTGATGTGTATATAGAGAGCTATGATAGGAGGAGATTTTTCTCGGATCCGAGACGGAGGCACATCCCCGATTGCTCCTAACTTCGGCAAACAACCGCTAAAGTCACCTCTTTGCTTGACTCGATCTCTTGCTGATGTTATCTTTCACAAGATCTCTTTCTCTTCCTTCTCGCCTCCACCTTCCACCAGCACAGGCCGGCTTCGCCGAGACTGTCTCCCAGGCTCTTCGCAAATCCTGTTCTCAAAAGCTACGACTTGGTTGCTGTCGGGCCTTTGAACCAAACCGTCTTTGATCACGTTTGTAAGCAATCGGGATTTCAGTGAATTTATATCTCCTTAATGAAATATAAATTATGAGGACAACCATGTCCTCAGTTAATGTGCTTCAGTTGATGTAGGTTTGATCTGGTCACTTAAGTATTTGTAACATATTGGTAATAATATCTCCACCCATGAACTAAACGTGGGATTTCAGCAAAAGAAATGCACTGCAAGCGTTCATCAATGGATTGGGAAATCGTTTAGTCGTTGTATGGGATCTCGTGGTCACTATCTCAGCTGTGGTTTTGGATCAGGCATTTGGTCTGGCCCATGTACCCAGCAATATCTGCAACCCGCCGCTTCCCGTGCTCCGGCGATATCCCCATCACCTGCTGCACGTAGTTCGCCACCCGCAAGAGCGATGGCATCTACCTGTCCTAAAAAGCATGTTGACCAGTTAAAGCGTGTTGTAAGCTGACGAATTAAAGGAAGAAGACATCCAACAACACTGACCGCAGAAAGCAGATTGTAATCTGGAATATATCATAAAATTCGAAACAATTCAGTGTGCATTCAGGATAGGAGTTGGTGAAACGTCGAGGTCCTGCGGTATTGGTAAGACCGTGAAGAATCTGAGGTCAATCTTGCTTGATGTTAGAGCTCTGAGAGCCATGAATCAGGACGCGCTCCGCGAGTTCTCAAAAGCAACCGGTGCGCCATTTGATCGTGTGGTGGAGGGACTGGGGAGGCTTCCAGTTCCGCACGCACCTCAATACTTATCCAATCCTGCCCATAACAACATAGATTGGTGAATTTTTTAATACAGAGTTGCCGGGCCATGTGGGCACGCGTTATTACTTCGTTTGTCACAAAAAACAAGGTTTCTAAATTAACCGGACATATGACCTTCCGTTATATTAACTAGTACTACAACGTTATTAACCCAATTATACGATTGGAACGAAATCCCCACTTGAATCGTTTGGAGGTAAAAAGTACTTGCCTGCACCAGAGGCGAGAGAGGGGGCACTTGTCGGAGGAGTTGGAGATAGATTCCAGTTCCTTGACGGCGAGCTTTGCTCCCTTCTTGTCTCAAGGAAAGAGGAGATACGAGAACATTTTCTCGAAAAATATAAGGAGGAAAGAATTTATAGTCTCCTTTTTGGGGAAAAATTGAGAGGAGCAAGTGATGGAAACTGGAAAGTTTTGATGTGCACGGATCGTGAGTATGGGTAGTATTTGCATAGGGTGTGCGTTTTCTCTTAGGAATGCAAGTAAAATGTGACTATGGAAAATGAATTTTTGGGGTGGTTTCTTGCTCTTTCACGCATTTGTGACTCATTGCCTAAGAAATCAACATCTGAGGATCACAAATATAATGAACTCAAGTTTTCGCATTGATCATGCTATCATGGCCGGGGCACGAGCCCACTATAAACTTTTCAGCCTTAGTCACCGTGAGAGCCAAACTTATACCCGGCCCACATGACCTATTGGGCCGTGTCCTACCCCGGCCCAATGTTTTATTCAGGAAATGGTCCAGTTTTTTATTTTGTGTGAAAAAAATCAACTTCTAATAATAAATATAAATGTTGCATTAATTTTTCTTTATTATGGATTAGTCAAGAGATTATGTTGTGGTTTTTTTTTTTCAGGTGAAGAATTTTTTGTTTTTAGAAATTGGTTCAGAATCGGTTTTTCCTAGAACCGGCCAGACCTGTACCCCACCCTAAACTATTACTCGCGAGGGAAAATATTAGGTCATGTGCTTTCAAGTTGTGACTGTTTTTCGCTTCGCTGATTTATGATTCGATGCGATCTATTGTAGGTTGGTGTGACTCTTGACGACGGGACCTTTGCTAGAGCTGCTGTTCCTGAAGATGGATCCACCGGTAAGATTTATGCTTCGTCAATCCTCAGTCTAATACATTTATGGATCTTTCATGTGCAGTTCCACGAATCTGCTATTATCTTGGCAGTTTATATGGTTTTGCTGGTGAAAAATGATGTCAAGAAAATATGGAAAGTTCTCTCAGAAATTGCGTCGTTGTTTACACCAAGTAACCTCTTGATTTCAGGGATCAATGAGGCATTCAATCTAAGATATGGTGTGTCCCAGGTTGTATACCGCTTCATTTCTTCTTGTTGTCTTCTGTTGTGCCTATTGCTATGTTTTGACCTACTGTTCTAACGAGCATCATTGTATTAATGTATGTTTAGGCTGTTGAGTATATCAACACGATCATTGGCCCTGGCCTAGTTGGAAAGGTCGGTTTAATATATGTAATCTTCTTGTACTTCTTTCCATTTCATAACAGTTGTCCTTAAGTGGTCTTAGTTCTTTAAGATTCAGTTAACTTGTTGTCCAAATGAAATATGTTTGAGATGATTATTTCATGCAATTGAAGGTTATAAGCTAGCCTAATTTCTAATTTCTCACCCAAGGTGACTACTTCATTTGATTTGTAATTTTCTTTGTTTTTGCTTTTTCAGGACCCAACAGAGCAGGCTGCTATTGACAATTTGGTTCAACAACTTAATGGAATCGTGAACGAGAAAAAGGTACTTGTTTTAATTGTTTTGTTTATCAAACATGTTGTGGTGACGGATATTGACAAATGTGCATTTTTTTTTTTGTGAAGCTTGGAGCAAATGCTATACTTGCCGTGTCCCTCACGGTCTGCAGAGCTGGGGCTGCTGTTAGCAAAATTCCTCTGTATAAGGTACTTTCAGCATTGCCATTATTCACTATGTTTGCTTTTGTCTGCATCTTTTCCGAGCACTTAATTCTTTAGTTTTTTAACTTATCATACTTGCCTGAAAATTGGTCATTTCAATTGACACTGTTAAAATTCTGGATGTTGTTTTTTCATATCGTTGACATGCAAAAAGTCTCACGCAACATCTAATATCAGGTGTATAGATATATACGACGGACTATATGAAACTTATTTCTTGCCATAACTGAAGTTATAAGACAATGAGATAGTCTTAGCAGCAGGACTATGGTTGACTTCATCATTTCCACCGTTTATTCCACTGTCCATTCAATCAAAATATGCTAACTTGGTTTCCCTCTCTTCATGGTTGCAGCATATTGCTAACCTTGCCGGTAACAGCAGATTGGTATTGCCTGTTCCTGCTTTTAATGTTATTAATAGAGGCTCACATGCTGGAAACAAATTTGCTATGCAGGTCTGCAGTCTGCTTCCAAACTAAATTTTGCTAATGTATCTTTTCTAGGATTTCTCAATCTTATGCACCTATGCTGCAGGAGTTCATGATTCTTCCAGTTGGAGCTTCATCATTTAAGGAGGCCATGAAGATGTGTGTGGAAGTAGATCACCAGTTGAAGGTGTTAAAAACCTATATTTTACAAATTGTCTTGAAAATCATCCATCTCAAACTGTCAAACTGTTAGAAGACCCGATAATTTAGACTTGCCTGTTATTGTGCATTAGTTTGCATTGTCTTTCGATATAGCATGAACAAAAAGGAAGATAAAACATTTAAGGTGAAAGTTGGTTAATGTGGTGTCATCAAATTTTAGCTATTATTTTTTTAACGACGAGTCTTTGTTTGATTGGCAATTTTTGTACTTTGCTTTAGGCTGTAATCAAGAAGAAAAACGGTCAGGCTGCAGCTAAAGTCCATGACGCTGGTGGATTTATTAAGGTGAAAATATTGGTTTACAAAATGCAATGAAATGGGAGCAACTTTTCTTCCCCCAGCATGTTGTTATTAGTCTTTTCACTTACATTATTGTTGTTTTTTGCTAATTCAGGAGAACGAAGAGGGTCTAGAGTTGCTAAAAGAAGCCATTGAAAATGCAGATTACACTGACAAAGTGAGTTCTTGGACCAACCATCTGATACTGTTAGATGCATTTCCATTGTTCTTTTTCACTTTTATATTTACGTTTATTATTATTTTTTTTTGAGGGGGGGGGGGTGGTGTGTCTGACTTTATTACCTTTTTCATCTATGGAGAGGGGGACTTAGACAGAGTTTCTTATAATGTACCTTTCCTATTTCAGGTTTTTATTGGAATGGTGGTTGCTGCATCTGAGTTCTATGGACCAGATGGAACCTATGATATGAACTTCAAGGAAGAGGCTAGTTTCTTTCATTGTTTATGCAGTCAAACGCATTTTCTGAAGAGTTAATAAGTGATAATGCTCCCTCAAGAAATCAATTTTCATGAACGTTGATAGCTTGAATATGTGGTTCTTGTAGTCGTCCAGGAACAGGATTTAAATTGCTCCTCCTCTTCTATTGGTTTATGCAGAACAATGATGGATCTCAGAAGATCCCTGGAGATGCTCTCTGTAATGTGTACAAGTCATTCGCGGGTGACTATGCTATTGTGTCAATTGAGGGCCCCTTTTACCAGGATGACTTGGAGCACTACGCAAGGATGACCGATGAAATTGGTGAACACGTCCAAATTGTGGGAGGTGATCCGTTGGGCACCAACCTTGTGGTGAGCTTGTGATCTTTATCTATGCAACTCTCTCTCTCTCTCTCTCTCTCATAATCATATCTTACTCTGCAGAGGCTTGAGGAGGCGATTAAAGAGAAAATTTGCAATGCTCTCCCTCTCAAGGTACATCGCAGATCATCGCCTTTGAAAATACAATCCATAGCTGACTATATATCTACATTCAACTGACTGGAATGATTGTACAACAGGTTGATCAAATCGGATCTGTTACTGAGACCATTGAAGCTGTAAAGATGTCAAAGGTAGCTGGGTGGGGAGTGATGGCTAGCTGCGGCAGTCTGGGACAGCAACGAAGCATAGCCAATACATTCTTACGTAAAGTGGCCTGCTTTGGCGAATGTACAAAACTTCGCATTGGAGAAACAGAAGACACTTTTATTGCCGACCTTTCTGTGGGTCTGGCCACGGTAAATACACAGCAACAGTTTGACCTTATATGAACTTTCCTCTAACCTTTAACCGTTAACCAACCAGTTCTTTTGGCATTATTCTTGGGATCAGGGTCAAATTAAGACTGGAGCTCCACGCAGGTCTGAGCGGCGGGCTATATATAACCGGGTTCGTATAGTTCCTCTTTTTTTTTACCTGGTTACATTAAGTTGCTCTGCCTGTACGTAGATCATTTCTTGTCATTAGATTAGTCATGACTCGTGTCTGTATATGCACAGCTCATGCAAATTGAAAAGGAGCTCGGTGCGGAAGCTGTTTATGCTGGAGCACACTTCCGCAAGCCCGTTGAACCCTACTAGAGTACAACGGACATCCTTATTGGTGTGGCTCAAGGTGTTTGGCTTGCTTTTTCTGTTCTTGAGCAATAATTCTGGTCTTAAGGCCTGAACGATGTAACGTTAACGATGAGGTACCATCCCGTCAGCTTTGAGATCGATTTTATCTTTTCTTTCCCTCTCTTTTGATGTCAGATCGCAGCTGCTGGTCTTCTGTTTTTGTTCATTTTCTGTCTGTTTTTCTAGTTGAACTCGTGTGTTTACTGAATCTAAGGATGCCTGTCCGCTGTCACTGTGATCAGATGGACCGTTCATTTTATGCACTTAAAACTGTCTTGCCATCCAAGATGTCACCTCCATTTTCACTTTGAAACTGCATTGGGCCCTTGACATCACCCTAAAAACAACTGTGTAGCAAATTTCGTCATGATCATAACCTGTCCGAAGATATCACTTCCTATCCATTTCTAACTTTTTTTCTGTCTATATCAAGCCTCAACTTTTTGTCTTTTTCCAAAATTTTCTCTAATATGTTATGGACTTTAACATAAAATCCCCAATTCGGCTCACTAAAGTAATCGGGTAGGCGCAACTCTCCATAGTACTTCTTTAGTAATTATCTAATTTGCGAACAAGATTGCTTACTGAAAACTCATGCACTATAAACCTTCAATTAGGAAACCTAAAGACTCGGCTCATATAAGGTTGAAAATATTTAAGAGAAATGTCCATAGAAATTAAAAAACCCTATGAGCAGTTAGGCTTGAAGGGGTGGCTATTACTAAAACATCGTCATTGATTTAACCCATGGACCATGAAGGAAATAATGGTTTTCTAGTCATTAACAGGAATAGGGTTCAGTATCGGGTTTTTACACTATAAAATCCCAATCCCCGTAACAATTTTTCTCAATTGGTCACATACTCGTCCCACTACCTAAAACTCATTTAGGTTTCATTGGGGTTTGGGCGGATGGGCTACCCGATTGTACCCGTCCGATCTCCATCCCTAAACAATCAGCTGATCGTATCCAATTACTTTGTGAGATGAGTTTGGAACTTATTAATGTCAAAATCCTTAATGGGTTTAGGACGAATTTGGAAAACAACATAAACTTAATAGGACGGGATTGGGAGAGGTCCCTAGATGAATGCTATAGAACCATTGATGGAGAGAATTACCAAAAAAGTCATAAACCTATTGCAATTGTGCCAATTTAATTATAAACTTTTTAATTATGCCAATTGAGTCCTAAACCTTTTTACATTTTGCCAATTGAGTCCATTCAATCATTTTTGGGTGGAAATCGCTGACGTGGACACCCGCCATCCTACATAGCACGACAATGATGTGAATATTTTAATAATTATTTGAATTTTTTCTTTTTTTCCTTGGACTTAGGGTCGGTGAGGGCGAAGGCACGCAACCCCTTTCCCATATCTTGCAAAGGCCACAGCGGTCTTGCCCAATTTGGGCGAGTGAGGCTGTTCAGGCCCTAAGTTCAAGGAAAAAAAAATAAAAAAGCAAAGAAAAGAAAAAAAATTAAAAAAATTAAAATATGTACACGTCAACACTAACTGTCCTATATGGCACAACCGGCGTCCACATCAGCGATTTCCAACCAAATTTACTAAATAGACTTAATTGGCAAAATGTGAAATGAACATTGCCAGTGTCCACGTTGGCGATTTCTGGCCAAAATTGGCTGGATTGGCTCAATTAGCAAAACATGAAAAGATTTAGGAGTCAATTGACACAATTAAAGGGTTTAAAATTGAATTATCACAATTGCAACAGGTTTATGACTTTTTTGATAATTTTTTAGATATGTTTATTAGAAGTCCTAAAACTTGTCACCAAATGCAATTAAGTCCTAAAACTTGCTAAAAGTGCAATCAAATCCTAAAACTTGTCAAATTGGTTCAAATGAATCCTAAAGGTAACACCGTCAAATTTACTAATGGAAAATACTGACGTGATTTATTTTAATATTTTCTCTCTCCTACATGGCGATGATGTAACTAAAACGATGTTGTTTTGGCCCAAATTTGATTTTTAATTCTACTTTTATTTAAATAAGCTAAAATTTTTTAAAAAAAAAGGGAGGAGGAGGACAAGCGGGGAGGGAGGGCCTCCCCTCGCCACCGCCCCACCATCGTCGGGAGTGGTCGGCGAGGGTGGGGGGACAGCAGGTGGGGGTCGCCAGGCCCCGGCCAGGGGCCGTCGACCTTCGCTGACTATTGGCGAGGGGTCGCTGCCCTCCCCTAGATTAGGCAACGGTCGCTGGCCTTTGCCCAGACCTGGCCGACGGTCGCCAGTGGCAACCCTTCCCCAGATCAGGCGAAGGTCAGTCGCCATTGGCAACCCTCAGCAAGGTTTGGGCGAGGGTGGGCGGGGGCTGCGACCCCCGCCTACCATCCCCCCACCCTCACCAGCGGCTCCCGATGATAGTGGGCGACGGCGGGGAGGGCAAGCCCTCCCTCCCCACCTGTCCTCCTTCTCCCTTTTTTGTAGCTTGTTTTTTAAATTTAAGTTAAATAAAATTAATATTAAAATAAAAAAGTCACATCATCGCCACGTGAGATAGAAAAAATAATAAAAAACCTATGTCAGCATTTTCCGTTAGTCAAATTGGACGATGTTAACTTTAGGACTCGATTGAATCAATTTGACAAGTTTTAGGATTCGATTGTACATTTTGTAAGTTTTAGGACTCAATTATATTTTGGTGATAAGTTTTAGGACTTCTAATGAACATATCCCATAATTTTTCCTTTGACGAGTAATAATTGTCAATAGTGTTTGTCTTGTGAACTTAATAAATATATAGAGTTGCCATCAGAAATTAGGTCAACGAGTCGTCTTCAACCACAACTCGGCGTCATGACATTCAAGGATGCATTTTTCTATTTTAATCCTAGTAGGCTCATGTCCTCCGGCTTTAAGGGTTTGCATATGTGTAATTCTCCAGAGAAATCTCACCATAAGACTGGACAAAAGGTAATTGATGAGCGGATCGGTTTATCAGTTAGGCTTTGTTCGTTTTGTGCGTAAACGTTTTCCTCATTTTTTTGTGTTCAGTTCGTTTGAAAAAATGAGTTAACGGAAAACCTATGCTTAAATTCAGGAAGATGATTTCTCTTTTTAAAAATCGCAAAACATTTATCAAAATATAACTAAATATTGGCGTTTGGAACCGGAACTCTACGTTTGAACATGAGAATCTCAACGCTTGTTCCCGACTCTCCAATGCTTGGGCTGAGTCCATCAAGGCCAAGCTTGGATCCATTGAGGCCGAATGTGGGTGTATTAAGGCTGGGCTCGAGACCTTTTTGCCAACACTTGAACCCCCGGTGCCCATGCCCGAGTCAATTGAGGCTAGGATTGAACCCCTGGTGCCTATGTCTTATGCCCCGACACTCGAGCCTATGTCCATAAAGGCCGCGCTTGGGTCCCCAACGCTTGAGCTCTAATCCCAACACTCAGGCCCGGGTCCACAAAGGCCATGCGTGAGTTCTTGACACTTGGGCTCGGGTCCTTGAGTAATGATACGTTTGTTCTTATAGAAATTTTTTTAAAAAAAATCAAATTTTAATTATTTTTATTTTTTTAAAATGTCGATTTTTTTAATTTTTGATTCTTTTTTGTTATTGTTTCTTCCTCGGCCGACAATCTTGATACTTGCTCGATTCGACGAGTCTTGAGCTTGCCGGCCTCAAGCGAGCTTGACCTTGCCAAATCCAGTGAGGTGTAGCCTCCCGAGAGTCTCTGGCGAATCTCAAGCTTGTCGAAATCCGGCGAGTCTCGAGCCTCGCCCGGGGCTCCACATTGCATGTGGCTAGTCGCCGACCAGCAGAGATAGAAGGAAAAAGAAAAGTAAAAAGAAAAAAAATAAAAAAATCCAATTTTTTGATATTTTCTCTCAAGAAAATCAAATTAGACTTTTCCATGCTAATTGGTGGAAAATATTTTCAAGCTCATCTTCAGGTTTTAGCCAAACGTCGAAAAATATTGTCATTTTTCTAGAAAACATTTGTCAGAAATGTCACATTTTCCGCAAAACGAACAGATGATGTATTTGTTTGAGGGAATGTGTTTTTGGGGAATTCATTTTTCAGACTTTCACCTGTTTTATTCACAAAAAGTGATAAGTCAACTGAAAATACTTTCCAGTCAAGGAAAACATTAATGTATAAAATTATAAAAGTAAATTCTCTAATCTAAGAAAGTGAAAACACTTTTCGGAATTGTTCATCTTAAATTTATTTATTTTTCTTTTTATTTTTCTTTTCTTTTGTTTCTTTTTCTTTTTCCTTCTTCCTTCCTCTGCCAGTCGCAGGCCTCGGCGATAGGCCACAAGCGCTGGTTGGCAAAATAAACGCATTTTGAAATCATTTTCCAAATGAGATCCAAATATCATAAAACTTTTTCAATCACATATTACCAAATAAAGAAAAACTAACTATTTTCCTGAAAAATGATTTTCCAGAAAACGTTTTTCATGAAACAAATACAGTGCTTCTTTTCTCCCCTAATGTTGAAGGTCTCCACACTCTTTGACTTTTGGATTTAAACCATCCTTTCTCTTACAATTTTTAACTCTACGCCGCCTTTTTTTTTGCAGCAAAATTCTACCCCACTTTTGAATTGATTCAAAATTCAATCTTTTATCCACTTCTTTTATTTCAATGTCTGCCATCTCTAAGTACATGTTCCACTTTTGGGGTGGCATGAGTAGGCTGAACGAGATCTCATTTTTTGTAATTCAAATCACCATAACTATTTAGAGATGTACTATAAAAATTTGAAATTTCCTTTTTTCCTTCACCGTTGAAATTATTGTCAATTTGTCTTGCAATGTGGAAATGAAGATGCATGATGGCATATCATCCGATGGGCATTGCGGCTCATTTTATTGTTACTATTCTCTGTTCAAAGTTTTAAAAGGTATCGTTTTTGTCCTCCGTTATATTAAAATTCAAATATTAATCAGGTTCCTTTTTTAGGAGTTTATCAATTTTTGTCATTTTTAGACGCTAAAAAATTGGTTTTTACGTATTTACATTTTAAAAAATCCACCTATGAATAACAAGTTTATTTTTTTATTACTTAAATTCTATGGATTCTTTATTTAGTGATCCTAAATATCAAAAAGCCAGATTGACCTTCAATCCTCTTCATAGTTCACCGCTTATCCACCACAACAACGCAAGTACATTTGATATAGAGTTTCAATTTGTTAGCAATTCCTGTGAAGTACAACAATGAAATGAAGGGGAGGTTATCTAGGCTTGCTAGATAAGTCTAAAGAACGATTGAGCCAAGTCGTCAGATTTCTTCCACATCACATGCGATTAGACCGAGTCAAGTGTTATGTTGGAGTTCACCCTCTTGCGCTCTAAATATATGCTGGTCTCGGTCCAAGGTTCCTTGCATTTAAGCCCATTTTATATCATAGAAAATGAATGATTTAAAAAATATTTCCTTAAAAACGATCACTTGTATGGTTTACAATAATTAGTTAATGGAAAATATTTTCATTATTGAAAATAATTTATGTCTAAATATTTTCATGGACAATGAAATATTTATCATTTATTCATTTTCGTAAACAATACATGTCATCATATTTAAGAAAAATATTTTCCAAATCATTCATTTTCCACGAAATAAACGGAGTCTTAAAATGACCATTTTTGCTCACTGTTCCTCTCATGTAGATAATCGTCCACATGCTAATCTACAAACTCATCGTTTATTAAGAGCACATAAGTCGAGCCTAATAATTTCCATTATCTCCTCTAGTGGAGCACTTACATGGTTCTCAATTACCAAGAAGCAAGCCCTCACACCCGCGTATGCGATTGCTTTTTTTATTCTCGCGCTCGACAAATTAATGAGCGTACATAACTCTATCAAAATCAAAAATATATACACACATAAAACTAAGGAATCTGTAAACTAAAATAAATTAGGGATTTGAAACATACGTTCTCAAATGCAACCATGATCATGCAATTCTGTCGTGGTATCATCAAGTTTCATCCTTTTATAAAAGATAAAGAATTGTTCCATATGTCTACATAAAAGAAATAAGGAAAAAAAATGAAATGAAATGAATCGAAGGCTTTCACAGTGCTCTCGAGTCTCGACCGAGCATTGCTAGCTTTCCTTTTTCTTTTATTGCTGAAAGTGTTGCTATCTTGATTAAAATGTGTCATTATTAATAGATCTTCGATAATCACCCAGCACTCGATCAGGACAAATCGGGTACTCAAAGAATCTGAGACATCCCATTGATATCTAATAATAATAATAATAATAATAAAAAGAATAAAGTCTTTGAAGAAATAAATTACCTACCTAGATTAGATGTATAATTATATATAAGCCAAAGTATACTTTCATAATTAGTACACCTCACAAGGAAGGAAACAAAGTTATTATTGATACCCTTTTGCCAAACCTTATTGAGCTAAGTATGGTAACTCATCAAATATGGTAACTGGATATCATCATTTACAGGAGTTCTTGCCTTAAAAAAATTGTAAGATGACTCCATAAATATGCAACTCAACCCCATTTTCCATCAAACACTCCGTGTTCATTCTAAGTTAAACTCATTTCCATCTCACATATCTATATAATACACTCCGAGGACGCACATGAAGCTGAAGGTAATTACATGATGTTTTAATTACTTGTTTGACAGATTGTATTGTTTATAGGGAAAAATAATAAAAAGCTTCTAACATGTTTGATGAGTGCTAATTGATCTGCTGGGGCATGGTGCAGCAAAAGATGATTATTAGGATGCCAATGAACAGCGACAAATGCAGATCAGAAGCCTTACGGGTTGTTGCTCGTGCACAAGGTTAGTGATTTCACTCTCGTCCCAAAAAGTTCACCTTTGTTTGTCATGAGTTTTACCCTTTTTTACGAAATGTTTTTCGTTATTTTCTCGTTGGGCAGGGACTATAATCTCCGTGTCGATAGGAGGGTTGAATGGGGACGAGCTGGTCATGACGGGAGAAGGAGTAGACCCGGTCACACTGGTTCAGTCGCTCGGGAAGAAATTCCGGCAGGCGACCATATTGAGCGTGCAACAAATTAGCGATGACAAAGGAAGCAGTTGTTGGCATTACATTGGAGATTTTTCTCCAATTCATGATCATGGTTACACATGGCCGAGGCAACATTCGCCGGCCTATATAGAGTACCCGCAATACCCAGTTAACCATGTAGCCCAACATACATCGGACCCATCGGACCCGCTGAGCATATGCAACATCATGCGATAAAGATCGACACCCATTGAACAGCTTCCTCTGTTTTTCAGCTAGGAAGCTCAAGAAACAATAATTCTTGGCTATTAGAAATAATTGAATTACATGCATCTTCTGGTAATTCAGTCTCTTTGGAAGGTGTTCTTCTGTTTCCTTCCAATAATATTCGTGTCAGTTGGTATAGTTGTGGCAAAATTTTTTTGGGTCATTTCTAATAAATCTGTTTGTTATCTAATTGATGTAACTTTCCTCTTCTATTAAGTCCAATCACAAGTTGCATGTTTCTTTAAGAGGAATGTTTATTGGATCCAAAATATTTAATCAAGCATATATTTATGCACTTTCTTTAGTGGAGGCAACGCTTTGTGTAAGATTTGAGCAGGTAGTCCCACGAAGGCCGAAGCAGGAGAGTTTTGAGAAGGTGTAAAATGTTAAACCATTCTCATTTTTCCCCTCTCCAACTCTCTTTTCTGTTTAATTTTGAGTAAATTAAGAGGCACTTGCTCTGGATATGGGAAGGTTGGCGACAGTATAGGGAATGTGGTAATTTCTCGCTTCGTTATCACATGAATTTGATGCAGCTAGTTGTTCTACGATAACATACTGGACTCGATTCACAGTGACAACATGATATGTGTCACACCCCAAGTCCTACAGGAATAGGGGTGGTGATGCAGCCATCATTTTCTTTACTTGAAGGACACAACCCCAAAGTCAAAATAACATATCAGAGTTTCTATAATCCAACAAATCGTATCTATACATCTCGAACCCAAACCCAAAAGTCAACCATCGAAAGCTTCCTGCTATCAGCGCTCTTATCCTACTTGATGCTAACTAAGGGACTTGAAAAAGATTTGTAAAAAATGGTATAACCAACCACAGCCGGGTGAGTGATATATCTCTTCTAAGTGGATCGAACATTCATTATGCACATTTATAAAATAGTATCATATCTCATCGATTCCAAATCTAGTATACAATATACGTAATATATCAAAAGTGAATGATATCTTTTCAACAAAACTTTTACGTATAAGATCAATCAACAATATTAACTCCCAATAACAAATCAACAATCAATGGTCTATTCCATTCATCAATCTCATCAAGTTAAATGTCAATGGCCTATTCCATTGACTAATCTAATACTCAATATCAAACTATGGTCATATTTAATGCCTATGATGAAGGCGACCAAAGTTACCCTTCTTGACTAATCACCTATATCAGGCAGTGATTCGGCCCAGAAGGACGTGCTGACAATAGTATGCATACTCCCACCCTCAATGGGTTCTAATCGTAACGACATGAGTATAATTCATCAATCTCAATCTCCAATAATTCACAACCAAAACCAGAAATTATCTCATTAATCGGTTTCGCAAACCAGATCATATAACCTTTCATAATTTCATTTATAAAAAAAAATGCATTTGGCAATCAACACATAGCTTTTGGCAATTCCTTTCACAAAATATTTAATCAAAACCTTCACCAATGATCATTTTAAACTATTTCAAATAAGGCTTTCAAAGGCCTTTTCAATCAGCTGAAAAGGTAATAAAGTTTGATCCAATTTATGCAAAAAACATGCTTCTTCATAACTCAACTATATTAAATCTCTACCACTTTCAAGATATGAATTTGTAAATTTATATAAGATATAGTACCACTTACTTAGAAAAGCTGAAAACCAACCTACGACGGTTACTTAAGCCCATACACTCGTATTCCTATCGATTAACCAAAAAACGATATCAAAATCCAAGTAAAACACTACTCCAACAAACGATCGACTAAACCACACTCTACCGTCAACAAATCAACTCCTAAGTGCTAAAAAAGAAGCTCATTTATAGCGTTTATTCATCTTTTTCCTTATGCGTATTATTAGTTACAAGTAACTCACATGCGAAATTTCTGAATTTCGTTCCAAACAAATTATACTTCGAAATCAATTTTCATCAAACCCCACAACTCTACAACACCCTTATATACCATTTCCATATAAATTTAAAGCTCAATAACTCCTCAATCGAATCTCGCAGTTAACTTTCATATAACTCCAAATTTAAGACCTAACTTCGAAAACTATACCGATTACACGAATACTTACCCGGTGTTGCAATTCACAGTTAATTCGGCTTCTCGGGACGCTCGAATCATGTACAAGCAAAAATTTCTCTCCTTTTCCCTTTTTCCTCTTCTCTTCTTCACGAACGGGCGTCCCCTTCTTATTTCCTTGTTGTCTCCGCCGAATTCCTCTTCATCTGTTGCGTAGGAAATGAAATGGTGGGCTGGGCTGATGGAAATTTGATGGGCTGAGTTTGGCTATAATAGACATGGGCTTGGGCCCCTATATTACAAAACGTCTCTCTGTTTTTCAAATTTTTTCAATGCTTTTCTAATTTATGTCCAGGTACCAATATTTACAGCTGAAACTGCATCCAAAGATCTTCGTGGAGCCATGACTGCTATTTATCAGACAAAATTATTATGAAGATTCTTGATTAAAATTGCAGGCATGAAGCTATTGGCGAAAGGCCTTAGTCTTGTAGCAAATCATGTCCTTTCGTAAGTGCAAGATGGTATCTAATACGTGTGAGTATATGTACGTCTTCGTAGAACCTACCGTGCTCAATTTTTTCATTCATTGAGTGGTTGAGATCATTTATTAGCAAATCTAATTCAGTTACCAGAGAGTGTTGATCGATCTACTAGGATAATATTGCCGTTGACAATGAGTAAGTAAACATTACTTTTTTGTGAATGCCAATATTAAACTTATAGTCTTTGCGTGCGTCGGTCAACCATGAGGCTAGTGATTTGCTAATCGAGGGGCATTGATGCATGACCGATGGAGAAGTTTCAAACGGAGTAATTCAAATTGAACATGTGAGGGCAACAACCCATCACTTTGTTAGAATGCAATTCATACTCCCTATTGGCAAGAAGGCGTAGAGGTTTTACTCGTGGCTGAAAAAAATTTCAATAATTTTTTTTCACATGGCCAAGAAAAAAACCTAGTGGCCAAAGAAATTACTTTATTACAAAATGTACTATTAGTTCAATAGATTCAAAATTTAAGGACGAAATAATTCAGACATATTCCAGAGTCATCCAATCCGACTGACGTTTGATGGGCACTAAAAAGGAGGAACATGCTCAGAAGCATGATTCCTCTTTCATTGTGATGTTTACTGAAAATAGACAATAAAAAATAAAAAGAGGCAGAAAAACTTGTTTTGCATGTGCTTCCTGTCACGTGCCACGGTCAAAATGGCTCGAGTAGAATAGTCGCACAAAGTAATTAAATCATGGAGGATGAGAGGGAAGGCTCTAAAATGGCATCTGAAAGATATTTGTGAGGTTTAAGTGTTAATTGATTTTATATTTTTAACTTTTAATTAAAGGAAAAAAGCCACCAACAATCATAAACTATGTTCACTTTAACACATTTACCATAAACCTTTTTTCCATGACACCAAAAATCTCAAACTTATACCTGTATGATACATTTACCTTCCTGTCAAAATTCTATCAATGAGAATCGTTAAAAATCTGTTTACATAGACACCAAAAAGCAAACAGTGTTGACATAGCGCCCACGTGACTTAAGTGAAAAAAAAACAACATTATTTTGATTGAAAAATCATTTAACAAAACATTGATAAAGGGTAAATGCGTTACATAGGTTACGAGTTTTGAATTTTTTATGTCACAAGAAAAAGTTTAGGGTGAATGTGTAATAGTGGGCATAATTTAAGATTGTTGACATCACAACAAAAAACCATGATAAATATGTCACGATGAACATAATTTGGGGTTTTAAATTACACTACTATACATCAAATAAAAACAAAGTAATTGATTAAAAAGGCCAAACACCGTTGACATTCACGGAAGAATAACCTCACAAACTCTCACATTTCTCTAAAGGTTAATACTATGAAAAACCCAAAATCGGTACACCTATGACAGATTTACCCTGAGCTAATCTTTTGACCACAAAAAAATTCCAAATTGGTACACCTATGACAAATTTACCCTAAACTAATTTTTTGACCACTAAAATCCCAAAACAAATTTACCCTCCATAAAATTGGATTAATATCACGATTGGTAAACATGTGATAAACGGATAGGTAAAACCCCAAACTAGTACTCCTTTCAACTCTTACGTGTCACCAAACTCAACAATTTGAAGGTAAAATTTAACGAAAATTAATATAGAGTAAATTTGTCACAGGTATACTAGTTTGGAGTTTTTGATGGTCAAAAAATTAGTATGGGGAAAATCTGTCATAAGTTAACCAGTTTTGGATTTTTCGTGGTATTAACCCTTTTTAAAACTCTCGTATGGGCTACTAGAGGATATGACCTAAATATATCCCTGATGTCGGGGAAAAGATTGCTGAAGTTCCAATTCGAGACCTTGAACCCGAACCCAAGCCCCAAATCGTAACCCAGGTTGGCGATCAAATAGCCATAATCATAATCATAATCATCCTTCAAAATCCCATCTCCAAACCTAGAAAACTCATCACACAAGCCCGAGCCGGAGCTCTGGAAATCGAAGATGTCATCTGACAATAGCGAATCAAATGGCGAGTAATCGAAGGAGAAGTTGGTGAGCGCCATCCAATCCGCATAGGTGTATCGCTGCTTGTCATAGACCTTGTGGCCTCTTTCGCCGTGTCGTTCATGTCCGGCCATACCTTATGTATGTCTCAAATTATTCCTTTGAAGAAAAACTTTATCTAAATGAAAAAAAAATTATAACTCCTCCTCTCGATCGATTTACGCCATTTCCTCCATATCATGAACCCGATTGCGGGAGCGACTGTCAAGCACAGAGGACCAAGGTCCTCTGGAACAAGCCCTGGATCCTATTATAGTTACTGAGACGAGTTCTTCTGCTAAAATGTAGAAAGATCTAGAGGAAACGAATAGTTCTAAAATTTGTTAATTCTAAGTGAGATGAGAAAAATAATACTATACATGTTTCATATTAATCCTTTCAAACAAAACTTTATTTAAATAGAAAAATAAAAATCGTGCAACACATGTGCAATGCACGGGTTGATTAATCATGCGGCTTTTCTCGTGCAACACACGTGCGACACGTAGATTAATCTCAGCAGGGATTAAATGTAGACTCCTCTCACTACTCCGAGTTCAAACATTCATTTTTCAGGTTAACCAAGGATTTTAATTTGATGGCCCAAGATTGGGAAAACAAGAAGGATTATCTCTGGTTTCTTTAGGATGTGAATGTCTAACTTGTGTCCATATTTAAATCTCATCAATTGCTAATAAGGTTTTACACGGGTAAAATGCAAGGAGTGTTACTTAACGCCATGCTTGAATCAGAGTTGATGATGTCATCTATAAATACTTGGATTCACTTGAGTTTCTAATTTCTTAATTTCACGTATATTTCTGCCTATATAGCCTTAGAAATTGACCACATGTATAATCACGAATTTTAAATCTTCATTTCATGAAATGGAAAAATCATCAAGTACCATCATCTCGAAGAGCTCATCGTTGTTGGAAGCTAAGGCCTAACACTTTCTTATCTTATCCTCTATTAATTTTAAAGCCTAGGCGAAGTGCTTTAGCTTGTCACTTCTTTGTTTTGTTCGAGCTCCTTGTGTTCTTCACTCTTTAGAAATTTTGGCTTTCCGTGGTGGTAGGGGACGATCGGGACCGTGCTAGGTTGGTACGCCACACCAATCCGGGGCGTGACCACTTGTTGACCGAGCCGTGTTGCCTTTCCTCATGTGAAATCTCGCCAAACTTGAGAATCAGACTCCTTGGTTTGTTCGTAAATGTCTCTGCGATTTGACGCTGTGGTCCTGGAATGAGAGTCATCCTTCTCTATCCGATCTCGCCTTTAATTTCTTCAACCGCATGGTTCAAAGACCAGACGTGTACAGTGGAGCTCCGGAAATCGAAGAACGCACCTGGCAGCAGCGAAGCCAATGTCGAGTGCTCAGAGAAGAAGTTGGTGATCGCGTTCATTCCGCATAGCTGTCTTGCTGCTTTGTCATACTCTATTGCGGCCTCCTCGGCCGTATCGCGTGTGCCCAACCACCGCTATGCACGTCGCTTCAAGTATCGGATCCTTGCCGTCCATCTCCCTATTGGCTTTGGGCTCACTCACAGAACTTTCCACCACGGAAGGATTAATCCACCCATGCCTTACCCATACGTTGCACATGCATTGCACGTGTATTGCACAAGAAGAGCCATGAGATTAATCTACACGTGCATTCCATATGTTTTGCACGAGTTAAATATTTAAATTGCATCATATGATGGTCTTATAATTAGCAAGAAAAGGGGTTATATTTGTTAAGGAGTTAATGTACTAGATTTTTCAAGAAGTTAAAAAGGAGGTTTTCAAATTCGCAATCATTAACTAATAAAAGCATCCTGTGATGCTCTTAAACCCCGTTTGGTTCAGTATTGGGAATGCTCATTTGGTAGCATTGGAGTTCCAAATGCTCATTTGGTAGCATTTCGAATGTTGATTGTTCCAAAAAAAAAAAAATTCTTCAGCAAAGCGTGGCCGGCTAGGGCGGCCGGCGAGGGGCCAGCGCCGCCGGTGAGGTCTCGCGACCTCGGTGACGGCTGCCTGGGGTCACGCGACCCCGGGCGGCGACAGCCTGGGTCGAGCGATGGCCGCTTGGGGTCGCTCGACCCAGGCCGTCGTCGCTCGGGTTCGCGCAACCTCAGGAGACGGCCGCCTAGGGTCGCGCGATTGGCTAGGCGCCGTCGCCTGAGCTCGCGCGAACCCGGGCTGCGACGGCCTGGGTTGAGAGACGGTCGCCTAGGGTCGCTTGACCCAGGCCGTCGCCGCCCATGTTCACGCCACCTTAGGCGACGACCGCCTGGGGTCGCGCGACAGGCTAGGCGCCATCACCTGGGTTGCGCGACCGCCCAGGCGTCGTCGCCTGGGGTCTCGTGACCCTTGCCGCCTGGGTCGCGCAACCTCAGGCGACGGCAGCCTGGGGTCGCGAGACCCCAAGCAACGGCCGCCTGAGGTCGCGCGACCTCAGGCCTCCTCGGGCGACGGCCACCGGCGCCAGATCTGACTCGCCTGCGACCGTAGCTCTTCGCCAAATCCGGCGAAGGGTACCTTTAAAAATAATAATAAAAAAAAGCTCCCAAAGCCCATTTGTAAAAAGAAATAACCAAACACAATTGCATTTCCCTAAGTGGCTTTCAAATAATTTTTTATCAAACGCCATTTGTATTTTTTCAAGTGCCTTTCACCTAAAGGTATTTGCATTCTCCAAATGAGCATTCTAAAAGCCGAACCAAACGGGTCCTTAGTTGTTTTGATTTATGACACTTTAGGGTAAGGTCATTATCCAATTCAAGAGAAAACATTCACAATGACGGGTGCACTTCGTTGATACTTATATAAATATATCCCAACCACAACTATTGTTCTTCTAACAAGAAAATATAATAGTAATTTCTGCTTAAATACCGTAGTTTAGTAAAGACAAAGTAAATGAATTCAAAAGGCCAAACACGGCCGACTTTCACAGAAACGCATCCGACTCCAATATTTCCCCAATGTCGGCGAAATGATCTTTAACGGTCCTATTTGAGAACCCAAAGCCCAAATTCGTCGCCCATATTGGCGAACTATCTTTGTGGTTATAATCATCCGATCCAGAGCTTTGAAAATTGAAGAACTCACTTGGCGGCAATGCATCCAATACTGAGTGCTCGGAGGGAAAGTTGCTGATTAGGGGTGTGCAAAAGAATTGGAAATCATCCGGACCGCCCAGAACCGGTGGTTCATAAGGGAACCAGTTCGGTTCCCAGCTCTAATTTTTGTGAACTAGTGCGTACCGGTCCAGTTCCCGATTCTATGTGTGGAACCGCCTAACCGCCTGCCCGCCCACCCACCCGAGCCGGATCAGTAATATAATAATAAATATAATTATTTAATTTTTATTTTTTTAAAAGGAAAATCCTAAATCCCTAAATTAGACCTAACTTGCTCGATATTCACAGCCTCACATTGAGCCGAAAAACACATTCTTTCACTTTTGCCGCACACTCACTCTCACTTTCTCACTCTTCTTGGTCGATGCACACCTCATCGTCTCCGACTCTATATCTCTATCTCCGTCTCTATCTTTCCGTTTCCGTCCTTGGCTAGTGGAACCGGTTCGAACCGGACCGGTAACTCGGTTCCCGAGTGGATCCGTGAAACCAACGGGCGATTTTCAGTTCTAATTTTTCGGAACTGGTCCTTAGTGGGCGGTTCCCAATTTTAGGGTGGGAACCGCCCACCTGGACCATGCTCACCCCTATTGCTGATGGCATCCATTTCGTGCAACTATCTTGCTGCTTTGTCGTATGCCATTGTGGTCTCCTCAGTCGTGTATGGCCTCGCCACCACTATACATGTTGCTTTAAGTCTTACATCCTTCTTGTCCGTATCCCTAATGGCTTCTGGCTCACACCTCAGAACTTCTTCTCACCACGACGAGATTAATCTACCTGTGCATTACACGTGTGTTGCATGTGCAGTGCACGTGTGTTGCATGAGAAGAGCCGTGAGATTAATCTACCTATGCGTTGCACATATTTCACGAGTCAAATATTTAAATTACATTACATGATCACTACAAAAAAACATGTTTTTTGCGACGAATTTTGCGACGAAAAAATTGCAAAAATCCATCGCAAATCGATTTTGTGACGAATTTAGCGACGGAAAAAATTCCGTCGCTACTAGGTCGTCCCAAATTTTTACGACGGAAAATTTCAATTTTGCGACGGAAAAAAAATTCGTCGCAAAATTCGTCGTAAATAATTCGTCGCAAAGTTCGTTGCAAATAATTCGTCACAAAATTCGTCGCAAATTAGCCACAAACACTATCCATAGCAAAATTCGTCGCAAATTAGCCACGAACTTTATTCGTCACAAATTTCGTTGCAAATTTCGTCGCAAAATTCGTCGCAAAAAATTTCCGTCACAAAAATTGCGACGGATTTATTTTTCCGTCACAAAATTCGTCGCTAATTTGGCACGATTTTTTTTTTGTAATTTGCGACGAGCTTACTCGTGGCAAAATTCGTCGCAAATTTGTCACGAAAAATTTTGATTTTTGCCATGAACATTATTCATGAACAAATTTAGCAATGATTTTTTATTAATTCTTTAGCGACAAACTCTGCGACGAATATCGTTTAGGGACGAAATTAGCGACGAAATTTTATTTTTGTAACGAACTTTTATAATTTGTGATCGTACGATAAAATCATTTATTTTATTTTTTGATTTTAATCTTAATTAAAAGCAAAATTAATTTCTGAAATTTATATTTAACATTGATTAAGCACTTAATAACATCAAAATATTATAATAATATGAAAATGAAATACATTCATCTACATTTTCCACAAGAATGACATAAATATTTTTCTTTATAGTACACATAATGAGAGAATAAATAATCTTGCATAATAACTAATCTTGCACAATAAACAATGACGACAGAAATGAATCAAAAAAGAATATCCGGCTTTTAGCGACAATCTCCGTCATATAAATACTGAACAAAACTAAAGACACGGTCCATGTGAGATGCTCACTTCCTTTGCTCTATGAAGTTCACGTACTGATCAAGTGCTTTCTTGTTTACATGACTAAACTGTTGGAGCTACTCGTTGCATCTGTGAAGCATCTTCTGCGACTCTTTGATGCTCCTTTGTCTATACCAATAATCTCAAACATATAAAATTCTTTGACGCGGTCCCTGGCCTCGGTGACGACCACGTCGGGGGCCCTATCGCGGTGCTTCCGGTGATTTCTTTCAACTTGTAGGCAGAACAAGACTTCCTAGAAGATTACAAAAGCACTATTCTATGAAGAAGAAGACAAGGAAAAAGCCACAATAAGCGGAGTCCAAGTGCAAAGGCATTATGAAAGCTTATGTAACTCTCTTGACAAGGAGGATATAAAAAGGTCACGTGTGTATGAGAGCGTGCCCACAACCAAACATGCATGCTTGTGCGCCTTTGTGTGGGTGCATGTGCATTTCTGCCAAATATTCATCCCCATTCTATATGTGTACGAAAAGAGATAGATAGCCAAGTAACTAGCTTTTTAGATGGACATGTTTGTGAGTGCATGTATTTGTAATTGTATATGTAATGACTTTTCTGTATGTACATACTTTTCTGTATGTACATGTTATCCATGGATTGAACCTTTTCCTAATCTAGCAACAAACAATTGTTTCTATTGCAGCACTTTTTAGAAGGATGTTGACGATGCACTATTTGTGACTTACCAATCCTCAGCAAAATGCCATCTCCTTTCCATGAATGGACTAAGAACAACCTACTCTTACATGGACTAGAGCTTTCACATGTCAATAACATATTTCACATACGCAAATTGAAAAGACATCAAAAATAAGTTCACATCAGCTAAGCACCTATTACAATTGTATCTACATCAGAGTTCGGTAGATTGTCAATGGGATGATCAAATCGGCATTTTCATGACCGCAGAAGGGGAATGACTGGACTATCTCAATTAGACATGAGGGCTTGCAATAGAATCAAGCTCAAGAGGCCAACCAGACTTCTAAGGCCAAGGAAGATGAGCAAGCTTGACCTACCAAGGCATCTGAAGTTCTAAGATCCACCCAATTGACCAAGATTACTCCATCAACAGCCACCCCCAAAAAGATTTCCCTTCTTTTGTAATTTAAATGAAGGTGGTAAAGATTATCATGTTGGATTCAAAGTTTCTGCCCTCATTCCCCGCAGATCGATCACTACACATCCACATTGAACCTATATTACACAATCCAACCATAATTTCTAAAGAAAGAAAATCCAAAGCATTGGAGAACATGGAGAGAATGTGGACAAATAGGTAAAACGGTGGCAACCCATTCCGCCAAATGAAACATTGCATTTAAGGGGAAAAAACACATGTCGCGACCTAAAAAAAAATCGGATTTCGATCTTAGGCTAATGGATTACTAGATCAATTAAATTAACTAACATAGCTCGAGTTCTCCCAAACTCTACCAAATCGCAACTTAGGTCCAATTGTGAGCATGCAAATATTTTCAACGGGAGTCGCCACTAATCATTTAGGGTAGGTTGATTAGAAACCTAAATAAAATAGCGGGAGTACTATTTTATTTCTACGAACCAGAAATCATAAATTCGGGACTTGATTACGTTAGATTCCCTAACGCCCTTTCGGTACCAATTTCGAGAAAAATACTCAATTTGACAATTTTGATAGATCCTAACTTAGAGTTCAAAGGTGCAGAAATTTCTTTTTTGATTTTTTATTTGTTTAAATGAAAGCTAACCTATATGTAATGACGTGCAAAAATTGACATGCGATTAATGCAACCTAACATGCAAACTATATGTCATGCGATGACGTGACCTATTTCTAATGACGGGCAAATTATTTTTTGTGTTTTTTTTAAATGAAATTCGGAATTAAAAAAAACAATTATCTAAACATGCAATTTTAAATTAAAGAAATTGACCTAATCTAAAGCAATCTTTTTTTTGTATTTTTTTTTGTGAAATTCGAAATTAAAATCAAATGGAAAAAAAATATAACCGCGAAATTTTTCGAATTAAGTTTCGATCTGAAGCCTGACAGATCAACCCTAAAATTCGAAATACCCGCTATGGAAATAATTCTATCTAAAGCCTGATAGATAGATTTATTTCCACGTGTACGGTTGCGGATTAGGAAATTTTCCTAATCGATCACATCTTGAAAATTCGATATCTTAAATATATTAGATATGCTCAAAAAATTTTGAAGATTCTAAATTCTATCCAAGTTTGACAAATAATAGATATCTAAGATTTCAAAAAAAAAGAAATAAATCCTAATCGAAATATTGCCTATTATCTAAATATGCAGAATTAGATATCAAAAAGTACAAATTAGGCAACAAAATATTCAAATTAATTCGGATGAGATATTTACCTAAATGCGCAAAATAACTTTCCAAACTCGAATCGCCGGTGGATCGGGAGTGTGGATCGCGAGACAAACGACGATGTGCGATGCTCGGCTCGCTTCGATGGCCTGGCTCGTAGAGACTCGTAAACGACGGTGGTTGTGGGACTTGCGGCTACTAGCGGTGGAACGGAGGGGACCCACGGCCAAGGATCTCCACGGTGGGATCTCAGACGAGCTCTATGAGAGCTGCAAAACAGAAACTCAACTCCTCTTGGCTCGGTGTGGATTCAACGAAAGGGCACAGTGATGCAACGAGGCTTGGACTGGACTGGTGCTCTCGGTATGCAGCTGCTCGTCGTGAGTGAGAAGGCTTTTACGTTGACAACAGTATGGACAATTCCACAAGGATATTAGCAGAATGGAGTTTGCTTGGATGAAGAAAGTTGACTCAATCAATGCTAGACCAGCCTCAAGTGATCTGGTCGTGGGCTGATGCAAGCACCGGCTCAGCAAGCGGTGTCCAGAGAAGTAGCAAATTGCAGCACGAACAGGAACACAATAGTGTTGTCGTTGGAGCAAGAAGCGCGGCCGCGATTGTCGAAGGATCCTCGGCTCAGACAGAAGCAGTAACTCGTCACAGTATGGGGCAGCAGGGATCAGTAGCTCGGCGTCGTCATCGGCACAAGCAGGAAGCAATAGCGGTGAATCGGCAGCGAGACTCTCGCGACCACAAGTCTAGCCGCGAGGAAGGTGGTGGCCCGGGGAGCAGCTCGGCAACGGCGTGGCGCGGCACGGCAGGGAGGCACGAACGGCTGCAGCGAGCACGGCGTAGGCACGGGTACTGCGGCGGGGTGACGCGGCCGCGGCTGCGTACGTACACGGCCGGGTCTCTTTCTCTCCTTCCAATCTCACGTGTGTTTCTCCTCGTACGTGAAACTCTCCAATTTTTTTTTTCTCTGCCGTGAGTATTGTGAATGTGGCTCCCTGTACGTGTGTCTCTCCTCAGCGCCTCTCTCTCTCTCCTTGGATGTATATGATCAGACCCCCCAAAGAAAAGCCCCCCTCCCTCCTGTACGTGTCTATATATATATGCATGTAAATGTCCAGAGAGTGTATATTTCTTCACTGACTCCTTGCGGGACCAGCAAATATTTTCTTTCCTTTTTCTTTCAATCAAATATTCTCTTCTTTTGTTGACCGATTTCTTCCTCTTTCAATTTGGCAACTGTTTTTATTTAATATATGCTTTTGATATGCCCAGAATTATTGACCACATTTTCCTTTTGAACATTGAGATAAAATATACTCGGCCACAATCTTGCTTAGCATATCTTCGGACAAATCTTGCATGACTGCAATTTCCTTTCTTTAATTGCTCCCCTGGACAAATCAGTCTCCAAACTCGACAAATACCCCCAATGATTGATGGGCTGGGTCAAATTTTCATTACCGTGGGCTTAGTCCAATTTCATTAAGTTCAGAGCCGTTCACTCGAGTCCAACCACCGCCGGTCCAATGCAAATGCAACTAACCTATATGAACCTATGTTACGCGATTTTAATATTTTTGTTTAGGGGTTAAAATTTAATCCCTAATTTTCTATGCAATTAACACTAAATGATGCGCTAAAATTTAGGTGTCAACAACACAAAACATCATCAATAAACAGGGAGAGGGGAAAAAAACCAAGAAGAGCAGATCTAACCATTTGTTCAAATTCTCAGATTTCTCTGCAGTCACTTGACCTCCAAACACCACCTTGCTGATCCCATCCGAAGGCTAACAGCATCATCCCCAGAACAACCCGTTAAAAAAGGAAAGCCCAAGAAGATAAAAAAAAAGGCAGAAGGTGATAGCGAACGCCGCACCTGGTGAGAGCGAGCATTGGAGTGAGAGGAAGCCGAACCGGGTGCGACCGAATCGTGGGGAGGCAGAGTCTCCGACCAAGTGAGCAGATCTGAAGTCGAAGTGTGAGGCTTCCTCACTGGCGTGCTCCTCTCCATTTTCTTCCTTTTCCCCAGAAAAAAAAAGGAAGAACACCCAAGAAAGAACTCACGCCAATTCGAGCCTCGCCCCGCTCTCGCTCTCCGCAAACGCGGTCCCGAAGAACGGGCTCCGCGTGGCGATGCAGAGCCCGCCGATCCTGTCCCCGACCACCACGCAATCAACCAGTAGCCCGCCGGCGGCCCTCGGCAATGAAGCACCGGATCCCGGCCTCGCCCATGGCCACCGCTCGCCCTCGCCGTCTCCCAGATCTGGGCTACAGCGAGGTCGAGCAGCCATGGGCGAGGTCGAGCGACGGCCTTGGGACGGCTTATATTTACGACGGATTTTTTTTTCCGTCGCAAATTTGCGACGAATTTTTATTTCGTGGCAAATTCCATCGCAAATTAGCGACAAAAATTATTCGTCGCTAATTTGCGACGGAAAAAAAAATCTATCGCAAATTTCATCGCAAATTAGCGACGAAAAATTCTCCGTCGTAAATTTCCGTAGCAAATCCATGTTTTTTTGTAGTGGATGGTCTTGTAATTAGCAAGAAAAGCGATTATATTTATTAAGAAGTTAATGTACTAGATTTGTCAAGTAGTTAAGGAGTCCTTCGAATTCGAAGTCATTAACTAATAAAAGCGTCACGTGATAAAAGCGTCATGCAATGCTCTTAGTTATTTTGATTTATGACACTTTAGGCTAAGGTCATTTATCCAATTTAAGAGAAAACATTCATAATGATGGGCACACTTTGTTAATACTGATATAACTATATCCCGACCATAACTATTATTCTTCTAACCAAAAAATATAATAGTAATTTTTGCTCAAACACCCTAGTTTAATTAAAAAAAAGTAATTAAATTCAAAAGGCCAGACATGGCCAACTTTCACAGAAACGCATCCAACTCCAATTTTTTACCAATGTCGGTGAAATGACCTTTGACGGTCCATTCGAGAACCCGAGCCTGAATTCATCGCCCGGATTGGCGAACAAATCACTGTAGTTATAATTATTTGATTTGGAAATCAAATAACTCACTTGGCGGCAGTGAATCCAATGCCGAGTGCTCGGAGGGGAAGTCGGTGATCACATCCGTTCCGCATAGTTGTCTTGATGCTTTGTCATAAGCCATCACGGCCTCCACAGCCGTATCGTACATGCCTAGCCACTGCTGTAGACATTGCTTCGAGTCTCGGCTCCTTGCCGTCCATCTCCCTAACGGCTTCTGGCTCACACCCCAGAACTTCTTCTCGCTATGGCGAGATTAATCTACCCCGTGCATTACATGGGTGTCACACATACATTGCGTTGCACGAGAAGAGCCCCGTGATTAATTTATCCGTGCATTGCATGTGTTGTACGAGTTAAATATTTAAATTGCATCACATGATGGTCTTATAATCAGTAAGAAAATGGATTATATTTGTTGAGGAGTTAATATCCTAGATTTGTCAAGAAGTTAAAGGAGTCTTTCGAATTCACAATCATTAACTAATAAAAGTATCATGTGATGCTCTTAGTTGGGGAGAAGGATATTAGAAGTGCTAAAAGTTGTGTACGGCACTCACTTTAGTGCCAAAAATTTTATTCGGATCACTTAAGTGCTAATTTTTTTTTAAAAAAAGATCACTTAAGTGCCAACTCTAATTTGGATCGTCGAAAATCCAATGTGGCCATATTTTATTAATTTCTCAGTCCTATGTGACTCGCCGGATTGCCTAATCAGCATATAACCCCTAAACGACGTTGTATAAAAGTTATAAATAGTGATCGTTTGAGTGCGAAATTTTCTTTAAAGTGATCACTTTAATACCGGTCATTGCGAAAAAGATATCACTTTAGTGCTAGTCGTTGTTGAAAAGTGATTATTTCAGTGCCAAGAATGCCACGTGGAAATGCCATGCGGACTGAATTTTTTAAATAATATACCATAAAAGCCACGTATTAATTTTTGTCGAAATTTCTCGCCATTGACACTTAGGTGATCGTTTTTTCTCCATTTATAACTTAAGTGATCCGGTGAAAATTTTTGGCACTAAAATGAGCGTTGTACACAACTTTTGGCACTTCTAGTGTCTTTCTATCCTCTTAGTTGTTTTGATTTATGCCACATTAGGGCAACATCATTTATCTAATTCAAGAGTGGATTTTATTTCAAATCACAAAATATAAAGTTGGCGAAATGGCCCCCAAATATCCTCCCCTCATCTTTGTCGCGACCCTCCCAAGAGTTTATGAGGGAATGGTTTCGAGTTATTGCTCAAAAGGCGGTTCAAATAGTTCATGAAAAAGGCAGTTCTAAGGATCCCTATGATGTCAACTCAAGCGGTCCATCAATTAAGAGCGCGGACTCTCCCAAACCCATACCTCGTGCAACGTTAGATTTTCATTCATTTGTTTAAGTTCTTAACAACCTAAGTATTTCTAAGGGTTGCCACTAGTCATTTGGAGTTTGCTAAAAATCAAATGAGACGCAATAGGGTCGTTTCGTTTCCTACGCAACCAATGATTAGCATAGGACTTGATTACGCTAATATTTCTACTAACGCCCCTTCAGTACCTCTAATTTGGAAGTGTGTTCTATAAGTAACCATTCACTCTTCATTACCAACTAAGATCCTAATGGTATCAAAATTGCAAAGTGACAATGCAAATGTTTTTGTAGGGTTCATTAAAATCCTAAACTAATCCCATCTTATTCTAGAAAAAAATATATCATACAAGCTATTGAAATGCGATGTGGTAAGTAAACATCATAGAATTGAAAAACATCTAAGTAAGCACGGGAAAAGGGAAAATCCAATACGAGTAGGGCAAAGAATATACATGGTCTCGTTATTGAGCCTTGGGACATGAATATAAGCTTGAGATTAGAGACTAATTCTATTTGTTTCATTAAAGGTAAGCTAACGACTATCCTAACAATCTATTAAAGGATTAATACCACGAAAAATCTCAAACTGGTACACCTATAATAATTTTACCAAAAACTATTTTTTTGATAATGAAAAATCCAAATTGGTACATCTATAATAAATTTATCTCAAACTAATTTTTTGATCACCAAAAACCCTGAAGTAGTACATTTGTGATAAATTTATCCTCTGTTATTTTCTATTAATTGAATTAATACCATAAAAAATTATAAACTGGTATACTTGTGACAAACGAAGGGTAAAACATAAAATTGGTATATCCGTTAATTACCGCGTGTCATTTAATAAAGTAATTTGACAATAAAATAACTGAAATAAATTAAGGGTAAATTTGTCACAGGTGTACCAGTTTGGGGTATTTTGTAGTAAAAAAATTAATTTGGGGTAAAATTATCACGGACGTACCAATTTGGGATTTTTCGCAATATCAACCTTTTATTAAAAGTAGGGATAAGCAATTCCAGATTCTAGGATTCCTTACAGGTTCCACTCGGAACCTTGAATCTACCATCGAGTACAAGTTCCTCATTTTTTGGAACTTGAAACTTACTTGTCGGAACCTAGAACCTAGAACCTATCCTGTCACAGGTTCTAGAATTCAACAAGTTCTTTTTTTTTCATTTTTAGTTAAACAAAACGAAAAATGAATGCAATAATACCGAATAAGAGAGAATACAAAACAAACAAAATTATCAACAGAGGAACATAATTGGCTACTGTTTGGCAATGAATTCAATTGGATAAAAGAGAGGAAACAGAACAAAAGTCACTAGACTTGTCACCAAGTTTCAGTTACTAGACTTGTCAGAGGACATCACAAAATGAAATGAATGTTGTTGCAACGCAAGAGGACATCACCAACTCCTCTAAATCTTGCTTCTATCAATTTAAACGGTTTAAACGAAGACATTCGTACTAAAAGAGCTAAGTTTCAATCATTAGACTTAATTGTTGTTCCCTGAGGAGCAAATGCATGGTGCCCATTGGAGTTGCTCTTTTCTTGCCAAGCAAACAACATGAGAACATATTAGCCAAGAGGACTTGAACTTTTACTACTGGTCTTTATGCAGCATATCCGAATGAAAGAACCTAAATCCAAGTATCGTACCAATTAACTATAGAAATCAACTAACTTTGAGTTGAATTACTACATTTCCACATCATAATACAACTCCAACATCTCATTGCACACAATTGTCACTAGAAACTATGTTTTACTCTATCTAACCTCAATTTTTGCATGAGTTCGTACATTTTAGGATACATCTCATAAATGCAAGAGAAAAGTTTGTCTGTTAACAGAGAAAAATGGAGGGGTGGCAAGGGATGGTTGTTGCCTCCCTCCCCAATTCATAGAGGGCACTAATGTCCAATAGCAAAACATTGCTATTGGTGCTTATTTCACAGATCATATAAAACTAGTCATATGAAACTAGATGAGTTAAATCCATTAAAAAATCTAGAAAATTCCATTTAAACTGCTAATAGTACATTAATTTCCAAATCATGTAACTTTCAAAAGTAAGATCACTAATTTCTACTTACCTAGACTTTAGTCATCCACAAGAATGCAATACACTAGCACGGTCAATGTGAACATTCACAAAAGGTGCAAAAGTGCCCAAGTTTTGGAAGAGAAAAGGAAAAGAAAGAAAAGAAGTGAGCCGGGATGAACACTGAAACCCATGCACCGACATGTGGAGACATGGAATTGGGAGTGTGTTGACACTTGATATTTTTAGCTAATTTTTTTTTCATATTTTCAAAAATCTCAAAATTAGGAGTAGGAATCTTGGCCAAGCCTAGAAACCTATTTCTAAACCAAAAAAATAATTTTTTAGCATTTTCTTGTGTTTTTCCTTAATTTCTTTTAGTCAAAATAAGTAAGAAAATCAAGAAAAATAACAAATGGAATCAGAAAACTTCATAAAAATAGTCATTAGTCCTATTTTAAATTCAATTTCATGAATACATCATCAATTTTGAAAAATCTCAATTGGGTATATGTTTTTCCCAAAATTGGGCAAAATCAAGCTCGAATTGAACCAAAGATGCAATTAAATTTGTTCTAGTCATTTTTAAGACATAGTGTCTTCACAACAAATAATTCTAGGACCTTGAATTACATAATGGTTGGTCCAATCGCACAATTTGTCAAAGAAATCAGAAAATCCCAAAATTTAATTGAAAATTAAGAATTTTGAGCCCAAATTGGGAATCGTGCCCAATATGAAATTTTCGAACCATGAGACCATCATTTCTAGGGTTAATCAGATGTGTGTAATTCAATTTTGGCATCAATTTTGCCTAATCAGGTCATTAAGATATCAAATTGAACAAAACCCTATTAACCCGAATACAAAAATGTGAAAATCTTGGACACAATTATAACAAAAATTGGGGAAAATCACATATTTGGGTTCGAAATATAATGGGGAATTAAATTTCGGGGTTTAATTTTGAAAATTGGGTCAAAATTGAGTTTAATTTGCTAATTTAGATCAACCAGGGTCTACCGGGTCGACCGGGTCAACTCGACCCGACCCGACCCGACCCGGGTTGTTCATCTCCCTTACCCGACTCACCTAGATGCACTAAACCCAGAAAAAAATCATTTCAAGCCTGCGACTTCACTGATCTTTTCCGATCAAATAAGCACGTGTTTGACCTATATGACAGCTGGAGAATCTTCGGCTGTCGTTGGAGATATGTTATAATCGATCGGAAGTTGGTTCTAATGATCTTGAGGCGGGAAAAATGGATCAACAAAAATCAAGAAAAATTGAACATTGATAAGAGGTGCTCGATGAAATGCTAGAGAGAGAGAAAGAGAGAAAACAGGTGAAACCAAAGAGGAAAGTTAGAGATAGAGGGTCTGAGGTTCCCACCCGAGTGTCCGGCCCTGTCCTAGACTGCGGAACACCGGCGAATCAGGGTTTGGCTGTAACTTCCCCTCCATTGTTCCAGTCGGATCAGCTGGTCTGGAAGGTCTGAAACTGAGACTTTTTCGGTCAATCCAGAACCTTCCCGGCGAGACCGAAGCCACCAGCTCGAAGTTCTTAGATCAAGGAAGACATCCACGAGCACTGATTAGCTCGGGAACTCCATTTTGATCCTCATTGAAACAGGTAAAGTTCGCTCATAGTCATTTTTTTAAAAAAATTTCCAGAATTCAGTTTCAGTCCCAATATGAATGTTTATGTGATTTCGTCGATGAATTTTGGCATTTTGATGATCAGAACTAGTTTCTAATCATTTTTGGTGTTGTTTGAATGCATTTCGGGCATTAAAAATGCATAAACCGAATCGGTTACGCCCATGAACCATCTCACCGGAGCTCGGATGATGTAGCTGGAGCATCACCATGGCCATTGGCCATTCAAGTTAGCTTCCTTGACCTTGTTTTTGTTAGTGATTAGAATCGAGTTAGACGGCTAAGGCGTGCTATATTGTGATTTGAAGGTTAGGTTAGTTAGTTTAGAACAATTGCGAATTAGGTTTTTTTGACCGATTTTTCGCCGATTGGCGGACTTCTGCCGGTGTTCTGAGTAGGCTAGATTCAAAATGGAACATATGGACATTATAATGTTGCAATCGGAATGGCGAGATAGTCACCGAAAGGTCGTCGGATTCCAATCCAAAGTCACGGCCTTGATAACGTTCGAGTCGAAATTGTGCACACCACATGTTTGATCAAATGCCCCAATGAAGAATGTCCAAAACGGTGCCGTTTTTTGCTCTGGGTTCGCCGGAGAAGACGATCGGCGATCGGTGCCGGCAACGCCCGATTCGGTCAGGCCGAACCGGGTTGAATTGGGCCGGTCCGGCTCATTTCCTGACGGGAAGTTTAAAAAATATAATAAATAATAAAAAAAATCTAAAAAATTCAAAAAAACATAAAAAATAATAATAATAAAATGAAAAAATTGTGAAAAAATCAGAAAAATATAAAAATTTTAGAAATTTGAAAAAAATAAAAAATAGGAAATTCATAGAAAAGCAAAAAAAATTAGAAAATTCATAAAAATTTAGAAAATTCAGAAAATACAAATAAAAAATGTGAAAAATTTAGAAAATCAATAAAAAAATTGAAAAAAATTGGAAAATTCATAAAAATTTTCAAAAAATCATAAAAATCAATTCTTTGTTAATGAAATTTCTGAAAAAAAAAAGAAAAATTTTAAAAATTCGCAAATGGTCCAAAAATACTGTGGCCAACCTAAGAAAGTGAAATTTGAATTTTTGGAAGTGCCCAAATGACATTTTTAGAAAATTCCAAATTCAGGGATTATAAGCCCTATAAAACCCTAAAACCTTAAAACCCTAAAAAATATAAATCATGAAATGAATAAGCTTGTAGAGCTTCGTTAGGGTTTGGATGTTTTGATTGATTTTTATTTTTAGAGACTATTTAGGATTGATTGATCTGATTGACATTTATTGTACATTTAAAGGTTTTTCCTGCGATTAGAATGAATAGAATTAGTTGGTAAGCCTCGGAAATTTACATGACACATTAGATATCGTATCGTTTTTAGGTACCGAAAGGGCGTTAGGGATCTCGATTTGGGATCAATAACGTAACTAAGTCCCCGCACTCAGAATCTCTAGTTCGTAAAATCATGGTATTTCTCCCATACCCTGATTAGGTTTCTAGTCTGCCTACCAACAATGACTAGTGGCGACTCCAAAATTACAAACTTAGATTAAATAGGAAATTACCATCCGCTATCATGTGAGGTGTGGTCTGGAAGAGACCCTTACACGGAAATACCTCCTTAGCGCACAAATCCCGAAAGCCCCAAAAAAGTGCGGCGCGACAGAGTGTATTAAACAGCTAATGCTAACTCAAGCACACTCACGCAATAGCACGTAGGATGTTCAACTTCTAAATATATATAAACTGCAGCTCTTCACAACATACACTAGCCTCCAAACAAGCAGCAAATAAGTGACAGAATCATCCAGATATCAAAAGGGTGCATCGTAGTAACAATGCAACATCACAAATTAGCATCCCCCATTTCCCAATCTTTTTTTCTCGCGTGAAAGATGGGTAAATTGTCCAGATTGCTGAACCATTTTTCCTGCCCTTCACGAAATAAATAGAATTTAATAAGAACAACAACTCTCCAGAAATATAAGTATTATAAAGCCTCACCACATGTATTCATTGATCCATTCCGCTTCAACTCGTAAACTCTATTTACCGACGATAATCTCCTCATTAAGATAATCCATATCTAAAAAAAATAAGACATTAATAAAATATTCACTTATTAGATATATAAAAGGAATTACAATATATAAAGATAGATACATCACTTACCCAACTCAAATTTTTATGCATTTTCGATGCACTCTTCAATATTAATCGGCACACAAACGGCTCTCAACCAATCTTGAGTGCAAATCAAAGTTTCCACTGCTTTGGGAGTCAAAGAACTTTGAAAGCCATCAAGCACACGACCCAATATACTAAAAGTTGACTCCGAAGCAACAGTAGTTACAGGAATAGACAAAACATCCTGAGCCATCAAAGATGGGATCTTATATTTTGAGCCACTAGTCTTCCACCACATCAAAAGATCAAGATCAAGAATATTTTCATTTTTATCTTCAAGATATTGATCAAGCTTAGATATGTTGTCATTGCACACTTGTTGGTTCGAGTGCATAAAGGTTCTCCACGAAGCTTGGATGTCATACTTCTTGATCTTGTTACCTTCGCTACCACCGGCATCGGCATTGAAACCACTACTACTAGCACTCAAACTTTGAGCAACAAAATTTCAATTACTTGAAGCAAGAGAAGATTGCTCATAAAATTCATATAAACGCTCCAATGCGTCCTTCACCTTGTAATGCATCTGATTAACTTTCAATTCATCATCATAAATTTGTCCATAAAAGAAATTCACATAACTTAACTTGGCTCTAGGATCCAACGCAACCGCAATTAACATCAACATATTCACTTTATCCAGACTCCCATAGTATTTATCAAATTTCTCTTTCATTTTCATACCCATAACTTGAAGCTTAGGATTCGAAGCATCCGTCGCATCTTTCAAATATTTATACAAAAGAGCTATCCCTTCAAAATAATCATTTGAAGTAACATATAAACTCCCCAATATCCGATTGGTGGTATCATAGAATAGTTTTAGAAATTCTGAAAGAATAATGGTATTTTCCCAATCATCATCTTTAAGAAGATCATGATTAAGCTCATCGGCAAAAGATAGATCGTTTTCTTACATCCTTTCAAAGCTTTTCTAAACTTTATGGCAGTGTCTAACATAAGGGAAGTGGAGTTCCATCTAATGGTGACGTAAAGAATAATTGAACCCTTGTAAGTAATATTTTCACCATCAATGCAAGATTTAAATATGTTGGCTCTCATGGGAGAAATCCTCATATACCTAACCACATTTCGAATACGTGCAATAGATTCCCGTACTGTAGTCAAGCCATCTCTCACAATCAAGTTTAATATATGAGCGGTGCACCTCATGTGTAAAACACTACCATCTAAGATCAACAACCTTTCTCTTGAAAGTCTTTCCTTCAAATAACCAATTGCAACGTCATTCACACTAGCGTTATCCACGGTGATTGTGGACACCTTGTTTTTTTTTCTATTTCCCATTTGTTGATGCATTTCTCTACCATTTTCCCAATTTATCTACCCTTGTGACTATGCATCATCACAAAATTGATGATTTTTTTATGCAACTTCCAATTTTCATTAATAAAATGTGCAATGAGACACAAATAATTCAAGTTTTGAATGGAAGTCCATGTATCGGTCGTGAGTGCGATCGTAGAATTAATCTTACCAAAGTAAGTCTTCAAACAAGTTCTTTCACAAAAATATAGCTTCATACAATCTTTAGCCACCGTAAAACGTGATAAATGTTTGAAGAGAGATTGTAACTCGATGACAAACTCACGAAATCCAACACGCTCGACTAAGGAAAAAGATAGTTCATCAACTATGATGAACCAAGCAAGCATTTGTCTATAATGTTCTTAATTAAATGACCATGTCGATAAGACATTATCGATACTAGAATTTCCCTTGCCTTGCTAGCCACGTCTACATTACATGGTGCAAAATTTTTTTGCCTCTTATCTACATTGCGAGGAAACTTCTTGGATGTTGTCAAGTGCTTCCTCATTGAGGAAGTACCATTAGCAACACGGTACTTAAACACAAACCCACAATGAATGCATTTCACCTCATATGTTTTTCCATCCCCATCTTTGATTCTTGCACAATGATTCCAACATTCGGATGTATATTCTTTATCACGAGGAGGAAGACAAGATCCAAGTACCTTGTTTGTCGCACTCATGCTAAGGGACGGCTCTTCTTCATTTTCATTGCCTGACAATTCTAATTCTATGATCGGAGCCATATCCTCACATCCCTCAACCTCCATTGACATGTTATCTTGAATTCTTGATACGCCAAGCAAACAACACTGGCCAAGCAAACGACACAAGAATGAATAAGCCGAGAGCACTTGAATAGTCAATCAAACAGCACGATGATAGAACATTTTTGCAAGCCTTATAAGAAAAAGAATATCGTGGATAATAACTAGAACTTTTCCTATTTAAAAAAAATTCTTCGCAAGAACAGCAGAAGTTACATAATAAGTGAACAACACACAGGTAAACATATAATGAAGAATCAATCTCTTTTATCTTATCTTGCTACTCAACTCCTAACAAGCATTTTGTCATTCATCTTCAAACAGAACCATTCCAGCTACAAGAACACCTCCCCCCCACCCCTTCCCCCTACCCCCACATCCTTCTTTGCTGCCTTGAACATTGGTCCTTCTAGTATATCTAATTGTTAAACCCCACGTCAGCTAATCAATGGTATGTAGATATCGTCTCATTTGATCTTCGATTTCCCGTGACAAAGCTCAATACTTCGTTGAATAATCTGAAGCTAATAAGCATTTACTGACCAAGCAAACTCATCTTCAAAAACTATGCAAAAGGGGGGAAAACACACACAACCCAGATCATCTCCGCGCCTGATTGAAACAAGGAAAACTAAACTAGTAGCCAAAGTACATAAACTTGTCTTGTTCATTCCTTTAGCAGCGATGACAATGTTTATAATACCTCAAGCTATACTACTCAAATTAGCCACATAGACATACAAACACCTTGATATATTTTTTTCCTTTTCCAAATCTAATTCATTTCAATCTACAAGTAACAATTCCACAGTTCCATAGATTAAACTCTACATGCCTGCAATTCTTGTTTATCTATTCTCTCGCTTTCTTATAAGATCACTTCGTGACTTGCCAGAACTTAACAAGAAAAACATAGTTTGAAAGGAAATAGTGGACTCTCGCAAGGGTAAAAATGGACGAGTTGCCAACTTGCCACCTTATCTTTCTTAATTAAACTGCCCTAGAAATATTGTCAAACATTGTCGACCAGAATTAGAAGAAGAAGTCGCCTCTAATATGTTTCCTTATCATCAACCAAATTGCAGCCAAAGCACATAAGAGAACTACACAGAAGGCCAAAACCGATGCAATGACTAGCAGGCCAAGAATCTGGGTTGCCGTTCAAGCTGCAAAAAAAAGAGGAAGGTTAAAGCAGCTCGACTTAGGTGCTTTGATAGCTTTTCGCACATCACCGCAATAAAATATGCTAATGATCTTTCCACTCTAAATGATCAACCGTTCACAGATGAACAACAACGGAGGAAGTAATCACTAACATGATAAACAATCAAGATTCAAGATAAATCATTAAAGAACATTTAGCTTTTGAGAATGAATGGGATGAAAAATAGAGGCTAATCAGGCTAAAGTCTCATTTGTATCTAGAGAAATAATTAGGGCAGGGAAAGGTTAGGGAGGTAGGGGCCATAGGCCCACAAGTTCGCAACATAATCCTCCTCAAGACTAAAGACTAAAGACTCCTTTTCCTTTCTTTGATTGTTTTCCGTGGCTTCACTTTGTACACTACACACTCACAGGCCAAAGGAAGACACGACACCATCACCACCACCAATCTCAACAGCAGATGGACACTGCACACTCACAGGCCAGGGGAAGACACAACAACACCGTCAATCTCGTTGGCATTCGGTAGCACTAACAGACCAAGAGAGAAGCCCTAATCCAAAACTAAACCGACAACAATCGCATCGGTTGCACTAGCAAACCAAGAGTAGGCTATGGAATCAACCAATAACAATCGCGTTGGCAACACTAGCAAACCGAGAGTAACCCTAGCATAGAACTAAACCCCAATCGCGCAAACTTCAATAGATAAAGAGAGAGAAACCTGAGTGACGATGGTCATTCGCTGAGCCGCGGCCGACAATATTGAGTTGGTCGGTGACAACAAATGAACGAGATGGCGTCGCGATGAAGATGGAGAACGATAGAGTTGAGAACCGAGAGTGAGAGCTGCGTCGCAAGTGGAAACTAGAAAGGAAAGGAAAAGTCGCAGAGTGGAAACTGGAAAGAAATAAAAGTATGACAAAATAAGAATAATAATTTAGGGATTTTAGTTTCTGTATCAGGGATCCGATTCCCAGTTCCGGTTCTGGTTCCGATTCTTATAGGAACCAGGAACCAAATCGAGAACGGGGAACCCGACCCTTTCTCCACAGAACCTAGATCTGAACTGGACCCATCAGTCCGATTCTCTGATTCCCGGTTCTACCCTAAAACCGTGCTTATCCCGATCTCAAGTCTAATAGGTTTTATTAGCTAGAACCTAAGCTAATAAGCCTATTAGTGCCTAAAGTAGCCTATTTAAAGCTAAACTGAGATGTACAAAGCTAAGGACCGCAATGGGCATCGGGAAGTTTGGCTATCGGTCATAAATGCCTAGCCACCTCCTCCATCGGCCGCCACCTCTGTGGGTGTGGGTTTCATCCAGTCAATATTCATTCATTTAAAACATGCACTTATGCAATTCAAAGGATTAGTGAAGTTCACTAAATTGACATTCAATTGCCTTGAGATCGGCTTTTGAATTGCTCATGCATTTCGATTATCCCAAGTCACCTCCTAATCAACAAGGAGTTTATTGATTAAGATTAGCGATAATGAATCCCATTTGTGTTCGTAAAACGGTGGACTAATATCATTAATTGCTAATTTACTCAAATCATCCCCTCAATCTACCCGCCTATCAACATGAGTCGCAAGCCTAATCATACATCTAACAGTAACAAGAAAGGCTTAATTGATCATGTAATTAGGCCAAATGGCCTTAAGAGGCAATCAATCAATAATTGATCCCTCGCATCACTTTGTATTTGTTTATTCAAATATGATCGATTATGTTTTAATTCAAAAATCCTACAAAGGCAATAATCGCGTCAGATGGGTGCAACTTCAAACACTTCAAGATAATTTCAAGTCTTTAAGCAGGAATGGCTTTGCATCAATCTCAATATATTTTAATTATATGCAGACCATTGTTAAACAATTAAGGGTTAATGGTGAAGAACTCAATGATGTGCGGGTTGTAGACTGAAAGATTTGACTGCATTATTGCCGCGATTGAAAAAGGGCAACATGTGTCAACCAATTGTTGGCGGGGCTGATGGGTTCATTGTTCTTGCATAAGCAAAAAGAATCAAAAGTCTATTGGTTCAAATCCTGAGAAGCATTGCAGGGTCAATTTGCTCATTCAAGTCAAGGAGGCTATTAAGGTGGCCGAGATTGCGAAGGTGGCTAAGGTAAAGGTGGAAATTCAAATTCCACCAGAAAATATAAAACACGAGACAAATCAAAAGTCAAGTGTTTTAAGTGTATCAAACAATACAAATCCAAATGCAATCAAAGATGGCGTACGAGCAGATAGAACATATGTATACTATTGATGCTGACAAAAGCATGGTATTCGTATGGAAGAAGGATGACTCAAGCACCGTGGATACCAATAGCTAGTACCTTGATACTAGTTGCAGTAATTGGCCTAAAGTAGATATTCTCACAGTTGGACATATAATTTTAAAGTAAAAAAAAATCCATAATGAGCTAAGTTAACATTAATGTCAAGTCAAAAGATGGTATTAATTTTATTGTAACGGATATATAATTTATGCTAGGAGTTTTTTGGAATTTGTTATGTGTTGGACAGCTTTTTGAAAAAGCCACAAAGTTAACATTGAAAATGGAGTTTGGATTATTAGAGATGTAATTACGACGGTGCAAATGACAAAAAACTAAATGTTCCCTCTAACTCTTCAGACAAAGACTTTTTTGAGTTTTCAAGCAATGATGAAATATACAAACAGGTTGTGGCATCTTCGATCTGGTCATCTAAATATTTGGAGAATAAAATTACTAGTCCAGATAAGAGGTGACTAGAATGCCTTTGAATGTGATTGACAATCCCAACCACCCATGCGAAAGATATCTCGTTAGAAAACAACATCGAGAATATTTTTTAGTTGGAAAAGCCAAATGGAGCAAAACAACCTTTGTAGTAGGTACGTACATACATTATTGGTCCTGTTAAGGTCGAATCATTCCGGCGTTTGAAGCAGAACCTTATCCACTACATAAGAGGAAACAATATGCCTATGGTGAGAGAGAGAGACAAAGAGATGAAATAGGGAATTCTCAAACACCCATAGATGTTATTACCACATCTTTTGCCACGCCGAGTAGAGTGAGAGAACTTCTTGCGAGGTTCTCCAGTACTTTTTTCGGAGGCTTTATTGGCTTCTTTCTTCCTTTCTTCTTTCTGTTTCTTAGCCAATGGTCTTTCTGACTTTCTTGGAGTACTTCTCCTGTGAGGAATTCCGTGTTCTATATTCATCACCATCATATAGTTCATTTCCATTGGAGGGGCTATGAGTATGAGCTTCAGCTGAGTTGTTGCCATCAGAGTTAGCCTCCCCATCAGACCCATCAACAAGTTGGCGTGGAGTAGGACACTTTCTCAACTGCCTTGATGGTTTGTTAACTTCACTCATGGTATTAGACAAACAGGATTTGTCTTGCATCAAATGAATATCCGACACAGCCCAAGTTTCTTTATGATGGTGACTCTGCACAAGCCAGTTAAAACATTAAATAGGCTCAGAAGATAAAATCAGATATGCATGTTAAAGCATTTTAATATTAAACTACATTTTCATCAAATAGCTTAAACTTTCACCTAAATTGCATGTATTATATCAATTTTTACATTGTACCAGATCAGGAGGTTGAGTTCACTTCAAAACTGGATTGCCTCCGATTTATAATCAATTTCAATGGCTTAATCTTGACCAAATTCCAGCTTACACGTGAAGGGAAGTTTAACAGCATGCAGCTATCAAGCCACGCCTTCATAAGCCAGCTTATAAACATTGTGCACTCACGCTTTCTAGAGGCGTATGCTCATGTCAAACTCAGACAAATAATTTAAAAAAAACAAGACTCCTGTATAGCATCACTAAATGTCTACATGCCAATGTGCTTCATTGCTGTCTTAATACAATTGAAAACCAGCACTTCAGTCAAATGATTACCAAATCACCAGGCACATCAGAAACATCCATCGTATTTGCCGAGATCAGTGTATCTGAGTGTGATGGTTCATGAAAGGCTGGATTTTCGAAAGTACTATCTTTGAGCCTTATGGGTGAGTAATCAAATATATCATCAGGTATGGAGGTAGGAGCTGAGCCTTGATCAAGATGGGTTTCGCACAGAACCAGATCTCGGGGCATATCACCAGGCTCAACTTCTGAATTAGTGATGCAGAAAGTAGGTTTCCCTACTCCACTTTGTAATTCAGTCTCCAATAGATCTTCTCTCTCGGGCCTTCCTAGAATTACCAATTTTTAAAAAATTAGACAGCAGATGCAGCAAATAAGTGGCAAGTGAACTGCACTCAATAAGCAAAGTCAATACCGACGCCCGATGCAGTGATTCTCTCACGTGAACCGTCTGTAGTTTGCACATCAGGAAAAGTCTCTGCTTCCTGCATAGAACCAACATTTATTCACTAAATTAAGGTCAATTATTCCAAGTTAAAGAGAGAAATCTGCAAACATGTACAGGTAGTCACCTCTGTTTCTGACCTTTCCTTGTCAATACTACAATCCCCATAAACGGAGGCAGCATCTCGCCCATCCATTGCCATGTCTTGGGTCTCCTTTTCACAGAAACTAGAATGAATGTGAGGTTGTGCAGCATCACTTATGCTGGCTTTGATTGATTCAAGGTAATTAGAAGCTGGAAGATCTGAATCTCTTGTGCCGTTTGTCCCTTGAAGGAAGAATGGCTGTTTTTTCAGACAACAGGGTCATATCCTCCAATATCTGCAGACAGAAACTAGTTTCCATGATGAGCATCAGCATCAGCTTTATTCTGGGACTCAATAGCCTTGCGGTCAGTGAATGAAAACAAGTGATATGATCACCAATACTCAGCAAACCACAGGGCAAATGAGTCCTACAATAGAGTTCATGGTAATGCTCATCATGACGACAAGTTTCTATCTGCAGATATTAGTGGTACTAGTCAAGAATATACGACCTCATAAAAACAAACCCAAAACTCAGCTAAGATATGAACATTTGTAAAACATTAAGTGCGATAAAATTGGGGCTTAGGCTTGGGTTGAAACTTGCTACAGGCCTTAAGTGCGATAAAATTGTAAATAGCGCCACTTGCTTCAAAAAAACATTAACTCAGTTTTATAAACAGGAAGATGACAAGTAAAATACATATCATAGTTCATACCACTGGTTGCAAGTGGCCGAGGGAGTATATTGCAAATGAGGTCATCATCCATCCCTGCATCCATCTAAAGCCAAAAGCATCTTCGAGGTTAGAAATCTATGAAGCATCGTATTGCAATATATTTAAGTCAGTTATATTTTGTCCAGCTCACCTGTCCATTAAATTCTTCAAAGACAAAAGAATCCTCAATATTTTGATTTTGCACAACCACATCAGAAGGAAGAGCATATGAGGTACCAACATCCTGTTGAACCACAAGTTCAGATGAAGTACTCATCAGTCCCGCGCGGTCCACCGCCAGTTGTGAACTTTCACCTCTCCTAGGCATCATTTGCCCAAAGCTATCAAGTGAAACCAAAGGTGAAGCATGGGGATCTGTCAACCTATCATCCTTTGGACCGACGTTCCCCGATGACTTTGTCGTGTCTGACATGGCAATACTTGGTGATACAGCCTCTTTCTTGTCTTTACCAGGGAGGATTGAAGTCCCCGATGAAGATGTTGGCTTTCTTAATGCTGGTCTTCCCTTGGGTTGAAACTTGCCAGCGGCAGTATCTAGCAAGAACTTGACATTAACCCCTGGAAAATCATGCTAGACACTAACAGTAAGTCCCACTAAAGACAAAAACCTTCTTACCTTGCTTTACGGCAGGTATAGGAAATATATCTTCAAAAGGATCCATTTTGACAAGCTTCAAGTCTGTTAGCACAGTCAGAAATATCCGATATACTAGTCAAAACTTGCATTTCTTAAAACACAGATACTAGTCAGAACTTTCTTTGAGAGGCTTTGAAAATAAGCATTGGATGACAACCGGAGAAAGACCATAGACATAAATGAAGTACAGTTCTAAAAATTCACAGAACCTTGTTTCCACCTCGAACATAAATTTTTTTCATTCTCTGAAAATCCCAAAGAGAAACAAAAATTGCTATATATTGCAATTCCACTAAAAATCATCAAAAGCATAATGCGACTTACCAGTAATTTTCTTTCTCTCATACGCCCTATGTTGTATAATGGGAGCAACCTCACAGAGCCACAAGCATGAACGCAAATTAATCTCAGAGGTAGGGCAAACTACTTTGGCATCAGCAAAGAACAGACAGAAGCTATTTCAGGTTGCAAAACAGGAGTACCCCTTAAAACTCAATTCAACAATGCCATTGCCTTGCCGTGACTGATGCAACTTCCCCGAAACTCACAAATTGACTTTTCAACACTCAATCTTAAACTCTCAATACAAGCTTTCTTGTTCCAGACAAAAGGAGAACTAACATGGTACTACGGGCCATGTTAACTATTGCATAAAGCCCCAACTTTTTTCATCCTAGTTATCCCAAGCCATTATCACTCAGTCTCAGGACCCAAAAAAGAAAAGCCAAAAAGAGAGAGAGAAACTGGCATTTGCTCAATGGAGACAAGCCAAGACCTCCAATTTCACAGTCATGACTACAAAGAATCCATGATATTATCGCTTTTCCAAAAACCATCCCGTCTAGTGAATGCATTATACATATATTGATTGGCTCAACTTGCCCAATTCTTCAGAAATTTTTCCTTCAAACGCCATTTTTTTCTCCGCAAAGAGCTCAAAAACCAGGTCAGACACCCCCCAAAGATACTACACACAGCGAAAGAAGAAGCGAGACCGAGATTGGAATAACTTGCAGAGCAAAGCCTTGTGGTGGATCGCAGCTAAGGTTTATGCTCGAAGTTGGCGTATTCGAGAGAAGATGTTCGATTTGGTTAACTCTATCCTATATGGAGCGGACGTTTATGGAAAGGGTGTTGCTCTGATGGCAAGTACGCAGGAGTGTCAATGGTTTGGTTCGGTTCGGTTTTTCAAGAAAACTGAACCGAACCGGACTGAACTGTTAGTGTGCACAATTGAGCCGAACCAAACCTCGATCCGAACCGAACCAAAAAACCGGTTCGGTTCTGTTCGTTTTAGGTTTTTTTTTTTTTTTGCTTTTATTCTCCACATCTCACAGCTTCAGGATATTGGAAAACAAAATGGATTTTGCCTTTGTCCCCCAATTCACAGAACCACTGACTTTGAGTTTCTTTTTTTAAAAAAACACTAAACAACCATTAATCCATGAACAAAATGAAACAAAATGACAGATATATGCACACTAAAGCAAAAAGTGAAAGAGAGAGAAGAAGAACAAAACCAAATGGCAAAAAATGTACTCGAAGAATATGCCACCAGGTCAAACTCAAATACTGAACAAAGCCACACTAGCCAAAAGGGATCAGCAGAAAGACTAAACAGAATAAAAGGAAAATAGCAAGATGTAAAACAACCAGATTACTAAAAAACTTCGCAAGTAGAGCACAAGCACTAAATAAAAACATCTACAAGACGAGCTTCAAACCATTTGACCCGAGACTAACTACAGAACTCACATTTTTTTTTATCTATTTGACTCAACAATCATATTACCGGTGCAGGTAAAAGCAAACACAACAAATGACGAGTTCCATGCAAAGAGAAATGAAAGTGCAATCACCATTACCATATATTGGCTAGGTATTACATTTCGTAGTTTGTATTACAAACAAATCTACATACATGTTCAAAACCAGAAAGAGACATTCATCCCTGATGAAGAAACTCTTTGTATGCATCACAAAACTTAAGTCAAAATGAACTTCAAACCATTAGGTAAACATATTAATACATCATTTTGGATGCAGGTAGACATAATCAACCCTAGAACAAGATTCACATGAAAGTAACTCCCCCCAAAAAAGAAAATGAAATAAATAAAAATGGGAGGTTCACGTGAAACAAGATCAAGCCATCATCCGTCAAGAGAGGTTAGGCCTTCATCACTTGTGAACAGAATATCAAGAGCACTCAACCAGAGGGAAAGAAAAGTATGATCATGAAATGTAGGTCAAAGGACCAATAGCTTCAGGCTCACGGGAACTCTCGAAAGAAACAAGGAAAGAAACCAAAGGACGAGGAGTGAAATGCCGGTGACTCCTCAAACATGGAGTGGGACCATTCACATCAGAAGCCATTGATGCATCTTCTGCTGTTCAAACATCATTATTAAGCACATCCCCTCCCTCATTTGAGCTAAACTTCATGTTTATTTTTAACCTTGAAGAGCATAAAAAAGAAAATAAGTATGGAGGCTAGACTGACACCGGCTAGACCCAAGATCCAAATTAGCATGAAAGTAAAGCAAAGGGTCTAAAAGTCGAACACAACATAATCTTCTATCCATCGTAGTTTTCTACATACAATCTCCCCATCTCCCCAAGAAAGGAAGGTAAAAAAGAAAGCACAAGAACAGGGGAAGAGAAAAGGAAGAGATAGATACAGAGAGAGCCAACACTCCATGCATCAAAATCCAGGAAGCCCGTCTTCGCACTCGTATCATCCTCATGAATTGATATATTCACAAACTGAACTTAAGTGGGAAAAGAAACCCGTTGAAGCAACAATAATCCAGAATCATAGTCCTCAATATAAAGCCACACAAACTAAATCACTGCAAATCACAGTCCAATTGCTAGCCATCTCCCAGCAAATTCAAGTTGCAATTTCAAACCAAAAACCTAATTATTCAAACCAAAAGGCATATAAACACTTCATAGCAAGGGCATGAAGAAACGATAATAGAGAACAGTCTTGCCACTCCCACCGAGTCCGGCGAGCACGATGATGTTTCACTTCTTCTGCTTAAGCAACTTAACTGTAAGACAAAAACTGCTCTCATCACAATGCCAACCTCCAAAGAAGGAAAAAAAATGCCCACGATAGCCACGCTCCGACAAGAATCCAGAGCACAAAACAAAAAATGCCCCCATCTTCTCCATTATGTTGAGGAAAACTCCTACTAATTTTGAAGTTGACAAACCTTCTGTGATAATTGTAAAATCTGAAACTTATTCTGAACTATTTTATTCCAGAAATATATATACATGTTCTGGAAGTTCAGAAGGAAATTATTCAGACTTTACAAACTGGGAAAATAAGTTCTTTGAAGACCCACAGAATCTAAGTTCTGAGATTCAGATGCATAAGTTATTCAGACGCAGATGCAGATGCAAAAATTATTTAGACGCAGATGCAGATGCAGAAATTATTCAGACGCAGAATTTCTTTAGACGCAGAATTCAGAACGAAACATAACAGCTAGTGATCTGACATGGATTTCACAGAAGAAAAGTTTTGATTGGTTCAATCTTAATCAAATTGATTGACAATCAAATATTACGACAAGAATGCATTATAATGGACAAACCTCTACTTATGGAAACCAAGATTCTGATTGTATGGGCGACCAGAATCAACGGGATTCAGAATTTGTCATCCAACGGCTACTCAATCCTTATTATACAAATCTGTCCAAGGTGAAAATTGAAAGATGATCCTCTGAAAGCTGTCCAATGACTAGTTTGGGAGTAGAGGAGTATTTAAGGAGATCAATAAGCAGCAAAAGGATATAATAGATTCAAGAATCAACAAGTCCAAAGTCTGAGCATACTCCAATTATTTCTCTTGTTGTTCTGAGCCAAAATACTTAGATCTTGAAGGTTACTTTATAAGAGTGACTGTGTGAGATAGAGTGTCCTATCATATATAAGAGTGATATCACTCAAAATCCGTAACTTCCTCTTGATTACATAGTGAAAACCAACTAGTAGGCTGTAAGCGTGGGAGAGTGGACGTAGGCTTGCTATAAGCCGAACCACTATAAACTTGTGTGCAGATTCTCTATCCCTTATCTCTTAGTTTACTTTCTGCACATCAAGAGCTTCATCTATATAATCTATCTTGAATCTGAATTTTATTCAGACTCTTCTGTGATTGATTTTATTTCCGCATAAATATTATAAAACTGTTCAAGGTCACCTATTCACCCCCCTCTAGGTGACCCCTGCTAGCCACATCAATTGGTATCAAAGCAGGTTGCTCATTTTACTGAAGTGTTTTACTTCTGAGCTAATGATCTACATGGCTAGCTTTGGTGCTCCAGGGCTCATTGAAGGTCAGAGCAACAACAGACCATAATATTTTGATGGCAAGGAATACAGCATCTGGAAGAATAAGATGAAGGCATTCATAAAGTCAATTGATCATATGCAATGGGATATCATTATCAAAGGAGTCAAACCGAAATCTTCTGATTCAAAAGAGAAGGCAGATGCAAGCAAATCAGCAGATCCTCCACTATCTCAAGCAGAGATTTCTAAAAGAGAAACTTTAGATTCCAAAGCAATATATTCTCTTTATTATGCTTTATCTCCTATTGAATATAAAAAAATTGCTGCCTGTGAATCTGTTAAGGAAATCTTGGACACTCTCTATATTACTTATGAAGAAACAGATCGAGCCAAGGAAACTCAAATCAATCTTCTGCTTGGTCAATATGAGTCCTTCAAACTGAAGCCTAAAGAATCAATTGCTTATATGTATGATAGGTTTACTGACATAGTAAACGGTCTTGCATATCAAGGACAACCAGTCTCAGATGCATTGAAAGTCAACAAACTACTGAGAAGACTGACAAAGGAATGTGATAACATCAAAACATCTCTTCGTGAGACACAAAGAATCATGCCTCTATCAGTGAATGAGTTAATTGGAACTCTTCAATCATATGAGACTGAAAAACGAAATGAGGAGAATGAAACCAGAGGTAATAAGTCAATTGCATTGAAAACTAACATTGATTCTGATGCAGATTCTGAAGATGAAGACGTTGATGATGAAGAATTAGCTCTCTTCATAAAGAAGTACAAGAGAATGAAAATTAGAGGAAGAAACCTCAAAGGGAAAAAGCCTTTTGAAAATAAGAGGTCTATCGATGAGACAAAGAGATCAAAGGAGGTGATATGCTTTCATTGTAGGAAACATGGACATATCAAGCCTAACTGTCCACTTCTAAAAAAGAAAACCAAATTTGAGAAAGCAAAGAAGGCCTTAAAGGCAGAAACCTGGAGTGACACAGAGTGCGAAAATAGTGATGAAGATATCTCAAATTTCTGTCCAATGACAAAGTCAGATTCAGATTCAGATTCTGATCCTAAAGTGAAAATCGAGGTAAAACCTTCTGAAATGACTATTGAAGTATCGAATTACATTGATGAATTATGCTTTGAATTTAAGACTGCTCTTAAAAGAATCTCTTCTTTGAAAAAGGAAAATTCTTCTATGAGGCAATAGGATATTTTACAAAAAGAAAAGATTGATTTCCTTCAAAAAGAATTTTATCAAGTCAAGGAAAGTCGAGATTTTCTTTCCAAAGAAAATGTTGTTTTGAAAAAGGAAGTTTCAGAAATTACTTCCAAGTTTTCAAAAGGTTCAGAAATCTTGAAGCATATCCTTTCCATTCAAATTCCTTACTATAATAAATCTGGTCTAGGATTTGTAAAGGAAAGTGACAGCTTGATTGATTTTCCAAAAGTCAAGGAAAGATTAAGACAAAGACCTCCTCGACAAGCTTATAAAAATCATTTTAAAAGAAATTTTGTCAAACTTGTTGGGCGAAGTGCTCTTAAATGCTCAAATTGTGAAGATCCACAACATTTTGAGAATAAATGTCCTAAGGTCTGGAGACCTGTTCGAAGAGATTTTGTTAAGACAGCCTACACTAATGCTTAAGGACCCAAACAAATTTAGGTACCAAATAAAACTTGAGAGGTTGTGATTTTTGTAGGTTACCACAAAGAGAAAAAGAAAGTGGTACCTAGACAGTGGATGCTCTAGACATATGACAGGAGATCCAAGCATATTCGTTGATTTACACAGTTTGAATGGTGGAAAAGTTTCCTTTGGAGGAAATACCAAAGGAAAAATAGTTGGCAAGGGAACAGTTGAAATTGGAGGACTTACAATCAATAATATTTCATTGGTAAAAGGACTCAACTACAACTTGATAAGCATAAGCCAACTATGTGATATAAGTTTCAGAATAAACTTTCAAGAAAACACATGTTCTGGAACAAGTAAAGACTCTTCTCAAACTTTCACATGAAAAAGACATGGTAATATTTATCTTCTTGATGTAAATCCAAATTCCACTTATTGTCTGATCTCAATCAAAGAAGATGAAGATCTCTGGCACAGAAGGTTGGGGCATATCAGTATGAAACAAATCTCAAAGATCTCAAACAAGAAACTGGTTCGAGGCTTGCCAGATTTGAAATATAAAAAAACAGAATTATGCAATGCCTGCACCCTAGGAAAGCAAGTAAGGAGCTCTTTTAAATCTATACATCATGTTTCCACTAATCGTGCTTTGCAGCTTCTTCATATGGATCTGTTTAGACCAACCAGAACACAAAGTATTGGTGGTAAGAAGTATTGTTTAGTAATTGTTGATGATTTTACAAGATTTACTTGGGTGTTCTTTCTTGCTCATAAAAATGAGGTATTTTCATACTTTTCAAAATTTGCAAAAAGAGTTCAGAATGAAAAGGGTTATACTATTTTCTGCATTAAAACAGATCATGGGGGAGAATTTGAAAATCAAAATTTTTCAAATTTTTGTGAGGAAAATGGCTTTCAACATAATTTTTCTACTCCATACACACCAGAACAAAATGGTTTTATGGAAAGAAAAAATCGTTCTTTGCAAGAAATGACAAGAACATTATTGATTGAAAGCAAGATTCCTTTTCATTTCTGGGCAGATGCAGTCTTTACAGCATGTTATATCATTAACAAAGTATTTCTCAGACCTATTCTTGAGAAAATCCCCTATGAGCTTTACAAAGGTAGAAAGCTCAATATCTCATATTTTCGTGTATTTTGTTGTAAATGCTTTATTCTCAAAAATCTAAATGACCGTACTGGAAAGTTTGATGAGAAAGCAGATGAAGGACTCTTCCTTGGATATTCTACTACAAATAAAGCATACAGAGTCTTCAACAAGAATTTTCAGACTGTGAAAGAAACAATGAATGTAAGGTTTGAAGAAAAAATTCAGACTCACAAAGATGAATCTGAATTACCTTTCAACATTCAAGAGTTAACGGAGACTCATCAAAAATCTCCAAAGATTGTAGAATCCTCAAAAGAAAAGGAAAATGATACAATCCAGACTCAATCAGAAAATTCAAAGTTTGCAGATATTCAGAAGGAAAGATTTGACAGAAACTGGAAACATAAATCCAGTCATCCGAAGAACCTCATCATTGGAGAAATAGAAAATGGTATCAAGACTAGATCCAAACAAAAGGAAAACATCAGCAACTTGACATTAATATTAGAAATAGAACCAAAAGAAGTTGGAGAAGCCTTATCGGATGAAAGCTGGATAGAAGCTATGCAGGAGGAACTTAAGCAGTTCAGAATCAATGAAGTATGGGAGCTTGTGCCAAGACCCAAAAACCATCCAGTAATTAGAACAAAATGGGTGTTCAGAAACAAACTGGATGACAAAGGGAAAGTCACAAGAAACAAAGCAAGACTCGTTGCAAAAGGCTATTCTCAAGAAGAAGGCATAGATTATGATGAAACATATGCACCAGTTGCAAGGTTAGAAGCCATTCAGCTATTATTAACTTATGCTTATTTCCATAACTTTAAATTATTTAAGATGGACGTGAAAAATGCCTTCCTAAATGGATATATTAAAGAAGAAGTATACGTGGATCAACCACCTGGTTTTGAAGAACCAAGGAAAACTGATTATGTCTACAGACTCAAAAAGGCCCTTTACGGTCTAAAACAGGCACCCAGAGCATGGTACGAAAGGTTAAGTAACTTTCTTCTGTAAAATGATTTCACCAAAGGTAAGGTCGATATAACTTTGTTTTTTAAGAAAAAGGGTAAGGATTTTCTACTTGTTCAAATTTATGTTGATGATATAATCTTTGGATCCTCTAATGAACTGCTTTGCAAGGAATTCTCTAAGAATATGCAGAACGAGTTCGAGATGAGCTTGATGGGAGAACTAACATTCTTTCTTGGCCTATAAGTGAAACAAACCAAAGGTGGTATTTTTATTTGCCAAGAGAAGTATGCTAAGGAGATTATCAAGAAGTTTGGAATGCAAAATGGTAAGAGAACAGACACTCCAATGTCCCACACATCCAAACTGGACAAGGATGAACATGATAAAAAGGTGGACCAGAAGGTATACAGAAGCATGATAGATTCGCTATTGTATCTTACTGCATCTAGACCTGATATACTTTTTAGTGTCTGCATGTGCACAAGATTTCAATCAGACCCAAAGGAGTCGCATCTCTCTACAGTAAAAAGGATAATCAAATACATTGGAACTTATCCAATACTAGGTCTTTGGTATTCCAAAGATTCAGATTTTACTCTTATTGGTTATTCAGATGCTGATTTAGCTGGATGTAAAGTGGACAGGAAAAGTACTACAGGTACATGTCAACTGCTTGGAAATATGTTGATATCCTAGTACTCAAAGAAGCAAAATACAGTCGTACTTTCTACAGCAGAAGCAGAATATGTAGCGTTGGGAAGCTGCTGTGCACAAATTCTATGGATGAAGTAGCAGTTGCAAGACTTTGCTATTGAAGAATCAAGTATTTCAATCAAGTGTGACAACACAAGTGCTATTAATCTATCTAAAAATCCTATTCTTCATTCACGAGCGAAGCATATTGAAATCAAGCATCATTTCATTAGAGATCATGTTCAAAATGGCGATGTGAATATTCAATTCATTGATTCTAAGAATCAATTAGCTGATATATTCACAAAACCTCTTGACAAATCTTCATTTGAGTATATTAGAAACAAACTGTGCATTACTTATCCATTCTCTTGAAGTGTTTGACAGACAGGAATTTTTTAGACTCAAGTGCTCTCGGTCTGAACATTTTTCAGACTCTCAAAGACGATACGTACATAGTTTAAAGTTTGGCGGGAATATTTCTGGCAGGATATTTTCACGTTTGTTATATTAAGAAGCAAATCAGGTACGTATCCTAATTTATCTGATTAATTGTGCTTAAAATATTATCATGATATTGTCCTGATCTTTTATGCTTTCGAAAGTATATTTCCTTCCTACTTGATTGGGCTTATTTTTTTACTTTCTAAAAGTAACCTTTTGTTTCTAAAACACGTCCTTATCGTTTATAAACCTGTCCGTCACTTTTCAAAACCCTATCGGTACGATTCCCTTTTCCTCAAAACCTTTCGATATTCAGAAACTCTCCTCGTCTTCCTTCTCCAAAGATCGAAACTTTCTGCTCCTGAAGTGATTAAAATGTCGTTCAAAAGAAGATCCTCACGCATTCTGAACCTAGACTCTAAATCTACTGCACCGGTGGAGTTTATGGAGATTTCAGATACAGAATCGGAACATCATGAAGAACCTGCCGAAGCGACACCACCTCATAAGTCGTCGCCTCCCAAAGCTTCTGGTAAAACTGATTTTCGTTTTGAGAGCATCAAGCATGTATGGAATGCTTACCTGAAGTTGAAGAGAAATAATGCTTCTGCATCTACTTTGCGTGACTATCTGAGAGATAATGGGTTCTCCTCTGAAGAACATCTTACGCAAAACTACTCACAAGCTTGCGTTGATTCTGACAATGTTCTGGTTAGTACTACACCAAAAGAATCCTCTTCCAAAAAGGACAAAGAAAAAGTCAAAGAATCATCAGCACCTTCTGCTCGTATTAGCTCTAAAACTACCAGTGCAACAAAGTTTGTTATACCTGATGACGATGCTCGATTTTTTGAGATTTTTGAAATGAAGGTCGGAATAGCATCTGGTGTGCCAGGTACGGGAGGATTATTCAGAAACTCCGAGCATAATATCTGTTACAAGTTGTTACTTGCTCGTGGGATCATGAACCACAGGACTGTGGATTTCAACTATCTAGAGAAGGCTGATATTTCAGTAAAGAACCTGTTTCAAAAGCTAGGCATTTATGAATTTTGCCTTCAATCTGCAAGTATTTATGCTGAATTAACTGCCTACTTCTATTCAAATCTCTCTATCTTGTCGCCCAACTGGATTCAATTCACTGTTGGTGACAAAAAATTCGATTAAAAAGCGGATGTATTGGCAATGATTATTGGAGCACGACACTACAAGTTTACTCCACTGGCTGTGAATCTTAAAGATGCTTCCAAGATTGCTTCTGAAAATCCCAACTTTGCTCTAGGATCAAACCTGCATCTCTCCTATTCTGACTTATCCAGAAGATCAGTGATTTTGCACAAGATCATTATAAATTGCTTGAAGCCCAAGGCAGCCTCCAAAACTGACCTTTCCAAATCAGAAATCAAGCTCATCTGGGCTATCTTGAAAGGTCAACCTTTTTCTCTTCCTCATATCATCATCTTTCATATGTACATGATATTACATAAAGACAAGGGACAACTGCCATATGGTGCTTTAATCTCTCGAATTTTCATGTTTCTACAAATATCAATTCCTGATGAATTGCGCCAGAATCTTGTTCCATGTATGTTTGTTGGAGAAAGAATGATCTCCAAAATGAAACAGTTTGATGATGTGAAGAAAAGAATCAAAGGAAAAGAGGCTCATCAGTCTGAAGCAAGGTCTGCTGAAAAGTCAAGTATAAAAAAGACAGGGCAAAGAAAAGGGGCAAGTTCAGCAAGCAAGAAAACAGATTCTCTAATCCCACTAAAGGTGTATAGCAAGAAAAGAAAAATTCTTCTGCGTGATGAAAGTGATGAAGTAGAAGCAGAACATATTGATACAGGCCATGCTGATACTCCAGAACATGTTTCTGAACCCATTCCAAAGGTTTCAGAACCAACTCCTACAGAACATGTTTCTGAAGATCAAACACCTGTTCAAGGGAAGAATCCAGAAGAAGCAACCATGAGGTTCGATCAGCCTGAGCCAGCTAATTTCCAAGAACAGCCTTCAGAAAATCAGAACATCCTCTCTATTCTGCTCGAAATTAAGGACAAGCAAGCTACACTAGAACAAGACATGAAGAATCTAAAGAATATTGTTGAGGAAAACAACAACACTCAACGACTCCAAGCAGCAGCAGACAAAGCAGATCTTGAGGAAGCCATTACCCTATGCTCATCCAACATGGATAAAGCTGTGGGTCAATGCCATTCGAAGATTGAGAAAACTGTTTCGATATTGTAAAATTTTCAACTGATTTGTACTCCTTCAAAATAGTAGCCTATTTTCAAAACATTTCTCTCAAAGTCATATTTATTTTCATTTTGGTCTGTAATTTAACTAACATTTCTTGTTAGACTGGTTGATTATTTAATATAAATGCTGTATACTCTCTATTATTGACTTTTTGCTGATGACAAAAAGGGGGAGAATTTATTTGGTGCAGATCATATGCAGATTATGTACAAAGGAAGCTAAGACACAGATATTAATAGAGTTTGCTCTTTCAATTTCAATATGTGATCCATGCACTATAAATATATATATATATATATATATATATATATATATTTACTTCAAATTAATTTCAAAGTGATTCAATCTGCAGGAAAGTTTTGTCACCATAAAAAAGGGGGAGATTGTTGAGGAAAACTCCTACTAATTTTGAAGTTGACAAAACCTTCTGTGATAATTATAAAATCTGAGACTTATTCTGAACCATTTTATTCCAGGAATATATATACATGTTCTGGAAGCTCAGAAGGAAATTATTCAGACTTTACAAACTGGGAAAATAAGTTCTTTGAAGACCCACAGAATTTAAGTTCTGAGATTCAGATGCAGAAGTTATTCAGATGCAGATGCAGATGCAGAAATTATTCAGACGCAGATGCAGATGCAGAAATTATTCAGACGCAGAATTTCTTCAAACGCAGAATTCAGAATGAAACATAACAGCTAGTGATCTGGCATGGATTTCACAGAAGGAAAGTTTTGATTGATTCAATCTTAATCAAATTGATTGACAATCAAATATTACGACAATAATGCATTACAATGGACAAAGCTCTACTTATGAAAATCAAGATTCTGATTGTATGGGCGATCAGAATCAACGAGATTTAGAATTTGTCATCCAACGACTACTCAATCCTTATTATACAAATCTGTCCAAGGTGAAGATTGGAAGATGATCCTCTGAAAGCTATCCAACGGCTAGTTTGAGAGTAGATGAGTATTTAAGGAGATCAACGAGCAGCAAAAGGATATAACAGATTCAAGAATTAACAAGTCCAAAATCTGAGTATACTCCAATCATTTCTCTTATTATTTTGAGCCAAAATACTTAGATCTTGAGGGTTACTTTGTAAGAGTGATTGTGTGAGATAGAGTGTCCTATCATACACAAGAGTGATATCCCTCAAAATCTGTAACTTCCTCTTGATTACATAGTGAAATCCAACCAGTAGGCTGTAAGCGTGGGAGAGTGGATATAGACTTGCTATAAGCCGAATCACTATAAACTTGTATGCAGATTCTCTATCCCTTATCTCTTACTTTACTTTCTGCACATCAAGAGCTTCATCTATATAATCTGTCTTGAATCTGAATTTTATTCAGACTCTTCTGTGATTGGTTTTATTTCCACATAAATATTATAAAACTGTTCAAGGTCTCCTATTCACCCCATTCTAGGTGATCCTTGCTAGTCACATCACATTAAGCACAGATTCGCGGAACTAAACAAATCCCCCACAAAACCCATAACCAAACAAATAATATGGCATTACAAAAGTTAGAATGGAGCGGAAATTGGCAAGAGCGAACTACCTAGATGAGAAGAGTGGTTGGCTGAGTTGCTGACTCCTGAAGCATCTTCACCGCCAGGATTCCTCAGCCACTCTCGAACTAAATTCGAGTGGCGCCTAGGGTTTGAAGGGCGGCGTGAAATTATGTATGAGGGATTAGGGAAATAACCCACCCCCACAACAATTGATTCCAAAGTGACCAAACCAAGCTCCGCGAGCACAAGGCTGAGAAACCGGCGTCGTCGATTTGAGCGACGAGTCCAATGACGGATCAGGAGTGCGTGTTGCAATCTAGGAGGATTTAGGAGGGATTGAGCGATTGCGGAACGAGGCACGGTGACAGAACAGAGAAGAGAGAGTCGAAACGAATGTTAGGGTTTCTCAATGGGGATACTTTTGAGAGGGGTGAGAAAGAAGAGAGTCGAGACGAGGAAACCATGTTTTCAGTTCGGTTCAACAGTTCGGTTCAATCTTTGAACCGAACCGAAAAGAAAGAGCGTTTATTTTTCATCATCCGAATCGAAAATTGAACTGGACCAAAATGCATGAAATTTTCAATTCGGTTCGAATTTTCATTTTGATTCTGACATTCCTAGTTAGGGGTGTAAACGGTTCGATTTGATTCGGTTTTCTTGAAAAACCAAATCGAACTGAACCATTAAGGGTGCCCCTTGAACCGATCATAAGTTTGTGTCTTATGTACAATAATAGCTTCATTGTACCTGAATTGATTGATATATATATATATATATATATGTGTGTGTGTGTGTGTGTGTGTGTGTGTGTGTGTGTGTGTGTGTGTACGCTTCAACGATCTTGTTCAGTCTTGTAAGTTCATCTCCTCTGGGATGAGTTGCTTTGGTGAATATCGCTTACCTATTCCCAGTATAATTCCCATATATGACTCTATTTTGGCAATTGGACTTTTTTCTAGATGGGATATTATTGCAGAGAGACTGGGCTTCATGTTGGTATTTGGAGATCTAGTGTGGATTCCCTTCACGTTTAGCATTCAGGTATGCCATCTAGAGGAGAAGAACATACAATACGTTTGGTCATTATTTCTGTCTCTTTCTATAGCTATCAATTGTCACATTATCACACTACCCACGAACCTATATTTCATACTTACAGCCTGCTGCACAGGGAGGGGGGAGGGCCCTTGTTTATGTTTTTTTTTTTTCGCCGGGGGGGGGGGGGCACCCTGGTGGCCCCTGAGTTTTGCCAATCCGATGCTTAATTGATAGTTAATGGGCATTGCTTATCTAGCTTTAATTGTAAGCCAATTTAGTTCATGACAAAGCTCCATCCATGCCTAGCAAATATACATATTTCAAATCTCTGGAAGCTGTGATTAGTATTATTTTGTTCTTTGGCGTTCAGTGAATTATTGACGGTTCATGCAACATCTCTATGTTTTCTAGTTGTTCACTTCCAGATCTCTTAGGAGGATTAGAAAAGTTGCCTTATTATACTAATCTTGATTGCCTTTAAAGGATTGCACCCCAAGAGTACACATCTCACTATGTCAGTAGTTGTACACCCTAAGTGGAAGATTGCATCTTTAAGGTCATTAGGAACCGTTTATTAGATAATTATGCGGTTCTGAGGATTATTTGAGCCATGTTTATATGCCTACATGAGTAATTGTCATCTCTGATACAGGGTTGGTGGCTTTTGAGGAAATAATGTAGAGCTAACAACTACGGCTGCCATTGCTAATTGTTTCATATTTCTGATTGGGTAGGCTTCGTTGGAGTTATATTGACTTTTGCCGATGAACCTGATATTTCCTGCCACCTTTACTAAGATTTCATTTTCCTTTGCCTAAAAAACTGCGTAGATATATGGTGTTCCGAGGAGCTAACAAGCAAAAGCATGTGCTCAAAAGGAAGCCCAAAGCACTTATATGGGGTCATCCTCCAAAAGTTGTCGGGGGGAAGTTGCTTGCTTCTGGTTATTGGTAAAACAACAGTCCCCTCCTTCTATTGCTGTGATTTATGGTTAATGCAAGTGATATGAAGGTCTTGAATGAAATCCAAGTCTAAGATGAACAGATAGGACCATAAGTTTGTGTAATGTAATGTGCTTGCAGCCTTGCACACCTACCTCAATGGTTTCAACTTGTATTGTTGGATTTATCAGCTTGCTCCTTTGCAGTTTTATGTTAATAAAAGTTCTGTTAGCCTGGTTTTTCACATCTTATGCATATCAAACCTTCTCCATTGGCTGAAGTTATACAGCACTCACTGATAGTCAATTCTTTCTGTTTCTGCGAAACTTGCTATACCTTTATTTTGCTTCTCCTTACACCCCACTTTCAGTGATCTCTGTGAAGATGCATGATTTTTCAAGTAAGGCACACTCTAATAGAAAAGAAAAAAGGTAGATTAATCGCGTCTGTCAATATGCTTCATGAAAGTGAATGTAATTTTGGTAAAATATGATGGAGAAGGCTGTAAAGCACGGTAAATAACAAGTCCTATGTTTCTTTCATTCTGGTTCCCAAAAAGTTGAATATTTTTCCCTGCTTCTCTTGCGAATTTTGACTTCACGTATCCTTTGGTTGAAGGGGAATTGCGAGGCACTGTAATTACCTTGGCGACTTGATGCTGGCTCTGTCCTTCAGTTTGCCTTGTGGACTAAGGTGAGTTTTGACTTCGTGCAGCTCTATTATTGTCTGCCTTGTTTGCCAAAATAAGTAGATCACATATATTAAGAGCTTCCTTTTTCTTTTTTTTTTTTCATGTAGTTCACCAGTTCCTTATTTCTACCCAATTTATCTCCTCATTCTGCTGATATGGAGAGAGAGAAGAGATGAAGCTCGTTGTGCAGAAAAGTACAGAGAAATTTGGGCAGAATACCGTAGACTAGTTCCTTGGAGGATATTCCCCTATGTTTATTAGAGGTATAGTAGTTCATCCAGTAATGTTAGATCGTGCAACTTCCGTAAGAAAAATCTGGAGTGTGAAATTGAGGGGTCATTTGTTTTCTGTACTTGTATCCTTCATCTTACAAGTTGTAGTTTCTTGGTAGGGTGGTGTTACATTTCCTTTCGTTCTTTTTTCATTAAAAAAAAAACAAGAAACTTTGGTAAACCCTGGTAGGGTGTTCTCCTTTTCATTATGAACTTTCTGGGGATAAGCCCAAATTTGGTCTTTCTGTTGCTTTTGCTATTCGATCGTTTCCAAGTGATGTGGCATCGAGTACTCTTTGACTCGCCAGTCGAAATCCTTTCATCATCGCTTGCCATTACTCTTATAACCTCGTCCAATCTTGTTCTTTTACTTTGTTTTATTGTGCCTCGTGCTTATCATTCAGTAAAGAAGAGGACCAGCACGCTTTCCTTCTGTATAGGCTTTACTATTGGAATGCATCATTATGCAGTGTATGGACAGAAGGGTATTTTGCACAGGCTTGTTATGGGAATGATATGCAATAGATAGAATCTATCGCCAGTAAAATCTTCATGTTTAATTTTTTTTTGTATTTTCTGAAGGTTGAGCATTAGCCAAATAACTGATAATTAGATTTTTTCAACGAGCATTCATACTTACAAGCTACATTTTATAAGATTCGGAAAATTTTTGAAGTGTTTCGTATACTTTAATTTTTCGTATACTTTAAATTTTCGCGATGTTTGAATTTATATGTCTACGGAGGGAAATATATGTCTCATCTAAAGAGGGTTATAGGGAAAAGATAACACATCAAAACTCAATCCCATAGTTTTTATTCTCCAACTTTAGAAAGATCTTGACGAGTGTCTTGAAAATGCTCATCCAGCGTATGCTAATGAAAATACTTCTGATTTCTAAGAAATCAATTATAGTAACGCACAAAACTAGAAAAATAACTTATTAAAAAAAAGTCGATTTTCCTTAATAGATAGTGAGATGTTTATTAATAATTAGGGTTAATACAAAAAAAAACCTTAAACTAGTATGCTGATGATAAATTTACTCTAAACTAATTTTTTACCACAAAAAACCTCAAATTGGTACATATGTGATAAATTTATCCCAAGCTAATTTTTTGATCACCAAAAATTTCAAACTGGTACACTTGTGACAAATTTACCCTTCGTTAAATTGGATTGATACTGCGAAAAATCACAAATTAGAAAATCTGTGACAAACAAAATGGTAAAATCCCAAACTAGTACACTTGTTAATTGCTACGTGTCAATCAACTCAGCAATTTAATAGTAAAATTTAACGGAAACTAACGGAGGGTAAATTTGTTATATGTGTACCAGTTTGAGGTTTTTGGTGGTCAAAGAAATTAATTTAGGGTATATTTATCATTTTAGGGTTTTTCATGGTATTAACCCTAATAATTAGCATAAACTATTTCCACGATCCTCTTACCTTTTGCGATTGTGACATTTTGTGTCCGGAATCAATGTATATAGCTTGCTTGAAGACAAGATGGACTTTCGAACTTTCAAACCTTAGTCCCTGCCTCAATCGACAAGAAAATACAGCCGAAGATTGTTTTTTTAATCCCACAAACTTAATAATAGAAAAAAAATTAAAAACCCTTAATCGTGCGGTTAGCTATTAGTTCAAGCAACCTTCAGTAAATAATCGTGTCTCGAAACGCATTAGTGCTCATTGTTGGTGCTCATTCATTAAAGTGCAATTGATATTTTACAAGTCCACTGTAACGAGTCGACTATCACTTTAGGAATTTAGCCTTCTTCCCTTTGGTTTTTTGAGGGAATGACACATCTAATCAAATCTGGATCTTTGATTTTAAGCATGTCAAAGGGCCATTTATTTAAGAGGGGCCGAAATGAAAAATTCAATGTGCACTAACTAGTCCTCCTAAGTGCAAAGCTAGGATCAGAAAATACAGTGCTGAGTTTTAAACACTTCCGGACCTATCGACATGGAGTTTGAGAGAAATTTCTCAATAGCACCGGGCTTAGAGTACATGAAGTTGCCAATCACGAATAATGCGAGACCAAAGTCAAATATGAATTGAGTATGTAGGGATGTGCTTTGGTTCCCTTCTATTGCTGCTTTTCTTAAAACCCACTTGAACCGTCGCTAAAGTCTGAACTCAATGCTTTTGTTAGGGGCCCACGTTCATATTTTCAACATGACACATAAATCCCAAAAGCAGACAAATGGACACCCCCACTTTAGAATCTGTCAAAGCTCACCACAGCATAATCCTAACCTTTTTCTCAGTTTTCATTCGGATCGTTGACCCAAAAAAACACTCTTTCTTTTGATCTGCTTTTCGATCACCGTCATCTACAATTTGAACCAACCCAGCACATCTCTCTTATACTTAAGAAGACAGATTCAGACTTTGCTCAAAATGTCATCGACAATGAACAACACATATCAAGCACCAACCTTGAACGAAATTTAATAGGATCCTGAGTGTATGCAGCTTACGATCTATAAGGTCAGTTACGTGGCTGAGTCTCATGTCAACTGTATCTTGTCCTGAGCCAAAGCCTAAGAAATTCTAACATACGAACCAATTATTGTCGTTCATTAAGAAGATACAATGACAGTCTATCTTCCCTACATCACAATAAGCATACCTCATTTAAAACTCTACCTTCAACATAGATTTGGTATCCAAACTTATTAAGAGTACTCATTATGATAAGGTCCTTCTTAGTTTTGTACATGCATTACGCCAATTAACATTCTCACCACTCCATTGTGCACCTTAATATGAATTGTCCCAACCCCTTCTACTTCACAAGCAGCACTATTTCTCATAAACGCCTTACCACCATCCATACAATGATGGGTAGTAAACCAATGTCCATTAAAAGTCACATGATAAAAACAGCTAGATTCAAACAATCAATCATCACCTATGAACTCGTGGTGACTACTAACCCATCATTAACATCACTAGAACTATTATTAGCTGTAGTAACAACATTACTTTTGCTTGCAAACTTCAACATATCTGCTTTACTCTTGTACTTTAGACAATCTCTCCTTAGTGCGCTACCTCACGTAGTGATAACATCACGGATCCGAACGTTGGAGTTTGATTTGGAATGACTCTTCCATTTGCAACCCCAAATCCTCGGCATTCGTCTCTACCCCGAATAACTAACTTTGCGCAAGTTATCTTCTCGTAACTACTCCTTAGAAAACAAGATGGACTATAACTCTTCCAGTAGAGACACTTACAACATCATGCCTTGTTTCTCGTCCGGCGATGCTTTATTGACGCTATTCAAGTCCATCATGAGTTTGTTAAACTCATTTGAATGAGTTCTAATAGATGTGTTTTCAACAACCTGGAATTGAAACATCCTCTTAAGCATATACAAGTAACTATTCAAATCCTGTTAGATAAAGTGTTTCAAGTTTTGCCAACAACGCTACATCTCTTTGACCACTTTAATCAACACGCATATGATAGATCGAACAGGATTATGCTTTTTGCCTCCTCTATCAACTTTACCTAAATATCTTTGCCATCCAACACCTTCATCAAACCTTCGATTGTTAACAGGATACACATCTTTATATAGCATAACATAAAGCTGTTCCTCCCATTGAGTTTCTCAATTTCAACTTTCGCTTTGGACAAATTTGCAACAATAGAATTTCCAAACAATGTTTTGACAAGCAAAAGTCCCAAGTTAACTCTATAAACCTTAACCTTAGTTTTGACACCAATTGTTGCGAAATAACGTAGAAGCTAATAGATCTTACAATTTAAGTCTAACATGAGAAGAAAAAGTTAATAAAGAAATCAACGAAAAACAATCAAGACACTACATATTTACGTGATTTGGTCAGGGTGTTGGTCTTTGCTCCACAGGAAGAGCCAGCTTCAAAGAAATCTAGTACGAATTCGAAGAATTACACCATTTACAATTGCTCAATCGCTCAAGTGTTTCTCGATACTAGATTACATCCAAAGCAAAATCCGTAAGTTCTTTTTTTTTTATGCAATCTCTCATAGAAAACTCACTTAGAAAAGTCAAACAAAAAACCCTAACACTCAACTTGCTTGCTCTCGTGGGTAATAGCCAAGTAGAATTCCCTTTGTATATTTTCTTATTTGAATTGCCGACTCAAATTATAAAACTTACTCAAATTAGGAATCCAACTCCAATGTGGAAAGTTTTCAATAATTTCTTACTTGTTCAGACTTCAAACCATAAGTCCTATTTGAATTTCAAATTTCAAATTTCGATCAGATTTTTTTCACAAATTCAAACTAGAAACATATTCTCAACGTTATATTCTAACAATAAAAAACCGCTGAGATCTGAAAAAGCCCTCATCCCAAATCCTAATTATGCTTCACGTCTAGATCTTGTCCTTGAAATGTCACCACCTAACTCGCGTAAGGCTGGCTCTTTTTTCCCATTTATAATCGAACATATATCCTTTTCAACAAGATAATATGACATGTTTGCCACGTGGTGCTAATGGATAACTTACTGGGGATGGTAACAGGTCGAGATTAATGAGGTTCCTATTCAGCTTGTAGTCAAATGGGAGTCTAATAGGCCACAATCAAATTTCGAGTTATGGAGAGGATTCGGGGTCCAATTATGCAACAAATTTTCTATAAGGTTCGACATGAGTCAAAGATAGGTTGGTTTGATATGGTCAAACTCAAACTTCACTGATCGATTTAAAACGGGTAAAGTACGAAAAAAAATCCTAAACTTATTGTATTGATACAAATTTAGTTCTAAACATTTAATTTAACAAATTTAATCCTAAACATTTTCACATTTGTAACAATTGAGTCTGTCTGACTAATTTAGGCTGTAAATTGCTGACGTTGATGCTAACCATCCTATGTGACATGGCTGACGCTAAAGTAGGCATTTTTTTGAATTTTTTTTCTCTTTCTTTCTTTTTCTTCCATGGCCTAGGCACCCGACCAGCAAAGGCCATGCCCAGCGAGGCCGCCTTGGCCTGGGACAGGGTTGGCTTTGCTAGATTCGGCGAGGGCATCCTTGCCGGTGCTCGGCCTTGCTGGGCGGCACAGGCCATGGAGGAAAAAGAAAGAAAAGAATTCAAAAAAAAAAATCCATGTCAGCCCCACTCATGCCATTACCAGGTAGGATAACCGACGTCCAAGTCAGTAATTTCCGCTCTAAATTAGCTCAATGGACTCAATTGATACTAATATGAAATGTTTATGACTAAATTAATCTAATTGAAAGTATAAAACTAAATTTGTACCAATGCAATAAAATTAAGATTTTCTTGGTACTTTTCCCTTTCAAAACATATCCTGGTCAAGTTCTTCAACTTGGTATGAGATTTCTCTTTCTCCCTAGTTGTCTCCATCCTCTCCCATAGTGTCTCTCTCTCTCTCTCTCTCTCTCACACACACACACACACATTTCACAAGGCAAAGCCGACGACAGTGGATTGGACTGGCATATGTAGATTCCATCAATCCTTAATTTAGTGCCATATTTATTATGTTTACGACGACCTTCTTTAAGAAAGGATGTAGCAAGAAATAGAAAGAATTGAACCCTAACCAAAGCTAAAGCCTCCGCCGCTATTTAGGACGCGCCCTCTTCTTCCTCCGGTATTATTAGTTGTTAAATTTTTGTCCTTTACCGCCCCCCGGTTTCCGTGAAGGAGAGGATTGATGTGGGACCCCCGAGCATCATCCGCGACTTCATCAGCAGCTCAAAGCGGGTAGGCCAACGCGAATTCCACGTATCTCACGCTGCTACGATAGCGGCACGCCATTAAACAATTTCAGAATATTTGTGCTTAGTATAAATCCAGGCAGAAAGTTTAGGAATCTTCGTGCCCACCAAATGATTTAGTGCTTTGACTCTGCACGACATTTTCCGGAAGGGCTTATCCAAATTTCTAATCTATTTCTGTAGAAACTTTGACTCCCGTTATTGCATTAGAGTTAGGAAAAGATCACCAGCACACCTCATGGCACTTGCAGAGTCACAAGCTTTGAATGACGTGCAATGCACCCATCGCACTCCAGGCCATTTCATGCTGTTAATACTAGGGTCACTGCTCTTGCAATGTATATATGAGGTACAAAATCGATGTTCGATGGTCGCTGGTCTCGCATCAACATTTTCGAACCTAATCAAGCACTAATTCCAGTTTACGCGCATCAGTCGACGTAATAAAAAAAACATCGTTTTTAGTTTGGGTTCGTGATTTTATTCCTCTTTTTTTTTTGTCCCTTTTTATGGCAACAAAAGGCTTGGGGACGAAAGTCGTTTTTCTTTGTATGGTGGTGGAATTCATTGGATGCGTTAGGTGAAGCTTTTCAGGGTATAGAGGTGGTTTGACTATTGGGAATTTCATACATCATCTGTACACATCATGCATTAGTCACACCTGATGAAGTAGCCAGTAATTAATGTCTAAGGAAATTTCCAATCTTGACGAGACGTGACGGGTAGAATTGAAAGGCTTCATTAATTTATTCGGCATATTAAAAAGTAGCCTAGGGATACGCAACCACCCTTGAGAATCATGACAAATGTGTCCGTATTTGTTACATTAACCCCAGAATTTTTTAAGTACGTGGTTGTCTTATCCAGATCCGCCATAGTCAGAGAAAGCGAAACCCTTCTCAAATTGGAGCGTGTCGCTGAAATTGACCAATCGATTACTTCAGAAACTTATTAAACAGGTCGGATGAGTGGTGATAAAGTTCGAGAGGTTATAATACACGTAAAATTAATTCTTTAATTCTCCTATTGGTTAATTGATTATTTGTATTTGTCTTTATGTGTGGACTAAGTACTAACACTTAAATCGAACCACATAAATTTTTCTCATGTTCTTTATTGTCCATCATTTGCTTTCTCTAGTAATTTTATTCTTCCCTATTAATTTAACCGTAAAATTTGATAACTTTCGCACCCAAAGAATATTTTTTATGACTAATTGGGATATCAGGGGCTTTTCAAATAAGGAATTGGAAATCGCTTGTTGAAACTTCATTGATGGTGTGCAATCTACTCTTGAGTGTGATCATCAGCACAAGCCAAAAACAACGCTAAATTAGTTTATGAGATTTGTCGGATAATTCACAAACCTTCAGATAGTTGAGCCTCTACGCTCATGCCAAAGAAAAAAAAACAGAATGAGGATAATTAAAGATGATGAGTTAGTTTATGAGGGTAATGACCATCTATTTTGAGCTTCATAATAGAGAGCATACACTAATTAAGTCGTCAGTAGCTCTCTGTACACGCATCATACTTAAAGCATGCCCTTTTGGAATAACAAGCTATAGATAAACATCACCGAAATCTTTGGTTTCTCACTGGGAAAAAAGCTAAAGAAATGAATGTAAGTTGTTCATTCTTACTCCCCTTCCCTTGGATTGGGTGCATTTTATTATTTTCTTAGCATTTTCCTTTGGTGCTTGAGCATCGAATATATCAACAGGGGACCAAAGGTGAGGTTCATTCATATGAATGGCATTTTTAATCTATATTATTATCAATCCCTAATTTTCAACACTATTTACATATGTTTGTATATATACATATGTGTGTGTGATTCTCTTTATATTTTTGTCATCTTCTCTACTATAATCCACAATGAGTGTTCTCTTCGTAATTCAGCAAATAAAACCATGTACTTTTTGAAAATCATGTGCTTTCCATTCTCAAGACAATAAATTAATTTCTAAACCTTTCTTGGCACTTTCATCTAAATAATTATCAAATAAATGTTTGTTCATTTTTCATTTAAATATGTAAAATTTAAAAATATAATAAACCCGCGTGAAGCACAGACAATATAACTGTTAATGGCCTAAAAAAAACATCTTGCCCATTTGAATTTGTCAAAAGATTACACAACTAAGTCAATGGTAAATTCATTGAATTATTATCCACAAACAACTGAACTATGTAATTTTTGTGTCAGTGGCTAGTGGTAATTGAGGCAAGGCCCTTTCTCGTAATAATTTTTAATAAGAAAGAACAAGGAAATAGAAAAGGACTTAGAAAGTGGCAGGACAAAGGACTATAGAAAAGGACAAGCACGCTTCTAATCTTGAAGGTATATTGGTCTGTAACCAGAGAAAAAAAAAAAGAGATGTGCATTAATCCAGTCCATCTTGAAAACCAAACCAGACCAGACTGAACCGGCCAGTTCTGGGTGATTTTGGCTTACTGATCTAGTTCCCAATTTCAAAAATTTGGAATTGGGAGTAACCAGTTCCATACAAAGAACTAGACCAATTGGACCGCTCGGACCTAACCGATAGGCCGGCCAACATTTCTTATTTTTTTATTTTAAATTCTAAAGTAAATCCTAATTAGTAAATTATTTTTTTCTTTTAATGTTGGGAAACTCCCACTTATAGGGAATGGAAGAAACCAAAAAAAGAAAAGAAGAAATCGCCCATTTTGGGACTGACCCTATCGGTCTAGTTTCAGGATAGGGTGGGCCAGTTCCTAGTTCCACAAATTAAGAATCGACCTTGCCTGATCTATGTCAAGGTTCCATGGTAGGAACAGACCAACCCTATAATTGATCACCCCTACTGTAAATAGTGATGGAGCCCTCATTAAAGAGAGATTATTATAATACAATTGTTGATATCAAAAGAAGAGTTTGGAACCCTTAGTCAATAAAAAATGTTTTCATTGCCGACAATAATTAGTATCTAAATATTTTCTTTGATGATGAAAATATTTTTCGTTCATTCACTTTAATAAGTGATACAAGTGATTATTTTGTTGGAAAATATTTTTCAAATCATTCATTTTTCATAAAACAAACAAAACTTTATTTTCGGATTTCGTGTGGTTAGGTTTCCATTGGCTTACTACCTGCAAATTTCAAAACCGATTAAAAAACACATGAAGGTTTGTTTTGATTATTCTTTGAAATAATTAATGGATCTTGCAATTCAAATTTAATGCGTGAAAAAAAAATTATAGAAGAAATCAACGAGAAACATAAATGGATAACAAGATTTAAGTAGTTGGATTCGGTTGACACCTACCCGGTCCTTCATAATTTACCAACCGGTCCTTCATAAATTAACAACCGGTCCTTCATAAAATGCCAACCCTATGCTTCAAAGATACAGAGATTTCAAGTTTACACGCTTTGTCCGACCGCTGATATAAAGAGCAAAAAAAACAAGAGAAAAGAAAAATCGCTTCTATAAATATAACAACTCATTTCAGTCCTCTCTTTCTCTCCTTCTCTCCTTTTCTTTCTCTTTCGCGTCTCTATCGTCTTTTTCGTTCTCTCTGATCTGAATTCGACCTCCATTCATGGCCAAGATCAAGTGCATCAAGGGAAGGCTGGTCTTCGACAGCCTTAACAATCCTATGGTTGAGGTTCGTTTCGAGCGTGTTGTGTCTCTCTTTGTCTATGGATTTTTATGTTCTTGCACGTGGTCCTTTACGTATTAATTTAAGTTCTAACATCTCTCATCTTTTCAGATCGTTTCCATGCTTCCTAAGTTTTGCCTGCTTGATTGTTTGTTCTCCGTCAGCTTAACTTCTCTCAATCCGTGTGCTCTTGATTTGTTTTTCTGAAATAGTGGTCTGCCATCGTTGAAGAATTTGGACGATGATGAATCTCGTTCAGTTCAGTTGATGTGGCTCACTTGGCATCATCTCTGTAGCTGTTCCGCACGCTTCCTTCTTCGTTGGGGTTCATGTACGCAAGGATTTGTGTTGTGATTCACAAAACTTGTTGATACCTAAGACTTGTTGAAAGATGAAAGGAATTCCCCACCATCACGTTGGATTTTGTGTGATATTTTACTGGGGGCTGATTGGTGAATAGGGTTAAACCATAAATCAAGCAGTTCGAGGGAGGAAAGGATTTTGCGATGGAAGTGGGGATCGGTCCTCTCAGATTGTCGTTCGAAAGGGAGAGCTTCTGGAGTTTCGAGAGCGGCACAAATTTGGAAGAGATGCGATCGTGGAGACGATTGGACTTAACACGGAGAAATTTCTAGAAATTCCACCTCCTGTTTTTGATGTACTAAGTGGATAAATAATTAAATCTATAGACACCACACACGCTTTGCAATTGAGAAGAAAAGTATTCAGGACCTCGCCCTTGCGATCCTCGGGCCACCAGGTTCATAATTAGATCTAACATTTTTTAAATGTTCATATGTTGGGATGCATACATAGGAGTTACGAAGAAAAATAAAGGTACTTAAATATGACACCTAAAACGATAGAATAACCATTTCTAGGAACCACAGAAGATGCTCCCACGAAGGCCTACACAAGGTTCCTTGTGGGCATTAATGGTCCTCATGCTCATATTCGAAAGTTCTAGTCGCCCTTGTAAATGGAGTTCGGAGAGCGCCACTCAGGATTTTACTGAACCTATATTTCCTTAATGAATTTAAATTACGAGGGCATCCATGTCCTCAGCTGCGGTGCTTCGGTTGATATAGGTTTGACCTAGTCTTTTACGTACCTGTGACCTTTTCGTAATGATATCTCCACCCAATAACGTGGGATTTCGGCAAAAGAAATGCAGTGTAAGCGTTTATTTAAATTTGTCTCGAGTTTGAGCTCGATAGATGAAATTTGATTCAAGATTAATTATTATTTGTGGAGATATAAATATTCCGAAGTTTGGATTTGCTATGCAAGTTCGGGCATGCAGTATGTGGCAATTTTCGTTTACTAGTTGTAGGCGATTTTATTTCCAATTTGGATGCCAAAGGACGTTGGACTTTGATTAGGAAAGAAAGCAAATCGTGGACTTGTGTCAAAGAGAAAGGAAATAAAATCCTACTTGAAGTCTGCCAAAGAAAGACAAAACAGGAAAGTCCAAACTTGGACTCGTTGACTGAATTTTGTGGAATATCTCTTCCACATTGAAGTCGGCCACTTTAATTTTTCTTTGGGCTATATAAGGGCTGTTCTTTTGCCGCAAGATTGGCACGCTATTGTTGATGAATACATGAAGTAATTCTTGAAGCGCCACTTGCTTGCAAGCACTTGGCATTGGGTTCGAGATTTTTTTCGTGAAATTACATTAAGAATTCAAGTATTAGTAGTGATTAAATCTTATGATAAGATTTGTGTATAATTCCTTCGCGAGATTAAGAGATTATTTCGTGAAAAATTATGGAGCTAAATACTACGTGAGTTATTGGGTGTAATTGAGGCTTGTGAAATACTTAGAGTGTTTGAATGGCTCGAGTGTGATTATAATCTTCGTTGTATCGCTTGATCTATAGTGGAATTCTGTGCTGCTCTCCTCGTGAACGTCAGTCACTATGATCGAACCACGTTTTGTTCTGTTAAATTTATTGTTCGATCACTTGGTTTCTGCAATAATTGGTATCAGAGTCAGGTTTAGCTGAGTTGAAGCGAATTGATGGCGACAGCAGAAGGAAAAGTAAAAATCGACAGATTTGATGGGAAGGATTTTGGTTTCTGGAAGATGCAAATTGAGGGTCATCTATATCGGATGAAATTGCACTTGTCCTTATCTGGGGAGAAGCTAGAGACAATGATACAAGCTGATTGAAAATTGTTGGATAGATAAGCTTTGAGTGTTATTCGGTTGGTGTTGGCTCGTAATGTCGCATTTAACATCGTGAATGAGAAGATCACTGCGAGTATAATGAAAGCCATGTTAGACATGTATGAGAAGCTTTCTGCAATCAACAAGGTCTATTTGATGCGACGTCTGTTTAATTTGAAGATGAGCGAAGGTGCATTGGTTGCTGATCATATTAATGAATTCAATATGATCGTTGGTCAATTGAGTTCAGTTGATATTGACTTTAAAGATAAGGTACGTGCTTTGATTCTATTATCCTAATTGCTTGATAGTTGGAGTACTACTGTTATTGTTGTTAGTAATTCCTCTGGGTCGACAAGTTTGACGTTTGATGGTGTTCAAGATTTAATTCTGAGTGAGGACATCCGTAGAGGAGAATCTGATGAACATGTATCTGCTGCTTTAGTAGATGAAGCATCTGAGGTCTAGTGGCATTGGTAAGACCGTGAAGAATCTGTGGTTGGTCTTGCTGGATGTTAGGGCTCCAAGAGCCATAAATTAGGATGCACTCTCGTGAGCCCTCAGAAAGGACTGGTGCGCCATTTGATCGTGCAGTGGAGACCAGGGGCGCGTTTGGCAAATTGCCAAATAGTAACTATTTCTGTTTTTTTGTTCCTAGAATCAGTTTTGAAACAGAAATTTATTTGGTAAATTTTTTTTTCCCGTGCACAAATTCGCAAAAATTTATTTCTAGAATCAGTTTTGGAACAGAATGAAAAATCAAGTAGCAAAAAAAAAGTAGCTTCTTGATTTTGGGAACAAAATCAGAAATGGAAAAGAATTTTTTTCTTTTTCTTCATTCCTAGCCTGCCACCGGTGATCGGCCATAGGCCAGAGCCGGCGAGGGCGGTCGTCGCTCAAGCTATGAGGGTCCAGCCCTCGTCGTCGCCAGCAAGGGTGGGCGGTGGCCCTTGCTTATGGCCGGCAAGGATCGCGATGCCTTCACCAGCCTTGGCTTGTGGCCGGTCACCGGTGACCTGCAGTCGGCCTTGGCCAAGGAAGGGGAAGGGGAAGAAAAAAAGAAGAAAGAAATATTAAAAAAATTCAAAATATTATTAATAAAAAGAAATTTTAGACAGTTATCAAATGCATTTTTACTCTTTTTTCTATTCTATGAATAGAAATTTTGGGCAGTTATCAAACGCTTTTAAATACTTAGAAATTGTTCCCGGATAAGAAATAAAAAAAAAATCATTTCTGAGCAGAATTAGCTTTCGGAAACAGAATGGTTGCCAAACGTGCCCCAAAAGACTAGGGACGCTTCCAGTTCTGGTGTTTGCGGGAAGGAGGAATCACTTAGAAACACTCATGTCAATGAGTTATGAGTGCATTTAAAAGGTTTCCTTGTTTCGCGAAAAATAAACAATTTGAAAAATAATTATTTCAAGCTATTAAGCGACTGTTTTTTGAAAAATAATTTTCAAATCATTCACTGCAAAACAGATGGAGCCACTATATGAATTCGTCCGCATTACATCAATTATCTGTACCATGGGACTTTTCTGGCTATCATTTCGCACAGATGCACCTCAATACTTGTCCCTTCCTGACCGCAACTTAATTTTCTAATGTAGAGTTTACTGGGCCTAGTGAGCATGCGTTGCTCCTTCGTTTGTCACGAAAACAATGTTTCTAAACTAACCGTAGGCACTACTACAACGTTGTTAACCCAATTAGGCGATTGGAACGGAATCTCCACTTGGTGCTTTTGGAAGTAAAGAGGACACTTGCCTGCCTTGGAGGCAAGAGAGGAGGGACTCGTCCAAGGAATTGGAGATAGATTCCAGTTTTCTGAAGGAGTTGGAAGCAATTGTTACTCATTGCGAAAGAAATTAACATGGTACCTGAGGATCAGATGTCAATGGTCATGCAAATATGCTATCATGGCCATGGCATTGACTTACTGTAACTTTCTCAAATCTAAGCTTTAGTTTGAGGCAACCAAACACTCCCATGGATGAACGAGCCCACCATGAACTTTTCTGCCCCAGTCGCTGGGAAAGCCCAGGCTTATACCCGGCCCACATGACCCATTGGGCTGTGCCCTACCCCGGCCCACTGTTTTATCCCGTAATGTTTTGAGTGGAAAAGTAAAATTCTTATAATGATTATAAAAGTTGGACGATTTCTTCCTTGTGACATTGGCTAAGTGATTATGGTGTTTTTTCCGCGTGTTGATATGTCGAAGAGAATTCTTTCTTTAAAAGTGGGGTCAAAACTGCTTCGATTCAGGGCCGGTTAGAACCAGTGGTTCAGGCATTGAAACCAGGAACTGAACCGGTTGTAAGCTGGTTCTCAGCTTGCCGGACTAGAAACTGAAACAGTTCTCCCTAAAACCGGCCTTCAATTGGTCAGTCCAATCCAGTTCTCAGATTAAACTGTTAGCTCATGTGCTTTCTAGTTGTGACTGTTCATAATTGCTTTGACGATTTAAGATTTGATATGATTTATTATAGGTTGATGTGACTCTTGACGATGGGACCTTTGCTAGAGCTGCTGTTCCTAGCTCTGCATCCACTGGTAAGATTTATGCTTCGAAAATCCTCATTTCAAAACATTTCTGGACATTTCATGTGCGGTTCCACGTATCTGCTATCATCTTGGTAGTTTATATTGTTTTGCTGGTGTAAATGATGTTGAGAAAATATGGAAATACTGTCTCAGAAATCGCGTAGTTGTTTATGCCAAGTTACCTCTTGATTTCAGGGATCTATGAGGCACTCGAACTGAGAGATGGTGGGTCTGATAATCTTGGAAAGGGTGTTTCCAAGGTTGTACACCCCTTCATTTCTTCTTGTTGTCTTCTACTGTGTCAATTGCTATGTCTTTACCTACTGTTCTTACGAGCATCATTGTACTCCTGTGTATTTAGGCTGTTGAGAATATCAACTCGATCATTGGCCCTGCCCTAGTTGGAAAGGTTGGTTTAGCATATGTGATCTTCTTATTATGTCTTGCCATTTCATAACAGCTGTCCTTCGGCGGTCTTATTCTTTAAGATTCAGTTGTTAACTTGTTGTCCAGCTGCAAGATGATTGAGATGATTATTTTAAGCAATTGAAGGTTGTAAGCTAGCCTTTAATTTCTCACCCAAGGTGACTACTTTATTGTATTTGTAATTTCCTTTGCTTTTGCCTTTTTTAGGATCCAACAGAGCAGACAGATATTGACAATTTCATGGTTCAACAACTTGATGGTACTGTAAACGAGTGGGGTTGGTGTAAGCAAAAGGTACTTGTTTTAATTGTTTTGTTTAACATCCATGTTGTGGTGATGGATATTAACAAATGTACATTTTTTTCGTGAAGCTTGGAGCAAATGCTATACTTGCCGTGTCCCTTGCGGTCTGCAAGGCTGGGGCTGCTGTTCACAATATTCCCCTGTATAAGGTGCTTTCAGCATTGCCATTTTTACTATGTTTGCTTTTGTCTGCATCTTTTCCATGCACTTATTTTTTTTTTATTTTTTAAACTTACTATACTTGCCTGAATATTGGTCATTGTAATTGACACTACTAAAATTCTGGATGGTGTTTCTTCATATTGTTGACATGCAACATGTATACTGCAATATTGAATTTTACGATGGACAATATGAAACTTATTACTGGCTATAAATCAATTGATAAGGCAATGACATAGTCTTAGTAGTAGGACTATCGTTGACTTGATCATTTCCACGATAATTCCACTGTCCATTTAAATCAAAATATGCTAACTCGGTTTCCCTCTCTTCATGGTTGCAGCACATTGCTAACCTTGCCGGTAACAGCAAATTGATATTGCCTGTTCCTGCTTTTACTGTTATTAATGGAGGCTCACATGCTGGAAACAAACTTGCAATGCAGGTCTGCAGTCTGCTTCTTGACTACATTTTGCTAATATATCTTTGCTAGGATTTCTCAATCGTATGCACCTATGCTGCAGAAGTTCATGATCCTTCCAGTTGGAGCTTCATCATTTGAGGAGGCCATGAAGATGGGCATGGAAGTAACTGACCATTTGAAGGTGTTAAAACCTATTTTTTTCAGATTGTCTCGAAAATCATCCTTCTCAAACTGTCAAACTGTTAGAAGACCCAAAAATCGAGACTTGCCTGTTATTGTGCATTAGTTTACGTTGTCTTTCGATATAGCATGAACAAAAAGGAGAACATTTAAGGTGAAAGTTGGTTAATGTGATTTCTTCACATTTTTAGCTATTTTTAATGACGAGTCTTTGTTTGATTGACTATTTTTGTACTTCGCTTTAGACTGTAATCGAGATGAAATACGGTCAGGCTGCAACTAATGTCCATGACGCAGATGGATTTATTAAGGTGAAAGTATTGGTTTACAAAAAGCAATGAAATCGGAGCAACTTTTCTTCTCACAGAATGTTGTTATTAGTCTTTTCACCTTTGTTGTTTTCCGCTAATTCAGGAGAACGAAGAGGGTCTAGAGTTGCTCAAAGAAGCCATTGAAAATGCAGATTATAATGACAAAGTGAGTTCTTGGACCAACCATCTGATACTGTTGGACGCATTTCCATTGTTCTTTTTCACTTTTATTTTAATTTATTTTAATTTTTCTTTATTTTTGGAGGGGGGGGGGGTGTGGTGGTTATTTGACATTATTACCGTTTTCATCTATGGAGAGGGGGACTTACAGAGAGTTTCTTATAATGTCCCTTTTCTATTTCAGGTTTTTATTGGAATGGAGGTTGCTGCATCTGAGTTCCATGGACCAGATAGAACCTATGATATGAACTTCAAGGAAGAGGCTAGTTTCTTTCATTGTTTATTCAATCAAATGCATTTTCTGAAGAGTTAATAAGTGATAATGCTCCCTCAAGAAATCAATTTCCATGAACGTTAATAGCTTGAATATGTGGTTCTTGTAGTCGTCCAGGAACAGGATCTAAAGTGCTCATCCTCTTCTATTGGTTTATGCAGAACAATGATGGATCTCAGAAGATCCCTGGAGATGCTCTCGGTAATGTGTACAAGTCATTCGCAGGTGACTATGCTATCGTGTCAATTGAGGGTCCCTTTTACCAGGTTGACTTGGAGCACTACGCAAGGATGACCGATGAAATTGGGGAACACGTCCAAATTGTGGGAGGTGATCTGTTGGGCACCAACCTTGTGGTGAGCTTGTGAACTTCATCTATGCAACTCTCTCTCTCTCTCTCTCTCTCTCTCTCTCTTTCTCTCTCATAATCATATCGTACTCTGCAGAGGCTTGAGAAGGCGATTAATGAGAAAATTTGCAATGCTCTCCTTCTCAAGGTACATCCCAGATCATCACTTTTGAAAATGCTACCCATAGCTGACTATATCTACATTCAACTAATTGGAATGATCGTACAACAGGTTGATCAAATCGGATCTGTTACTGAGAGCATTGAAGCTGTGAAGATGTCAAAGATAGCCGGGTGGGGAGTGATGGCTAGCTGCAGTAGTCTCGGACAGCGACAAAGCATAGCTGATACATTCTTATCTAAAATGTTTTGCTTTGGCGAATGTACCAAACTTCGCAGTGGAGGAACAGAAGATGCTTTCATTGCCGACCTTTCTGTGGGTTTGGCCACGGTAAATACACAGCATCATTATGACCTTATACCGCCTTTACTTAACCTTAAATCACCCAGTTCTTTTGACATTATTCTTGGGATCAGGGTCAAATTAAGACTGGAGCTCCACGCAGATCTGAGCGGCAGGCTAAATATAACCGGGTTTGTATAGTTCCTATTTTTTTACCTGGTTACATTAAGTAGCTCTTCCTGTACTTAGATCATTTCTTGTCATTAGATTAGTCATGAATCGTGTCTGTATATGCACAGCTCTTGCAAATTGAAAAGGAGCTCGGTGCAGAAGCTGTTTATGCTGGAGCAGACTTCCGCAAGCCCGTTGAACCCTACTAGAGTACAATGGACATCCTTGTTTGTACATTTCCAAGTGTTTGGCTTGCTTTTTCTGTTTTTCAAGGCGTGTGTACAGAGCAAGGCCTGAACTTTCGCTGCCTTCAATAATTGCAGTTTGGATCTTTGTTGAGCTCGAGCGATGTAATTGATCAGGAATCATCTTTATGGAGGAATTATAATTACCGTCGTCTTTAAGATCAATTTTTTCTCCTCTTTCCCTCTCTTACGATGTTAAACCGCAGCTGTTGGTCTTTTATTTTTGTTCATTTTCTATCTGTTTTTCTACTTTTGAACTCGTGTTTCTACTAAATCTAAGGATCCTTGTCCGCGGTCACTGAGATCAGATGGACCGTTCATTTTTTTGCGCTTGGAACTTCGTCTTGCAATCCACGATGTCGCCCTCATTTTCTCTTTGAAACTGTGTTAAAAAGGGTGTTCCAGTTGACGGATCCTTTTTGGGGCCCTTGACATCCCTCTAGAAACATCTGTGTAGCAAATTTCTACATGGTCTAAATCTGTCCGAAGATATCATATCATATCCATTTTTATCTCTGTTTCTGTCTATATCTTTAGCCTCAAATTTCCCTCCAATTTTTTGTCATTTTCCAAGTCCATCCCTAATCCGTTATGGACATTAGCATAAAATCGTCAATTCAACTCACTAAAATAATTGGGTAGCCGCAACTCCCCATAGTACTTTTTTAGTAAATGTAAACATCTCTCACTAAATACATATTAAATTGGTCATAAGCACGACCTTAAAAGGCTAAAGGAGAAAATATGGAAAAGGGACTCCCCGATATGATGGAGGCTCGTCCCTAAGTTTCTCTCCGTATTCCCTCTCTCCAAGGAAGAAAAAGATATGGGAGGAAACTTGAAGCCTCTTGTGTGGTGAAGGTAGACTCCACGTCAACGAAAGTTAACTATCTTCGAGTAAGCAAGTATAGTAGCCTCTCACACCTGAGATGACAAGAGGGGAAGTCTCGGCTTCCTGCAGATCTACTTGTGCTTTGCACAAGTCTATCAACTGACTGATAGATCTGTACCCCGGTTGACAGATTCGACTCACTAAAGTAATTGGGTAGCCCCAACTCCCCATAGTACTTTTTTAGTAAATGTAAACATCTCTCACTAAATACATAATAAATCATATTGAATTACAAACAAAATTACTTACTCAAAACTCATGCATTATAAATCTTCAATTTGGAATTCTATAGAATCGACTCATATAAGGTTGACAATATTTAAGATAAATATTCATAGAAATAAATAATATCCTATTCCTATGAGCAGTTAGGCATGAAGGGGTGGCTATAACTAAAACATAGTAATTGATTTTATTATAGAATCGATGATGATTATGTAAAGGTACGAAATAACCCATGGACCATGTAGGAAACAATGGCGTTCCAGTAATTAACAGGAATTGGGTTCCGTATCGGGTTTCTACACCATAAAATCCCAACCCTGCGCTATAATTTTTCTCAATTGATCACAAACTTGTCCCACTACCCAGACCTAATTGATGGTCCAATGCGGTTTGGGCATATTGGCTACCCAATTGTACCCGTCCCACCATCACCCCTATACAGTCAGCTGATTATATCCGATTACTTTAGTGAGATGAGTTTCGGATTTCATGTCAAAATCCTTAACGGGTCTAGAATGAATTTGGAAAACAACATAAACTTAAAAGGACGGGATTGCTCCCTCCAAAATCCTAGTCGCTTGCTCCCTCACCCACTGTCTCTCGTTCCTTTTTTCTCTTCCACTCCAAACTTCCTCAACAAAGAAATAACTCTCAATCGAGAGAGGCTCCATCTTCTCAATTAGAATTGAGATTTTTTCTCTCGATTTGATTTGGTTTATTTTATTGTTTTTATCTAGTTTTTTTTCTTTGCTCGCTGCTGATATTCTTCTCTACTCTCTACCATATCTTCTGCTTCCATCATTAGGAATCAACCCACTACTTTAGAACCTCCAAACCAAGAAGCCCGACAGGATCACGGAGGAATATGGTGAGTTCATACCGCACGGGAAGCACTTAAACAACTTCTTCGAATTTTGGAAGTTCATCTCCCAATCTTAGATATTGCTATGGGAACTCTTCGCTTCGGATTTAGATTTAGAACTATAAGTTCCTCATAGGCATTTTTGTGCTCGTTCAGTCTCCCTCGATTTAAGTCTAGATTTAGGAGCTTATTCAACCTATTTTTGGTGTATCTATAGGGTGATTGTGTTGAGTATGCTAAACCTACGCATGCACCGCCTACTGGCAAGCAGTAACTATTGGAGAAGGAGATTCAGGTGCGTGTGTCGCGACCTACCTCTTAAGGGCCGAACTCGATGAAGCAGGTTTAGAGGTAAGTGTTTATGAAACCGTCCACATGGCACATCATAAAAGACGGCTTACCGAAGCATTAATTAGTCATCCATACGGTCTATTGATCATGAACATGGTACCTCACGTGATAGTGAATTGATTTTATCTTTTTAGGAGTCGCCATTAGCCTAGGTTAGGGATCGGCTAGAATACCCAACCAAAATGCAGGAGTTTTGTTTTGGTTTCTATGAAAACCAGAGATCATGGGTTCGGGGACTAGCTTACGTTAATGTTTCCACTAACACATTTTCGGTACTGCTAAACTTAACATTGTTATTATCTAAGTTGTCATGCATTTGTTTTTTTATCATTTTCATGCCAAAGTCTTAGTTCACTTGGTGATCATGCAACTTATTTTTGTGTTTTCCATTAGGTTCTAAACTAGCCCTATCCTAGTCTAGAAAAGGAAAAGCGTCAATCAATTTGTATTGAAAAGACTATGTGTAAAGTAAACACACAAAGTATTGAAAAGCGAGCTATTCTAAGTACGAAAAAAGGAAAACCCGGAACTCATTGGGTGTTTAATACAATACGAATGGAAAGACCCGAGACATGATTGGGTAACCTGAATTGTGTACAAATTGAGACTGGATTGGACATCGGTCTTAAGCCACCATCTTCGAAGTTGTTTGGCCATCTTCTTCATGGACCGCCTCACGGGTGTCAGTTTTACATTCAATAGCTAACAAATAGTGCAAGCATGCCAACAAATCATCCAACTCATCAATTCAAGATTGGGCCTCGGGATCGGCCTTTGCTTCACATGCATTTTGATCATCCCATCCACTTGATCAACTAGCATTGATTGATTAATGATTAACGATAACGAGCTACCGTTTGAATTCACAAAATGGTGACTCATATCAGTTAATCCCTAAAGTCGGGTCTTAAGTGTTCACCATGGGCTACCCGCCAAATATGCATCGGGCTTATACATACATCTAGCAATCACATGCATAACAATGAGTAAAGCATGCACTTAGGCCCATGAGCTTTATTTCTCAACCAAACAAGCAATAAGAAGTGGACTTTACAAATGGACCACTTATTCAGTTATAATTGCCAAATTTAGACCCATTCTGTTCAAATGTGATTAGTCAACCTAACGATGTCCAAATGATGCAAACAAGGCGAAAGCTTAAATTGTGAGGATAAAAATTCAAGAAGATCAATTTTCTCAATTCCAGCCCAATTTTCCCGAATATCAAATTTTAATTTGGAATGATAGAATGGACCCGGTTCTATTAGGGATTTCAAAGTAATAGCAGGAAAAATAACAAATTTTAACCAAACTACGTGAAAATTTTTAGGTAGTTAGGATTATTTGTTTCCAACAACTTTTATGTTTTGAGTTTTTGCTAAAAAGTTATTTAATTTTTTTATAAAATTCATTTTTCACTAAGGACTCATTTGCAAATCGTTTTTGAGGCCTGGAGGACCTTATTCGAGATTTTTGGCAAATTGACCACACAAAAATTGCTATTAGGTCCCCAAAATTTCCATTCTACATAATAAGACCCTAATGAGAAACTTTTTAGTTTTGAGTTTTTACAAAAAAGGACACCAAACTTATCAAATTCGGAGAAACATGTTTGGGAATTCGGAGGAATGAATTTCAGATCTGGACACAGAATCTGATTAAATCATGAAAAATTCTTTTAAACATCCAAATGAACTCCGATTTTGATAAAATTGGTCTCATTAGAAAGCTCTAGATCTCAATATGAATTTTTATGGAAAGCACTTTTCCATATTTTAAACATACAAATTTAAAAAAATCGAAGAATACATGAAGGTCGGTCAGAAACTCATCTATCACATAGAATGAGCCTAAATGACGATGCTAATCATCCTAACCTAACATGCTTGGAATTTTTTAAAATTTTTATGGTAGACAGATATGAATGTGCATTACAACTTTCATGAAAGATTTCTCAAATAATGAACATAAAAAATTAGAAAAATCATCATACAGAGCAAGGTCTATCAGGAGCATATAAGAACAGAACATGTTATCAACATTGCAGCTTCTGATCTTAACTTTCAAAAGATTTTTGACCTAGCAAACAATATCCGTTCAAGGCGTACAACCTATCAAATCGAAGATTAAGACATATTCTATGACTCTCTAGTTTAACGATTTGAAAGATTTCGACATGTTCGAGGTCATATTATCATCACAAGCATACTGACTCATTAGGATCTGAGAAAAATCTAGCGACCTATACCCGATATATCCCCGACCCAACTCATATAACTAAAACACTTCCATATTTAACATTATCTAGGAAAACTCATTTTTTATGATTTTAAAAAAATTATATTGCTAAAGCACTTTCATGCAATACAAATATAGTGGCCAACTTTTATATTTTTTTAAAATTGATTTTTTTCTTTTTTTTTCTTTCTTTTCCTTTATTTTCTTCTAAGTTCGACGAGGATCGTCGGCCACTATGCGAGAGCCATAACTTGCATCGCGACCTACCCTTGAGCAGCCACTCTCAACGAGATAGGTTTAGAGGTATTTGCTCATAAGACGATTCGAGTTGTCAATTAGGAACGCAAGCTCTTCTCAACTCATACCTCGCATGACGTTGGATTTCATTTTTTGAGTTCTTAACAACCTAAGTATATTTAGGAGTCGGCCACTAGCCTATTGGGGCCGGCTAGAAATCAATCGAGACACGGGAGTGCCATATTGATTCCTACGCAACTAGAGATTCTAGGGTCGGGGACTTGAGTACGCTAATGTCTATTAGCGCCCTTGCGGCACCTCTAACTTGGAAGGACGTTTAATCACACACTCTTGATTATGCCGATTATGATCCTAAAGGTGTTTCAAAGTCGCTAAGTGTTCATGCAATTGTTTTGGTAGGGTTATTTTTGTCAAAGTCTAAACTAGAACTAGCTTAATCTAGAAAAGAATTTAACACACAATATATTGTAAAGCGTTGCGAAAAGTAATCACTCTAGCTATTGAAATGTAGTGGGGTAAACAAACACTCAAGTAATTGACTACTTCTAAGTAAAGTATGAAAAAATATACCCGATGTAAAGTCGGACAAAGAATATTACATGGCCTGCTTATAAGCCTCGAGACAGCAACCCCCATGAGCTTGATATTAAGAATTAATGCCAAATGTTGGGCTAGACTAAGGCGAGCCTAACTCTACTCATTTTAATCCAGGATTAAACTAAACCAAGCTGAACTAACCATTATACTAAAAGTGATTCTAATGTCTACTTGATTTTATTGTTTAGAGTCAATCTAATTAAAACCTAAAGTTATAACAAACTAGTTGAACTACTCTAAACCAAGCGAGACAAAGCTAAAGCTACCTTGGACCGCCATGGGTTGGCCTTCAATCGTCGAGCTCTTGGCCGCCTCTCGAGATGTCGATTCTCATCCATTCATTCACCGTCAATCAAAACATGTCTTCATTCAAAGCAAGCGATCAGCAAAATTCATTCAACCACTAATTGCCTCGGGATCGGCTTTGAAGTCAATCATGCATTTCGATTTTCCTGAGCACCAGTCTAATCAACTAGGAATTTATTGATTAAAGTCAATGATTACTAGCCCCCCACTTGCGTTCACAAGGCAGTGGGCTAACGTCATCAACCCCTAATTAAACTCTAATCGCCTTCTTAATCTATCCACCGAACGACATGCATCGAGGTCGTAGTTTACATCTAGGCATTCACATGCAAAGTCGAGTAAGACATGCAATAGGCACATGAAACAACCATTAAACAAACAAATTGGGACACTAATTATAGTAGATAGACAAGGAATGGCCTTTTCCTAACCCAATTTCTAATCTTTTTTTAAATTTTTAAAGTTTTTATAATATATATTATATATATTATGGGAAAAAATATAAAAGTTGGCCACTATATTTGTATTGCATGAAAGTGCTTTAGCAATATAATTTTTTTTAAATCATAAAAAATGAGTTTTCTTAGATAATGTTAAATATGGAAGTGTTCTAGTTATATGGGTTGGGTCGGGGATATATCGGGTATAGATCGCTAGATTTATATCGAATGAAAATGAGTTAGATAGATCAATTTAGATCAAATCATTTTTTACCTGATTTACTTGTTTGATAGATCTACAAAGCAACAATAATCCAACTATTTCGGACAAGGAAGTATGTTGACCTGCACAATAATTGACGTTGGCAAATGGGGCCCATAAGAAGATTTGAAAATATTAGGTGGTCCCGCTTCACAGTCCCTCTCCACTCATTAAGTGACACATGGAGACCCGTCAGTGAGTGGGTCGCACCAGGATAGATTTGAAAATTCTCTCTAATATTTCAAAATTTGGGTTTTCCCTCTCGTGAAGAATGAAAAAGACCCTCTCTCTCTTCTTCTTTTCAAAATTCACTTTGTCGCCTTCGCTCCCAATCCGCTACATTATCCAGTGTGTTGCTGCTGCCTCTGCCGTCGCCTCGAGGAGCCCCGTCGGTAGCTTTGTTTTGTCGTCTGTGTCCGACAAGCTCAAATCCCTACATTCTCCAGTGCGTCGTCTCCAAGAGTGTTGGAAATATTGTCAGATAACATAAAAAAAATAAGAATAATTGCGGGAATTCTATTGAAAAATATGAGAAAATAATATCAATTGTCTGAGGTATGCAAGCACTCTCCTTAAGGATAATTTTGCCTCTCGAAGTACAAAACTCGATGCATAAGGCTCTAGCGGTTATCTTCTGAAGATACAACAAAATTTCTTCTATACTCTGCACTGAACATTAGAAAGAACAGGGACAACGTTATGTGTATATCCCAGCAAAGAAAGGAAAGATAAATAAAAGAAAGAATAAACAATATTCTTGTTTTTATATGTATATATAACACTTTCCAATTATGCTCAAAGTAATAATTTATATATATATATATATAAAAGAAAAAAAGCCTTTAAGAGCAGTTATAAAACAGTCGGTAATTAAAAAAATGACCGTTATATGGCCATTATACATTAGTGGAGGCTTTATGAAGAATCAAATCAAACGTTACAAAGCCATTATACAACCGTTGCAAAACTGTTACAAAATGATGGCTTTATGGCGGTCATAAATTCTAATAAATATTTCAAAACTGCTGAAATATCTAACAATCCCCCACATATTTCAAAAGGTTTTGAAATGAAAAAAATAAAATAATGCTGAGTTATTGGAGCATAATGCATCGAAATTGGTGCTTGTTAGGCTATGAACCAACCCTAGAAAGAATGAAATATAATTCACGAAATCATTGGTGAAGTTTGAAACTTCTATGGACGAATAATTTCTTGTGTGAATTATGATTTTCACCAATCACATTACACTTCCCACAAAGTTTGTTGTTCAACACAGTTTTACGCTAATAGACCATGCGCATGCTTGGTCTATTCATAAGTGCTCTAGAAATTATCGCCAATAATTCTCATAAGAGCAGCCCTACACCACACTTATATATGTGATTCCATCAAGTGTATTTTGCAGTTTAATACACCACCAACAATGGCTATGGAATTTCATTAAGAGCTTAGCTCACCCTCTTTTTCCTTGCAGTCTTGCACTATTCTCACATTAGGAGGACAACAAAAAATTTTAATAGTGCATCATAGATCAACAAGTGACTTTTTATTACCCATATGAACCTAATTCATGGGATCGCCAATCACGTAGATTGAGTTACCATCATTGTTGATTTTCTTCAACTGGCTAGTCCCATTCCCCTCAGTGTATAATCAGAGAATTGGCCAAAATCACTTTTGACTTAACATAATCGGTGGACATAATTCCATCTTTAATCAGTTGTAGTATCACATTATGTCTCAACCGGACGTGTCTCTTTTTACCATTGAAAGTTTCATTCTTTACAATGGATATTGCCTCTTGGCAATCACAATGTCTAGACATAAAATGTGTCGTTTCATTTCCAAAGAAAATCTGCTAAGAAGTTTTTCAACTACTCGGCCTCATTTTAAAATATGAGTTTTGAGAAGAATTTTCTCTTTCCCAAGAACTTGAGCAGTTCTCAAATCATCAAGATAAATGTTTTCTTCTCCTTTCTCTACTAAAGTGTCGGAGGATAAAGCATTATGTTCTCAACATATATGCCTGGTAACACTTGAGTTTACCACCAATTCTTTCACATTAACCACAATATTGACTTGGGTACGACCGCATTAGTTACATCATCATAACATTTGCTTCAACCAAGTCAACTTTTGGTTTAGTAGAATTGTCATTTCCCCCACAATTTTCATTTGACTGATGACAATCTAGAGCATCTCCACCAAAGTTGAATACATATCCTATAGTGGATTTTGTCTCATCTAAATCTGAAATCCAGTTAACATCACTGTACACTACAAAAAAACCGGGTTTTTCCGACGAAAATTTCCGACGAAAAAATTTTCGTTGGAAATTTGCAATGACATTTCCAACGAAAAATAAAATCGTCGGAAATTTGCGACGAAAAATTTTTCGTCGCAAATTTCCGACGATTTTTCCGACGAAACAATTTTCGTCGCAAATTTCCGACATTTTTTGTGACGAAACACTTTTCGTCGGAACTTTCCGACGAAATTTTCCAACGAATGATTTTTCGTCGCAAATTTCCGACGAAATTTTCCAAAGAAATATTTTTCGTCGGAAATTTCCGACGATTTTATTTTTCGTTGGAAATATCGTTGCAAATTTCCAACGAAAATTTTTTCGTCGCAAATTTCCGACGAATTTTGGCGACGAAAAAATTTTCTTCGGAAATTTCCGACGAATTTTATTCGTGGCAAATTTGCGACACGAAAAATGATTTATTTGATATCTGTCCCGACCCCAATTTCTCTCTGTCGACTGATTCCTCTTATCCCCTCGCTGTTCTCTCTCCGTCTCTCTCTTTCATTTCTCTCGAATTACTTATCGATGCACGTGCAAAGCAATCTCGGTAAAACTTTTTCGCCGATAAGTGTCATGGCTAATTTCGTGAATAATTGGCGACGAAAACGGTTCATCGCAAAATTATTCAATCGCTGGATTTGTATTTGTTGGTGTTATTAAAATTTTTTTTCCCTTCCTTACTGGTTTTGCCGATCGCCGGCCATGGGGCGAGGTCCAGTGGCCTGGCCATGGCCACCGGTCGACCTTGCTGACGCGCAGGTGGGCTAGCCTTGCATGGGCCTCGCCGGCCAAGCTCGAGATCTGGGCGAGCTCGAGCTCGAGCTCGCCGGCCAAGCTCGCCGGCCATGGAGAACTCGCCGGCTAAGCTCGCCGGCCATGGCAAACTTGGCCCTAGCCGGCGGCGAGGCTGGCCCTCGCCGGCACCAGCGAGGGTCGAGCTCGCCATGGCCGGTGAGCTCCAGCTCGCCCAGACCTCGGTGAGTTCTGGGCGACCTCGAGCTCGCCGGCGGCTTGGCTGGCCTTCGCCGGCACTGGCGAGGGCCGAGCTCGTCGGCACTGAGGCTAGCCCTCGCCGACACTGGCGAGGGCCGAGCTCGCCATGGCCGGCGAGCTCCAGCTCGCCCAAACCTCGGCAAGATCTGGGCAACCTCGAGCTTGCCGGCGGCTTGGCTGGCCCTCGCCGGCACTGGCGAGGGCCGAGCTCGCCGGCGGCTTGGCTGGCCCTCGCCGGCATTGGCGAGGGCCGAGCTCGCCATGGCCGGCGAGCTCGAGCTCGCCCAGATCTGGGCGAGTTCTGGGCAAGCTCGAGCTCGCCGGCCATGGCGAGCTCGGCCCTCGCCAGTGCCGGCCAGGGCTAGCCTCGCCGCCGGCGAGCTCGAGGTCGCCCAAAACTTGCCCAGGTGAGCTTGCCGGTCGCCAGAACGGCGACCGGCCAAGATGAAAGGAAAAAAAAAAGAAAAAGAAAAAGAAAAAGAAAAAGAAAGAGAAAAAAATAAAAGATAATTAAAAAATGAATTTTAAGTAATTTGTTTTTATTTTAGGTACATATCCATTTGAAGGTCTCGCAATCCAAGTGAACGTTGCAATTCTTATCAAATAGACCACTTTCTACTACAAAGGTTTCAGTCAAATACTTGGTACGTTTTCTTGACATGGTAATTTTTTCATTTTTTTCAAGTTGAAAGTAATTGTTTCGTAAAAAAGAAAATTGTAATTGTTAGAATGTTATGGTTTTAATTAACAATATTAAACAATAGATATGATATTTTTAATATTGTACGAGATTTTTTTTATTTTTATACAGACACAATGCAAAGAGACAGGGGTTGGATGTATAATAAGAACTTAACTGGACGTCAAGGATTGACCGATGAGTTTCGAATCGGGGTGAAACTATTTTTGGACTTTGCTAATAATAAATATGAGTTCATGGATGGAAATAAGTTAAGGTGTTCATGTAGAAAGTGCAGTAATGGAAAATTTCAAGACATTGACATAGTTAGAGAACATCTTTGTAGATTTGGATTTACTCCGAACTATTATAATTGGACTTACCATGGTGAACCATTTATATCTGATGACGGATATCGAAGAAGCGACCAATTGTTAGTTAGGGAAGAATGTAGCTATTACGACCAATTGAACCCATATCAGAGGATGGTGTTTGATGAAGCCGGCCATAATTTTGTTTCAGAATCGAATCATGCAAGTACTAGTTTTACTCCTACACTTGAACAAATAGGAACTAGTCATGCATCACAATTGGAAGATGCAGGAGTTACAGGTTTTGATGAGAATGTGTGTGATGGAACTTTTCAACCTAATCAGTTCTGGGAAGTGTTGAAAACAACAGATGAACCTTTATGGGCAGGTTGTGACAACCACACGAAGGTATCAGTGACAGTAAAACTATTAAATATCAAGGCAGAGCATAATATGTCTGTGGATTGTTTCAACTCTTTTGTTGAAGTAATGCGGGAAACAATGCCTCGTGATAACATCATGCCTAGTGACTTTTACGATATGAAAAAGTTAGTGGATAATTTAGGTCTTTCAGTTATAAGGATTGATGTATGTAGTATGGGTTGTATGTTATATTAGAGAGATGATGAAAATGCAGAATCTTGCAAATTCTGCAGCCAACCTAGGTACAAGATTAACGGGAGGCAAGGTCGTAATCAGAAGCGTAGACCATGTAAATAAATGTTCTACTTGCCCTTAATCCCCAGGTTGCAAAGGCTTTATGCGTCTCAAGCCACTGCTGAACACATGACTTGGCATGTAAATCATGAAATAGAAAAGGGTCTAATGTGTCATCTTTCAGATGCAGAGACATGGAAACATTTTGATAGAACATATCCCGAGTTTGCGATAGAGCCTCGAAACATCAGGTTAGGTCTGTGTGCTGATGCTTTTGCCCCATTTGGGAAATTAGGAAAAAGTTATTCATGTTGACCAGTTATCTTAACTCCGTACAATCTTCCACCCGGTATGTGCATGAAGACACCTTATCTGTTTTGACATTGATCGTGACTGGCCAGCAAAATCTGAAAAAATTGATAGATGTTTATATGCAACCATTGATTGAAGAGTTACAACGACTATGGGATGAAGGTATCTCTACGTATGACGTTTCTACGGATCAAACATTTGTAATGAAGGCTGCTCTTCTTTGGACGATAAATGACTTTCCAGCTTATGGAATGTTATCTGGATGAAGTACAGCTGGGATCTTAGGATGTCCGATATGTATGGAGAGATCGAAGTCATTCAGACTAAAGCACGGTAAGAAGGCCAGCTATTTTGACTGTCATAGGCAATTTTTGCCGCTAAAGCATACATTTAGAAGGAATAAAAAAGAGTTTATCAAGAATAAGATCGAAAGAACACATCCACCATTGAGGTTGACCGGTGATCAAATTTGGGAGCGAGTGCAGGAGTTTCCAATGGTTGTTGAAAACCCTCACGGCACAACTATTGGGTACGGAAGTACACATAAGTGGACTAAGCGCAGTATATTTTGGGATCTACCATATTGGAAGGCCCATCTTATTCATCATAATCTTGACGTCATGCACATAGAGAAAAACGTTTTCGATAATGTCATAAATACTGTGATGGATGTCACTGGAAAAATAAAAGACAACTTGAACGCAAGAAAATATATGAAGGATATTTGCGATCGGTCAACACTAGATGTGGATGCAAGCAGCAGGGGACCAAAACCAAAAGCAGTTTATATATTGGATAATGAGCAGAAACGGGTCGTTTGTCAATGGTTGAAATCGGTGCGATTTCCTGATGGATATGCTTCGAATCTAGGGAGATGCGTTGATTTGAATGAATGCAAGTTGATAGGTCTGAAGAGTCATGATTGTCACGTATTTATGGAAAGACTAATTCCAATAGCCTTCAAGGAACTTTTACCAAACTTTGTTTGGGGTGCCATTATAGAGTTAAGTAATTTCTTGCACGATATTTGCTCAACAGCGTTGAAAGCATCACACATGGAGAAACTACATAGAGATATTCAAATTATTCTTTGCAACTTAGAAAGGATATTTCCTCCATCGTTCTTTAATTCAATGGAGCATCTCTTAGTTCACTTGCCTTATGAGGCCAAAGTTGCAGGTCCCGTCCAATTTCGATGTATATATCCATTTGAGAGGTAAGTATTTTGTTAAATAAATTTGAAATTACTTCATTATATATTATGTTCCGATAAATTTTTTTGTATTGCAACTAGGTCCTTATATCATTTGAAGAAAAAAGTGAAGAATAAGACATGTGTCGAAACTTCAATTTGTAATGCATATATTATGGAAGAAGTGACAATATTTATATCATACTATTTTGAGCCGCACGTGCAGTGCAAGAGGCTGAGAGCAGGAAGAAATGATGAGGGCCCCATTGATCCCAATTGCAAATCATTCTCTATTTTCAATTATTTGGGTCGATCAAGCGGCGCAAGTAAGTTTCGGCACTTAACAGGTCAAGAAAAGCAGGCAGCCCATACATATATTTTACTGAACTATCCAGAAGTTGAGCCATACTTCAAGCAAGTGTACATTTGTAAGTATATGTATTGTGTGTCAAACATTTGCTAATATATAAATGGTATTTGTTAATAGGATTTTCCAAAATTCAATATTTGGACTACCACCAAATGAGTTTGACCGTTTGTGCGAGGAACAATTTGCAATATGGTTCACAACATATGTAAGTTGTATGTGGACAAAATGCAAGTTATTCGAATTTTTTATACATCATATATTAAAATATATATTATTGACATTGCGTATGTGACCTTAGGTTCACAGTAATCATGATCATGCGACAGAGCAAGGATTGCTATATCATCTGGCGTGGGGTCCAAAGTTCAGAGTACGAACTTGGCCAGCATATTTCATAAATGGGTACAATTTTCACACTCGAACATATGGAATGGAAAAAGCCACAATGAATAGTGGTGTGTGTGTTCAGTCATCCAATGGTGGCAGTTCGAAAGATGATTTTTATGGGTTGTTGGATGAAATTGTAGAGATAGAATACCATGGACCATTAATTTTGCAGGTTATGTTATTTAAGTGCATGTGGTTCGATCCCGTCAAAAGAATGAATGTGCATACGAAATTTAATTTGATTGAAATAAATCACAAGAAAAGATATATGAAATATGAACCATTTATCTTAGCACAACAAGCAATTCAAGTATATTATGCATCATATCCTAGTTTGAAACGTGACAAAACTGATTGGTGGGCTGTATGTAAAATCAAAGCATGGAAAAAAATCGAGAAACACTGGAAGGACGCAGCATATCAACAAGAGAAAGTTCGTCACACGATTGACACTGATGAATATACCATTCCAACTTTACGAGATCCATGTTGAGTTATGATCGATGTAGATCCAACTGAAATTCACGAATCAAATTTTGAAGTTGGTACAGAACTTGATTATGAGACAGATGATGAAGATGATGTGCATGAAGTAGATGAAGACGAAAATGAAGACGAAGCTGAAGATGAAAGTGAAGATGAAGATGAAGATGAAGATGAAGATAAAGAATATGATTTTTGAAACTTTTTACTATTTATGTGCAATTATTATTATTATTATTGAGACATGTGTTTTTTTTTCTCATAAATTTTTGTTATTGTTGTTGTCGTAATTATTATTGTTGTCGTCGTCGTTGTTGTTATAATTAGAATTCGTGGCTAATTAACCTCAGATTTAGCCACGGAATTAAAATAGTCGGGAAAAAAATTAGAATTTTGCAACGAATTTGAAATTCGTGGGAACTTTCCCACGAATTTGCATTTCGTTGGAAAAATTTCCAACGAATTTGCATTTCGTTGGAAAAATTTCCCACGAATTTGCATTTCGTTGGAAAAATTTCCAACGAATTGTAAATTCGTTGGAAACTTCCAAATAATTTTCCCACGAAAATAGTATATAAGCAAATATTTTGCCATGAATATGAAATTCGTGGGAGAAATCGTAGGAAATTTCCAACGACTTTCAAATTCGTTGGAAATTTCCCACAAAATTGAAATTCGTGGGAAATTTCCCACGAATTTCATTTTTTCGGAAATTTCCCACTAATTTGAATTTCGTGGGAAATTTTGTGGGAAATTTCCAACGAATTAAAATTCGTTGGAAATTTGCCACGAAATTTTTCACGAAAATAGTCTATAAGCAAATATTTTGTCACGAATTTCGTATTCATGGCAAAAATCATACGAATTTCCAATGAATTGCAAATTCGTTGGAAATTTCCCACGAAATTGAAATTCGTGGGAAATTTCCCACGAATTTTCCCACGAATTTCAAATTTTCGGAAATTTCCCACTAATTTGAATTTCGTGGGAAATTTTGGTGGGAAATTTCCAACGAATTTCAATTTCGTTGGAAATTTCCAAAGAATTTACAATTCGTTGGAAAAATTTCCCACGAATTTCCGATTCTTTGGAAATTTCCAACTAATTTTCCCACAAAAATAGTATATAAGCAAATATTTTGCCACGAATTTGAAATTCGTGGGAAAAATTGTAGGAAATTTCCAATGACTTTCAAATTCGTTGGAAATTTCCCACGAAATTGAAAGTCGTGGGAAATTTCCCACCAATTTTTCCACGAATTTCAAATTTTCGGAAATTTCCCACTATTTTGAATTTTACGAAATTTCCAACGAATTTGAAATTCGTGAGAAAATTTTCCCACGAATTTGAAATTCGTCGGAAATTTTTCCCACAAATTTGAAATTCGTGGGAAAGTTTTCCCACGAATTTGCCACCAATATGAAATTGGTGGGAAATATTTCCCACGAATTTGAAATTGGTGGGAAATTTCCCACGAATTTCATATTCGTGGGAAATGTTTCCCACGAATTTTCCCACAATTTTTAAATTTTCGGAAATTTCCCAAAATTCGTGAAAATTTCCAACGAATTTAAAAAATTCGTGGGAAATTTCCAACGAATTTTACGAATTTTCCAACGAACTTGAAATTCGTTAGAAATTTTACACTTAGTCTATTTTCGCCGAGACTCCACTTTTGTTGCAAGAACAATCTCGCCACGAATCTCCTCAGAGCCGTCCTCATCGCCGTCCTCCTCACGTCGCCGCCTTCGTCGTCCATGTCGCCGTCGACGCCGGCGTCCTCGCCGTCGATTTCGACCAACCCGGTAGGTAACCCTAAACTATTCTTTGAATAAAATGGTGACGCGGCCATGAGGGGGTGGCGGGGGTCGCGGCGGAGTTGGTCGGGGGGGGGGGGGGGGTTGCGGTGGAGTTAGCTGGTAGGGGGTTGGCCGCCGAGATAGTCGGAGGCTGTGGGTCGCAGCCGAGGGGGCCGGAGGGGGGTGTTGCCGGCGAGCTGGACGCGGGGGGGGGGGGGGGTTCGCTGGCAAGCTGACGTGAGGGGGGTTCGCCGGCCAGCTGGCCGTGGGGGGGTCGCCGGCCAGTTGGCCGTGAGGAGGGGTTCGCCGGCCAGCTGGCCGTGGGGGGGTCGTCGACCAGCTCGCCGGAGGGGGGTCGCCGGCGAGCTGGCCGTGCGGGGGGCAGTCGTCGGCCGCGAGGGGGTCGCCGGCGAGCTGACCGTGAGGGGGGTTCGCCGGCGAGCTGACCGTGGGGGGTCGCCGGCCAGCTGGCCGTGAGGAGGGGTTCGCCGGCCAACTGGCCGTGGGGGGGTCGCCGGCCAGCTCGCCGGAGGGGGGGGTCACCGGAGGGGAGTGGCGGGTGACCTCACCGGAGGGGGGGCTCGTGGCCATGATTCCGACATGGTTGTCGTTTTTTTAATGATTTTTGTGTTAACATATAAAATTTGGTAAAACGACGCTTATAGAGGGAACAAATTAATGTGTTGCATTTGTGGCAAATTTACTTGTTGAACGTAATTTGTGATCTTTTTTTTAGGTCTGTACTAGAATTGTGCGAAATAGCATATTTGGGACATAAATTTGCACAAATGTGGCATCAGAGTTGATACTTATTGTAATTCGTTCTGCACATTGAATATGCTTCATTTTATTTTTCGTGGAATCTGATGTGGTCCAAATTTTAATAGGTTGTTTCGACGGGGGCCAAATATTGCTATTTATCAGAGGCGATAGTTGGTTTGATTCATTTTGTCGAGTTTATTTATTGCTCTATTAAACAAAATGGTAAGCAAAATGACTAATGTCATTTTCAGTCCCTAATATATGTTCATATTTTTAAATATATTTGTCTAACCTTCCTACTTGTCAGTTTAAACGTGAAGGTCTCATGCGTGGTTCGGGTTCACAAAGAAGATCAGCCCCTTCCGCTGGCTCGTCCTCGTCCCCGACCATGTCCTCTTCCCCTGACCTTTCATGTAACCATCAACCACAACATGTTCATGGACAACACGAACACATTGGCCCATCCTCCGACCCTCAACAACATATTAGGGTAGAACCTCGGGACATGCAAACTGAATTTACTTCAGTTCCATCTCCGATTCGATCTCCTTCGGTTCCACTTTCTTCTTCAGTGCAACACTCGAATGATGAAGAAGATACCCAATTCATTATATGCCCATGTGGAGATTCATAAGTACTTCATTTTTTTACGTATATATAAATTATCGATGTAAATAAAATTGTTCATGTTGCGAATTATCCGTATGCTTCATTGTCTCATTGTCCATATTGTTATAACATGATTTCAGATTCACGGATTCTACGCATGTTGTGAAAGAACCGAATAAAATAGTCAATAACTATTGGATGGGCCAGTTTATTACTTTTAGCAGCGCTCCCGCAGAAGTAAAGACTTTGTGGTGGAATGAGTTCAAGGTTAGTATTGTCTTTCTTCACAAACTAAGTTCGGTGTAGCATACTGATGGTCAATAATGAATTTTGTCACGAATTGTCTGGTACATTGTAATGGATATGTGACATGTGACCCTAGTGGATAACTTTTAGTTGTTTTTATATTGATTGTAGCGTAAGTTCACGTGGGATGAAATGGAAGAGGATGAGGTTAAAAGAATTTTCAAGAAGAAAATCGGTGATCACATGCGATATGTGATAAATAGAGCGAAGAGAAGAAAAGAAAAGCTGACCTTTTTTACAACTGACAACTGGACGGAAATGACAAGAATTTGGGAAACTGAGAAGCATAAGCTAAAGTGTGAACAAAACAAGAAGAATCGAGCTTCTAGTTTTAGTGACGGGTCTGCATCTGCCACATATGCTGGGGGCTCTATCAGCATCGGGGAGCATAAAAGAAGAATGGTAAGTCTGTTTATGCATGTCAGTGCATTTAATATAATGATTACTCATTTATGTTTATATTTTGTAGGCAGATGAATTGGGGACGGAACCCACTTTTACAGCTACATTTGAACGCACATTTCAAAAAAAGGATAAGACATGGACTGGCGCTCGAGCAAAAGCTATTAAGGTATGTAAGGTTATAGTTCAGACTTTATGGAAACTAGAATGAAAATCATGAATGTTTTTAATATTTATGGTAATATATATGAATTTATTTTATTTCCATCTATAATGTTAATATAGGAAAAATATGATGAACTTTTAATGAGCACTGCTAGTGGTGATGGTGGTGATGGTGGTGATGGTGGTGCCGTGCCTGAGTCATCGGTTGACAGTATGACATTATGGGTGGAGGCAGCGGGTGGGATGAAAGGAGGAAAAATATTTGGGATGGGATCCTTATCAAGGAAGTACAAAACGAAGGCTGCTGCAACTTCATCCTCCAATGCGGCTGTTTCAAGGAGGACACGACATGAGGAGCATATAACCCAAGAATTGAGCCAACTGAAGCAGTTGCTTGTACAGAAGGACGAAGAAATGAAGTATTTACTTGGACAGAAGGACGAACAAATAAGGGTGATGCAACAACAAATGCAAATTGTCATGCGACATCTCGACATCGATCGCAATGAGGTTCCTCCTCTACCTCATATTAATCCAATTGATGATGGGCATAATGCTGAGCCACAAAATGATGCGGCGATTGGTGATGATGATGATGATGATGATGATGCTGATGATTTTATTGTTAGTCCTTTCTAATTTATTCTTGAGTACCAAAGCTGTCAATATTTTATGGTTGTACCACCCGCCTGGGTGGCGCTGCTGGAGAGGGCACTCTTCCTCTCGCAAAAGGTTGAGTGTTCGAATCCCGGGCGCTGCAGGGTGACTTAACCGGTGCACGTGTGTGGTGGCTAGCACGTGTCGCCCCCAGGGTTTACCTCCCGGCTGTCGGCCGTGCGGGGGTTCCCTGGGTTATCAAAAAAAAATATATTTTATGGTTGTCCCGCGTTCTTTCAATGTTTTGAATGTATTACCTGATGTTCATTAGTGCTTAGTTGCCTCTTTGTATTATGAGACTGAATATCGAATATCATCATGTGAGACTTTGCAACTTATGCATTGTAGAAATTAATATTGCTTTCCTACCAAAAAAAATTAATATTGATAATAATTAGATTTAGGGAAAAAGCCACAAAAAACCCCAAACTTTGTCACTTGTGACACATTTACCCCGAACTTTTTTTGTGACACCAAAAACCCCAAACTTTACTATTTGTGACACATTTACCCTAATGTACATTGTCTATGGGCATTTTCGTCTTTTTGCTTTTTCTTTTTTTTTATATATTTTTTTTCTTTCCGGCGAGGGTCGCCCTCGCCGGATCTGGCGAGGGCGACCCTCGCCGGCGTCGGGCGACCCGCGCCCTCGCTCGCCCAGGCGAGGGCGACCCTCGCCCGGCGCCGGCGAGGCTCGCCCTCGCCGGATCCGGCGAGGGAGCCCTCGCCGGAAAGGAAAAAAAAAAAAAAAAAAGCAAAAAGACGAAAATGCCCATAGACAATGTACATTGGGGTAAATGTGTCACAAATAGTAAAGTTTGGGGTTTTTAGTGTCACAAAAAAAAGTTCGAGGTAAATGTGGCACAAGTGGCAAAGTTTGGGGTTTTTTGTGGCTTTTTCCCTTAGATTTAAAATCGAAATTGTCGCTAAACAAAATTCGTCACGAACTTAGCGACGAATTTTGTCACGAATAGATTTCGTTGCAAATTACCAAAGAAAATTAAATTTTTTTGTTGGAAAAAAATCAAATTTCCAACGATTTTTGCAGCGAATAATTAGCGCCAAATTTTGTAACGAATTTTCCCACAAATGTTGTTTTTGTCGGAAATTACCAACGAAAATTGTAATTTTTTGGGTGAAAATTTCGCGGATTTCCCACGATTTTTGCAACGAATAATCAAGGATGAATTTATATACGATTTTTCCAACGAATTTAGTTTTCGTCGAAAATTACCAACGAGAATTGCTATTTTTTGTCGGAAAAATTCGCGATTTCCAACGAATTTTGTTTTCGTCGGAAATTACCAACGAAAATTGTTTCTCGGAAAAATTCACGATTTCCAACGAATTTTTTTTCGCTGGAAATTAACAACGAAAATTGTTTGTCGAAAAAATTCGCGATTTCCAACGAATTTAGTTTTCGTCGGAAATTACCAACGAAAATTGCTATTTTTTGTCGGAAAAATTCGCAATTTCCAACGAATTTAGTTTTCGTCGAAAATTACCAACGAAAATTGTTATTTTTTGTCGGAAAAATTCGCGATTTCCAACGAATTTTTTTTCGTTGGAAATTAACAACGAAAATTGTAATTTCTTGTCGGAAATATTCGGGATTTCCAATGAATTTTGTTTTCGTCGGAAATTACCAACGAAAATTTGTCGGCAAAACTTGCGATTTCCAATGAATATTTTTTTCGTTGGAAATTAACAACGAAAATTGTATTTTCTTGTCGGAAATATTCGGGATTTCCAACGAATTTTGTTTTCGTCGGAAATTACCAACGAAAATTGTTTGTCGGAAAAATTCGCTCTTTCCAACGAATTTTGTTTTCGTTGGAAATTAACAACGAAAATTGTTTGTGGAAAAATTCCCGATTTCCAACGATTTTTTTTTTCGTCGGAAATTAACAACGAAAATTGTAATTTCTTGTCGGAAATATTCGGGATTTCCAACGAATTTTGTTTTCATTGGAAATTACCAACGAAAATTGTTTGTCAGAAAAATTCACTTTTTCCATCGATTTTTTTTTTCGTTGGAAATTAACAACGAAAATTGTTTGTGGGAAAAATTCCCGATTTCCAACGAATTTTTTTTTCATTGGAAATTAACAACGAAAATTGTAATTTCTTGTCGGAAATATTCGGGATTTCCAACGAATTTTGTTTTCGTCGGAAATTACCAACAAAAATTGTTTGTCGGAAAAATTCCGGATTTCCAACGAATTTTTTTTTCGTTGGAAATTGACAACGAAAATTGTTTGTCGGAAAAATTCGAGATTTCCAACGAACTTTTTTTTCGTCGGAAATTACCAACGAAAATTGTATTTTTTTGTCGGAAAATTTCGCGGATTTCCCACGATTTTTGCAACGAATTTTTCCAACGAATTATGCCACGAATTAATTTTCGTCGGAAATTACCAACGAAAATTCAAATTTTTTTTCGTCACTAATTTCATTGGAAATTACCAACGAATATTGCCACAATGTTTCCAACGAAGAATTAGCAACGAATTTTCCAACAAATTTAGCCACTAATTTATCTACGAATTTTGCAACGAATTTTTTTGCATCGGAATTTACCAACGAAAAATTAAAATTTTTTGTCACAAAAATTTCCAAAGCAGAATTACCGACGAATTTTTTTTCGTCGGAAATTCGTTTTGCCACGAATAATTACCAACAAATTTTGCCACGTTTTTTCCAACAAATAATTACCAACGAATTTTCCAACGAATTTTTCCAACGAAAAAATTTCGTTGCAAATTACCAACGAAAATTTAAATTTTTTGTCGGAAAAATTTGCGACGACGAATTACCAACGAATTTTTTTTCGTCGCAAATTTCGTTGAAAATTCGTTTTCCAACGAATTTTGCCGAATTTTTCGTTGAAAAATTCATTGGAAAACTCTTGTTTTTTTGTAGTGGTATGCTTCTAACACAGTGGGAAATCCACTATATAAAATGCCTTAATTATATCACAAGGCATCGCAGAGAGTGGGAAACAAATAGTCTTTAGCCATATATCTATTCACACTCAACTTGGTGGCAAAAGAAATAAGCACTATCAGAATCATATCAAGATCAATAGCACTAATTAGTTCTTCTTAGAATACCTGTATCCCCATCTATCTTTCCATAGAAATAAGAATTTCAAGATATATTTTTTGTGCCATTATCTGAAGTAGATGACCAAACTAAAATCAGCATTATGCACATGGACCAAATGAAATAAAATGACTCCTGCATTTATATGACTCGGTTCTCTCATTTTAATTCAACATGGAAGTGGGACGCAAAACAGAGAAATCCCGCTGTAATCATATAATTCAGCACAGCTAGAGAACCAAACCATGTAACATAAAGCATGGGAGTAAAAGTGTCACCAAAATATGCGTGGAATCAACTATAGGCATTGAATACCCATGAAATTTATAAAACTAGTCAGACATGTGACAAGGCAAGAGTGAGAGATAAATCTGACCTAGCAATGATTGAGTGTACTAACAAAAATCAGAAATAAGCTTTTGTAAAAATGGAAACACAATGGATTTCAAAGGAATTTTCAGTGCGTCAACCTTTTGCCAAAATCGTAGTTGATGGACAGACCAAGACACAACGATGAATAACAATAAGTTCAAACCAAATAATAAAATCACGGCAATACGAATTAGGTTGAACCACCCAGTAGCTAGGAACTGAGAAGATGCCTTTTTTTTTTAAAGCCACATGAACACTTCATATGCAAGCGAAATCAGCACTTCCTTCAGCAAGCACATTGATTCAACCTACTATGTACTAAATAACTGATGTACCTAGCTCATAGAATACGTAATCTATGGAGAACAGCCACATGAACTGTGACACAGTGTATAATAGAAATGAATCTATAAACAACAACTTGATTTATCTATTCTATTACTAGCGACCATGAACTGTGACACATTGTTTCCATATCATGAATTGAAAGCATGACCAAATTCTACAAGCCAAGTTCTAATTAGATTGATGTGCCCATAGCTTTCGGATCAAGCATGAATAGAAAAGGTGAACACTTCAAATGACACTGATCTGATCATGTGAAGTTTGACATTGAATGATATGACTATTGAACTCACTTTCTCTAATAGACATGCATTCTGTCCATAGAACCCTTCCACATGAAAACATAATATGAAGAGCACTTGCTTTAAGAGAAAGCAACACTAGCATAAGCGTGCTCAACAGGCATACATACCACAGATTCGGACATATCCATTAAAACCTATAACTCTACACGTAATCAACACGCCATCATTGAAATCGAAGTAGATCTCAGAAAAACAAACATAGGTATCAAACCCCCAAGGAACAATTTTACCTGATACTCAATAACCTTACCGAAATGACAAAAAGCTCTTTTGTGCTAATGCTCGGTAATGTCCTACGACAAAACTGTTCACGAATATGTACTTCACCATCTTCGAGTCCTTGGTCAATTCCAAAAACGGTGGTAGCAGCAGAAGTTCTAGGTTGAGAATCTGTAAGGCATTATCCTTAAGATTATTGGAAATATTTTCAGATAACATAAAAAAAAGAATAATTGTGGGAATTCTATTGAAAAAGACGAGAAAATGATATCAATTGTCTGAGGCGTACAAGCACTGTCCTTAAGGATAATTCCGCCCCTCGAAGTACGAAACTTGGTGCGTAAGGCTCTAGCAGCTATCCTCCCAAAATACAACATACATTCTTCTATACTCCGCACTGAATATTAGAAGGAATAGGAACAATATTATGTGTATATCCCAGCAAAGAAAGGAAAGATAAAAGAAAGAACAAATAATATTCTTGTTTTTTTATGTATATATAATACTTTCCAATTATGCTCAAAGTAATAATTTATAGATACAAGAAAAAGAGTCGTTAAAGAACAGTTATAAAACAGTTGGTAATTAAAAAAGTGACCGTTATATGGCCGTTATAAATTAATGGAGGTTTTATGAAGAATTAAATCAAACGTTACAAAGCCGTTATAGAACCGTTGCAAAACTATTACAAAATGATGGCTTTATGGCGGTCATAAATTCTAACAAATATTTCAAAACTGCCGAAATATCTAACAAAGAGCCCATGGGCAGCTGAAATATGGCAGCACCAAGTTTTGCACTAGAATTTGCATTGGTAATTCGAAATTGCATGCCAAATGTGTGTGCAATTACCTCTTTCCCTGTTCAAATCTAGATATGGAGTTTTGTTTTAAGGGTTTGATGGGTGGAGTTTATGGTGTTGAGCTAATTGGGAAAATTGTGCGAATGGACATCTTAATTTTGATTTGATTTGGTGTGCAAATGGGGGTCGAAACCCCTTATTTCAAGAGAAGTTTGTGTTTACGCTCGTTGAAGGGCTTAAGGAGTTGAATAATGCGGTGTGGAACAGCAATATCCTCACTTTCGACGGCTGCATTTGCAGTGGAAAATAATTACTTCCTACCTTGAATCCATTTTTCTAATAAAACTGTTGTTGAGTTGTTTTGGATGTTGGTCCTTGAGTGGCTAGTGTTCTTATCTTCGTTGTGTTTTCCATGGTTTCAAGGGTTCGATAATACGACTTGGCCTCTTCAGACTAAAAACGGGCAGGTACGATACGTTGAATCTGTTCCTCCTTTCTTATGCATACAGAATTATGTATCAGGTCTAAAAGCAGGATACAAAAATAATGTCAGAAAATGAAGTAGATAAGATGACCCTTGTGTAAGAATAGTGGTGTAATTTCTTTAATTCACTCATTTGCAATGATAATTCGTACTAGGTTCTAACTTTGCTTTAGAAAATACATGCCGACTGCCAAATTATTGGTGTTGTCCTCATCATCATCATCAGCATCATCGTTATTATTGTTAAGTAGGTTTGATTGCTGGAATGATTTGTTGGAAACTTGGGTGCTTTATAGTAGTGGCCGCATTTTTTATTTCCATTTTAGTGAGTCATTTGTGTGTTAGGGCTTGGCATGTCACATTTGCCAACTTATATTGTTTTATCGTCTATGGATAGCATATATTTTGTTTACTGATGAAATATGAGCAATTTGCAACTATTGGGAGTATTTATTCCTTTCAGAAAAAATCTTGCACAATTAAGTTCTCCCGATAGTGACAGTTGCTAGCAATACACCAGTTCTTCTAGATTCTAATGTTGTTAATTTTGCAATCGACCAAGTAGAATACTCGTCTTGGTAGTGTCAACAAGGTCTTGTCTTTTTTAACTTTTTGTTTTCAAGAATACGGTTGGGCACTTACTAACATTGATACGAAAGCTTTTGAGATTGAAACTTAGTTATAGATCCAGCCAATTATGCAAGAATGACGTTGACTACTTCATGCAGTTGAATTAATGGAGTCTGTGAGATTTGGTGAGACCACTGCCGACTGTTTTAAAAGCTTAAGCTGTTAGATGAAGATGTGATTTATTATTTAAATATTCTAACACTGCTCCTCATATTTAGTCTGGTCTTTTTGCCTCACGATTAATTTGGTCTTTTTGCTTAGTACTAAGCATAGATATATTTAATTGAGGAGGCAAATGAGATTAGAAAATATTCGAACTCATGACCTTTAGCTCTAATACCAAGTGAAATTTTGTGGGACCGCTGCCAACTGTTCTAAAAGCTAAAGCTATTAGAGGAATGTGGGGTTTAATATTTATTTATTCTAACAGAATTTTTACATATTCCCAAGGGTGTGAGACGAGTGTTGTTCAAAACCCTAAATATTGCTAGGTAAACTTCTGTTCCTAAGCAGCCTTTTGTGGGTCATGGTGAACTGAACTAATATGGGATTTTCCAAAATCATGTCGCCCATGCATGTGCTATTGGAGTACTCGTCTGAGTATCTTAATATACTGTGGTATTAGCGAATGTTATGATCAGACGGAAAAATTTGATTTGTGCTCTGTTTCATTCTCCGACAGCTTATGTACAAAAAAGAGTTCGACACGAGCTATGCGAGACTTATGAGAGATGGAGCAAAATGGTTGGTAGAGAACACACATTAAACTTGTTGGTAGGATTCGACCCTCTTTACTATTCTGATGCAATCTTAGCGAGAAATTTTTTTCTTGTGTGCGGTGGTTTGCTTCATTGTCATCTTATCTTCACCTTTTACCAAGACTCATTGATTTATAGTGTAGTTCATGATGTTTCCTAATTGTTACCTAGAAACCATGTCAGGATATATTTCTCTGTTAGGTAGCTACCTTTCTATTACCACCAATTTTTACTTGCAGCTTCACTACAAGCAAATGTTATTTTTCTTTGGCATGGCAAGAAATGTATACTTTCGTCTTACTTGATTTTCTCTGTGATGACACAAGAGTCGCGATATGGTGCTGCAATAACTGTCGACATGAACACATGACATTCGATTGATCTCTAAAGATATGTGTGTGTAAGAAAATGCTCAAGCATATGTTGCTATCAAGCTTTTGAGCACTACTTAGGGTCATTCTTTTTTAAACCTACCTCTTGAGATGCGTCCGTATCAAACTTCTCCAAGTGAGTTTTGTTCTTTTTTAAGGGAATTTAATTTGACAACGATTGTTTTATTTACGATCATCATTATCATCATCACATGAGATTGACTTGTGCCTGGTTGGTAACCATAGAGGTGTCAATTGAAGATTTGTTTGTTGTTTTCGTGACTTTGCATGTGATAATGCCAGATGCCAATAATATTTCTTTTTGTTCCTGAGTAGAAGTTATCAAAAGTGCCAGGTGAGAAAGGCATTGCACGCACGTTCTCCTTAGATTTCAGATTTACTTTGATGGGACACGTTTTGTAGAAATATATGGAACTTTAGCAATCATTTGAATATATAATAAGCAGAGGCTTGGTTATGTTTACATAAATAATATCACGCTTCCAAATAAGACTTGTCTGGATTGTTTCTCATGTTTCTTCTTTTCTGTTACTAAAGAGCTGCTGGGGATTGAGTCCATTTGAACATACGCTTTGACGAGGCCCACCAAAAATACTGACTCATGAATAGAAGCCTGTCCGGGAAAATTCTATCTTCCATGGTGTTGTATCTTAGGTAACTCGCCCACCAAAATTGGTTATAATGACTCATGAACCCGTCCATGCAATTTCTCCCTTCCATGCTGTTGTAACTATCTTGGCAGTTACCTTTATCTTCTGCTTAAAAATGTAAGATATGACATCCAACGTGATTTGAGAGATCGATTCCGGCAGTAACTGAGGGGGTCAATGCAAATGAACTGCAAAATAGATTTTGATTTGCGCATGACCTAAAGATTTAGCGGTTAGGACTTGATCATTTGCAAAATATGCATGATGTAACCTTACACCAACCGTGTAAGATAGCCATTTGCAAATAGAATTGGTTTTTCCTCTTTTACTAGTGAGATATTTAAATTGATTTAGACTTTATCCAAAAAAAAAAGGAACCCGTATAAAATACGACGGTTTATAATGAAGGTAAATTGCTATACAAACACTTCTTGACAAGCAACAATAAAATTAGAAAACAAAGAAAAGTCTCCAGGTCAAAGGAAGAAACTTCCGGTGTTCGACAACATAATTACATGACTATACAACAACAGCTTCCTGCAGAACCTTTACATTCCTTCGAGTAGAAGCTCTCTCTCAGTAAGGTGGTGGAGGTAAATGCCCTGGATAAGGAACTGAGAAATAAACAACATACTCTCAACTGATGACACTGAACAATAAACAACATAGAATTGGCATAATAATGAGGTCATTCATGCACAACTGTTGAAACTTGCACATGCCTTGAGGGCTGGGAGGTGGTGGATATGGAGGCCGAGGATAAGTCGAAGGGGGAGGAGGGTACGCTGGAGGAGGATAAGCTGATGGAGGATGGGGAAAATGTGGTGGAGGTGGGTATGTCACCGGATATGCTAGATATGATGGGTATGTATGAGCTGTCGCAGTCGCAGAGTACGCTGTGGCGGGTGCACCGTAAGGAGGAGCTAATGAGGGAGGAGGTGCAGAGTACGAAGGCACCTATGGATTCGAAGAAGATGGTGCACAGCTCACTCCCGGTTTCTACAACAACACAAGCACAATATTGCTCAGAATCCGTTACAGAATGATCATGGTAAATGGTCATTATGATATTCTGTACCGAATGAAATTTTGCGTAGCGTAATGTCAAGCGTCCTTCTCCAGAATAATGGAATCAGAGGAAAAACACGCACTTTGATTTAGACAAGCAAAACCTTTCTTTCTAGAGGGTATTAACGCAAATGCTGAGTGACAGTTGTCCTACTTCACAATTTGATGCCACGGAGACAGAATGGGGGTATTTGATGGGTAGACAAGTTATACACGTAGAAAGGAATAGCGGAGCAGAGGAGAATCTTGCTAGAAAATCCATCATATGCATCACAACTCAAATGGAAGATAGAATGAGATAGAAGCACCCAGTAAGTTGTCATTGGACTATCTTCAACTTTTCCGTCCGCACCCCTCCTTTTTATGTTTATCCAGGTGAGGATCAGCAAGTTTTATTTATGTGCCGAGTCATACCATACTGCACGTCTTCTCCCTAAGCAGAAGGCTAAGTGGTTGGTTGCCGATATCGCTCCATGACAAAATGTGTGAACAGTACTACCAAGAATTCACATTATATTGCTGGGAACCCGATGGAGAAATCACACCATATTCTTGCACAAAGTCTTATGCACTCCATCTTCTGACATTTTTTCTGTATTTTGCATTTGAACCTGATATGCTACATGCATAAAAAAAGATGAATAGATTCAATGATTTGTACCTGCCCCTGTTTAGTCTGAAGAGGTCAAGTCGTAGTATTGAAGCTAAGAAAGAACCTTATGGAGCCGTTTCCTTGAGACCATGGAAAACACAATTAAGATAAGAACTCAACAACAGTTTTGTTAGCAAAATGGATTCAAGGTAGGAAGTAATTACTTTCCACAGCGCAAGATTCAACTCCCTAAGCACTTCAACGAGTGTAAACACAAACTTCTCTTGAAATGTGGGGTTTTGACCAGCATCTGCACACCAAATCAAATCAAAACTAAGACGTCCTTTCGCACAGTTTTCCCAATCAGCTCAACACCAGAATCTTCACCTATTAGACCCCTATAACAAAATTCCATATCTAGAATCTAACAGGGAAAGAGGTAATTGTGCAAACATCTGGCTTGCAATTTGGAGTTTACTAGTGCAAGTTCTGGTGCGAAACTTATTGCTGCCATATTCTAGCTACCGATGGGAATCCTGGAGGCGACAGCGGAGGCGATGTGCCGGAGAATGCGGCGGATTTGAGCTCGCCAGCCACAGACAACGAATTGGAGCTGCCGACGGGGCTCCTGGAGTTGATGGCAGAGGCGGAGGCAGCGGCGACGCGCCAGAGAATTAATGCAGCGGATTGGGGGCGAAGGCGAGAAAGTAAATTTTGAAAAGGAGAGAGAGAACTGTCTTCTACGCTCTTGATAGAGGGACACCCAAAAATTTGAATGCCTAATATCCAAAAAAACCTCGAACTTTAGCTTTTGTCCCATTTCTACTTTTTCTCTCATAAACTTCCAACTTTAGGTCATGTCCCAATTCTACCCTAAACTTTTTTTTATCTCATAAAAAACCTTTAACTTTAGATCAACTCCCAATTCTACCCTAAACTTTTCTATATCTCATAAAAAGCCCTCAACTTTAGGTTCAGTATCAATTTCACCCTAAACTTTTTTTATCTCATAAAAAAATTTCAATTTTAGATCAAGTTTCAATTTCACTCTAATTTTTTTGTTTCATAAAGATCTCCATTAACCCTCTGTCAAAATTGCCCTCAGGATTTTGCGCTTATCGATCTCTCATACTTGCGAACGTTCCATCTCTCGCGGTCGGAGAGTGCTTGGGACACTCAAACAACTCTTGCTTCAGAGATTTCTATCTCTTGGTTGTCAACGAGAAATCTTGGATGGAGAGTTAATGGAGTTAGATTTGTGACTCAAGTAAAATTTTGTGGTTTTTTATGAGACTGTAAAAATTTTATGGGAAAATTGAGACTGGACGGTAAATTTGGGACAAGACTAAAAGTTTGAGGTTTTTCATGGGGCAAAAAAAAGTTTAGGGTAAAAGTGGGACAAGACATAAAATTTAGGGTTTTTTATGGGAAAAAAAAAAGTTTAGGATAGAGTTGGGACATGACCTAAAGTTGGAGATTTTTTATGAGACAAAAGATAGAAATGGGATAAAAGCTAAAATTTGAGGTTTTTTTGAGTATTAAGCCAAAATTTGAAATATTAGGCAGAATTTTCGGTTCTGTCCCAGTGGGACCCATCTGCCAACGTGTCACTTACTAACTGAAGAGGGGCTATGCTGATGTGGTGAACCGGGACCGCCTAATATTTTTTCCCAAAAGAAATAGTCCAGAACCTTTCGAGCGAGAAATCTGTTGCCATGTAGTACTGAAAACCAATTTTTTTTATCACGTGTTGATTACGTGACCCCTCACGAGAACTTAAATAGATTTTGACTATCACACAAATTGCTAACCCCTCAAGAAGAGTCCCGAACCCTGAGAGGAAAGGAGAGAAAGAGGTCGTCAATGGCCTCTATATAAAAATATTCATTGTTAGTACTCGTCCACTGCGATTCTCTCGTCTCCATCGTCTTCTTCGTTCTCTCTTTCTGAACTTGAGCTCCATTCATGGCCAAGATCAAGTGCATCAACGCAAGGCAGATCTTCAACAGCCGTGGCAATCCTATGGTTGAGGTTCGTTCACTATCGCACATGTTCTCTTGTTAAATATCTCATATCTCTTTTACTAAGGATTTTCATGTTCTTCATATATCTTTTCGGATTGTTTCAATGCTTCCTAAGAGTCCGTTTGTTTCGCGGAAAACAGTTTCCGACGTTTGGTTCGCTTAAGAAAATGAGTCAACGAAAAATATTTTTTCTAACAAAACTTAAATTCAGGAAAATGATTTTTTCTTTGAAAGAACCAGAAAACCTTTTTCAAACTGTGACTAGGTATTGGCATTTGAACTCAAAACTCTACACTTTGGTACGGAAACCCAATGTTAGTTCCTGAGTCCCGGCATTCAGGACCAGGTCCTTGGCAATCCATCAAGGCCAGGCCCGGGGCCTATGCTCCCAATGCCCATGCTCGAGACCACAAGGCCGGGCCTGATCCCCTAGTGGACGTACCCGATGTCCGGCACCCGAACTTGGGTCCATAAAGGCCGTGCTCAGTCCCCGACGCTTGAGCTCTAGTCCTAACCCTTAGGCCCGGGTCCACAAAGACCGTGTGCAAGTCCTAGATGCTTAGGCTCGAGTCCTTGGTTAATGCAATTATTCTTATAAATATATATTTTTAAAAATTGAATTTTTAATGTTTTTTATTTTTAAAAAATCGATTTTTTTAATTTTTTAATTTTTTAATTTAATTTAATTTTTTTCTTTCGTTTTCTTTTCGTTTTTCTTTTCTTTCTTTTCCTTCCTCCTTCTTCCTCCGCTGGTAGCGTGCCTCGCAATGGCTGGTAGCCCAACGACCAGCCAAGATGCAGGCTGGTGAGCTTGAGGCTTGGCTAATCAAGGCGAGCTTGAGCTCCGCCGAGGTTAGAGAGCTTGGGCTTAGCTGATCTAGGCGAGCCCAAGCTCGGTTGAGACCAGAGAGGTCAAGCTCACCTGTGGCCATCATTGATCGGTCGTGGCAGAGGAAGGAGGAAAAAGAAAAGGAAAGGAAAGATAAAAGAACATTAAAAATATTAAAAATTTTGATTTTTTTTAAAAAGAGAAAAAATAATTAAAATTTTGATTTTTTTTAAAAAAACAAATAAATTATGAAAAAAAATTCAAAGTTTTTTTGCCTGAAATAAAGTCATGAGATTGAAATCATTTTCCAATGAAATTTAAACATCAGAAAATCATTTCAATCATATATTACTAAATAAAAGAAAACTAATCGTATTCCTGAAAGTCATTTCCTTTATCATTGAGTTCCCCGTGAAACAAACGCACCTTAAATTTCACATGCTTGATCATTCGTTCTTGTTCCATGTGCTCTTGATTTGGTCTTCAGAAGTGATTGAAAAGAATGGGGACGATGAATCTCCGCTTTAGTTTAGTTGGTGTAGCTCACTTAGCATCATCTCTGGAGGTGTTCCGCATGTTTCCTTCTGGGTTGTGGTTCATGTTGGCAAGGATTTATGTTGTGATTCGTGAAAGTTGTTAATACATCAGACTTGTTGATAGATCTGTGTTAGATTATAGGGATAAGTGCACTCAAAGTCCAATATTTTGTCAAGAAAGTGTAATTAAGTCCTAAAATTTTCAAAAAATGTAATTAAATTTTAAAACTTGTTGAATTGTTTAATTAAGTTCTTCTGTTAATTCTGTCCAATTAGATTAATGGAAAATATTGACTTGTCTTATTTTATTACCTTTTTAAGACACGTGGTGATCATATGGGACCCATCAAAGCCACATCAGAAAAATATTCAAAAATTAAAAAAAATAAGACTAAATTAGATTTAAAAAATAAAAAAGCTACTAGTTAAAAAAAAGCGCAAACTGCAAAGAACACAAACCATCCACCAAGGGCTAGCGAGCACCGTCATAGGCCCTTACTGGTGGTCGTTGCCTCTGTCAGCGAAGGTCACCAGCGGCAATGGGCGAGGCCTTACTTGGGGTCGACGAGGGTCGCATGGCTTCGACAAGGCCCATGTGACCTTTGCTAGCCCTTCACAGTGGCGGTGGCGACAGCCTACGGCTAGGCTTTTTCCTTTTTTTTACTTGCTTTTTATAAAAAGACTAGAAGTGTCAAATGTTGTGTACGATACTCACTTTAGTGCCAAAAGTTTTACTCGAATCACTTAAGTGCCACTTTAAAAAAAAAAGATCACTTAAGTGCCAACTTCGATTTGGATCGTCGAAAATCCAATGAGGCTATATTTTATTAATTTCTCAGTCCTACGTGGCTCGCCGGATTGCCCAATCAGTATATAACCCCTAAATGATGTTGTTTAATAGTGATCTTATGATATAAATTTCATATATATAAATAAATACATTTAGTATGTATATTTTTATTACATATTTTAGGTATATTAGTATATTTTAACATTTAATAAAATTTTATTAGAGAATTAAGGAAGGAGAAAAAAGAATTAAAAAGAAAAGAATTAAAAAAGAGAGGGAAAATAAAAAAATACGCAAAAGAAAATGAAGTAAGAGTGTTCTAAGAGATTTTATCATCTCCGTTTGTGTAAACTTTAAGTTCATTTACATTGATATGATATTTATAGCAAATAATGGACAAGGTAAGATGTGAAAATATTTGGCTTTATTACTACGATTCACCAAACAATAAAATAGATATATCAAATCTCTTGAATTTCATATCTTATCCTATCCAGTCCTATCTTGGCTAAAAATTCAGATGATCAAACGCAGCCTAAGATATTATCATATCCGAATGAAAGAACCTAAATCCAAGTATCGTACCAATGAACTATAGAAATCAACTAACTTTGAGTTAAATTACTGCATTTCCACATCATAATACAACTCCAATATCTCATTGCACACAATTGTCACTAGAAACTATGTTTTACTCCATCTAACCTCAATATTTGCATGAGTTCATACATTTTAGGATACAGCTCGTAAATGCAAGGGAAAAGTTTGTTTGTTAATAGAGAAAAATGGAGGGGTGGCAAGGGACGGTTGTTGCCTCCCTCCCCGATTCATAGAGGGCACTAGTGTCCAACAGCAATATTGCTATTGGTGCTTATTTCACAGATCATATAAAACTAGTCATATGAAACTAGATCAGTTAAATCCATAAAGAAATCCAGAAAACTCCATTTAAACTACTCATAGTACATTAATTTCCAAATCATGTAACTTTCAAAAATAAGATCACTAATTTCTACTTGCCTAGACTTTAGTCATCCGCAAGAATGCAACACACTAGCACGGTCAATGTGCACATTCACATAAGGTGCAAAAGTGCCCAAGTTTTGGAAGAGAAAAGGAAAAGAAAGAAAAGAAGTGAGCTGGGATGAACACCGGAACCCATGCACCGACATGTGGAGACATGAAATTGGGAGTGCATTAAACAGCTAATGCTAACTCAAGCACACTCACACAATAGCACATAGGATGTTCAACTTCTGAATATATAAACTGCAGCTCTTCACAACATACACTAGCCTCCAAACAAGCAGCAAATCAGTGACAGAATCATCTAGATGTCAAAAGGGTGCATCGTAGCAACAATGCAACATCACAAATTAGCATCCCCCGTTTCCTAATCTTTTTTTCTCGCGTGAAAGCTGGGTAAATTGTCCAGATTGCTGAACCATTTTTCTTGCCCTTCACGGAATAAACAGAATTTAACAAGAACAACAACTCTCCAGAAAATAAGTATTAGAAAGCCTCACCACATGTATTCATTGATCTATTCTGCTTTAACTCGTAAACTCTATTTACAGACGATAATCTCCTCATTAAGACAATCCATATCTAAAAAAAATAAGAGATTAATAAAATATTCACTTATTAGATATATAAAAGGAATTACAATATATAAAGATAGATACATCACTTACCCAATTCAAATTTTTCTGCATTTTGGATGCACTCTTCAACATTAATCGGCACACGAACAGCTCTCAACCAATCTTAAGTGCAAATCAAAACTTCCACTACTTTGGGAGTCAAAGAACGTTGAAAGCCATCAAGCACGTGACCCAATGTACTAAAAGTCGACTCCGAAGCAACAGTAGTTACGAGAATAGACAAAACATCCCGAGCCATCAAAGATAGGATCTTATATTTTGAGCCAGTAGTCTTCCACCACATCAAAAGATCAAGATCAAGAATATTTTCATTTTTATCTTCAAGATATTAATCAAGCTTAGATTTGTTGTCATTGCACACTTGTTAGTTCGAGTGCATAAAGGTTCTTCACCAAGCTTGGATGTCATACTTCTCGTTCTTGTTACCTTTGCTACCGCCGGCATCGGCATTAGAACCACTACTACTAGCACTCAAACTTTGGGCACCAAAATTTTGATTACTTGAAGCAAGAGAAGATTGCTCATAAAATTCATATAAACGCTCCAATGCGTTCTTCACCTTGTAATGCATCTGATTAACTTTCGATTCATCATCATAAATTTCTCCATACAAGAAATTCACATAAATTGAATTGGCTCTAGGAGCCAATACAACCGTAATTAACACCAACATATTCACTTTATCCAAACTCCCATAGTATTTATCAAATTTCTCTTTCATTTTCATACCCATAACTTGAAGCTTAGGATTCGAAGCATCCGCCACATCTTTCAAATATTTATACAAAAGAGCTATCCCTTCAAAATAATCATTTGAAGCAACATATGAGCTCCCTAACATCAGATTGGTGGTATCATAGAATAGTTTTAGAAATTCTGAAAGAATAATGGCATTTTCCCAATCATCATCTTTAAGAAGATCATGGTTAAGCTCTTCGACAAAAGATAGATCGTCTTCTTCCATCCTTTTAAAAGCTTGTCTAAACTTTATGGCGGTGTCTAACATGAAGTAAGTGGAGTTCTATCTAGTGGTGACATCAAGAATAACCGAACCCTTCTAAGTAATCTTTTCACCATCAATGCAAGATTTAAATATGTTGGCTCTCATGAGAGAACTCCTCACATACCTAACCACATTTTAGATACGTGCAATAGATTCTTGTATTGTAGTTAAGCCATCTCTCACAATCAAGTTTAATATATGAGCAGTGCACCTCATGTGTAAAATACTACCATCTTAGATCAACAACCTTTCTCTAGAAAGTCTTTCCTTCAAATAACCAATTGCAACGTCATTCGAACTAGCATTATCTACAGTGATTGTGTACACTTTTTTTTTTATTCCCTACTTGTTGATGCATTTCTCCACCATTTTCCTAATCTTTCTACCCTTGTAACTATGCATCACCACAAAATTGATGATTTTTTTATGCAACTTTCAATTTTCATTAACAAAATGTGCAATGAGACACAAATAATTTAGGTTTTGAATGGAAGTCCATGTATCGGTTGTGAGTGCGATCCTAGAATTAATCTTACCAAAGTAAGTTTTCAAAAAAGTTCTTTCGCAAAAATATAGCTTCATACAATCTTTAGCCGTCATAAAATGTGATAAATGTTTGAAGAGAGGTTGTAACTCGGTGACAAACTCATGAAATCCAAGACGCTTAACCAAGGAAAAAGGTAGTTCATCAACTATGATGAACCGAGTAAGCATTTGTCTATAACGTTCTTAATTAAACGACCATGTCGATAAGACACTACCGGTAATAGAATTTCCCCCTGCCTTGCTAGCCACGTCTACGTTATGTGGTGCAAAAAATTTCTGCCTCTTATCTACATTGCAAGGAAACTTCTTGCATGTTGTCAAGTGCTTCCTCATTGTGGAAGTACCGTTAGCAACACGGCACTTAAACACAAACCCACAATGAATGCATTTCACCTCATATGTTTTTCCATCCCCATCTTTGATTCTTGCATAATGATTCTAATATTCGGATGTATATTTTTTTATCACGAGGAGAAAGACAAGAACCAAGTACCTTGTTTGTCGCACTTGTGCCAAGGGATGGCTCTTCTTCATTTTCATTGCCCGACAATTCCAATTCAGTGATCTGAGTCATATCCTCACATCCCTCAATCTCCATTGACATGTTATCTTGAATTCTTGATACGTCAAGCAAACAACATTGGCCAAGCAAATAACATGAGAATAAATTAGCCGAGAGCACTTGAATAGTCAATCAAACAACACGATAATAGAACATTTTCGCGAGCCTTCTACGAAAAAGAATAGTCATGGATAATAACTAGAACTTTTCCTATTTAAAAAAAAAATTCTCCGCAAGAACAGTAGAAGTTACATAACAAGTGAACAATGCACGGATAAACATATAATGAAGAATCAATCTCTCCCTTACCAAAAAAACATATAATGAAGAATCCTTTACCAAAAAAAAAAAATACATATAATGAAGAATCAATCTCTTATATCTTATCCTTACCAAAAAAAAAATCTCTTATATCTTATCTTGCTACTCAACTCCTAACAAGCATTTTGTCATTCATCTTCAAACAGAACCATTCCAGCTACAAGACCACCTCCCTCCCACCCCCCCCACCCCTTCCGCCTCCCCCCACATCCTTCTTTGCTGCCTTGAACGTTGGTCCTTCTAGTATATCTAATTGTTAAACCCTACGCCAGCTAATCAGTGGTATGTAGATATCTTCTCATTCGGTCTTCGATTTCCCGTGACGAAGCTCAATACTTCGTTGAATAATCTGAAGCTAATAAGCATTTACTGACCAAGCAAACTCATCTTCAAAAACTATGCAAAAGGGGGGAAAACACACAGTCCAGGTCATCTCCACGCTTGATTGAAACAAGGAAAACTAAACTAGTAGCCAAAGCACATAAACTTGTCTTGTTCATTCCTTTAGCAGCGGTGACAATGTTTATAATACCTCAAGCTGTACTACTCAAATTAGCCACATAGACATACAGACACCTTGATATATTTTTTGCCTTTTCCAAATCTAATTTATTTCAATCTACAAGTAACAATTCCATAGTTCCATGGATTAAACTCTACATGTCTGCAATTCTTGTCTATCTATTCTCGCGCTTTCTTATAAGATCATTTCGTGACTTGCCAAAACTTAACAAGGAAAACATAGTTTAAAGGGAAATAGGGGACTCTCGTGAGGGTAAAAATGAACGAGTTGGCAACTTGCCACCTTATCTTTCTTAATGAAACTACCCTAGAAATATTGTCAAACATTGTCAACCAAAATTAGAAGAAGAAGTCACCTCTGATCTATTTCCTTATGATCAACCAAATTGCAACCAAAGCACACAAGAGAACTACACAAAAGGCCGAAACCGATGCAATGACTAGCAGGCCAAGGATTTGGGTTGCCATTCAAGCTGCAAAAAAAAAAGATTAAAGCAGCTAGACTTAGGTGCTTTGATAGCTTTTTGCAAATCACCGCGATAAAAATATGCTAATGATCTTTCCCCTCTAAATAATTAATCGTGTCACGTATGAACAACAATGGACGAAGTAATCACTAACATGATAAACAATCAAGATTCAAGATAAATGATTAAAGATCATTTAGCTTTTGAGAATGAATGGGATGAGAAATAGAGGCTAATTGGGCTAAAGTCTCATTTGTTTCTAGAGAAATAATTAGGGCAAGGAAAGGTTAGGAAGGTAGGGGCCACAGGCTTGCAAGTTCGCAACATAATCCTCCTCAGGACTAAAGACTAAAGACTAAAGACTAAAGACTCCTTCTCCTTTCTTTGCTTGTTTTCCGTGGCTTCACATTGGACACTACACACTCATAGGCCAAAGGAAGACACGACACCATCACCACTACCAATCTCATCGGTAGATGGACACTGCACGCCCATAGGCCAGGGGAAGACACAACAACACCGTCAATCTCGTTGGCATTCGGTAGCACTAACCCAATACTAAACCAACAACAATCGCATCCGCGGCACTAGCAGACCAAGAGTAGGCTATGGAATCAACCAATAACAATCGCGTTGGCAACACTAGTAGACCGAGAGTAACCCTAGCACAGAACTAAACCCCAGTCGCGCAAACTTCAACAAATAAAGAGAGAGAAACCTGAGTGATGATGGTTGCTCATTGAGTCACTGTCGAAGATGTTGAGTTGGTCAGTGACAGCAAACGAACGAGATGGCGTCACGATGAAAATCGAGAACGATAGAGTTGAGAATCGAGAGTGAGAGCTGCGTCGCAAGTGGAAACTGGAAAGGAAAGGAAAAGTCGCAGAGTGGAAACTGGAAAGAAATAAAAGTATGAAAAAATAAGAACAATAATTTAGGGATTTTAGTTTCTGTATTAGGGATCTGGTTCTCGATTCCGATTCTTATAGGAACCAGGAACCAAATCGTGAACCAGCGGTTCCTAAAAATAGGGAACCAGGAACCCGACCCTTTCTCCACATAACCCTGAACCGAACCGGACCCATTGGTTCAATTTTCCAGTTCCCGATTTTACCCTAGAACCGCGCTCACCCCTAATTAAAAGTGATCTTAAGTCTAATAGATTTTATTAGCTAGAACCTAAGCTAATAAGCCTATTAGTGCCTAAAGTAGCCTATTTAATGCTAAACTAAGATGTACAAAGCTGAAGACCGCAATGGGCATCAAGAACTTTGGCTGTCGGTCATAAATGCCTGGCCACCTCCTCCATCGGCCGCCACCTCTGTGGGTGTCGATTTCATCCATTCAACATTCATTATTTAAAACATGCACTTATGCAATTCAAAGGATTAGTGAAGTTCACTAAATTGACATTCAATTGCCTTGAGATCGGCTTTTGAATTACTCATGCATTTCGATTATCCCCAGTCACCTCCTAATCAACAAAGAGTTTATTGATTAATATTAGCAATAATGAATCCCGTTTGTGTTCACAAAACGGTGGACTAATATAATTAATTGCTAATTTACTCAAATCATCCCCTCAATCTACCCGCCTATCAACATGAGTTGCGAGCCTAATCATACATCTAACAGTAACAAGAAAGGCTTAATTAATCATGTAATTAGGCCAATTGGCCTTAAGAGGCAATCAATCAATAATTGATCCCTCGCATCACTTCTTATTTTTTTATTCAAATATGATCAATTATGTTTTAATTCAATTGAGTGACTTACTGACCTATCCATTGAATGATTCAGGCACCATTAGAAAGCTTAAGATGTGCGGTTTAATGTTCATTAAGACCATTTTTCCCTGTTCTGACCTGAAAGACCCGAATTTTTTAAACTTTACTCAACTGGCCAAAAATTGATTCGGTTTTGACCCGATTTTATGAAATTGCGGGCAAAATAGTAATTCAATTCAAAACTCTGCAAAATTTGACAGACACGTGACCAAACACTTTCTTTTCAAATTTAATGTTTTGACTTATTGCAAGAAGGCCCCCATATATGACAAAATTACCGATTTTCCCCAAAGACTCAAAACGACACAATTCTGTAGGTCTATCAGGCCTTGTCCGATTTTTTTATACATAGGGACCTCTAAATCTTGCTAAAATGACCTCAAACTTTTCATTCTAGCATTTAAGACTCTAATGAACAACTTTCAATTTTTAATTTTATAAAAAAAAGGACTCGAACTTTTTCATTTTTGCAAAACAAGATCGGAACACACAAAGGTCAGTTTTTCAAACCAAGCTCAAACACTTTTTGATACTTTACTAATGCGAGTTTTTGGTCAAATGAGGTCGAATATTTGCAAAATTTATATTGTTGGAAAGCTATTGATCTCATGAAGAAGTAATTTCACGAAATTTTTCGAAATCTCAAACATAAAAATTCCTAAAAATCGAAGAACATGCAGAGATAGGAGGAACTCCCACTTTCTAGATTTTCTGATTAAATTTTCAGGCACACATTCAAATTGTTCAAATTTTTCTAGGCAATCTTCCAGCTTATTCAAAGTCATTTTCTAGAAATTCAAAGCATCTTCAAGCCATCACGTGAACATTCATGAACATCATCATCCTACTCCATTCATCTATCACAAAATCATCCTCAAATCAATCGTCAATTCAACTCTAGACTTAGATTCTCTTGACATGCATCAATCTAAGAACAAGTGAACATCAAAATGAACATTCTCTATCTTCCTAAGGATTTGGCCAAATAGAAAATACAATGATCAACTTGCGATTTTAATCATTAAACTTCAATTATTTAGAATTCCTAAGGATAATGTCCTAACATGCAGTTTCTAACTAAATCAATATGTTACTATCAAAATCCAACAATATCTAAACATTTATGCTTGTAGTGAAAATCGAATTTTAAGCTTATTTTAACATGTAATTGAATTCTAGTATTGAATAATCCTAAATTCTAATCCGATTTCATTTTAATTTTGAGATATTCTATCACATCCTAGCTTGTGTTAATCATAGATTGAAGTTAAACAGCGATTTTGAACTATGATCAACTTGAATATCCTCAGATGATCCTCCAGAATTGATCACATAAAGTTGAGGAGCTCCTACCTTGTTTATCATGATTGGTGAGCTAGGGACAAAACTGGCCGGATTTGAGAACTTATGGCTACCACCGAGGCCCATTACAACCACGGACAACGCCATGAGACACCAAGGGACACAGTTGCTAGAGTTGGGATCAAAGAACCACCAAAGGAAGGCTGGAATTTGCCAGAATTCGATCAACGGGAGCTATTGTCGTGGAACACGCGAGTTCGGCCAAGAGAGAGATGTATAATCTGAATTTTTTTTAGTTTTAATGTGAATAATTGTTAATAATGAGAGGAAGGAGAGAGAAAAATTTTTTAAATGAGCATTTTGGAGGGAAATATGCATGAAATTTAAATTCCAACCATTGCATTAATCCTATGGTTGTAATTGAATCCTTAATGGCTAAGGTTTAATTTAGACAACTCATCTCATCTATTGATCCAAGGGTTAAGATTGATTTCGTAATCATTAAGAAATGCTCTTATTGGTTGGATATTAATGACATGGTAAGGGCATATTAGTAATTTCATTGGATGGCAGTTTTGTGATTATTGCAATGTGAGAGAGAGGGGTTAGCCAGCCATGGACTAGGCTGACTTGGTTTGGCCCATTTTGCCATGAGGCAAAATTAGGTTCAACCAATAGGGCAAGTTCGCTTAGACCCACCCAAGTCGGCCCGGGTTGATTGGAGGTCCTTTGATTGCTAAATTGCATTTTAATTTTGTCAATTGGGCTTGATATATTAGCTAAGTGGGTCTGGTAAGTCCAATTAAGGGTTGGCCCAATGGCACAAGTCTAATTCAGGTCAAATTGGATTGATTCGAGCTAAACGGGTTGACTGGGGCCTCCTAATTGATTTGATTATCAAATTAGGCGCATGGGTTGGGTCAATTTTGTATTTTTTGGCCTAATTAGCCAAATTGGGCTTTGGCTCAAATGGGCCACACTTGGGTTGGATCAATTAGTTTACTCAGCCCGTTCCCATTAGTCACGATTTGTCATTTTGGTCAAATTACGCCAAGTTGCTATGATTTTGCCAAAATTGATATTGAAATTGAGTTTTTTTTTGGCTCAGTAAGATTCAAATTGGGCTGATTGACATTACTCATGAAGAGTTGATTGGAACCCATAATTGGCGCTCGCAAATTAACTGATTCGCGTCAGATTGAAATTTCCAAAACTAACTAGAAAATTGAATGCGCTACGACCTTAGGTCGTGAAGGAAATTATTCTAAAATATGGCTAGAAATCAACAAATTTTGAATTTGGCCGATCGAAAATTGAAAATTTTGATATGGCTGAAAAGTCAATTCTCGATTGATTTTTGTAAAATTGTGAATTAGAAGTTTAATTAAGCATTAAAGGAGTTGAATAAATGATTTTTCATTTTTTTAATATTCGAAAAACGTTAAAGCATGGATTGACCAAAAAGTCAACTATAAATACCTCCATGGATTTTTGGTGAAATCAATGCTTCAGTTAGACAAAATGCTATGGAATTTAACAGACTTTGAAAAACATTAAAATAACTCTTTTTTACCAAGAAATAGGCCATATCATGATCAGGAACTCTAATATCGAGTTTTGCTTCTATATGACTTATCGGCTGAAAATCAGATATCAATAGTCTTCATGATGTGACGTCCTAATATATCTTTGATCTTTTATTTTTCTCGAATTAGACCTTATATAGTTTGATCACCCTCAATCTTAGATCTCTTAACATGCACCATCTGATGAGAATACTCATCCCTTTTCTTTAACCCAGCACTATACACTGCACCAGGTAAAAAAGAAACATTCTATAAGTGTCTACGACCGATTTTGTTAAAACAACCAATCCGGGTATAAAAATTATCCGTGAACTTTTATAAAAATCCATCGTGAATGTCATGTATTCTTGAAATGTCATTGGTCTAAGTTCATAAACTTAGCTTATGAAAAAGAGTTATATATCAATAAGTAAGGGGAATGACACATTAATTATCGTCTTCAAAGCAAAAACAATTTAACTTTACATTTAAATACTAAAGAAATTATATGCCAATAACTTATATTCAAAAATGGTTAATATCACAAAAAACTCTAAACTGATACACCTGTGATAAATTTACCCCAAACTAATTTTTTGACCATAAAAAATCTCAAATTGGTATGCTTGTGACAAATTTATGCTTTGTTAATTTTCATTAAATTTTTTTGTCAAATTGCTGAGTTGGATGACACGTGGCAGTTGATGAGTGTACCGGTTTAATGTTTTACTCCTTTATTTGTCACATATTTACCAATTTATGATTTTTCGTGATATTAATCCAATTTAACGGAGGGCAAATTTGTCACAAGTATACCAATTTGGGATTTTTTGTGGTTAAAAAATTAGTTTTGTGTAAATTTGTCGCATGTATAACAGTTTGGGATTTTTGGTGATTAAAAAATTAGTTTTGAGTAAATTTGTCCTAGGTTTACCAGTTTAGGATTTTTTGTGATATTAATCCATTCAAAAATAGAGAAAAATAATGAAGTATCTTCAGATAAATTTTAATTATTAGTCTTAAACATTTATTTCATTTCAACTTTTATCATTTATTGATTTATCTTGAAATTTATTCAGTTTTAGGACTTAATTATAGTTTTGTGATAAGTTTTAGGGATTCAGTGCACTAATCCATTTATTTTTTGTCTAAATAGTCCTCTATGCTACCAGGGGCAAGTTGGGCAGTAACAGTTGCTCCCTAAAGCCTCAACTGTCAGAATTACATAGACTTTCACGGCAAAGCAAATCAAAGCAGCGCAAAACCTAGCATACAACAAAATAAAGCCAAATCTAGAAAACAATGAGGATTAATAGAGCATCGGCAAAATTAAACACATGCTCGTACCATAAAAATGGATCTAGTCGATCACTGATTCTCATATTATTATTAGTGATGAGCACACACAAGAAATTCCTTCTTCAATGACTACGACATTGCCAGTTGGCGATATGCGCCTAGATTCGACTTGCTCTACACCATCGCCGTACAAAGACAACCAAAACGGGTTGAATAACACAAATCTAACTTTTGGAAGAACAAATCTTCGTAGTTCAGCGAGATACCAAAACTCATGTGATTATCATTGAAACTAGAGGCAAAGAACCTATACACAAATAGAACACGGGAGTATCGAATCCCCAAAAACATTATTAAATTCTTATATCTAAATTGTCTCTGTTTATTAAGCTTGTCTTTGGTTCCCTTCTATTGCTATTTTTCTTACTCGGTGCTTTTCTTGGGGCCCACATTCATATTTTCAAAATGACACATAAATCTTGAAAGCAGACAAATGGACACCTCCGTTTTAGAATTTGTCCAAGCTTAACCTAACATAATCCTAACTTTTTGTCAGTTTTCAGGTACAAGATCATCCTTTGGATCTACTTTTTGATCTTCGCGTTCCACAATTTGAACCAACCAAGCACGTCCCTCTTATGCTTAAGAAAACAGATCCATACATTCCTCGAAATGTTGTTAACAAAGAACAACATGTACCGGGCGCCAACCTTGGACAGAACTTGAGAGGGTCTCCATAAGTCTAAGTGTACATTACCTATCATCTCTAAGGTCCGGTGAATTGCCTTACTGAACTTTAACTCTTTGCTAACTACCCATGTAGCAGTATTGACAGAAGTTTAGCTTTTAACTTGTTGACCTCTCAGTAGACCCCTCTGACTCAGAACAATTATCTCCCTTTCACTTATGTGACTGAGTCTCATGTACCACGATTGTATCTTGTCATGAGCCGAAGCCTTAGAGATTTTAACGTATGAGCCAATCATTGTTGTTCCCTTGGAGGAGATACAATGGCATCCTATCTTCCCTGCATCACAGTAAGCATGCCTCAAGAGACCTTCAACACTCTACTTTTAGTGGAGATCCGGTATCCGAACCCGTTAAGAGTACACGGTAAGATAAAGTTCTTCTCAGCTTTATACATGCCTTATGCTAATTAACATTCTCACCAATCCATTGTGCATCTTAATTTGAACTATTCTGACCCTTATTACTTCACAAGCAACACCGTTTTCCATATACACCTTACCACCATCCATTCACGGATATGTGTCCATTAGAAGTCACGTGATAAGAACAACTAGAGTTAAACACCCAATCAACACTTGATGAAGTTCGTGATGATTGCTAACACGTCGTTGGCATCACTAGAACTATTACTTGATGTAGTAACAACATTATTATTGTATGCAAATTCCAACTTAACCATTTTACTCTCGTACTTTAAACAATCTCTCATGTACTGCCCTACTTCATTACATTGATAACATTGACGATTTTGAACGTTAAACTTCGATTTAGAATGACTCTTCCATCCGTTGCCCCAGATCCTTGGCATTTTTCTCTACCTTGAATAACCAAACTTTGTGCATGTTATCTTCTCATAATTATTTCTTAGAAAACAAGACATATTTTAACTCTTTCGATAGAGACACTTACAAGATCATGCGTTGTTTCTTATTAGGCAAGGGCTCATTAATGTTCTTCAAGTCCATCATGAGTTTTCAAACTCATCTAAATAGCTCTGATAGCTATGTTTTTAACCACCCGAAATTGACACATACTCTTAAGCATATATAAGTGATTAGTCAGACCCTATCAAATTAAGTGCTTCAAATTTTGCCCACAATGCTCTATCTCTTCGACCACTTCAATCAACACTCATCTAATAAATCTAACAAGGTTATGCTTTTTGCCTTCTCCGTCAATTATATCTTATTGGCCTCTTTTATTGTATTTGGCAACTAATTTTTACCATCCAACGCCTTAGCCAAACCTTGGGTTACTAACAAGGTATGCATCTTAATGCTACAAAATGCAAAGTTATTCCTCCCATTGAGCTTCTCAATTTCTGCTCTCGCTCTGGACATATTTGCAACAATAGAATGTCGAAATAGTGATTAGACCAACAAAAGTCCCAAGTTAACTCTAAAAACCTTAACCTTAGTTGTGATACCAATTGTCGCAGAAGCTAATCGATCTTACAATTGAAATCTAACACAAGAAGAAAACATTACTAGAGAAACCAATGAAGAGCAATTAAGACACTAGAGATTTACGCGATTCGGTCCAAGTGTTGGTACCTACTCTATAGTGAGAACCAGTCACAAAGAAATTCCAATATGAATTTGAAGAATTACAACGTTTACAATCGCTTAATAGTTCAACTATTTCTTAAAACTAAGTTACACCCAAAACAAAACCCTAAAGTTTTTTTTTACACAATCCCTCACAGAAACTCACTCAGAAAAGTCATAGAGAAAAAACTCTTAGATTTCTCTTGCTAGCACTTTTGTGTAATAACCGAGTAGAATTCCATCTTTATATGTTCTAATCTGACTTGTTAATTCAAACTAGGAAACCTACTCAAATAAAATTCCAATTCCAATGTGAAAAGTATTTCAATAATTTCTTATTTTTCGGACATGAAACCATAAGTCCGATATGGATTTGAAATTTCTATTCAGTTTGGTTTTGGTTCACTGGCTCAAACTCGAGACATAGGCTGCGAATGATAACCATTCTGTTTCTCTATTTCTGTTTCAGAAATAGATTTGGAACAAAAATCCGTTTGGTAACGAATTCCAATTTCTATTTTTGGAACAAATTTTTGTTCCAGAAATAGGTTTGGAACAGAAATCAGAAGTCAAAATTTTTTGCTTCTCTATTTCTAGAACAGAAATGAGAAACAAAATTTTTTTGTTCTTCTCATCACTTTCCCTCGCTACTAGTCGGTCGCTCGCCTGCTACCCATCGCCGGTTGCCGCCACTGGCCGCCGACCGCCTCCCGCCACTGGCCACCGTCTCCTGCTGCCGCCTACCCTCCTCCCTCTACCGGCGGCCTTTGGTCGCCACCCACCACCAACCACCATCTCTCATCGCCACCCGCCTCCCACCCTCGGCCTCCCTCCTCCCGCCACTGCCGCCCGCCTTTGGCCGCCGCCCACCTCCCATCGCCGCCCACTGTCTCCCGCCGTCACCCACCTCCCACCCCCGGCCTCTCTCCTCCGGCTACTGTTACCCACCTCCCACCATCGGCCGCCGTCCACCAGCCACCGTCTCCCGCCACCGACCGCCCTCTTTTGACAGCCACCCACCTCCCTCTGCCGGCCGCCGTTGGCCACCGCCCACCGTCCATCGGCCATCATCTCCCACCATCGGCCGCCGTCCTCCCGTCGCCGGCCGCCTCCCATCGCCGGCCACCGTCTCCCGCCGCCATCCGCCCTCTTGTTGCCACCATCCACTGCCCGCCAATCACCCGAGAAGAAAAAATTTTGTACCGTTATCAAACAAATTTCTGTTTCAGAAATAGAAATTTTGTGTCATTATCAAATGTGTTTTTTTGCTCAGAAACTCCTTTAGGAACAGAAATAGAAAAGTCAATTTCTAGCCAGAAATTAATTTCTGAAATAGAATGATTATCATTCGCAGTCATATTCTCCACAACATATTATAACAATAAAAATAACGCCAAGATCTGAGGAAGACCTCATCCCAAATCCTATTTAGGCTAGCGCTGAAGATTCTCACGTCTAGATCTTATCCTTGAAAAGTCACCAACTAACTCGTCTAAGGCTGGCTCGTTGTTACCATATTTACTCGAACATATCTCCTTTTCACCAAGATAATATGACATATTTGCCACTTGGTGCTAAACTCAAAACCCACCGACTGATTCAAAACATATCCTGGTGAAGTTCTCGCCTCTATACAAGACTTTCTTTCTTCTGCTTAGTCTTCATCCTCTCCCTCTAATGTCTCTCTCTTTTTGCATGGCAAAGACGACTGGTCCACCGAGGTTGGACTGGACAGCCGAATGTTGGTGATAGGATGGTCCAGATATCTATATATGTGGAATTTCTCCTAAAACATGATAGTTTTATAGAAAAGGAAAGAGAAAATGACACAAATAGTCCCGAACTTTGATCCAATGTGCAATGTGATCCATGAACTTTTAATTTGTTCAATGTAGTCCCTGAACTTTGATAATGTGCAATGTCGTCCCCGAACTTTTTAATATGTTCAATGTGATTTCTAAACTTTTGATACATGTTCAATTTAGTCCCTACACTATATGAAAATATTCAATATTGTCCCTAAACTTGAATGAATGGAAGGATGATATTGGACATTTTCATATGGTTTAGGGACTAGATCAAACATTTACTAAAAATTTAGGGACTGCATTGAATAAATTAAAAGTTTAGGACTCATTGCATATTGTGTTAAAGTTCAGGGACCACATTAAACAAATTGAAAGTTTAGGCATGCACAATTGACCAAAGTTTAGGGATCATTTGTGTAATTATACCAAAAGGAAAAGTAGAATAATTCGATGGGTTCGGATGACGCATATCCGAGATTCCTTATATTTAATTGAGTCGGAACTGAAATTCTTAATTTAGAAACCCTATTCGTGTTGGAGTCGAATTTGGGATATACTCCAAGACTTTGGATTAATATTATGGCATATGACCAATGTCTCAATCCAATCTACCTTCCATCCTTAAGTGGCATATTACCTACTCTAGAGTATAATAAGACTAAGAGAAAAAATTGAACGCAAATCTTGGTTGCACTTGCCAAAGCTCCCTCTCTTCTTCCTCCTGTTATTGTTTTTAAATTTTGTCCTTTTTCTCCCCCATGTTCCGTGACGGAGAAGATTAGCATCACACATTTACCTACGTGATAGAAGGCTAAAGCAAAATGTTGACGCCTCAATTTTCAAAAAAATAAAAATAAAAAATCAATAAATACAAAAATATATATAGTAGAAATGAAAAAAAAGCAAAACCAAAAATATAGTAACGAAAAATAGCAAAAATAAAAGGGTCATGAGAATATATACATATATATATATATATATATATATATATATATATATATAAAGAAGGGAAAATTTCAATTTGGTACTCAAAGTGGGGTCATTTTCTCAAAAAGGGGTCCAAAGTGGACAAAGTGTCAAATAAGGGCCTGAAGTGCCCAATTAGTCTCAAATAAGGGCCCGAAGTACCCAATTAGTTTTAAATAAGGGCTTGGGTTCGCCGGCTGGTCAGTCAAATGCTTACCGGCCGGCAAGTACGTCACTGTTCCGGCGATCGGAACAGGGGCAATTTCGTTTTTTACTTCTTTTTTTTTTTTTTTCTCTTTTTCCTTTTCTTCTTCTTCTTCTTTTCTCTTTTTCGGCCAGCCTTAGGCAGAGGCCGCCCTCGCCTGGGCTAGGCGGGAGAGGGTCTACCCTCGCCCGACATCGGCGAGGGAAACCTGGGCTGGGCGGGCCGGCGTTGGGCGAGGGCCGACCCTCGTCGGTCGACCCTCGCCTGCCTAGCCCCGATGAGGGCGGCCTCCGCCTGAGGTAGGTCGGAAAAGAGAGAAGAAGAAGAAGAAGAAAAGGAAAAGAGAAAAAAAAATACACGTCGCCGGAAGAGAAGGGTCCGAAGAGGAAAGCGTTGAGTTCCTCTATTCACGTGGAGGATTACCGGCAAATTTCCTCCCCCTTTGATCTCCGGTCGTTCTTCATCTTCGCCGGAAAAGTTTGTCCGTCACTTTGGTTCATTACTTCGGAAGTGCGAGTCGGTGTTGTTCGTTGCTGTTTAGCTACACCAAAGGACTCCCAGACCTGTCGCGTTTCCTGTTCGTAGACGATCTTGAAGACTTCCTTCCAAGCCAGGTGAAACTTCTTTCTTGTGTGTACACTGTTTTGGCCTAGAGAAGGTGATCCGACTGCTAAAACGCGACTGACCTGTTATAGAGTAACTTGATTTAGATGCTTATGCATAGCTTCTCGATTGAGAATTATGTTCAAATCAAACTGGAAGTTCATCCTTTAAGTCGCGCAACACCTGTCTGACAAAATGCTTAAATGAGGAACCGAATTGATTTTTGTGAAATGGATGCTTGGAGCTCGTTCTTTTGTTCTCGATTTGTTCTTTGATTGATGAATCAATACTGAATCCGTGTTTTTCCTTGATTCTGCGGCATTCATGTATAACGGTTCGGCCATGGATGAGACTTCCGTCGGAGATATATTCCCCTCGCCGGAGCTAAGCCAGCGGTCTGAGGCCGCCACAGTGAGTTCTCTATCCTTGCTTCGTGTGTTCATGCGTGCTTAGATTTAGCGTGTTTGATTAGATGGAGATTGGTGACCGATTGAATAAGAGGCTCTGTTATTTATTGTGGCTGGTGTGTGATGAGGGACGACGGTGGCTGTAAATTGTAGTCAACGGAAGTTCGGCGGTGGCCGGAATAGATGGCCGATGGCGAGGGTTAGAGAGTCGGTGGTAATAGATCCCCGACGGTTTTGGTGAAGTGCGGTGTAGAAACTTCGGTGAAGGCAGGAAGAAGATGACCAGAAAAATAGAAATAAAAAATAAAAAGAAGAAGAAACGAAAAAGGGGAAATAAAGAAATAAAAAATAGGGATGAAAAAAAGGGAAATAAATCAGAGTCGGGTCAGATCTTGTTACTCGGGTCAGATTTGAGGTCGGGTTGGAGGCTGGGCTGCAAAAAGGGTTCAATGTGGGTGTGATTGGGTTGGACTCGAAATTGGGCTAAAATGAATTAAACAAAAGAAGTTTGAAACTTGGGTTTGATTTGTTGTGATGGCCCATCAGAAGAGACCCAAATTCAGACTGGGCCCAAGGACCGGTCCGAATTGCGTGTCTGACCCGGACTGCTAGAGTCCGGATCAGACCGGCTAATTAGACCGGGTTCCTTGACCGGGTCCAGAATCCTTTTCTTTTTTCGAAATAAAAAAATAAAAAATAAAAAAATTCAGAAAATTCAGAAAAATAAAAAAAATGTAGAATTCTCTTGGTTTAGGGCTGTCAATAAACACTTTAGGCTTGAACATAAATTGAATCCAAAATTGAATAAGCCTTTAGGGCTTTACTTTATGAATATTTTATTGCTTTTTTTTAAAGATGATACTAGGTCATTGTTTCTGTATTTTCATTTTTAATTTCAATTGATTGTGCATTTAAAATATTTTGTTTGTTGTTCTCTTTAGAATGGTTAGGACGAAATTTCAAGATTCTCGATTAGTAAAAAAGACTGCCCCAACATATTGGTTAACAAATAGTCAAGTTTAGGTACCGAAAGGGCATTAATTGAAAAACTAGTGTAATTAAGTTTCCGATCCCTAAAAATCTCTAGTTGCATATGTATCGAGACGATGCTCTCACGTTTCGATTTTAGGGTTTTTAGCCAACCTTTAATCGTGGCTAGTGGGGATTTCAAATAGAGCACATAAATTTAGATAACAAACGCCATGCGAGGTACGGACTTAGGGAGTGTCTCGTAAAGTACCTCTAAACCTACTTCTCCCGAGATGGCCCTGGACCGTTAGGTCCCGACACAAACAAAAGTTGGAATCAAACCATAAGTCAAAGCAACATTAATAATATACTATGTCCATTATCCAAGCTGCATTTTCACAGCAACAATATACTACATGCATATAAATACCATCACAACAAAAGCCTCAAACCAACCCTTCATCTTCTTCTCCAGCCAAGACCTATAGCTAGCTTGAAAAACTAATCCACCACACAACCATGAATCAATCTCAATCCCTCCCAAAGTACTTGCAAGAAGACGACATCTCTCAAGAATGCAGAGACCTCCTTTCCTCTCTCCCCTGCGAACAAGGCTGGATCGTCACCTCCCTCTACCTATACCAAGGCTTTTGGGTCCCTCCAAAGCACTTGAATGGTATCCTCGCTTGCCAGAGACACTTCCAAGCCCGAGACACCGACGTCCTCCTCGTCACCAACCCGAAGTCCGGGACCACCTGGCTCAAGGCCATCCTGTTCGCCCTCCTCAACCGGGCCAAGTACTCAGGCTCAGGCTCGCAACCACAGCACCCTCTGCTGAGCCAAAACCCTCACGACCTCGTGCCCTTTCTGGATTTCGAGCTCTACCTTGAGCAGGACGCTCCCGACCTTGCCTCACTCCCGCCCCCGAGGCTCTTCGCCACCCACTTGCCTTATCAATCGCTCCCGCAGTCGGTGAGGGACTCCAAGTGCAAGCTGGTCTACTTGAGCAGGAACCCCAAGGACACCTTCGTCTCGCTCTGGCACTTCGCCAACAACCTGACGCCCAAGGACGAGGGCGAGATCTCGCTGCAGGAGTCGCTCGACAAGTTCTGCCGCGGCGTGAACGGGTACGGGCCTTACTGGGACCACGTGCTGGGCTACCACAAGGAGAGCTCGGAGACACCCGAGAAGGTGTTGTTCCTAAAGTACGAGAACATGAAGGAGGACCCGTGCGCTCAACTGAGGAGGCTGGCGGGTTTCTTGGGGTGTCCGTTCAGTGAAGAAGAGCTGAAAGAGGGGACAGTGGACGAAATACTGAGGCTCTGTAGTTTTGACAGCTTGAGCGGGTTGGAGGTGAACAAGAGCGGCAAGATGGCTCTAGGGCATGAGAACAAGTCGTTCTTCAGGAGAGGCGAGGTTGGAGATTGGGTAAATTGCCTGAGCGTTGATATGGCCCGGAGGATTGACCGCACTATGGAAGAGAAGCTGCGCGGCTCTGGGCTGAGGCTTTAGGGAAGTGTGTGTGGGTCTGTGTATTAAGAAAAAAATTATGAGTGCTCGTCATATTTGAGATTATTATATAAATATATTCTACCTCTAGGTTTAATTTGGAGGGCGGATTGTTGAAAAATAATTACGGGTTCAACTACGGCATTTACGTCGTGAAAAACGATATTAAAAGACAAATGGATATAGATGAGTGCTCGTTTCTGATTTTTCTTAATTTTGTGAAAGCAATTTTGAAAGGAAAGTCATAAATAGAAGGACAAAAGGCACAAAAAATTTTAAATTATGCCCATTGTGACATATTTACCCTAAATTTTTTCCGTAACACAAAAAATTTCAAACTTATATCCGTGTAATACATTTACCCTCTATCAAAATTCTGTCAATGAGAACCGTTAAAAATTTACCTACATGGACGCCATAAAGCAAATGATGACGTGGCACTCATGTGGCTTAAGTGAAATAAAAATGATATTATTTTGGCTGAAAAATCATCTAATGGAACCTTAACGGAGGGTAAATGTGTCATATATGTATAAGTTTAGAATTTTTTATGTCACAAGAAAAAAGTTTAGGGTAAATGTGTCACAGTGGGCATAGTCTGGGGTTTTGATGTCACAAAAACAAGGTTCATGATAAATGTGTTACAATGGTCATAGTTTGGGGTTTCTTGGTGGCTTTCTCCCTAAATAGAAATAATGAGTGGATTGAGCATCTCTTGTTATGAAATTAACAATTATTCCGACACTCTTGATTCACAATGTTGTGGGCCAAATGCGGATATATCACTAACCTTGTTCTCATTTCCTATGGTATTTACCGGGTCGCAAGACTCGCGACATATATCAAAATTTGAAAGTTTTATCTATCGAAAGAAAGGAGCAAAATTGAGATTAATATAAGTACAAATATCTATAAATAAATTAATATCATTTCTAGATGTTCTAATGAAAACTTTTATTCTTAAAATATTCTTATGAAAACGTTTAGATTAATATCCTTATGAAAATGTTTATTCTTAAAATAGCATAAATAATAGCCCGGTATAATGTAAATGAGGTTTTAAATGAGGTTCTAAAATGGCAGTAAAATTAACCCATCCTAATCTTAAAAATTAGTATCATTTTAAAAAGAAGTGTTTTCGTAAGGATATCTGTAAATAAATTAATTTATTTATCTATGGTCGTACTTATATTGATCTAAGTCTTGCGCCTACTTTTTTAGATAGATAACATTTTTAAGTTTTAGTGTTTTGTGTTTTCTTAATTAAATTTAGTTAATAACATAAATTAGGAAATTAAAATAACCAGAATATCGACCGAGTACTATTAAATGAGGTTAAACTTTTACTACTATAATGTTAAAAAGTTACAATCTACGTAAGTGGAATTATCGTAACATTTGTAGAGATAAAAAAGGTTAAAAAGGTAATAAAAAGATTGTATATTTTATTTAATTTAAATAATGGATTGAAATAAAAAATATATATTAAAATTTAGGCAATAGTTTAATTATGAAGACTTGCGAATAGTACCGAAGGATGACTGTGAACATTTAGGAATATTTGATGGACTAGATTGAACAAATTGATAGCGTAGGGACTAGATTGAACATTTAGAGATAGATTGAATAAATCGAAAGTCCAATGATGACATTGCACGTTGTGTCAAAATTTAGAAATGGTTGATGTCATTTTCCCTTATTCCTATATCAAACCTAGGGAAGATTGGTTTAGAGCTTTCGTCAAAATATTTTTATTTTATTTGAAAGATGCAAAACAAATAATGCACTCAAGTTGCAACTGTCTTCGACCAAAAAGAAAAAGGTTGCAACTGTCAAATGATTCGGTGAAACATTCATTGAACATTATGTTTCCTTAGATATTAGCTTTTGTGCATTGACGATTCAATTTTATTATCTTTTTTTTCGTATTTCGTAGGGCGGTCTATGTTGTTTAGGTAAATGTTTTCCATTCATTGAAAATATTATTTAAACACGGATGAAACCAACATTATATCAGCGGAAAGGAAAGCCAATGTCTCTTTGCTAACATAATACTAGTTAAGAATTATTGTACATATCCTGGTGATTACGGATGCCCGTGAGAAAGTGTGTCTACCCACTTTAGTATTTTTAATCCTTGCTAATTGGTATGTAGATTTAATTAATCAATGGCAATTGACGGACAAGTATGGGACAGTAAGAGTATCTTACGTTATTTAGAGAGGTGGGTAGGACGTTGATGTTCAAGTTTAGCGGCAATTCACCACCAACCAGTCCGGTGGCACAGTAGTGGTCAACCATCTTGTTCTTGAAATAAGGAAAATTTATTACATGAATCAGATGCATACACTCCATATTCATTTGAACCATTGAAATCAATGGTTCTTGTTGCGTGCGCATAGAAAAAAAATTCGATACCTTCATTCAGGGAAATCACCAAGAAAAAGTATCAAGTTCGATCCTAGTAACATATATAGTTGGATTCACATTTATTTAAAAGTTATGTGTCAATTAAGATATATTAATTATTTTATACCACGCTATTTCTTCGATGTGAGACTTTTCAGACATAACTCGCACATACATTTTAACAATCTGCTCTTCACATGTGAGCTTGGTGTTAGGTCTTTCGCCCTTTATCTAGGCATCATTTTGCATCAAGATGTCTCAACCAGGATCTTCACTTTGTTGCCTTGTGGGGACCGCAACAATAAAACAGAAATTAAAACACTAATTTTGTGGGACCTAATCTACAAGGAGAGCGGTACAAAATTCCTCTATAGATCAAATAATAAAATAGAGATTAAAACTACAATCAAGTTGCTCAAGCACTCTTAGTGTTTTCTAGTTTCCAAATATTCCTAAAACCTCATATGGTGTTTAGCCCTCACAATTTCTCACGAAATAATTTCTTAATCTCATAAAAGAATTCACAAATTTTTATCACAAAATTTATTGACTTTAACACCAAGAGCTCCTCTTGGATGCTCTTCAAAAAGAAGAGGCACTTCTCACGCACGCACGCACGCACGCACGTTATAAATAATTTTCACTTTCGTTGCCTTCCATAACTTTCACTTTGGATCTTTAATGAGCTCAAACGATGTAATGATCAGGAACCATCGAAATGGAGCAATTATAAATAACATCGGCTTTGAGATCAATTTTTTCTTTTCTTTCCCTCTCTTACGACATCAGATCGCAGCTGTTGGTATTTTGTCTTTTGTTTATGTTCATTTTCTATCTATTTTTCTACTTCTTTGAACTCTTGTATTTACTAAATCTAAGGATGCTTGTCCGCTGTCACTGAAATCAGATGGACCGTTCATTTTATGCGCTTGGAACTCTGTCCTGCAGTCTAAGATTCCACCCTTATTTTCTCTTTGAAACTATGCTAAAAAGGGTGTTTTCCAGCCGACAGATCCTCTTTGGGGCCCTTGACCCCTAAAAACATTTGTGCGTAGCAAATTTTCTTCATGGTCAAAACCTGTCCGAAGATATCGTATCATATCTGATGGAAACAGATTCCTAGAAATGCGGAAAGACGGAAACAAACTCCTAAACGACATAAAACTCGAACTAACGAGTATCGCCCAATTATCGTATACGCAAATGTACCCAGTATAAACTTGAATCACCGATCGTTAAAATACATCACCAAGAGGGACGTACCTTGTTTTCCACGGATTAAATGTTCCTTTTGCAACGTCGAGAGTGTGTGATCCTTTGATCGTCAAATAGGGCCGTTCTACTTAAAAATGAGAGAGAATTTTTTTTTTTTTTGTGTCAAAAACTGATCATGAAATCCTTCAGTTTCATTCATTCTTCTTCTCATTCTTTTTTATTCATCTTACAAATAACTGCCCTTTGACGGTTATTGTTCTCTCTCGTGAGCCTTTTGGTTAATGGGCTGGGTTAGCCCATCATGGGCGGATCACAAGAAACCATCAATATCCATTTCTATCTTTGCACTTGTCTCTATCTATAACCTCAAATTTGTCCCGCAATATATTTTGTCATTTTCCAAATCCGTCCCTACTCCGTTGTGGACTTTGCCATAAAATCCCCAATTTGACTACTAAAGTAATTGGGTAGGCGCAACTCTCCATAGTAATTTTTTAGTAAATGTAAATATCTCTCGCTAAAAACATAATAATTCACATCAAATTTACAAACAAGATTACTTACTCAAAACTCATGCATTATAAATCTTTAATTAGGAAACCTATAGACACGGCCCACAAATGGTTGAAAATAATTAAGAGAAATGTCCATTGAAATCTAAAATACCCTATGAGTAAGAAAGTAAAGACAACTGAAAATTACTAGATTTGTTTGTTTGTGTGGAGGTCTCTAGTAGACGAACGATGGTATTTATAGTGGCTGTGCCAAACCATCTTTTAACAGTTCTCCTATGGTTGTAGCCATGTTTCTTCATCTCCGAAAATTTTGTGCCCACGTTCTCGTGATGCCATGATCTTGTCTTTTAGTTGCTCCCTTAAAATCACGTTTTAATTGCTCTTCCTAGACTCTATTGCCTCACTCTCCAATGACTTCAAATTCATAATTGTATCTTGATGCCCTCTGAGCATTCAACTTTTGCTCAATACCTCAGTCAGTAGTTTGTCGCTCTTTCTAATTGATACTCTTATCGACTGTCACTAACCACATCTTATCGTGTATTGACAAATGATTAGTGGTGGTCATCGATGTACATCAATATTGATAATAATCCTTATGGTTGTTGATAGTGGATCACGTGCTTTACAATACTTTGCATCCTAGTTTGGTGCCTATGTTGGGAGAACAATGACAATTCAAACAATCTCAAATTAATGCAAATGGAACAAAACACTCTCCCCTCTTGTGCAAACCTAACAGGAAACAACTTAATAGAGCAATATAAATACCAAGCACCCACAAACACAAGGCGATTTTTTTACGTGGAAAACCTTCTCTGTGTGAGGAGATAAGAAAACCATGGAACTAAAGTCTACCCAAAAAACTTCACTATCAATAAAATTGGGTGAACAAAGTTCTTATCTAGTTAATACTAGAGGTAAATAGCAGCAATGACATCAAGAACACCATTCATGGCAATACACATGAACTTCATAAGAGATCAATGATAAATCTTACAAAAAACGCATGTTCGGTTCAACCCAAGAAAAACCTGATGTAGGGACCTTCAAGTGAGAATTAAACTAATCATATTAGAGAAGAATATGTCACAAGCATGCTGACAAAATTTCATCTCAATCGGACCATGAATTGATCTCCGACTTAGCTTGATGAAAACCAAATGCTATCCTCTTTCCCAGATTTTCTGCTATGTCTTTTTCTCTAGCTACTACGTCTCAATCAACATTCTTTCTGTGGCTACAATGTAATAATGTGAGAAACCCTATTTCTCTTTATGGATTATCATATGAGCTCAAGCTTTGGCCTTGCAATTTATTGGGCTTCCTCCACATGGGAGTGAAACCAGCCAACAACCTATCAATGATTACCTGGCCAATTTTTGGTGCAAATGTGCATACCACCGACATTGATATATAGTAGTACCACCACCTTTGGGTAACCTTTTTTTTTTCTTTCCTTTTTCTTTCAAACAAAAAACCAAGAACGGCTTGCTTCTTTTGTTTTTATTTTGGGGCTAAGAAAAAGGAGGAACAAAATATTTTGGGGGGTGTGTACACGCCAATAATCCGGTTTTTCCTCTTGGCGTTCACACAGACATCAAGAAACAACGGCAATCCGAAGAGCAACTCCAGAGAGAGACAGAGAGAGTAGTGTCGGTTTCTCTTTTGTGTTCGAGTGAAGAACAGGGGAGAAGCATAAGGCTTAAAGAGAGAGAGAGAGAGAGAGAGAGTTGGATTTGATTTCTGTTGACAGACATGAAAATTGAGGGATTAGATAATTTTTAATTAGTACGCACGGTGATTAATCATTAATTTTGGGCAGGACTAATCTTTGTTTTTTGGGTATCAGCCCATGCGTAATCTTTAATGATACCCAAAGTGGGTTAGCTAGCAAGTTGCTAAAGCCTAAGCCTGACCCTAATTATTCAATTTTCAATCCCTTTTAGATTTCTAATTTTGTTGGTAATTAGTGGTAATGCGAATATAGGAATTCCAAGTGAAGATTCTTCCAGGTTTGACCTTATTGGGTTTGACTGTTTAGACTGCGAAAGGAAGGTTAACCAAGCCAAGAAAGAGACAAGTTTAGGAGCCGCACGGTTCTTTGGCATTGAACCAAACCCCATCCAACACGACAAAATATAAATTAGTTGGAGGGTGTGAAACGAGAAACTTTGCTCATTCTTGATTTTGACCTTTTCCCTTTTGAGATTGGATAAACTTTTACTCTTAATTTTCTGACGGTTAGTTAGGAACTCGCTTATTCAAGAGCACCACAACGGATCAACATTACAGCAGGACTCGCGTACTAAAACCCCGATGACTAAAGGCTAGTCTTGTATACAAGGCATATACATAATCTTCCGAGTAAAGGGATAATTTGTCATAAATTTCCTAGTTTTCGGCATTACTGGCGAGCTTTGATTTAGTACTGCACTTTACCTTAGTAGAGAATTGTGTCGAGAGTAATTTGAAAATATTAGTTTGTTTCTTTTATAGTTTTTTCTTTTGTTTCACAGAAAATAACTTTCAGAAAATTTTTTTTCGGATTTTCCGACGTTCGGTTGATAGAAAATAAACTAATTAAGGAAAACATTTTCCGCCAAGGAATAAACACCTTCAAAAGTGGGAAAAATGTTTTCCGCTTTTCAAAAAAAGAAAAACATTTTCCATTTCCATCCACTTTCTTTCACCTCTAGACCAGCCATTTTCTTTCACCAAACACATTTTTCCTTTTATTATTATCTTTTCTTTGCTTTTTTCTTTTTTCTTTTCTTTTAAAAAATATTTTTAATTATTTTTATTTTTTCTTTTTCATTTTTTCCTTTCTTTTTTCTTCGGCTGGTCTCTGGTCAAAGGCGAGCTTGAGCCTCACCATCGTAATGTGAAATGTTTATTGAGTTTGTAAGCAGAGCAGACAATATCGAGTTGGCAAAAAAAGCGAACAATATCAAGCTACCAAATTTTTTATTCTAAATTCTCTCATAATATAATGGAAATCATTTTTTTTGCGATTAATGTCCTTTGAAAGAATCTCATCATTTTTCGATTAAAATACTAACGTAGTGCCCGTGTGGCAATGTCGTGGCATCCTAAAATTGATGATTTATTCAGTACATCAATAATTCCCAAATTATCAGTAAAATTATGAAAAAAGTGAATTAATTGCGAAAATTTTTTAAACTTAGTAATTGGGTAATCAAATTCAAAGTCCAAGTAACCTAGTTATTAATTCTCCCAAATTTCTATGATAGAGTGAAATTTTTACCGCACTAATTTCTATGTGATCACAAGTCAATAGGACTATTTTCCCCCACAAAATGAAACTCATTTTCTATTTTCAGCCAAATAGCGGATCTAGTCACCAAACCCGGAATATTGGCGGACGCTTTGGGCAAACCGGCTACTCAAGTTTCCAACTTAAGCCGTTAAACATGTGTGGTTGAGAAACCACCGTCATTGTAATTTGTAAGGCAAATAACGGTGCGGTTGGCCCATCTTTCTCATTTCCAGTATGTTTACAAATAATTTTTTTCTTTAATTTACTTATGCTAAATACAGAGAATACAAGTTTACATGCACGCTGCATGCTTTGTCTAAACGCGGATTTAAGGATGAAAAAAGAGAAGAAAAAAATCCCGCCAATCTTTTATAAAAGTTGTAACAGCTCGCTTTGTTATATCAAGTTCATTCCCCTCTCTCTCTCTCACCTCGATCGTCCTCTCTCTCTCTCACCTCGATCGTCTTCTTCGTTCTCTCTGATATGAAGTCGAGTTCCATTCATGGCCAAGATCAAGTGCATCAAGGCAAGGAAGATCTCCGACATCCGTTACAATCCTTTGATACATTTCGTTTTTGGATTAATACCACAAAAAACCTCAAATCATTATACCTATGACAAATTTACTCTTTGTTAGTTTCTATTAAATTTTACCGTCAAATTGCTGAGTTGGATGACACGTGACAGTTGATAAATGTACTAGTTTGGGGTTTTACAGTCCGTTTATCATAGGTGTACCATTTTTTATTTTTTGTGGTATTAATCCAATTTTAACGAAAAATAACGGAAGGTAAATTTGTCACAAATGTATAAGTTTGGAGTTTTTAGTGGTCAAAAAATTAGTTTGGGGTAAATTTATCACTGGTGTATCAGTTTAAGATTTTTTGTGGTAAAAAAATTAGTTTTTGGTAAATTTATTATTAGGTATATTAGTTTGGAGTTTTCGTGGTATTAATTTTTTTTTTGTCAAAGACAATCCTATGACACATACACACCACTATTTTTGTGATTTTGACCTCTTGACCTCGCGTTTATGGAATACTAATAGCCCTCGTAAAAAAGGTCAGATAAATCTCCATTGACTTTATTAAATAAGAAGTCATAATATCTAGGGCTCATGTAATGACAAATGTCGATGCATATATATAATGTCTATTTTACTAATCAATTAGGATTTGACGAGAGCTTTATGAAAAATAATATCATATATAGATAGATTCATTATATGAGTGACGTGACGGTCCAGAATCAACTATACAAGCATGGAAATTTTCTAAAAATTTGTAGTTTTCAGAGAAAATAATGCACATATATTTAGCAAGATAGGTCAGATAATATTCATTTGATTTGTTCGCTGATTTAGCATTTAACATGAAATTATCGATTTTTTCATTGATTCAGCATTTAGCAAGATAGGTAAGATAAAATTATCGGTGTTTCTTGTATATTGTTCAGGATCACCACAAAACATATCTCCTCTAATAAAAATGGAAGAACGACTTTCGGTGAAAAGTATTTCGTCGTGGAATCCAATTCCAGTGAAACAGCCCTAAAACAAAAACAAAAGAAGCAAGCCGTTCTTGATTTTTTGTTTGTCAAAAAAAAACAAGGAAAAAAAGGGTTACCCGAAGGTGGTGGTATTACTATGGGCTTGTTTAGTTCGGCTTTGGGGGAATGCCTTTCGCAAAATGCAAAGGCTTTTGAGCTAAAAGGGTTTCTCGAAATGCAAGTAATATTTGGTAATATATATTTTAAAATCACATTTGAAAGCAACTTTGATCTAAATACCATTTGGTAAAAATTATTTGTAAAAGACTTTTACTGATATTTAAAAAAAAAAAACTGGCCAACTGGCCACTGCCGCCGCCTGCCAAATCTGGTCACTAGCAATAGCCGACGGCCAGATCTGGTCGCCGGCGACCTCAGGCGGCATCATTTGACCTTGGCGACCGCTGCCTGAGGCCGGGCGACCCTAGGCGGCGGTCGCTTGGGGGTCAGGCGACTGCCGCCTGGGGGTCGTGCGACCCCGACGACTGCTGCCTGAGGTCGCTTGACCTCAGGCGGCGGTCGCCGGGGTCACGCGACCTCAGGCGGCGGTCGCCTGGGGCAACCTTAGGCGTCGCCTGGGTAGCGCGATCCAAGTGACGCCTGAGGTCCGGCGACCCCAAGCAGCGATCGCCGAGGTCGCACGACCCCCAGGCGGCGGTCACCGGGGCGCTAGCCCTCATGCGGCGATGACCGGCTGCCGGATCAGTTGCTTGGAAGACGATGAATAGTAATGAACAGTGCCCGATTGCATTCCGAAAATGCAACTTCCCAAAGCTCCTCATAGGCTCCATTCAGCCAAAGGCCCTTGGAAAGCTTTCCCAAAAAACTTGCCAAACAACTTCGTATTTGTACAAGGGACTTTAGACCCTCAAAGTAGCTTTCAAATGCTGAACCAAACAGGCCCTATATCAATGGTGGCTGCCAAAGTTTGAATTCTCTATCAACGATATAAACCTTGTTATTATCAAAGAATCACAAAAAGCTTCCCCCGTATTTGGCCGAAAACAACCTTCCGGTGGTGCTCACATACACAATCCTCGTTTTCCACCCGCTTTTTACTCTCTTCCTTGTTTTTTCCTTCTTCATCTTTGTCCAATTTGTTTTCTTTTTGGGTTAATACCGTGAAAAACCCCAAATTGGTACGCCTATGATAATTTTATCCCAAACTAATTTTTTGACTATCAAAAACTCCAAACTGGTATATCAATGATAAATTTACTCTCAGTTTATTTCCGTTAAATTTTACTATCAAATTACTTTGTTAAATAACACGTGGCAATTGACAGATGTACCAATTTTATGTTTTACCTTCCGTTTGTCACAGATGTACCAGTTTTATGATTTTTTGTAGTATTAATTCAATTTAATAGAAACTAACAAAGGATAAATTTGTCACAAATGTACCAGTCCGGGGTTTTTAGTGGTCAAAAAATTAGTTTAGGGTAAATTTGTCACAAGTGTACCAGTTTGAAATTTTTCGTGATAAAAAAATTAGATTGAGGTAAAATTATCATACGTGTGCCAATTTGGGATTTTTTGTGATATTAACCCTTTCTTTTTTTCCCTTTTTTATGTGCATATGGCCAAGATCAAGTGCATCAAGGCAAGGCAGATCTCTGACATCCGCAACAATCCGATGATTGAGGTTGGTTCATTATCGCACGTTCTCTCTATCTCACGTCGCTTGTTTATAGATTTTTTATACTCTTTATATACATGTTTTTTTATCTCCTAATTAACTTGAATTTTTTATTGGACATTCCAACGTCTCTTATCTTTGTGGATAGTTTCGAAGCTTCCTAAGTTTCAGCTTAAATTCTCTCTGTTCCTTGTGATCTTGATATGGTCTTTAAAAGTAGCGGTCTGTTGTCGATGAAGAACTTGGATGGTGAATCGCATTTAGTTCAGTTGGAGTAGCTCACTTATATCATTTCATTTCTCTAAGTGTTCTGCACGTTTCCTTCTTCGCTGAAGTAGTTCGCTGAATGATTACAAACAAGGGAAAATATTTGCTCATGTGCTTTTTAGTTGTGACTGTTTTTTATTACTTTACTAATTTGAGATTCGATGCGATCTATCATAGGTTGATATGACTCTTGAAGACGGGATCTTTGCCAGAGATGCTGTTCGTCTCGGTGCATCCACCGGTAAGATTTATGTCTTGACAATCCTCATTTTGAATCTGCTATCATTTTGGTTGTTCGTATATTTTTTCTGATGAAAATGACGTCCAGAAAATATGGAATCAGTGTCAAGGAAAGCGCCGCCTTGGTTTTTTACGCCAAGCCATCGTGAGGCACTCGGACCGAGATTTGGTGGATGTGCTTATATTGGAAAGGGTGTTTCCAAGGTCGTACAACACTTACTTTTTGTCGGTCTTGTTGTGTCTATTGTTACGCTTTTACTAGGACCATAGATCAAAGACCCATAATTTAATTCAAAATTATGAAAATGAATCATAAATGAGTCAGCTTATAATTAAGGTATAGGTCGGGATGAGTTGTAAATTGAAAAGCTCACAATAAATTATTTGAAATGGGTTTTGAGTTTGGTGGGTTTTGGTCTAACACCTTACAATAGAGATTTGCTGAGTTTGCTAACTTTGGAGAAATACTAAGGCCAGGTGGGTTCAGTGCTCTGGTTTTTTTAACTTTGCTCGTGGAACCCGTTTCTTGATATATGTATGGCCCAAAACCCGTCTATATTTAACTCAAAACCAAAGCCTGAACCCGCTGTATCGCTAATGGATGGCCCGGGTCGGACTTTTACCACCGCCTTCATGCTCCTATTCATAACTCAATACCTGAACTCCCTCACTAGCTTGACGAGCCGGTCCATGAAGCCGTTCGTTCTTCAAAGGCAATAATTTAAGGAGAAAAATGCTTTAAAAAAATCGAATCAGATCGAATACGGTTCGAGAAATTTGCATTACAAATAAATGAATCAAAACAGGTTAAACGAGTCAATTTAAATCGAACCATTTATGACCTAATCAAAATCTGACCCAACTCACTCATTTGACGGGCCTAGTTTTGACTTATTGAGCTAACTATCATCATTGAATTCATGTGTATTTAGGCTGTAGAGAATATCAACACAATCATCGGCCCCGCCCTAGTTGGAAAGGTTGTTTTGATATATAATTTCCTTGTTACGTCTTTCCATTTCGTAATAGTTGTCCTTCGGTAGTCTAAGTTCTTTAAGATCCGGTTGTTAACTTGTTGTCCAACTCGTGGCTACTTTATTTGATTTGTAATTTTCTTTGTTTTTGCCTTTTTTAGGATCCCACAGAGCAGTCTGCTATTGACAATTTTATGGTTCAACAGCTTGATGGAACTGTGAATGAGTGGGGTTGGTGTAAGCAAAAGGTACTTGTTTTGTTTATCACCCATGTTGTGGTGACGGATATTGACAATTCTACAATTTTTCCCGTAAAGCTTGGAGCAGATGCTATACTTGTTGTGTCCCTTGCGGTCTGCAAAGCTAGGGCTGCTGTTAACAAAATTCCACCATATAAGGTACTTTCAGCAATGCCATTTTTCACTGTGTTTGTTTTTGTCTGCATCTTTTCCAATCACTTAATTATTTATTTCTTCACTTTTTATACTTTTCTGAGAATTGATCATTACAATTGACACTCTTATAAAGGTATACTGCAACATTTAATATTAGTTTTATTAATACTCACGGTGGATTATATGAAACTTATTTCTTGCTATAACTAAAGTTATAAGGCAATGAGATACTCTTAGCAGCAGGACTATGGCTGACTTGATCATTTCCACCGTACTTCCACTGTCCAGTCAAATCAAAATGTGCTAACTTCGTTTCCCTCTCTTCATGGTTGCAGCATATTGCTAACCTTGCGGGTAACAGAAGATTGGTATTGCCTGTTCCTGCTTTTAATGTTATTAATGGAGGCTCGCCTGCTGGAAACAAATTTGCAATGCAGGTCTGCAGTCTGCTTCTTAACTACAATTTGCTAATATATCTTTTTTAGGATTTCTCAATCTTATGCACCTATACTGCAGACATTCATGATTCTTCCAGTTGGAGCTTCATCATTTAAGGAAGCCATGAAGATGGGTGTGGAAGTGTTTGACCATTTGAAGGTGTTAAAACCTATATGTTTCAAATTTGTCTTGAAAATAACCATTCTCAAACTGTCAAACTGTTAAAAGACACGATAATTGAGACTTGTCTGTTATTGTGCATTAGTTTGCGTTGTCTTTCGTTATAGCATGAACAAAATGGAGGATCAAACATCTAAGGTGAAAGTTGGTTAACGTGGTTTCGTCACATTTTTAGATATTATTTTTTTAATGACGAGTCTTTGTTTGATTGACGATTTTTGTACTTTGCTTTAGACTGTAATCAAGATGAAATACGGTCAGGCTGCAACTAATGTCTGTGAAGCAGATGGAGGTGAAAGTATTGTTTTATGAAATGCAATGAAATCGGGGCAACTTTTCTTCTCACAGAATGTTGTTGTTAGTCTTTTCACCTTTGTTGTTTTCCACTAATTCAGGAGAATGAAGAGGGTCTAGAGTTGCTCAAAGAAGCCATTGAAAATGCAGATTACAATGACGAAGTGAGTTCTTGGACCAACCATCTGACACTGTTGGACGCATTTCCATTGTTCTTTTTCACTTTTATTTTACTTTTATTTTGTTTGTTTTTTCTTTATTTTTTGGAGGTGGGGGGGTATTTATCTTTATTGCCTTTTTCATCTATGGAGAGGGGGACTTACAGAGAGTTTCCTACAATGTACCTTTTCTATTTCAGGTTTTATTGGAATGGAGGTTGCTGCATCTGAGTTCTATGGACCAGATAGAACCAATGATATGAACTTCAGGGAAGAGGCTAGTTTCTTTCATGGTTTCTGCAGTCAAATGCATTTTCTGAAGAGTTAATAAGTGAAAATGCTCCCTCAAGAAATCAATTTCCATGAACGTCGATAGCTTGAATATGTGGTTCTTGTAGTCGTCCAAAAACAGGATTCCTCTTCTATTTCTATTGGTTTATGCAGAACAATGATGGATCTCAGAAGATCCCTGGAGATGCTCTCGGTAATGTGTACAAGTCACTCGTGTGTGATTACGCTATTGTGTCGATTGAGGATCGCTTTGACCAGGATGACTTGGAGCACTATTCAAAGATGACCGATGAAATCGGTGAACATGTCCAAATTGTGTGAGGTGATCTGTTGGGCGCCAACCTCGTGGTGAGCTTGTGAACTTCATCTATGCAACTCCCTCCCTCCTTCCCTCCCTCCCTCCCTCTCTCTCTCTCTCACATAATCTATCATTCTCTGCAGAGGGCAAACAATGAGAGAACTTGCAATGCTCTCCTTCTAAAGGTACACCCCAGATCATCACTTTTGAACACACAATCCATAGCTGACTATATCTACATTCAACTGACTGGAATGACCGTACAACAGGTTGATCAAATCGGATCTGTTACTGAGACCATTGAAGCTGTCAAGATGTCAAAGCTAGCTGGGTGGGGAGTGATGGCTAGCTGAGGCAGTATGGGAGAGCGACAAAGTATAGCCAATAAATTCCTACCTAAAATGTCTTGCTTTGGCGAATGTACAGAACTTCGCATTGGAGACACAGAAGAGGCTTTTATTGCCGACCTTTCTGTGGGTCTGGCCACGGTAAATACACAGCAACAGTTTGACCTTACATGGACTTTCTTTACCGTTAACCAACCAGTTCTTTTGGCATTATTCTTGTGGTCAGGGTCAAATTAAGACTGGAGCTCCACACAGGTCTGAGCGGCGGGCTATATATAACCCGGTTCGTATAATTCCTCTTTTTTTTTACCTGGTTACATTAAGTTGCTCTGCCTGTAGGTAGATCATTCCTTGTCATTAGATTAGTCATGACTCGTGTCTGTATATGCACAGCTCATGCAAATTGAAAAGGAGCTCAGTGCGGAAGCTGTTTATGCTGGAGCAAACTTCCGCAAGCCCATTGAACCCGACTAGAGTACAACGGACTTCCTTATTGGTGTGGATCTAGGTGTTTGGCTTGCTTTTTTTGATCTTGAGCAATAATTCTGGTCTTAAGGCCTGAACGATGTAACGTTAACAATGAGGTACCATCCCGTCTGCTTTGAGATCGATTTTATCTTTTCTTTCCCTCTCTTTGGATGTCAGATAGCAGCTGTTGGTCTTCTACTTTTGTTCATTTTCTCTCTGTTTTTCTAGTTGAACTCGTGTGTCTACTGAATCTAAGGATGCCTGTCTGCCATCACTTTGATCAGATGGACCGTTCATTTTATGCACTTAAAACTGTCTTGCCATCCAAGATGTCACCTCCATTTTCGCTTTGAAACTGCATTAAAAAGAGTGTTCCAACCAACGCATCCTCTTTGGGGCCTTGACATCACCCTAAAAATAACTGTGTAACAAATTTCGTCATGATCATAACCTGTCCAAAGATATCATTTCATATCCATTTCTAACTTTTTTCCTGTCTATATCAAGCCTCAACTTTTTGTCTTTTTCCAAAATTTTCTCTAATATGTTATGGACTTTAACAAAAAATCCCCAATTCGGCTCACTAAGGTAATCGGGTAGGCGCAACTCTCCATAGTACTTCTTTAGTAATTATCTAATTTGCGAACAAGATTGCTTACTGAAAACTCAAGCACTATAAACCTTCAATTAGGAAACCTAAAGACTCGGCTCGTATAAGGTTGAAAATATTTAAGAGAAATGTCCATAGAAATTAAAAAACCCTATGAGCAGTTAGGCTTGAAGGGGTGGCTATTACTAAAACATCGTCATTGATTTAACCCATGGACCATGAAGGAAATAATGGTTTTCTAGTCATTAACAGGAATAGGGTTCAGTATCGGGTTTTTACACTATAAAATCCCAATCCCCGTAACTATTTTTCTCAATTGGTCACATACTCGTCCCACTACATGAAACTCATTTAGGTTTCATTAGGGGGTTTGGGCGGATGGGCTACCCGATTGTACCCGTCCGATCTCCATCCCTAAACAATCAGCTGATCATATCCAATTACTTTAGTGAGATGAGTTTGGAATTTATTAATGTCAAAATCCTTAATGGGTTTAGGACGAATTTGGAAAACAACATAAACTTAATAGGACGGGATTGGGAGAGGTCCCTAGATGAATGCCATAGAACCATTGATGGAGAGAATTATAAAAAAAGTCATAAACCTATTACAATTATGTCAATTTAATTATAAACTTTTTAATTATGTTAATTGAGTCCTAAACCTTTTTATATTTTGCCAATTGAGTCTATTCAATCATTTTTGGACGAAAATTGCTGAGGTGGATACCCGCCATCCTACATAGCACGACGATGATGTGAGTATTTTAATAATTTTTTGCATTTTTTCTTTTTTTCCTTAGACTTAGGGTTGGTGAGGGCGAAGGCACGCAACCCCTTTCCCATATCTTGCGAAGGCCACAGCGGTCTTGCACAATTTGGGCGAGTGAGGCTGTTCAGGCCCTAAGTTCAAGGAAAAAAATAAAAAGCAAAAAAATTTAAAAAAATTAAAAAAATTAAAATATGTACACGTCAGCACTAGCTGTCCTATATGGCACGGTTGGCGTCCACGTCAGCGATTTCCGACCAAATTTACTAGATAAACTTAATTAGCAAAATGTGAAACAGGCACTATCAGTGGCCACGTCGGCGATTTCCGATCAAAATTGATCGGATGGACTCAATTAGCAAAACATGAAAAGATTTAGGAGTCAATTGGCACAATTAAAGGGTTTAAAATTGAATTATCACAATTGCAATGGGTTATGACTTTTTTGATAGTTTTTTAAATATGTTCATTAGAAGTCCTAAAACTTGTCACCAAAATGCAATTAAGTCTTAAAATTTGCTAAAAGTGCAATCAAATCCGAAAACTTGTCAAATTGGTTCAAATGATTTCTAAAGTTAACACCGTCAAATTTGCTAATGGAAAACACTGACGTGGCTTATTTTAATATTTTCTCTCTCTTACATGGCAATGATATAACTAAAACGATGTCGTTTTGGCTTATTTGATTTTTAATACTACTTCTATTTAAATTAAATTTAAAAAATAGGATAAAAAAAATTTTAAAAAAAAGAGGAGGAGGACAAGCGGGGAGGGAGGGCTCTCCCCCCGCCGCCGCCCCACCATCGTCAAGAGTGGCTAGCGAGGTGGGGGTCACCGGGCTCTTGCCGGGGGCTGACGACCCTCGCCGAATGCTGGCAAGGGGTCGCTGCCCTCCCCCAGATTAGGCAAGGGTCACTGGCCCTTGCCCAGACCTGGCCAAGGGTCGCCACTGGCAACCCTTCCCTAGATCGAGTGAAGGTCAACTGCCACTAGCAACCCTCGGCTAGGTTTGGGCGAGGGCGGGCGACCCTCCCCTGATCTTGGGGGGGGGGGGGCTGCGACCCTCGCCTGCCGTCCCCCCACCCTTATCGACAGCTCCCGGTGATGGTGGGCGATGGCGGGGACGGCAAGCACTCCCTCCCCACTTGTCCTCCTCCTCCTTTTTTTTAGCTTATTTTTTAAATTTAATTTAAATAAAATTAATATTAAAATAAAAAAGTCACATCATCACCACGTGAGATAGAAAAATAATAAAAAAATTACGTTAGCATTTTTCGTTAGTCAAATTGGACAGTGTTAACTTTAGGACTCGATTAAACTAATTTGAAAAGTTTTAGGATTCGATTGTACATTTTGTAAGTTTTAGGACTCAATTGCACTTTGATGACAAGTTTTATAACTTCTAGTGAACATATCCCATAATTTTTCCTTTGACGAGTAATAATTGTCAATAGTGTTTGGCTTGTGAACTTGATAAATATATAGAGTTGCCATCGGAAATTAGGTCAACGAGTCGTCTTCAACCACAACTCGGCGTCATGATATTCAAAGGATGCATTTTTCTGTTTTATTCCTAGTAGGCTCATCTCATGTCCTCCGGCTTTAAAGGTTTGCATATGTGTAATTCTCCAGAGAAATCTCACTATAAGACTCGACAAAAGGTAATGGATGAGTGGATCGGCTTATCAGTTAGGCTTTGTTCAATTTGTGTAAACATTTTCCTCGTTTTTTGGCATTCAGTTCATTTGAAAAAATGAATCAACGGAAAACTTATACTTAAATTCAGGAAAATAATTTCCCTTTTTAAAAATCACAAAATATTTTCCAAAATATAACTAAATATTGGTTTTTGGAACCAAAACTCAACGTTTGAACATGAGAATCCCAATGCTTGTTCCCGAGTCTCCAATGCTCGGGTCGAATCCATCAAGGTTGAGCTTGGATCAATCGAGGCCAAATGTGGGTCCATTAAGGCTGGGCTCAAGACCTTTGTGCCAACACTTGAGCCCTCGGTGCCCATGCCCGAGTCAATCGAGGCTAGGACCAAACCCCCGGTGCTTATGTCTTATGCCCCGACACCCAAGCCTGTGTCTATAAAGGCCGTGCTTGGGTCCCCAACGCTTGAGCTCTAATCCCAGCACTCAGGTCCAGATCCACAAAGGCCATGTGTGAGTTCTCGACACTTGGGCTCGGGTCCTTGGGTAATGATACGTTTGTTCTCATAGAAATTTTTAAAAAAAAATCAAATTTTTATTTTTTTTTATTTTTTTAAAAAAAGTCGATTTTTTAAATTTTTTATCATTTTTTTTTGTTTCTTCCTCGGCTGGCAATCTTGAGACTTGCCCGATTCGACAAGTCTCGAGCTCGCCGACCTCAAGAGAGCTTGACCTTGCCAAATTCGATGAGGTGTAGCCTTCCCAAAGTCTCTGGCGAGCCTCAAGCTTGTCGAAATCTGGCGAGTCTTGAGCCTTGCCCGAGGCTCCATATCACATGTGGCTAGTCGCTGACCAGCAAAGATAGAAGGAAAAAGAAAAGTGAAAAGAAAAAAAAATTAAAAAATCCAATTTTTTGATATTTTCTCTCAAGAAAATCAAATTAGATTTTTCCATGCCAATTGGTGGAAAATATTTTCAAACATAAAAAAATATTATCATTTTTCTAGAAAACATTTGTCAGAAATGTCACATTTTCCGCAAAACCAACAGATGGTATATTTTTTTTAGAGAAAGTGTTTTTCGGAAATTCGTTTTTCAGACTTTCACCTATTTGGTTCGCCGAAAATGATAAGTCAACTTAAAATACTTTCCAGTTAAGGAAAACATTCATGTATAAAATTATGAAAGTGAATTCCTTAATCTAAAAAGGTGAAAACACTTTTCTAAATTGCTCATCCTGAATTTATTTTTTCTTTTCTTTCTTTTTCTTTTTCCTTCTTCCTCCCTCCGCTAGTCGCAAGCCTCGATGATAGGCCACAAGCGCGGATTGGCGAAATAAACGCATTTTGAAATCATTTTCCAAATGAGATCCAAATATCATAAAACTTTTTCGATCACATATTACCAAACAAAGAAAAACTAACTATTTTCCTAAAAAATGATTTCCCGGAAAACGTTTTTTGTGAAACAAATGCAGTGCTTCTTTTCTCCCCTAATGTCAAAGGTCTCCACACTATTTGACTTTTGGATTTAAACCATCCTTTCTCTTACAATTTTTAATTCTACCCCACCTTTTTTTGCAGCAAAATTCTACCCCACTTTTGAATTGATTCAAAATTCAATCTTTTATCCACTTCTTTTATTTCAATATCTACCATCTCTAAGTACATGTTTCACTTTTGGGGTGGCAAGAGTAGGCTGAACGAGATCTCATTTTTTGTAATTCAAATCACCATAACTATTTAGAGATGTACTATAAAAATTTGAAATTTCCTTTTTTCCTTCACCGTTGAAATTATTGTCAATTTATCTTGCAATGTGGCAATGAAGATGCATGATGGCATATCATCCGATGGGCATTGCAGCTTATTTAATTCTTACTATTCTCTGTTCAAAGTTTTAAAAGGTATCGTTTTTGTCCTCCGTTATATTAAAATTCAAATATTAATCAGGTTCCTTTTTTAAGAGTTTATCAATTTTTGTCGTTTTTAGACGCTAAAAAATTGGTTTTTACGTATTTACATTTTCAAAAATCCACCTATAAATAACAAGTTTATTTTTTATTGCTTAAATTCTATGGATTCTTTATTTAGTGATCCTAAATATCAAAAAGTCCCATTGACCTTCAATCCTCTTCATAGTTCACCGCTTATCCATCACAACAACGCAAGTACATTTGATATAGAGTTTCAATTTGCTAGCAATTCCTGTGTAGTACAACAATGAAATGAAGGAGAGGTTATCTAGGCTTGCTATATAAGTCTAAAGACCGATTGAGCCAAGTCGTCAGATTTCTTCCACATCACATGCGATTCGACCGAGTCAAGCGTTATGTTGGAGTTCACCCTCTTGCGCTCTAAATATATGCTGTTCTCGGTCCAAGGTTCCTTGCATTTAAGCCCATTTTATTTCGTAGAAAATGAATGATTTAAAAAATATTTTCCTGAAAATGATCACTTGTATGGTTTACAATAATTAGTTAATGGAAAATATTTTCATTATTGAAAATAATTTATGTCTAAATATTTTCATAAACAATGAAATATTTATCATTTATTCATTTTCGTAAACAATACATGTCATCATATTTAAGAAAAATATTTTCCAAATCATTCATTTTCCACGAAACAAACGGAGTCTTAAAATGAGCATTTTTGCTCACTGTTCTTCTCATGTAGATGATCGTCCACATGCTAATCTACAAACTCATCGTTTATTAAGAGCACATAAGTCGAGCCTAATAATTTCCATTATCTCCTCTAGTGGAGCACTTACATGGTTCTCAATTACCAAGAAGCTAGCCCTCTCACCCGCGTATGCGATTGCTTTTTTTATTCTCGCGCTCGACAAATTAATGAGCGTACATAACTCTATCTAAATAAAAAATATATACACACATTGTCACGACCTTCCCGAACCGATCGGATTAGGCCAAGAGGTATTTGTCGATGGATGTGAACAACGATTGATTCGTTCGAAAGACAAACCAAATGGTTCATTAATCCAAAGACTAAGGCACTCCCAAGCCTCATACCTCGTGCGACGAGAATTTTCTAATTTACGCATTTGAATGGAGTCGCCACTAGCCATGATCAAGGGTTGGCTAGAAACCCTAATCGAGACGAGGGAGTGTCGTCTCGATGCGTGCGAAAACCAGAGATTCCAAAATTCGGGAACTTGATTACACTAGTGATCTAACTAGTGCCCTTTCGGTACCTAAACTTAAATGTTTGCAAACTAACGTACCGGGCAGCTTATCGAAAAAGCTAAGATTCCACCTAACCGTTCTAAAAATAGAAAATAACAACCAATGTATTAAAAGTGCGCAACTAGATAATCATGAAGAGAATAAACAACCAACGACCTAACATCGTCTCTAAAAAAAGAAAATGCAATCAAAAGCCTTAAGGTAAAGCCCTAATGGCTTATCCGATTTTTGGGAATTTTTTAGAGGTTTTTTTTTTCTCATTTTTTCATTTTTTTGTTTTGAGTTTTTAACCTGAAATCTAGTGAAATTTAGCCCAAAACTGATTTCTGAACATCTCCTAATTTTCTGATTTTTTTGGAATTTTTTTAATTTTTATGAATTTTTTAATATTTTTGAATTTTCTGAATTTTTAAATATTTTTTAATGTTTTAGTATTTTTAATAATATAATAATTCCGGACTGAGTCCCCTGACCCGATCCGCCCGACACATGACCCGGGATCCCCCCACTCCTTTTCTATTTTTTTTTATTCTTTTCTTTTGATTTTCCTTTTTTCTTTTGTCTTTTTCTTTTTTTAATTTTTATATTTTTCTTTTACTTTTTTCCTCCCCTTCCTGCATGCCTTCTGCCCATGCACGTGATCTTCTCCTTCCAGAGCGCTTTCTTCTTCATATTGTTGTTCACCGAGAGCTCACCGCCAACGTCCTCTTCTTAGTGAATCGCCGGCAACCCAAGCTCCGAACCAAAATCGGCTTTTTCGACTGGCGTCGATGACGAATCGGTAGCGGTATCAGACCATGGGTAGCGCCAGCGTGGGGAATAGGTCTTCGGTGAAGGACTCGTCCATGGCTGACTCGAACGATGTGTCAACCGCAACAAAACCACACGAACGATAGAGAAAACTCAAAGTCAGTGACAATATTGGAGCAAATTGTCCATAAGTCAAAGCTCTGAAGCATCGGTTTTGGTCGTGGGTCAACCATGATGCATACAGGCTTGAATAACCATATTTCATGACAAATTTGTCTCCTTTCGCTAGGAATCGCTCACAATCCCAAAAGACCCGGCTCGGCATTTTGGGACTTTTTGTCGAACAGGTTGTTGGTGATTGAGAAGGCGTGGTTCGGATCTGATCTTAGCATTGCTCGTGGCCTGGTTCGGGGCTGACCGTGATGAAGCGCGGCGGCTTGAGGCTCGACGGGGTCAAAGACGAAAAGATCTCTCCTTTTTGGTTCTCTCGGTTCCCTCTCCTTCGGGTGTTTTTCCCCCTCTCACGTTCAGGGCCTCGTCTTCGGGAATGTTGGGATCTAGGAGTGAGAAGCCGCGAGAAGGGTGTTGCCGGCTAGAGGACGTCGAACGGCGACGGTGGCGACGGTGGTGGTGGTTGTTCGGGCGAGATGAAGGATGAGGGGTTTGCGAGGTTCTTCCTTTTTGGAGACCCCCTCCTCCCCTTCTCTGGATTTCTCTCGAGCTCACTCTCTCTCTCGATTCTCTTTCGGTTTCGGCTCCCCTCCCGGTCTATTCTCCCTGGAAGCTCTTCAAGCTCTCTTCTCTTTCTTTTTTTTTTTCGCCCTCTGTTCTTCCCTCCCCCCTTTCTCTTGACCCCCTCTTCCTTTTAGATTCCCGCCGGTCCCCTCTCTTTGGTGTCCCTCCAAAACTCCATTTCTTTCTATTTTCAGCTCAAAGCTGCCGTTGATCAGCCTGCCCTTCTGCATCTTGCTGCGTTTTGCCTTTTTTGTGAATGGATTGCGCTGTCAACCGGGTAAGAAGAAAAGCTCCCCCTTTTTTTTGTCATTTTTTCTTTAACTTTTCCTTTCCTTTCCTTTTGGCTTCTCTTCTCGTAGCCCCCCCTTCTGACGTGCACTCCCCCTGGGAGGAAGCAGATGGCCTTCCCCTCTTTTGTCTCCTCTCTTTTGTTTTTTTTCTTCTTTACTTTTTTTTTAAATTTTTTTATAATAATTTCAAATAAATAAAAATATAAAAAAGAAGTAAAATAAAGCGAAAATATGTTTCATTAAGTCTATTAATGCAAATGCGCCTAATCTCTACACGTCACACAATTTAATGAAAATATTTTTGTTTAGGGATTAAAAATCAATCCCTAATTTTTTATGCAATTAAACCCTAAGTGACTAGTCGAAATTTAGGTGTCAACACACATAAAACTAAGGAATCTGTAAACTAAAATAAATTAGGGATTTGAAACATACGTTCTCAAATGCAACCATGATCATGCAATTCTGTCGTGGAATCATGAAATTTCATACTTTTATAAAAGATAAAGAATTGTTCCATATGTCTACATAAAAGAAATAAGGAAAAAAAATGAAATGAAATGAATCAAAGGCTTTCACAGTGCTCTCGAGTCTCGACCGAGCATCGCTAGCTTTCCTTTTTCTTTTACTGCTGAAAGTGTTGCTATCTTGATTAAAATGTGTCATTAATAGATCTTCGATAATCACCCGGCACTCGATCAGGACAAATCGGGTACTCAAAGAATCTGAGACATCCCATTGATATCTAATAATAATAATAATAATAATAATAATAATAAAAAGAATAAAGTCCTTGAAGAAATAAATTACCTACCTAGATTAGATGTATAATTTTATATAAGCCAAAGTATACTTTCATAATTAGTACACCTCACAAGGAAGGAAACAAAGTTATTATTGATACCCTTTTGCCAAACCTTATTGAGCTAAGTATGGTAACTCATCAAATATGGTAACTGGATATCATCATTTACAGGAGTTCTTGCCTTAAAAAAATTGTAAGATGACTCCATAAATATGCAACTCAACCCCATTTTCCATCAAACACTCCGTGTTCATTCTAAGCTAAACTCATTTCCATTTCACATATCTATATAATACACTCAGAGAACGCACATGAAGCTGAAGGTAATTACATGATGTTTTAATTACTTGTTTGATAGATTGTATTGTTTATAGGGAAAAATAATAAAAAGCTTCTAACATGTTTGATGAGTGCTAATTGATCTGCTGGGGCATGGTGCAGCAAAAGATGATTATAAGGATGCCATTGAACAGCGACAAATGCAGATCAGAAGCCTTACGGGTTGTTGCTCGTGCACAGGGTTAGTGATTTCACTCTCGTCCCAAAAAGTTCACTTTTGTTTGTCACGAGTTTTACCCTTTTTTACGAAATGTTTTTCGTTATTTTCTTGTTGGGCAGGGACTATAATCTCCGTGTCGATAGGAGGGTTGAATGGGGACGAGTTGGTCGTGACGGGAGAAGGAGTAGACCCGGTCACACTGGTTCAGTCGCTCAGGAAGAAATTCCGGCAGGCGACCATATTGAGAGTGCAACAAATTAGCGATGACAAAGGAAGCAGTTGTTGGCATTACATCGGAGATTTTTCTCCAATTCATGATCATGGTTACACATGGCCGAGGCAACATTCGCCGGCCTATATAGAGTACTCGCAATACCCAGTTTACCATGTAGCCCAACATACATTGGACCCATCAGACCCGCCGAGCATATGCAACATCATGTGATAAAGATCGACACCCATTGAACAGCTTCCTCTGTTTTTCAGCTAGGAAGCTCAATAAACAATAATTCTTGGCTATTAGAAATAATTGAATTACATGCATCTTCTGGTAATTCAGTCTCTTTGGAAGGTGTTCTTCTGTTTCCTTCCAATAATATTCGTGTCAGTTGGTATAGTTGTGGCTAAAATTTTTTGGGTCATTTCTAATAAATCTGTTTGTTATCTAATTGATTTAACTTTCCTCTTCTATTAAGTCCAGTCCCAAGTTGCATGTTTCTTTAAGAGGAATGTTTATTGGATCCAAAATATTTAATCAAGCATATATTTATGCACTTTCTTTAGTGGAGGCAACGCTTTGTGAAAGATTTGAGCAGCTAGTCCCACGAAGGCCTAAGCGGGAGAGTTTTGAGAAGGTGTAAAATGTTAAACCATTCTCATTTTTCCCCTCACCAACTCTCTTTTCTGTTTAATTTTGAGTAAATTAAGAGGCATTTGCTCTGGATATGGGAAGGTTGGCGACAGTATAGGGAATGTGGTAATTCCTTGCTTCGTTATCACATGAATTTGATGCAGCTAGTTGTTCTACGATAACATACTGGACTCGATTCACAGTGACAACATGATATGTGTCACACCCCAAGTCCTACAAGAATAGGAGTGGTGACGCAGCCATCATTTTCTTTACCTGAAGAACGCAACCTCAAAGTCAAAACAACATATCAGAGTTTCTATAATCCAACAAATCGTATCTATACATCTCGAACGCTAACCCAAAATTCAACTACCGAAAGTTTTCTGCTATCAGCGCTCTGATCCTACTTGATGCTAACTAAGGGACTTGAAAAAGATTTGTAAAAAATGGTTTAACCAACCACAGTCCAGTGAGTGATACATCTCTTCTAAGTAGATCGAACATTCATTATGCACATTTATAAGAGTATCATATCTCATCGATTCCAAATCTAGTATACAATATACGTAATATATCAAAAGTGAATGATATCTTTTCAACAACACTTTTACGTATAAGATCAATAAAAAATATCAACTCCCAATAACAAATCAATGGTCTATTCCATTCATCAATCTCATCAAGTCAAATGTCGATGGTCCATTCCATCGACTAATCTAATACTCAATATGTCACGCTACGCACCCTACGGCGCGCCACATCCCTGCTGCGGTCGATTCGAGTGCGACGTCCCAGGACGCGTCGCCGACCCAACGTCCAACACAGAGATTAAAGCACACGCGGAAGTAATAAGATACCCGAACAATTTAAAACCACATAACCAAGGATAGTCACACAATAACCAACATAAACAAATATACACTTGCATTAACATCAGGAAGCATATACAATATCCATCTATAGCTTATGCTCAAAAATTAAAAGCGGGTCAACGGCCATTACTAACAAAAAGGGGTAAGTGGCCCGAGCAATCAGAATACTAAACCTAGGAATGGCACCTATCCAAAAAGTGTCGGTCCTACCTAACTATGGTTAGAGGTAAACTCTAAGGCAACCAGTTCAGGTCGGATCCTGAGGACTCGGACGAGTCATCCGACGACTCAAACTCAGAATCCATCGAATCCGGCTTGGACTCGGCATCCCCTGACTCCGCCCCGGAATCACCCTCCGGCTCTAGCTCCTGCTCCATGGGCTCCTGCTCCGGCTCGACGTCGGACTCCCAGTCCATCGGCTCCTCTCCCTCACTCGGTATCCATCTCGATGATGACTGGTTGGGCATCGGAATCCTCCTCGGACGTGGCAGCGGGGCTCACGACCTCTCCATCAGCGGCCTGCGGATCCGGCTGGCCATATATGTCGAACGGGATGTCGAAGGACCAAAGGGGTCCATGCGTGCCGAACTGGTCCCGGAAACACCAAGCTACGTAAGGATGGGCCCGAAAGTGTGGCTTGCCCTCATTGACCTATACTATACTGTAGTGTCTAACATACGACTCTTCGTTCCCTACGGGGTGTACCGTCACCGATCGCTCTATGTGATACGGGATCCCAAAACGAAGTGGCGCATCCACCATCTTAAGGTCGGGGGTCTGAAAAGTGGGGTTTAAACAACAGTGGGAATAAATCTCAGCGAGTAGGCCCCCTAAATCTAAACTAGGCTAACATGCATATCCTGACGAGCACCAAACAACACACTATCCAACATATTACTGACTTAGGCCCTCGGACCCAAATCCAATACCTAATTAACCCTGCAGGTTAGGCACTATATAAATATAATGGCAATGATGGCACAGAACTCCACCACGGCACATATATGCATATCACTTAGCCACGACGCATGTCATGCATATGCTCATGCTCGTGCTCATACTCATGCTCATGTCTCATTAATGCACCTTTGCACACTTGCACTCTTGCATACTTGCAATTTACCAAATTCACTGACCTGCGTAAAACGCATCAGGTTTATCACTTCGAGATCGATCTCTGGACCGCGTAAAACGCATCAGGTTGGTCATCTTCCGGTAATCCGGGCATCGTCCCGCGTAAAACGTATCAGGACGGGTTCAATACCCCGTGTAAGACGCATCAGGGCTTTATGTGATTACACGTTCACAATCATCAATTATTATCTGAACCCCGCGTAAAACGCATCAGGGCATTTTAGGTGATCACATGCTCATGTCATTCGTGCACACTCGGATATGCATATGTTATGCCAATGTTTGAGATGCACACTCATGGCCATAACGTTCACACTTGGGCATTCATAAAATTCACAATGAGCATTCAATTGCACAACACCACTTATTCAATTCACAACGCAATATGCTCAATTCAGTATTCACAAGCCCAACTAATCAAATCATTCAATCCAGCCATGGCACAAACTTAACACACGAAATCACGAAATTAGATCATTAAAAATTCACAAGCCCATGGCTCCCAAAACTCCCTCAAGTCACGGCCACATAAGTACTCAACATGGCATCAAAATACTAACGTCAATTCGCGTTCAATTTAACTTCCTCATGGTCCGTTCACAAAACACTTGGCGATTTCCACTAAGGCCATGATTAATCAAATATGGCCCAGATCCAATCCACACTAAATCAGCCATGAACAGTCTACCTTAGGTCAATAAGTCACTTCCAAATCACCACATTAGACCACAAAAATCACCATGAAAACAGCCACCACTCAGTCCACAAATTACACCCGCCTAATCCACATTTTTGCCCGAACCAAGGCTCCCATGATCAACCACCCATCCGGTCATTCTAGGCTATTTATTCCACTCCCAAATCAGCATATTACGCCACTAAATCACCCTATAGTCAGCCGCTACTCAGCCCTCATAATGTACCCACAATAATCCACCTGTTAGCCCAAATCAAGTCCACGTTTAACAGCCACCAACCAACCCATTCTAAGCCCTCAAAACATATTTAAATCATCACCTTAGGTCACTAAAATCACCACATAACCAGCCACTCCACGGCCCAATCATTGCACCCAATATAGCCCGCATTTAGATCACGATTAATCGACATAATAATCCGATCGAGCCTACATTAATCGGTCACCAACCAGATCACCTTAGGCCACTAAACCTCATTTGAATTATCACTCTAAGCCACCAAGTTCGCCACGAAGTCAGCCCCTAACTTCCTCCACAAATTAACCCCTAAATTACCCTAATTAACCCCTAAAACTCATCTAGAAATGTACATTAGCCTAACTAGGGTTTAGGGTTGTACTCACCAGGATTCCTAAGCTCCTAATGAAGGCTGGACAGGTGGCAAGGGCGGCTGAGTAGTGGCGGTTTCGCGCCGGACCAGTGGCGGCGAGCGGCGGCTCCCTCGGCGGCGCTCGGTGGTGGCAACGGCGATGGCGGTCCTAGGCAGGGGCTGATCGGTGGCGGATGGGGAGAGGAGAGGGAGAAAGAGAGAGCTGGTCGGGTGAGTGGTGGTGACGGTGAGACGGCGGACAGCGGCCTTGGCGTGCGACGGCGCGAGCGGCAGCGGTCCGGCGAGCTTCTCACGGCCGCGCAAGGAGAGGAAGAGAGGGAGAGTGGCGAGATTGAGAGAGAGGAGGGGGAGTGGCTGGCTTGAGGGGAAAGAAATGAGGGGGAGAGAGAGAATGAGAGAGGTTTATAGGCAAATTGGCTAAATGGGGTTAGGTGATCGACTTTGCACTAAATGACCATCATGTCCTTGGTTCAAGGGTTAGGATTAATCTCACTCAAAATATCTTGGGGTAATATGATCCATCATTTTCATCAATAATAGAGGCTAAATTAATCCAATTTAATCTCCCAAAATTCGGAATACTAAGAATAGGCTTAGGGGCAAAATCGTAATTTTTCGATTTCGGGTCGAATTTTCATTTTTCGACCATACTAATCCCAAATATGATTGGCCACACTTTTATGACGTTGTCCTTGCAAAAATAGTCGCGTACACCCACGAAATTTGACATCGAAGTCCGGACTCAATTCCACGATCGATTTCGCTCAAATGTGATTTTAACGTCTCTCACTAACGGGCGACTGTTTAGGGGTTACGCGTATCGACCTAGGGTCACTCGAGTCGTGACGGTATCGATTAATAAGGGAATGCGAGGAATTATCGCTAGTTCCAGAGGTTGCGATCGTTCGAATTAAGTTTGAGATTTGTTTGCCACGCATACTCTCGGTCGTGCGGAATCACCCACGATCCGATCGTACATCGTTGGCCAAACCAAATCCGTCACCTTCCTATGATCAGCCCACATTGGCCCAAAATATTTCCTCGTCGCTTCTCGGAATCGGTGTTCAATTCGCGATCGGGTTCCTGGTCCACGTACCGTTTTCCTAGTTAGTCATTCCTCAACGGTTAGTATCCCGAGAGTGATCAGTTCCGGGCGAGACTTACTAAAACGAAATGAGAAATAACCATCTATTTTATTAATCCTGGAAGTGGGCGAATTTAGGACGTTACACAATATCAAACTATGGTCATGCTTAACGTCTATAATAAAGACGGCCAAATTTACCATTCTTGGCTAATTACCTATATCAGCTAGTGGTTCGGCTTAGAAGGATGTCCTGACAACAGTATACATAGTCCCACCCTCAATGGGTTATAATCATAATGACATGAGTATAATTCATCAATCTCAATTTCCAATAATTCACAACCAAAACCACAAATCATCTCATTAACCAGTTTTGTAAATCATATCATATAACCTTTCACAATTTCATTTATAAAAAAAATGCATTTCGCAATCAACATATTGCTTTTGGCAATTCCTTTCACAAAATATTTAATCAAAACCTTCACCAATGATCATTTTAAACTATTTCAAATAAGGCTTTCAAAGGCCTTTTCAATCGGCTGAAAAGGTAAATAAAGTTTGATCTAATTTATGCAAAAAACATGCTTCTTCATAACTCAACTATATTAAATCTCTACCACTTTAAAGATAAGAATTTGTAAATTTATATAAGATACAGTACCACTTACTTATGAAAGCCGAAAACCAACCTACGATGATTACTCAAACCCATACACTCGTATTCCCATCAATTAACCAAAAAACGATATCAAAATTCAAGTAAAACACTACTCCAACAAATGATCAACTAAACCACACTCAACCGTCAACAAATCAACTCCTAAGCGCTAAAAAAGAAGCTTGTTTATAGCGTACATTCATCTTTTTCCTTATGCATATTATTAGTTACTCGTAACTCGCATGTGAAACTTCCGAATTTCATTCCAAACAAACCATACTTCGAAATCAATTTTTGTCAGATCCCACAACTCCACAATGCCTTTATATACCATTTCCATATAAATTTAAAGCTCAATAACTCTTCAATCGAACCTCGCAGTTAACTTTCACGTAACTCCAAATTTACGACCTAACTTCGAAAATTATTCCGATTAAACGAATAATAGGCTCGAATACTTACCCGGTGTTGCAATTCACAGTTAATTTGGCTTCTCAGGACGCTCGAATCATGTACGCGCAAAAATTTCTCTCCTATTCCCTTTTTCCTCTTCTCTTCTTCACGAACGAGCGTCCCCTTTTTATTTCCTTGTTGTCTCCGCCGAATTCCCGTTCATCTGTTGCGTAGGAAATGAAATAGTGGGCTGGGCTGATGGAAATTTGATGGGCTGAGTTTGGCTATAATAGACATGGGCTTGGGCCCCTATATTACAAAACGTCTCTCTGTTTTTCAAATTTTTTCAATGCTTTTCCAATTTATGTCCAGGTACCAATATTTACAGCTGAAACTGCATCCAAAGATCTTCGTGGAGCCGTGACTGCTATTTCTCAGACAAAATTATTATGAAGATTCTTGATTAAAATTGCAGGCATGAAGCTATTGGCGAAAGGCCTTAGGCTTGTAGCAAATCATGTCCTTTCGCAAGTGCAAGATGGTATTTGATACCTGTGAGTATATGTACGTCTTCGTAGAACCTACCGTGCTCAATTTTTTCAATAATTGAGTGGTTGAGATCATTTATTAGCAAATCTAGTTCAGTTACCAGAGAGTGTTTGATCGATCTACTAGGATGATATTGCCATTGACAATGAGTAAGTAAACATTACTTTTTTGTGAATGCCAATATCAAACTTATAGTCTTTGCGTGCGTCGGTCAACCACGAAGCTAGTGATTTGCTAATCGAGGGGCGTTGATGCATGACCGATGGAGAAGTTTTAAACGGAGTAATTAGAATTGAACACGTGAGGGCAATAATCCATCACTTTGTTAGAATGCGATTCATAATCCCCATTGACAAGAACGCACGGAGATTTTACTCGTGGCTGAAAAAAATTTCAATAATTTTTTTACATGGCCGAAAAAATTACTTTATTACAAAATGTACTATTAGTCATTCAGATTCAAAATTTAAGGACGAAATAATTCAGACATATTCCAGAGTCATCCAATCTGACTAACGTGTGATGGGCACTAAAGAGGAGGAACATGCTCGCAAGCATGATTCCTCTTTCATTATGATGTTTACTGAAAATAGACAATAAAAAATAAAAAAGAGGCAGAAAAACTTGTTTTGCATGTGCTTCCTATCACGTGCCACGGTCAAAATGACCCGAGTAGAATAGTTGCATAAAAACTTGTTTTAAGTGTTAATTGATTTCATATTTTTAACTTTTAATTAAAAAAAAAGCCACCAAAAATCCTAAACTATGTTTGCTGTAATATATTTACCCTAAACCTTTTTTCCATGACACCAAAAATCTCAAACTTGTATCTGTGTGACACATTTACCCTCCCGTCAAAGTTCTGTCAATGTGAATCGTTAAAAATCTATCTACATAGATACCAGAAAGCAAATAATGTTGACATAGTGCCCACGTGACTCAAGTGAAAAGACAAAAAATGACATTATTTTGATTGAAAAATCATCTAACAAAATATTGACAAAGGGTAAATGTGTACATATGTTACAAGTTTTGGATTTTTTACGTCACAAGAAAAAATTTAGGGTGAATGTGTAATAGTAGGCATAATTTAAGATTGTTGACATCACAACAAAAAATCATGATAAATATGTCACAATGAACGTAATTTGGGATTTTAAATTACACTACTATACATCAAATAAAAACAAAGTAATTGATTAAAAAGGCCAAACGCCGTTGACATTCACAGAAGAATAACCTCACAAACTCTCACATTTCTCTAAAGGTTAATACCATGAAAAACCCTAAATCAGTATACCTATGACAGATTTACCTTGAACTAATCTTTTGACCGCTAAAAATCTCAAACTGGTACACCTATGATAAATTTACCCCAAACTAATTTTTTGACTACCAACAATCCCAAAATAAATTTACCCTCCGTAAAATTAGATTAATATCATGAAAAATCACAAATTGGTAAATATGTGATAAACAGAGGGGTAAAACCCTAAATTAGTACACTAATCAACTCTTACATGTTACCCAACTCAATAATTTGAAGGTCAACTTTAACGGAAACTAACATAGAGTAAATTTATCGCAGGTATACCAGTTTGGAGTCTTTTATGGTCAAAAAATTAGTATGGGGAAAATCTGTCACAAGTTAACTAGTTTTGGGTTTTTCGTGGTATTAACTATTTTTAAAACTTGCCTTACCAAAAAAAAAACTATTTTTAAAACTCTCGTATGGGCTACTAGAGGATAAGACCTAAATATATCCTTGATGTCGGGGAAAAGATTGCTGAAGTTCCAATTCGAGACCCTGAACCCAAACCCGAGCCCCAAATCGTCACCCAGGTTGGCGATCAAATAGCCATAATCATAATCATCGTCCAAAATCCCATCTCCAAACCTAGAAAACTCATCAAACAAGCCCGAGCCGGAGCTCCGGAAATCGAAGATGTCATCCAACAACAGCGAATCAAATGGCGAGTAATCGAAGGAGAAGTTGGTGAGCGCCATCCAATCCGCACAGGTGTATCGCTGCTTGTCGTAGACCATGTGGCCTCTTTCACCGTGTCGTTCATGTCCAGCCATACCTTATGTATGTCTCAGATTATTCCTTTGAAGCAAAACTTTATCTAAATGAAAAAAAAAATTATAACTCCTCCTCTCGATCAATTTACGCCATTTCCTCCATATCATGAACCGGATTGTGGGAGCGACTGTCAAACACAGAGGACCAAGTCTGGAACAAGCCCTGGATCCTATTATAGTTACAGAGACGAGTTCTTCTGCTAAAATGTAGAAAGATCTAGAGGAAATGAATAGTTCTAAAATTTGTTAATTCTAAGTGAGATGAGAAAAATAATACTATACATGTTTCATATTAATCCTTTCAAACAAAACTTTATTTAAATAGAAAAATAAAAATCGTGCAACACATGTGCAATGCACGGGTTGATTAATCATGCGGCTTTTCTCGTGCAACACGTAGATTAATCTCAGCAGGGATTAAATGTAGACTCCTCTCACTACTCTGAGTTCAAACATTCATTTTTCAGGTTAACCAAGGATTTTAATTTGACATTTGCGGCCCAAGGTTGGGAAAACAAGAAGTATTATCTCTGGTCTTTAGGATGTGAATGTCGAACTTGTGTCCATATTTAAATCTCATCAATTGCTAATAAGGTTTTACATGGGTAAAATGCAAGGAGTGTTACCAAAAGTGTTCAGACTGAAGCCTTATCGCCATGCTTAAATCAGAGTTGATGATGTCATCAATAAATACTTGGATTCACTCGAGTTTCTAATTTCTTAATTTCACGTATATTTTCTGCCTATATAGCCTTAGAAATTGACCACATGTATAATCCCGAATTTTAAATCTTCATTTCATGAAATGGAAAATTCATCAAGTACCATCATCTCGAAGAGCTCATTGTTGTTGGAAGCTAAGGCCTTGTAATGACACTTTCTTATCTTCTCCTCTATTGATTTTAAAGCCTCGGCGAAGTGCTTTAGCTTGTCACTTCTTTGTTTTGTTCGAGCTCCTTGTGTTCTTGAATATTTAGAAATTTTGGCTTTCCGTGGTGGTAGGGGCCGATCAGGACCGTGCTAGGTTGGTACACCACACCAATCCGGGGCGCGACCCCTTGTTGACCGAGCCCTTTTCTCATGCGAAATCTCGCGAAACTCGAAAATCAGATTCCTTGGTTCGTTCTTAAATGTCTGTGCGATTTGATGCTGGGGTCCTGGAATGAGAGTCATTCTTCTCTATCCGATCTCGCCTTTAATTTCTTCACCCGCATGGTTCAAAGACCGGACGTGTACAGTGGAGCTCCGGAAATAGAAGAACGCACCAGGCAGTAGCGAAGCCAATGTCGAGTGCTCGGAGAAGAAGTTGGTGACCGCATTCGTTCCACGCAGCTGTCTTGTTGCTTTGTCATACTCTATCGCAGTCTCCTCGGCCGTATCGTATGTGCCCAACCACCGCTATGCATGTCGCTTCAAGTATCGGATCCTTGCCGTCCGTCTCCCTATCGGCTTTGGGCTCACACCCAGAACTTTCCACCATGGCGAGATTAATCTACCCATGCATTACCCATACGTTGCACATGCGTTGCACATGCATTGCACATGTATTGCACAAGAAGAGCCATGAGATTAATCTACACGTGCATTGCATATGTTTTGCACGAGTTAAATATTTAAATTGCATCATATGATGGTCTTATAATTAGCAAGAAAAGGGGTTATATTTGTTAAGGAGTTAATGTACTAGATTTTCCAAGAAGTTGAAAGCAGGTTTTCAAATTCGTAATCATTAACTAATAAAAGCATCATGTGATGCTCTTAGTTGTTTTGATTTATGACACTTTAGGCTAAGGTCATTATCCAACTCAAGAGAAAACATTCACAATGACGGGCGCACTTCGTTGATACTAATATATATATATCCCAACCACAACTATTGTTCTTCTAACAAGAAAATATAATAGTAATTTCTGCTTAAATACCGTAGTTTAGTAAAGACAAAGTAAATGAATTCAAAAGGCCAGACACGGCCGACTTTCACAAAAACGCATCTGACTCCAATATTTCCCCCAATGTCGGCAAAATGATCTTTAACGGTCCTATTTGAGAACCCAAGCCCAAATTCGGCACCCAGACTGGCGAACCATCTTTGTGGTTATAATCATCTGATTCAGAGCTTCGAAAATTGAAGAACTCACTTGGCGGCAGCGAATCCAATACTGAGTGCTCGGAGGGGAAGTTGCTGATTAGGGATATGCAAAAGAAATGGAACCATCCTGACCACCCGGAACCGGTGATTCTTAAGGGAATCAATCCGGTTCCCGGTTTCAATTTTTGGGAACTGGTGGATACCGGTCCAGCTCCCGATTCTATGTGTGGAACCGCCCACCCGCTCGCCGGGACTGGACCGGTACTATAATAATAAATATAATATAATATAATATAATATATTTATTTAATATTTATTTTTGTAAAAAGGAAAATCCTAAATCCCGAAATTAGACCTAGCTCGCTTGATACTCATAGCCTCACATTGAGCCGAAAAACACCTTCCTTCGCTTTCGCCTCACACTCTCTCTCACTCTCTCACTTTTCTTAGTCGATGCACACCTCACCATCTCCGACTCTCCATCTCCATCTCCGTCTCCATCTTTCGCTAGTGGAACCAGTTCCATGAAGCCACCCGGGAACTGGACCGGACCAGTAGTTCGATTCAGTGGTGGATTCGTAGAACCAACAAGCGATTCTTAGTTTCAATTTTTCAAAATCAATCCTAAGTGGGCGGTTCCCGGTTCTAGGGTGGGAATTGCCTACCTGGACCATGCTCACCCCTATTGCTGATGGCATCCATTTCGTGCAACTATCTTGCTGCTTTGTCGTATGCCATTGTGGTCTCCTCAGCCGTGTATGGCCCCGCCACCACTATACATGTTGCTTTAAGTCTTACATCCTTCTTGTCCATATCCCTAATGGCTTCTGGCTCACGCCTCGGAACTTCTTCCCACCACAACGAGATTAATCTACCTGTGCATTACACGTGTGTTGCACGTGCAGTGCACCTGTGTTGCATGAGGAGTCACGAGATTAATCTACCTATGCATTGCACATATTTCACGAGTCAAATATTTAAATTGCATTACATGATGGTCCTGTAATTAGCAAGAAAAGCGATTATATTTATTAAGAAGTTAATGTACTAGATTTGTCAAGTAGTTAAAGGAGTCCTTCGAATTCGCACTCGTTAACTAATAAAAGCATCATGCGATAAAAGCATCATGCAATGCTCTTAGTTATTTTGATTTATGGCACTTTAGGCTAAGATCATTTATCCAATTTAAGAGAAAACATTCATAATGACGGGCACACTTTGTTAATACTGATATAACTATATCCCGACCATAACTATTATTCTTATAACCAGAAAATATAATAGTAATTTTTGCTCAAACACCCTAGTTTAATAAAAAAATAAGTAATTAAATTCAAAAGGCCAGACATGGCCAACTTTCACAGAAACGCATCCAACTCCAATATTTTACCAATGTCGGTGAAATGACCTTTGACGGTCCATTCGAGAACCCAAGCCTGAATTCATCGTCCGGATTGGCAAACAAATCGCCATAGTTATAATCATCTGATCCGGAAATCAAAGAACTCACTTGGCGGTAGCGGATCCAATGCCAAGTGCTCGGAGGGGAAGTTGGTGATCACATCCGTTCCACATAGTTGTCTTGATGCTTTGTCATAAGCCATCACGGCCTCCATGGCCGTATCGTACATGCCTAGCCACTGCCGTAGAAGTTGCTTCAAGTCTCGGCTCCTTGCCATCCATCTCCCTGACGGCTTCTGGCTCACCCCCCGGAACTTCTTCCTGCCACGGCGAGATTAATCTACCCCGTGCATTACACGGGTGTCGCATGTGCATTGCGTGTGTGTTGCACGAGAAGAGTCCCGAAATTAATTTACCCGTGCATTGCATATGTGCTGTACGAGTTAAATATTTAAATTGTATCACATGATGGTCTTGTAATCAGTAAGAAAATGGATTATATTTGTTGAGGAGTTAACATCCTAGATTTGTCAAGAAGTTAAAAGGAGTCTTTCGAATTCACAATCATTAACTAATAAGAGTATCATGTGATGCTCTTAGTTGGGGAGAAGGACACTAGAAGTGTCAAAAGTTGTGTACGATACTCACTTTAGTATCAAAAGTTTTATTCGAATCACTTAAGTGCCACTTTTTTTATAAAAAGATTACTTAAGTGCCAACTCCGATTTGGATCGTCGAAAATCCAACGTGGCCATATTTTATTAATTTCTCAGTCCTACGTGTCTCATCGGATTGCCCAATCAGCATATAACTCCTAAACGACGTTGTATAAAAGTTATAAATAGTGATCATTTGAGTGCCAAATTTTCTTTAAAGTGATCACTTCAATTCCAGTTGTTGCCAAAAAGATATCATTTTAGTGCTAGTCGTTGTTGAAAAGTGATCATTTCAGTGCCAAGAACGCCACGTGGAAATGCCACGTGGACTGAATTTTTTAAATAATATACCATAAAAGCCACGTATTATTTTTGATAAGAACTTCTCGCCATTGGCACTTAAGTGATTGTTTTTTCTCCATTTATAACTTAAGTGATCCGGTGAAAACTTTTGACACTAAAATGAGCATTGTACACAACTTTTGGCACTTCTAGTGTCTCTCTATCCTCTTAGTTGTTTTGATTTATGCCACATTAGGGCAACATCATTTATCTAATTCAAGAGTGGATTTTATTTCAAATCACAAAATATAAAGTTGACAAAATGGCCCCCAAATATCCTCCCTCATCTTTGTTGCGACCCTCCCAAGAGTTTACGAGGGAATGGCTGAGAGGTATTGCTCAAGAGGCGGTTCGAATAGTTCATGAAACAGACAGTTCTAAGGATCCCTATGATGTCAACTCAAGTGGTCCATCAATTAAGAGCGCGGACTCTCCCAAGCCCATACCTCGCGCAACGTTGGATTTTCATTCATTTGTTTAAGTTTTTAACAGCCTAAGTATTTCTAAGAGTTGCCACTAGTCATTTGGAGTTTGCTAAAAATCAAATGGGACGCAACATGTTCGTTTCGTTTCCTACACAACCAATGATTAGCAGAGGACTTGATTACGCTAATATTTCTACTAACGCCCCTTCAGTACCTCTAATTTGGAAGTGTGTTCTATAAGTAGCCATTCACTCTTCATTACCAACTAAGATCCTAATGGTATCAAAATTGCTAAGTGACAATGCAAATGTTTTTGTAGGGTTCATTAAAATCCTAAACTAATCCCATCTTATTCTAGAAAAAAAAAATCATACAAGCTATTGAAATGCGATGTGGTAAGTAAACATCATAGAATTGAAAAGCATCCAAGTAAGCACGGGAAAAGGGAAAATCCAATACGAGTAGGGCAAAGAATATACATGGCCTCGTTATTGAGCCTTGGGACATGAATATAAGCTTGAGATTAGAGACTAATTCTATTTGTTTCATTAAAGGTAAAGCTAATGACTATCCTAACAATTTATTAAAGGATTAATACCACGAAAAACCTGAAACTGGTACACCTGTAATAATTTTACCAAAAACTAATTTTTTGACCATGAAAAATCACAAACTGATATACCTGTGACAAATTTATCCCCAACTAATTTTTTGACCACCAAAAACCCTAAACTAGTATATTTATGATAAATTTACCTTCCGTTAGTTTTCATTAAATCAAATTAATACCATAAAAAAAATAAACTGGTAAGGGTAAAACATAAAATTGGTACATCCATCAATTACCACGTGCCATTTAATAAAGTGATTTGACAGTAAAATGTAACGGAAACAAACTGAGGATAAATTTGTTACAGGTGTACCAGTTTAGGATTTTTGATAGTCAAAAAATTAGTTTGGGATAAAATTGTCATAGACGTACCAATTTGGGATTTTTCGCGGTATTAACCCTTTATAAAAAGTAGAGATAAGCGGTTCCAGGTTCCAAGGTTCCTTACAGGTTTCACTCGAAACTTGGAACCTATCATCGGGTACAAGTTCCTTATTTTTTGGAACCTAGAACCCACTCGTCGGAACCTAGAACCTAGAACCTACCTGACACAGGTTCTAGGGTCCAACAAGTTATTTATTTATTTATTTCATTTTTAGTTAAACAAAACGAAAAATGAATGCAATAATACCAAATAAGAGAGAATACAAAACAAACAAAATTATCAACAGAGGAAACATAATTGGCTACTGTTTGGCAAGGAATTCAATTAGATAAAAGAGAGGAAACAAAACAAAAGTCACTAGACTTGTCACCAAGTTTTAGTCACTACACTTGTTAGAGGACATCACAAAATGAAATGGATGCTGCTGCCACGCAAGAGGACATCACCAACTCCTCTAAATCCTGCTTCTATCAATTTAAACAGTTTAAACGAAGACATTTGTACTAAAAGAGCTAAGTTTCAATCATTAGACTTAAGTGTTATTCCCCGAGGAGCATATGCATGGTGCCCATTGGAGTTGCTCTTTTCCTGCCAAGCAAATAACATGAGAACATATTAGCCAAGAGCACTTGAACTTTTACTAGTGGTCTTTATGCAGTAAGGCTACGTTTGGTAATCGAAATAAAATTCAGGATAGAATAAATTTTATTATATCCCCATATTTGGTGCCTGCACAAGATAAAATAAAGTCGGATATATGAGAGATATAGCCCGAATAAAATTATTCCATAGGGGAGGTGGGATAAAGGTGGATAGGATTTCTAATATCAATAATAAAAAAAAGTTATTTTTCTCGAATATCAAACTTGTTAAATTAATAAAATTAAAATAATATTTGAAAATAAATAAAACTTCAATTTTAATATATAAAATTCAAAATAACAAATAAATAACAATAATTTCATTTTTATTTATTCTTATTTTAATTTATATATTCCAATTTTTTTCTATCTTATGATATAAATTTCATATATATAAATAAATACATTTAGTATGTATATTTTTATTACATATTTTAGGTATATTATTATATGTTAATATTTAATAAAATTTTATTATAGAATTAAGGAAGGAGAAAAAAGAATTAAAAAAGATTGGGAAAATAAAAAAATATACGCAAAAAAAAATGAAGTAAGAGTGTCCTGAGAGATTTTATCATCTCTGTTTATGCAAACTTTAAGTTCATTTACACTGATATGATATTTATAACAAATAATGGACAAGGTAAAATGTGAAATATCCGACTTTATTATTGCAATTCACTAAACAATAGATGGAATATAGCAAATCCATTGGATTTCATATCCTATCCTATCCAGTCCTATCCTAGCTAAAAATCCAGACGACTAAACGCAGCCTAAGATATTATCATATCCGAATGAAAGAACCTAAATCCAAGTATCGTACCAATTAACTATAGAAATCAACTAACTTTGACTTGAATTACTACATTTCCACATCATAATACAACTCCAACAACTCATTGCACACAATTGTCACTAGAAACTGTGTTTTACTCTATCTAACCTAAATATTTGCATGAGTTCATACATTTTAGGATACAGTTCGTAAATGCAAGGGAAAAGTTTGTTTATTAACAGACAAAAATGGAGGGGTGGCAAGGGATGGTTGTTGCCTCCCTCCCCGATTCATAGAGGGTACTAATGTCCAATAGCAAAACATTGCCATTAGTGCTTATTTCACAGATCATATAAAACTAGTCATATGAAACTAGATGAGTTAAATCCATTAAGGAATCCAAAAACCTCCAATGAAACTGCTAATAGTACATTAATTTCCAAATCATGTAACTTTCAAAGTAAGATCACTAATTTCTACTTGCCTAGACCTTAGTCATACACGAGAATGCAATACACTAGCACGGTCAATGTGCACATTCACATAAGGTGCAAAAGTACCCAAGTTTTGGAAGAGAAAAGGAAAAGAAAGAAAAGAAGCGAACTAGGATGAACACCGGAACCCATGCACCGACATGTGGAGACATGGAATTGGGAATGCATTAAACAGCTAATGCTAACTCAAGCACACTCACACAATCCCACATATGATGTTCAACTTCTGAATATATATAAACTGCAGCTCTCCACAACATACACTAGCCTCCAAACAAGCAGCAGATCAGTGATAGAATCATCCATATATCAAAAGGGTGCATCGTAGCGACAATGCAACATCCCAAATTAGCATCCCTCGTTTCCCAATCTTTTTTTCTCGCGTGAAAGATGGATAAATTGTCCAAATTGCTGAACCATTTTTCCTGCCCTTCGCAAAATAAACAAAATTTAACAATAACAACAACTCTCCAGAAAATAAGTATTGGAGAGCCTCACCACATGTATTCATTGATCCATTCCGCTTCAACTCGTAAACTCTATTTACCGACGATAATCTCCTCATTAAGACAATCCATATCTTAAAAAAAGAGATTAATAAAATAATTGCTTATTAGATATATAAAAGGAATTACAATATATAAAGATAGATACATCACTTACCCAACTCAAATTTTTCTGCAATTTCGATACACTCTTCAACATTAATCGGCATACGAATGACTCTCAACCAATCTTGAGTGCAAATCAAAGCTTCCACTACTTTGGGAGTCAAAGAACTTTGAAAGCCATCAAGCACACGACCCAATGTACTAAAAGTCAACTCCGAAGCAACAGTAGTTACGGGAATAGGCAAAACATTCCGAGCCATCAAAGACATGATCTTATATTTTGAGCCACTAGTCTTCCACCACATCAAAAGATCAAGATCAAGAATATTTTCATTTTTATCTTCAAGATATTGATCAAGCTAAGATTTGTTGTCATTGCGCACTTGTTGGTTCGAGTGCATAAAGGTTCTCCGCCAACCTTGGATGTTATACTTCTTGATCTTGTTACCTTTGCTACCACCGGCATCGGCATTGGAACCACTACTACTAGCACTCAAACTTTGGGTACCAAAATTTCGATTATTTGAAGCAAGAGAAGATTACTCATAAAATTCATATAAATGCTCCAATGCGTCCTTCAACTTGTAATGCATCTCATTAACTTTCGATTCATCATCATAAATTTGTCCATACAAGAAATTCACATAACTTAACTTGGCTCGAGGATCCAACACAACCGCAATTAACACCAACATATTCGCTTTATCCAAACTCTCATAGTATTTATCAAATTTCTCTTTCATTTGCATACCCATAACTTGAAGCTTAGGATTCGAAGCATCCGCCGGCTCTTTCAAATGTTTATACAAAGGAGTTATCCCTTCAAAATAATCATTTGAAGTAACATATGAACTCCTCGACATCCGATTGGTGGTATCATAGAATAGTTTTAGAAATTCCGAAAGAATAATGGTGTTGAGGAAAATTCCTAATTAGTTTTGAAGAAAGACAAAACAATCCATACTGATCATAATTACACTTAAGTTATTTGATGCAGGTAAATATTAAGTCATCAGACTTAGTCGATGAAAGGATTTTGTTATCAGACTCATAATTTCGGTGACATTCTAAATTTCGACCCACTTGGTATTTATGAAATGCATAATTTTAATAACGCACTTGTGGTAAATCTCGCTCAGACTTGATCACTCTTGAGACACTAATCGGTAGGGAAAGACTACTTAGGGATCTAGATTTGCGCGACCATAGAACCTAATCATGGACTGACTTTCGACCATAAGGATTGTCGAGGTGATATTTTGGGCTAATATAGACCGATCTAAGGATGGTCATGGATCGATTTGCGGATGCCGTATAATTGGATCGCGGGTGATTTCGCCTCGCCAGAATATGAAATTTGCGAACGATCTCAAACCTATTCCAAATGATTGCGTTCTCTAAAACTAGTGATTGACCCTCGCAATTATATAATAATCGAGGTCGTCGTGGCTCAAGTGAACTTAAACGTGGCTCGATTTAGTATCGACCACGAGTCGAATGTACGAATTTTCCCGAAAGCCGCCCGTTAGTTTGAGATAAGCTCAAGTTGCATTTGTTTGAGTTTGGTCATTAAATAGAGACTGAGTTTGGGTGTTGAAAATTTTGAAAGTCATGACAGAGTAATTGGACGACGTCGTTATTACCATGGTCAACCACGGATTTGTCCGGATTTCGTCAGAAAACTAAAATTTTGACAGGAAGTGGAAAATGATCGTTTTGCCCCTAGGATTTTGTTAAGGCTAAGTATAAAAGTGGAAGGGCATTTTGGTCATTTCACCCCCACTTTAGAGATATAAATTTTTGGACGATTTTGTCCCTGCACTTTTTGTGAAATTCCAATTTTACCCTTGGATATTTTTTGTGAGAGTTGATCTTGGCCATCGATTTTTGAATAAGATTGAATCTAGGCCGTTGGATGAAAAGTTGAGAGGGGGGTAGGATGGTAATTTTGGCTTGGGGTAGGACACCAATTATTGGTGTCACTTATATAAATTATTTTCCTCTCTCTTTCTCTCTCTCCCTCTCATTCACGCCTACACCCTCTCCCTCTCATCTTGGCCGAATTCCCCTCCCCCTCTCCCTCATGTGAAAGTAGCCAGCCAGCCACGCCTTTGGCTGCCGCCGCACGTCCGTCCGCCGCCGTCCATCCGTGGTCGCCGTGAGGCCGTCGGCGCCCCTCACTACTCGTTGGCGCCACTATTGCTGTTCTCCCTTGTTCTGCCACCCTTGATTTCTAAATCTAGCTTAAGACTTCGGGTAAGTGATATCTTAAACCTCGCCTAAGATAACAGGTAATTTCGGGTTAGTTCGGGGCTGTTTTAGCGAGTTTTGGGAGTTATTCGTGAAGAAATTAGTGGACTGAGTTGGCTGAGTTGTTTGGATGAATTTGTGATAATTTTAGAGGTGAAATCGAGGTTAGAATGGATTAAGTTGGTGATCGGGATGATTAATAGTTATTATCGGGAATTATTGCATAAAAAATGGGCCTAAATGTGATGTTTTAGTGATTTTTCTGTGGTGGCTGAGTTGACGTGCTTATTGTGGCTAAATTGTGGCATGCTTATGTTTAAATTACTATATGTGGTGAATCGGGATTTGTGGCACGAGTGTGACGCCCTTGATTGGTGAAAATTGGACTAGGATATGAAAATTATGTTAAAATGAGCTTGTGTAAGTGGAATTGATGAATTTGTGGGTTGATGTGGCTTGTGGGTGAATTGAATACTTTGGGTGTAGTGTGCGACTTGGTCGTATGAAATTGACATGTGATGTGGCGTGCGCGTGATCACTAAAAACCCTGAGGCGTGTACTGTAACGCGGGATCCAGATAAAATGTGGTTTATTGATGTGCTTGCTTGATCACATAATCCTTGAGGCGTGTACTGTAACGCGGGACGATGTCTGGTAGTACCGGAAGACCGCTAACCTGAGGCGTGTTTGTTTATGCGGGTTGTGCCGTAGATGGAGGATGTTAAGCCTGAGGCGTGTACTGTAACGCGGGCAAGAGACATAGCCTAAGGCGTGTACTGTAACGCGGGTTAAGGAGTGTTGTGAAAATGAGACGGTTGCACGTGGACCGTGGATCGAAAGTGGACTTGAGGCGTATTTACGCGGGTCAGAAATGAGTTGGATGCGTGTGCTCGAGTGAAATGGGAATCGTATGTTGTGTTTGTTAGGCGAATGTGAGAATGGAAAGTGTTCGGTCTATCGATGATACATGTGCATACATTGGCCATGTTATGAGGATGAGTGTGTTTTGTGGTGACTGTTTTGTTATACTGTAATGTGCAGGGTGGTGCGTGTGCTGAGGTAAGGCCAGTGTGCTTGTGAATGTTATAGCATGTTAAGTGCTGATTGATTGTGTGCTTGAACATGCCCAGAAATACGTGTTAGCCTAGGTGGGGTTTAGGGTTTCGCTTATTAAGAAGTGTCTCATGGTTGTTAAACCAAACCATTTCAAAATCCCGGCCTGGACCATGGATCCTCCACCGCCATCGCCTCATCGTTTTGGGATCTCGATGCACACCGATCATGTAGTAGTAGAGTACCCTATATATGACAATGTGGCTTGGATTAAGCACACCACAGTAGTCTGGGTAGATATAGGACAACCCCTTTGGCAAGCCCATACTTATACCGCTTGGTGTTTCCGGGAGGGTATGGATGAGTTCGGTCTAGTTCGTGGTTTCGATGCCCCTTTCAATGGAGTAGGAGATTAGGATCCATCGGCTATACCTCCTCCTGATGGGGAGATGACCAACCTCGACACTAGCCTAGCACAATCAGGTCATCAGCCTATACCTGCAGAACCCGAACCCACGATGGCTGAGCCTGAACCAGAACTGGAAGAGTCACAAGCAGGGTATGATCCGATGGACGTGGATTTAGGAGAAGAGCCTGAGGAGGAACCCGCAGAAGAGGGGCCTGAAGAAGAGGAACCTGAAGAAGAGAAGCTGATTGAGGTCCCATTGGAGTTGAGAGATGAAGATAATCCGATTGAGATTGAGGCGGATTCTGAGTCGTCAGAGGAGCAAGTGGATCTAGGAGAGTCAAATTCAGATTCTGGGGAAACCGACTCAGAGTGGACACTGTCTAGAGGTCGTAGGGGTTAGTTAGAAGTAAGGTAACCCTTTTGAAGTACCCTTTTTTTTTGAGTTAGTATATACTCAAACTACTAGTCCCTTTTGATATTGGTGGTGCGAACTTTAGAAGCTGGTTTGCATGTATAATATGTTTATGGTGTATATGGTGGGTGTAATGAAGTAGTTGGTTGCTGGTTGTGATGGATTGTAATGAATATTGTATATATCGCAATGTAATATAATGCTTGGTGGTTTGGTGATTTGTCTCTCTCTATTATCCCATAATTATATTGTCAGGGTTTATGTTCTCGTTTTGTGACATTCTGAATTTCGGCCCATTTTTGGGATTTATAAAACGTATAATTTGTCAGTGTGCTTATAGTAAAATCTCACCCGGGAACTGATCACTCTCGGTTATTATTTTTAAATTAGAGATTTCACTAGAATCGCACTCGATCGAATTTGGCCGTTATTTAGAGCCCAAACTTTGGTTTCAAATTTCTCGGAGTTTCAGGACGAATTTAATTGGACAGTTTCGATATTGTTGTGGCCAGCGTCGAGATTACCAGGAATAGTGCGAAAGTGGATTTTTGACCGGGTGCGAATTTGGACTACTAGACCTCCCTCGTAGTGTGTTTTGAGTTATTTTATTTTGACCCTTTGTCCTATATTATTATTTGAGGTTTTTCGTGGACCGTTAAATCGTTTTCCGAATTTGACTCGTGACCGTTAGATCGATGTTTTAATTTGAACCGTGTCCGTTGGATCGCGCTCGATGACAAAAATTTACTTTTATTCTCTCTCTTTCTCTCTCTCCTCTCTCCTCTGACACGCCCACGCCGCGCACGTTGTCACATCCCGATTTTTGGGCCTGGGAAGCCGCAGGTAAATTGTAATATCCTCAATTTCAGTCCCGGGGAAATGGCTATGGTTTCAGTTCGGTGGTTTTCCAATCAGAACTAAATTGTTTTCTCTTGTTTTGGAAAACCCAGTTTCGGATCCTTTGTATCCCTTTGTTTTGTTATTTTTGGGGAGAATTTTGTGGTCCGAATTTCTAAACACTTTCTTCTTGAAAGTTGTTTCAAACATCTTGAAATTTTACATACTTTAATTTCAAAATTTTTGGAGTTGATATGAGTGGTACGATGGCCTGATTTTCGGACCGTGCGAAACTGCCCAGAATGGGTATTTCGGTGATGTTTACACCGTCTTTATTTTTTATGAGCTTTTCTGGGCCGATTTTGGAAAAGTTTCCTTCACAAAAGTTGTTGAGAACGTCCTTTTATATAACATGTATAAATTTTGGAATTTTCTGAGATGATTTGGATTCTGGACAGAGCTTATTTTGAGAAACAAAAATGTTGTTCCAGTGAACTGTTTTTAGTCTGTCTTTGAGCTACTAAAAATGGTGCTTACAGAAAGATTTCGAATTTGTGTTCTTCACAAGAAATGTTTGTTAAGGCCTTGTTTATGACATATCCGAATTTGAGAATTTTCGGAGTCCATTTACTATATTTTCAAGCTTGATTTCGTGAATAGTGCAAAGCTGTTCGGTTTTATAAGATTTCAAAGATTTATCAATTTCTATTTGAAAACGTTGAAATCTCGACTTGATGTCTTTTGGTAATATTTGAGGCATATTTAGAGGATTTCACACGCCAAACCTCGGGTTGGATGGAATTATTATGCGTGTTTATCGCGGAAAACCTTCAGAAAATCTTGTGATTAAGTATGGCATGGGTTGTGATTTTTGTGTCAATTGGTATATTTTGTGTGACCCGATTGGCCCGAGTCATTTGCATGAGAATTCAGTAAATCCAGAAGGTTCTAGGGAGTATACGGTTCGAGAAATCGATAGAAGAATCTAGAGGATAAGGCCTTGACTAAGTCAAAACTTATCCTCCAAGCTTCATTATGACCCTTATTTATTAAAGTTGGACTTTGATGCCCCACCATCATGACTTGTATTAATTGTTTGGACTTTGGTGACCCTTCATGATGTCATGCAATAATGAACAAAGACTTTAGAGGTACCACCATCATGACTTTTTGACCTATACTATTAATGCTTGGATGACACGTGCGCTTACCTCATGCTGATGATGCGTGCGCTTACCTCATGCTCCCCGATGACATGTGCGCTTACCTCATCCAAGCTTTGGCCCCAAGTTTTGCCTCCCTATAAATAGAAACAAGGCCATTCGGCCAAAGAGAGAGAGAAATAGAGAAAGAAAGAGAAGCCAAGAGAGAGAGAGAGAGAGAGAAAGCTTACCGACTAACCCGTGTCTCTCTTGTGATTTGATCGAGTGAGAAAGCTACGTCCAAGGCCCGAGTGTTCGTGAATTGCCCGAGAGTCGCTGAGACTCGCGTGTCCTTCACGTGCTTCGTTTTCTCTAATTCTTGTTTAATTGTTGGATAAGTGAATTCCTTAATATCGGGAAAGGATGTTGAGATGCGTTGTGACGTGGTTTGCTTGGACCGTTTCTCGGTTGTTTGGTTGGTCGTAGTTGGTTCATTTCCTTGGTTTGACCATGTTTCATGTTTGATGTTGTTTTGAGATACATGTTGTTTTGAGATAGAACCGAGCCTTGATTGGTAAAGTGTACATGAGATAGAACCAAGCCTTGATTGGTAAAGTGTACATGAGGTAGAACCGAGCCTTGATTGGTAACCGAGAGTTGGCTGGTAAAGTGCACATGTTATAGCCGTGCGTGATGTTATCTTGTATGAACTTTGCTATTGATCTGCCATCGATGTGGGTGCAGTAAGAGCCGACTTGTGTTAACGGCGATCGATATATCCTCGCTTGATATTAGTGTTTTCACTTGCCGAGTCTTCCTGACTCATCCCCCGTTTTTCCCACCCTCAGGTCCATAGGATGGTCGAACGGACGGCAGCGACAGGGGAAGTTTGAGCCATGTTGGAGTTCGGGGAAAGCTAGAAGCGGTGAATTCAAAGTAGTGGGCTTAGGACACCCAAGCCACTTGTTGTGTAAAATCGGCTAAGATGGCTTGTAAAATATGTTTGCATGTCCTATAAATACAAGGTTTGCTCATGATGCTGTTTGTCTGAATCCCGCTGTTGTTTTTAATATGATTGTCCCGAGAAATGCCTTCGCTTGTGTTTAAAGAAAGATAATAATGAATGGGACGTCACGTTAATGACTCCGAGGTCGGGGCGTGACACACGATCTCTCTCTCCTCATTGTGTCTGCCCCTCCCTTTTCTCTCTCTCTCTCCCTCCTTCTCTCTCTCTTTCTTTCTCCCTCTCTTTTCCCTTTGGCCGCGCATGTCTTCCCCATGCAGACGTCCATCCCTGCATGTCAGACCCCCCCTTTTTCCCATGCAACCACTCCCTCTCTCTCCCTTTCTTTTCCGCTTTCCTTTCTTTTTCTTTTTCTTCTTTCTTCTCCTTCCTTTCTTCCTCCTTGGCCCCAACTGGTTATGCTTCGTTTCTGTCCTGCTCACCGACCGCCGATCGAGCTCGCCTCCAACCCCATCGCCGTCACCACCGCCGCCCCGACCAAGCCGCGCCGCCGTCGATCGCCACGACCGCCCGTCGCCGGCCTGCCCGCGAGGCGCGCGAGCAACAGCTCGTCGCCACGACCGCCGCGACCTGGCGCTGCCCAGCCGCCCGACGGCCTGTCCTCTATCGCTCGGCCACCCGTGAAGCCGCCGTGCCGCCTCCGGCTACCGCGAGACCAGTTCCCCCTGTCTCTCTCCTCCCTGGCCTCTCCCCTGTTTCGGTTCCGACGAGCCCAGCCATCCCCGCCGGCCTGCCCGCGAGGCGCGCGAGCAGCAGCTCGTCG